>CM042029.1:33600000-34983750 GCA_023525975.1 Smallanthus sonchifolius
AAGGCCAAGAGTAGGGCCTACACTTTGACAACCGGGGAATCTAAGGCATTGCCTGACGAAGTATCAGGTACATTTCTTGTTAATAACGTACATGTTGCTGTGTTATTTGACTCAGTAGCTAGTAGAAGTAATGTATCTCTAGATTTCTATCCTTCCTTAGATAGACCTACTGTAAGATTAAATGAAAATTTTGAAGTCGAAACGGCTATTGGGAAGATGATGAAGGTGGCATAAGTCATTCTGGATTGTTTCATCAATCTTGAAGGATATAAATTTCCCGTTCAACTATATCCAATGATCCTCGAGGGATTTAATGTAGTCTTAGGAATGGACTGGTTGGCAGCAAACGATTCTCAGATCATTTGTAATAAGAAAGCAGTTCAGATACAGACTACATATGACAAATGGATTACAATCCATGGGGATAAGTTAAGACCAGCCGTTAGAATCATTTCCATGATAAAGGCTGTGAAGTTTATGAATCGAGGCAGTGAGGCCTATCTAGCATATGCTATTGATTCCAAAGTTAAAACTAAGGAATTAAAAGATGTGCCAGTAGTCTGTGACTTTCTTGATGTATTCCCAGAAGAATTACCAGGAATACCTCTAGAAAGAGAAGTAGAGTTTCGAATCGACTTGGTGCCTGGTGCTAAGCCTGCAGCTAAAGCACCATATCGTTTGGCTCCATCAGAAATGAAGGAACTAATGTCACAACTACAAGAGTTGTTAGACAGAGGATTCATTAGACCGAGTATCTCGCCTTGGGGTGCTCCGGTTCTTTTCGTGAAGAAGAAAGATGGTAGTACGCGTATGTGCATAGATTATAGAGAGCTGAACAAGCTTACAATAAAGAACAAATACCCTTTACCAAGGATCGATGACTTGTTCGATCAATTACAAGGAGCAAGCTGTTCCCCAAAATCGATCTTAGGTCAGGTTATCATCAGTTAAAGGTTAGAGATGAAGATATTCCAAAGACAGCCTTCCGTACAAGATATGGACATTATGAGTTCTTAGTAATGTCATTTGGTTTGACTAATTCCCCCGCTGCATTCATTGACCTCATGAATGGGGTTTTTCGACCAATGTTGGACCGACCTGTGATATTGATGATATTCTAATCTACTCTAATAATGAAGGAGATCATGCATATCATCTCAAGGAAGTACTAGGAACACTTAGAAAAGAAAAGTTATATACAAAAGTCTCTAGGTGTGCGTTTTGGCTCCGAGAAATTCAATTCTTGGGTCATGTGATAAACGCCGAAGGAATTCTTGTAGATCCTTCAAAGATAGAAATTGTAATGAAATGGAACCCGCATAAGACACCTACAGAAATACGCAGTTTCTTAGGTTTGGCTGGTTACTATAAAAGGTTTATTCAGGATTTCTCCAAGACTGCAACCCCATTAACAAAACTAATGAAGAAGGACACAAAGTTTGTTTGGGGAATAGAGCAAGATAACGCTTTTCAAAAGCTAAAGGAGAAATTGACTCAGGCTCCGGTGTTGTCTTTATCGGATGGAACAGAGGATCTGGTAGTTTACTATGATGCTTCCTATCAGGGATTGGGGTGCGTACTAATGTAGAGAGGCAAGGTTATAGCCTATGCTTCACGACAACTCAAACCCCATGAAGCTAACAACCTGACCCATGATTTAGAGTTAGCTGCTGTAGTATTTTCACTAAAAATATGGAGACACTATCAGTATGGAGTTAACTGCACAATCTACACAAATCATAAATGCTTAAAGTATTTCTTTGAGCAAAAGATCTCAACATGAGGCAGCGAACATGGTTAGAGCTGATAATGGATTATGATTATGGTTGTAAACTAATCGAACTGAACTGAATGAAGCCTTGTTCGTGTTCATTCGTTTAGCATTTAACTTGTTCATGAATGGTTCACGAACACGAACCGAATGAAATTTCATGTTCGTGTTCGTTCATTAAGGGAATGGACTTGTTCACGAACGGTTCACAAACGAAACCGAACGAAGCCTTGTTTGAGACTTTTGATAACAACCCTAATGTCATCCAAAATGAACATTTAATAAGATCGTTTTAATATCAAGTTTTATGCACATCAATCGAACTTACTTTACTTAGTTAATTGTTAGGGTAAAAAATAAAATACAAATTAAAAATATAATAGGTTTAGATAAAATAATATAGAAATATATAAAAATCTTTAAGGAACAACATAAACAAATGAACACGAATGTAAACAAACATAAACGAACGGACGTAAATAAACGAACGTTCAAGAACACGTTACTGAACGTTCAGGAACAAAATTGAACGAACGAGACCTCTATACATGTTCGTTCGTTTAGTTAATCTGGCGCGATTCCTTGTTCATGTCTGTTCATTTATTAAACGAACGAATGTAAACGAACTTCCTGCCGAACGGTTCATGAACTGTTCGTTGAACGTCCGGTTCGTTTACAGCCCTAATTATGATTGTGAAATCCTGTATCATCCAGGGAAAGCCAATATAGTGGCAGATGCTCTAAGCCATAAAGAAGAGTATCATCCTATCAGAGTGAAGTCATATAAGTTAGTTGTAACTCCTGACTTTATGACTCAGCTCATGAATGTTCAGATCGACGCATTGAAAGCAGAACATGTTAAGAAGGAGAGAATGGTTGGACATGAGAAATACTTGGAAGAGAAAGACTATGGAGTTAAGATTCGATCCGGCCGTATGTGGACACCACATATAGGTGAATTCAGAATTAAAGTTTTAGATGAAGCTCATAAATCTCGATATTCGATTCATCCGGGTACTACAAAAATGTACCAAGATCTACGCCAAGATTATTGGTGGCCCGGTATGAAATTCGATATCATGAAATATGTGGCTAAATGCTTGACTTGTTCTCAAGTCAAAGCAGAGCATCAAAAGCCTTATGGCAGATTACAGCCACTAGATATTCCAGAATTTAAGTGGGAACATATCACTATGGACTTCATAACTAAGCTACCGAAAACAGCTAAAGGTTATGATACCATATGGGTGATAGTTGATAGGCTAACTAAGAGTGCTTACTTTTTACTAATACGTGAGATGTACTCTTCTGAAAGGTTAGCAAAAGCATTTATTAAAGAAATTGTTTCACGGCATGGAGTTCCGGTTTCAATAGTATCTGACAGAGACACATGTTTTACGTCGCGTTTCTGGAAGAAGTTCCATGAAGAAATGGGAACTAAGTTATTGATTAGCACGACGTATCGTCCTCAAACGGATGGACAAGGTGAAAGAACAATACAAACACTTGAAGATATGTTGCGTGCTTGCATTATTGACTTTCGTGGAAGTTGGGATAGTCACCTACCTTTGGTAGAATTTTCGTATAACAATAGCTATCAGGCAAGTATCGGTATGCCACCATACGAGATGTTATACGAAAGGAGATGTAGAACTTCCATATGTTGGGGAGAGGTTGGACATAAAGAGTTGGGAAGTAAAGAAATTGTCTAAGCGACAGGTGTAAAGTTAGAACAGATTAAAGCTCGTCTGAAAGCTGCCCATGATAGACAAAAGTCCTATGCAGAAAAAAGACGAAGATCGATAGAGTTCCAAGTCGGAGATTACGTTCTGCTGAAAGTATCTTCGTGGAAAGGAATAGTTAGATTCAGAAAGAGAGGAAAGTTGAGTCCAAGATTTATTGGACCATTTAAGATTATGGCTCGAGTGGGGAAGGTTGCATATAGATTGGAATTGCAAGAAGAGTTGAGTTGAATTCACTCGACATTCCATGTATCACACTTGCGAAAGTGTCTAGCAAATGAAACCTCTCATGTACCACTAAATGATATTAAGGTGGACAAAAGATTGAATTATGTCGAGAAGCCAGTGGCTATACTCGACTGGAAAGAAAAGAGATTACGAAATAAGGTAATCAAGCAAGTTATAGTTCAGTGGCAACATCGAAAGGGACCTGAAGCAACATGGGAGACAGAGGAAGAAATGAAGCAATCCTATCCCTACTTATTCGAGTAAGTAACAGGTTTCGAGGACGAAACCTTTGTAAGGGGGTTATATTTGTAACATCCCAAGATCCTAAACATAAGTTAGGATGAGTGTCGGTTATGAAACATAACACTTGAACGTAACCGGACGCGAAAAGGAAAGACGGTTCTACCGGAAACAGCCCAAAACTTCATATAAGCAATCTTGGGCTAGAAAATGACTTACGGAATCCATAATATGAAACCGACATTTCTCGGCGAGGAAAAGATGAAAATCATATAAGTTAAGCCGGTAGCGGACCGCTACCCATAGCTTAACGGTCCGCTACATGCGAAGGAAGCAAAAACCCCGGATCTGACACGTGGCATGCTGACTAATCACCCTAAGGTAGTGGAAGACCGCTACCAGAACTCATTACGGTCTGCTAAGGGTCCAGAATCAGCCTATAAATAGAGTTTGAAGGATTTGAGTTGATATATCAAGTCCAGTTCTTCGGGAACGCTCTATTTTGAGAATCCCAAGCTTGAAATACTCCTTTGGGTGTTATATGCAAGTCGTTTTTGGGGCAAGGGACGAGGAGACAATACATCAATGTGTCATAGATAGTCTTTCGGTAAGTCCTCTTGTAACACCCCAAGACCGTAAACATAAGTTAGGATGAGTGTCGGTTAAGAAACATAGCACTTGAACGTAACCGGACACGAAAAGGAAAGGCGGTTCGACCGGAAACAGCCCAAAACTTAATATAAGCGTATCTTGGGCTAGAAAATGACTTACGGAATCCATAATATATGAAAATGACGTGTCTCGGCGAGGAAAAGATGAAAATCATATAAGTTAAGCGAGTAGCGGTAAAAAATAAAATCATTTTAATATCAAGTTTTATGTACATCTATCGAACTTACTTTACTTAGTTAATTGTTAGGGTAAAAAATAAAATACAAATTAAAGAATATAATAGGTTTAGATAAAATAATATAGAAATACACAAAAATCTTTAAGGAACAACATAAACAAACGAACACGAACGTAAACAAACATAAACGAACGAACGTAAATAAACGAACACGTTACCGAACGTTCACGAACAAAATTGAACCAACGAGACCTCTGTTCATGTTCGTTCATTTAGTTAATCTGACGGAATTCCTTGTTCATGTTCGTTCATTTATTATACGAACTAACGTAAACGAACTTCCTACCGAACGATTTATGAACTGTTCGCTGAACGTCCGGTTCGTTTACAACCCTAATTATGATTGTGAAATCCTGTATCATCCATGGAAAGCCAATATAGTGGCAGATGCTCTAAGCCGTAAAGAAGAGCATCATCCTATCAGAGTGAAGTCATATAAGTTAGTTGTAACTCCTGACTTTATGACTTAGCTGAGGAATGTTCAGATAGACGCATTGAAAGCAGATCATGTTAAGAAGGAGAGAATGGTTGGACAAGAGAAATACTTGGAAGAGAAAAAGTATGGAGTTAATATTCGATCCGGCCGTATGTAGATACCACATATAGGTCAATTCAGAATTAAAGTTTTAGATGAAGCTCATAAATCTCGATATTCGATTCATCCGGGTACTACAAAAATGTACCAAGATCTACGCCAAGATTATTGGTGGCCCGGTATGAAATTCGATATCATGAAATATGTGGCTAAATGCTTGACTTGTTCTCAAGTCAAATCAGAGCATCAAATGCCTTATGGCAGATTACAACCACTAGATATTCCAGAATGGAAGTGGGAACATATCACTATGGACTTCATAACTAAGCTAACGAAAACAGCTAAAGGTTATGGTACCATATGGGTGATAGTTGATAGGCTAACTAAGAGTGCTCACTTTTTGCCGATACATGAGACGTACTCTTCTGAAAGGTTAGCAAAAGCATTTATTAAAGAAATTGTTTCATGGCATGGAGTTTCGGTTTCAATAGTATCTGACAGAGACACACGTTTTACGTCGCGTTTCTGGAAGAATTTTCATGAAGAAATGGGAAGTAAGTTATTGATTAGCACGGCGTATCATCCTCAAACGGATGGACAAAGTGAAAGAACAATAAAAACACTTGAAGATATGTTGTGTGCTTGCATTATTGACTTTGGTGGAAGTTGGGATAGTCATCTACTTTTGGTAGAGTTTTCGTATAACTATAGATATTAGGCAAGTATCGGTATGCCGTCATACGAGATGTTATATGGAAGGAGATGTAGAACTCCCATATGTTGGGGAGAGATTTGGACAGAAAGAGTTGGGAAGTAAAGAAATTGTCCAAGCGACCGGTGTAAAGTTAGATCAGATTAAAGCTCGTCTGAAAGCTGCCCAGGATAGACAAAAGACCTATACAGACAAAAGATGAAGACCGATAGAGTTCCAAGTCGGAGATTACGTTCTGCTGAAAGTATCTCCGTGGAAAGGAATAATTAGATTCAGAAAGAGAGAAAAGTTGAGTCTAATATTTAATGGACCATTGAGTTATGGCGAGAAGCCAGTGTCTATACTCGACTGGAAAGAAAAGAGATTACGAAATATGGTAATCAAGCGAGTTAAAGTTTAGTGGCAACATCAAAAGTGATCTAAAGCCACATAGGAGACAGAGGAAGAAATGAAGAAATCATATCACTACTTATTCAAATAAGTAACAGGTTTCGAGGACGAAACCTATGTAGGGGGGGGGGGAGATTTGTAACACCCTAAGATCCTAAAAATAAGTTAGGATGAGTGTCGGTTAAGAAACATAACACTTGAACGTAACCGCACGAGAAAAGGAAAGACGGTTCGACCGGAAACATCCCAAAACTTCATACAAGCATATCTTGGACTAGAAAATGACTTACATAATCCATAATATATGAAAACGATGTTACTCGGCAAGGAAAAGATGAAAATCATATAAGTTAAGCCAGTAGCGGACCGTTACCCATAGCTTATCAGTCCGCTACTTCCACAGGAAGTAGAAAACTCTAGATCTGACACGTGGCATGCTGACTAATCACCCTGAGGCGGTGGAGGACCGCTACCAGAACCCGTAACGGTTCGCTAAGGGTCCAGAATAAGCCTATAAATAGAATATAAAGGATTTGAGTTGAGATATCCATTCTAGTTCTTCGGGAAAGCTCTATTTTGAGAATCCCGAGCATGAAATAATTTGGGTGTTACAAGCAAGTCGTTTTTGGAGCAAGGGATGAGGAGACTCTACATCAAAGTGTAGATAGTCCTTCGGTAAGTCCTCTCCCTTAGAAAGGAATGTGTAGCCTCAAGGGTTGACACGAGCATAAGGGGAATGCCCGAGAAGTGCCAACTAGTAAAGGCTATAATTAGAGGGTTGGCATGGGCATGAGAAATGCCCGAATAATGCCAACCATAGATAGTTATTAGGACAGGGAGGGCGAAGCCTCCCTCAGGGGGGGATTATATTATCTAAGATATAGTCTAAAATATTATTTTATTTCCATAGGATCGTGTGATTACTAGAGCTAGTACCGGTTCTGCTCGATTGTAGATTTTAAAAGTAGAGACGCTGTTAAGGTGAGTTCTATTAGCCCCTTTCTTTAATATTTTACTTAAACGTTTCGGGCCGGTATGCATGCTAGTAAGATTTACATAAATGCTATATACCTTGATTTAAATATTTGATATAGCATTCATGTTGGAAGAAGTTATGTATAAAAGATGTCTAATTCTTAAAGCTAAGTAACGGAGTATTCATTATCAAAGGAATGTTGGGTAACCATCTAACCGGTATGTAGTTATGTGGAAAACAGAATGTTCTGTGTAAGGAAAGAGTGGTGTATAAATCCTTCTTGGATCTGTTACACTTTCCTAGGAACATTTCTGTTCGAGGTACTACTCTTGAAAGATAACCACCTTATTTCATTGATATACCATGGAGAAACATTTATGAGGGTTTAAGATAAAGATTGATTTTGAAAGAGAAAGAAAGAAAGAAAGGAATCCTTGTCTTTTGACATGATTTCATCTTGAGAAAGAAAAATGGTTTTGACATATAAAACGTTTTAAAACTTACCATGGTGTGCCCTGATAAGTAATGGCAGAAAAGTCATGGTTTACCATGACTTGTAAAACTCTTGACAATTATTGTATTGACAAAGAATAAAGAGAAAAGGATAGAGTTTTGGGGATGTTGTGCCATGTCAAATGTTTTGACCATATTGGTCTGTAAAGTAAGGTTATGCCACATCTGGCCAAATGCCACATAATATCTTGCAACTTAAGACGTAGAGACGTATTGCATTCCTTTGTGGGTTGTAGTATGGACACCTTGTGTAAGGGTATGTGTAAGTGGTTACGACTACTTGGCGGTTAACGTGACCTAGAATGGAAGACAAGTGTGCAAGTATAAAATATTATGTTTGGGCAAGAAGTTAATGGGATGTTTTACTACATGTCATATAAAACCATTTATGTATGAGACAGAGGTCAAAGATATTTTGACTAAATCTTAGAACTCATCAGCGTAAGCTGACATATGTGTAAGCATGTGTATCAGGTAAAGAAGTTGCCTCCTGCAGTAGAGGCAAAGGGCAAGAGAAGAGGCATCATTCAAGCTATCTAGAATTCTCTGATGGGTTGGCATTAGAAATGTAGTACGTTCTTTAGAATGTATATTGAGATAAGTCTTATGAAATAAATGTAGTATTTTAAAGTCTTCCGCTGTGTATGATCTCTGTTTACTATATATTCATGAGTAAATCCGACAAGTGGCCGGCATCTCGGGTGACCCGGGATGTGGGTGTCACACCTGTCCCTTAGTTAGGAATGTGTAGCCTCGAGAGTTGGCACGAGCATAAGGGGAATGCCCGATAAATGCCAACTAGTAAAGGCTTTACCCAGAGGGTTGGCATGGGCATGGGGAAATGCCTGAATAATGCCAACCATAGATAGGTATTAGGATAGGGAGGGCGAATCCTCCCTAAGGGGGGGATTATATTATCTAAGATATAGACTAAAATAGTATTGTATTTCCATAGGATCGTGTGATTACTAGAGCTAGTACCGGTTCTGCTCGATTGTAGATTTTAAAAGTAGAGACGTCGTTAAGGTGAGTTCTATGAGGCCCTGTTTAATGTTTTATTTTAAATGTTTTGGGCCAGTATGCATGCTAGAATGATTTACATAAATGTTATATACCTTGATTTAAATATTTAGAATAGCATTCATGTTGCAAGAGGTTATGCATAAAAGATGTCTAATCTTAAACCTAGGTAACGGAGTATTCATGAGATATCAAAGAAGTGTTGGGTAACCATCTTACCGGCATGTAGTTATCTGGCAAAAAGAATGTTCTGTCTAAGGAAAGAGTGGTGTATAAATCCCTCCTGGATCCTTCTTTCTTTCTTATGAACATTTCTGTTGGAGGTATTACTCTGGAAAGATAACCACCTCATTTCTTTGATATACCATGGAGAAACCTTTACGAGGGTTTAAGATAAAGATTGATCTTGAAAGAGAAAGAAAGAAAAGAATCCTTGTCTTTTGACATGATTTCATCTTGAGAAAGAAAAATGGTTTTGACAGGTAAAACGTTTTAAAACTTTTCATGGTGTGCCCAGATAAGTAATGGTAGAAAAGTCAGGGTTTACCATGACTTGTAAAGCTCTTGACAATTATTGTCTTGACAAAGAGTAAGGAAAAAGAGATTTAGTTTTGGCATGTTTTGCCATATCAAATGTTTTGACCATATTGGTCTGTAAAGAAGGGTTTTGCCAAGTCTGGCCAAATGTCACATGATATCTTGCAACTTACGACTTAGAGACGTACTGCATTCCTTTGTGGGATATAGTATGGATACCTTGTGCAAGGGTATGTATAAGTGGTGATGACCACTTGGAGGTTAACATGACCTCGGAAGGAAGACAAGTGTGCAAGTATAAAATATTATGTTTGGGCAAGAAGTTAATGTGATGTTTTACTACGTGTCATATAAACCCATTTGTGTATGAGACACAGGTCAAAGATATTTTGACTAAATCTTAGAACTCACCAGCGTAAACTGACATATGTTTTAAGCTTTTGTATCAGGTAAAGATGTAGCCTCCTGCAATAGAGGCAAAGGGCAAAAGTATAGGCATCGTGCAGGCTATCTGGCGTCCTCTGATGGACTGGCATTAGAAATGTTGTACTTTCTTTAGAATGTACATTAAGGCAAGTCTTATGAAATAAATATAGTATTTTAAAGTCTTCCGCTGTGTATGATCTCTGTTTACTATATATTCATGAGTAAATCTGACAAGTGGTCGACATCTCGGGTGATCCGGGATGTGGGTGTCACAAGTTGGTATCATAGCTATAGTTTAAGAGATTTAGATACTTGCCCAAATATCTAGACTTAACCTAGGATTAAGGGACAATAAGAATGCCATTAGAGATGCCAGTCAAGATACCCTGATGCCAAGGGTAAAAGAGAAAGTATGAGTATTTTAGTACGAATATAATAGAAGGATAACTAGAGCACCAAAAGTGGCGTAAATTATTAATTTCTTTGTGCCCACAATTATTAATGTTTACATTACACTTGTGTTCTAGCTATCAATATATCAAACGAATACTAAAACACTCTATGTCTTTTGTAGAAAATGGTTGGTAGAGGTAGAGGTAGAGGCAGAAAATGAAGAAAGGTTAATCCCAATACTCCTCTAAGGCAAACGCGGTCTACCACAAATGCTGAACATGTAGAAAGAGGAGAACGAGTAGAGGAACCTGTGATAGATCCTCAGCTTAAAAATCTTGTAGACATGGCTGTTGCCAAAGCACTAGACACGGTTCTGCCAATTTATTGACAAGCTTAAAGGAAAATAGAAAGAAGAATGATGAAACTCAACCGACAGAAAGAACTAATAGTCCAGATAATGAGGATGAATATGATTTTGATTATGATGATGAATCGGATGATTCATACGAGGCTAGACCTCGTAAGAAAGGGAAGAAGGGATGTCCTTATAAGGCATTAAAGGATGGAAATCCCCCTAAATTCGAAGGGACAAAGGATGCCACTGTCACTCATTAATGGATAAGAGAGATAGAGGCAGTGATCAAGATTAGTGAATGAAGAGATGATCAAAAGGTCAAGTATACAGCCCACTCATTTGTGTCAGAAGCATTGTGTTGGTGGGAGAACTTGGTCATAGCATTGGGAGATAAAGCTATTGATCGGATGACTTGGGAAGAGTTGAAAAGACTTTTGATAGAGGAGTTCTGTCCTGATAATGAATTGGAAAAACTTGAGAGAGATTTTCTTAGATTGGAAGCTCGTAGTATGACTCACAGAGAGTATACTACCAAATTTAATAGAATGGCTCGGTTGGTAACCCATCTAATAACCCTTGAATCAGTACGCATCAAGCGATACATACAAGGTGAACCATCTGAGATACGGAGGTTAGTAAAGATTTCAGACTTGAAGACTTTTCGGTTTGCTGTGCAACTTGCTTCGACAATGTATGATGAAGTCTTCGGTTCCCGCCCTGTGGAATCAAATTGAAAATGGTCTGATATTTCTAAAAATCAGAATAAGAAGAATGGAGGAGGAGGAAAGAAGCAGGAACAGGGTGGTGGTTCTAAATGTACCAAATGTGGTAAACTACACATTGGAGAATGCAGGTATGGGACAAATACTTGGTACAGTTGTGGTAAGCCAAGACATATAGCCACCAATTGTCCAAGTAAGATGGGACTGAGGTGTTTCAAGTGTGGAGAACTTGGACACCGAATCGTAGAATGCCCAACCCTGAAGATTTCAGCACCAGTAGTGATTAAAGATGGAAAGGAAAAGGAAGCCCCAAAGGCCAAGAGTAGGGCCTACACTTTGAAAACCGAGGAAGCTAAAACATTGCCTGACGTAGTATCAGGTACATTTATCGTTAATAACGTACCTGCTACTATGTTATTTGACTTAGGAGCTAGCAGAAGTCATTCAGGATTGTTTCATCAATCTTGAAGGACATAAATTTCCCGTTCGACTATATCCAATGATCCTCGAGGGATTTAATGTAGTCTTATGAATGGACTGGTTGGCAGCAACCGATGCTCAGATCATTTGGAATAAGAAAGCAGTTCATATACAGACTACAGACGGCAAATGGATTACAATCCACGGGGGTAAGTTAAACCAGCCGTAAGAATCATTTCCATGATAAAGGCTGTGAAGTTTATGAATAGAGGCAGTGAGGCCTATCTAGCATATGCTATTGATTCCAAAGTTAAAACTAAGGAATTAAAAGATGTGTCAGTAGTCTGTGACTTTCCTGATGTATTCCCAGAAGAATTACCAAGAGTACCTCCAGAAAGAGAAGTGGAATTTCGAATCGACTTAGTGCCAGGTGCTAAGCCTACAGCTAAGGCACCATATCGTTTAGCTCCATCAAAAATGAAGGAACTAATGTCACAACTACAAGAGTTGTTAGACAGAGGATTCATTAGACCGAGTATCTCGCCTTGGGGTGCCCCAGTTGTTTTTGTGAAGAAGAAAGATGCTAGTATGCGTATGTGCATAGATTATAGAGAGCTGAACAAGCTTACAATAAAGAACAAATACCCTTTACCAAGGATCGATGACTTGTTCGATTAATTACAAGGATCAAGCTGTTCTCCAAAATCGATCTTAGGTCAGGTTATCATCAGTTAAAGGTTAGAGATGAAGATATTCCAAAGACAGCCTTCCGTACAAGATATGGACATTATGAGTTCTTAGTAATGTCATTTGGTTTGACTAATGCCCCCGCTGCATTCATTGACCTCATGAATGGGGTTTGTCGACCAATGTTGGACCGACCTGTGTTGGTGTTCATTGATGATATTCCAATCTACTCTAATAATGAAGGAGATCATGCATATTATCTCAAGGAAGTACTAGGAACACTTAGAAAAGAAAAGTTATATGCAAAATTCTCGAAGTGTGCGTTTTGGCTCCGAGAAGTTCGATTCTTGGGTCATGTGATAAATGCCGAAGGAATTCTTGTAGATCCTTCAAAGAAAGAAACTATAATGAAATGGAACCCGCCAAATACACCTACAGAAATACGCAGTTTCTTAGGTTTGGCTGGTTACTATAGAGGGTTTATTCAGGATTTCTCAAAGATTGCAACCCCATTAACAAAACTCACGAAGAAGGAGACAAAATTTGTATGGGGAGTAGAGCAAGATACACTTTTCAAAAGCTAAAGGAGAAATTGACTCAAGCTTCGGTGTTATCTTTACAAGAAGGAACAGAGGATCTGGTAGTTTACTCTGATGCTTCCTATCAGGGATTGGGGTGCGTACTAATGCAGAGAGGCAAGGTTATAGCCTATGCTTCACGACAGCTCAAACCCCATGAAGCTAACTACCCGACCCATGATTTAGAGTTAGCTGCTGTAGTATTTGCACTTAAAATATGGAGACACTATCTGTATGGAGTTAAGTGCACAATCTACACATATCATAAAAGCTTAAAATACTTCTTTGAGCAAAAAGATTTCAACATGAGGCAGCGAAGATGGTTAGAGCTGATAAAGGATTATGATTGTGAAATCCTGTATCATCCAGGGAAAGCCAATGTAGTGGAAGATGCTCTAAGCCGTAAAGAAAAGCATCCTCCAATCGGGGTGAAGTCATATAAGTTAGTTGTAACTCCTGAATTTATGACTCAGCTCAGGAATGTTCAGAGAGACGAATTGAAAGCAGAAACTGTTAAGAAGGAGAGAATAGATGGACAAGAAAAATACTTGGAAGAGAATGAGTATGGGGTTACGATTCGATTCGGCCGTATGTGGATACCACATATGGGTGAATTCAGAGTTAAAATTTTAGATGAAGCTCATAAATCTTGATATTCCATTCATCCGGGTACTACAAAAATGTACCAAGATCTACACCAAGATTATTGGTGGCCCGGTATGAAATTCGATATCATGAAATATGTGGCTAAATGCTTGACTTGTTCTCAAGTCAAAGTAGAGCATCAAAAGCCTTATGGCAGATTAAAGCCACTAGATATTCCATAATGGAAGTAGTAACATATCACTATGGACTTCATAACTAAGATACCGAAAACAGCTAAAGGTTATGATACCATAATGGTGATAGTTGATAGGATAACTAAGAGTGCTCACTTTTTGCCAATACGTGAGACGTACTCTTCTGAAAGGTTAGCAGAAGCATTTATTAAAGAAATTGTTTCACGACATGGAGTTCCGGTTTCAATAGTATCTGACAGAGACACACGTTTTACGTCGCGTTTCTGCATGAAGTTCCATGAAGAAATGGGAACTAAGTTATGATTAGCACGACGTATTGTCACACCCCCAAATTTCAACTAACGGAGTTTTACCATTTGGGAAGTGATGAACCAGGATCTAAGACATTAGTTACTTTGAACGACTCTACATGGGACTCAAATAAAAATATCATAATAAACAGAGTTCAAATGTGGAAGTGTAAAGAAAAGAAAATGCGCAAAACACACGCGCCCAAACCAAAACTCTAAAAGTCCAAACGTCCAACCAAGCCAAGTACAATACAAAATAATCCAAACAAACATAAATAAGCAACAATCAAAATAGATGAATCCCATGCATGCCCTAATGTGCACCTGTGCCTAATCTTAGCGACCTGAGAAAACATGTAAGAAAATATGTCAACACGAGGTTGGTGAGTTCACAGGTTTCAATATATAAATAAGTGTTTACCAGATTTATGATTATTCAGTATGTATCTATAAGTAGCTAACCTATGTTCATGTTTAACTCAAGCGCTCGCAACCGAAGCTGACTGTTTGTTTATTTGCCTCCTGCCAGGTCTATCAACACTGGCGGTGTGAGTAGGCTAACATTTCACCCGTTCGATCTCTAATCGAGTTAGCGCGACTAACGCGGGTGGGATTTATCAAACCCAGTAGTACTACTAAATATTACCTCGCTAAGATCCATATTAACGGTCTGATATAAGATGAGAACTTTCTGTGATAGCGTGTTACGCTTAGCTTTAACATTGATAACATATGAATTGCAAAATCTCAAAATAATCATGTTTTCTCCCCCAGATTAAAAACAGTAAAAAGGGGCCGTAAAAACTCACCTGCGTTGCGTTGTAGGTAGTATCACACAAAGGATAAGTTGGAACAACGTGTGTAAGTCTCAAAAGACTTACGAATGCCCTAAAATTATAAACACTTAAATTAGGGATAAAAATGAGAATTGTGACAGCGACACGGAATGAGAAACGTCCTAAAGAAATGCTCTAATATTCAAGAGTGGACGAAAGTGTCCACGGAGTTAGGAATTACTTTACGCGACGAATGACACAAATAATAATAAATATAACCGGGGTGTTTTGTCATTCACAAAAATTAAGAAAATAATAATAAATATATACGAGTAAATAATATAACTAATTATATTATTATTTAGTCTCAATCGATATACGATGTTATAAAATGATTCGAGATAATATAAATATTTATATTATTTAATATTACGGGTCACAGTTTGATAATAATATAAACATATTATTTTATACGAAATTACGGTTTGAAAATAATATAAACATACTATTTTTAGTTGATAATAACAATAATATTTTATTTATAAAAGTGGGAATAATATAAAAATATGTTAATAATTCAAACCCGAGCCTACGGGCTGTTTCTCGGGCTAAAACACATTTATATAATAATATAATATTATAGAGTTTGATTTTTATTAATTAAATATAACAGAAAAATGCTCAAAAAAATAGTTGTGGGAGCCCGGTCTCGAACCCAGGTCTCTCCCACACACGCACATTGATCCAACCAGTCCCGCCGCTAGGGTATCGCGTTAGATACCCGGATCATGTTGTTTTAACATCTAGGTTCAAGTGATTTTCTTCCCAAATCCATTCGCGATCGAAACCCGGCTCTGATCCATCGATTCCTGTGTTAATCGATCGAAACAGTAGACGAGTTTTGATAATCGAGTTGGGGCGGTCCTGTGGTTAAGTTTAATTGCAAAGTTTTCATGTTTAAGATTGTTTAATTACATAAAGAAAAGCCGTAACCCTAGTTTATGAACACTTAATCTATTTGAAATATTCTGATACTAAAAGTTGATAGAATCATAGGGCTTTTAATAAAGACGACATTACGAATCTGATGATGTGGTTTAATTGTATTTCTTTTGAGTTTAAGATTGAAAACCCCAAATCGTTTCCAGGATGAACCCTAATTACTGGATCAAGATCAATTCGATGATGGAAGCCCGATATTTCATAGGGCTTTCACTCTACAGATGATTACGAGTCTAATGGTATGATTTAATTTGGTTTAAATACGGTTTGGAGTTGAATTCGATAGCTTGGTTTCATATGAACCCTAGATTATGGGTTACAACAGTTTGTATAATAAAACATCGAATTGACAGAGGGCTTTCAAGGAAGATGGTATTGCGAATCAAACTGAATATGTTAATTGTATTTTGATTAGGTCTAGACTAGGGTTTGATTAAACCGGTCTGAGATGAACCCTAGATTTTTGATTTCGATCGAATTGATAATGTAAGCCCCAATTCTATAGATAAAAATGAAACGATTGGAGTAAGAAATTACCAGAATTAGTATCGAATTGGTGGCACACGAGTAAAACAGGTGCCGACTGTGACTTGCTTTCTCTCCGGTGGCTTCTGGTGCAAATCCAATCGAATAGACGTGTGTAGAAACTCTAATGTGGATCGTTTGAAGCGTGCAGGGTGTTTGGTTGAGAGAATTTTGATCGAATAGCCTGAATTTGATGGATACTCGTTATCGGTCGATGGTTACGACTTGAATACCCATTATTGTAATTAATTCGATATAATAACGAGGATTAAAGGTTCAATGATGGTCCTAATTGTTATTAAAGATCAAATCCGTTACGAATTCAAATAATATTCGGTTGTGATTTGTGAATTTGGATTCAAATTTGTGAGTTTGACTTTATGAAAGTCAACAGGAACCAATTTCGATCAATTTTGACTTTGAGAAGTCAATGGAACAGGTTTTAGGTATTTACATAATTAGTCCCTATGGTTTTAATTCAATTATTGACATAATTAGTCCCAGTGGTTAGATTTTGTTGAATAAGTTAAGGTTTAACTGGGTTTAGTTAACGGAGTTAACTGGAAAAGTTCGGATTGTCACATCATCCCCTAGTTGAAAGAATTTTCGTCCTGAAAATTAAATAATAAAAAAATAATTTTTTTTGCGGGATATCACTTCATCCCCTAGTTGAAAGAATTTTCGTCCAGAAAATTAAATAATAAAAATAATTTTTTTTTTCGTGATATCACATCATCCCCTAGTTGAAAGAATTTTCGTCCCGAAAATTAAAATAGTACCTTAAGAATTTGACGCGGAGTGCTTGAACAATTTAAGATATTTGCGCATCATCTGATCCTCGCGCTCACACGTGAATTTCGGTCCGCGTTTCGAGTTCCAACGAACTCTGACAATAGGGATTTTACTGTGCTTTAACGTTTTGACTTCCCTATCCATAATTTCCATAGGTTCTTTGTTGAAGCACTTTCCTGTGACAACACTTTGGATAGAGTCTTAGTTTGTATTTTCATGTCTGTAATTGTCTTTGTATGTAAGAGTCTTTATGTATTAGTTTATCGAGTTGTATTTACTTTTACATATTGAATGTTGCATTTCTTTCTAAGTGTTTTGCGCACTTACATGTGCGCAGGAGAAAGCTCCTGCGTACTTAGCAAGTAAGCAAGAATACCTTTGCGTACTTGTTAAGTACGCAAGAGCAATTTGCCCTGCGCACTTGCTAAGTGCGCAGGCATCAGGTCAGGTATAAATAGGATAGGTTGACAGTAGTTAAGTACGCAGACATAGACGCAAATACGCAAATTGTAATCTCAGTGCTTTTCTCTGTAACCTTCAAGTGTTTATAATACAAATAAAGTTTAAAGTGTTTTCTCTTGTCGGTTTAATTTGTTTAGCTAGACTCTCCACCTAGTCAAGGGCATTCCGCACCCGGTCCGACTAGTAGACCCACTTGCATGTGACGATCCGCCACACCCGAGGGACCTACAAGTGGTATCAGAGCATTTGCTCCTGATTTCGAGTAATGTAAGTGAGTTTGGAGAGTTTTTACAAACAAAAAGAGGTATTTTTTGTTGATTTTTTTGATAAAATAGGGGTAGCTCTTGAGCACTATTTTAGAAGCAAAAATCACTTAAAAAACTGATTTTTGTTGTGTATTTGAGTGTCTTGAGCATCAAAGGTTGGTTAGGAATAAGTTTCTGACCCTTTGGCTCATTTGCATTGATCATCAGACAAATTTTTACCATCTCCGGCGAGTTTCAGGTGACCGGAAAAGTTTGGTGAAAGTTGCTGAAAAGGTATCCTGCGTACTTACCATTTTTGGCAAAAAGTACAGTTTTGTGCGTACTTACTAAATACGCAAGACTTATCTCCTGCGTACTTATAAGTGCGCAAGACTGATCTTCTGCGAACTTAAGTTATATCCTGCGTACTTATTATTTACTCCTGCGTACTTACAAGTACGCAAGAGCAAATCTAAATACGCAAGACCATTTCTCAAGTGCGCAAGGCCAAAATCAAGTGCGCAACTGTGTCTGACTTTTTTGAAATTTGACTAAGTGTTCACTATGTCGAATCTTCAGAATCTTGGAAACCTGCTGAATTATGATAATGAGATCAGTACACCACAGAAACCACCAAAGTTGCTGAACGTGAACGATTATTCTAATTGGAAAGCACGTTTCGAGCACTACATTTCATATACCGACTCATCATTATGGATACCAATCCTTGAGGGATATAAGCATCGCACACATATCTATCTTGATGAGGTGATGCCAAAGCCTATCTCTAAGCTTGATGAAGAAGAAAAGAAAACTTATGATCGAGAAAAGAAGGCTCTTGGTTCGATCACTATGGCATTAACTCGGGAATTGTTCCACATTTTTTGAGGGTATGACAATTCTAAGGATCTCTGGAAAGCTTTACAGAAGAGATTCGAAGGAAATAGTGACATCAAGAAGAGTAAGCGGGATCTTATCAGGAAGCAGTATGAGTGCTTCAGATTTTTTGAGAACGAATCTTTAGATGACCTCATCTCTAGGTTCTATCATTTACAGACTGAGTTGAAAGCTTTTGAACCCAGGTATCCGGATGAAGAGATGGTGGAAAATTTTTTGGATGCTTTACCACCCAAATTTGAGATGTACACAACCCTGATGAGGGAAAATCCTAAATTCTATGAGCTGACGGTTGAAGAGCCAATAGGAAAGGTTCAAGCTCATGACATTAACCTAAGAAGAAAGGAGAGCTCTGGAAGACCCCAGATACAAGACCCTTCTATGTATCACGGGACGACTTCTACATCCAAGTCATCGGGCTCTGGAATTTCCCTCTTCACTGGAAATCCTACTGAAAAAGACCACTCAACTGGGTGTGGTGGTCATGCTTGCCATGCTTCAGGATCAGGGTTGGGGTCTCATCATCAAAATACCTCAAGAAATCCTCCTGCTACGTCTTCAGCTAACAACTCAGCTATAGCCAGAATAGCTGAAGATCATGTAGCAATATTCTCAACTTGCATGCTTGCATATGAAAACTTCATAGGTGGCAAGCTTACTGATCCAGAGACGATTGAAGAAGATTTTAATCAAGTGGATCCTGATGACATGGAGGACATGGATATTCAATGGAATATGGCCATGCTATTGAGGAGAGCCAAGCGTTTCCTGAACAGAACAGGAAGAAAGTTTATTGGCGGGCATCCTAATGCCAAGGTCGGGTTTGACAAATCCAAGGCCAAATGCTACAAGTGTCTGAACTATGGACACTTTGCTCGTGAGTGTCAGAAAGACAGAGCACCTGCCTCTGGTTTCACCCGACCCAGCCAAGGAAACATCCATGGCCACAACAATCCAAACCACCACAATCAAAGCCAAAGTGGAACGTCTAATGCACTGGTAGCACAACAGGACGACAACTTTGACTGGGGTGTTCATCTTGAGGATGCCATCATCGCACAAACCCAGGTTGGCCTCATGGCTGAGATCATGGAGATGATGGAAGCAGAGAAAAGGGAAGCTTCTATGGCTGACCTAGAAGAATCTACAACTGCTGCTACAGAGGAGGTGAAGGAAGCTAAAGAAATGGAAGCTCCTGTAGCTGATGAAGAGGAATCGACCACTGCTGTTGCTCTCATGGCCATTGGAGAAGCAACAAGTTCATCGTCTGAGGTAGATTCTAACCCTTTCTCTATTATTTCATGTTCTAAATGTCAAGGGCTAAAACTGTAAAATTCTAGGCTCCAAGACAAAATCGAACCCCTAAGTTTGGCAGCTCTAAACTATAAAGAAAATGAAAAACGTTTTAAAGATTCTATTGAAACGTTATGAAAGGAAAAATCTGAATATTCTTTAAAAATAAGTGATCAACAGCTTCACTTAGATGTTGCATACAGGGAGTTAGAAAAACGGAACAATGAAATCAACAAACTGCAAAATGAGATCTTGCAGTTAAAATGCACTAATGAGAAGTTGAAAAACTCTCGCTTTGTGGTGGAACACTACGAGTCTGTGGTGAGACAACTTAATGGGTTAGGTTTGGGTACTAATGCCATTCCTCCACCAGTGAGCGGGAAGTTTGTCAATAGCTTAATAGACATTGATCTCACTTGTCTAGATGAGTCCTCTAATAAGGATGATTCCCCTAAAAAGGATGAATCCTCAAGTAAGGCTAACTCCACATCTAGTGAGGAGTTTGTTACTGCTTCTGAAGATGGGTTGGTTAACTCTTGCCCTGAAGGAGTAGTATCTGAGGAGTTGTTGACTGAACAAAAGGTAAAGAAAAACGTTATCACTAATGGTGATAACTGCATTTTAACTGAAACCGACATCATTTAAACAAATGATAAACTAAAGGTAATGCTTTACGGGGGGTATAAAAGTCTTAACCAAGTAAAGAAAGAGGCTTTTTCAGCTCACTATGGGCTTGGGTATAAAGAAAATTTGGAAAAATATTATACTCCCAAAAACCAAACTGGTAAGGTTCAGACTAATGTTCATAAACCAACTCCTCCTTCTCATAATGCTGAGTTATCCAAGGCCAGATCTAATGAGCCTTACAAGAGAACTTATGTAGACAAGAGGAACTGTTTTCACTGTGGCTTGGTTGGTCACATTTTTGTGAACTGTCCTTCTAAGAAACAAGGGAAACGGTCTGTTGTTTCACAACCAGCTGTTATACCCAGGTCGCCAACAGTGAAACCATCTCCCAAACATCCAAAGCAAAATGTGGTGAAACCACCAGTCAAACCGATGGTAAAGCCTAAGATCATATATGAAGCTAAACCATCTGTTCCAAGAAAGGTAACGCAACCTGCTGTACCTCGTGTATCTACCTCTGGTAGTACACGTACTGGTGAGAAACCTGTGGCACGACTCTCTAAGCCACAGAGGAGGAGACGGAACAAGAGGTTGAGAAAGCTTGAACAGCTGACTTCAGTTCAATCAGGTGAAGCTTCCACAAGTTCACCTGCTGTAGTTGAACCAAAATCTTCTGTTCCAGTTAAGAAACAGAAGAGATCTTGGACTGCAAAATCCACAACTTCTCAATCTCCTAGTTCTATTTCTTCTAAAGATTCATCAATTTTGAACAGTCGTCATGACTGTGAGTTAAAAGAAGTAGTTTATTTTGAAAAGGATGGACGACCTAAGACCACAATGGCTTGGGTCTCCAAATCTAACTAATTCTTTTGTGACTCGTGCAGGGACGTCCGAAGGGTACTATCTCTAACCGCTGGTAAGTAGATAGTGGATGTTCCAGGCACATGACAGGAAACATGGCCCTGCTTCAAGATGTTAAACCATTCAGAGGCGGCTATGTGGCCTTTGCCAGAGAAAAAGACGGCAGCATCACGTGTCAAGGCGTAGTTTCGAACGGTTGTGTCAGCTTTGACAATGTCAACTTCTGCGAGCAGCTGAAGCATAACCTGTGGAGTGTCTCCCAAATGTGTGATAAGGAATACTCGGTGATGTTTGACAAGTCAGAATGCCTGATTCTCAAACCCGGTTTTGAAGTTCCAGAAGATTGGATCCTGATGAGAGCGCCAAGAACAAACGACACCTATCAGATCGATATGAGCGTGGCAACAACCACCTCATCAGTTGCTACTTGTTTTCTTACCAAAGCGACAGAACTTGACTCCCTCTTGTGGCATAGGAAACTCGGACATATTTCGTATCATAAAATGAATCATCTTGTCCGAAACGGTTTGGTAACTGGGGTTCCTAAGCTGAGGTTTACCGTTGCAGATGACTGTATGCCTTGTAAAAAGGGCAAACAGCAACGGAAGTCTCACAAGCCCAAGCTTCAAAACTCTATTGATACCCCTTTGGAGCTATTACACATGGATCTGTTTGGCCCCATAAGTATCAGGAGTATTGGAGGTAAGTCGTTCTGTCTAGTAGTAACTGATGATTTCTCACGTTTTTCTTGGGTGCATTTTTTAGGTACTAAAGACGAGACTGCTGATATTCTTCAATATTTGATCCTGAGCTTGGAATCTCTTTGCAAGCTGAAAGTTAGAAGAATTAGGAGTGACAATGGAACTGAGTTCAAGAATAATTTGATGGAGCTTTTCTGTCTCAAGAAAGGGATCCGTCAAGAATTCAGCGCGCCGTACACGCCTCAGCAGAATGGAGTTGCTGAACGGAAGAACAGAACACTGATTGAGACTGCAAGGACTATGCTGTCGGATGCAAAGCTTCCTGTCACTTTCTGGGCAGAAGCCGTTAATACAGCTTGTCACGTCTTAAACAGAGTTCTGGTTGTGAAGAGGCACAACAAGACTTGTTACGAGTTGATCAACAATCGACTTCCCAATCTTGATTACCTAGTTCCTTTCGGTAGTCCTTGTTCCTTGTTGCTACAGTACAAAGACCGCCAGTCTAAGTTTCATGCATAAGCGGTGGAAGGCATCTTCTTAGGATAGGTTGCCAACTCGCCTTGCAAGAGAGTGTACAACATAGGAACTCGTACTGTCGAGGAATGGTTTGAAGTGGATTGTAGTAAACACAGCATTCCACCCGAACGAACAGGTCCAACTTGGGGTTTTGATTATGATGCGCTATTCAAATCATTCAATCTTCCTGATCTATCTGCAGTTGACGCCGCAAATGTTTATGAATTATTGGGTGGCGGTGATGACCCCAGCTTCTCTACTCGTGCTACTGTACCAATTATGACTCCTGATTCCAATGCTGCATCTGCATCTGGAACTCATGACAGTGATGACAGTGAAGATGTTCTTGTTGTTGGAGATGACGCTCAAGCCAATCCTAACCCAACTGTAGGAAATGAAGCTCCAGCTGATCCAATTAACATTGAATCTTCTTCCTTTGGAACACAGGAAATGGGGGAGTTAAGCACGAATCTAGATCCAGAAATTCAGGAACCGATTGTACCGGAGAGGAGAGTGCATAGGAATCATCCACTCGACAACATTATTGGTGATCCTTATGCCGGTGTTCAGACTCGTCATCGAACCATCACTGAAAACACCAGTCTTTACACATAGATATTTGACACTAGTGTCATGGTAACATGTCTGCATGCTGCATTCGTATCCCAGTTAGAGCCGAAGAATGTGAAGGAGGCTCTCACTGATAACTGCTGGATTGAGGCGATGCAAGATGAACTGTCTCAATTCCAAAAGTTGCATGTGTGGGATTTAGTTGACTTGCCAAAAGGGCTTTCAACCAATTGGAACCAGATGGGTGTTCAAATGCAAGACGGATGATCATCATGTTGTTGTGAAGAACAAAGCAAGATTGGTTGTTCAGGGTTTTCATCAGCAAGAGGGCTTGGATTACACGGAAGTATATGCCCCAGTTGCTAGAATTGAGGCCATTCGACTGTTCTTGGCATATGCCACATATGTCGGCTTCAAGGTCTATCAACTTGATGTGAAGAGTGCTTTCCTTTACGGTAAAGTTCATGAAGAGATCTATGTCACTCAACCTCCCGGTTTTGAAGATCCGCATGATATTAATAAAGTGTATAAGCTCGACAAAGCACTTCATACAAAAAGATGTGGGTATTAGACCAATGGCGGTATTTCGGCCATGTCATGATCGTGTGCATCTCGTCAAGGAAAGCTGGTAAAGATGCCATGGGTCATGACCTTGTAGCAGCCATGGTGGGCTTGTCTCTTAATAGGGGCTACAACTTCTCGCGCTACATCTTCAAAGCAATCAATGACCAGATAAACACAACGGAGAAGTTTATATTCTTATTGTACCCTAGGTTTGTGTAGCTCTTGATCGATGACGCGTTGCCAAACCTTCCTGCCATAGGGGAGAGACTGCAAGTCAAGCGGGTGGACAAAAGAGTATTTGCTCAATTTCTGAAGCCAGGCAGTGTAGAACCTACCCCTGTGCACACAGAACTCTTTGGCCACCTTCTAAATGAAGCATATGTGGCACCTGAAGACTGGAGATGGTACAGCCACGACTCGGAACCTGAAATGAGTGAACATTCCGATGAACAGCAGGAACAACACGATGAGGAGAATGATAGTGATGATGGCTCGTCTGAGGATGGAGATAACGAAGGCGATGATGGTGGTGCTGAGGAATCCGATTCAGAAGCAACAGAATCAGATTCTTCTGATTCCGATGACGCACCATCACAGGCACACCCCAGGAGACCGGCACAGGTAACCCTACCTGAGTCGTCTTCCAAAAGAAAGCGCTAGAGCTCGAGTAGCGATTATGAGCCAACATCTGACTCTGACGCTGCTCTACAAAGACAAAGACGAGAGCGTGTTCAAAAGAACAGGGGAGACAGGCAAGAGGTTGCTATACCCATTTTGGTAGAGGCCCCGGCTCAGCAGCAAGTACAAGTTCAAGCTGCCAGTATAGATTCAGCCTCTACCCCACCTTCACAGCAGTTATACCGTAGGAGGAGAAGACCACAAGTTCAAGCTGACGTGGTAGTCACGACAGTCACAGAGGAGGTTCCTGTGACGGTGACCCTCCCTACAACATCAGTCCAAGTGGCGGTGACTATTCCAATTGTCACGGAGTCTGTCACCATCACCCCTACCATAACACCCACTCCCATCATCTCATCCCAAATCCCAACACCCACCATTGATCATCCAAGTCAACCCTTCACTTATGAAGATTTCTCACAAGGGTTTGACTTTGGTACCATCTTCTCCTCCCCTATCCATAATGCCGAAGCGTCATCGTCTAGGCATCCTGATTCGAATGAGGCAAGGATCGATGTGCTAGAAACCCAAGTTGCTGGACTGCTGAAGACTATTAAGAAGTCAAAGGAGGAATCTGATGCTCAACAAGCACAGATTAATTCACTGGCCGATGAAGTTAGGATTCTACATAGCCAGAGAACGGGGACTAATGAGCGACTGAAGAACGTAATGGCACAGAATGAGTTGTTAGTGAAGATGAATGAAATGATTCTAGGGCACAGAACGTCACTTGAGCTAAGGCTGGATCTACAAAGAAAAGAGCACGAAGCGATGGTCAAATTAGTTACAGAACTGACCAAGAAGCTTGGTGCTCAGGGGGAGAAGGAGAAGGAGAAGGAGAAGGAGAAGGAGAAAGAGAAAGAGAAAGAGAAAGAGAAAGAGAAAGAGATATAGAAAGAGAAAGAGAAAGAGAAAGAGAAAGAAAAGAAATCCACTGGTGCTGAGCCTTGTTATCCAGTCGACTTGACTAAGGATGACGATAAAGACAAGGATCCTGAAGCCGGTCCTAGTGGAGGTGAGCACCAAGCTTTGGCAATTGTGCCCATCTCTTCTTATTCAAATGGCTGAGGGGGAGTCTACTCAGCAAGAGGGTGGTGATACCTCTGGTGGTGGTGGTGATAAAGGGAAGTCAGCTGCCGATGTACTCAAGGACTTATCTGATGATGAGATCCTTTATCTTGAGCCTGACTATTCCAAGGAAGCACAGATCGATGCTCTCTTTAATCTGGAAGAAGGAGAGATCGACTCTGGTGATGACTGGAATGATGATGATGAAGACGTGGTGATAGAGATTCCCAAGGGTGACGGGGAAGGAGAGTACGAGCTAGAAGATGGATAGATCTTTGAAGTTCCATCCTTCGACGCTCCGCTCGAAACAGGTTCAGTCGAGCATGCCAGTTATTTAGATGCCTCGACTGAAGCCTCCCCAGTTGACCCTGAACCTGTGGACCTAGAGGCACCGAAAGATACAGACATGCCTTCTACCTCATCAAAGGGTCCAACTCCTGTGTGGCAAAAGACGTCTATCATAGACAAGCACAGAGCAACAGGAATGATCTTAGCTGTAAGGTTCGAGGAGGACAAGCAGTTGTTCGCTATCAAAAGATCTGGGGGGGTTCAATACTTAAAACCCACCAGTGAAGCGTTCAGCTCCTTGCCCAAATACGACCTTGTGAACCTAGCAAACCGAGAGCTACTAGGTAAGTGTAATCATGCAGTAGCGATGGGTTTGTGGGTGGTTCTGCAGCGTGAAGCAAGATCTGGGAACTTTGAAATGTTCAAGCCTCAGGTGCCCAAGAGAGTCAAGGATAAGCACGCTATACATCCTGTGACTAAGAAGCACTTAAAAAAATTGGTATCCAAGCCAGTGCGATGTGAAACTAAGATTCCCCTGAGCAAGTTATCTCAGGATATTCTTGGTGACATGTGGTACTGGTACGTAGATCCAAAAATGGGCAAGGCTGTGATCTTAGGAAAGGGACGTTCCGAGAGTGGGAACATAGTGCCAAAAGAACTGATCAGAATATTTGATGAAGTCTGCTTCATCAACTTTTCTGTGAAAGATCTGGAGGTACTAGCTGATAGGTACTGTGTCCAAACGGACGAATGGACAAAGCTCCTTGCTTCTAAATATGACAAGGTGATCAAGTTCTGCCTTGAATACAAGAAGAAGATGGAAGCTAAGGATGGACAGCTGTGAAGACTGAAGATGATGAAGATCCCGAGCTGTTGTCAAGGGGGAGTTTGTTGAAGCACTTTCCTGTGAGAACACTCTGGATAGAGTCTTATTCATGTCTGTAATTGTCTTTATATGTAAGAGTCTTTATGTATTAGTTTATCGAGTTGTATTTAATTTTACATATTGAATGTTGCATTTCTTTCTAAGTGTTTTGCGCACTTACATGTGCGCAGGAGAAAGGTCCTGCGTACTTAGCAAGTACGCAAGAATACCTTTGCGTACTTGTTAAGTACGCAAGAGCAATTTGCCCTGCGCACTTGCTAAGTGCGCAGGCATCAGGTCAGGTATAAATAGGATAGGTTGACAGTAGTTAAGTACGCAGACATAGACGCAAATACGCAAATTGTAATCTCAGTGCTTTTCTCTGTAACCTTCAAGTGTTTATAATACAAAGAAAGTTTAAAATGTTTTATCTTGTCGGTTTACTTTGTTTAGCTAGACTCTCCACCTAGTCACGGGCATTCCGCACCCGGTCCGACTAGTAGACCCACTGGCATGTGATGATCCGCCACACCCGAGGGACCTACTTTTCCGGGATATCACATCATCCCCTAGTTGAAAGAATTTTCGTCCCGTAAACTAAAATAGTACCTTAAGAATTTGACGCGGAGTGCTTGAAAAAATTAGGATATTTGCACATCATCTGATCCTCGCGCTCACACGTGAATTTCGGTCCGCGTTTCGAGTTCCAACGAACTCTGACAATAGGGATTTTACCGTGCTTTAACGTTTTGACTTCCCTATCCATAATTTCCACGGGTTCTTCGATGAAACGTAACTGTTCATCAATGTGTAGTTCCTCAAGAGGAACCGCGAGAGACTCGTCTGCTAGACATTTCTTCAAATTTGAGATGTGAAAGACTGGGCCAATTCTCTTTACTATCTTGAAAGGTCCAACATAACGAGGGTTTAGTTTACCTCGCTTCCCGAAGCGAATGACACCTTTCCAAGGTGAGACTTTGAGTAAGACCATGTCACCTATTTGAAACTCTAAGGGTTTACGACGCTAGTCGGCATAGCTCTTTTGACGATCACGAGCTGCCGCCATACGGTTTCGGATTTGAACGATCTTTTCGGAAGTTTTGAATACAAGTTCAGGACCTGTAAGTTGACTATCCCCAACTTCGGTCCAACAAATAGGAGAACGGCATTTCCATCCATATAGTGCTTCAAATGGAGCTGCCTTGATGCTAGTGTGATAACTGTTGTTGTAGGAGAATCCACTAATGGTAGGTGAGACTCCCAAGTGTTACTGAAATCAATCACACAGGCTCGTAGCGTGTCCTCCGGAGTTTGAATAGTACGTTCTGTCTGGCCATCAGTCTGCGGATGGTATGCTGTGCTCATATCTAGACGTGTGCCTAAAGCTTTATGTAACGACTGCCAGAAACGAGAAGTGAATCGTGCATCACGATCCGAAATGATAGAGATTGGCACCCCGTGCCGAGAGACTACTTCTTTCAAGTAAGTACGAGTAAGCTTATCCATTTTGTCAGTTTCCTTGATTTCTAAGAAGTGAGCGGACTTTGTTAAATGGTCAACAATTACCCAGATGGTATCACATCCGGTAGGAGTTCGTGGCAATTTTATGATAAAGTCCATGGAGATTTGTTCCCATTTCCACATGGGAATTTCTGGTTGTTGGAGAAGACCGGATGGCTTTTGATATTCAACTTTGACCTTCGCGCAAGTCATACACTTACTCACATAAGTGGCTATATCGGCATTCATCTTCGGCCACCAATATAGCACCTTTAGGTCATGGTACATCTTGTCGGAACCTGGATGTATAGAGTAACGAGATTTATGAGCCTCATCCATGACTAGTTCCCTTAGGTTTCCGAATACTGGAACCCATATTCGCTCGACGAAGTAGCGAATACCGTCAGATTTGACCTCGAGTTGTGCTTCCATACCGCGTGTACCTTCCAGCGGTAGGTTTTCCTCTTTCAGGGCTTCGAGTTGAGCACTACGGATTTTGTCAGGTAATCCGGGGTGAATAGTAAGTTGTAGTGCTCGAACTCGTTTGGGTTTCGTTTCCTTTCGACTTAGGGAAACAGCTATAACATTAGCCTTACCCGGGTGGTACCAGATCGCACAGTCATAATCATTTAAGAGTTCGACCCAACGACGTTGTCGCATGTTCAACTCTTTCTGCTCAAAGATGTGCTGAAGACTCTTGTGATCGGTGTAGATAGTGCACTTGGTACCGTACAAGTAATGTCTCCATATCTTAAGTGAGAAAACTACAGCTCCCAACTCTAAGTCATGAGTGGTGTAGTTTTTCTCGTGAACCTTTAGTTGACGCGAAGCATACGTGATCACCTTTTCTCGTTGCATTAACACACAACCTAGACCCTGAATAGACGCGTCACAATACACCACAAAATCATCCGTTCCTTTCGGAAGAGCTAGAATAGGTGCACTGCAAATTTTCTGTTTAAGATGTTGGAATGCTGACTCTTGGTTATCGCCCCAGTTATAGGCTTTACCCTTTTGAGTTAAGGCAGTGAGAGGTTGTGCAATTTTTGAAAATCCCTCAATGAATCGACAGTAATAACCAGCCAATCCCAGGAATTTCCGCACCTCAGTCGGAGTCGTCGGTGCTGCCCAATTCTTGATGGCTTCTATCTTGATGGGTCGACATGTATTCCTTTCTCGTTAACCACATGTCCTAAGAATTGAACCTCCCGGATCCAAAATTCACACTTGGAAAACTTAGCATATAGTTGCTCCCTTTTAAGTAATTCCAAAATTAGACGTAGATGTTCCTCATGTTCCTCCTTGTTCTTGGAATAAATGAGAATGTCGTCGATGAAAACGATAACGAATTGGTCAAGGTAAGGCTTACACACACGGTTCATGAGGTCCATGAATACATGACCATAAATTCATAGTGGCCGCACCTTGTCCTGAAAGCAGTCTTAGAGATATCTTCAGCTCGAACTCTCAATTGATGGTAGCCGGACTTGAGATCTATCTTGGAATAGAAACTTGATTCTTGGAGTTGGTCAAATAGGTCATCTATACGAGGCCAAGGATAACGATTCTTGATTGTGACCTTATTCAGTTCACGGTAGTCGATACACATACGGAAGGTTCTGTCCTTCTTCTTGACGAACAGGACTGGAGCTCCCCATGGCGATGAGCTAGGTCGGATGAAACCTTTATCCAACAATTCCTGTAACTGAGTAGATAGCTCTTGCAATTCACTAGGTGCCAGTCTGTAAGGTGCCCGAGCAATCGGTGCCGCTCCGGGTACTAAATCAATTTGGAATTCAACCTGTCGGTGTGGTGGCAGATCCTCGGGAAATACTTCTAAAAATTCACGAACGACGGGAATATCATCAATCTTTTTCTCTTCTGACGACTGCTCAGCAACGAGAGCCAAAATAGCCGTATGTCCCTTTTGAAGGCACTTCTGTGCTTTCATAAAAGATATGATGCCCATGACTGCACCAACTTTTTCGCCCTGAACGGAAAGGGTTTCTCCACTCTGGAGAGGAATACGAACAATTTTCTCATGACAGATAATTTTAGCTTGATTTTTAGACAACCAATCCATGCTGACAATTACATCAAAGCTACCAAGTGTGACAGGCATAAGGTCGATATCAAGTATATGTCTAGCTAGCTCAAGCTTACAACCCTTAAGAATGTGGGTTGCTTCAATTATTTGGCCATTAGCTATCTCTATTATATACTTAGCTTCTAACAGAGTTGGAGTTCCTTTTATCATATCACTAAGTTTCTTAGATATAAAACTTCTATCAGCACCAGTGTCAAAAAGGACAGAAGCAGAGTAATTATTTAAGAGAAACTTACCGGTGACCACATTATGATCATAACGAGCTTCTCTAGATCCTAGCACGAAGGCTCGTCCCTTCGCACCATTTCCTCCACCATTGCCGTTGTTACCCCCATTGTTGTTATTCTGGTTAGGGTTGTGGTTTCCATTACCCACTTTCTTCAATTGAGGACAATTCTTCCGAATATGTCCCTCCTTCCCACACTCAAAACAACCCTTTGTAAATCCAGGCTGTTGAAAAGGCTACTTGGCTTGTAATTCACCCCTACAATCTTTAGCAGCATGACCTATTTTGCCACACCGCTGACAACGATTGCAAAACCCGAAGTGATGGAAGTTGCACTTGTTACACTTAGGAGACTTTCCGGCGTAACCACCCTGGTTTTGATCTGAAGCGGTCGACTGGTTGAAGTTCTTAGCAGGCTCAAACCTACGATGCTGCTGCTGTGGTTGATTAAACTAGGGTTGGTTGGGCTTGGGTCCTTTAGAGTGAGAGTTGGAGTGGTTATTGGAGTGGTGGTCAAACTTGAGTTTATGATTATCGGTTGATTTAGAGACCGAACCTCTCGGAGGTAGGGTCCATTGAGTCACCGCCTGAGCGGTTAACTTATGGGCAAGTCGGATAGTCTGATGGATAGTGGTAGGGTTGGATGAAGTAACCATGCTTTGTATTTGAGGCACTAGACCTCCAATATATAGTTCAATTCTCTTGTAATCAGGGGTCACCATATGCGGGCACATAGTAGCAAGTTCATGTGAACGCGTGGTATAGAGTTCAATTTCAGAACCCTCCATCTTTACGTTCCAGAACTCTCCCTCTAACTTCTGAATTTCATCACGAGGACAGTACTCCTCCTTCATCATCGACTTAAACTCCTCCCACGGGAGTCCATTTGCCATGGCCAGACCCAACATCTGGACCTGGGCGTTCCACCATGTGAGAGCTGGGCCCTCCAAAGTTCCAGCGGCGAACTTGACCTGATTTGCCACTGGGTAGTTGCACATGGAAATCATTGATTCTACTTTCTCGAACCAACGAAGTAGTCCGACAGCTCCTTCAGCTCCACTAAAGGCATGGGGCTTACAATCCATGAATGCCTTGAAGGTGCAGGCTGGTTGCGGGTTTTGCAGGCCTGGAGTCGGAACAAAATAGGATTGGGATTATAGAGTTTAGGACAGGCTTTTTAAGAGATGAATTGACATCATTAGTCAATAGCTAAAGTATTTACCTGCAACATTCTGTGCTGCTAGAGCCTCCACCACACTATCATTTATTAGTGCCGCTAGCTCCGCTGCCGTCATGTTAATGGTACCTCGGCCACCAGCACGACCTCCACGTCCTCTCCCTGACATGATTCTTCACATTCACAAATACAAAACAATGAGAAATATATTGCATATTAAACATTATTTATGTACGAGTAAAGAAATACAACATCTAATATTTTGAAAATTAAATAAATTGTAAGGCTACAAAATAAATAACTCAAACATTAAACTTCTCATGCTTTTATTGAATGGGAACAACCTTACCCATCTAGGTTTGAAAAGAGAAATAACAAAAGCAAAACATGCATGAAAAGGGAAGATAGAATAGGAAGATCATCAAACATCTTCGTCATCAGAAGAAACATATGATTGCGCATCATCGATCTCCACTGGTTCCTCCTCAGGTGGCTCCTCCTCCAAGGGCTCATCCTCGAAGGGCTCTTCCTCGCCGTCAGAAAGTGGAATCTCCTCAGGAAATAGGGCTGCTTGCAGTTGGGCTTCCAAGTGAGTTACTCTTTCTTAGAGACCTTTGGCAGTATGGTTTGCTACCTGTAGCTGAGCTTCCAGAGCAGCCAGTCTCTCCAGAACTCCTTCCATATCATCGTCCGAGGTGTCCACCCTCGTCTCCAAATGTGTCACCCGATCCACTAAGACGTTATGGACTTGATGCGTTACTGCTAGTTCAGTAGTCAAAAGCTCTATCCCTACCTTATTCTCCTCTATTTGAGACTCTCTCTTCAGAATGTCAGGTATCTCATCAGTAGCATCTTTCACAATACTCAACTCCTTAGACATGTAAAATACAAAGGCTGCAAAAGTTTGTTCCATAGTGCATGGCAAGCTAGGAAAGGTAGATTATGAGGAATCAGAACCAAAGTACGGTGATGGGACATTTCCTATTTCGATCCATCTTTGGATCATTTACGGGTATGCGTTCCAATTGCGAGCATGATTCATTGCTTGCGCGCTGCTCGTTTCTCCCTGATCAACTGAATAGTCACTGGAACTAGTCCGACGCCTTTTGGGCTCCGGGGATGATAGGATAGGTGCCTTATGTCCTGGTGCCTTAGGTGATGGAGGTGGAGTTGACAACATGTTCCTGTAACAATATATATATAAATGCCAAACATCCAAATGACATGTAACTAATGTGTGAGGCTATAGTCTAGTATGCAATCCTAGTTCTCTATAACCAATGGCTCTGATACCAATCTGTCACACCCCCAAATTTCAACTAACGGAGTTTTACCAATTGGGAAGTGACGAACAAGGATCTTAGACATTAGTTACTTTGAACGACTCTACATGGGACTCAAATAAAAATATCATAATAAATAGAGTTCAAATGCGGAAGCGTAAAGAAAAGAAAATGCGCAAAACACACGCGCCCAAACCAAAAGTCCAGAAGTCCAAACGTCCAACCAAGCCAAGTATAATATAAAATAATCCAAACAAACATAAATAAGCAACAATCAAAATAGATGAATCCCATGCATGCCCTAATGTGCACTTGTGCCTTATCTTAGCGATCTGAGAAAACATTTAAGAAGATATGTCAACACGAGGTTGGTGAGTTCAGAGGTTTCAATATATAAATAAGCGTTTACCAGATTTATGATCATTCAGTATGTATCTATAGGTAGCTAACATATGTTCATGTTTAACTCAAGCGCTCGCAACCGAAGCTGATTGTTTGTTTATTTGCCTCCTGCCAGGTCTATCAACACTGGCAGTGTGAGTAGGATAACATTTCGCCCATTCGATCTCTAATCGAGTTAGCGTGACTAACGCGGATGGGATTTGTCAAACCCAGTAATACTACTAAATATTACCTCGCTAAGATCCATATTAACGGTCCGATATAAGATGAGGACTTTCTGTGATAGCGTGTTACCCTTAGCTTTAACATTGATAACATATGAATTGCAAAATCTCAAAATAGTTTGATCATGTTTTCTCCCTCAGATTAAAAACAGTAAAAAGGGGCCGTGAAAACTCACATGCGTTGCGTTGTAGGTAGTATCACACAAATGATAAGTTGGAACCACGTGTGTAAGTCTCAAAAGACTTACGAATGTCCTAAAATTATAAACACATAAATTAGGGATAAAAATGAGAATTGTGACAGCGACACGGAATGAGAAACGTCCTAAAGAAATGCTCTAATATTCAAGAGTGGACAAAAGTGTCCAAGGAGTTAGGAATTACTTTACGTGACGAATGACACAAATAATAATAAATATAACCGGGTGTTTTGTCATTCACAAAAATTAATAAAATAATAATATATACGAGTAAATAATATAACTAATTATATTATTATTTAGTCTCAATCGATATACGATGTTATAAAATGATTCGAAATAATATAAATATGTATATTATTTAATATTACGGGTCACAGTTTGATAATAATATAAATTTATTATTTTATACAAAATTACGGTTTGAAAATAATATAAACATACTATTTTTAGTTGATAATAACAATAATATTTTATTTATAAAAGTGGGAATAATATAAAAATATGTTAATAATTCAAACCCGAGCCTACGGGCTGTTTCCCGGGCTAAAACACATTTATATAATACTATAATATTATAGAGTTTGATTTTTATTAATTAAATATAACAGAAAAATGCTCAAAAAAATAGTTGTGGGAGCCCAGTCTTGAGCCCGGGTCTCTCCCACACACACACACTGACCCAACCAGTCCCGCCCTCTAGGGTATCGCGTTAGATACCCGGATCAAGTTGTTTTAACATCCAGGTTCAAGTGATTTTCTTGCCAAATCCATTCGCGATCGAAACCCGACTCTGATCCATCGATTCTGGTGTTAATCGATCAAAACAATAGAGGGGTTTTGATAATCGAGTTGGAGCGGTCCTTTGGTTAAGTTTAATTGCAAAGTTTTCATGTTTAAGATTGTTTAATTACAGAAAGAAAAGCCGTAACCCTAGTTTATGAACACTTAATCGATTTGAAATATTCTGATAATAAAAGTTGATAGAATCATAAGGCTTTTAATAAAGACGACATTGCGAATCTGATGATGTGGTTTAATTTTATTTCTTTTGAGTTTAAGATTGAAAACCCCTATTCGATGATGGAAGCCCGATATTTCATAGGGCTTTCACTCTACAGATGATTACGAGTCTAATGGTATGATTTAGTTTGGTTTAAATACGGTTTAGAGTTGAATTCGATAGCTTGGTTTCATATGAACCCTAGATTACTGGTTACAACAATTTGTATAATAAAACATCGAATTGACAGAGGGCTTTCAAGGAAGATGGTATTGCGAATCAAACTGAATAGGTTAATTGTATTTTGAATGGGTCTAGACTAGGGTTCGATTAAACCGGTCTGAGATGAACCCTAGATTTTTTATTTCGATCGAATTGATAATGTAAGCCCAATTGACATAGGGCTTTCATTCTATGGATAAAAACAAAACGATTGGAGTAAGAAATTACCAGAATTAGTATCGAATTGGTGGCACACGAGTAAAACAGGTGCCGACTGTGACTTGCTTGCCCTCCGGTGGCTTCTGGTGCAAATCCAATCGAATAGACGTGTTTAGAAACTCTAGTGAGGATCGTTTGAAATGTGCAGGGTGTTTGGCTGAGAGAATTTTGATCGAATAGCCTGAATTTGCTGGATACTCATTCTCGGTCGACGGTTACGACTTGAACACCCATTATTGGGTTTAATTCGATATGTTGGGGAGAGGTTGGACAGAAAGAGTTGGGAAGTAAAGAAACTGTCCAAGCGACTGGTGTAAAGTTAGAGCAGATTAAAGCTCATCTGAAAGCTACCCAGGATAGAAAAAAGTCCTATGAAGACAAAAGACGAAGACGATAGAGTTCCAAGTCGAAGATTACGTTCTGCTGAAAGTATCTCTGTGGAAAGGAATCATTAGGTTCAGAAAGAGAGGAAAGTTGAGTCAAAGATTTATTGGACCATTTAAGATTATGGCTCGAGTGAAGAAGGTTGCATATTGATTCGAATTGCCATAAGAGATGAGTAGAATTCACTCAACATTCCATGTATCACTCTTGCGAAAGTGTCTGGTAGATGACACCTCTCATGTACCACTAAATGATATAGAGATGGATGAAAGATTGAATTATGTCGAGAAGCCAGTGGCTATACTCGACTGGAAAGAAAAGAGATTACTAAATAAGGTAATCAAGCAAGTTAAAGTTCAGTGGTAACATCGAAAGGGAACTGAAGCCACATGGGAGACAGAGGAAGAAATGAAGCAATCCTATCCCTACTTATTCGAGTAAGTAATAGGTTTCGAGGATTAAACCTTTGTAAGGGGGGTATATTTGTAACACCCCAAGATCCTAAACATAAGTAGGATGAGTGTCGGTTAAGAAACATAACACTTGAATGTAACCGGAACCGAAAAGGAAAGACGGTTCGACCGAAAACAGCCCAAAACTTTATATAAGCAATCTTGAGCTAGAAAATGACTTACGGAATCCAGAATATATGAAAACGACGTTTCTTGGCAAGGAAAAGATTAAAATCATATAAGTTAAGCTGGTAGCGGACCACTACCCATAACTTAACGGTCCGCTACTTGCTCGGGAAGCAAAAAACTATGGATCTAACACGTAGCATGCTGACTAATCACCCTGAGGCGGTGGAGGACCGCTATGAGAACCCGTAACAGTCCGCTAAGGGTCCAGAATCAACCTATAAATAGAATTTCAAGGATCTGAGTTGAGATATCCATTCCAGTTCATCATGAACGCTCTATTTTGAGAACCCCAAGCTTGAAATACCCCTTTGGGTGTTACAAGCAAGTCATTTTTTAGCAAGGGACGAGGAGACTCTACATCAAAGTGCAAATAGTCCTTCGGTAAGTCCTCTCCCTTAGTAAGGAATGCGTAGCCTCGAGGGTTGGCACGAGCATAAGGGGAATGCCCGAGAAGTGCCAACTAGTAAAGGCTATAACTAGAGGGTTGGCATGGGCATGAGAAATGCACGAATAATGCCAACCATAGATAGTTATTAGGACAGGGAGGGCGAAGCATCCCTGAGGGGGGATTATATTATCTAAGATATAGTCTAAAATAGTATTGTATTTCCATAGGATCGTGTGATTACTAGAGCTAGTACCGGTCCTTCTCGATTGTAGATTTTAAAAGTAGAGATGCTATTAAGGTGAGTTCTATGAGGCCCTTTTTTAATATTTTTCTTAAACGTTTTGGGTCGGTATGCATGCTAGTAATATTTACATAAATGCTATATACCTTGATTTAAATATTTGATATAGCATTCATGTTGCAAGAAGTTGTGTATAAAAAATGTCTAAATCTTAAAGCTAAGTAACGGAGTATTCATTATCAAAGGAATGTTGGGTAGCCATCTAAACAATATGTAGTTATATGGCAAACAGAATGTTCTGTCTAAGGAAAGAGTGGGGTATAAATCACCCCTGGACCCGTTACTCTTTCTTGGAAACATTTCTGTTGGAGGTACTACTCTTGAAAGATAACGAACTTATTTCATTTATATACCATGGAGAAACCTTTACGAGGGTTTAAGATAAAGATTGATTTTGAAAGTGAAAGAAAGAAAGGAATCCTTGTCTTTTGACATGATTTCATCTTGAGAAAGAAAAACGGTTTTGACACATAAAACGTTTTAAAACTTACCATGGTGTGCCCTGATAAGTAATGGAAGAAAAGTCAGGGTTTACCATGACTTGTAAAGCTCTTGACAATTATTGTCTTGACAAAGAATAAAGAGAAAGGGAAAGAGTTTTTTGGATGTTGTGCCATGTCAAATTTTTTGACCATACTGTTCTGTAAAGAAAGGTTTTGTCACATCTGGCCAAATGCTACATAATATCTTGCAACTTAAGACGTAGAGACGTATTGCAATCCTTTGTGGGTTGTAGTATGGACACCTTGTGCAAGGGTATGTGTAAGTGGTGACGACTACTTGGAGGTTAACGTGACCTCGGAAGGAAGACAAGTGTGCAAGTATAAAATATTATGTTTGGGCAAGAAGTTAATGTGATGTTTTATTACATGTCATATAAACCCATTTATGTATGAGACAGAGGTCAAAGATATTTTGACTAAAACTTAGAACTCACCAGCATAAGCTGACATATGTTTAAGCATGTGTATCAGGTAAAGATGTAGCCTCCTGCAGTAGCGGCAAAGGGCAAGAATAGAGGCATCATGCAAGGTATCTAGCATCCTCTGATGGACTGGCATTAGAAATGTTGTACTTTCTTTAGAATGTACATTAAGACAAGTGTTATGAAATAAATGTAGTATTTTAAAGTCTTTCGTTGTGTATGATCTTTCTTTACTATATATTCATGAGTAAATCCGACAAGTGGCCCGCATCTCGGGTGATCCGGGATGTGGGTGTCACAAGTTGGTATCAGAGCTATAGTTTAAGAGATTTAAATACTTGCTCAGGTATGTAGACTTAAACTAGGATTAAGGGACAATAAGAATGCCAGTAGAGATGTCAGTCAAGATAACCTGATGCCAAGGGTAAAAGAGAAAGGTATGAGTATTTTAGTACGCATATAATTGAAGGAAAACGAGAGTACCGAAAGTGGTGTAAATGATTAATTTCGTTGTGGACACAGTTATTAATGTTCACAATACACTTGTGTTCTAGCTATCAATCTATCATGTGAATACAAAAACACTCCATGTCTTTTGTAGAAAATGGTTGGTAGAGGTTGAGGCAGAAAAGGAAGAAGGGTCAATCCCAATACTTCTCGAAGGCAAACGCGGTCTACCGCCAATGCCGAACCTGAGATAGAACACGTAGAAAGAGAAGAACACGTAGAGGAACTTGAGACTCAACCAGCAGAAAGAACAAATAATAAATAATCCAGATGATGAGGATGAAGATGATTTCGATTATGATTATGAATCTGATGATTCATACAAAGTTAGACCTCGTAAGAAAGGAAATAAGGGATGTCCTTACAAGGCATTCAAGGATGGAAAACCTCCTAAATTTGAAGGAACAAAAGATGCCACTGTCAATCATCAGTGGATAAGGGAGATAGAAGCAGTAATCAAAATTAGTGAATGCAGAGATGATCAAAAGGTCAAGTATGCAGCCCACTCATTTATGTCAGAAGCGTTGTGCTGGTGGGAGAACTTGGTCATAGCTTTGGGAGAAAAAGCTATTGATCTGATATCTTGGGAGGAATTAAAAAGATTGCTGATAGAGGAATTCTGTCCAGGTAATGAAATAGACAAACTGGAGAGAGATTTTCTTAGATTAGAAGCTGGTAGTATAACTCACATAGAGTATACTACCAAATTTAATAGAATGGCTCGCTTAGCACCCCATCTGGTAACCCCTGAATCCGTATGCATCAAGCGGTACATACAAGGCTTACCATCTGAGATACGGAGGTTAGTAAAGACTTCAGAATTGAAGAATTTTCGGTCTGCTATGCAACTTGCTTCGACAAAGTACGATGAAGTCTTCGGTTCCCTCCTTGTGGAATGAAAGAGAAAATGGTCTGATATTTCTAAAAATCAGAATAAGAGGAATGGAGGAGGAGGAAAGAAGCAGGAACAGAGTGGTGGTTCTAAATGTACCAAATGTGGTAAACTACACACTTGAGAATGCAGGTATGGGACAAATACTTGCTACAGTTGTGGTAAGCCAGGACATATAGTAAGACGGGACTGAGGTGTTTCAAGTGTGGAGAACTTGGACACCGAATCGTAGAATGCCCAACCCTGAAGATTTCAGCACCAGTAGTGATTAAATATGGAAAGGAAAAGGAAGCCCCAAAGGCCAAGAGTAGGGCCTACACTTTGACAACCGAGGAATCTAAGGCATTGCCTGACGAAGTATCAGGTACATTTCTTGTTAATAACGTACATGTTGCTGTGTTATTTGACTCAGTAGCTAGTAGAAGTAATGTATCTCTAGATTTCTATCCTTCCTTAGATAGACCTACTGTAAGATTAAATGAAAATTTTGAAGTCGAAACGGCTATTTGGAAGATGATGAAGGTGGCATAAGTCATTCTGGATTGTTTCATCAATCTTGAAGGATATAAATTTCCCGTTCAACTATATCCAATGATCCTCGAGGGATTTAATGTAGTCTTAGGAATGGACTGGTTGGCAGCAAACGATTCTCAGATCATTTGTAATAAGAAAGCAGTTCAGATACAGACTACATATGACAAATGGATTACAATCCATGGGGATAAGTTAAGACCAGCCGTTAGAATCATTTCCATGATAAAGGCTGTGAAGTTTATGAATCGAGGCAGTGAGGCCTATCTAGCATATGCTATTGATTCCAAAGTTAAAACTAAGGAATTAAAAGATGTGCCAGTAGTCTGTGACTTTCTTGATGTATTCCCAGAAGAATTACCAGGAATACCTCTAGAAAGAGAAGTAGAGTTTCGAATCGACTTGGTGCCTGGTGCTAAGCCTGCAGCTAAAGCACCATATCGTTTGGCTCCATCAGAAATGAAGGAACTAATGTCACAACTACAAGAGTTGTTAGACAGAGGATTCATTAGACCGAGTATCTCGCCTTGGGGTGCTCCGGTTCTTTTCGTGAAGAAGAATGATGGTAGTACGCGTATGTGCATAGATTATAGAGAGCTGAACAAGCTTACAATAAAGAACAAATACCCTTTACCAAGGATCGATGACTTGTTCGATCAATTACAAGGAGCAAGCTGTTCCCCAAAATCGATCTTAGGTCAGGTTATCATCAGTTAAAGGTTAGAGATGAAGATATTCCAAAGACAGCCTTCCGTACAAGATATGGACATTATGAGTTCTTAGTAATGTCATTTGGTTTGACTAATTCCCCCGCTGCATTCATTGACCTCATGAATGGGGTTTTTCGACCAATGTTGGACCGACCTGTGATATTGATGATATTCTAATCTACTCTAATAATGAAGGAGATCATGCATATCATCTCAAGGAAGTACTAGGAACACTTATAAAAGAAAAGTTATATACAAAAGTCTCTAGGTGTGCGTTTTGGCTCCGAGAAATTCAATTCTTGGGTCATGTGATAAACGCCGAAGGAATTCTTGTAGATCCTTCAAAGATAGAAATTGTACTGAAATGTAACCCGCATAAGACACCTACAGAAATACGCAGTTTCTTAGGTTTGGCTGGTTACTATAGAAGGTTTATTCAGGATTTCTCCAAGACTGCAACTCCATTAACAAAACTAATGAAGAAGGACACAAAGTTTGTTTGGGGAATAGAGCAAGATAACGCTTTTCAAAAGCTAAAGGAGAAATTGACTCAGGCTCCGGTGTTGTCTTTATCGGATGGAACAGAGGATCTGGTAGTTTACTATGATGCTTCCTATCAGGGATTGGGGTGCGTACTAATGTAGAGAGGCAAGGTTATAGCCTATGCTTCACGACAACTCAAACCCCATGAAGCTAACAACCTGACCCATGATTTAGAGTTAGCTGCTGTAGTATTTTCACTAAAAATATGGAGACACTATCAGTATGGAGTTAACTGCACAATCTACACAAATCATAAATGCTTAAAGTATTTCTTTGAGCAAAAGATCTCAACATGAGGCAGCGAACATGGTTAGAGCTGATAATGGATTATGATTATGGTTGTAAACTAATCGAACTGAACTGAATGAAGCCTTGTTCGTGTTCATTCGTTTAGCATTTAACTTGTTCATGAATGGTTCACGAACACGAACCGAATGAAATTTCATGTTCGTGTTCGTTCATCAAGGGAATGGACTTGTTCACGAACGGTTCACAAACGAAACCGAACGAAGCCTTGTTTGAGACTTTTGATAACAACCCTAATGTCTTCCAAAATGAACATTTAATAAGATCGTTTTAATATCAAGTTTTATGCACATCAATCGAACTTACTTTACTTAGTTAATTGTTAGGGTAAAAAATAAAATACAAATTAAAAATATAATAGGTTTAGATAAAATAATATAGAAATATATAAAAATCTTTAAGGAACAACATAAACAAATGAACACGAATGTAAACAAACATAAACGAACGGACGTAAATAAACGAACGTTCAAGAACACGTTACTGAACGTTCAGGAACAAAATTGAACGAACGAGACCTCTATACATGTTCGTTCGTTTAGTTAATCTGGCGCGATTCCTTGTTCATGTCCGTTCATTTATTAAACGAACGAATGTAAACGAACTTCCTGCCGAACGGTTCATGAACTGTTCGTTGAACGTCCGGTTCGTTTACAGCCCTAATTATGATTGTGAAATCCTGTATCATCCAGGGAAAGCCAATATAGTGGCAGATGCTCTAAGCCATAAAGAAGAGTATCATCCTATCAGAGTGAAGTCATATAAGTTAGTTGTAACTCCTGACTTTATGACTCAGCTCATGAATGTTCAGATCGACGCATTGAAAGCAGAACATGTTAAGAAGGAGAGAATGGTTGGACATGAGAAATACTTGGAAGAGAAAGACTATGGAGTTAAGATTCGATCCGGCCGTATGTGGACACCACATATAGGTGAATTCAGAATTAAAGTTTTAGATGAAGCTCATAAATCTCGATATTCGATTCATCCGGGTACTACAAAAATGTACCAAGATCTACGCCAAGATTATTGGTGGCCCGGTATGAAATTCGATATCATGAAATATGTGGCTAAATGCTTGACTTGTTCTCAAGTCAAAGCAGAGCATCAAAAGCCTTATGGCAGATTACAGCCACTAGATATTCCAGAATTTAAGTGGGAACATATCACTATGGACTTCATAACTAAGCTACCGAAAACAGCTAAAGGTTATGATACCATATGGGTGATAGTTGATAGGCTAACTAAGAGTGCTTACTTTTTACTAATACGTGAGATGTACTCTTCTGAAAGGTTAGCAAAAGCATTTATTAAAGAAATTGTTTCACGGCATGGAGTTCCGGTTTCAATAGTATCTGACAGAGACACATGTTTTACGTCGCGTTTCTGGAAGAAGTTCCATGAAGAAATGGGAACTAAGTTATTGATTAGCACGACGTATCGTCCTCAAACGGATGGACAAGGTGAAAGAACAATACAAACACTTGAAGATATGTTGCGTGCTTGCATTATTGACTTTCGTGGAAGTTGGGATAGTCACCTACCTTTGGTAGAATTTTCGTATAACAATAGCTATCAGGCAAGTATCGGTATGCCACCATACGAGATGTTATACGAAAGGAGATGTAGAACTTCCATATGTTGGGGAGAGGTTGGACATAAAGAGTTGGGAAGTAAAGAAATTGTCTAAGCGACAGGTGTAAAGTTAGAACAGATTAAAGCTCGTCTGAAAGCTGCCCATGATAGACAAAAGTCCTATGCAGAAAAAAGACGAAGACCGATAGAGTTCCAAGTCGGAGATTACGTTCTGCTGAAAGTATCTTCGTGGAAAGGAATCGTTAGATTCAGAAAGAGAGGAAAGTTGAGTCCAAGATTTATTGGACCATTTAAGATTATGGCTCGAGTGGGGAAGGTTGCATATAGATTGGAATTGCAAGAAGAGTTGAGTTGAATTCACTCGACATTCCATGTATCACACTTGCGAAAGTGTCTAGCAAATGAAACCTCTCATGTACCACTAAATGATATTAAGGTGGACAAAAGATTGAATTATGTCGAGAAGCCAGTGGCTATACTCGACTGGAAAGAAAAGAGATTACGAAATAAGGTAATCAAGCAAGTTATAGTTCAGTGGCAACATCGAAAGGGACCTGAAGCAACATGGGAGACAGAGGAAGAAATGAAGCAATCCTATCCCTACTTATTCGAGTAAGTAACAGGTTTCGAGGACGAAACCTTTGTAAGGGGGTTATATTTGTAACATCCCAAGATCCTAAACATAAGTTAGGATGAGTGTCGGTTATGAAACATAACACTTGAACGTAACCGGACGCGAAAAGGAAAGACGGTTCTACCGGAAACAGCCCAAAACTTCATATAAGCAATCTTGGGCTAGAAAATGACTTACGGAATCCATAATATGAAAACGACATTTCTCGGCGAGGAAAAGATGAAAATCATATAAGTTAAGCCGGTAGCGGACCGCTACCCATAGCTTAACGGTCCGCTACATGCGAAGGAAGCAAAAACCCCGGATCTGACACGTGGCATGCTGACTAATCACCCTAAGGTAGTGGAAGACCGCTACCAGAACACATTACGGTCTGCTAAGGGTCCAGAATCAGCCTATAAATAGAGTTTGAAGGATTTGAGTTGATATATCAAGTCCAGTTCTTCGGGAACGCTCTATTTTGAGAATCCCAAGCTTGAAATACTCCTTTGGGTGTTATATGCAAGTCGTTTTTGGGGCAAGGGACGAGGAGACAATACATCAATGTGTCATAGATAGTCTTTCGGTAAGTCCTCTTGTAACACCCCAAGACCGTAAACATAAGTTAGGATGAGTGTCGGTTAAGAAACATAGCACTTGAACGTAACCGGACACGAAAAGGAAAGGCGGTTCGACCGGAAACAGCCCAAAACTTAATATAAGCGTATCTTGGGCTAGAAAATGACTTACGGAATCCATAATATATGAAAATGACGTGTCTCGGCGAGGAAAAGATGAAAATCATATAAGTTAAGCGAGTAGCGGTAAAAAATAAAATCATTTTAATATCAAGTTTTATGTACATCTATCGAACTTACTTTACTTAGTTAATTGTTAGGGTAAAAAATAAAATACAAATTAAAGAATATAATAGGTTTAGATAAAATAATATAGAAATACACAAAAATCTTTAAGGAACAACATAAACAAACGAACACGAACGTAAACAAACATAAACGAACGAACGTAAATAAACGAACACGTTACCGAACGTTCACGAACAAAATTGAACCAACGAGACCTCTGTTCATGTTCGTTCATTTAGTTAATCTGACGGAATTCCTTGTTCATGTTCGTTCATTTATTATACGAACGAACGTAAACGAACTTCCTACCGAACGATTTATGAACTGTTCGCTGAACGTCCGGTTCATTTACAACCCTAATTATGATTGTGAAATCCCGTATCATCCAGGGAAAGCCAATATAGTGGCAGATGCTCTAAGCCGTAAAGAAGAGCATCATCCTATCAGAGTGAAGTCATATAAGTTAGTTGTAACTCCTGACTTTATGACTTAGCTGAGGAATGTTCAGATAGACGCATTGAAAGCAGATCATGTTAAGAAGGAGAGAATGGTTGGACAAGAGAAATACTTGGAAGAGAAAAAGTATGGAGTTAATATTCGATCCGGCCGTATGTGGATACCACATATAGGTCAATTCAGAATTAAAGTTTTAGATGAAGCTCATAAATCTCGATATTCGATTCATCCGGGTACTACAAAAATGTACCAAGATCTACGCCAAGATTATTGGTGGCCCGGTATGAAATTCGATATCATGAAATATGTGGCTAAATGCTTGACTTGTTCTCAAGTCAAATCAGAGCATCAAATGCCTTATGGCAGATTACAACCACTAGATATTCCAGAATGGAAGTGGGAACATATCACTATGAACTTCATAACTAAGCTAACGAAAACAGCTAAAGGTTATGGTACCATATGGGTGATAGTTGATAGGCTAACTAAGAGTGCTCACTTTTTGCCGATACATGAGACGTACTCTTCTGAAAGGTTAGCAAAAGCATTTATTAAAGAAATTGTTTCACGGCATGGAGTTTCGGTTTCAATAGTATCTGACAGAGACACACGTTTTACGTCGCGTTTCTGGAAGAATTTCCATGAAGAAATGGGAAGTAAGTTATTGATTAGCACGGCGTATCATCCTCAAACGGATGGACAAAGTGAAAGAACAATAAAAACACTTGAAGATATGTTGTGTGCTTGCATTATTGACTTTGGTGGAAGTTGGGATAGTCATCTACCTTTGGTAGAGTTTTCGTATAACTATAGATATTAGGCAAGTATCGGTATGCCGTCATACGAGATGTTATATGGAAGGAGATGTAGAACTCCCATATGTTGGGGAGAGATTTGGACAGAAAGAGTTGGGAAGTAAAGAAATTGTCCAAGCGACCGGTGTAAAGTTAGATCAGATTAAAGCTCGTCTGAAAGCTGCCCAGGATAGACAAAAGACCTATACAGACAAAAGATGAAGACCGATAGAGTTCCAAGTCGGAGATTACGTTCTGCTGAAAGTATCTCCGTGGAAAGGAATAATTAGATTCAGAAAGAGAGAAAAGTTGAGTCTAATATTTAATGGACCATTGAGTTATGGCGAGAAGCCAGTGTCTATACTCGACTGGAAAGAAAAGAGATTACGAAATATGGTAATCAAGCGAGTTAAAGTTTAGTGGCAACATCAAAAGTGATCTAAAGCCACATAGGAGACAGAGGAAGAAATGAAGAAATCATATCACTACTTATTCAAATAAGTAACAGGTTTCGAGGACGAAACCTTTGTAGGGGGGGGGGAGATTTGTAACACCCTAAGATCCTAAAAATAAGTTAGGATGAGTGTCGGTTAAGAAACATAACACTTGAACGTAACCGCACGAGAAAAGGAAAGACGGTTCGACCGAAAACATCCCAAAACTTCATACAAGCATATCTTGGACTAGAAAATGACTTACATAATCCATAATATATGAAAACGATGTTACTCGGCAAGGAAAAGATGAAAATCATATAAGTTAAGCCAGTAGCGGACCGTTACCCATAGCTTAACAGTCCGCTACTTCCACAGGAAGTAGAAAACTCTAGATCTGACACGTGGCATGCTGACTAATCACCTTGAGGCGGTGGAGGACCGCTACCAGAACCCGTAACGGTTCGCTAAGGGTCCAGAATAAGCCTATAAATAGAATATAAAGGATTTGAGTTGAGATATCCATTCTAGTTCTTCGGGAAAGCTCTATTTTGAGAATCCCGAGCATGAAATAATTTGGGTGTTACAAGCAAGTCGTTTTTGGAGCAAGGGATGAGGAGACTCTACATCAAAGTGTAGATAGTCCTTCGGTAAGTCCTCTCCCTTAGAAAGGAATGCGTAGCCTCAAGGGTTGGCACGAGCATAAGGGGAATGCCCGAGAAGTGCCAACTAGTAAAGGCTATAATTAGAGGGTTGGCATGGGCATGAGAAATGCCCGAATAATGCCAACCATAGATAGTTATTAGGACAGGGAGGGCGAAGCCTCCCTCAGGGGGGGATTATATTATCTAAGATATAGTCTAAAATATTATTTTATTTCCATAGGATCGTGTGATTACTAGAGCTAGTACCGGTTCTGCTCGATTGTAGATTTTAAAAGTAGAGACGCTGTTAAGGTGAGTTCTATTAGCCCCTTTCTTTAATATTCTACTTAAACGTTTCGGGCCGGTATGCATGCTAGTAAGATTTACATAAATGCTATATACCTTGATTTAAATATTTGATATAGCATTCATGTTGGAAGAAGTTATGTATAAAAGATGTCTAATTCTTAAAGCTAAGTAACGGAGTATTCATTATCAAAGGAATGTTGGGTAACCATCTAACCGGTATGTAGTTATCTGGAAAACAGAATGTTCTGTCTAAGGAAAGAGTGGTGTATAAATCCTTCTTGGATCTGTTACACTTTCCTAGGAACATTTTTGTTCGAGGTACTACTCTTGAAAGATAACCACCTTATTTCATTGATATACCATGGAGAAACATTTATGAGGGTTTAAGATAAAGATTGATTTTGAAAGAGAAAGAAAGAAAGAAAGGAATCCTTGTCTTTTGACATGATTTCATCTTGAGAAAGAAAAATGGTTTTGACATATAAAACGTTTTAAAACTTACCATGGTGTGCCCTGATAAGTAATGGCAGAAAAGTCATGGTTTACCATGACTTGTAAAGCTCTTGACAATTATTGTATTGACAAAGAATAAAGAGAAAAGGATAGAGTTTTGGGGATGTTGTGCCATGTCAAATGTTTTGACCATATTGGTCTGTAAAGTAAGGTTATGCCACGTCTGGCCAAATGCCACATAATATCTTGCAACTTAAGACGTAGAGGCATATTGCATTCCTTTGTGGGTTGTAGTACGGACACCTTGTGTAAGGGTATGTGTAAGTGGTTACGACTACTTGGCGGTTAACGTGACCTAGAATGGAAGACAAGTGTGCAAGTATAAAATATTATGTTTGGGCAAGAAGTTAATGGGATGTTTTACTACATGTCATATAAAACCATTTATGTATGAGACAGAGGTCAAAGATATTTTGACTAAATCTTAGAACTCATCAGCGTAAGCTGACATATGTGTAAGCATGTGTATCAGGTAAAGAAGTTGCCTCCTGCAGTAGAGGCAAAGGGCAAGAGAAGAGGCATCATTCAAGCTATCTAGAATTCTCTGATGGGTTGGCATTAGAAATGTTGTACGTTCTTTAGAATGTATATTGAGATAAGTCTTATGAAATAAATGTAGTATTTTAAAGTCTTCCGCTGTGTATGATCTCTGTTTACTATATATTCATGAGTAAATCCGACAAGTGGCCGGCATCTCGGGTGACCCGGGATGTGGGTGTCACACCTGTCCCTTAGTTAGGAATGTGTAGCCTCGAGAGTTGGCACGAGCATAAGGGGAATGCCCGAGAAATGCCAACTAGTAAAGGCTTTACCCAGAGGGTTGGCATGGGCATGGGGAAATGCCTGAATAATGCCAACCATAGATAGGTATTAGGATAGGGAGGGCGAATCCTCCCTAAGGGGGGGATTATATTATCTAAGATATAGACTAAAATAGTATTGTATTTCCATAGGATCGTGTGATTACTAGAGCTAGTACCGGTTCTGCTCGATTGTAGATTTTAAAAGTAGAGACGTCGTTAAGGTGAGTTCTATGAGGCCCTGTTTAATGTTTTATTTTAAATGTTTTGGGCCAGTATGCATGCTAGAATGATTTACATAAATGTTATATACCTTGATTTAAATATTTAGAATAGCATTCATGTTGCAAGAGGTTATGCATAAAAGATGTCTAATCTTAAACCTAGGTAACGGAGTATTCATGAGATATCAAAGAAGTGTTGGGTAACCATCTTACCGGCATGTAGTTATCTGGCAAAAAGAATGTTCTGTCTAAGGAAAGAGTGGTGTATAAATCCCTCCTGGATCCTTCTTTCTTTCCTATGAACATTTCTGTTGGAGGTATTACTCTGGAAAGATAACCACCTCATTTCTTTGATATACCATGGAGAAACCTTTACGAGGGTTTAAGATAAAGATTGATCTTGAAAGAGAAAGAAAGAAAAGAATCCTTGTCTTTTGACATGATTTCATCTTGAGAAAGAAAAATGGTTTTGACAGGTAAAACGTTTTAAAACTTTTCATGGTGTGCCCAGATAAGTAATGGTAGAAAAGTCAGGGTTTACCATGACTTGTAAAGCTCTTGACAATTATTGTCTTGACAAAGAGTAAGGAAAAAGAGATTTAGTTTTGGCATGTTTTGCCATATCAAATGTTTTGACCATATTGGTCTGTAAAGAAGAGTTTTCCAAGTCTGGCCAAATGTCACATGATATCTTGCAACTTACGACTTAGAGACGTACTGCATTCCTTTATGGGATATAGTATGGATACCTTGTGCAAGGGTATGTATAAGTGGTGATGACCACTTGGAGGTTAACATGACCTCGGAAGGAAGACAAGTGTGCAAGTATAAAATATTATGTTTGGGCAAGAAGTTAATGTGATGTTTTACTACGTGTCATATAAACCCATTTGTGTATGAGACACATGTCAAAGATATTTTGACTAAATCTTAGAACTCACCAGCGTAAACTGACATATGTTTTAAGCTTTTGTATCAGGTAAAGATGTAGCCTCCTGCAATAGAGGCAAAGGGCAAAAGTATAGGCATCGTGCAGGCTATCTGGCGTCCTATGATGGACTGGCATTAGAAATGTTGTACTTTCTTTAGAATGTACATTAAGGCAAGTCTTATGAAATAAATATAGTATTTTAAAGTCTTCCGCTGTGTATGATCTCTGTTTACTATATATTCATGAGTAAATCTGACAAGTGGTCGGCATCTCGGGTGATCCGGGATATGGGTGTCACAAAGACTTGTTATGAATTGCTAAACAATCAAAAACCTAATTTGGATTATATTTTGACCTTTGGGAATCCTTGTACCTTGTTGAAGACTCGCGATGTTCCTACTAAATTCAGCTCCAAAGCAATCAAGGGAATTTTCTTGGGAAACATTGCAAATTCTCATAACAAAAGAATCTTTAACAAAGAATCCTGTCAAATTGAGGAGTGGCATGTTGATTGTGATAACCGTTCTGTTCCTCAGGATGCAAAAGGTCCTTCTTGGGCATTCGATTATGATGCATTATTCATATCTTTCAATGTTCCTACTGCAGTTTCTCCATCAGAAGCATAAATGTTTTATCAGTCCTACTGCAATGATGATTCAATTGTCGATCCACGTTCGGTTATTCCGATTGTGGGTACTCCTCTAGTTGATCAAAATGTAGCTTCAAATTCGGGTACAACACAAGAACATAGTTTATGATTCATCAACACAAGAACATAGCTTCAACTTCGGGTGACAGTGAGGATGATGAAGCTGTGTTCCAAGTATCGTCTAACGACATTCAGAACATAGTTGATAATTCATCAACACAGGCATCACTTGAGGGGGAATTGCCTTCAAATCTTGATTCTGTTATTCAAGCTTCAGATATTCCCCAATCCCGTGTGCATAAGTACCATCCCACTGACAATATTATTGGTGATTTGAATGTAGGTGTTCAAACGAGACATCGTACACTTGCTGAAAAATTCTTGTTTATATGCTTAAATTATTGATACAGGTATCATGGAGACGTGTTTGCATGCTTGCTTTATTTTTCAAACATAGCCTAAAAATGTGGATGAAGCTTTAGATGATGATTGTTGGATTGAGGCCATGCAAGAGGAATTGGTTCAATTTGTTAAGTTGCATGTTTAGGATTTGGTTGACATACCGAATGGCTCAAGATCTATTGGATCAAAGTGGGTATTCAAATGCAAGCGTGATGATCGTGGTGTTGTGGTACTTAATAAGGTGAGACTTGTTGTCCAGGGTTTTAATCAACAAGAAGGGGTTGATTACACTAAGGTTTATGCTCCTGTTGCGAGGATTGAGGCGATTAGATTATTTCTATCCTATGCATCTTTCAAGGGTCTCAAAGTCTTCTAGTTAGATGTAAAGAGTGTTTTTCTATATGGAAAGGTGAAAGAAGAGGTTTATATGAAACAGCCGCCTGGTTTTGAAGATCCCAAGAGTACTAAAAAGTTTTTTAAACTTGATAAGGCATTATATGGTCTTCATCAGGCTCCTCGTGCTTGGTACGAAACTTTGTCGGTGCACTTACTCGATAATGGATTTGAGCGTGGTCAAATTGATTCTACTCTTTTCATAAGAAAAGAAGGGGGAGATATCTTGCTAGTTCAAGTCTATGTGGATGACATAATCTTTGGATCGACGAATGTCGATACGTGTAAAGACATAGAAAGAGTGATGAAGTTGAAATTCGAAATGAGCAGCATGGGAGAATTATCGTTCTTTTTGGGTGTTCAGGTTGATCAAAAAGAAGATGGTTTTACATTCATCAAACGAAATATGTTACTGATATTCTCAAGAAGTTTGATATGGAAAATGCTTCAACTTTCAATACTCCAATTCTTGTTAATCATAAACTAGATTCTGACCTGAAAGGGAAAGAGGTGGATTGTCGGTTATACAAAGGAATGATCGGGTCTTTAATGTATCTGGCAGCGTCCCGTCCTGATATTATGTTTGCATTATGCTTGTGGTCAAGGTTTCAATCTAAACCAAAAGAATCTCATCTGATTGATGTTAAGCGAATCTTTCGATACTTAAAGGGTAAACCAAAGTTGGGATTGTGGTATCCTATTAATTCTGACTTTGATTTTAAAGCTTTTACAGATTCAGGTTATGGAGGTTGTGGTTTGGATAGAAAATCAACTTCTGGTGGTTGTCAATTCTTAGGGAATAGGCTTGTGTCCTCGCAATGCAAAAAAGCAAACCTCGGTTGCAATTTCAACACGCGAGGCATAATACATTGCAACAACCGGTTGTTGTTCCCAAATCCTATGGATTCAAAAGCAGTTGAGGGATTATGGTTTCAACTTCATAGGGACACCAATGACGATTGATAACACAGCCACCATGTCGATTACAACAAATCCTGTGAAACACTCAAAGACAAAGCACATTGAAATTCGACATCATTTCATTCGTGATTGTGCAGAGAAGAAATTAAAAAATCAATTTTGCTGGTGAAAGTCCACATGAATTGCAATTTTGCTGATTTGTTTACCAAAGCATTTCTTACTCAAATGATTGGAATGCTTAATCCAACGTGACAAAGGTTTTTCATGGAAGTTTTTCTTTTAGTTTTCTAGATTATTTAAAGTAATTAGTTTTATGCTTTATTTTCATTACTTTACTTTCTTTTTAAAAAACCCAATCAAATTTGAAAAAGATAAATTTGGCAATGCTTGAAGTTAGAGAAGAAATGATAGTACATCAGTAGGTGATCACATACACATGACCATAGAATGACTACCTGGTGTCTGTAATTATGTTTGTGGTTATATGATTTGATCTAAACTTCTTAGTCTGCATAAAAAGGAAATGATATCTTCATGACTGCTTGACATTGCATGTATATAAATTTTAATTTGGATATTTGCATGTAATTTGAATTGTCAGTAGGCTAGAAGTGTTTTTAATCCATTAGTAGTGTGAAAAACATAATGGTCTATGTCACAATTGTGATTTGAACCCATGATATGTCGGGTGTGTGTGTTAAAAGATCATTATCAGATAAAGAATATGAGGCTTCAAGTATTTCATGAGATCAGTATCAGACTATATTGATTAGCACAATTTTTCAGTTCACTTCACTGCCATGCCCCGAAAAACATGCAATGTGAAGTTGGACTAAGATATATCTTTGACACAACTTGCCAGAGCATATACTCACCTTTGGATCAATTATGTTGATTCCATTGAATATATCTAGATAACAGTTGGATCACACTACCTTGTGTCATTGAATCAATCGATTCCTTGATCATTCTTATGTTTAAGAATTTCATTGGTACAATCTTTATGTTACTATGAATCATGATACTTCAGCCAAACCAAGCTATATGAATCATTCGATTCTAAATCATTCTGATTCTATATATCCTTCAGATTCTGCTTCTTTTCCTGTGCTAGTTGAGATAGTTTCATCCTGAAGATTGATCTAATCTTTGCATAAGTCTCATATGTCTTGAAGATAATACAATTTAAATTTCTATTGGCATATTTGTGGGATACACATTGTTTTAATATAAATGGTACTAACTCACAAGAACATGGAATAAAAACGCTTATAGTTTAAAATCTTATAATGCTGACAACTTGAATTGACATGTAGTTTATTGCAAATTTGGTATGAATAAGTTAGCATGTCATGATCTGATTCTGTTTACTTTGAAGTTTATCCTGTATCATTTTATGAATTTCAGAGTATTTGAAAAAGAAAATTGTGAAAAATAAATTTGTGATATTTGAGAGATAGTATTTGAATAGAAATTTCAAAAGAATTGATAGTTTATGACAATATGAAATGTTAGTTCTGAGAAATTGTTTGCTGAGATATCATAAAGTGTAGCACAAGTTGCTTGTTTGTTGAGCCAAAATTTGTAAATATGCAGAATGCCATAGGTCAACCCATAGATCTGCTAGGGAATTTTATATTCAGAATATGTGTGATTCATCAAAGATACTGATATGATCTTCTTACTCGCAGTGTTCAAGCAAAAATATGTGATTCTGTATGTATAGAGAAAAACCAAAAAGATTTTATTTTTTAGTTGTTCTATTCTTTAATGCTTTACTTCATTAAGAAAAAAATACAAAAAGATTTTAGTGTGTTTTAGCATAAAGTTTGAAAATCCAAAAATATTTTCTTTACTTGTTTAGTTAGCTTTATGTCACACCCCCAAATTCTACTAACAGAGTTTTACCGTTTGGTGCGTGACAAATTAGGATCTCAGTCATTAGTTACATTGAACGACGTTATATGGGACTTAAATAGATATATCATAAACGGTCAGAGTAAATGCGGTAGCGATAAATGAAAGTAAATGCGCAAAACAAACGCGCCCAAAAGTCCAGTCCAAAACAACATAAATAAAAACAGTTCAAACGTCTTATTAAATAAGAAATTAAATATAGGACTCCATGCATGTCCTAGTCATACACCTATGCCGTAACTTAGCGACCTGAGAAAACATGTAAGAAAAGATTTCAACACAAGGTTGGTGAGTTCACAGGTTTCAGTTTGTAACAATGTTTAACAGATTAATGCACATTCAATTTATAAATCAACAGGTAGCTAACCCATATACATGTTAACTAATGTGCTCGCAACCGAAAGCTGACTGTTTATGTGTTTGCGTCCCACAGGCCTATCAACCATGGTGCATGTTTAAGTTAATGTTGCACCCGTTCGACCTCCAGTTGAGTTAGCGCGACTAACGCGGGTGAGGTTTGTCAAACCCAGTAGTACTACTCAAATTACCTCGCTATGTTCATATTAATGGTCCGATGTGAGGACTTATTGATAGATGTGTACGCATAATCAAACAAGTGATAACATATATGAATTACAAAAATCAAAAGCGTTTACGTCATGTTTTCACCCCCAGTTTAAAACAGTAAAAGGGGCCGTGAAAACTCACATGAGTTGCGTAGTAGGTAGTATCACACAAGTATGAGATTTGAATCTCAAGGGTTAGCCCAACATGGCTCACGAATGCCCTAGAATTACAACATAATTATTAGGGATATAATGGGAATTGTGACGAAGACACGGAAGATTGAAATTCCTAAACGCTCTAATGATCAAAGAGTAGACGAACGTGTCCACGAGAATAAGAATTCTTAATTAATAGTTAAGATATATACGTTACGCAACGGATGACAAAAAAATATAAAATATATTTGAATGTTTGTACTATTAAACTAATGGCCTAAGAAAATAATATAATGTATATATTATTTTGAACTCGAAGGAAATATACGATAATCACCTAAGTGGCAAAAATAATAAATACATATTATTTTTATTCAAGGATTTAAGCGTGAGAAAACAATATAAACAATTATATCATTTATAAATTTTGAAACGTCTAAAAATATTTAAAACGTGTTGAAAATAATATATAAATATATTATTATTAATTTGAGTTCCGGGTTGAAAAATAAAATAAATATATTATTTTACAAACGAAATTTAATTAACGAATACGAGTTACAGGACTAAACCCGCGCCTACGCGTGGTTTTTCCGGTTTAAACACATTAATGTATTATTAAAATAATAGTGGAAAACGTTTTATATTGAAATAATACTTAAGAATCATAAAAACTCAAAAACATGGGTGAGGGGACTCGAACCCGGGTCTCCTCCCCACCAGCACATGCACTTAATCATCATAGCCTGCCAGGGAATCGCATGCAAACCCGGATTGAATTGGTTTTAATCAATAACTCCAGTGTACCCCCCCCCTCTCCCATGCACACAACCGATCGAGTGCAGTCCTAAACCACAAATCCGGTCGTGATTGAACAAGGTAGCATAGGGGTTTTGTAAAAGAAGGAATGGCGAACCTGTGGGTAGATTTAACTAGAAAATTATCGAGTTTAAGTCCGTTTAATTTCTATTTTTGCAAACGAAAACCCTAGGTTTGATCAAGAATTAAATTGAACAATTCTGATAATAAACATCGATGGATTCATAGGGCTTTCAGAGAATAAAGGATTTTGAGCCTGATCATGAATTAGATTAAGATTAAATTTGAGACCAAAATCCCCAAATCGATTTATGAACAAACCCTAGTACAGAATCTTGATTAATTCGATGATGTGAGATCAAATTGACATGGGGCTTTCATTAAACAAGGGTTTGCGAAACTGATGTCAAGGTTTAATTGGATTATAATCGGGTCTAGGATGGTGATTGATTAAACCATAAATGCATGAACCCTAGATTCAGGTTCATGTTAAAATCGTTGCTGTAAGCCCTAATTGAGGGTTTAGTTACCATCTATGAATAAAAACGAAGCTAAATGAGGGTTTAGTTACCAGAAACGGATTCGAATTGAGAGTGCTCGAGTAGAATAGGAGCCGACTGCAACTGGTTTGATCTCCGACGACTTCTGCTATGAATCCGGCCAAATTGATGCGTGTTATAGCTTCTAATGGATGCGACTAAGGTGTGTGAGAGTTCTATTTGATAAAATAATACGAGGATTCGTCGAATTTGATGAATTCATGATGTGGGTCGACGGTTACGGCTTCACCACTCATTATTGAGCTTGAATTCGAATCAATGATAGTGTAATGGCTCTAATGAGGGGCGGTTGTGATAGAGATTGTGTATTTCGGTTACAATTTCCACGACTTTCTGTTATAGGATTCGAATTTGGATCTAATGAGTCCGGGTTTGACTTATATAAGTCAACAGGGCCAAATTGCTCCTGATTTTGACTTTGTAGGTCAACAAATTGGCTTTTGGGATTTGGCAGAACTAATCCCTGAAATTTTATGCGAATAAGAGTTTAGGGTTTGACTGAATTAGTACCCAGGGTTTGGATTTTGATAAATTGGTTAGGGTTTAACTAGATTTAGTTAACGGAACGAATCCTTAAAATCCGAATTATCACACTTTATTAGAAAAAATCAAAAAAAAATTAAAAAATTCTGCTGTTTCTTTTTATTATTTATACTCTTGTTGTAATTATTCAATCCGTCTCTCACACACAATTATGTTACATGGAATAAACCATCTTTATCTTCAAAGAATTATAAATATTATCCTTTTGTAAATACAACTATACATATATCTTTGATTGTTTTCTCAAAACATTTTGATTATCACAAAAAAATAACAAATAGTATACGAACATAATTATTGATAAGTATGTATTATTTCGTTACCACTATGACAAACGTTAAATATATTTTCATAAACCCTACTATCATATATCTTTTAATTATGAAATGATCGGCCGTAACGTCATGGGTTTTTATGAGACAAAAGGATTATATATACATTCATAAACTAAATCTTTCAAACGTCATGATCTATAATAGATTATTAATAATACGATTTCATTAGCATTATAAAAAAATATAAATTTTAATAATTGTTTTAATAATATACGTTTCATATTAATACTTTCATAAGTAAAATGGTACTAGTAGTTAAATGAATCTTTTAGTGATTAATCTTAATACAATTGGAATATTCATAACTAATTTATTTAACTATTTCAAATAATATCTATATGAACATTATTATAACTATGCTATCCTAATTGTCTTAGTGATATATTTATTATACAACTAAATACTTTTTGCTGGCACTTAAAATCTTTTTACAAATGAAATTTATAAAACATCACACTCTATTCGTATTCCTGGTCACTCATCCATTTCCAAAACCCTTAATCCGAAATCATTCCCATGTCATTCCCTTAAACTGTTCTACAATATAATAAAGTATCTTGTTTAACTTAGGACATCCTTAATTGTTGTTGCTACAAGTTACAAGTCCAACCCTCTACTTGATCAAGGTGAGTTTTACATAGCCTCTTTTTACACTATTTTACATTTTATGGTGGAACATGAATACATATATACAATGTTTTGCAAACTACACAATACATTTCCACCATACATTCATATGTGTAATTTCAGCTTTATGTACTAGGTGTGTTAACTACATTTTGTGTGCAATTTACATGTGCAATCAGTAACTATACAAGTCGACGGTTAACAATGATAGATTTATTGAGTCTGACAAACCCACCCAGTTAGGTTGATTGTTACCGACAACACAATTTTTGCATGCTAGTTACAAAGTTTTGATTGTACAACTTGGTTTCATAATAGTAACTCTCCATACTTCCCTTATTAACCATGATATGTATGAATTGTATACACACAATACAATGATACCATTTAGAGTCAAAACCTATGTATGTTCACCAACTTTTTAGTTGACCTCGTTTTTATCATGTTTCATGTACAAATGTTTGAGTTGATCAAGTTTGCTTCACTTAAGTTGTGCACCTAGCTAATTGAATAAAATGAACTTGTTATGTATTTCAAAATTCTTGTATTGTTGAATTTGGTGTGTTGGAATTATGAATTGAAATGTGATGCCTTAATATATTACAACTTAGTCAACAATGTGCTCATGAACAGTTTCCATGTCCCGCCCCGACGTTTCCGCCGTTGGTTGGGGTGTGACAATGGGTATTGTATTTACCTACAACATTTTGTGCTACTAAAGCTTCAGCCACACTATCATTGATCAGTGCCGCTAGCTCAGATGCCGTCATATTGATGGTGCCTCGACCACCATTACGACCTCCGCGTCCTCTTCCAGACATATTTCTTCACATTAACAAATAATGAGAAATATATCGCATTTCAAACATTATATATGTACAAATAAATAAGGATAACTAAACACATCATCTAATATTTCGTGATTAAATAAGTTGTAACAACTACAAAATAAATAATTCAAAACATTAAACTTCTCAGTAGCTTTTATTGAATGGGAACAACCTTAACCATTTAGGTTTTGATATAGAAAAGAAATAAACAAAGCATAAGATAATAAAAGGAAATACAAGATGAGATAAAACACCAAGCATCATCGTCCTCTAAGGAAATACATGACAGAGCATCCTCCACCTCGATTGGCTCCTCATCGTCAGCCGGTATCTCCTCCTCGGAGTCAGAAGGCGGTGCATCCCCTTGCCAAAGGGCAGCCTCCATTTGTGCCTCTAGATGTGCCACCTTGCTCAAGATTATGTCAGCGGCATCGTCTGATGTGTCCACTCTTGCTTCCATGTGCTGAACCCTTTCTACTAAAGCGTTACGAACATGATCTGTTACTGCTAGCTCTACGGTCAGAAGCTCTATCTTTTCCTTATTTTCAACTATTTGAGACTCACGCTGCAAGATGCCGGTTATCTCTCCAGTCGCATCCCTCATATTTCCTATCTCCCTCGTCATAATAGTCACAAAAGCTGCAAAAACATGCTCCATGGTGCATGGCAAGCTAGGTAGGTTCGGTGATGAAGATGTAGAACCGAAATACGACGATGTAACATTTCCCATCTCGATCCAACTTCGGATCATCTTAGGGTACCAATCCCAACCATGCGGTTCATCTCTTGACCGCATATGACTAGGCTCACCCTGCTCAGTGGAGTCATCATTGTAACTAGTCCGGCGCCTTTTGGGCTCCGGTGAGGGCAGGATGGGTGCATCGTGTTCCGGTGCAACGGGTGATGAAGGTGGTGTAGACATACCCTGTAACGTAATATATAAATGCCAAAAACCTAAATTTCTATACCATGTAACTAATGTGTGATGTTATAGTCTAGTATGCAATCCTAGTTCTCAATAACTAATGTCTCTGATACCAATATGTCACACCAAAAAATTCCACTAACGGAGTTTTACCGTTTGGTGCGTGACAAACCAGGATCTCAGTCATTAGTTACATTGAACGACACTATATGGGACTTAAATAGAAATATCATAAACGATCATGGAAAATGCGAAAGCAATAAATGAAAGTAAATGCGCAAAACAAACGCGCCCAAACGTCCAGTCCAAAACAACATAAATGAAAGCAGTTCAAACATATTATTAAATAAGAAATTAAATATAGGACTCCATGCATGTCCTATTCGTGCACCTATGCCTTAACTTAGCGACCTGAGAAAACATGTAAGAAAAGATGTCAACACGAGGTTGGTGAGTTCACAGGTTTCAGTTTGCAACAATGTTTAACAGATTAATTTACATTCAATATATAAATCAACAGGTAGCTAACCCATATACGAATTAACTAATGCGCTCGCAACCGAAAGATGACTGTTTATGTGTTTGCCTCCCACCAGGCCTATCAACTATCGTGCATGTTTAGGTCCGATGTAAGGACTTAATGACAGATGCGTACGCATAGTCAAACAAGTGATAACATATATGAATTACAAAAATCAAAAGCGTTTACGTCATGTTTTCTCCTCCTTTTTAAAACAGAAAAAGGGGCCGTGAAAACTCACCTGCGTTGCGTAGTAGGTAGTATCACACAAGTATGAGTTTTGAATCTTAAGCATTAGCCCGACAGGGCTCAAGAATTCCCTAGAATTACAACATAATTATAAGGGAAATAATGGAAATTGTGACGATGACACGGAACATTGAACGTCCTAAACACTCTATTTATCAAAGAGTAGACGAACGTGTCCCCGGGAATAAGAATTCTTAATTAATAGTTAAGATATATACGTTACGCGATGGATGACAAAATAATATAAAATATATTCGAACGTTTGTACCATTAAACTAGTGGCCTATGAAAATAATATAATATAGATTATTTTGAACTTGAAGGAAATATACTAAAATCACTTAAGTGGCAAAAATAATAAATACATAATATTTTTATTCAAGGATTTAAATGTGATAAAACAATATAAACAATTATATCATTTATAAATTTTGAAACGTCTAAAAATCTTTAAAAACATGTTGAAAATAATATATAAATATGTTATTATTAATTTGAGTTCCGGGTTGAAAAATAAAATAAATATATTATTTTACAATGAAATTTAATTAACGAATACGAGTTACAGGACTAAACCCGCGCCTACGGGTGGTTTTTCCGGTTTAAACACATTAATGTATTATTAAAATAATAGTGGAAAACGTTTTATATTGAAATAATACTTAAAAATCATAAAAACTCACAAAAAGGGGTGAGGGGACTCGAACCCGGGTCTCCTCCCCACCAGCTCATGCACTTAAACATCGATGGATTCATAGGGCTTTCAGAGAATAAAGGATTTCGAACCTGATCATGAATTAGATTAATATTAAATTTAACACCAAAATCCCCAAATCGATTTATGAAAAAACCCTAGTTATAGGATCTTGATTAATTCGATGATGTGAGATCAAATTGACATGGGGCTTTCATTAAACAAGGGTTTGCGAAACTGATGTCAAGGTTTAATTGGATTATAATCGGGTCTAGGATGGTGGTCGATTAAACCGTAAACGCATGAACCCTAGATTCGCGTTCATGTTAAAATCATTGTTGTAAGCCCTAATTAGCGTAGGCCTTTCCATCTATGAATAAAAACGAAGCTAAAGGAGGGTTTAGTTACCAGAAACGGATTCGAATTGAGAGTGCTCGAGTAGAATAGTAGCCGACTTCAACTGGTTTGATCTCCGGCAACTTCTGCTACGATTCCGACCAAATTGATGCGTGTTACAGTTTCTAATGGATGCGAATAAGGTGTGTGAGAGTTCAATTTGTGAAAATAATACGAGGATTCGTCGAATTTGATGAATTCATGTTGTGGGTCGACGGTTACGGTTTCACCACTCTTTATTGAGCTTGAATTCGAATCAATGGCAGTGTAATGGCTCTAATGAGGGGCGTTTATGATAGAGATCGTGTATTTCGGTTACAATTTCCATGAATTTCTGTTATAGGATTCGAATTTGGATCTAATGATTACGGGTTTGACTTGTAGAAGTCAACAGGGCCAAATTGCTCTTGATTTTGACTTTGTAGGTCAACAGATTGGCTTTTGGGATTTGGCAGAACTAGTCCCTGAAATTTTATGCGAATAAGAGTTTAGGGTTTGACTGAATTAGTCCCCGGGGTTTGGATTTTGATAAATAGGTTAGGGTTTAACTAGATTTAGTTAACATAATGAATCCTAAAAATCCGAATTGTCACACTTTATTAGAAAAAATCCAAAAAAAATAAATTTTTTTGTCTCCATCTTCCATGAAAAGGTCTTAATTTCTTGGATTAAGTTGCTAAACAGGTTACAAGGTGTTTGAATCGAGAGAACTAGTTGAAAATTGAAAAATTTTCTAAGTGTTGGATTAGGCGAACTTGCTATGTTCGCTTAATATGTTCGCCTGGGATGGAGAAGTTGTTAAGTTCGCTTGAATTGGCGAAGTTAATCAGATGAGTATATATACATTCATGCGAACTTGACCACTTCACTTGTTTGTTGACTTGTGCGAACTTATCAGGTGAGTTTGTTCCTACTTGTGCGATTTGTTCTAAGTTTGATTTTTTTAAAAGTGAGAGGTTGGTTAATTGTTCTTGTTTTCTACTCATTATCAGTTTGCGAGTTCAACGAAGGTAACATTACATCATATCATCCATTGTTTCATTCGGAATTGTTGTTTTTGTCTTCGAATTTCATCGCGACTATCGCCTGGAGTGTTCATCATTGGATTGTGGTTAATAACTAAAATTGATTGCTTCTATATATTTCTTGTAGGTTGATGATCATGTGTGTATGTTTGATTTGGGATAATAACATCAAAATCTTGGAGCTTGATTTCTGTGACTGTTCGAAAGATCTGACGAACATGATAAGGCGAACTTAATAAGTTCGCCTCTTGTAACTCTAAGCGAACTTGTTAAGTTCGCCTAAGGGTTCAATGTTGAAAAGACTTAGCAAACTTTTTCAAACATGTAATTTTTTAATTTTTTGTTTTATTATTTTATGTTTTCTTGTCGTATTTGTGATTGAAAAATTGCTTTTGTCTAATCATATTTTGTAAGCAGGTCATGGATAGTCGTGTGGAATATAAACATAATCAGGTGGCACTACTTGATCCAAAATTTGCAGAGGCAGCAAATTATCAAGAAATCATTAATTTTCCTGAACCGGTCAAGACTGAGTGTTGCACTCTCGGCTAATCGTCACATTAGCTTGATTTATATTCAGCAATTCTTGGACACGGCACATCAGGACACAGATGTTTAACCACATGTGATTCAAGCTACCATGAACAATCAAGATATTGCAATTTATGTCAACAACGTTAGCATTGGGTGGTGAGAATAATGGCCCTATCGGATTGCCAAATACCCTAATCATGGGTTGTTTTCAAAGAATGGGATACAGAGGCAGACCTAATGATTCTCAAGCTAGGAAAGGGGGTCTTGTAGGTCAATAGAGGTATTTCATGCATGTTATCATTCAATGTTTATCACAAAGGTAAGCCGAAACTGACGGTTTGAAGACATCTTTACAAGCAGCCATGGTGGATTTAACTCTGAATAAACCGTTCAAATTTGCATTATACATTACAGAGAGCTTGTTATGCAAATTACACCACCAGAGGGTCAGGGTTTTCTCATATACCCTAGATTCCTACAAGTTAGTTTGAATCATCTCATTCCAAACCTACCACTGGTGAACCCAAGATTGACACTCACAGTGATGACAGAGAGAATCTTTACTGATTGCTTAAATGTTAAACAACAGAATCCGACTTTGATTCCTGTTTCTACTCCATTATTCTGGCACATAATCAATCCTGGCTATGTTGCTCCGCCGAATAACAATTGGATTCATGCTGATCCTGCTTTGGAATTACCTCTTGCTGATGATCAAGACAATGAGGAGGAAGAGGAAGATGAAGGTGAAGGTGATGATGAGGGTGATGGGGATGATGGTGATGATGATAATGATGATGGTGATGATAATGCTGATGATGTTGACAATGATGATGATAATGTTGATGGTGGAGATGATGGAGGTGATGTTCAAGTGAATATTAAGGTGAATGAACCAGTGTCACCTCAGGTAGAACAGGTGGAGGTTGAAGACACTACTACTAGTTCCCCAGGTTCTAGTGTTGCTGATGACGATTATAGTGGTTCTCAGGATTTTGGTCCTGAACATTATGCTTTGTTGGCAAAAGTTCCTAGGACTACTAGGAATGTGTATGAGCAGAGAATGAAGTCTCTTGGTAAGAAGAAAGTGAAAGTACCTGGACGCAAGTATGTTAGGTGTCTTCCTCCCGAAGCAGTACTTGGAAAGAGAAAGTTACTGGATGAATCCTCTAGTTCTTAGGATGATGAAGCTCTTGAAGCAAAAGGACCTAAATAGATGGCTTCGGCTATTAATGCTGCACATATTGCCTAACAGGATAGAGAGTTTTTTAATTCTTTTATTATAACTCATATTCCTTCACAATCTACTACTCCTCATGCTACTCCGACTGTGTCCAAGACTCAAGAGGAAGCAGGTCCATCTACAAGTGATCCTCGTGATAAAAGATGTAATGTCTTGGAGGCATAGGTTTCTGGATTACAAACACAAGTGGATGTGCTGATTGAAAGTGATTGTAACGCCGAGATAATTCCCAAGTAAAATAATGGCTAAAGGTGTCAAAAGTCAAAGTTTAGGGGTTAAAATGTAAATTTCCAAAGTTGAGGGACGAAAAAAGAAAAATCTGGGAATGAGGCGGATGTCGGACCGACATCCTGCCCCTTGTCAGTCCAACATGTGTAGAAGCATGTTTTGGTAACTATAGATAAAATTCTATGTATCGGTGTACGTGGCTAGTATGTAGGAGGGTGTTCCTGAGTACTTAGCCTGCACACCAGTTTGGTCCTGCGTATTTAGTAAGTACGCAAGGCTTTTGCCTTGCGTACTTGTCAAGTACGCATAACCAAACCCTGCGTACTTAGACAAGTACGCAGGTAATATTCCTTCCCCTATAAATAGAAGACTTGTCTTCATTTGTAGGTGGAACTATGGAACTAGGTTGAGAGGTGTCCGGGTCGGGACGAGCTCTCCCGACCCCTAGACTGTGAGCTTAGATGAGAGATGTGTGCTCCTTCGGTATGTAGTCTGTAATACGGGATGACTTCTATGTTATGGATTACGTATCGTTTCATTCTCTTGTTTGTTGTTCATGTATTCTCTGTCTCGTTTTCTTACTTCCCACACAAATCACTGAACATATCCGTGTATTTCCGCTGCGCGACGAGGCTCCCGAGACCTACAAGAAACATGTGTGGAGGAAGCAAAGAACCGGGGGTCGACGCGTGTCCGATGACTCAGCTTGATGTCGGACCGACATAGGTTTTATGTCGGTTCGATACGTATGGGCGAAGTCAATAGGCCGACATAAGGGGATGTCGGACCGTTAGGCTTGTAGATGTCGGTCCCACATCGACCCGATATTCACCCTATAAATAGTTGATTGAATTCAGCCACTTCCACACCAACATTTACACACACAAACACCTTCACACACACTAGAGCTCTGCTAGACCGATCCCCGAGATTCTGATCCGCTCCTAAGAATCCGGTTTCTCGCATTTCATCAGCAAATAGCCATACATAGTGCCGAGGTAAGGTTTCTAAACACCCTGAGGTTTCTTTGTGTAAACCTAAGATAGTAATATTGATTATGATAATGTCGGACATGATCTAGGGTTCTTTTGATGTGTTGATTGTTATATTCAATACAGGAGGAGGTTCTGATTGAGGCGAGTTCCTCTAAAATTGTGCTCTATGAAATATTTTATAAATGATTTTGTTTCTAAGATCCCAACGCTGTCCATGCATATATCCTATAATAAGTACTTATTATGGGCATGATTGGGTGGGACCTAGGGATAAGATTGATCACCTTGGACAGTTCTAGTCTAAGGGCGACCAACAAGCCTAGATGGTTCATGTATATATGTATGTTGTAGACTCGGGATTATAAGGGCGATTCTGGGTGATGGGTTGGACAAGATGATTGTAATTCCCATACGGGGTATTCATTCTCGATCAGGGATACACGAAAAGATGATTTTTGTTTATGAAATCACCAGCTAAGCTGATCCAAAAATGTTTTCAAATGTTTTTGAGCACAGGTGAACCCTAACTAGTAGATGGCATTTCAGGAGGTGTACAAAGGCTGGAATTAGGGATGACTGGCGGATCCCTAGGTGACTATAAGGCCTGAGTAATTGGCATGATTCTTTCGTGAGCTATAAGTCCAGAGTTTGATAGGTTGTATTTACCAGTCAGTCCCTATTGTACAAACTTTATGTTATGAAATGAAATAAGTTATGATGTTAAGGCTACCGCTATGTGTTTTGATTATCAACGTCACTGTAACTAGAAGGCGACCTTCAACCGGTATGTTGTTATCTGACAAACGGAACGTTCTGTCTAGGAAATAGCGATGTTTAAATCTCTCCTAGACCCGTCGCTCTTACCTGGGAACATATATGTTGGAGGTACTACTCTGGTATATGACTGTCCTATGTTACGGGTGTGACAAGTTGGTATCAGAGCCACAATTTAAGGGATTTAAATACTAATAGGAAAGGTTAGTAACTAGACTTAGACTAAGACCTCTGAGAATAGCTAGAATGCCACATGATATAAGTTAAGATGTGATTATCATTATGAATATAACAAGAGATATCAAGAAAATAGATATTAAGTACATTATTGGCCAAATGTCTTTAATTTCTGATTTTCTAGATCATAACCGGTTATACGAATTCTGATATCATACATCTGTATGTATAGGTAACAATTGTTGGACGAGGAAGAGGAAAAGGTAGAGGAACAGGTCGAACTCCAGTTACTAGGAGCCGTAAGCAGGCTGAAATTAACGCCAATACTAACGACCATCACGAAACAAATGAGAATGACAATAAAAACAGTCCTCATGCGGAGGAGGTAGTTATGTCTGAAACCCAGTTTTAAGATGCTGTGGTAAGTGAAGTCACTAAGGCATTACGAAACACGCTACCAGGCTTACTAGATGAAGTAATGTCAAGAAGAATGGGTAATGGAACAACTAGAGGAGGAAACAATAACAACACTGTAGCGACAAATGGAAATGCCAAAACTAGCTTAGTAACTAGAACTGAGAATCGTGAAGGATGCAATTACAAATCCTTTGAAGGCTATAAACCCAAGCCATTTGATGGCAAGAAGGGAGCCATTGATACTACTCAGTGGATCACAAAGATGGAAGCTGTGATCAAACTGAGTGAATGTAAAGATGATCAGGCAGTTAAGTTTGATGCCAATTTTTTGGAAACCACCGCTCTGGATTGGTGGGAGTCGGTAAAGCAGGCTCAAGGAGAGCAAACGATGGTAAATTTGAGATGGAACGAATTCAAGGAACTGATTATGCAGCGATTCTGTCCTCAGAATGACCTCTATAAACTTGAGCAAGACTTTCAGCGTTTGGAAGCTCGAACTATGACACATTGTGACATTTCGGGTTTTTAATTTACGCTTTTATATTATATGTCATGTAAACATTTTCTATTGGATGAAATGCAAGTATTTCTATTTAAATTTTATACAAAGTATACATTTTTTTTATTTTTTATTTTATGGATTTAAAATAATAAAAAATTTTATAAGTTTTAAACTTATAAAATTTTATAAAAATCTAAATTTAAAAGGTTCATAACATAAATATGATAATCTATCTAAATAATAATTAACTTTTATAAAAATATATTTATAATAATAATATAAGTTTATAAAATATAATTGAAATTAAAAAGAAATCTAATTAATTATTTTTATAAAAGTTAAGGGTCTGTTTTGAAAATAATTAAACTACAAGGTTTTAAAACAGAAATCAGTTAAGGGACTAAATGTGTACAAATCAAACCACAAGGACTCATCCGTAATTATCTCAGGGACTTAATTAAAACAGAATCAAACTTCAGGGACCATAGTTGCCAAATCTCGATTCGTATTTCCGGTCACCTCCTTCATTGTCCGGCGGTCCAAGCCATTTTCCGGCGACTCCTCGACACGCCTGTCCCCTGCACCTCGACAGCCGAAGATGGTCTCCCTGACCTCGTCGTCCCCACGCGAACAAAAGCCCCCGACCAATTGGTCTCCTCGACATACAGAAAGCCTGATCATGTTTGTGGCCGAAAGTCCACGCCACGAATTCGGCCTCGACAAGAAACCTCCACGCCTGAAAGATGGCTCGACAGTTTCGTCTCGTCCAAACGAGTGTCTGGACATGCTCAATTGCTTGTCTCATTATCGGGATCGAGCTCGGCTATAAATAGCCATTACCGGACCTGCTCGATCGCCACCCCTTTTTCACCCACTCTCACTTCAAATTGAAGACGTCATTGTGTTCGCCGCCTCTGAGTGAAGCTGTGACCAGAGTCTTAGAGCCCAATTCCATCCGGAAGCTTGAATTCTCATTCTTGATATTCTCGAATTAAAAGCTCTGTCGTTCGACCCTTTGCGACCAAGTAAGAATCCTCAAACCCGTTCCTTTACCTTCTATTATTGTCAGGCAAGCTATTCCAATCGAAGTCACGAGCTCAGGCCTTGAGTTACCACGCAAACTAGTGTTCTCGGACACGGTTTGCCGGTTGCCGAGAACCAGCGATCTGTTTTGGAAATGTGGTTATGTATTAAAGGATACACACATAACCAGCGATGGGCAGTAGCCCGGCTGGTTATGCGTGTGTGTGTGTTATGTCTAGGTCGCGGGTTTGAACCTAATGGCCTCCTGCCCAACCCATTTTTTTTCTATTTTTATTTTATTTATTCATTTTATCTTATTTTAATATTTTCCCTATGCAATGAAAACTATTACGAGTTGGTTGACTCGTTCGTTTATTTTGAAAACAATTAAACAATTTCTCGTTACACATATTTAACCCGTCAAAGTTTTAAAATAATAAATAATAAACCCTATATTTTATAAACTCGTTTAAATAAGTTTTAATTCACGAAAGAAAATATATATATAATAATAATAATTAAAATAAACAAAATAGAAATTTTTATAAATATAATATCTACTTGTTTAAAAATATAAATATTTAACAAGATTAAATATATATTTTTAGATGTTAAATTTTACTAAAAATCATTATTATTTTACTACAATATTTTTACAAATAATTTTAAGGAATGTTATTATAAACCTATACACATTTAAATACGAATACACATATACAAACATACAATAATACATATTTATCTACATAGGATTTCATCGTGCTTAGATTTCAACATCCTTATCACCTACACACGTGGATTAAAACATCCGCAAGCCAGGTGAGTTACATAGCCCCTATTTTACATTTTTACATGCTTTGGTGTGAAACATTATACTTGCTACTCATCGAATTGTTTATACGTGTTATACATGTGAATTATATGCTTGTTCATCGTGAATTATCTTGGGTGTACACTTATTTATTTTAAACACAAGAAAACCAACAGTAATATTAATAGATCTATTGTGCCTGACCAGCCCACCCATGTAGGGTGTTTATTACTGCGTACTCGGATATAGCCGCGTGTTATATTCAAACATATCGGATATAGTGGGTAACTATATTCAAACATACCGGACCTAGCTGTTGTGCTATGTTCAAGCGCGTCAATCAAGGTTTGAATTGGGCTTAGATAAACATGAAGGATACAACCATGTATGCTATGTTTAACAAGATAAACAATGAGTTGCAAAACGTTTTTATCTACTATTTATCGGGTTCACAAAACCTATGTACTCACCAACTTTATAGTTGACACTTGATTTAAATAATGTTTCTGGTTTGGATATGTGATTGCTTGCTGAAGATTCTACCACTTAAGAACTTATGGACCTAGTTAATTAAATCAATGTTTTGGAATAGACTAGGTTATTTGAATTTGTATTGTACTTGAATATCTGTTGTCTTTAATTAAATTAATGAATTATGCAATATTTTAGCTATCATGTGCTTTTGAAAAATCATTCCATTGTCCGCCTCGATGATTCCGCCATCGGTCGGGGTGTGACACACATCAAGAGTATGCAACAAAGTTTGATGAAATGTCAAAACTGCAACATCTGGTGACACCCGAACCCCGACGAATCAAACACTTTATCAAAGGTTTACCTCTCAAAGTACGAACCTTGGTAAAAACCGTCGCACCTCAAACAATGGATTCAGCCATAGCATTGAGTGCCACAGTTTTCGATGATGTCAAGAAGCCAAAGATAAGGCTGAGAAGGCGGTATAGGTGAAACCTGTTAAAACAAAGAGAAAGAGTGAGGAGGTGATGTATCGGTTTAAACCGAGAAATTTCAAATTCCCTAGGAGAGAGGGAAATAATACAGTTAGAAACCTTCAAGAGACAAGATGTGGTAAATGCCAGAAATTGGGGCATGTTACAATGAATTGTCCATCTTTCAAGTGTTATAATTGTAACGAGATAGGACATATAGTAAGAAATTGTACCAAACCCACACAACAGAAGCCCTAAGGAAGGGCAAAAGGTCGGGTATTCGTGATAGGTGAAAGGAGAAGAAACGACAATGCCAAAGTGGTAGCTGGTACGTTCCTAGTTAATAATATTTATGCTAAAATCCTGTTTGATACAGGAGCAAATAGAAGTTTTGTTTCAAGTGCCTTTAATTTGTATTTAGGCATAAGACCTACTCCACTTGAGCATGCTTACGTAGTTGAGACGGCAAGTGGTGAGCAGATTAAGATAACAGAATCGTATGTGAATTGCAAGATGACTATGGGTAATAAGAATTCAGTGATTGAATTGATGCCAATGAGTATGAGCAAGTACGATGTTATCACTGGAATGGATTGGTTGAACCAATGCCATGCTCATATTGATTGTGATCAACGGACTATTTGGATTTGTAGGCCTAACAGAGAGTCTATATTGATACAGTGCCACAGTGATAAGAATAAGATTGAAACGATTTCTGTAGCTAAGGCTAAGAAATGTGTGAATACAGGATGTAGTGTATTTGTAGTTTATGCTTTAGACTCCAAACCCGAATGACAAATTGAGGACATTCCTGTAATATGTGATCACCCGGATGTATTTCCAAAAGAATTACCTGGCCTACTACTGGATAGACACATCAAATTCAGAATAGAACTCATACCTGGAGCTAAAACCATAGCTAAGTCACCCTATCGTCTTGCACCTTCAGAATTGAAGGAGTTGATGAAGCAAATTCAAGAGTTATTAGATAGAGGTTTTATACGTCCAAGTACTTCACCCTGGGGAGCACCAGTCTTGTTCCTAAAGAAGAAGGACGGAAGTATGTGTATGTGCATAGATTATCATGAGCTAAATAAGCTTACTATAAAGAACAAATATCCATTACCTAGAATAGAAGATTTGTTCGATCAGTTGCAAGGAGCAAAATACTTTTTGAAAATCGATCTTTGTTAGGACATAAGATTGAATGACAAAAGCTTTGTAATAGTTTAGGTCTTATTGTCTTTATGTTTTGTATGTAATTGTTTAGATTTGTCTAAGTATAAGTACAAGTTCTGCTAGAGGCGAACTTGATAAGTTCGTCTGGTCTATTAGAGGCAAACTTGTTAAATTCGCCTAAGCATCTTTGAAGCGAACTTGTTAAGTTCGCCTATTGCAGAACATGTGTCTATAAATATAGAGGTTATAGAGTCTGTTCTGTATGCGTAGATTGAACTATCAAGTATTCTGTAAACTCTGTTTGGTGATATAAAAGAGAAAGTTTATTTACGTGTTGTTTCTATTGTCAATTGATATACAAAACGTTAATACGGTAGGATTCCGCACTCCGCGTTAACGATACGTTCTGTCATGAGATCAATCTGAGATGAGTCATGTGGACCTACAAGTGGTATAAGAGCTTTTGCTCATGATTTGCGTTTGATTCTTGGTGATTAGAGACGTTTTTGTGTACAATTTGATAAGAAATTGAGCATTTTTGTATCCATGGAGTTTTCAAGTTCTTGAAACTGATTTTACTGCTAAATTCATGGATTTGAGGTTGATTTTGGTGAAATTAATCCGATAGAAGTGTTCTAATTCATGAAATACTAAATCCTACGGTTCAATTTCTTCAAATTCCTTCTAATCTATGAGAAATGATGATTTTTGGTGCTGTTTGTTCGTGTTTCGGTTAAAGTTCTTGCTGAGTTTGTTTCAGCTGTTGTAGGCGAACTTACCAAAAGTTGTTGCAGCCGAACTTAGCAAGCGAACTTAGCAAGTTCGCTTCTCTAAATTTAAGCGAACTTAGTAGGCGAACTATCAGTAAGCGAACTTATTGGATTTCTTGGGTAAGCGAACTTGTCAAGTTCGCTTGATATCAAATTCGCTTGTTTGGCTGAAGCGAACTTATTATCTTCGCCTAAGGGGAGTTTGTGTTCACACTTGGAAATTTTTTCTGAAAATGGCAAATATGGTGCAAGTGACTAATATGTTAAATTACGACAACGAGATTGGTACATCTCAGAATCCGCCCAAATTGTTAAGTCTTGTAGATTATTCTAACTGGAAAGTTCGGTTTGATCAGTTCGTATCTTTTACTGATACAAGTTTATGGATTCCAATCTTGGAAGGTTATATGCATCCGACATATACTTGGATGGGAAAGGATGATGTTCCTAAATCAGTATCTGCGTTTACCACAGAAGAAAAACTATTTTTTGATAGGGAAAAGAAGGCAATGGCTAGTGTGACAATCCGGACTTTTCTAGTTAACTCCGTTAACTAAACCCAGTTAAACCTTAACTTATTTAACAAAATCTAACCCCTGGGAATAATTATGTCAATAATTGATTTAAAACCACAGGGACTAGTTATGTAAGTACCTAAAACCTGTTCTATTGACTTCTCAAAGTCAAAATTGATTGAATTTGGTTCCTGTTGACTTTAAAAAGTCAAACTCACGAGCTTGAGATCGAATTTGAATTCCACAACTGAAATTCGCCCGATTCTGTAACGGATCATATCATTATGATCAGTTTTGACATCATCAAGTCCTTAATCATCGACATTACACGCGAATTAATTCCAATTATTAGTAATCAAACCCGTAACCGCCGACTTCACTACCATTACTCACCAATTCTCAATCATTCGATCGTATACATTCAAATTGAACACCCTCAAACCAAAATCGCACCTGTTAGAACCTGTTGCACACTCGAATTTGGCCGGAATCGCTGCAGTGGTCACCAGGGATCAAAGTCGTCGCCGTCGGCAGTCGTTTTAGTCAAATCCATTCAATCCGACATCCAATCTGGTAATCTCCTATACCTGTAGCTTCGTTTCTTCATCAAGATCAAAAGCCCTATCATGTACAGGGCTTACAACATCGAATTTAGAATGAACCCGAATCTAGGGTTCATATGTTCACGTTTTGAGCGAACTCTACCCTAGACCCAATCTAAATTCAATTAAACTTCATGGATAGACTCGCCATCATCCATCCTTTGAAAGCCCTATGCTAATTCGAATGTATAACATCGAATTAATCATGAACCGATTCCTAGGGTTCATCTAATTACGGTTTAATTGAACTCCAATCTAAACACGTTAATAATGTAATTAAATTACATCAGTAGATTCGAAATACTCTAAACAATGATAGCCCTATAATTTAAACATGTTTTAATATCAGAATTGATCAAATCGATTATGTGTTCATAATCTAGGGTTTCGATATTCATTCGGTAAATAAACGATTCCACACTTGTTGTTTTCGAAATTAATTCCACCCACAAGTTCGCCATCCACCGATTATCAAAAGCCCTAAACCCGTGTTGCCATTCTTAGTCGAATTCGTTGAATTTGGGGTCGAGATGTTTTCGGTTCGCTTAAAGGGGAGAACACAGGGGTGATGAGTTTTAAAACCAAATCTGATCCGGATTATATCACGATATCCTAGCGGGCGGGACTGGTTAAGACAGTGTGCGTGTGTGGGAGAGACCCGGGTTCGAGACCGGGTTCCCACATTTATTTTTGGAGACACTTTTAATTATATTTAATTATTAAAAATCAAACCTTATATTATTATATTATTATATTAAGAGTTTTAACCCGAAAAACGACCTGTAGGCTCGGGTTTGGTTTCATAACCTATTTTTATTATTATTATTATTCCCACTTTTAAATAATATGTTTATATTGTTTTTAACCCGTAACTCCCACTATTAAATAATATATATAGGTTGATATTATTTCACCTCGTTAAAATCTTTGTGTGACGTTTAAACTAAAAATAATATAATAGTTTATATTATTTACTCTCGTTTTCATACTCGATTAAATATAATATAATTATTATTTTTTCACACAATGATTAATTAGTTAATCCGCCGAACCTAAAAATAAGTATTAAATTATATTATTTTCCTAATCTTTGTAAACGACTCGTACGTACGAATATATGTATTTGTTTAATTACTATTATTATTTATTAACATACGACGCGTAACGCATTTTCCCTTAACGATCATATTAAAAATTTATATATTTCCGTAGACACGTAAGTCTACTCTTAAATCCTTAGAAAGCGTTAAGATGTTCTAACTTTCGTGTTGTCGTCACAAATCCCAACTCGTTCCTAATTTATGTGTTTATAATTTTAGGGCATTCGTAAGTCTTTTGAGACTTACACTCGTGGTTCCAACTTATCTCTTGTGTGATACTGCCTACGCTATTCAGGTGAGTTTTCACGGCCCCTTTTTACTGTTTTAAACTGGGGGAGAAAACATGTTGTAAATGGTTTTTGATTTTTGTAATTCATATATGATATCACTTGTATGACCATGCGTACATTACCCTTTAAGTCCTCAAATTTTAATTTCTGTTTGCATATATGTGGGGTATACGATGTTTTTCATCTAAATGGTACTAACTCACATGAATTTGGAAGAAAAATGCTTATAGTTTCAAATCATATATTATTGACAATTTAAAAATTCATGCTTTGTATTGCAAATTCGGAATGAAAAATTTGAGCATTTCATAACCAGGTCTTATTTATTTTGAAATTTATCGCGTATCATTTCAAGTATTATTCAAATAGATTGCAAAAGTTACATAAAATTGAAAAAGTATGAGTTACATAAGTATGAGTTTGATTGTTTCATATCATAGGTTACCCATAGTTGATAATAAACTGTGTCATGAATTGCTCATATACTGATATGATCTTCTTGCTCATGGTGTTCATCCAAAAATATGTATTTTAGTTTGCCCATATAAAATCCAAAAATATGTGTTTTCAGTTTGTACAGATAAAAACAAAAAATATGTGATTCCGTTTGTACAGATAAAATCCAAAAATATTTTGTTTCTATCTTCCATGAAAATTTTAAATAAAATTTTCTTTGGGATTGGATCGGATACTTGCTACAGATGGAAGTTCACAAGAATTTGTCGTGTTGAAAGTGAAGAATTTGGTCAAAGGAAAAGGTTTGGAGCGAACTTAATATGTTCGCCTGGTTCGGAGTAAGCGAACTTAATATGTTCGCCTGAGGCTTGTTAAGCGAACTTAACAAGTTCGCCTAATGGAGCGAACTTAATAGTGATTTAATATTGTGTTCAGGCGAACTTATTCATTTATCTTCTTCACTGTTTGAGCGAACTTATAAGAGCGAACTTACTGAATATTTAGCGAACTTGTGTTTTCAGATCTAGGGTTTCTGATTAGAACTTTGTGTGTTTGTTTCTGGATCGGTTTTTGATTGCAAGTAATTCTAGGGTAATCTCAACGAATTTTATCCGGTAAATCTTCTGGATTTTGAAATTTTTACTCTGAGTTTGTTCTGTTTGAAAGTTTTACGTTTTCTGAGATTTGAACAAATTTTATGGATTAAAACTTGAAATTGATGATTTAACTGGTGTCATAAGTCTTAATCGATGATAGTTTTATGATTGAATTGAGAATTTATACATGATTTAGACATGTTTGTGATTCTGTGTGGAATTTGTATCGACAGACAGGTTCAGGCGAACCTGTTCAAGCGAACTTGTTTAGGCGAGCTTATTATGTTCGCCTCTTGCAACACTAAGCGAACTTAGTAAGTTCGCCTAAGGGTCAGGAGTGTTTTGGACTTGTATTTTTTTGTTGAAATTTTTTTTTGTTAAATTATTTTTTGTTTGTTTTGCTTACTAATATGTTTTTTTCCTCTACATTTACAGATGGCTCGTCGTGTTGAGTACAAACATAATCAAGTGGCGTTATTGGATCCGAATATGTCTGAGGCTGTTAATTTTCAAGGAATTATTAACTTTCTAAATCGTTCAATATTGCATGTGGCTTTATCTGCTAATCCTTATATCAGTTTACCGTATATTCAACAATTCTGGGATACCGTCCATCAAGATACAGATGTTGAACCTCACGTACTTCGTGCTACCGTAAATAATACTGAGGTCGCTATTTCAGTGGAAACTATTCATGCTGCATTGGCATTAGGAGGTGCTGTTGATGATACTATGTCATATCCTGGAACACTTATTATGTGATGTTTTCAGCAGATGGGTTACAGAGGAAGACCAAATGATACACACGCAAGAAAAGGAGGTTTAGTTGGCGAATGGAGATATTTTATGCACGTCATCATATGTCACACCCCAACCGACGGCGGAATCATCGGGGCGGGACATGTAGACTGTTCATGAGCCCAAGGTTGACTAAATTGTAATATATTAAACATCAATTTCATTTCAAATAATCTAAACACAACCAAATCCAAGAAAGAACATATTTGCAATACATAAAATCCTTTATTCAATTAACTAAGTCCCAAGCCTATGTGAAGCGAATCTTGATCAAATTACACATTAGTACCTGAAACATGAATAAAATAAGGTCAACTAAAAAGTTGGTGAGCATACACAGGTTTGTATATAGATAGCATATAGTTTGTAAATAAACAAATCCTTACATATCAAGATAAAATAAGGCATTTATGGGGAGCATCTATTGTGTAACCAAGTACAATCAAACCTTTGTAACTAGCATGCCAAAATTGTGTTGTCGGTAACAATCACCCTACCTGGGTGGGTTTGTCAGACTCAATAGATCTATCATTGTTTACCGTCGGCTTGAATAGTTAATGATTGCACATAATCGCATACAAAATTTAACACACCTAGCACTCAGGCATAAAGCTCAAATTTGCACACATGAATGTAAAGAGGATTTGTAGTTGTGTAAATGTAAGTAATAGTGTTCTATAGTGTTCATGTTCCACCCCAAAAAGTGTATAAAAAGTAAAAGGGGCTATGTAATACTCACTTGATTCGAAGGCGTAGCTAACACGAAATACTAGATAGTAACGGGGTCCTCGTAATGTACCATAATTCGGTGCGTGACGGATCTCTAGACTCGCGGTACGACACGGTGATAACGTGCGGAATCCATGATCAACGTGCTCGTGTAACTCAATCAACAACAACGGTGTAAATAAACGCTTTGTATTTCCACCAAGATATCAGTTTACAAGAATTCAGTATTTCTCTGATAAGTTCCTCCTGATATCTCTATCTCACCTCTCTGTTTCACAGACTCTGTTACCTCTATATATAAGCAACTGTTCTGCACCAGGCGAACTTATTAAGTTCACCTCTAACAGACTAAGCGAACTTAATAAGTTCGCCTCTGATAGACTTAAGCGAACTTATTAAGTTCGCCTCTGATAGACCAGGCGAACTTATTAAGTTTGCCTCTGATAGGCTAGGCAAACTTGTTAAGTTCGCCTCTAGCAGAACTTGCACAGAATTTTATCAACAGTTACAAAACATGTCCTAACAGACTCCCCTTTAACTGTTGCTAACAATTCTATCAATTACAAGTCAAAGACTCTAAGACTAAGACATAATATCTTCAAGCTCGTTGTCACCAGAATATGCTCCAACAGACTCCCCCTTGACAACAGCTTCAGAAGATTGTCATCCGTCTTCAAATATCATCAAACAAGTTGTAGTCTTCGTCTTGTTCATCTGCGTACTCTATTTATTTCTAGAAGAAAACTTGGGAGAAGGACCCCTTGTCAACTTCTGTCTGCGATATTCAGTTTTTGCAAAGGAGAACAACCAAGAATAACCAACAATTAAAATTTCCATGGAAGCTGGAAAAATAAAATCTTTTTGGTTTTTCAAACATAAGAAACACAAAATCTTTTTGGTTTTTCTCTATATAAACTGAAATGTAAAATACAAAATCACATCTTTTTGGTCGAACATCACGAGTAAGAAGATCATATCAGTATATATGATGAATCAATCACACATCTTGGATATAAAATCCATATAATATAAAATGGTATCCTATGTCATTCTTTCAAGCCTTGACCAATCAAACCAATATCTTTCAAGATTATCACACTCTATCTTTTCAAGACTTTCATATTGCATGTTATGATACGCGATAAACATTCAAAGAAAATAGGATCAGGCTATGATACACAAATTCAAATTGTCAATATTATAAGATTTGAAACTAAAGCATCTCATTCCCACTTTCTTGTGAGTTAAGGTACCATTTAAGTATGATATACAACGTGTACCCCACTAGTATGCCAACAGAAAGTAAATGCATTATCTTCAAGACATATGAGATTTTACTAAAGATTATCCGAATTTCCATAATGAGGAGACATCACTTAGCACATGAATAGCAGAATCCAAATTGGATTGTATAGGAATCAATGAGATTCAGAATCAAATGATTCAATGTCTTGGCTTATATATGTGGAATCATAAGATTCAGGTACGTGGATCCAACTGTTATCTGGATTATGAATTCAATGGAATCAGTAAAGATGATTTATCAGTATGATCCAAGGGCTAGTATATGTTTGACAGATGTTGTCAAGTAAATATCTTGATTATACTTCAAATTGCATGCTTTTCGGGACATGGACACTAAAGCAAATCGAATGAATAGTGCTAAGGACATAACCCGAAACTGATCTCATAGGAAAATCTTTATTAAAAGCTAATATTCTTTATCTGATAGTGATCTTTAACACACACCTAGGCATAAAATGGGTTCAAATCACAGTTGTAACATATGAAATTATGTTTTCACACTACTAATGGTTCAGTGATGCTTTTAGTCTACTGACAATTCAAATTATATGCATACACAACACTATCATTTCCTATTTGTGCAGTCTCTGAAGTTTAGATCAAAACTCAGATATATTAACATAAAGCACCAACCAGTCAATCTAAGGTTATGTGTGAAAGAAATCTACTGATGTACTCTTTAACTTCAAGTAATGTCGATTTTATCTTTTTCAATTTGTTTGGCTTTTTGGAAATCTTTTTCAAAGAAAGTAAAACAAACGAAAATAAAATCTTCCATGAAAACATTTTAAGAAAAATATTTTACTTGGTTACTCAGGATTAAGCAAGTCAATCAATTTAAAAACTTAAACCGATGTAATGTAATTGAATGTCATTGCCTCTGTCACCAACACAGTTCTGTACTCCCCTTGTCCTGTAGACTCCCCTCAACTAGTCAAATGGTTGCATCAACGACTTTATGCTCACCATCGTCATCCAAAGTTTTAGGTTATCATTAGGACTTTGTAAAACTGTTTCCAAAACATTGTGTGTGACATATTCTACCCCTTGAGCATCAAGTCGTTGAAACAAATAGATTCTCAGTTATCAACAACTCTTTACTCATGCAGATGTAATTCCCTGTTATGTGCTAAGAACCACCACTATCAACAACCAAAATGTTATAATAGTCCATCTTGGTAAATCCTGCACATCTAACAAGAAACATTAATTTAAAATTGGGACCCAAGCCATGGTAGTCATGGGTCTTTCATTTGTATCAAAATAATAAACCTCACTCCACTCACAATCAAATCTCTCATCGATTTTTGGAGATTGTTCCGACGAGTCAGAAACAGAAACTTTAGATTTCTAAACATACTTCTGTTCATTAAGTTCTTTTTGCTTAAAATGTGAAGTGTTTGAACATTTTCTTTCATTTGAAAATTGATTTGATTGTGAAAACTCTTGTTGTTCTAAAAGTTTTCTCAATCTTCTGTTTCTCCTCCGTTTTTGAGGTCTAGAAAGCCTAACCTCGAATTTTAAAATACTCTTTGGTATAGCATGAGGTTTAACCACATTTGGGTTAACATAAGGCTTACCATGAGTTCTTATCTTTCTTGGAATAACATGTCGGTTACCTTTGGCTTTGTGAGAACAATCAATTTGTATGTGACCCACAAGACCACAAGAAAAGCAAGATCTCGTCTCACGATATTCTCTCATATAAGGAATCTTCACACGATTAGATTCACTTGAAGAAGATTCTCCTACATGAACTTCTTTTGGAGTTTGAGACGGAACAAACTTTTTCGCAACATGTTTTGATTCAGGTTTCATCTTCTCAGGAACTACATGCTTCTTTCCTTTATTTTTGTAAGGACAGGTCAACACAATGTGTCCCATCTCATTACAATGAAAGCATGTACGCCTGTCTTTATAATCTCTGACACATGGAACTCTCCTTGAATTTGAAGAACTTCCAAATGTAGAATATTAAGATGAATAAGAATCAACCTTTGAGTCTTCTTTCTTAACAGCTTTCGCTATCCCCTCTACCTTAGCTTCATCAAAATATTCATCATCACTCTCATCAGAATACACCATATCTTCACCTGTGACTGGATTCACCTTCAACACGGATTTAGGATTTAAATCCTCATCTTTTATAAGCTTAGGTGTAACAGAATAATTTCCGTTGAATGGTGGAGGAACATAACCAATACCACTAGTTCCCTTCCCCTCTTCAGTATTGTCATGATAATATCCTAATAATGTTGGATCGGGATCTACCTTGATCCAATGATTCAACACATTAACCAAACCAAATCGTGCGGAATCCGATTTGATTAGCAATCCAATCTATGACACGGATCGGCTCTTAAGAAACGAGCGGATTAGATGTCAAAACGAAGGTTTCTATCGACCCTTTGGTGTAGAGAAGTTGGATACAAGACCTGGAAACTCTCAACGGACAGAGATTCGACAATACAGGTGCAAAGAGTTTGTGTGTTCTTGCTTAGTCTGGTTCTGTGTGTATATGTGTTGTATTTCTGTTGTGTTTTTTGTGTTGTATGTGCTCATGAAGTGAAAGTTCTATATATAGTGCTGAGGCCATTCGTACGAATGATCCATGTGAATGGACTCATTCGTGCGAATGAATCAGCAGAATGGTTCATTCTTAAGAATGAATCATCAGAATGGTTCATTCGTACGAATGAATCATTCTCATGACTTATTCTAGCAAATGAATCATTCTCATGAGCTATTCGCGCGAATGGATCATTCTCATGATCCATTCGTGCGAATGGGCCTTTCATTAGCACGATTGATCAACGTTATCGCTATTTATCAGATCGTTTAATACATAGTCATTATATATGAGTAAACATTAAGGATAAACATGTAATTTCATTAATACATCAAATAATTACATTAAACATAGATGAAATACATATTACAAGGGATTAGGGACATATTATGCATCTACAAATAAGAATGATGAATTTGCAAAGCTTTCTAGCTTTCTATGTAATCTAATCACCTCTGCTTTAGATTCAGCTAGTTCGTTATCTTTCTCAGCAAGATCAGTATATCTTTTCTCAATTTCTGCAAAGGACATATCCAGGTGATATGCCTGCTCTTTGATCTTCAATGTCAGAGAATTTATATCCCTCTTCAATGATTCTATTCTTTCAATACACACAGTCTCATTATCTTTTAATTTCTGGTTTACCGTATGCATCGATTTCATATCACAAATGAGGTTTACATTGTTATCCATAACCCTCATCATTTTATCCTTCACTGAAATACAGTTAAAACAAAACGTCGCAGAGTTAGAAACTACCTCAGGTTTTACTGTCGAAGAAGATGCACCAGGAGCCATGAAAACGTCATCATCAGCTTCACTTTTTTGTTCAACAATGACAGGCTCAACATCAGTGTCTGATACACTCAGATCATCTTCAACTGTCTGGAAGCTTACTTCAGTCTCTACATCACTCTCGGTAGACTGAGTACTTTCACCAGATCTAATACTCTCACTATCACTTAACTCGGTAGAAGAATCACTTTCAGAAACACTCTGCTTTACTACTTCTTCTTTGATCAAGACCACAAACGCTTGAGAATTTGCTTCACCCTTTTTCTTTAAAGCTTCCCATAGATCTCTTGAAGTTGGACACTTCCCGAGACTATGAATGATTTCTTTTTGTAAAGACAACGTTAAAGTTTCACGCGTTTTCATCTCTCGATCAAAATTCAGCTTTTCTACTTTAGTAAGAGCTGTCACTGGTTTAGGAACATCATAATATCCCATATAGTCATAAGTAGGATGCACATATCCTTCAAATATGGATGTCAAAAAGTTTTCATCATTTTCTGATACGAACTGTTCGAACCGGACTTGCTAGCAACGAAAATCTGATATGCACAAAAGTCTCGGTGGCATAGTTTCAATCTCATTATCATCACATGAAATTGACATTTTGAAATTTTTGCGAAAATACCCGGAAAAAATCTCGCCAAAATACTCTTTAAAAAATTTCGAAAATTCAAAATTTCAAAAATGATTCAAAACGACCATATAAACTTTCCCTAAAAAATTTGGACAAGAAGAATTTTCCCGCCAAATATATATATTTTTTTTTAGCTAAGTTCGCCTGCCTAAGCGAACTTAATAAGTTCGCCTGAACTTCTCCACAAGCGAACTTAATATCATAAGTTCGCTTAAACCAGAAACCTGAAAATCCGATTAAGTTCGCCTAAAATAAGTTCGCTTAACCCTGTGAGAAGCGAACTTGACAAGTTCGCCTGCTGCTAAGTTCGCCTGCACAGATTTCAGCAAGTTCGCTTGCTCCAACAGAATCAACTCAAGAACAGCTCAGAACCATATTCGCGAACCAAAACTTCTGAAATTCATGATTTCTTGCTTAATTGATGGAATTTGATAAAATTGAACCGTAGGAATGTGTAGAAACTGATTATGAACACTTCTATCGGATCAATTTCATCAAATGAATCCAAAATCAATCCAAATTTGTCAAAAATTCTACATTTTTATCAAGAACACAAAAACGGATGAAAAATCTTCAAAATCTCTGAAATTTGATGTTGATTGGACATGAAAACACCACGAATCTTCTGCTAATAAAGAGCAATGGCTCTGATACCACTTGTAGGTCCCTAATTCGGTGCGTGACGGATCTCTAGACTCGCGGTACGACACGGTGATAACGTGCGGAATCCATGATCAACGTGCTCGTGTAACTCAATCAACAACAACGGTGTAAATAAACGCTTTGTATTCCACCAATATCACGTTACAAGAATTCTCTCTCGTCTACTCTGATATTGTCTCACCTCTCTGTTTCACAGACTCTGTTACCTCTATATATAAGCAACTGTTCTGCACCAGGCGAACTTATTAAGTTCGCCTCTAACAGACTAAGCGAACTTAATAAGTTCGCCTCTGATAGACTTAAGCGAATTATTAAGTTCGCCTCTGATAGACCAGGCGAACTTATTAAGTTCGCCTCTGATAGGCTAGGCGAACTTGTTAAGTTCGCCTCTAGCAGAACTTGCACATAATTTTATCAACAGTTACAAAACATGTCCTAACACGTAATGCACCATGTTAACCTAGAGTGTAATATGTATTGAATCAATAGTGTGCACAATAGTTTATGTCTAAGTCTAAGGTTAAATTGAATGTGTGTATAAGGAATTTGAAGTTGTAGGTGTTAGTGGTTTGTACTTGAATGGTGTTTGTATAAAATTTGAGTTTGGAATAACTAAATAATAAAATAATAAGATTATTATTTGTTTACTTAGTTATAAAAATAATGTAAGTATTAGGGGTGATTAAGTATAACCTAAACAAATAGTTTTTGTTTAAATGTAAATTAAATAAATAATTGTAACCTTATTTATTTATTTATAAAATATGTAACTTAATCATTTAGTTATAAAATGTATTAAATGTTTTATATTAAATATAAATTTCTTTACTTTATTTTCATAAAGATGTTTAAATAAATTGTGTAAATAGTAATTAAGTGTAGGGTTTAACAATATAGATTAAATTTTGTAAGTTTTTAAATAAATAATTTCTATTTATTTATTTTATAAAATCAATTATTTTTATTTAAAAATTAGTTTGAAATACTTATTATGGAATTAATTATTCTGTGAAAACTTTTCTCACACACACGACCGTGCCTGGGACAGGGCACGATCGTGCTAGAACCACGCGCGCTAGTCGGGGACGCGATCGTGTTGACTAAACAGAATGCATAATTAGGCTGTTCACTAGGCACGACCAAGTCTAGCCAAGGGCATAGCCGGGTCTGAGTGTGTGAGGCACGACCGCGCTGTTATTTGGCGCGACCGTGTGTCATGAAGCACGACCGCGCTATACGATTAGAGCGACCGTGTCTGTGACACCCGACATTTCAGGTCAACATCCGTACATGTTATAAACGAGTTTACATTATAATTGTTTTTGTGATTTACCTAATTTCACAAACAAGGATATTAAGGTCTAACAAAAACCGTACATGGTCTCATTTCATATTTGGTAATTCTAGGAGTTACCGGTTCACGTACCAGGATAACCCGACTAAATACGAACACTTGTGGTTAAATTTACACTTAAATCTAATTGTTTGATTTATTTAACCCCAACCCATTTTCCTTGACTTTCTCGGCCGAAGCCAGAGAAGACCCCCTTTTTCACACTACTGTTTTCTTCTCTCTCATCTTCCTTATCTTTAAACCCATGCCATACCTGCGAGAATGCAGATATGAACCATACTCCCCTCAATCAAAATCTCACAATTTCTTTTGCCTTCCTCATTTTCTTACGGCAATATTCCCCATTTTTCTTCAAGTCAAAGTCCAGTTTAAGGCAAAATCCACCATAATTCGGTGCTATAAGAAGAGTTCCAAGTGTTTTTCTCAAGAATCAAGCTAAGGAGCTCAAGATCATTCTCTGTTTCTCTCAAAATCGTCATTCTCTGTTTTAGGTAAAAACTCAATACTATCTACAATATTTTCTTTAAAACCGTAGCTAAACATACAAAATATTCAAACGCAAGTAAGATAACAAGAAAAGTGTGTCGAATTCAAGATTAAAACATAAAAATATGCAGGACTGATTCTGTCAAACAAAAGTCCAGTAATCGAAACTATAGTTTCGATACCAGTTTACTCAATCGAAACTAGGAGTTTCGATACTAGTTGTTCAATCGAAACTAGGTAGTTTCGATACATATTGCTCAATCGAAACTAGGTAGTTTCGATACCCTTCTTGCCAATCGAAACCAGGTAGTTTTGATACCAGTTTTTATTCAATCGAAACTAGGAGGTTTCGATATCTAATCTGCACAATCGAAACTAGGAAGTTTCGACAACTGTCATACTCAATCGAAACTAGGTAGTTTCGATACCCAACTTCTCAATCGAAACTAGGTAGTTTCGACACCTGTTCATCAGTCACATTGGGCAGTAACTTAGAACTGTTTTTATAGCAAAACAAGTGTTGAAAATCTAAGAAGATATTTAAACAAAAACAACTAGATTTACTAGGTCGGTGAACAATTTGCAATATGAGACGTTCGGTCTTAACATAATTTACCCTTTGGTATCTAGGGTACGAATAGTCAAGTTTGACTACAACAAGTATCATTACAAGTATACACAAACTCAAGGTGAGTTCACTGTCCCCTTTTAACTTTTAATGTTTTAGAAACATCGGGGGAGAAACATACTTGCATAACACGTTTGAAAACACAAAACATCATTACTTGATACATCTTAGAAAACATGGAACACGTACATATAAACATTTTCATATGGTAACAAGAAAACAAGACCCGACCTTTATGTTTGCATGAGTGAACACGTTAGGAGCTCGTAAAGTCCCCTGACCATCATATTTTATAACCATTAGCTAAGGATAGCCTGGGATTCTATGGATAGTACTATTGGGTCTGACACCCCCGGTCATGGTTAGTCGCGCTAACCATGGGTCCCTCTGGCCAAATGACCGCATAGTGTTCTAATATTGCTCGTGAGGTACGAGTGAGGGGCAAAACACCTGGTCTTGGTTTGGTTATGCCTCATGTATGTACATATTATTTGTATTCCTAGCTAGTCTACAAATGGGTCAACATTACTTGTTTTGTTTATCATATTCATTGAAACGTTTTCGTGCAGATGGATCTGCCAATCACTTATACACAAATGGTTTTGCCATTCGTTTACGTGGAAATGTTTTTATCAATGTTTTCAGGAAAAATGATTTATTTTATGACTATGAAGTCATCACATGTTTTCATTGAGAAAACTACTCGTTTTATGACTATGAAGTCATCACATGTTTTCATTGAGAAAACTACTCGTTTTATGACTATGAAGTCATCACATGTTTTCGAGGAAAACAACCTTACATTAAACCCGTGTACATATTTTCAATGTTTTCGAGGAAAACAGTTTCGTATCACGGCCATGTACACAATATCAATGTTTTCAAGGAAAATCACTTTACATTGCAACATTCAAACCTGTGAACTCACCAACCTTTGTGTTGACATTTTTAAGTATGTTTTTCAGGTAATTCATAGCCATGGCACGGTTGGAATAGGCTAGCTATGTTGGATCAATTCCTAGTAGCTGGAAGGACGTAGAATATCAAGTCTCAAGTCTATCGTTGATCTAGAAGAACTTAGATCATAGTATTACTTAGTTTTAGTAATTGTATATGTAATCAAGTCTTAGAAATCACTATTACAGCTTCCGCTATCGTGTAATGAACCAATCGTTACAACCTGTATTTATTTAATAAGTAAATAAAATATGGGGGTGTGACAGATTGGTATCAGAGCAATGGTTTTAGCGAATTAGGTGTCCTTAGTGATACCTAGGCTCTAACCGGACTCATTTAGGGACCAAGATTTCTAAGACTTGCATCACATTAAAAACACCCAAGACTTGAGCATAGGAATTCCAACCGTTGCCGAACAATTTGTGTAGACTATTAGTGTATGGAGTTACACTAGGGTACCATTAGCTACACTAATACAATTACATGGCACATATAGTGAACACTTAAACACATACAATAAAGTGAAAATAATAAACACTTATAACATGTTATTGTTCGGGTTACGAGTCAAGAATAACGGGTACTCAGCATACTGCAACCTTAGAAGATCGAGTTACGAGCTGAGCTTGAACGACGACGGCGGCGATCGTCAGTTACCGATCTTGGTATCACAACAGGTTGAACTCGTACCAGAATCTGTACCTATACCTGCACCACAACTACTCCAGCCATGGAGGCAACTATCTTTCTAACGTATTTGCGGTATAAATACTCTCCTTCATAAGTTGTCGGATCGGATGCCTAGACTCTCGCCATGATATATGGCTGGCATGATTGCCCAGACAGAAGGGAATTCAAGGTGAATAAGCAGGACTAAATGGGAGAGAACTCCAAGGGTCAGGAGACCCAGACATACATCAGGATCATGTGGATCCATGCATATATACAGACTTGGAGCATGAGTTGCTCGACACTCGTTTGAGGATCTCTGCCCAACACATAGTGCCTGAATTTCACCATGCACATTTTTTTAAGAGACACTGGTGGTGCCTCTCTACCCTTAGCCTCATCCGACAACTGCCATATTCGGCAGATTCATGAGTATTGGTACACATAATTAACAGTAATCCGATAAAACAATACACACTCCTGTACAAATGTGCAAACGCAATCTAATGATCGTTTCAAATCACTTTTGATTAAAAGCTAGGGATAGAAGAAACACTATAGGGATCAGGCAAGGCAAATCATCATTACGGGTGCACACGTAATCATAATTTGCAGTGCATGGGAACTTTAGTGAGTCTTGCTGTCTAAGCTGATGATCAACCCATGTTCTCAATCACTTGATTAAGGATTGAATCCTATCAAATCAGACTTCTCAATTAGGTGCTCACAAAGCATTCTCCTAGTTTTGGAGGAACGAGAGAAATTCAAATTGAATTCAACCAATCCTTAGTAAATCCTGAACGACGAAGAAATTCGCACATTCATTCTTTGAGATTCTACTTGTCAGGAATGCTTCAAATTGAGCGTTACAACAACTAACACTTACAGTAATTGCACAACTATTGTGGGAGATTATAGCGTAATCTCAGGATCCATCATACAGTTCAATCTCACAATTGCTTGAAAGTTACGCCAAGTGTGTTATGCACTAACTTCAGTAATAGGGCAGGATATTATTCTGACCCGCATACACATGGCACCTATGGATATTGTGAAAGCTCGACATGAGACAAGTAGGAAATCGGACATTTCAGAATGTCGGTCAAACAGGATTGCTCTCGCAGCCATTGACATTCAATATACCTTTAAGTCTGACTATTCTCTCTGCAATGGATAAGACGGGGTTGATGCTCAAGTGAATGCCAAAGAAACCTAAGTGTGGACTAACGACTATTGTCGCACTAACCGGAAAACGACATGCAAAACTCTTAAAGGAGTCCCAAAATGCGGAATTTCATGCTAATCTCATTAGCTCATGATATGCATAAGGGGCGTAAGCTCGAGCTATTCACAACAGGCCACTGTTCACAAAGAGCTGAGAAGAATAATTCATTACTCTTTTGTACTTGCACTTCCCAAAGGTTCATCTTGATGGATGGATCCCAGATGTAGCCTAGAAGGGAGGTGTGATTGCATCTTTCACTCCTAGTTTTCTATAATTGGGAAGCTCTAGAGCATCTATTGTTAAGAAATGATCTCTTGGAGTAGACTCAGTTAGAATACAAAAGTCTCAACGTTTAACACTCATTACCTTAATTTTATCCTTGTGCTAAGGATTTTGATGCTATAACCTATATGAGTGGAATACGTAACAGTAAGTCACCAAAGCACCATTCAAACACTAAGGAAGTGCATACACACTGTATGACAAATAGTTGGCTATCAACCCTTTCTGCCAACTTAATGGGTTGACAAACCCATAGCCCATTTTGGGGAAAGCACTAATTCGATGAGACCATTCTCACAGTATTACTATTCATTCCCTCAGCTAGACGGAATGTGAATATTCCAAACAAACATCGAACTTCGTATGGCTTACATACTTTGAAGTTATGATAGTCGAGACATGAGTTTACAGATCAGGACGCTACAACCCAAAGGCTAGTCTGCCTCAGAAGGGTGGTACAAGCAACGGGTAAAGTGGTGATTAGACTCGAACTTTGCTAGTAAGAGCACACAAGGAATCTTGAAATATTAAATCAATTATGACCCATTTTAAAGGAAGATCATAGATAACACGAAACCTGAATTAAGAATAAAGTCTTAGTCCGAGAAAATGCTTTCGAAAAGCATAAGAGGGATAAACATAAAGTTTAATTTCCGTACTGTGTCATTACTACCCAGTATTCAACTAAAACCTAGACACCTCGTCGAGTAATTCTTTCCTAAGATCTATAGAGATCTGCTTTTGTGACAAAGTGAGTAGACGAATAGAGGGTATGTGTCAACATACGCTCAAGATTCGTAGGCACCATTCCTTTCATTACCAGGAATGAGCATCACATAACCCTACCATATTGAGGGTAATCAAATAAAGTGGTTCTTGCACGTTTAATATAGTTAGTCGGGGAAGTATTCGCTTTGCTTTCGAATACCGACTACCAAGTAAATGGAATCAAACAATTGAAACCTAAGTTGGATGATACAGATAGAATTTGGGTACCAGGTATCGGTAGCCTATGTGGAAGGTTATGGATGAAGTCCATAAGCCCAAGTACTCCATTCATCCAGAATCGAATAAAACGTATAAGGATCCCGAGGAACTCCATTATGTGGCAAAACATGAAGGGAGAAATTGCTATCTATGTTGGGAGATAACCGACAGTAAAAGCAGAATGTTAGGAATCACCTGAGTGAACGCAAAAACCGCAGATTCCTCAATGGAAATGGGAGGAGAATTCCATAGGTTTCATTACAAATCTACCCAGAACACCTAACGGCTATGATACTATATGGGTAATCGTCAGTCGTTTGACGAAATCCGCTAACTCCCTACCAATAAAGGAGACAGATAAAAGTAAGAAGCGTGCGAGGCTAAATATTAAGGAAATTGAGGCTAGGCATGGTATGCCAATTTCCATTTTCTCTAATAGGGACAGTCAAATCATGTCAAGAACCTGGCAGTCAGTACAAGAAGCCTTGGGCACACGCCTTGACATGAGCACTGCATATCATTCCCAGAAGAACGGTCAAGGTAAAAAGGACCATCCAACTTTAAAAGATGTGCTCCATGCGTGTGTAATCGATTTAGGAGGAAATTGGGATACTCACCACCGTTGGCTGAGTTTTCATATAATACCAACTACCATACCGGCATTAAAGCCGCTCCGTTGAGGCTTTGTATGGTTGTAAGTGTCGCTCATCGCTATGTTGGGTAAAGGTTGGCAAAAAGCATTTGACTGGTCTTGATATTGGCTAGGAAACCATTGATAAGATCGTCAAAATCAAAGATCTTCTGAAAACCACTCAATGCAGACGAAAGAGAGTTGTGCTAGCAACAGACGAAGACATTAAAATTCCAAGTGGGAGACAAAGTCATGTTAAAGGTCTCATCTTGGAAAGAAATTGCAAGATTTGACAACCGTGGCAAGCTTAACCCTAGGTACGTTGAACCATTTGAAATTTTGACTAGGGTTGGCCCTGTGGCATACAAGCTCAAGTCGCCACAAGATCTAAGCAATGTACATGATACGTTTCATGTATCAAATCTCAAGAAGTGCTTATCAGACGAGACATTAATTATACCGCCTAATGAGATTCACATAGATAACAAGCTACACTTCGTTGAGGAACCCATTGAAGTCTCAGATTGGAAGGTTCAGAAAACAAGGCGTAGTCGAATCAAACTGTTTAATGTACGTTGGAATTCAAAGCGTGGTCCTGAGTATACACGGGAACTAGAGGATCAAATGAAAACAAAATACCCATCCTTGTTCAAGGATACACCAATTCAAGAAGACACGAATTGAATTTCGGGACGAAATTCTTTTAACATGGGGAGAATGTGACACCCGACATTTCAGGTCAACATCCGTACATGTTATAAACGAGTTTACATTATAATTGTTTTTGTGATTTACCTAATTTCACAAACAAGGATATTAAGGTCTAACAAAAACCGTACATGGTCTCATTTCATATTTGGTAATTCTAGGAGTTACCGGTTCACGTACCAGGATAACCCGACTAAATACGAACACTTGTGGTTAAATTTACACTTAAATCTAATTGTTTGATTTATTTAACCCCAACCCATTTTCCTTGACTTTCTCGGCCGAAGCCAGAGAAGACCCCCTTTTTCACACTACTGTTTTCTTCTCTCTCATCTTCCTTATCTTTAAACCCATGCCATACCTGTGAGAATGCAGATATGAACCATACTCCCCTCAATCAAAATCTCACAATTTCTTTTGCCTTCCTCATTTTCTTACGGCAATATTCCCCATTTTTCTTCAAGTCAAAGTCCAGTTTAAGGCAAAATCCACCATAATTCGGTGCTATAAGAAGAGTTCCAAGTGTTTTTCTCAAGAATCAAGCTAAGGAGCTCAAGATCATTCTCTGTTTCTCTCAAAATCGTCATTCTCTGTTTTAGGTAAAAACTCAATACTATCTACAATATTTTCTTTAAAACCGTAGCTAAACATACAAAATATTCAAACGCAAGTAAGATAACAAGAAAAGTGTGTCGAATTCAAGATTAAAACATAAAAATATGCAGGACTGATTCTGTCAAACAAAAGTCCAGTAATCGAAACTATAGTTTCGATACCAGTTTACTCAATCGAAACTAGGAGTTTCGATACTAGTTGTTCAATCGAAACTAGGTAGTTTCGATACATATTGCTCAATCGAAACTAGGTAGTTTCGATACCCTTCTTGCCAATCGAAACCAGGTAGTTTTGATACCAGTTTTTATTCAATCGAAACTAGGAGGTTTCGATATCTAATCTGCGCAATCGAAACTAGGAAGTTTCGACAACTGTCATACTCAATCGAAACTAGGTAGTTTCGATACCCAACTTCTCAATCGAAACTAGGTAGTTTCGACACCTGTTCATCAGTCACATTGGGCAGTAACTTAGAACTGTTTTTATAGCAAAACAAGTGTTGAAAATCTAAGAAGATATTTAAACAAAAACAACTAGATTTACTAGGTCGGTGAACAATTTGCAATATGAGACGTTCGGTCTTAACATAATTTACCCTTTGGTATCTAGGGTACGAATAGTCAAGTTTGACTACAACAAGTATCATTACAAGTATACACAAACTCAAGGTGAGTTCACTGTCCCCTTTTAACTTTTAATGTTTTAGAAACATCGGGGGAGAAACATACTTGCATAACACGTTTGAAAACACGAAACATCATTACTTGATACATCTTAGAAAACATGGAACACGTACATATAAACATTTTCATATGGTAACAAGAAAACAAGACCCGACCTTTATGTTTGCATGAGTGAACACGTTAGGAGCTCGTAAAGTCCCCTGACCATCATATTTTATAACCATTAGCTAAGGATAGCCTGGGATTCTATGGATAGTACTATTGGGTCTGACACCCCCGGTCATGGTTAGTCGCGCTAACCATGGGTCCCTCTGGCCAAATGACCGCATAGTGTTCTAATATTGCTCGTGAGGTACGAGTGAGGGGCAAAACACCTGGTCTTGGTTTGGTTATGCCTCATGTATGTACATATTATTTGTATTCCTAGCTAGTCTACAAATGGGTCAACATTACTTGTTTTGTTTATCATATTCATTGAAACGTTTTCGTGCAGATGGATCTGCCAATCACTTATACACAAATGGTTTTGCCATTCGTTTACGTGGAAATGTTTTTATCAATGTTTTCAGGAAAAATGATTTATTTTATGACTATGAAGTCATCACATGTTTTCATTGAGAAAACTACTCGTTTTATGACTATGAAGTCATCACATGTTTTCATTGAGAAAACTACTCGTTTTATGACTATGAAGTCATCACATGTTTTCATTGAGAAAACTACTCGTTTTATGACTATGAAGTCATCACATGTTTTCATTGAGAAAACTACTCGTTTTATGACTATGAAGTCATCACATGTTTTCGAGGAAAACAACCTTACATTAAACCCGTGTACATATTTTCAATGTTTTCGAGGAAAACAGTTTCGTATCACGGCCATGTACACAATATCAATGTTTTCAAGGAAAATCACTTTACATTGCAACATTCAAACCTGTGAACTCACCAACCTTTGTGTTGACATTTTTAAGTATGTTTTTCAGGTAATTCATAGCCATGGCACGGTTGGAATAGGCTAGCTATGTTGGATCAATTCCTAGTAGCTGGAAGGACGTAGAATATCAAGTCTCAAGTCTATCGTTGATCTAGAAGAACTTAGATCATAGTATTACTTAGTTTTAGTAATTGTATATGTAATCAAGTCTTAGAAATCACTATTACAGCTTCCGCTATCGTGTAATGAACCAATCGTTACAACCTGTATTTATTTAATAAGTAAATAAAATATGGGGGTGTGACAGTGTCTGTTCCAAAACAGATTCAATTTGACTAATTTATATATTGTTAATGTTGGAATTCATGGGGCTTTCATCTGTAGGGTTATTACGAGTCTATTGTGATATATTAATTGTAATTAAAACGTGTTCAAAGCCGAGTTCGATTAAAACATTTTGAACGAAAACATAGGTCCGGGTTCGTGACGATTTTCATATTGTAAGTCCAAATTAGATTAGGGCTTTTGATTTATTGACTAAAACGTAAGTGTGAAAGGTTTCAATTACCCGGAAGGACGACGAATTGATAGTGTTCGGTAGAGAGGAGTTCCGGCGACGACGGGTTCAGTTTCTGGCGCCTTCTTCTGCAATTCTGACTGACTCAGTGTTTTCGGGAGCTTCAGAGCGGATTGATAGTATGTTGGCTTAGGAGAATCGTAATAAAAAATGGTGAATTCGACGGTCTTGTGAGAGGATCGGATGGTTATGAGTTTAATCGACGAAATTTGGTTTATTTGTTGTAATTGTTATGATTAAAAGATTTAATTGGGTTCATAAATGGTGAAAACGTGTAGAACGGTTATGAAATCGAACGTCTCTGTGATTAAAGACTGCATTTACGTTTCAAATGATGAGAGGCGCGACCGTGCCCATATGAGGCGCGACCGTGCCAAGGCACTGGGCGTGACCGTTCCAAAGCAAGGCGCGCAACCGTGGCAAAGCACTTGGCGCGACCATGCCAGAACGAGGCGCGACCGTGCCTATTAGGGTTTCTGGTTATTTACTTATAAAATCAGTCCTCGCAATTTCAGTATTGACAGATTTGTATCAATATGGACTTATGTATAGTTTAATAGGGTATACCCGTGTAAAATTTGTGGATTTGCATTGAAATATAGTACTTAATTGATGGTACGAATAGAACAAAATGTATCACATTGAATTGAAATATGGATACTAAAAATCAGAAATGTTACAGTCTCCCCATGTTGAGGGAATTTCGTCCCGAAATTTAGCTAGAGGAAGCGACGGCATCAGTAAAAAGATGTGGGTACTTGAGCTTCATTTGGTTCTCTCGTTCCCAAGTGAACTCAGGACCACGTTTAGATTCCCAACAAACTTTGACAATAGGAATACGGCTTCGCTTGAGCTGCTTGATTTCACAATCCATGATTTCTACTGGTCTCTCAATGAAGTGCATCGTTTCGTCAATGTGCACGTCATCAAGAGGTATGTGAAGATTCTCATCAGCAAGGCATTTTTTCAGATTAGACATGTGAAATGTAGGATGCACATTGCCAAGTGATGGAGGTAACTCGAGTTTGTAAGCCACTTTCCCAATCCTTTCAAGGATCTTGAATGGACCCACATAACGAGGTGATAATTTGCCTTTCTTTCCGAAACGGATCACACCCTTCCACGGAGACACCTTTAGAAGAACAAGGTCACCGACTTGGAATTCCAAGGGTTTTCGTCGTTTGTCGGCATAACACTTTTGCCGACTTCTCACTACTCGAATGTTGTCACGGATTTGGATAATCTTGTCGGATGTTTCTTGAATTAGCTCGGGACCGGTGATTTGTGCTTCACCAATCTCGTTCCAACAGATAGGAGAACGACACTTGCGACCATAGAGAGCTTCAAATGGAGCCATGTTGATACTCGTGTGGTAGCTATTATTGTAAGAGAACTCGATTAGGGATAGATGTGAATCCCAATTGCCACCAAAATCAATTACACAAGCTCTAAGCATATCTTCAAGAGTTTGGATTGTTCGCTCGGTCTGACCATCAGTTTGAGGATGGTAGGCCGTGCTCAAATCCAATCGTGTACCAAGAGCAGTTTGGAGAGATTTCCAAAAGCAAGAGGTGAATCGAGCATCTCTATCAGAGATTATGTTCAAAGGAATACCGTGACGGCTCACAATTTCATCAATGTAAATTCGGGCTAGTTTCTCAACCCGATAGTCTTCATGGATAGGCAAGAAATGAGCAGATTTGGTGAGACGATCAATGATCACCCAGATGTTATCATAACCACTCGAGGTGCGAGGGAGTTTGGTAATAAAATCCATGGCTAAGTTCTCCCATTTCCACACGGGAATTTCCGGTTGTTCGAGTAATCCGGAAGGACGTTGGTGTTCGGCTTTGACTTTGGAGCATGTTAGACATTTGGCAACATAGAGAGCAATGTCCTTTTTCTTACCGGGCCACCAATATTGTTGGCGAAGATCTTCATACATTTTATCCGCACCAGGATGAATAGAATAACGAGTCTTGTGAGCCTCATTCATAAGAAATGTACAGAGATCATCGCGATCGGGAACCCAAATACGGTTCAAGTAATAAAGTAAGCCATTGGGTTTTGATTCAAGTTGAAGTTCAACACCACACGACATTTCCTCGTACATGTTACCCTCGGAGACTGAGACGTGTTGAGCTTCTAAGATGCGGTTTTGAATGTCGGTTTGAATTCGAACACACTGAAGCATGACATGGTCCTTTCGACTCAAAGCGTCGGCTACAACATTCGCTTTGCCGGATGGTAACGAATCTCACAGTCATAGTCGTTAAGGAGTTCAACCCAACTTCGTTGTCACATATTGAGTTCTTTTTGGTTGAAGATGTGTTGGAGGCTTTTGTGGTCGGTGAACACCACACATTTCGTGCCATAGAGGTAATGTCTCCAAATCTTCAATGCGAATACGACCGCACCCAATTCGAGGTCGTGCATCGTATAATTCTTTTCATGAATCTTAAGTTGCCTTGATGCATAAGCGATTACTTTGCCTCATTGCATGAGGACACAACCGAGACCTTGATTGGAAGCATCACAGTAGACAACTAGATCATCATTCCCATCAGGGAGAGTCAAAATAGGAGCATTGCACAACTTTTGCTTAAGAGTTTGGAAAGCTTCTTCTTGTTTTGGTCCCCATTCATAAGTTTTACCCTTGTGTGTCAAAGCGGTAAGGGGGACAGCAATCTTAGAGAAATTTGAGATGAAACGACGATAATATCCCACAAGACCAAGAAATGAACGAATTTCGGTGGGGGTCTTCGGGGTATTCCAATTCTTAACCGCTTCAATCTTAGCAGGGTCAACATGAATTCCCTTTTCGTTGACGATATGACCAAGAAATTGAACTTCCTTTAACCAAAATTCACATTTGGAGAATTTGGCATATAATTGTTCCTTCCTCAAGAGGTCCAAAACTAGTCTAAGCTGTTGCTCATGGTCGGTTTTAGTCTTGGAGTAGATTAAGATATCATCAATGAAGACGATCAAAAATTTATCAAGGTACGGTTTACACACACGATTCATGAGGTCCATGAAAACCGCGGGTGCATTGGTTGGTCCAAAAGGCATGACCATGAACTCATAGTGACCATACCTTGTTCGGAAGGCAGTCTTTGGAATATCTTCCTCTTGTACACGGAGTTGATGATAACCAGATCGAAGATCAATCTTTGAGAAGCAGGTCGAACCTTGAAGTTGATAAAAGAGGTCATCAATTCTAGGCAAAGGGTAACGGTTCTTGATGGTAAGCTTGTTGAGTTCGCCGTAGTCAATACACATGCGGAATGATCCATCCTTCTTTTTGACAAACAAGACGGGTGCACCCCACGGTGAATGACTTGGACGAATGAATCCCTTGTCGGAAAGCTCTTGGAGTTGACTTGCAAGTTCTTGCATTTCAGAAGGTGCAAGACGGTATGGAGCTCTAGCCACGGGGTTAGCTCCGGGCACAAGATCAATGCGAAATTCTACTTGTCGAACGGGTGGAAGACCGGATAGATCTTCGGGAAATACTTCGGGAAAATCCCGAATGATGGGAATGTCTTGGATATTCTTCTCTTTGACATCCTTTTGAACAATATGATCTAAGAAGGCCACGTACTTCTTTCGTAAGTACTTTTGGGCGGTAGTGCATGACATTAACTTTAGTCCCTTGCAAGGCTTTTCACCAAAGACTCTTAACGTTTCTCCCGATGGTAGAGGTATTCGGATGCACTTCTCGAAACAGATGACTTCGACATGATGATTTGATAGCCAATCCATGCCTATGATGATATCAAAACTTCCTAATGGCATTGGTACAAGATTGATTGGGAATGTATGTTCATTAAGTTCTAGAGAGCAGTCATAGATAACAGACTCAATTGTAAGTGAATCACCATTTGCTACTTCGACAGTGAAGGTTTTCTCTAATTGGGATCGTGTCTTTGCAAGTAAGGGTTCAAAACTAAGTGACACAAAACTTTTATCGGCACCGGTATCAAATAAAATGGAGGCATATTGACTATTAACAAGGAACGTATCGTTGACCACATCATTGTTGGCTTGAGCTTCATTGGCGTTTATATTGAAAGCACGCCCACGAGCTCCGCCTTGTCTAGCATTGATCAACCTTGGGCATTGATCACAGAAGTGATTTGGGTCACCACATTCATAACAAGCACGCCCATTTGCAATAGCGGGAACACCTTGATTAGCCACTTACGGGTTGGTTCGGTTAGGTGGTTTAACCTCGCCCGCAAGAGCTTTGGCCCTACACACATTGACTGTATGGCCATATTTCCCACAATGAGTGCAAAGGCGACATGGGATGCTTTGGGGATGATGATAGTTGCATGTGGCACAAAGCGGGTAGATCCCAACATATGGGTTTTTGACTGGTGCTTGAACTATAGGAACAACTTGGTTAACAGGCATAGCAGGAGTGACCATAGCATAGTTTCTAGCCTTTCTTTTCTTATTATGTCAGAAGGGTTCAGTTGTGGCTTCTTTGTTGTGGGTGGAAGAAGTTGCAGTGTCGGAGACTTTCTTTGTGCCCTTTTTAGTAAGAGTCCCCGCCTTCACATGGTTATCGGTTAAGGTAGCGGATAAACGGATAGCATCTTCAAGTGTTGCGGGATTTCTCCCTAGGATAGTATCTTGAATTTGCCTAGGCAATCCACCAATATATTTTTCAATGCAGCGGGATAAAGGTGTGACCATTTGGGGCACGAGGAGACTCAACTCATGGAACCGAGTTGTATATGCCAAGTTTTCACCACTATCTTGGGCAAGATCCCAAAATTAGGCTTCGAGTTTCTTTACTTCATTTCGAGGACAGAATTCCTCAGTCATTAGCCTTTTAACATCATCCCAAGGTAAGGCCATTGCTACATCCACACCCCTATTCCTCTTTTCCCCATTCCACCACGTGAGTGCCCGTTTTTGTAAGACACTTGTGGCATGATGAACCCGAAGGTTATCGGGGCAGTCACTATTGAGAAAGGTATTCTCAATACTTTCGAACCATTAAAGAAGTCCCGTTGCTCCTTCAGTACCATAAAACTTGAGGGGATTACATGAGTTGAAATGCTTGAAGGTGCATTGAGATGGGTTAGCACCACCATTTCCACCATTTCTACCATTTGCCCCATGGTTGCCACCATTAGCTTGAGTGAGTTGAGTTACGAGTTGTGCAAGGATGGTAGCGATGTCGGTGTTGGTGTTGGCCACGGGAGCACGATGGGGAGGCATTCTACAGATTTTCACAAGACAAGAAAAGATGTAAGAACTTATGAATGTTGTTTGGGTTTAAAAGAATAAGATAACAAATAAAATAGTAATTCATAGTTGGGATTGTACTCAAATAGTGATATAATCACTTGAATACTATGACACATTAAGGTTAATTAAACTCATATAATTTTCAAGGAGACATGCTTTAGCCTATAAGTAAACACTCACCCCGGGAATTCCCAGGAAAGCATACGGGTCCCTCGATTGATTGGGATTTATGTGAAATGCTTTCCTAGACAGAAAACCCAGAATACAGGTGTCACCCTTCCAGATTGCACGTGTCCTAAAATAATTAACAAAGTTTAAAAACCTTAACGAGGGTGTAAAAAGATTTTTTTTATAGTTTTAGATCCATGAAGTTTCCACATGCTAAGAAGATGTTGATAGAGAAGTAGATAAGAATATTATGAGGTTTTGTAGGTCCAGGTAACTCAACTACTGACCGAACTCGTGATATGACGTTGCTATAACACGAAGTGCGGAATCCTTCGTGTTAACGTTTGTATACTAACCGACAATTCAAAACAACACGCATAAATAAACTTCTCCAATATATTCAGATTCAACAATGGTTATAGACTCAATCAGACAAATAGTTCTCTCTAATCTCTCTGTTCGGTCTTCTGTCTAATGACTCTGTAAACACATATATATAGAAACTAACCTGCTGTAAGCGAACTTGTTAAGTTCGCCTCCAACAGACCAAGCGAACTTAACAAGTTCGCCTCAGTTAGACCTAAGCGAACTTATTAAGTTCGCCTCTGATAGACCAGGCGAACTTAACAAGTTCGCCTCTAGGCTCACTAGTAAAAACACTTAGCAACTTTATACAATTACATACCAAAAACATAAAGACATAAAATCTAACTATTACAAGCTTTTGTCATTACAAATCTATGTCCTAACATGTTTTAGGGTATAGGTAGGGATATTGTTTATTTAATTTATTATTTAAGTATAGTCGAATAAGTCATGAATTTCTAATAAGTAAGATATCAAAAACGAAATAATAACTAATCATAGTAAGCATGTAACACATAGCATGTAACTCATAACATGTAGCACATATCATATAATCATTAAGCATGGCATAAGTGGGTGTCCTAAAGTTATAGTCTAGGTCAAGGGTGTCTAATAACCTAGTTCTCTATAACCAAGGCTCTGATACCAATCTGTCAAACCCCAACCGACGGCGGAATCATCGGGGCGGGACATGTAGACTGTTCATGAGCACAAGGTTGACTAAATTGTAATATATTAAACATCAATTGCATTTCAAATAATCCAAACACAACCAAATCCAAGAAAGAACATAATTGCAATACATAAAATCCTTTATTCAATTAACTAAGTCCCAAGCCTATGTGAAGCAATTCTTGATCAAATTACACATTAGTACCTGAAACATGAATAAAATAAGGTCAACTAAAAAGTTGTTGAGCATACACAGGTTTGTATATAGATAGCATATAGTTTGTAAATAAACAAATCCTTACATATCATGATAAAATAAGGCATTTATGGGGAGCAACTATTGTGTAACCAAGTACAATCAAACCTTTGTGTGTCAGTAACAATCACCCTACCTGGGTGGGTTTGTCAGACTCAATAGATCTATCATTGTTTACCGTCGGCTTGAATAGTTAATGATTACACATAATCGCATACAAAAGTTAACACACCTAGCACTCAGGCATAAAGCTCAAATTTGCACACATGAGTGTAAAAAGGATTTGTACTTGTGGAGTTTGTGTAAATGTAAGTAATAGTGTTGTATAGTGTTCATGTTCCACCCCAAAAAGTGTATAAAAAGTAAAAGGGGCTAAGTAATACCCACTTGATTCGAAGGCGTAGCTAACACGAAATACTAGATAGTAACGGGGTCCTCGTAATACTCCACGTTAACCTAGAGTGTAATATGTATTGAATCAATAGTGTGCACAATAGTTTATGTCTAAGTCTAAGGTTAAATTGAATGTGTGTATAAGGAATTTGAAGTTGTAGGTGTTAGTGGTTTGTACTTGAATGGTGTTTTTATAAAATTTGAGTTTGGAATAACTAAATAATAAAATAATAAGATTATTATTTGTTTACTTAGTTATAAAAATAATGCAAGTATTAGGGGTGATTAAGTATAACCTAAATAAATAGTTTTTGTTTAAATGTAAATTAAATAAATAATTGTAACCTTATTTATTTATTTATAAAATATGTAACTTAATCATTTAGTTATAAAATGTATTAAATGTTTTATATTAAATATAAATTTCTTTACTTTATTTTCATAAAGATGTTTAAATAAATTGTGTAAATAGTAATTAAGTGTAGGGTTTAACAATATAGATTAAATTTTGTAAGTTTTTAAATAAATAATTTCTATTTATTTATTTTATAAAATCAATTATTTTTATTTAAAAATTAGTTTGAAATACTTATTATGGAATTAATTATTCTGTCAAAACTTTTCTCACACACACGACCGAGCCTGGGACAGGGCACGATCGTGCTAGAACCACGGGCGCGACCGTGTAGTCGGGGACGCGACCGTGTTGACGAATTGATAGTGTTCGGTAGAGAGGCTTTTGATTTATTGACTAAAACGTAAGTGTGAAAGGTTTCAATTACCCGGAAGGACGACGAATTGATAGTGTTCGGTAGAGAGGAGTTTCGGCGACGATAGGTTCGGTTTCCGGCGCCTTCTTTTGCAATTCCGACCGACTAAGTGTTTCCGGGAGCTTCAGAGAGGATTGATAGTATGTTGGCTTAGGAGAATCGTAATAAAAAATGGTGAATTCGACGGTCTTGTGAGAGGATCGGATGGTTATGAGTTGAATCGACGAAATTTGGTTTATTTGTTGTAATTGTTATGATTAAAAGATTTAATTGGGTTCATAAATGGTGAAAATGTGTAGAACGGTTATGAAATCGAACGTCTCTGTAATTAAAGACTGCATTTACGTTTCAACTGATGAGAGGCGCGACCGTGCCAAGGCACCGGGCGCGACCGTTCCAAAGCAAGGCGCGCGACCGTGCCAAAGCACTTGGCGCGTCTGTGCCAGAATGAGGCGCGACCGTGCCTATTAGGGTTTCTGGTTATTTTCTTATAAAATCAGTCCTTGCAATTTAAGTATTGACAAATTTGTATCAATATGGACTTATGTATAGTTTAATAGGGTATACCCGTGTAAAATTTGTGGATTTGCATTGAAATATATTACATAATTGATGGTACGAATAGAACAAAACAGTGTACTAGAATTGGGTTTGAAATGTATTACATTGAATTGAAATACGGATACTAAAAATCAGAAATGTTACATCATACAATGTCTGTCTCTAAGGAAAGCTGGTATAGATGGGTTGAAGAGTGCACTACAAGATGCTATGGTTGCTTTGACACTCAACAAACAGTTTAACTTTGCTTTATATATCTAACGTGAGTTGGTCATGCAAATAAATCCTCTAGAAGGACAAGGGTTCCATATGTATCCTCAGTTCGTGCAAATGATTTTGAATCATTTAATTCCGGATTTACCTCAGCATCCAATCCGTTTAACTTTGACTCCTATGTCAAAAAGGATATTTACTGATTGTACTAAGGTGAAACAACAAAATGCTGCTATAATTCCTGTTCCTACTCCTCTGTGTGGTCACATAATCAGTCCTGATTATGTTGAGCCACCTAATGATAATTGGTTTCATCCTAAGGAGTTAATACAAGGCCAAGTCCAGAATCAAGTTCCAATTCTACAACAAGTTCAAGTTCCTGTTCAACAAGTTCTTGTACAACAACAAGTTCCTGCTCAACAACAACAACAACAAGTTCCTACTCAACAAAAACAACAAGTTCCTGCCCAACAACAACAACAACAAGTTCCTATTCAACAAGAACAGGTTCAAGTTCCTGCTAATGAACCAGTACCAGAAGTGATTGATCAAGATAATGATCAAGATTTGGGTATGAATATGGATAATTTTGATCATGAAGTTGTGAACTCATCTATTCATGAAGCTGAAGGAAATGTCGAAGATACGAGTTTTGGTGATACTATATTACTTGATTCTGAAGCTACTGATACTGATTTGTCTAGAGATTTTAGCTCAGATCATTATGGAAGGTTGGCTATGTTACCATTGGCTAATGCAGGGAAATGTATTAAATCTAAAGCCAGAAAACTGAGTCGTAAGACTGTTCGGAATCCTCCTTCTGGATCAGTTCTTGGCAAGAGAACTTTAATAGATGAAAGTTCTGACTCGGATAGTGATGCTATTCCAGTTCCTAAAGCTCAGAAACTTATGTCTGCTTCTATTGCTGCTGCTCATTCATCTCAAGGTGTTGAGGATGCTAATTTTGTTGCTTCCTTATTGATTACACCTCTTGCTTCTAAACATACATCTCCAGTTCTTTCTCCACATGTTCCACACACATCTGAAGCTGGTCCTTCAAAGCCGTCTGATTCTAAAAGAATTACATTCCTTGAATCACAGGTGCTAGCTTTACAGACTCAAGTAAATACTCTTGTGTCTACTGATTCTCAGAGACAGTTGGTCGTTCAAGCTCAAGCTACACAGATTGCTGACATGCAGTTAGTGGTGTCTAAACTTGTTGAGTGTCTTGACGCTCAGGGGGAGTTAAGGATACATGATACGTGTCATGCTGAATCATATCAACGAAAAGATAATGATGACAATGATCCTAGTGGTAATGTTGAGGGTGATCGTCAATACGTTGACGTGAATCCAATTACCAGAGCTCAGGGGGAGTCGACATCACATACTATTGAATGAACTAAGCATGATTTTGGAGTGAATGAAGAAATATTGTTATTGGAATTCTTTCAAGATTCTGAAGAAGAAGAAGCTGAGAAATTAGAATGTCCGGATGATATAGACGAGTTATTTGATGATGATGATGATGAAGAAGATGTGCTGGATAATGAAGTTGAAGAAGGAGAGATCGTAGAGATTGAAATAGAAAAGAGTAAATCTAAGGTTACATATGAAGGAAGTGATGGTCTGAATGTTCTGTATAACTTCATCCAAGATGATGTTATTCCTGAGTTTTCTTATGATGGAGTAACAGATTCTATGGACTTTGTTGAAGACATCACTACACCTGATGATACTGCTCAATCCAATATAGATTCTGATGTTGATACTACTCATGCTGTGTCTCCTAAGCTGAATGAAGAACCTGTGATGTACAGAAATACAGGAATGACTAGAGAACATTGGAGAGAAGTCGTTAACAGTTGGATGAAAGTACTACCAAAGTCACCTATATAACCTGCTCAGAAAGAAAGATATGTGAATAAAGAGAGGTGTATTGGAAATATCATAAGTTGGTTTTATGATGATGAAACTAAGCTGTTTACTCTTAAAAGATCTGATGGTGTTCAATACTTAAAGCCTAGGATCAAGTATTTCAATACATTGCCAAGGTGTGAAATGAATGGTCTAGCTACGAAACCATTGATTAATAGATTAAAGTATGGATTAGCCGATGTGATTGCCAATATGATAAAGAAAGAAGGTGGATCAGGGAAGTATGAAAGGTTAAGACCACAAAAGGGAAAAAGAGTGAAGATCGTAGATCAAAAGACTAAGAATGTGACTTGGAAGTATAAGTTCAAGCCAGTACGTGTTGTACAGAAGATACCATTGAAGAAAATTCCACAAGATTTTTTGGGGAATATGAAATGGTGGTATGTAGATGTGAATATTGGTGAAGCTAGGATTGATGATAAAGATAATAAGGTCATTGTTAGTTTCGATGATGCAATGAATCTTATTAATTTCTCAAAGAAAGATCAGAGGACGTTAAGAAAGAATGAGATCATGTTCAGTAATGAATGGAGAGAACAAGGATTGCAGTATAAAAGAGTGTTGGACATATGTCAAAGATATGGAGTGCATGCAGGAAGCAGATTACCAGACAACTGGAAGAGCTCGTCATAAAGACTGAAGACAGAAGATCAAGCTATTGTCTAGGGGGAGTCTGTTAGGACATAAGATTGAATGACAAAAACTTTGTAATAGTTTAGGTCTTATTGTCTTTATGTTTTGTATGTAATTGTTTAGATTTGTCTAAGTATAAGTACAAGTTCTATTAGAGGCAAACTTGATAAGTTCCCCTGTCTATTAGAGGCGAACTTAATCTTTGAAGCGAACTTGTTATCTTCGCCTAAGGGGAGTTTGTGTTCAACACTAGGAAATTTTTTCTGAAAATGGCAAATATGGTGCAAGTGACTAATATGTTAAATTACGACAACGAGAAGTTATATGGTAAAGTCAATGAGGAAGTTTATGTGTGCCAGCCGCCAGGGTTTGAAGATCCAATTAATCCGTCTAAAGTTTTCAAGCTTGATAAAGCTCTCTATGGTCTTCATCAAGCTCCTCGCGCATGGTATGAAACGTTATCTACACATCTTATGGAGAATGATTTTGTTCGTGGACATATTGACTCGACTTTATTCATTAAGAAATCAGGGGGAGAATACCAATTGGTACAGATATATGTAGATGATATTATTTTTAACTCAAAATTCTTCTGATGGTGTTGATTCTGAAAATATCTCGATTGCAAAAGTCTTCATGGCAGATATGTCAGATCCTTCAAAGGTAAAAGATTCTGTCTGTTACATTTATTGCTCAAATTGCATAGGTATAAAAGATAAAATGCAAAAAGTAATGGATGATAACACAAATTTAATTTATGATATGAAATCGATACATTCAGTTAATCAAAAATTGAAAGATAATGATAAATTGTGTATAGATAGAATTGAGTCTTTGAAAAGAGATTTGAACTCTTTGGGATTGAAATATAAGGAACAAGCATATCATCTGGATATGGCTTATGCTGAGATTGAGAAGCGAAATGAAACTGTCGCTCAGAAGAACAAAGAAATTTTTGATAAAGAATCTGAGTTGATCAAATTACATAGAAAGCTGGAAAACTTTGAAAATTCATCTATGGTATTGGATTAATTTAATGCTAATGCTAATCCTATTAAGAGGGTTGCTGGAATTGGATTTTTTCCCCCACCATTCAATGCAAATTATGTGGTTGAACCAGAGATTATTCATGAAGAGGAAATTGATCCAAAGATAGTGTTGAAGGTGAATCCAGTAACTGGTGAAGATATGATCTATGATTCTGATTCTGCGGATGAGGTTTTTTGATGATAATACGGTTGAAGGCATTCCAAAGGAAGTCCAAATTGATGAACCAAAGGTAGTGAAGAATGTTACCCGTGATAGATGCATTTTAACAGAACCGGATGAGGTGAAAGTTGTTCAACCTAATCTTTCAAAAATGCTACAATCAAGTGGTTTTATTGCTGCTGGTTATCAGAAGAAGAATTCATCGACGGTGACTAAACAAGCTTTTGTTCCAAAGAAGCCCGTCAACTGTTCAGAAAATTCTTCTGAAGCTTGTTCATCAGACGGGTCATCAAATTCAAGAAAAACTCCTTATATCAGAAATCATCAAGATAGAAGAGTTTATTTTCATTGTAGTGAGGGTGGTCATATTCTGATTCACTGTCCTTATAAGAATCAAGGCAAATTAAAGAGTGATCCCTCACAAAAACAAGCAGTGATGATTCTGAAAAGACAAACTGCGGAAAAGCCTAAGTGTAGTGTTGAAAAGAATATACCTTGTCAATCATTTGCTAAATCTACGGGATTTAAGCAACATGATAAGCGTATTTTTAAACCCGTTGTTGTTCAAACGAAGTTTGAGATTCCACATGTTGGAATTCCAAAAAAGTCACAACCTCAGGTCAAACTTTCTAGACCACAACGTAGAAGACGTAACAGAAAACTAAAGAAATTTTTGGAAATACCTGAATCTGATATTCATAAATCTAATACTGTTTTTCCAAATAATCATACTATGCATTCTTTGAGAAGGTCTAATCATAAATCTTATGTTCCAAAGGTTGATGACAATATTGATTGTGAATTACTTGAAGTTGTTTATTTTGATCCATCAGGACGACCCAAGACCACAATGGCTTGGGTTCCAATTTCTAACTTATTTTATTTATTTATGTAGGGACAACCAATGAGGACTATCAACAATACGTGGTATGTGGATAGTGGTTGTTCTCGACATATGACAGGGAATATTCGTTTGTTGGAAGATGTGATTAATATTGATGGTGGTTATGTCGCTTTTGCTGGAAATAAAGGCGGGTACATAACTGGTCAGGGTACTTTAAAAAACTAAAAAGTCAAATTTGAGAAAGTGAACTATGTGGAGCAACTTGAACATAATCTTTTAAGTGTATCTCAAGTGTGTGACAAGAAATTTTCATTTCATTTCAATGATTCTGAGTTTTATATCTTGAAACCGGGCTTTGTTATTCCTGACGAATGGATTCTAATGAAGGCTCCAAGGAGAAATGACACATATGTCCTAGACATGAGTGTTGCTACTCTACGGATTCAATTCCTACATGTTTACTCTCCAATGCGTCTGAGTCAGATTCTATTTTGTGGCATAGGAAACATGCTCACATCAATTATCGGAAAATGAATTATCTTGTGAAGAATGATATGGTTTTTGGTGTTTCAAAAATGAAATTTTCAGTTCCTGATGGCTGTATTCCTTGCAAGAAGGGGAAACAACACAAGAAGTCCCACAAATCTAAGACAAAGAGTTCTATTGTAACTCCTTTGGAGCTACTGCATATGGATTTGTTTGGGCCGATTAGTATCAGGAGCATTGGCGGTAAATCTTACTGTCTGGTAGTAACAGACGATTTCTCTAGATTTTCATAGGTTAAGTTCCTTACTTTTAAAGCCGAAACCACAGAGTTGGTACAATTCTTAATCCTGGGTTTAGAGAACTTGTTCAAACAGAAAGTCAAAAGAATTAGGAGTGACAATGGCAGTGAATTTAAGAATAGCAAAGTGGGGTTATTCTGTCTTCAAAAGGGAATTCATCAGGAATTCAGTGCGCCATTTGTACCTCAACAAAATGGTGTTGGTGAATGAATGAACATGACTTTAGTTGAAACTGCGCGTATGATGCTTGCTGATTCTAACCTTCGAGTAACTTTTTGGGCTGAGGCTGTGAATATTGCGTGTCATGTTTTAAACCGAGTCTTGACCGTTAAGCGACACAACAAGACATGCTATGAGTTGCTTAATAATCGTAAGACGAATCTTGAATATTTACTACCTTTTGGTAATCCATGTACCCTTTTGAAAGTTCGTGATATCCCAACCAAGTTCAGTGCTAAGGCAATTGAAGGGATCTTTCTAGGATATGTTGCTAATTCTACTACCAAGAGGGTTTATAACAAAGAGACTCGCCAGGTTGAAGAATGGTTTCATATTGACTGTTCTAATCGGTCTTTACCTCAAATGGCGACTGCGGTTCCACATTCATCTGCTCCAGAATAGTGGGAATGTTTTATATGACTCATGTCAAGATGCACAGAATAGTGGTTTTCTACCGACTGCGGTTCCACATTCATCTGCTCCAGATCCTAATGCTGCTTCTTGTTCGGAAACACAAGAGTCTGATAGTGAAGATGAAAATGTTATTTTCCAAGATTCTTCTGCTGATCCGTTGATAGTTGATGACCCTTCTAATTTGTCAATGGATCAGGGGGAGATTCCTACAAATCGGGACTCGAGGATACCAGTTAATCAAGATCTGTCTTATCAATCCGATACAACTCAAGTTGATGTGTTGCCAGTTCCTGAGGTTGCATCAATCAAGGAACTCAATGCTCATTCGATTTCAAATATCATTGGGGATTTGCGTGATGGAGTGCAAACGCGTTCTACTCTTGACAACACTTGCTTGTATATAGGTTTTAAAGACACTGGTGTATTTGATGTATGCTCACATTCCTGTTTTATTTCTCAGGTTGAACCAAAGAATGTTGAAATGACGTTAAATGATAACAATTAGATAGAGTGTATGCAGGAGAAACTTGCTCAGTTTGAAAAACTTAAAGTTTGTAATCTTGTAGATCTTCCAAAGGGTGTGTATCCAATTGGTACAAAGTGGGTGTTTAAATGCAAGAAAGATGATCGCAGTGTTGTGGTGAGAAATAAGGCAAGATTAGTAGTACAATGTTTCAATCAACAAGAGGGAATTGATTACACTGAGGTTTATGCGCCTGATGCTAGGCTTGAAGCTATAAGGTTGTTTCTTGCTTTTGCTTCATATAAAGGTTTTAAGGTGTTTCAATTAGATGTAAAAAGTGCTTTCTTATATGGTAAAGTCAAGGAGGAAGTTTATGTGTGTCAGCCGTCGGGGTTTAAAGATCCAATTAATCCGTCTAAAGTTTTCAAGCTTGATAAAGCTCTCTATGGTCTTCATCAAGCTCCTCGCACTTGGTACGAAACGTTGTCTACACATCTTATGGAGAATGATTTTGTTCGTGGACATATTGACTCGACTTTATTCATTAAGAAAGCAGGGGAGAATACCTACTGGTACAAATATATGTAGATGATATTATTTTTGGCTCTACAAATGAAGGGTTTTGCAAAGAGTTTGAGAGTATTATGAAATCAAAGTTTGAGATGTCAGCTATGGGAGAGTTATCATTTTTTCTAGGTCTTCAAGTTAATCAGAAGGAAGATGGTTTCTTTATTCAACAGTCCAAGTATGTAAAGGACATCTTGTGCCGATTCAAGATGGAGGACTGTACCCCATATGATACTCCGATTCCGGTCAACCATAAATTAAATTCTGACCCAGATGTAAAAGAAGTTTATTGCCGACTCTACAGTGCAATGATTGGATCTATCATGTACTTAACCGCTTCAAGGCCAGATATAATGTTCGTTGTGTGAATTTGTTCCAGGTTCCAAGAAAAACCAAAAGAATCTCATTTGATTGCAGTAAAGAGAATCTTTCGTTATCTGGAAGGAAAACAAAGATTGGGACTGTGGTTTCTTCATGGTTCTAACTTTGAATTCAATGCTTACACTGATTCTGATTTTGGTGATTGTTGTTTGGACAGGAAATCTACTACATGTGGTTGCCAGTTCTTGGGTAATCGTCTAGTTTCCTGGCAATGTAAAAAGTAAACTACGGTATCCATTTCAACATACGAAGCAGAATACATTGCTGCTGGAAGTTGTTGTTCACAGATCTTGTGGATCCAACAACAATTAAGAGACTACGGTTTGAATTTTATAGGAACCCCCATGTTTATTGATAATAATTCTACAATGTCTATCACAAATAGTCCTGTTAAGCACAGTAAAACAAAGCACATTGAAATTAGATATCATTTTATTCCTGATTGTGCAGATAAGAAGTTGATTGAGCTGGTAAAGGTACATACAGATGATAATTTTGCTGATCTTTTTACCAAGGCATTTGATCGTACCAGGTTTGAATTTCTAATCAAAATGATTGGTATGATCAATCCCGAATAAAAGTTTTTCAAAACAATTTTCATGGAAGATTTTGTTTTTCAATTTCTTTAATTGCTTTATTACATTTCTGCATTTTAAATTTCAGTAAAAAATTGTTATTTATAAAAATTCAAAACAAAATGAAAAATATAAAATTGACATCATTTGAAGTTATAGAAGAAATGATAGTACATCAGTGAATAATTCATTACACATGACCTTAGTAGACCTTTGATATATGAACGTTTAAAGTAATTTGATTTGATCTAAATTTCAAAGTCTGCATAAATGAGAAATGATAGTGTTTTGAATGCTCTAATCTTGATAACATGTTTTAATTTGAATATGAGTTTGAAACTTCAATTGTCAATAGACTAGAAGCATTTTTGAACCAATAGTAGTGTGAAAATTAAATATGATATGATTACATCTGTGATTTGAATCCATTATATGCATGAGTGTGTGTGTAAAAGATCATTATCAGATATAGAATATATGGTTTTAAGAATTCCATGAGACCAATATCGAATTATGTCTTTAGCACAATCTCTTTCAGTTCACTTCACTACCCCTGCCCTGAAAAACATGCAAGGTGTTGTTGAACTAAGATATGTTTCTGACAACATCTGTTAGAACATATATTCACCCTTGGATCAGTTAGATACATCATCTATTTTGATTTCATTGAAATTTATCCAGATAATAGTTGGATCCTCCTACCTGAATCTAATGATTCTCATTATAAAGCCAATTCATTGGAATCTTTCGATTCTGAATCATTCTGATTCTTATATCCTTTGGGATCTGCTATTCTATACTTGTGCTAATAGAGATAATTTCATCATGGAGATTGATCTAATCTTTTAATAAACTGTGAATGTTTTGAAGATAATGCAAATTTAATTTTTGTTGGCATATATGTGGGGTACACGGTGTTTTTCATCTAAATGGTACTAACTCACACGAATTTGGAAGAAAAAATGCTTATAGTTTCAAATCATATAAAATTGACAATTTAAAAATTCATGCTTTGTATTGCAAATTCGGAATGAAAAATTTGAGCATTTCATAACCTGATCTTATTTATTTTAAAATTTATCGCATATCATTTCAAGTATTATTCAAATAGATTGAAAAAGTTACATAAAATTGTTTAGATATGTCTAAGTATAAGTACAAGTTCTACTAGAGGCGAACTTGATAAGTTGGCCTGGTCTATTAGAGGCGAACTTGTCAAGTTAGCCTAAGCATCTGTGAAGCGAACTTGTTAAGTTCTCCTATTGCAGAACATGTGTCTATAAATATAGAGGTTACAGAGTCTGTTCAAAACGCGTATATTGAACTATCAAGTATTCTGTAAACTCTGTTTGGTGATACAAAAGAGAAAGTTTATTTACATGCTTTTTCTATTGTCAATTGATATACAAAACGTTAATACGGTAGGATTCCGCACTCTATGTTAACGATACGTCCTGTCACAAGATCGATCTGAGATGAGTCATGTGGACACGGACATTGCGAATTCTTCGTTATGTCATTCGGTCTAACTAATGTTCCTGCAGCATTTATGCACCTAATGAACTGGGTTTGTAAACCATTCTTGGACAAATTCGATATAGTGTTCATAGACGATATCCTTATCTACTCCCGAACTCAAGAAGATCATGCGAAACATCTTCAGATAGTCCTGAAAACCCTTAGAAAAGAGAAGTTGTATGCTAAATTTTCCAAATGCGAGTTTTGGGAACCAAGAAGGAATCCAACTAGATCTAGCCAAAATCGAAGCCGTTATGAAGTGGAAACTCCAAAGACGCCAACTAAAGTTCGAAGCTTTCTTGGACTAGCCGGATACTACCGAAGATTCATTCAAGATTTCTCCAAGATTGCTACTCCATTAACCACTTTGACTTAGAAAGCGGTAAAATTTGAATGGGGTCATAAGCAAGAAGAGGCTTTTAAAACCCTTAAGAAGAAACTTAGTTCAACACCAATCTTAGCATTACCCGAAGGGAATGATGACTTCGTCATCTATTGTGATGCTTCCTGAATTGGTCTAGGTTATATATTTATGCAACGAGAAAAGGTTATAGCCTACGCATCACGACAACTCAAGGTTGATGAAAAGAATTATACCACACACGATCTCGAACTTGGTTCCATAGTGTTTGCTCTAAAGATTTGGAGACACTATCTATACGGTACTAAATGTGTGACATATACATACCATAAAAGTCTCCCACTTATATTCAATCAAAAGGATTTGAATATGAGATAGAGGAGATGTATGGAACTCATTAACGACTATGATTGTGAGATCAACTACCATCCCGGGAAGGCCAACGTTGTAGCAGACGCACTAAGTCGAAAGGAGAGAGTCAAGCCTATTAAGATTAGAGCTTTAAGATTAGAGGTCAGAGTAGAGTAGACTAGATGGATCAAATCAAGGAAATCCAAACTCAAGCTCTTCAAGAAGATAACATTAAGAAAGAGCGCATGGTTGGTAAAGAGAAATTACTAACCAAAAGCGACGATGGAATCTTACGATTTGAAAACATAATTTGGATTCCTAGGCTTGGGGATACCTAAACAAAAGTGCTGGATGAAGCTCACAAATCCAAATACTCGATACATCCTAGAGCTAATAAGATGTACAAAGATTTAAAAGCTCAGTTCTGGTGGCCGAACATGAAGACATCTATAGCTCAATATATAGAGAAATGTTGGGCTTGTCTTCAAGTCAAGATTGAAAAACAGAAACCCGCGGGTTAACTTCAACAGTTGGAGATACCTGTGTGGAAATGGGATAGGATTACTTTAGACTTCGCTACAAAATTGATGAGAACCCAGAAAGAGCATGATGACATTTGGGTCATAGTTGATAGATTAACTAAATTGGCACATTTCATCCATATCAGTGAGAATTATTCAATGGATAAACTTGCTCGACTCTACATCAACGAGATTGTAAGACGCCATGGTATACCACTATCTATTATCTCTGATATTCACTTCTAGATTCTGGACTAGTTTTAGAAAGAGTTGGGAACTCGAATGAATATGAGTACAACATATCATCCTCAAACCGATGGACAAAGAAAAAGGACAATTCAAACTCTAGAGGATATGCCGAGGGCTTGTACAATAGAATTTGGAGGTAGCTGGGACAATCAACTACCACTAATAGAATTTTCTTACAACAACAGTTACCATTCAAGTATAAAAGTTGCACCGTTTGAAGCACTATACGGTAGGAAGTGCAAAACTCTAATCTGTTGGACTGAAGTTGGGGATAGCCAACTATCTATACCAGAAATCTTATAGGAGACAATTAATAAGATAGTACAGATCAAACACAGATTGAAAGCTGCCCAAGATCGATAGAAAAGTTACGCAGATAAACGCCGACGGCCATTAGAATTCCAAGTCGGTGACTATGTGATGCTGAAAGTATCACCATGGAAAGGTGTTGTACGTTTAAGGAAATGTGGGAAATAAGGCCCAAGGTATATTGGACCTTATAAAATCATAGAAAGAGTTGGAGCTGTAGCATATAAACTTAAATTGCCTGAAGCATTGCAAGGTATTCATAACACATTTTACGTGTCATGTTTATGGAAGTGCTTAGCAGACCCCGATCAGGCAATCTCTTTAGATGATGTTCATGTCGACGATAAACTCCAATTCACCGAACAATCCGTTAAAATTTTAGGAACTCAGGAAAGAAAGTTGAGAAATAAAACTATACCAATGGTATTGGTATAGTGGCAAGGTCGGAAGGGTGCCGACAAAACTTGGGAGTTAACAGAGCAAATGAAAGATAAATATCCTCATCTGTTTAACTAACTCTAATTTTCAATCACGAAATACTTTAAGGAGGGGAGATTTGTAACGCCCTGATAATTCCCAAGTAAAATAATGGCTAAAGATGTCAAAAGTCAAAGTTCAGGGGTTAAAATGTAAATTTCCAAAGTTGAGGGATGAAACATGAAAAATATGGGAATGAGGCGGATGTCGAACCGACATCCTGCCCCTTGTCGGTCCAACATGTGTGGAGGAAGCAAAGAACCGGGGGTCGGCGCGTGCCCAATGACTCAGCTGATGACTCAGCTTAATGTCGAACTAACATGGGTTGTATGTCGGTCCGATACGTATGGGCGAAGTCAAGAGGCCGACATAAGGGGATGTCGGACCGTTAGGCCTGTAGATGTCGGTCCGACATAGACTCGATATTCACCCTATAAATAGTTGATCGAATTCAACCACTTCCACACCAACATTTACACACATAAACACCTTCACACATTATAGAGCTCTGCTAGACCGATCCCCGAGATTCTGATCCGCTCCTAAGAGTCCGGTTTCTCGCATTTCATCCGCAAATAGCCATAGATAGTGCCGAGGTAAGGTTTCTAAACACCCTGAGATTTCTTTGTGTAAACCTAAGATAGGAATATTGAGTATGATAACGTCAGACATGATCTAGGGTTCTGTTGAAGTGTTGATTGCTATATTCAATATAGGAGGAGGTTCTGATTGAGGTGAGTTCCTCTAAACTATGCTCTATGAAATATTTTGTGAATGATTTTGTATCTAAGATCCCAACGCTGTCTATGCATATATCCTATAATAAGTACTTATTATGGCCATGATTGGGGTGGGACCAAGGGACAAGATTGATCATCTTGGATAGTTCTGGTCTAAGGGCGACCAACAAACCTGGATGGTTCCTGTATATATGTATGTTGTAGACTCAGGAATCTAAGGGCGATTTTGGGTGATGGGTTGGAAAGGATGATTATAATTCCCATACGGAGTATTCATTCTCGATCAGGGATACACGAAAAGATGATTTTTGTTTAAGAAATCACCAGCGTAAGCTAATCCAAAAATGTTTTCAAATGTTTTTGAGCACAAGTGAACCCTAGCTAGTATATTGCATTCCAGGAGGTGTACAAAGGTTGGAATTAGGGATGACTGAGGGCGGGTCCCTGGGTGACCATAAGGCCTGAGTAATTGGCATGATTCTTCGTGAGCTCTGTAGGATCGTGAAAGTACAAGATGGTCTGTTTTTAGTTGAAATTGGCGGAAACAATAACAACTACACAAGTATAATCAAGTAAATAGAAAGAATACTTTTAAGAACGCTGTTGTATTAAGCTTTTGCAAATAAACGATTACAAATGAAACTCAATCAAAAAGCACACATACAATGAATACTCACTTAGAATCAAGACAGACCCTTGATTCTAAGGATCAGATCTAACACAGACCGTTGATCTTTTGTATATAGCTAACTATTACACGTTTAGTCTAAAACTAGTTAACTTTATTGAAACGTCTTCTTTATGCATTATTGCTTGCATGCTTGGAGAAGAGCATTGTTGTCTTTCATTGGTTGTGCCATTGAGGTTCCTTCTGCTTTGAGTGTGTCAGTTGCTTTTGCAGAAAGTTGTCAGTGACGCTTGGCATGGATAGTCAGCTGCAACGATTTGTCTTCAAGGCACACGGCTGTCAGCATCAAAGATGAGGATCAGCAGCAAGATGTGACCATCCAAAGCTGCTGATGATTTGCCTGTCAGCAGCATCAAGTGTTGATGCTGCTGAGAAGCCTATCCGCAGCAACTTTGGTCTTCAGCAGATAAGGCTATCCGTAGCAGATTTGTTCTTCAGCAGGAGAACAAGTATCCACAGCAGATAAGCTTGTCCGCAGCAGTTTGTTAGTCAGCAGCAAACTCTGAGATCAGCAGCATTTGTACTTGGAGAATTTTGTAGCCATCAGTCTTTATTTCTACAAACTCCCCCTAGACTAATGCTATCAAAATTCTCTTACTGCCTTTGTTGCTGAAGCTTTTGCATGTTTCTGACTATCCTTTTAACCTCATATCCTCTCTGGTCCATGCTGGGATTGTTAAGAGGTAGCTCAGATAGAGTCTTGATGTCTTTACTTGCCATTTTGAAGATAGCTTTGCTTGAACACCTCATCTTTTATCCTTTAACATCTGTCAGAGTGAATTCATTCTTCTCAGCATTGTAGGACCAGCTGATGAATGGAGAGTGGGATTGAAGAGGTTTGGCATCAATGATTTCATCTTTGCTGGGGTTGAAGTAATGTCTGATTGCCAGCAATAGATGTCTCCCACCTTCATTCTCAGGCTTAGAGGATTCACCCAGCTCCATCATTCTTCTTAGATCAGAATCTGGAAGCTGTAGTACCTCATCAACAGATGTATAGATTGATCTTTTAGCTTCTGTCCTCCCCCTGAACACTTCCAACCATTGGTCTTCAGGGCTGTATGACCATTTGATTATTTCTCTTGAGTCTTCTGGTTTGGAAGTGGGTTTGTTTTTCTTTTTGGGAGGTTGTTGATGAGTAGGAGCTGGGTGTGAGGATTTAGACTTTGAGGGAGGAGAGGAGGGAGGTCTAGGAAGGAGAGTGGAAGGTTGTTGGATTGAGGAAGTGTTGGGTGAGAGAGAAGGCTTGGGTTTCTTTGATTTCCTTTCTTCTTCTTGAATGTTTACCCTTTTCTTGGAGCCTTTCTTCCTCATCCTTCTTTACTTTAAAATAGAGGGCTTGCAGGTTCATGAAATTCATGGGACCTAGCCTCTTTCCACTCTCTCATCTAGCCTTAAGGAAGTCAATCATGATCTTCCTTTCTTCATGGGTCCTTTTATTAAAGGCAATGGTCTTTTTGGACTTTTGTTTGGCTTTTTCTTCTTCTTCAGCCTCCTTCTTCTTTGCCAATTAACCCTGCTGACCCATGAAGGCTCTGTAGATTTCTTTATTTGATAGTTTCTCAAGGTAGTCTGCATCCTCACCTTGAGACACTAGAGCCTTTACCCACTCCTCTCTTATTTCTTTGGCTAGTTCAGAATCAGCTATTCTGAACTTAGCCTCTACCTTCTTCTTCTTCTCTAGTTCTTCTTCTTCCTTGTCAAATTGTTCCTGCAGTTGAAGAGCAAGAGCTTCATCTTCTTCAATCTGATAAACTACAGGAATCTTTACTTTGAGCTCATCGAGCTGTTTTGCATACAGCTAGATTTGTTGTTCTCTAAGGAGAATGGCTGTGAGTCTATCTTCAGCTTTCTTTGTTTCAGCCATCTCCTCTTCTTCTCTACTTCTTCTTCTTCTTCTTCTTCTTCTTTCTTCTTTCTCTTTCTTTTCTATTTGCAACCTCTCTTCGTCTTCTTTGGTCATAATTCCCTTTCCCTTATCTTTGTTGGATGCCTCTGCTTCGGCTTCACTGATCACAACAGCAGATGATGGTGCTACTATTGGAATCTCAGCTTCAACTTCATTGGTAATTTGGGGAATGGATAAGGTAGGGGAACTGACTTCATCTTCTTCCCATTCCATACCTGTCACATCCTTCCATGCCTCTTTCATCTTTTCCTCTTCTCTTCTTTTTGATTCTTCTTCTGTGTTCAGTCTGACTGTTCGAGAAGAGAGAAAGGATAGGTCTGATTTAGATCCAGATTCCTCCTTGTACAAAGAAGCCTTGATGATCTTGATCATTTCTTGAATTTCTAAAGAGTTGACATTGAAGATGAGTGATCTGAGCTCAAAGACCTTGTACTGGAAGGCTGAAGGTAAGAGCAAGATCTCCTTGATGTTGACTGTTAGAGAAGATCCATTGCTCAGGAAGAAGGTGAAGTCATGGGAGTCAGTGCTTGTCCGTCCTTGCACTTCGACATCCCTGACCATTCTATTATACAGGAATCTTCTCCAGCACAGAACTTCTTCTTTTGTGAGAAGACTGCTCCTTATTATTTCAAGTCTTCTAGGAGACAATCTTCTTTCTGCTGCTGTTGAAGATTCAGGATAGGCTACCCTTTTTGGTGCTTGTATTTTTCTTTGAAAGTTGGGTAGATTATCCTCCATCAAGTCATAGAACCTGCCAATGGCAAGTTCTGCTGAGAGGTCCGTTGAGTTGTTGATGCATTGTAGATGGTATAGGTGAAGGACTTGGATGCTGTTGAGAAAGTCCCAGTTTAGCTCTTCTACTCCGCCAAACTCCCAACCAATCCAGAACCTCTCAGACTTTCGATCATACCCCCAAGCTAGTATTGTATCAAACTCTAGCTGTGTTGAAGTCAGTGGAAATTGGGGGGCAGTGGACTGACTTAGGATGGCTGCTGCTTCAGGGATGATGCTGAAAGACGTATATGTTTGTTATGTGTCTTCAGCATCATTCAACATCTTATCAACATCCCTGACGACTAACTTCCAGTCTTCAGATGTCTCTTCTTCTTCATTATCTGAAGCTGGCAAGTCATGAACCTGTACAAAAGCTGGCTTGAAAAGTGTGCTTTGAAATACAGCCTGCTCTTGAATCCAGTCGTCAAGACTGTCTGAGTCTTCCTCCATTGGGACCATCTCCCCCTTTTTGGTTGCATCAGTGGACAAATAAGCATCAGTTTGGGTGCCCACTGATACAAGAGAGGGAGTAGGTACAGTTGGGCATTGATGGGCTTCATGCATAGAGACTTGGTGTCTTAGTTTGGACACTTCAGCCTCTAACATAGCCACCCTGGCCGTCAATTCCAAGTTATGAAGTTTCAGTCTGTCCTCATCCATAGTTGTGGAATTCTTGGATCCAGATGGGGCCTTAGGCCTAGCCTCTTCTTCCACATCACCCATGGTTTCTTGGCACCTGGGATTCCTCTCAATGAGGGGAGTTTTCAAGGAAGCATCCTCACTGTGAGTTGTCGTGGTTGAGGTCTTAGCAATGTTGTCACTGTCCTCCTGGTAATTTTATGGACCAGCAGTACTGACAGCCTCTTCCACATCCACTCTTTCATAACTCCTAGAGTGGACCTTCAGGGTAGAAGAACTTGGGTTGGGTGAGTTGGAAGCAAGATCAATCAGTACCTCTGAGATAGTGGTAGTTGGAGAAGGTACATCATCTTGATCAGGTTCCTCAATACTTAAGTTCAGAAGAGAAAGGAAAGGCTCAAGGGCTATTCTATGGATCCGGGAAGTGATCCTGATCCTAATAGAGAGACATCCAAAGGAGTCTCCCTAATAATGTGGCTGTCCCTTATGATATTCTCACCACAATGTTGTGATTCTGAGTGAGGGCTGTTAGGTTGGGTTTGGGCCTTCGAGGCAAGAGAAGAAGGAGTTCTCTTGCCCCTTTTCCTAGTATATGTCGTTGCAACCGGGGCCCTGTGTTCTGGTTGAACGATAACATCCAAAAGAGGTGTAAGTAATTTTTGTGCCTGTGCATCTTTAGTAGTATGCACAGGGGTTCGAATGGTAGAAGCAGACTGTTGTTCAGGATGTGAGGTGGAGGGTGTGGGATCAGTATCAGCTGGGATTGCTGAACTGTCACCCGGGGTACTCTGTATGTTCAGCATTGTAGATAACAATGGAACATTGACCCCTGAGAACTTTTTGGAAACAGTTCTCATGCTTTGAAAAATATTATTTTTATAACCCAACATGATGTAGATTCTTGCAGGTTTTGAAAGTTCTTTTAGTTCTTGATTGAAAACTTCATGCAAGAATCTTGGGTACATAAAAAATTGTTGCTTTGCACCCTCTTGAAGGTTATATCTCAAACCCTCAAAGATGAGGTGTGCAAAGTTGAAGCCTTGGTTAGTCACCATACCATGTAAGGCGGAGGCAAGTGCGGAGCTCACCTGATGCCATCCACTCCTCTTCTGGGATATGCATTGGAGAAGAGTGTGGCAAAGATACTTCCATGGAGGGTCCATCAGCGCCTTCTCGATCATATACTCGGTCTGATTTCTAGTGTATCCAATGGATACAAAGGTCCTCATGTATTCGTACTTCGAGTATGAGATGGCTGCTCCCTCATCTTGAAGCTTAAGATGTTTTCTAAGTGTAGCTTCCAAGATGGTGATATCCTTGCCGTCTACTTTTGCTTTAATTTGGGGAATCCCCTGTTCGGTTGAGTAGACGACGGTACTCCAAAAATCCTCCATATGAGGGATATATATGGTAGGGTTGGTTGTGAGGGCAAAGTAGATTTTTGATCGACATAAGAAGTCGATCATATCATTAAATCCTTTGGATTTCTTTCCTTTGGTAAGATATGTTGTAAGGTTGTGGTATGGGGAGAACATATCATCAGGGTTATTGATGTCTGCCATTGTTGTTTGATTTGGAGGGAAGGTTAGAATATGGGAGGCTTTGAATGTTTAAAGATGAAGGGCTTTGCATATGGTGGGGACTTGAGAGAAAGTGATGTGGGTTTAGGGTGAAATTGAAGGTGAAGAGGTGGTAAGAAAATTTGATTTGTTCTTATAACGGCAGAGGAGGGAAAAAGCAAAATGACTTGTACAGTACAACCTAATTCACCTTTTACTGTTACAGCTGTAATACACCGAGGCAGTCATGGTAAAGACTGACGTTGATTTTTACAGCGGTTAAAAGTTAATTTGAACTTAAATTTACCCATCAGCAGCAAACTTGGTTGCTGTGGATGAATAAGTCTGTCCGCTGCAACCTTGGTTGCTGCGGAAGGTTAAGTCTGTCAGCAGCAAACTTATCTGCTGCTGATGGATTTAATAATCCGCAGCAAGGATGTTGCAGCTGACAGTCTTAAAGAAATCCGCAGGAAACCTGTTCCTGCTGATAACTTAAAGCAGTCAGCTTCAAATCTTTTGTTGCTGAAGATTAAATCTGTCAGCAATTAACTCATCTGCTGCTGATGGATTGAATAATCCCCAACAAGGATGTTGCTGCTGACAGTCTTAAAGAAATCTTTTGCTGCTGAAGATTAAACCTGTCAGCAGCTGAAGGACAAAAATGCTGCTGACTTATAACTTTTATTTACAGCATAAGACAAAATATATTTTAAAATGGAATTTTTAGAGATAGATTCTAATCAAAGTTCACCATACCAATTGATTCAACTAAATATTAAATCTGGCTTCATCAAAAGGTTTTGTAAACAAATCAGCATATTTCTCATTCGTATGAACTTTGGTTAAAATAATCCTCTTTTTCTCAGCTTGATCTCTTATGAAATGGTACCTGATGTCAATGTGCTTTGTCTTTGAGTGCTGCACCAGATTGTTTGTGATTGAGATAGAACTCATGTTGTCAATGTGAATTGGAGTTGCCATGAAAGTCATCCCATAATCCAACATTTGATTTTGTATCTAGAAGACTTGTGCACAGCAACTTAAAGCTGCAATGTATTCTGCTTCAGCTGTAGAAGTTGAAACACATGTTTACTTCTTGCACTGCCATGAAATCAATCTCCCTCTCAGAAACTGACATCCCCCTGAAGTGGACTTTTTGTCCAAGTTGCATCCCCCATAGTCACTGTCAGTGTATGCATACAGATTAAACATGTCATTTTTAGAGTACCATAGCCCAAGTCTTGAGGCACCCTTTAGGTATCTAGAGATTCTCTTGACGGCCTGAAGATGCGAAACTTTTGGAGCTGCTTGAAATCTTGCACAGAGACATACTTCAAACATGATATCTGGCCTTGAGGCAGTGAGATACATGAGAGAACCTATCATTGCACGGTACTGATGTTGATCAGTGTCTTGGCCATCTTTGTCTGGAGTCAGCTGATAATGCACTTGCATAGGGGTTCTTGCAGCAGAGCAGTCAGCCATTTTGAATCTTTCCAAAATACTTTTTACATATTTGGATTGGCTGATGAAGATTCCATTTGGGACCTGTTTGACTTGTAGACCCAAGAAGAAATTTAGTTCACCCATTGAACTCATTTCAAACTTTGAGTGCATCAGAATCTCAAAGTCTTTGCACAGTTGTTTCTTTGTTGATCCAAAGATGATATCATCAACATAAATTTGAACTAGTAAGATTTCTCCCCCTTCATCTTTTATAAACAAGGTCTGGTCTATGGCACCTCTTCTGAAGTTGTTGCTTAGTAGATATCCTGACAAGGTTTCATACAAAGCTCTTAGTGCCTGATGTAGGCCATACAGAGCTTTGTCTAGTTTGAACACTTGAGTAGGATGTGCAGGATTTATAAAGCCTGGAGGCTGTTTGACGTATACTTCCTCACCAATCTTCCCATACATAAAGTCACTTTTTACATCCATTTGATAGATAGTGAAATTCTTGGATGCAACATATGCCAGGAAGATTCTGATGGACTCCAGTCTGGCAACAGGAGCAAAGACTTCATCATAGTCAATTCCTTCTTCCTGAGTGTAGCCTTGAGCTACAAGTCTGGCTTTGTTCTTGACTACAATGCCTCTCTCGTCTTGCTTGTTCCTGAAAACCCATCGTGTGCCAATAACATATTTACCTGGTGGAAGATCAACAAGTTTCCAGACATCCTGCCTCTTGAATTACAGCAATTCTTCCTGTATTGCTTCAATCCAGCTGTTGTGTTTGAATGCTTCATCTATCTTCTTGGGTTCCACCTGAGATAGGAAACATGAAAACAAGCATATATTGGCCTCGTGAGATTTGCTTCTTGTGAGAACTCCTTGGTGTACTTGGCCAATAATATTCTCTTGAGGATGTTCTTTGTAGATCCTCTGTGCTGGTACCACCTCCAGCTGTATCCCTTGCTCCAGATTGCTTTGATTTTGATTAGTGGTCTCTTCATTCATGGTGGAAGAGTCTTCAACAGCATTATCCACATCAATATTTTCAGCAATAGCATCATCAGCATCTACAACATTTATCGAAGAGTCTTTATTTAGATTTTCAGTTTCAGACAGGCTGCTGCTGGTTACATTAGACAGTCTTGTTCCTGCTTCACTTGCTTCAATTGCTTCCACAACTGATGGAGGATCAATTGATGGTCTTCTCAGACTGATAGAATATTTGGGAAAATCCAGTCTGTAGTCAGTGGATGAAGTGGAGGCAGGTGTTTGTGTAGACGTAGACTCCATATTTGAGAAGGTGAGAGGCTCAAATATTTGGGAGAAGGAGTCTATGGCAAAGAGCCAGTTTGGACCTTTTCCCTGCTCACAGACAATGTGTTCTCTGCATTCCACATTTGCTGATTCTTCCATAATTCTTGTTCTTGAATTGAATACTCTATAGGCCTTTGATTAAGAGGAATAGCCTACGAAATATCCGTCATCAGATTTGGCACCAAACTTAGGAAGAACCCCATGTGTGATGAGAATGGTGCATGGACACCCAAAAGGTTTTAGGAACCCAATGTAGGGAATTCTTTGAAACCAAAGTTCATAGGGTGTCTTGTTGAGGGGTTTGACAATTAGAACTCGGTTTTGCACATAACAGGCTGTGCTAACTGCTTCTGCCCAGAATGTGAGTGGCAGTTTTGAGTCAGCCAACATAGATCTTGGTAACTCAATAAGAGTTATGTTTCTTCTTTCAGCAACTCCATTTTGTTGAGGAGTTCTTGGAGCACTGTATTGTCTTTCTATCCCCTTGCTTTCACAGAAACAGTTCAAGGTGTGGTTCTTGAACTCTGTGCCCTGATCACACCTTATGATCTTCACCTTTTGATTGCTTTGATTCTCTACCCTGAGAATGTAGGATTTGAGAATTTCAGCAGTTTCATCTTTAGTTCTCAAGAAGTATACCCATGAGAATCTGGTGTAGTCATGTGTTATCACCAGACAGTATGACTTTTTGCCCATTGACATGACATTTGTAGGACCGAAGTGATCCATATGCAACAGTTGCAGTGGAGTGTCATTTGAATTCAAGGTCTTGGGCTTGTGAGAACTCTTGTGTTGCTTCCCCTTTAGGCATGCAATGCAGTGGTCTTCCAGATGAAATTCTTTGTCAGGAATCCCTCTGACAAGATTATTCTTCACCAATTTATTAATGGTTTTGATATTAACATGGCTTAATCTCCTGTGCCAGAGAGCTGATTCATCAACTGAGGCTTTGGATAAAAAGCAGGAGACACTCCCAGATGGAGTGACTTCATTCATGTCCAGTACATAGAGATTTTCTTTTCTCTGAGCAGTCAATAAAATGCTTTCTGGAGGAGGTGTGGATAAGCCTGGAGACAGTACAAAGCATTCTTTATCTGTGAAGAGCATCCAATGTTTTTTATCACAGATCTGGGAAACACTCATGAGATTGAAATCCAATTCTTTGACATAGTTGACCTTATCAATGCTTATTCTTTCGTTAGACACAGTTCCTTGTCCAGTAATGGATCCTCCCTTTGAGTCACTTCCAAAGGCAACATATCCTCCATTGAAATGTCTGAAGTTGGAGAGGATGGATCTGTTGCCTGTCATTTGCCTGGAACAACCACTGTCTACCACCCAGGTGTTATTCTTGTTACCTGACTGTCCCTGCACATGATAGATTTCTAATTAGTAGGAGGAACCCTAGAGTCTGCAGACTTGAAAAAGATGGTTGTTAGTTTATCCTTTTCAGTATGTTTGCAGTCAATGGAACCAATGATAATGCTTGGAGATGGTTTGGCTTTCCATTGCCTTGTTGCTGATTTTCTAGTTTTCCTCACATTGTCAGCAGCAGATTTTGCTACTGATGTTTCTGGCTTGTCAACAGTAGATCCTGTTGCTGATGGCTTTATTGAAGTGGCAGCATTCTTTGCTGCTGAAGGCTTTGCCTTATCAGCAGTGGACACTCTTGCTGCTGATGGCTTTGCCTTATCAGCAGCAGATTTTGCTGCGGAGGATTTTAGCTTATCAGCAGCAGACTTAGTTGCTGCTGAAAGCTTCTGATTTGTTTTCTTGGGCTTAACTTGACTAACAACCGATGTATGCTGATCCTTCTTTTCCTTTTGTATTTGAGGGGCTTGATGAAGGATCTGGTTGAAGGGGTTAAACATACAGTTTGCAGCAAAGTGGTCTGATTCACCACAAATGATGCAAGTTTGTTGAGATTTAGGCAGCTTCACTCTTGGGGGAGATAGAGACTCCCTGAACTTAGTTGCTTTGACCTTGTAGCTTCTTACATTCTTGTTTTTGTTAGTCTTTTCAAAGGCATGTTGCTTTGAATTTCTTTGGTATTCCAGGTAATGAAAGCAGGTACTGGCAGTGTGGTTATATCTGCCACACACAAAGCATGATCTTGCTAGTTTGTCTCTTGACAGGTCAAACTTCATATGATTGCCATGTTTTGTTTATCATATACACCTGAAACTGCTACTTGTTTTTGTTAACGTTCCTATTTGGGTATAAATTCATTAACATGTTTTCATGGGGAAAACTACTCAATTTATGACTGTGAAGTCATCTCATATTTTCATTAGGAAAACTACTCATTTTATGACTATAAAGTCATCACATGTTTTCGCTGGGAAAACTACTCTTTTTATGACTATAAAGTCATCACATGTTTCTGAGGAAAACGTTTTTATACTTTTCCCATGTACACGATATCAATGTTTTCAAGGAAAACGACTTTACATTGCAACAATTAAACCTGTGAACTCACCAACCTTTGTGTTGACACTTTTAAGTATGTTTTTCAGGTAACATATAGCTATGGCACGGTTGGAATAGGTTAACTAGTTAGATCCTAGAAGCCGATGCAACATGATTGTCAAACCTCAATACGGGTTTGACCTATATGGTTCTAGGACAATGTATTAACTTAATTTAGTATTTGTAATGGTGTTCCATACATTAATAGTCTTTGTTTTAGCTTCTGATGTTGTGTAATGTTACCAATCGTTTCAACATTAATTTATTTATTTATTCATTAAGTAAATGAATTTGGGGGTGTCACAGTATGTGTGTGTTAGAGACGCGCATATTCATTAGGATTCCACACTACGTATACGTGTTGCGTGTTTTACGACTGAGACAGATCCGTAGACACGACGGGACCTACACATTGAATCATGATACTTCATCCAAAACCAAGCAATATGAATCTTTCGATTTTGAATCATTCTGATTCCTTATATCCTCCAGGGTCTGCTTCTTTTCCTGTGCTAGTTAAGATTGTGTCATCCTGGAGACTGATCTAATCTTTGCATAAGTCTCATATGTCTTGAAGATAATGTAATTTAAATTTCTGTTTGCATATTTGTTGGGTACACATTGTTTTTATATAAATGGTACTAACTCACAAGAACGTGGGATAAAAACGCTTGTAGTTTCAAATCTTATAATGCTGACAACTTGAATTGACATGTAGTTTATCGCAAATTCGGTATGAATAAGTTAGAATGTCATGCTCTGATCCGGTTTACTTTGAAGTTTATCGCGTATCATTTCATGCAATGTGATAAATGATGTGATGATAATGAAATGATCATGAAAAAGAAAAAGAAAGTTGTGATATATGTGAGCTGAGATTTGAATAGAAATTTCAAAAGATTTGTTAGTCTATGATATTATAAGGTTGTTCGCTGAGATATCATAATGTGTAGCACAAGTTGCTTGTTTGCTGAGCCAAAATCTGTAAATATGCAGAATGCCATAGGTCAACCTTTAGATCTGCTAGGGAATTTTATATTCAGAATGTGTGTGATACATCAAAGATACTAATATGATCTTCTTACTCGGAGTGATCGACCAAAAATATGTGATTCTGTATGTATAGAGAAAAACCAAAAAGATTTTGATTTTAGTTGTTCTATTTTTACTGCTTTAATTCATTAAGAAAATATACAAAAAGATTTTCGTGTGTTTTTGCATAAAGTTTGAAAAATCCAAAAAAATATGTTCTTTATTTGTTTAGTTAGCTTCATTAGAAAAATCTAAACAGATTTTGTTTCTATGTTCCATCAACAAGTCTTAATTTCTTCGATTAAGTTGCTGAACAGGTTACAAGGTGATTGGATCAAGAAAGAGTTGAAATGAAAATTTTAGGTGAACTTGTCTTGTTCGCTTGATTTGTTCACCTGAGGTGGGGAACTTGTTAAGTTCGCTTAAACTGGAGAACATAATCAGTTGGGTATATATAGAACTCAGCGAACTTGACCATTTTCACCTATCTTTGACTTGTGCGAACATATTCGGCGAGTTTGTTCAAAAGTGTGCACTTGTTTCTGATTTTGATTGTTAAAGTGTAAAAGTGGTTAATCGTTCCTGTTTTCTATTCAATTTCAGTTTGCAATTCCAAAGAAGGTAGAATCATCTCATTCCATCCATTAATGTGTTCTGAATTGTTTTTTTTTCTTAGATTATCATTATGACTGTCGCCCGATTTGATCATCACCGTTTTGTGGTTTAAAACTGAAACTGATTGTTCATTTGTTTTAATCGAGTGTTGGGGAGTTGCTTTGTGTTCTTGAATTGTGCTATTAACATCAAAATTGTGGAGTTTGATTTCTATGAATGTTCGTCGGTTTGAGCGAACATGCTCAGGAGAACTTAACATGTTCGCCTCTTGTAACTCTAAGCGAACTTGTTAAGTTCGCCTCAGGGTCTAGTGCTGAAAGGACTTAGCATTTTTCAAACTTGTGAATTTTTTTTGTTTGTGTTTGTGTTTGAAAATTGCATTTGTGTAATCATATATTCTGAGTAGGTCATGGATCATCGTGTTGAGTATAAGCATAATTAGGTGGCTTTACTTGATCCGGAGTTGGCAGAAGCGGCGAATTACCAAGAAATTATTAACTTTCTGAGCCGGTCAAGATTGAGTGTTGCACTCTAGGCTAATCCACATATTAGCCTGTTGTACATTCAGCAGTTCTAGGAGACGGCACGACAAGACACAGATGTTTAAACTCATGTGATTAGAGCTATAATGAATAATCAAGAAATTACCATTTCTGTACAAGACATTAGAACAACTCTGGCAATGGGTGGTTAAAAGAATGACCCTATTGGATTGCCAAATACCCTGATTATGGGTTATTTTCAAAGAATGGGATACCGTGGCAGACGGAATGATTCTCAAGCTAGAAAAGGAGGTCTTGTAGGACAATGGAGATATTTCATGCATGTTATTATTCAATGTTTATCATGTAGGCCCCGGGACTCTCTTCGCGCAGCGGAAATACACGGACCTGTTCTGTGATTTGTGTGGGAACCAAGAAAACGAGACGGAGAAACACGAACATAAACAAAAGATAATGAAACGATACGTAATCCATAACATAGAAGTCATCCCGTATTACAGACTACATACCGAAGGAGCACACAGCTCTCATCTAAGCTCACAGTTCGTCCCGACCCGGACACCTCTCAACCTAGTTCTAGAAGTTCCACCTACAAATGAAGACAAGTCTTCTATTTATAGGGGTAGGAACACTACCTGCGTACTTGGCAAAGTACGCAAGGCATTGGTCATGCGTACTTGCTAAGTACGCAAGGCAAAAGCCTTGCGTACTTACTAAGTACGCAGGACCAACTGGTGAACAAGCTAAGTACGCAGGACCAACTGGTGAACAAGCCACGTACACCGATACATAGAATTTTATCTATAGTTACAAAAACATGCTTCTACATATCACCTAGAAAAGCTGGTACAGATGGGTTGAAGACTTCATTATAGGCATTTATGGTTGCTTTGACATTGAACAAACCATTTAACTTTGCCTTGTACATCTACAGAGAGTTTATTGCACAAATTACATCACCTGAGGGTCAGGGTTTCCTCATCTACCCTAGATTCCTGTAGGTCATCCTGAATCGTCTTATTCCAAACCTACCACCGGTGAACCCAAGACTGACTCTTACACCAATGACAAAGAGGGTTTTCACTGATTGTATGAATGTGAAGCAACAGAATCCGACCTTGATTCCAGTTGCTACCCCACTGTTTGGGCACATAATCAATCCTGGTTATGTTGCACCACCAAACAATAATTGGATTCATGATAATCTTGCTATGGAACTTTCTCCTGCGGATAATCAAGATGATGAAGAGGAAGGTGAAGATGAGGTTGATAGTGATGGTGAGGTTGATGGTGATAGTGAGTGCTGATGATGATGGTGTTGATGATAATGGTGGAGATGATGGTGGTGATATCCATGTAAATGATGTGATGAATGATCCTGTGTCTCCACATTCAAGTGGAGGACACTAGTACTAGTGATTCTAGTGCTACTGAACCAGATGATATGATAGTGGATCACAGGACTTTAGTCCTGAGCATTATGCTCAGTTGGCTAAAGTGCCTAGAGTTACACGGAATGTGTATAATAGACGACAAAAGTCTCTTGGTAAGAAGAAAGTGAAAGTACCAAGACGCAAGTCTGTTAGGGTCCTCCTCCCAATGCATTACTTGGCAAGAGAAAGTTACAAGATGAAACTTCTAGTTCTGAGGATGATGAAGCTCCCACATCTAAAGGACCTAAACAGATGGCTTCGGTTATTCAAACTGCACGGTCCACTACACAACAGGATAGAGAGTTTGTTGATTCCTTGATTATAACTCATATTCCTTCTCGATCAAACACTCCTCATGCTACTCCTACAATTTCTAAAATTCAAGATGAAGTTGGTCCTTCTACTGTTGATCCCCGTGATGAAAGGATTAGAGTATTAGAGTCTCATATTTCTGAATTACAGACTCAGGTGGCTTTTTTTATTCAAAGTGATGCTCAACGTACTCAATCTATCAACTCTCAAAATACATTGATTGCTAAAATGCAAATATTGATTGGTCAGCTAGTAGAGCGTCTTGATGCTTAGGGGGAGAAGGTCATGGCTGAAGATGCTTGTCACAATGTTGAGGTGCAAAAGAGAAATGATGATGTTGAACCAGATGTTGGTGATGGTCTGGGAAAGCATCAAAACACAGATACAAACCCGACTGCATTAACTCAGGGGAGTCTGAGTCTGAAGTTGTGATTGAAGCAAAGATGGTAGATGACACAGATATAGGAACTTCAAATTATGATGATGATATGTTAGGTAATTCATTTTTTGAAGATTGTGGCGTAGATGACGCAGATAAGTTGGAAGTTCTGTTAGATCTTGATGAGTTGGTAGATGATGAGGATACTGTTGAAGATGAGTTAGAGGAAAGAGAGATTATAGAGGTGGAGGTAGAGAGTGATAAGCATAAGGCAGTGTATGAAGGTTGTATTGGGCTAATTGATATGGATGTATTTGATGATGATGATGTAATACATGAAGACTTGTCTTAAGAGGTTGCTGAGTCTGAAGAGTTTGATCCAAATTTAAATAATCAAAACCCTGATATTGTAGATAGAATGCCTGAAGATACGTAGATGTATAAGAATATTGGTATGACCAAGGCTCAGTGGATTAAGATGGTTAAGATCTGGAGAACTAAGTAGACAGTGTCTCTAGTAGCACCAGTGAAAAAGAAAAGATATGTGAACAAGGATAAGTGTTCTGGCAGAATTTTAAGTTGGTTCTATGAAGATGAATTCATGCTATTCGGCTTAAAAAGATCAGATGGAGTTCAGAACCTAAAGCCAAGGCTGAAGTACTTTAATTCCTTGCCAAGATGTGAAGTCAACGGGTTATCAACAAAGCCCTTGATTAACAGATCGGACAATGGAATAGCTGATTCAATTGCTAAGCTTATAAGGCTTGAAGGAGGCTTAGGGAAGTACGAGAGACTGAAACCTCAACAGGGAAAGAGAATCAAAGAAGTTGATCCGATCACTCAAAAGGTGATTCGGAGATACAAGTTTAAACCTGTGAAATCTATCTAGAAGATTCCTTTGAAGCTGATTCCTTATGATTGCCTGAATAACTTGAAGTGGTGGTACGTTGATGTTTATACGGGTGCAACAGTAATAGAAGACCTGAGTGGCAAGGTTATAGCAAGGTTCTTTGATGCTATGAACCTTGTTAACTTCTCAACGGCTGATCAGAAAATACTGAGACGTAGAGAAATCATGTGCACTGACGAATGTAGATAGCAGGCGTTGCAGTATGAGAGGGTGTTGTATGTATGCTTAAAGAACGGAGTGTGTGCATGGAGCTCATTGCCAGAGAACTGGAAGAACAAGACTTGAAGATAAAGATCAAGCTGTTGTCAAGGGGGAGTCTATTGGAACATTAAGAGTGAAAACTAGCCTTTGTAATAGATTAGTCTTTATATTCAGTTTTTTATAGTTTTGTCTTGTATATGTTTAGTTTGTAACAGGAGAACTTAACATGTTCGCCTGATATAGTTGTGGCGAACTTAACAAGTTCGCCTGATATAGTTGTGGCGAACTTAACAAGTTCGCCTGAACTAATATTGGCGAACATGTCAAGTTCACCTATAGCAGTATGTTTGTCTATAAAAAGTGCTTAGTTTGTGTTCATTTGTAATGTTTTGATTTCATATCTTGTAAGCACTGTTTTCAGATAATACAAGGAGCTTATTGATATCTCGTATTGTGTATGTGCTTATTGTGTATGTGTGAGTTCGAGACGCGCGTATTCGTTAGGATTCCGCACTACGTGTACGTGTTGTGTGTTTTACGACTAAGACAGATTCGGAGACCCGATGGGACCTACATTTAACCAAAACTTACACACATAACGTATCGAGTTGGGTGAAACTGTTACATGACCAACTTGCATGGAGAATCATTACTTAGACCTTAAGGTGTCTTATATTTTCTAGGGCACGCATAGGTGGGTTTATTCTCGGACTTTTGCTACTTACACGTTTACGATACTCACGCATCAGGTGAGTGTCATGGCCCCATTTTACTTTTTTTCCTTTTGGGGGAGATTACATGCATGATTTTTTTCATTGGACATAATTTCACTTACATGATTTCACATATTACATTAGCGGTTTCATATCGTATTAAGTCCTCTCAAACTGGACCGTTAGTTTCGTTTCTAAGCGAGGTAATCATGGATAGATCTATTTGGGGTTGACAACCCCCACCCACGTTAGTCGCGCTAACTTTGACTGTAGGTCAAGACGGGTGCATCATTGACCTATTCACCCCATTCATACGCTAGGCATGGTAGAGGCATTACATTACATTACTATTACAGTCTAGCTTTGGTTTCGATGTGCTTATGGTAATATTGTAGCTTTGTCTATACAACAATCAAATCATTGAAAGTTTTGTGATCCATTACAACGGCTTACTTTTACATTTAAACATGTGAACACACTAACATTATTGACTTGGAATGCATGATTTTCAAAACCATATAGAGGTCGTTCTATGTAATCAGTGACGATGATCCATGACAGTCGCGCCCCGCGGGAAACCGCCGTGGTTGGGGTGTGACAAAAGATGACAGACTTCAACTCTCTCCCTACCTATGATCTTCGGGCTTTGGCAAAGCTACCACTCCAGAACCCTGAAAACCTAAACCTAGAATGACTTCAAAGGTATGAAGCCCACACCTCCTAAAAGAATCAAGTCAAAGACAAGGATACACCCAGGACCAACAAGCCCTATGTTTTTCTTAGGTACCGACCGGCATAAACTGTCAAAACTATTATGTTGCCAGGGACGGTACCTATTCAGCTAAAGAATTTTTGAAAATGTTTTTACAATCCAACCATTGGAAGTGCCATCATTGAATGTGAAGGCCAAGAAGATATCCAGATTTTTGAGCCTATGGAGCTATTAAAGTTTCAACCTGAAGATCTTGAAGTGTTATTTAACAATAATATTAAGGTCTTTAATGAAGATTATGAGGCAGATGCAAAGGCATACCAAAGGGCTGTGACATTGAATGTGAAACTTTTCATTCCAAGACAAAGTGAAGCACCAACTGCTCAGTAAGAGTTGAAGACATGGATGCAACATCTTAGGGGGAGATTGTAGGGTGTTGTATTTTGTAAGATGATGTCATCAATGTATTTTGAACATATAGTGTTTTAGTTTATTTCCCTGTATTTCAATTATTTCAGTTTCCATGTAATTTACCGCTTTTAGAGTTTAAGTCTGGGCCATCGAAACTACATAGTTTCGGTTGAGGTTTGTTCAACCGAAACTAGTAGTTTCGATAGATAGGGAATTTCGACAGGAGGATCATTTTCATGTAAATGCTCAATCGAAACTAGTAGTTTCAGCTTCGGTGAGCATAGTTTCGAAGCATGTCAGCTTCCTAAAAATAGCCTAGTTTGAGAATGTTTAGGGTGTGGATAGCGGCTGTAACCTTGCAATTCTCTCTTTCATAGTTGTTCTTGAATCAATACACATTTGGAGTTATTCATCTCTTGTTCTTACATTTTCATATCATATTGTGTTGATTCTAGTGTGGTTAGCCGGTTTATCATCACCAATTATGTTTCTTACCTCTATTTCACCACCATACACACAAATTCCACCTGTATGTGTGTGTGATCGATCTGTTTGAGTGATTTTGTCTAAAATCAGGACCAACATCATCTTAGGGTAATCGGTAATACTGAAACTGTCAACATAGGGTGATAGGAACCACGTTAAGCTAAAATTTAGAGGTTTTGAAATATATTTGGCACACCACTATCTTTTTATGAGGAATATCCGAGTTTGGTGGCGCCCGCATCCATAATTCCACCTAATAATGAGTTTAATTAATAAATTGAAAGCTTGAGTTTTGACCTACGTGCTACCCTCTGGGATAGCGACTTGGTGGATACACCCATGGGTTGGGACTTGAGTAATCAATATTTGAATAAATAATATTTGATTTATGTTTTTCCCGCAGGGATAGTGACTTGGTGGATACGCCTCTAAGTTGATTTTTTATGTGCTTAATTGATAAAACGGCAACCTATGTGCTTGATGTTGTCCAGACGGTCTATATAAAAACTAACAAAACCTAACCTAGACTCCTATGTAATAAAAGGAATACCTTCGAACTAAACCACGCTGACAGGCAAGTGGACCTATCGAGTGTAGCACAACTTAATGGTAAACCGGAATATCGAACCATAGAGACACTTTGATACAAGACCAGACTCTGACTCGGACTAAATATTGATTTGTCGGGGGTTTTACTACACTACTAATTAAATAATGAATGCAGAAAACAAGGTCGACTCAAACTATTAAGGCAAAGGACTAAGGAAATATCATATATGGGAAGACTACTGTAACCTTTCTGATTTTCATGTTTTCATTTTGGTACAATAAAGCATGTATGAATTTCAATCTTAGTGAAATGGTTATATCAAGCCCTAATTTTATCAAATACAGCTTCACAATTTCCACCCGCATCTACTTTAGAACCCCTATATGTATATATATATATATAATTAGACTTATGTGTACATATACATACACATTTACACTCAAATTATAACTGATATTACATTAGATTGGGCCCTAAACCATTTGAACTCTCAAACAATTAAACCTACACTTGCAATTTTGACTTTTAAACATCAATTTTGACCTTCCATGATCCATTGACTTTCAAAATTCAAAGCAGCCCAAATTGTGATAATCCAAGGCTGCCTTCGACGATTTCTGGTTGATTTGGACTCCTCATGGTTACACAAACAAAAAAACAACCCAATCCTTTTTGCGTATTTAGTTTAATGGATTTCGTATTCAATCAGCGAAACCATCTGGTCCGACCGGCTATGTCATTGCGCCATCGGACCAAATGGTGTGGGTTCGAATCCCACATCACCGGCTGGTTTTAACGCGTTTCCTTATAACCCAGTCCGGCACCCTTACATTTTGATATTAAATAAAATCTGGACATGCTGGTCAAGCGGTTAATCCGTAATGCTTGTACCGGGCAGACCCGGGTTCGATTCCTAGTGAGCCCATTTAATTTTAAAACACGTTTTTAATAACATTTCTTTTATAAATTTTTTTTTCTATGAAACCTACTACTAATCAGATTCGATTTGTACATAAATAAACAAAATTTTTAAAAAAACTAATATTTTTACAACCTTAATGAGTTTAAAACCAAATAAATAAATTATGTTTATTGATTTAAATCAAAACTCTTATACTACATATTTTTATAAATCATTTTCCGATTGAATCATATATGTTAGGATTTAAACCCTATCTACATAAATAAAATTTCTTTTTCTAAATATATATATATATATATATATATATATATTTACATTCTATATATTTTAACATATTTTTTACAAATAAATAAATAAAATTATTTGTTTATTTTATTTATTTAAATTAAACCCTATCTACAAAAATAAAATTTCTTTTTCTAAATATAAATATATATTTACATTCTATATATTTTGACATATTTTTCACAAATAAATAAAAAAAATTATTTGTTTATTTTATTTATTTAAATTAAACCCTATCTACACAAATAAAATTTCTTTTTCAAAATATAAATATATATTTACATTGTATATATATTGACATATTTTTCATAAATAAATAAATAAAATTATTTGTTTATTTTATTTATTTGAATTAAACCTTATCTACACAAATAAAATTTCTTTTTCTAAATATAAATATATATTTACACTTTATATATTTTAACATATTTTTTACAAATAAATAAATAAAATTATTTATTTATTTTATTTATTAAAATTAAACCCTAAGTCAATGGCTATTAAGTTCATATATATATATATATATATATATATATATATATATATATATATATATATATATACTTTGAACTCATATTATACATTAAATTCGTATACAAGCATAGCATGCCTTTACATGGAATAACACAAACCTTTTTGTACAAATCCACACACATCAAAACCCGTTAAACCCTAGACTTAGACATAGACTTTTGTACACGCTATTAACTCAATATACATTACACACTAGGTTAACGTGGTGAGTTACAATGATCGTTTTGCTACCTAGTCTCGTGTGCTAGCTGCACCCTTGATTCAAGGGAGTATTACATAGCCTCTTTTACTCTTTTACATTTTTGGGGTGAATCATGAATTTTATACAGACAATTGCTTACATTTACACAAACTACATAAACACAAATCCTCTTTACATTCATGTGTGCAAATTTGAGCTTTATGTTTGAGTGCTAGGTGTGTTAACTTTTGTGTGCAATTTATGTGCAATCATTAACTATTTAAGCCAACGGTTAACAATGATAGATCTATTGAGTCTGACAAACCCAACCAGATTGGGGTGATTGTTACCGACAACACAATTTGCATGCTAGTTACAATGGTTTGATTGTACTTTAGTTACACAATAGCTGCTTCCCATAAATGCCTTATTTTATCATGACATGTAAGGATTTGTTTATTCATATTTATACTCTATCTATGTACAAACCTGTGTATGCTCACCAACTTTTTAGTTGACCTTATTTTATTCTTGTTTCAGGTACAAATGTGTGAGTTTGATCAAGACATGCTACACTTAAGTTTGGACTTAGTTAATTTAAATTCAAAGAACAATTTGTAGAATCATTTATGTACCTTGTTGAATTATGCTATTTTTGTTTGAATGGAAATGAATTTAATGATTAATATATTACAAGTTAGTCAACCTTGAGCTCATGAACAGTCTACATGTCCCGCCCAGACGTTTCCGCCATCGGTTGAGGTGTGATAAATACCACCTAGGTTGGAATACTACATGCAAAGTACAACTTCTACCGGTTCTAAAAACTACGATGTATATGGGTTTCTAAGGAAACAGCTCTAGACAAGCTAGTGGATCCCCAATCACTCTTATGGTGTCACTAACTAAGGAACCTAAAGTGTACTAAACTTACCAGATAGTGGATCACCTCTCGATCTCTCCAACAATGATAATGTACCCTAAAGACAGATCACCTTTCAGTTTCACTGTCCACAATACATTCAAATAATGCACGAGGTAATCTCAAGATAACAATTATGACTTGAACTAGCAACAGTCACTAGACACCTAATACCAACTTCCTCTCAGACTGTCAACACTCGGATTCCTAATGACGAGGACTAGATAACTATATCTCACCTCTCGGGTATTAAGATATGACACACATTCAGATCTAAGCAGCAGTCAATCACAACTCCTATGGTCACTATATCTAGCAAACCACACAAACGATCACAAACCCTAAGATCTATAACCTAGATATGCAAACCAAACCGACAGACAACCACAATTAGCATACGAAATTATAATCAATCACAAATCAAAAGTAATCATGCATATTCATCATGGCAATTAACATCGGATTCTTTACATAATCATTAATCCATTTAAAGTACCAAAAACCGATAAAAATACGAACTTTAACAAGTGATCATCGTTAACTTGGGCAGTATTAAAGTTTTAGCCTAGTATCATGCTCAAAACAACTAGAACATAAGTAATCCATAGAAACATGGTTTCAAACACAAACAATCCATGATAAAAATCAAACCTTTAAACTGAAAAAGCCAATTGTAACGAACCCGGATTCAAAAGCTCCAATCTTGTACTTCAATTGCCTTATCTAGCCCCAAAATCTCCCTAGAGCTCTCCTCTGACGGCCAAAATATAGAACTCCTACCCTAATTGCCTTAGAATTCTATTTAATCTCCAATTTGGGCTTTTTATGGATTTACAGGCCTCTCGCGTACAACGAGAGGTTGTGGCCACACCCTCGCGTACCACGAAGGACAATTTAGTAGGGCGCCCATTTAGGAAACCTCGCGTACCGCGACGGTCGATTGATCTCCCTTCACGTACCGCAAGGGAACATAAATCCAACTTTTTGACTTTTAAATCTTGGGCTTTCTTCTCTTGCTCGTTTTCATCGGCATTTAGCTTGCATTCAACACGAGCACCTGTAGGTCCCTGGGTGTGTTGGATCGTTACATGCGAGTGTGTGACTAGTCGGACCGGATGCGGAATGCCCGTGACTAGTTGGAGTATCAGACAACACAAAGTAAACCGACAACAAACACGAAATACTTCAAACATCGTCTATTGATAATCACAGCCGGTTATAGAGTATGAAATGAGTGCGTAGATAACTTCTGTCATAACTGGCTATATATACTAGACCTGAGGCCTGTGTAATTAGCAAGTGTGTAGGACTTTGTTCTTGCGTACTTAGCAAGTACGCAGACATTTGTTCTTGCGTACTTGCTAAGTACGCAGGTTATACAACCTGCGCACTTACTAAGTGCGCACAACACTTAACAAACACAAACACATACAAGTACCAATATACATGAATAAAACTCGATAAACCAATACATACAGATACTAAAATACAAATACAAATAGTAAAGACACAAAAGCATAGACACATCCAGAGTGTCTGTCACACAAACGTGCTCCAACAAACTCCCCCTTGACAACAGCTCTGGATTGTCTTCGGTCTTCAACCACCTGCAGCTATAGATTCCCATCTTCAGCTTGTAGTCAAGACAAAACTTGACTAGCTTTTCGTATCTTGATGCTTAAAGCTTTGTCCACTCGTCCGTGTAGATGCAGTATTTATCGTTTAAAGCCATCAGATCTTTCACAGAGAATTTGGTGAAAGTGATTTCATCAAAAACCCTGATCAGTTCCTTCGGTTCCAAGCTTCCACTTACGGACCTTATCCTTCCAATCACCACCGCCTCGCCTGTCTTTGGGTCCACGTACCAGTACCATATGTTACCAAGAATATCCTGAGATAACTTGCTCAAGGGAATCCTGGTTTCACACAGCACTGGCTTGTAAACCAGCTTCTTTAGACTACGGTTTGTCACGTGATGTTTGACACTTTTATCCCGGACTCTCTTGGGCATCTGAGGCTTGAAAACTTCAAAGTTTCCTGACCTTACCTCTTTCTGTAGTGTCTTCCACAAACCCATTGCTATCACGTGATTAGAATCACCAAGCAGCTCTTGGTTTACAAGATTCACCAGATCATACTTCGGCAATGAGCTGAATGCCTCACTAGTTGGCTTCAAGTATTGAACCTCACCAGCTAGTTTGATTGCGAACATCTTCTTGTCGTCGTCGAACTTGACAGACAAGATCATACATGTGGCTCCGTGTTTGTCTATGATAGATGTCTTTTGCCAGACTGGAGCTTGATCCTTAGTAAACCATCCGCAGGGATGTTTGAAAATTTTATCCTGGGATGCTGAGCCTACGGTTTGTCACAGGATGTTTGACACTTTTATCCCGGACTCTCTTGGGCATCTGAGGGTTGAAAACTTCAAAGTTTCCCGATCTTCCCTCTTTCTTTAGTGTCTTCCACAAATCAATTCCTACCGCGTGATTAGAATCACTAAGCAGCTCTCGGTTTGCAAGATTCACCAGATCGTACTTCGGCATTGAGCTGAATGCCTCACTGGTTGGTTTCAAGTATTGAACCCCACCAACTCGTTTGATGGCAAACATCTTCTTGTCGTCGTCAAACTTGACAGACAAGATCATACCTGTCGCTCCGTGTTTGTCTATGATAGATGTCTTTTGCCATACTGGAGCTTGATCCTTAGTAAACCATCCACAGGGATATTTACTCTTCCATGCCTCTGGATAAATAGGTTCGGGATCGGTGGGAGAGGCTTCAGTCGAGGTTGCTGCACCACTAGCCTCAGCAACAAATTCAGGCTCGACTGAACCTGTATTGAAGTTAGCTTCTAAGGCTGGAGCCTGAAGGATCTCTCCATCCTCAAGCTCGTATACTCCTTCACCGTTCCCTTTGGAAAACTCCACCACAACATCCTCATCTTCAACATCCCATTCATCATCAAACTCGATCTCTCCTTTTTCTAGATTGCTGAGAGCATCGATCTGAGCTTCTTTGGAATAGTCTGGCTCAATCATAAGTATAGCCTCATCAGATAGGTCATAAAGCACTTCAGCCGTAGACTTTCCTATATCACCACCACTACCAGAAGCATCACCTTCACCTTCATGTTGACCACACTCCCCCTCAGCCACAGACACAACAGAAATGGGAACAATCGATAACGCTTGTTGCTCACTTCCACTAGGACCGGCTTCAAGATCCTTGTCTATATCGTTATCCTTAGTCAGATCGACTAGGTGACAAGCCTCTTCATGACTTGGCTTTGTTGGCTTCTCTTTAAACAGCTCCTTAATCTTCTCCCCCTGAGCAGCAAGCGTCTTGGTTAGGTCACAAACTAACTTGACCATCATATCATGTTCCTGACGCTGCTTTTCATCAACAGCCCTCTGTTTCCTTAAAGCGGCTACTTCATCAACCAAAGAATTAATCTGACCTTGTTTCTTCTCAGACTCTTCCCTTGACTTCCGTACCGTCTCAAGTAAACCAGCCACTTGAGCCTCCAGGGTAGCAATCCTGGTATCACGAGGATCAGGAACCTGGAAAAAGAGGCTTCGACTGTAGGTGTGGGAAAGGTAAAGATCTCATCAAAGTCAAACCCATGAGTGAAATCACCATACTCAAAGGGTTGACTGATCGCTTGAAGGGTGGTTGTGGGAATGGTGGTTGGGATGGAAGTTGGGATGGTATTTGTTTCAATTATGGTTGGGGTGATAGTGACCGACTCAATTTGAATTAGAGTCGTCACCATCACCTGTTGGACAGATTGAAGCGGGAGGGATACTATCTCGGGCATCACCTCTGAGACAGTTGTGGCAGCCACCTCAGCAGTAACACGTGGCTGCCTTCCCCTCTGTCACTGATACAGCTGGTTAGAAGTTGAAGTATAGGGTGAAGCAGTACTCACGGCCTCTAAGATTAGATGCCTTTGAGTACTAACTTCGACTTCTCTAGGGATAGGTGCAAATGGCCTATCCCCCCGTCGCTTTACACTTCGTTCTTTTTTCTGTCTTTGTAATTCAGCATCTGAATCAGAATCGGGCTCATATTCGCATCCAATACTCTCTTGTCTTTGTGTCTTCGAAGATGACCCAGAAGGGAAACCTTCACCGTCCTCCTAGGATGTGATTGATCTAGTGCATCATCAGAATCAGATGAATCAAATTCAGTGGCTTCAAAATATGACTTTTCAGCACCATCTCCTCCTTCTTGTTCTTCATCACCATCATCTCTAGATTCATCATTCTCAGACTCTTCATCTCCTTCCTCTTCCTCCTCTATCTGTTCGTTAGAGTGTTTACTCAATTCAGGCTTAGACTCAGCACTATACCATCTGAAGTCAGCAGGGGCCACATATGCTTCATTAACGAAGTGGCCAAAGAGTGGAGTATGCTTAGGGGTAGTTTCTACACTGCCTGGCTTTAAGAATTGTGCAAACACTGTCTTTTCCACTCTTTTGACTTGTAGTCTCTCTCCAATCTAAGGTAGATTGAGTACAACATCATTAATCAACAGCTGCACGAACCATGGGTATAATAGAAATCTAAACCTCTTAGCAGCATTGATCTAATCAATGATAGACTTGTAGATATACTTCAAAAAATTGTAACCCTTGTTCAGAGAGAGGCTAACCATTGTAGCCGCCAAGTCGTGCCCCATGTCATCCTTTCCGCCTTCCTAGCTGACAGGCACATGATCATGACGTGTGTGAAGTAACGCCACTGATCAAGTACCTACATCTTTTTATATGAGGAGTAATCCATGGTACCAACATACCCCATCCTTTGTCTCCAACAACCATTAACGAAGTAATCAGGAAAAGTTATTGGATCAGTTGATAAATCCCTGAACTGCAGAACCCGTCGAATGGTGTCTTCAGAAATAACTATCTTATGACTGGCTACAGTGGCCCTAATAACATTTGGAGTTACAGTACAGTCATGATCAGTTGTGTTCCAGAATTGCTCCAAGTTAGGTCTTGAGAGAATAGGATCAGCTGAGATGGCATAACTGATCTTCAAACGATTCAGAAATTCAACAATCTCCCTGTACTCTAGTGCAGCACCCTTCCATTTGGGTTGTGTTAGAGCCAGTAGATTAAATTCACTTGTAAATGCACGAGCCATCACTGCAAGAACACACAATGTACACAATAAGAGCAAATAGACTCACTGGAATTGAACAGACATGACACGGTATAACACATACACAAAGAGCAGATTTTCAGACTTAGAAAATTTTCAAAGTTTCCTTTCCTGCGTACTTAGCAAGTACGCAGGGTTTATGTCTTGCGTAGTTAGCATGTGCGCAAGGGTTAACACTTAGGACATTTTTCAAAAATCCAAATCCGAATAATGTGATTTTTCTGTGGTTAGAGGTCACCACAAGGTCAAAAAATGAATCTTAGACCTATGGGACCAACACCAATAGCACAATCTTGCTAAACCCAGTCATATTGACCTAGCCTTGGTCCGACGAGAAACAACGGCCACTCAAGGGGTCCAACTTAAAATCAAACCATGTTAAGGACTAATTTGAGATGATTGAGCTTCTATTAGTGAGTTTAAACATGTTTTATGTCTTTATTTTGGTCAAGAACAACTAAAAACTGTCGAAATATCATCATCAAAGCCCTAGGTTCGAGAGTTCAACAAATCGGTCCATTACAGGTGATTTAACGGACGAATAGGACTGAGATTCTCACCAAAGATTGGTTAAGTGAAGATGAAACAATGATCGGGACGAAAAAAATGTTTAGGAACACACTAAAATTTCGAGGAAAAATGTGTAGAGGTAGTAGCACAATGTTACTTCGTTTAAAATGAGATGAAACTCTGAAATGTTTCTAACACCTGTATATATATACCCTCCACATATGGATCGTGCATACTTAACATGTACGCAGGACTTAACTCATGCGTACTTAGCAAGTACGCATGACTTAAGTCTTGCGTACTTGTAAGTACGCAAGGTTTAATTCCTGCATACTTTCTTAGTACGCAGAAACCCTTATGTTCTCAAATTTCAACTCAAAATATGAAGAAAGTCAAGCCAAATAGCGAACCAGATATGAACGTTCAATCAAGGGGATTCAAAAGCAGTTCTAAGAAGTTAAACGCAAATATTTTTGGCCTTTTCTTATGTTTTGATAAACTATACTTAAAATGTTTTTGACATTTTTGATAATGACTGAACTGTACATGAACTTAAATTTTTTTTAAGTGTTTCTAAATAAAGTTAATATTCACAAGATTCAGATCCCGATATACCGGAATATACACATAAGATATTTTTGGTCACAGTCATGAGCAGAGGATCATATCAGGCTATTATAAGCAAAAATGATACACAATAAACATCAAAGAATATGGGATCATGTCATGGATTACTACCTACTCATACGTAATATGCAATATAAACAAGTAATTCAAGTTGGCAGTATTATATGATTTGAAACCATAAGCAACTTTCCATCACATTCTTGTGTGTTAAAGTATTAATTATAAGTATACAATGTGTACCCCATAGTTATGCTACATGAATTTAAATTTGCACTATGTCAAGGCATCTAAGATTTTCCCAGTGATTTTCAAAATTTTCAGAACGAAGTTACACCATTTAGAACAGAAAAATCAAGAAGAATCCATAACGATTATCAGGAATCATAAGATTCAGAATCGGGTTATTCATTTCTCTTGGTTTCATAGGATTTCTTCTGTGCATATCAGTATGATGATTCAGGATAATAAGTATGGTGTCTGAGGATTTAGGTGTGACAATCCGAACTTTTTAGGTCAACTTCGTTAGTCAAATTCAGTTAAATCCTAACTTAGTTAACTCAATTATAAAACCAAGGGATCAATTCTATCAAAGCTGAAGTTGCAAGGGCTGGTTTTTAAAAAAACCAGAAACCCTAGTTGGCACGGTCACACCTTGATTTGGCACGGGGCGCGCCTCTTATTGGCACGGTCACGCCTCTTGTCAGTTGAAGTGTAAACACAGTCTTTAATCGCAAGTTCGTTCGATTTCATAACCGTTATGCACGTCTCAACTATTAACAACCATCGTTGGGGCTTTAATCATCGGTATTCATCGAATTAAACAAAAATTATGAGAGTTATTATCGTAACCGTCGACCGCATCATGAGTTCATCAAAATTCGACGGATCTGTGTGTTATTTTCACAAATTGAAACTCTGTGCACCTCATTCACACTCCCTCAAAGCTTCTGCACACATCAATCGAGTCGGAGACGAAGCCGTAATCACCGGGGAATAAACCACGTGACGTCGGAGACGTGTTCTAGCCGTACACCTTCAATTGGAATTTGTTTCTGGTAATTCCTTTCCTGTTTACATTCGTTTTTACTTCATGATGAATAGCCCTATGATTATTTGGGCTTACAACATCAAATCGGTGATGAACAAATTCTAAGGTTCATCACATTTGGGGTTTAGTCGATTACCAACCTAGACCCAATCTCAATCCAATTAATTGTCATGGTTAGTTTCACAATCAACAACCCTTTAAAAGCCCCATGATTCCACTGAGTATTAACATCAGATTTTATCAAATTGATTTGGTGTTCTTCACCCAAGGTTTCATTTTCTTAAATCAGGAATTTAAAGAACTTAAACGTGATGTTTTTCAAATTAAACTCGTTCATAGAATTGCCTATACCTGTTAAACAGAACCCCCATGTTCTTTTATGGTCGTGCTGAGTTTTAGCACGGTCGTGCCTCACCCTCTTACCCGGTCATGCCTCTTGGCTAGACCTGGTCGTGCCTCAGAACCCTAGACACGGTCGTGCCTGACTCAGACACGGTCGTGTCTAGTGGTCAGGCTTGTTGTGTCTTCTGCTTGATCAACACGGTCGTGCCTCCGACCAGCACGGTCGCGCCCGTGTCCTCAACACTGTTGTGCATCGCCATAGGCGCGGTCGTGTGTGAGTAAACCCTTTTGTCAGAATGTTTTATTAATTTGTTATATTTTTAAAACAATAATTATTATATATTATTTGTCATTTATCGCGAAACGCATTCATACTAATTTAAAAACCGTATTCCCGTAAACTCGTTCAACCGTTAAACCTTAGAATGTTTAAAGACGTTCTAATCTTCCGAGTGTCGTCACAAATTCCATTGAGTCCCTAATCTGTTATGTTGTAATTCTAGGGCATTCGTGAGCCGTGTCAGGCTAGCGATTGAGGTTTCAATCTCGTACTTGTGTGATTACAACCTACGCAATCAGGTAAGTTTTCACGGCCCCTTTTACTGTTTTAAACTGGAGGAGAAAACATGATGCAAACTCCTTTTGATTTTTGTACTTCATATTATATCACTTTTTATGACTATGCGTAAACTCAATCATGAAAGTCCTCACATCGAACCATTTAAATATGAGAATAGCGAGGAATGTTGGGTAGTACTACTGGGTTTGACAAACCTCACTCGTGTTAGTCGCGCTAACTCGATTGGATATCGAACGGGTGCAATATTGACCTAAATGTGCACCAAGGTTGATAAACCTGGTGGGAGGCAATACAAACAGTCAGTTTACAGTTCCCAGCGTAATAGCAAACATGACCATGGGTTAGCTACCCGTTGATACACATATGTTGATTGTACAATAAATCTGGTAAACGTTTATTTATATACTGAAACCTGTGAACTCACCAACCTACTGTTGACATCTTTTCTTACATGTTTTCTCAAGTCGCTTAAGATAAGGCACAGGTGCACATATAGGACATGCATGAGATTCTCCTATTGATTAATGTTTTATTAAATTGTTTGTACTTTGTTTTGAATAATATTTGGTTTGGACTTTTGGACTTTTTGGGGGCTTGTGTTTTGCGCATTTACTTTTCTTTATGCTTCCACATTAAACTCTGATTGATATGATATTTTCATTTGAGTCCCATGTAGAGTCATTCAATGTAACTAATGACTGAGATCCTGGTTTGTCACTTCCCAAACGGTAAAACTCCGTTAGTTGAAATTTGGGGGTGTGACAGATTGGTATCAGAGCCATTGGTTATAGAGAACTAGGATTGCATACTAGACTATAACCTCACACATTAGTTACATGTCATAGACATTTGGATTTTGGGCACTTATGTATTACGTTATAGGATCATGTGGTTAACCCCACCACCATCACCTAAGGCATCTACCTTATCATCCCCGGAGCCCAAAAGGCGCCGGACTAGTTCTAGTAACAACTCGGTAGAACAGGGTGAACCGAGTAATGCACATGCAAGGAACACAACACTTAATTGGAGTGCATATCCGAAGATGATCCAAAGGTGGATCGAGATGGGAAATGTTCCATCGCCCTACTTTTGTTCAACTTCCTCATCCTCTACCTTGCCAAGCTTGCCATGCACCATGGAGCAAGCTTTTGCATCATTTGTGTTCATCATAACTAAGGAGTTAAAGGAGGTGAAGGAGTCCACTAATGAGATACCGGGAATTCTAGAACGAGAGCCGCAAGTGGAAGAAAACAAGGTAAGAATTGAGCTTTGGACTGCTGAGCTAGCAGCAACGAATCAGGTCCATAACCTTTTGGTGGATCGGGTTACACATTTGGAGACGAGGGTGGACACCTCGGACCATGATGTAGGAGGGATTCTAGAGAGAGTGACTCATCTGGAAGCCCAACTTCAAGTACCAGACCATGCTGCTGAAGGACTTCGGGAGAGAGTGTCCCTCTTAGAAGCTCAACTACAAGCAGCCCTATTTCTAGAAGGCATTACACTTTCGGACGATGAGGAGGAGCCCTTCTAGGAGGAGCCCTTCTAGAATGAGCCCTTAGAGGAGGAGCCAACCGAGGAAGAACCGGTGGAGATCGACGATGCACAATCATACGTTTCTTCCGATGAAGAGGATGTTTGATGATCTTTCTATTCTATCTTACCTTTTCATTCATGTTTCGCTTATGTTATTTCTCTTTTCAACCTATATGAGTAAGGTTGTTCCCATTCAATAAAAGCATGAGAAGTTTAATGTTTTGAGCTATTTATTTTGTAGCTTTACCATTTATTTAATTTTCAAAATGTTAGATGTTGTAATTCTTTACTTGTATATAAATAATGTTTAATATGTGATATATTTCTCATTGTTTTGTATTTGTGAATGTGAAAAATCATGTCGGGAAGAGGACGTGGAGGTCGTGCTGGTGGCCGAGGTACCATCAACATGACATCAGCGGAGCTGGCAGCACTAATCAACGATAGTGTGGCTGAGTCTCTAGCAGCACATAATGCTGCAGGTAAATGATACAACCATTGACAAGTGAGGTTTATTCATCACTCATAGCGCCTTTCCTAAGCCTTATAACCTCGAACCTATATTATGTTTCTAATCCAGGTCAGCAGAATCAACAACCAGCATACACATTCAAAACATTTATGGACTGCAAGCCCCACACCTTTAGTGGAGCCGAAGGAGCTATCGGACTACTCCGGTGATTCGAAAAAGTAGAATCGGTATTTTCCATGTGCAACTGCCCATTGGCCAATCAGGTCAAGTTCGCTTCTGGAACTTTGGAGGGCCCGGCTCTCACTTAGTGGAATGCACAGGTGCAGATGTTTGGTTTGGCTATGGTCAATGCACTGCCGTGGGAGGAGTTTAAGACAACGATGAAGGAGGAGTACTGTCCTCGGGATGAAATTCAAAAGTTGGAAGGAGAATTCTGGAACTTAAAGATGGAAGGTTCAGAAATTGAGCTTTACACCACTCGTTCCCATGAGATTGCTACAATGTGCCCACACATGGTGACTCCGGACTACAAGAGGATTGAGCTGTATATTGGTGGTCTTCTGCCACAAATTCAAAGTATGGTTACTTTGTCCAACCCCACTACCATCCAGCAGACGATTAGACTTACCCATAAGTTAACTGGCCAGGCAGTAACTCAAGGGACTCTACCCCCGAGGGGTTCAGTTTCTAAAGCTACCGACAATCATAAGCGCAAGTTTGATCACAACTCCAACTCTCACTCCAACTCCAAGGGATCCCGGTTTAGTCAACCTCATCAACAGCAGCGAAAGTTTGACCTGCTAAGAACTTCAATCAGACGACCTCTTCAGGTCCAAATCAGGGTGAATATGTTGGGAGGTATCCCAAGTGCAACAAATGTGGCTATCACCACACAGGCACTTGTGACTGACAACGTTGCCAGCGATGTGGTAAGATGGGCCATGCTGCGAAGGACTGTAGGGTTGCACTTCCGAACAAGAAACCATTCCGACCACAAGAGGATGTTTTTAGTGCGGTAAGGAGGGACATATTCATAGGGATTGTCCTCAGTCGAAGAGGGGTGGTAATGGAAATGGTAATGGCAACGATAACGGTAACGACACTAATCAGGGCAACAATCATAACAACAGCAATCAAGGCAACAACAACGATGGCAATAATGCCAATAATGGAGGGAATGGTGTGAAAGAACGAGCCTTAGTACTAGGATCTGGAGAAGCTCGATATGATCATAATGTGGTCACCGGTAAGTTTCTTTTAAACAATTACTTCGCTTCTGTTCTATTTGATACGGGTGCTGATAGGAGTTTTATATCTAAGAAGCTTAGTGATATGATAAAAGGAACTCCAACTCTGTTAGAAACTAAGTATATAATAGAGATAGCTGATGACCAAATAATTGAAGCAACCCACATTCTTAAGGGTTGTAAGCTTGAGCTGGCTAGTCATATACTTGATATTGACCTTATGCCAGTCACACTTGGTAGTTTTGATGTAATTATTGGTATGGATTGGTTATCTAAAAACCAAGCTGAAATCATCGGTCGTGAGAAAATTGTTCGCATTCCTCTCCCGAGTGGAGAAATCGTTTCCGTTCAAGGCGAAAGGAGTGGTGCAGTCATAGGCATCAAATCTTCATGAAAGCGCAGAAGTGCTTGTGTAAAGGTCATAATGCTATTCTTGCACTTGTTGCCGAGCAACCATCAGAAGAGAAGAAAATTGATGACATTCCCATCGTTCGTGATTTTCTAGAAGTGTTTCCCGGAGACTTGCCTGGTCTGCCACCACACCGTCAAGTTGAATTCCAAATCGACCAAGCACCCGGAGCGGCACCCATCTCTCGGGCACCTTATAGACTAGCATCTAGTGAATTGCAAGAGCTATCCACTCAGTTACAGGAATTGTTGGATAAATGTTTCATCCGACCTAGCTCATCGCCATAGGGAGCTCCGGTCCTGTTTGACAAGAAGAAGGACGGGACTTTCCGTATGTGTATCGACTACCGTGAACTGAATAAAGTCACAATCAAGAATCGTTATCCTTTGCCCCGTATAGATGATCTCTGTGATCAACTCTAAGGATAAAGTTTCTATTCCAAGATAGATCTTAGGTCCGGTTACCATCAATTGAGAGTCCGAGATGAGGATATCTCTAAGACTGCTTTCCGGACAAGGTACGGCCACTATGAATTTATGGTCATGCCTTTCGGATTAACCAACGCACCTGTGGTATTCATGGACCTCATGAACCGTGTGTGTAAACCATACCTTGATCAATTTTTCATCGTTTTCATCGACGACATTCTCATTTATTCCAAGAACAAGGAGGAACATGAGGAACATTTATGCTTAATTCTGGAATTACTTAAATGGGAGCAGCTGTATGCTAAGTTTTCCATGTGTGAATTCTGGATCCGGGAAGTTCAATTCTTAGGACACATGGTTAACGAGAAGGGAATACATGTCGGTCCATCAAAGATAGAAGCCATCAAGAATTGGGCAGCACCGACGACTCCGACTGAGGTGCGACAGTTTCTAGGATTGGCTGGTTATTACCGTCGATTCATCAAGGGATTTTCTAAGATTGCACAACCTCTTACTGCCTTAACTCAAAAGGGTAAAGCCTATAACTGGGGTGATAAGCATTTCAACTCCTTAAACATAAACTTTGCAGTGCACCTATTCTAGCTCTTCCGGAGGGAACGAATGATTTTGTGGTGTAATGCGATACATCCATTCTGGGTCTGGGTTGTGTATTAATGCAATGAGAAATGGTGATTGCATACGCTTCACGTCAACTAAAGGTTCCTGAAAAAAACTACACCAGTCATGACCTAGAACTGTGAGCTGTAGTTTTTGCACTTAAGATATGGAGGCACTACTTGTACGGTACCAAGTGCACTATCTACACCAACCACAAGAGTCTTCAGCATATCTTCGAGCAGAAAGAGCTGAACATGAGACAACGTCATTGGATTGAGCTCTTGAATGATTATGACTGCGCGATCCGGTATCACCCGGGTAAGGCTAATGTTGTTGCTGATGCCATAAGTCGAAAGGAAACCAAGCCCAAACGAGTTTGAGCATTAAAGCTTACTATTCACCCCGGATTACCTGAAAAAATCCGTAGTGCTCAACTTGAAGCCCTGAAAGAGGAAAACCTACCACCGGAAGGTACACGAGGTATGGAAGCACAACTCGAGGTCAAATCTTACGGTATTCGCTACTTCGCTGAGCGAATATGGGTTCCAGTATTCGGAAACTTAAGGGAACTAGTCATGGATGAGGCTCATAAATCCCGTTACTCTATTCATACAGGTTTCGACAAGATGTACCAAGACCTAAAGGTGCTGTATTGGTGGCCGAAGATGAAGGCCGATATAGCCACCTATGTGAGCAAGTGCCTGACTTGCGCGAAGGTCAAAATTGAATATCAAAAGCCTTCTGGTCTTCTCCAACAACCTGAGATTCCCATGTGGAAATGGGAGCAGATATCCATGGACTTTATCACAAAATTGCCTTGAACTCCTACCGGATGTGATACCATTTGGGTAATCGTTGATCGTTTAACAAAGTCCGCTCACTTCTTAACAATCAAGGAAACCGACAAAATGGAGAAGCTTACTCGTATTTACTTGAAAGAAGTAGTCTCTCGGCACGGGGTGGCAATCTCTATCATTTCGGATCGTGATGCACGATTCACCTCTCGTTTCTGGCAATCGTTACATAAAGATTTAGGCACGCGTCTAGATATGAGAACATCATACCATCCTCAAACTGACGGCCAGACAGAGCGTACTATTCAAACCCTAGAGAACATGCTACGAGCTTGTGTGATTGATTTTGGTAACACTTGGGAATCTCACCTACCGTTGGTGGAGTTCTCCTACAAAAACAGCTATCACACTAGTATCAAGGCAGCTCCATTTGAAGCATTGTATGGACGGAAATGTCGTTCTCCTATTTGTTGGGCCGAAGTTGGAGATAGTCAACTTACGGGTCATGAGCTTGTACTTGAAACTTATGAGAAAATAGTTCAAATTAGAAACCATATGGCAGCAGCTCGTGATCATCAAAAGAGTTATGCCAATAAGCGTCGTAAACCGTTAGAATTTCAAGTAGGGGATATGGTCTTGTTAAAAGTCTCAACTTGGAAGGGTGTCATTCGTTTTGGGAAACGAGGCAAACTGAATCCCTGTTATGTTGGGCCATTCAAGATAGTGAAGAGAATTGGTCCCGTAGCATATCAACTGGACCTATCTAAAGGACTTAGTAGTGTACACAACGTCTTTCATATCTCAAACTTGAAGAAATGTCTAGCAGACGAGTCACTCGCGGTTCCTCTTGAGGAACTACACATCGATGAACAGTTGCGTTTCATCGAAGAACCTGTGGAAATCATGGATAGAGAACTCAAAACGCTTAAGCGTAGTAAAATCCCTATTGTCAGAGTTCGTTGGAACTCAAAATGCGGACCGGAATTCACGTGGGAGCGTAGGGATCAGATGATGCGCAAGTATTCTAATCTGTTCAAGCACTCCACGTCAAGCTCTTAAGGTACTATTTTAATTTTCGAGACGAAAATTCTTTCAACTAGGGGATGATGTGACATCCGAAATTTTTTTTATTTTTTTCTAATTTTCGGGACGAAAATTCTTTCAACTAGGGGATGATGTGACAATCCAAACTTTACAGGTCAACTTCGTTAGTCAAATTAAGTTAAATCCTAACTCAGTTAACTCAATTCTAAAACCAAAGGATCAATTCTGTCAAAGCTGAAGTTGCAAGGGCTGGTTTTGTAAATAACCAGAAACCCTAGTAGGCACGGTCGCGCCTTGTTCTGGCACGGTCGCGCCATGCGCCTTGGCACGGTCACTCCTCTTATTGGCACGGTCGCGCCTCTTGTCAGTTGAAACGTAAACACAGTCTTTAATCGCAAGTTCATTCGATTTCGTAACCGTTATGCACGTCTCAACTATTAACGACCATCATTGGGGCTTTAATTATCGGTATTAATCGAATTAAACGACAATAATGAGAGTTATTACCGTAACCGTCGACCGCATCATGAGTTCATCAAAATTCGATGGATCTGTGTGTTATTTTCACAAATTGAAACTCTGCGCACCTCATTCACACTCCCTCAAAGCTTCTACACACATCAATCGAGTCGGAGACGAAGCCGTAATCACTGGAGACTAAACCACGAGACGTCGGAGACGAGTTCTAGCCGTACACCTTCAATTCGAGTTTGTTTCTAGTAATTTCCTTCCTGTTTACTTACGTTTTTACTTCATGATGAATAGCCCTATGATTATTTGGGCTTACAACATCAAATCGGTGATGAACTAAGTCTAGGGTTCATCACATTTGGGGTTTAGTCGATTACCAACCTAGACCCAATCTCAATCCAATTAATTGTCATGGTTAGTTTCGCAATCAGCAACCCTTTAAAAGCCCCATGATTCCACTGAGTATTAACATCAGATTTTATCAAATTGATTTGGTGTTCTTCACCAAGGTTTCATTTTCTTAAATCTGGAATTTAAAGAACTTAAACGTGATGTTTTTCAAATTAAACTCGTTCACAGAATTGCCTATACCTGTTAAAAAAAACCCCATGTTCTTTTGGTCAATCGCAATAAAAACCAAACGGATTTGGATTTATTGGGTCATTCTGTTAAACTCTTTAACAGTAAATACAGGAAACATGGTCGTGCCGAGTTTTAGCACGGTCGTGCCTCACCCTCTGACCCGTTCGTGCCTCTTGGCTAGACCTGGTAGTGCCTCAGAACCCTAGACACGGTCGTGCCTGACTCAGACACGGTCGTGCCTAGTTGTCAGCCTTGTTGTGTCTTCTGTTTGATCAACACAGTCGCGCCTCCGACTAGCACGGTCGCGCCCGTGTCCTTAACACGGTCGTGCCTTGCCTTAGGCGCGGTCGTGTGTGAGTAAACCCTTTTGTCAGAATGTTTGATTAATTTATTCTATTTTTGAAACAATAACTATTATATATTATTTGTCATTTATAGCGAAATGCATTCGTACTAATTTAAAAATCCGTATTTCCGTAAACTCGTTCGTTTAACCGTTAACCCTTAGAATGTTTAAAGACGTTCTAATCTTCCGGGTGTCTTCACAAATTCCATTGAGTCCCTAATCTGTTATGTTGTAATTCTAGGGCATTCGTGAGCCGTGTCAGGCTAGCGCTTGAGGTTTCAATCTCGTACTTGTGTGATTACTACCTACGCAATTAGCTGAGTTTTCATGGGCCCTTTTACTGTTTTAAACTAGGGGAGAAAACATGAAACAAACTCTTTTTGATTTTTGTACTTCATATTATATCACTTGTTATGACTATGCGTAAACTCTATCATGAAAGTCCTCACATCGAACCATTTAAAAATGAGAATAGCGAGGTATGTTGGGTAGTACTACTGGGTTTGACAAACCTCACCCGCGTTAGTAGCGCTAACTCGATAGGATATCGAACGTGTGTAATATTGACCTAAACGTGCTCCAAGGTTGATAGACCTGGTAGGAGGCAATACAAACAGTCAGTTTACGATTGCGAGTGTAATAGCAAACATAACCATGGGTTAGCTACCCATTGATACACATATGTTGATTGTACAATAAATCTGGTAAACGTTTATTTATATACTGAAAAGTGTGAACTCACCAACCTAGTGTTGACATACTTTCTTACGTGTTTTTTCAGGTTGCTTAAGATAAGGCACAGGTGCACATATAGGACATGCATGGGATTCTCCTATTGATTGATGTTTTATTAAATTGTTTGGACATTGTTTTGAATTATGTTTTGTTTGGACTTTTGGACTTTTTGGGCACGTGTGTTTTGCGCATTTACTTTTCTTCACGCTTCCGCATTAAACTCTGATTGATATGATATTTTCATTTGAGTCCCATGTAGAGTCGTTCAATGTAACTAATGACTGAGATCCTGGTTTGTCACTTCCCAAACGGTAAAACTCCATTAGTTGAAATTTGGGGTGTGACATTAGGTTAGGGGATCCAACTTTTATCTGGATTTGATTTCAATGAATCATGAATGATTCAAGGGTGAATATATGCTCAACGGTTGAAGTCAAGACATATCTTGGTCCAACTTCCCATTGCATACTTGTGAGTATGAGGAGTGAAGTGAACCGAAAAATTGTGCTAAAGACATAACCCGAAACTGGTCTCATAAGAAAATACTTGCCAAAATCTTACATCCTTTATCTGATAATGATCTTTTAGCATTCTTTTACACACACATGCAAACATGGGATGGGTTCAAATCATTGTTGTACTAGATTGATTTAGTTTCCACACTACTAATGATTCAATGACGCTCATAGCCTACTGACAATTCAAGTTACTTGCAAATATTCAAATTAACGTTATAATAACTTAAACAAACAAGTAAGCATGACACTATCATTTTCCATATGCGCAGTCTAAGACGTTTAGATCATTTCAGATGTATAATCATTTCCTCTTTTCTTCAAATGACTATGAAATTTTCTTGATTTTCTATTTTGTTTGGATTTTTCTAAAATATTTGAAAGTTAAAACGAACTATACAGAATTAAAAAGAAATAAAGTTTAACTTCCCTGAAAACATTTTGATTTGAAAAAGGGTTTTCACTCAGGATTGAACATTCCTATCATGTTGACAACATGTTCAAAACGGCTATGATCAAACGCCTTAGTGAAAAGGTCAGCAAAGTTGTCATCCGTGTGAACTTTCACAAGTTCAATTAAGCGCTTTTCAGCACAATCACGGATGAAATGGTGACGAATCTCAATGTGTTTAGTTTTGGAATGTTTCATCGGGTTGTTTGTGATGGACATGGTGGCATTGTTGTCAATGAACAAAGGAGTTCCAGTGAAATTCTAGCCATAATCTCTCAATTACTGCTCGATCCACAATATCTGAGAACAACAGCTTGCGACAACAATGTACACTGCTTCACATGTAGAGACCGAAACCGTAGACTGCTTCTTACACTGCCAGGAGACTAGCCTGTCTCCTAAGAATTGACATACACCTGCGGTTGACTTTCTATCGACGTTAAACCGCCATAATCAGAATCAGTATAGGCTTTGAAATCAAATGACTACTGCTTGGAGTACCAAAGACCCAATCGGGGTTTCCCTTTTAAGTATCTGAAAATCCTCTTTACAGCTATCTGATGAGATTCCTTTGGTTGTGACTGAAACCTCGAGCACAAGCATACCGCAAACATTATGCGAGCCTTGAAGCTGTGAGATACATAAGAGATCCGATCATCCCTCGGTATAATTTACAGTCTACATCATTTCCATCTTTATCGGGTTGCAAACCGTGATTGACTGGGATCGGTGTGCCATAAGTACTACAATCATTCATCTTGTATTTTGACAAAATGTCCTGTACATACTTAGTTTGATGTATGTAAATGCCATCCTACCTTTAACTGACTTGCAGACCCAAGAAAAATGACAGTTTACCCATGTTGCTCATTTCAAACTTGGACTTCATCACCCTTTCGAGTTCCCTACACATCTCTTCATTGGTAGACACAAAGATAATGTCGTCGACATAGACTTGCACAAGTAGAATATCACTTTCTACTTTCCGTATGAAGGGGGTCGAGTCAAATTGTCTAAGATCGAAACCATTGGACAATAGATGTTTTGATAGAGTCTCATACCACGCTCTAGGTGCTTAATGAAGACCATAAAGTGCCTTATCCAGCTTGTACACTTTATCAATATTATGCGGATCTTCAATACCTGGTGGTTGAGTGACATAGAACTCTTCATGAACTTTCCCATATCGGAAAGCACTCTTCACACCAAGTTGATAGGCCTTGAAGCCGACAAAGGAGGCATTAGCCGAAAGCAGTCGAATGGCCTCAAGTCTAGCATCTGGGGTATACACCTCAGTGTAATCTAAGACATCTTGCTGATAAAAACCCTGAACAACCAACCTTACTGTAGGTCCAGATTTCTCTTGAAATCACTGATTTGATCGATTACACACACACACAGGCGGAAACTGTGTGTATGGTGGTGAAACAGATAATAGAAACAGTGTTGGTGAAGATAACAGGCTAACCACACTATGAATCAACACACAAATGGTATGAAAGTGTAAGAACACAGTGAATAAACAACTGCAAATTGTATTGATTCAGGAAAAATGTGAAAGAGAAGGTTCAGGGTTACAGCCGCTACTCACACCCTAAACATTCTCAAACTAGGCTATTTATAGTAGTGACAGTATCGAAACTATGTTCAATCGAAACTACTAGTTTCGATTGACCATTTACAAGTGACACAAAACTGTCGAAACTACCATCTATCGAAACTACTAGTTTCGATTGAACACACTCAATCGAAACTAAGTAGTTCGATGGACCAGACTTAGAAATAAAAACAGTAAATTACTGAAAACTGAAATTACATTTAATGAAATGATAGAAAGTAAACTAGTCTAAAACTGTTTAAACAAACAATAAATGACAACAGCTTATACATAAGATATGACTCTACACTTACTTTATTCTTCACTACAACATGTCGATCGTCCGTCTTGCATTTGAACACCCATCTGGTTCCAATCAGATGCATACCCTTCGGAAGGTCAACTAAATCCCATACATGCAACTTTTGGAATTGAGAAAGTTCATCTTGCATCACCTCTATCCAGCAGTTGTCAGCAAGAGCCTCTTTCACATTCTTCGGCTACAATTGGGATAAGAATGCAGCATGCAAACAAGTTTCCATAATACCTGTGTCAAGTATCTCAACATACAAACTGGTGTTCTCGGCAATGGTTCTATGACGAGTTTCAACACCGGCACCAAGATCACCAATGATGTTGTCAATTGGATGATTTTTATGCACTCTCGACTGTGGTACATGCGGTTCCTGGATATTTGATTCAAGATTTATGCTTAACTCACCCATATCATGTGTACTAGAAGAGGATTCGATGTTGATTGGATCAACTGGAGCTTCATTTCCTACACGAGTGTTAGGATCAGCTGGAGTGTCATTTCCATCAACATGAGCCACCTCTTCGTTGTCACTTTCATGGGTTCCAGATGCATATGCAACATTGGAATCAGGAGCTGGAATAGGTACAGTTGCTCGGGTTGAAAAATTGGAGTCATCACCGCTACTAAAGAATTTTTACAGATTGACAGAATCTTTGGCAGATAGATCAGGAAGGTTAAAAGATCTGAAGAGAGCTTCATAATCAAAACCCCAAGCTGGACCTGATGGTTCTGGTGGAATATTGTGTTTACTGCAATCCACTTAGAACCATTCTTCGACTGAACGATTTCCTATATTGTACACTATCTTGCATGGTGAATTGGCAACATATCCTAAGAAGATGCCTTCCACCGCTTTTGCATGAAATTTGGATATGCGATCCTTGTACTGTAGCAATAAGGAAAATGGACTACCAAAAGGAACTAGGTAGTCAAGATTGGGAGGTCGATTGTTGATCAGCTCATAACAAGTTTTGTTGTGTCTCTTAACCACCAAAACTCTGTTCAAAACGTGACACGCTGTGTTGTCAGCTTTAACGTATCAGGAAGCTTAGCGTCTGACAACATAGTCCTTGCAGTGTTAATCAAATTTCTGTTCTTCCTCTCTGCAACTCCATTCTGCTGTGGTGTATACGGTGCACTGAATTCGTGACGGATACCAATCTTGAGACAGAAAAGCTCCATCATGTTATTTTTGAACTCCGTGCCATTGTCACACCTTATTCTTCTAACCTTCATTTTGCATAATGTTTACAAGCTAACAATAAAGTATTGAAGAACTCTAGCAGACTCAACCTTAGTACCTAAAAAGTGCACCCAAGAAAAATGTGAAAAATAATCAGTTACAACTAGACAGTATGACTTACTTCCAATACTCCTGATACTTATGGGTCCAAATAAATCCATGTGTAGGAGTTCCAAAGGGGTATCAATGGAGTTTTGGAGCTTGGGCTTCTGAGATTTCCGGTTCTGTTTGCCCTTTTTACAAGGCATACAGTCATCTGCAATGACAAATCTCAACTTAGGAACCCCGGTTACCAAACCGTTTCGGACAAGATGAATCATTTTACGATAAGAAATGTGTCCGAGTTTCCTATGCCACAAGATTGAGTCAAGCTCTGTCGCTTTTGTAAGCAAACAAGTAGCAACTGATGAGGTGGTTGTCGCCACACTCATATCGATCTGATAGGTGTCGTTTGTTCTTGGAGCTCGCATCAAAATCCACTCTTCAGGAACCTCAAAACCAGGCTTGAGAATCAAGCATTCAGACTTGTAAAACATAACCGAGTACTCCTTGTCGCACATCTAAGAAACACTCAACAAGTTATGCTTAAGCTGCTCGCAGTAGTTGACGTTGTTGAAGCTAATAGATCCATTCGTTAGCACGCCTTGACAAGTGATACTACAACCTTTCTCTCCTGCAAAGGCCACATAACCGCCTCTGAATGGTTTAACATCATGAAGCAGGGCCATGTTGCATGTCATGTGCCGAGATCATCCACTATCTACATACCAACTATTAGAGATAGTTCCCTTCGGATGTCCTTGCACGAGTCACAAACAAATCAGTTTGTTTTGGAGACCCAAGCCATAGTGGTCTTGGGTCGTTCGTATTTCTTAAAATAAACAACTTCAATCAATTCACAATCGTGACTGTCAAAAATGGGTGAATCCTAAGAATAGTTAGGATCAGAAGATTGAGAACTCTTGGTTTTCTTGTTCCACGATCTTTTCTTTTGCTTTACTAGAACATTTGGCTAGCATTCATCAACAACAGGTGAACTAGTAGAAGCTTCACCCGGTTGACTTCTCGCAAGTTGTTCCAGCTTTCTCAATCTTTTGTTCCTTCTTCTCCTCTGTGCTTTAGAGATTTTCACCATAGATTTATCATCATCTTGTGCACTACTAGAGGTAGATACACAGGGTTTAGCAGGTTGCTTTTCCCTTTTTAGAACAAATGGTTTAGCCTCAGATGTTGTCTTCGGCTTCATCATAGGTTTCACTGGTGGTTTCACCATATTTGATTTGGGATTCTTGGGTTGCTTCACTGATGGTGTCTTAGGAGAAACAATTTGTTGATGAACAACTGGCCATTTCCCTTGGTGCTTATCAGGACAGTTCACCAGGATGTGACCGACCATACCACAGTGAAAGCAAACACGCTTTTCTTTGTGAGTCCACCTGTAAGGTTCTCTGCTTTTGGATGCAGATGATTCAGCTTTAGGAGTACCAATAGTTGTTTGGTGAACATAATAATGACCTTGTGCTTGACCTGATTTAGATTTATTACCTTGAGCATAATATTTGTCCATATTTTTCTAAAATTTTTTACCCAAGTCATCAAGATCTGGAACTGGCTTTATAGTTGTGAAACCTCCATAAAGCATTAACTTGAGTTTATCATTTGACTCAACAGTGTCAGGTTCAGTTAAAATACAATTATCACGATCAGTGACAATTTTTTTCACAATTTTATGTTCACCAATCAACTCCTCTGAGACAACACCCTCAAAATTGGTGTTCTCAGAGCCTTCATATGAGAAGAACTCATCAGAAACTGATTCAGCCTTGAGGAATCATCCTTGTTAGATGAATCATCCTGACTTGAGGATTCATCTAAGTATGACAAGTCAATGTCAATCAAACCTTTGACAAATTTCCTGCTCACTGGTGGAGGAAAGGAATTAGTACCTAAACCTATGCCACTCACTTGTCTTACTACAGATTCGTAATGTTCCACCACAAAGCGAGAATTTTTCAACTTCTCGATTCTGCCATTCAACTGCAAGATCTCATTTTGCAATCTGGCATTCTCCATATTTCTTTTCTCCAACCCCTTGTATGCAACGCCCAAATGAAACTGTTGTTCACTGATTTTGATTGAAAAATCGTGTCTTTCTTTCTTAAGAGTTTCAATTGAATCTTTATAACGTTTTTCATTTTCTTTATAACTTAAAGCTGTAATACGAAGGGGCTCAACTTTGTCTTGAAGTTTATTATTCTCTTTTTTCAAGCTTAAACATTTAGAACATGAAATAACAACAAAAGAATTAGAATCTATCTCAACTAACGAACTGGATGCTTCTCCAGAGCAAATGCAGATGTAGATTATCTTTGGTCAGCTCCATATGCTTCCCTTTCTTCTGCTTCCATCATCTTAACAATCTCTGCCATCAAACCCATCTGAGTCTGTGTAAGTGTGGCATCTTTCACATGAACTCCCCAATCAAAGCTATCGTCCTGTTGAACCACTAAGGCACTAGACGTTCCACCTTGACTCTGATTGCGGTTGTACTGATTGTTGTACCCTTGATTGTTTCCTTGGCTGCTTCCCTGGCTTGGTCTTGTGAAGCCAAAAGCTGGTGCTTTATCCTTTTGACATTCCCTTGCGAAATGTCCAAAGTTATTACATTTGTGGCACTTACCCTTGGATTTATCAAATCCCACCTTGGCATTTGAATGCCCACCGATGAACTTTATGCCAGTTCTATTCAAGAAACGCTTAGCCCTTCTCATGATCATAGCCATATTCCATTGAATATCCATGTCCTCCATGTCGTCTGGATCCACCTAATTGAAGTCTTCCTCAATGGTCTCAGGATCCGTTAGCTTCCCACCAATGAAGTTCTCGTAGGCAAGCATACATGAAGAGAACAAAGCCACATGATCTTTAGCAATCTTGGCTATGGTAGTCTGGCTAGATGAAGAGGTAGATGTAGTGTTTCTTGAGGAAGATTGATGGTGTTGACCAGATCCTGATGTAGTAAAACCAGTGTGATTACCACCACCAAGTATATGTTCTTCTTCCTGAGGACTCCCAAGGAATAAGGCAATTCCCAAACCAGATAACTTTGCAGTAGAATTCACCCCAGAATAAATGGATGGATCTTGTATTTAAGGTCTACCGGAACTTTCTTTCTTTCTCAGGTTCATATCGTGTGCCCGAATCTTGCCTATTGCTTCCTCAACAGTCATCTTATAGAATTTGGAGTTCTCTCTCATTAAGGTAGTGTACATGTCAAATCTGGGTGGTAAGGCATCTAGAAACTTTTCAACCAACTCATCAGCAGGATACCTGAGTTCATACGACTTCAGCTCGGTCTTAAGATGATAGACTCTAGAAATAAGTTCATCAATAGATTCATTGTCCATGTACCTGAAGCGTTCATACTGCTTCCTCAAAAGCTCTCTCTTACTTTTCTTGACATCACTGTTCTCCTCAAACCTCTTCTGTAATGCCTTCCAAATAACTTTAGCAGAATCCTATTCTCTGAAGCTATGAAATAGATCTCTAGATAATGTCATAGTTATGGAACCATGAGCCTTCTTTTCACGGTCATAAACTTTTTTTTCTTCTTCATCCAACTTAGAGATAGGTTTGGGAACAGTTTCTTCAAGAAACTCATAGGTTGGATGTTTATATCTCTCAAGGATAGGTATCCATAAGGAGGAATCAGTGTATGTGATGTACTCCTCAAACCGTGCTTTCCAATTTGAATAATCATTAACATTAAGCAACTTAGGTGGTTTCTGTGGAGTTCCTATCTCATTGTCATAGACGATAAGTACACAGGAAGGAAACTAAGTACGCAAGAAGAATGGTCTTGCGTACTTAGCAAGTACGTAGCAAGCCTGTCGTTTTTGCCAAAAAAGGTAAGTACGCAGTTCACTTTATCACCTGCTCCATCAACTTTTTTCGATCGCCGAAAAATGCTCAAATTTTCAAAAATTGAAGTTTTGAACAAATTAATCATCCCAAAAGGTTAGAAACTTGTTTCTAACAAACCCTTGAAAATCAAAACACTCAAACAAACAACAAAAAAGTCAGATTTTGAAGGATTTTTGCTTCTAAAATAGTGCTCAAGAGCTACCTCTATTTTATCACAAAATCACCAAAATCAGTCACTTTTTCTTGTATAAAGGCTGCAGATTGTGTCAAAAATGCTCCTAATACACTCACAACACTCGAAATCAAGAGCCAATGCTCTTATACCACTTGTAGGTCCCCAGGTGTCTCAGATAGTTACATGCGAGTGTGTGACTAGTCGGACCGGGTGTGGAATGCCCGTGACTAGTTGGAGTATTAGACAACACAAAGTAAACCGGCAACAAACATGAAATATTTCAAACTTCGTCTACTGATAATCACAACCGGTTACAGAGTATGAAATGAGTGCATACATAACTTCTGTCACAACTGGCTATATATACTAGACCTGATGTCTGCATACTTAGCAAGTGCGCAGGACTAGAAATTTGTTCTTGCGTACTTGCTAAGTACGCGGGTTATACAACTTGCGCACTTACTAAGTGCGCATAACACTTAACAAAAACAAACACATACAAGTACCAATATACATGATTACAACTCGATTAACCAATACATACAAATACAAGTATAGAAAGTAAAGATACAACTGCATACACACATCCAGAGTGTCTGTCACGCAAACGTGCTCCAACAGCACTTGTACACAAGACATAAACTCAATAGTATATAAAAATGACATTAGACAAAAACTAAATAAAACAAACTAAAACACTAAGAATAAATATGTGTGCTTTGCACTACATCAAACATCCCACACTTAACCTTTTTCGTCCTCGAAAAAGTCTGTAATGGAATCATAACTGAGATCTAACTTAACAAACATTAATTACCAATTAGCACAAATATACTCACGCGTTAAGAAGCAATAATCAGTATTTCTGTCCGATTAAACCCAAGCACCAACTTTCTAGCCCCCGTGATGTGTTCTAATTCCAATTTATACAACACTCAATCATCCTATGTGACTCACACTTAGAAGCTACAGCTCTACCTAATCCCGTCTCATGGTCAAGTTTAGGCACGGGTTAAACCACATAGATTTTCCCACCATGTTAAACTAAGATTTACAGTTTTTCAGAAATCAATGGAATATGGAATGAATGGATGGAAAGGATCATTAATTAAATATAAGAACTTTCGTCTAGAGGCGTCTCAACCAAGTCACTATCCCTAGAGCAGACACATAGACTAGGTTCTAAGCATCTAAGCACATAAGTTTCACTTAGGGTGTATCCACCAAGTCGCCATCCAAGAGAGTAACACTTAAGCAAAACTCATATTTCAAATTAATGAGGCTCATGAATATGGAAATTGTGGATTTATGGAATGGGCACCATAGAAACCCGGATTTATTCTCATAAAAAGAGAGTGGTGCACCATGAAAATTTTCAAAAACCTCTAAATTTTAACTTAACGTGGTACCTATCACCCTATGTTGACAGTTTCAGTATTACCCTAACCCTAAGATGAGTACCCACACGATTTCATGAATTTATTACGTGATTAATCCTAAGTAACACTCACATGTTATTTAAGTTATTCAAGCTGGTTGGGTCTAACAAAACATCAATAATTAGACGCATTTTCTATTACTTATTCGTTTAAACTCAACAAGCAGATCGAGTTGTACTATCATTTTCCATTTTGCTTGCAAAACTTTTATTTCCAAAGGACATTTTTCAATTTTTTTAATTTTTTTGTATTTTTGGATTTTCATAAAAAAACACAAACTAGATAAATAAAAAATCAGAAATAAACAGGAAGCGACTTAGCTAGTTATGAATTTGCAAACAAATGTGCAGCTTCGTTCATCCTCATGTGCATCGTATAGCATTTCAGCCGCGGTTGCACATCCTTGTCGGGTTGCCTTTACAAATTAATATAGGCATCGGTCCCGTCCGAATGGAGATTGAGTACGAACACGACGATCAATACCTGCAAAATAAACCTCACATCAAACCCGCACCATTAAACTGACACAATTTAAAATTAAAGACTTGAGGGACTCAAACTGACGCACTAGGACTCTGGATAGAATGCAAGGACACGTACCTCATATGTGGCAAACACATAAACATGAAAGCCATAGCAAGGTGGACCATCGGATCACAAACGTTTTCTAAGTTTCCCATGGTCGGTGGTAGTCGGTAAATGATATGATGATGATGGATGATGGTAATGATGAGAATGGTGATGATATGATGGTAGGATAGATGGTGGATGAATGGTGGTTAATGGTGATAAAGGATGGTATGGACGATGGGGTGGATCAGGGGCCACTCCTCACGTACCGCGAGGATGTGGCTTTTAAGCCGACCAAAATATTTGGCCTTCGCGTACCGCGAAGGGTACACCGATATCCCTTGTGTACCGTGAGGGACTGTTGTTCACAGAAAGTTAAGACATTTTTTCAACTTTTATACTTAAAAATTTTTAACCTCTTAAAAATCTTTTTCACCAAACTTCTTTAAAAACTCATTCCAGTGATAAAAAAAATGTAGAAAATACCTAGAACTTCGTTCCGGATGATTTCCTCGTGAATCAAGTGCGAATTCCTGCAAGACCCGACCCAACCCAAACAAAACACATAATACCGAAAAACACACAAAATGACACAGACTCAAACCAAAGAATGCTTACAAACTCTACATCCCGGGCATTTGCCCGAGACTCAAACAAACCTATCAAGAGGATTCTCCTTGATCCTAGCCGGCACTGCCTTCATCCTGCGCGGTCTACCGATTCTCCAAACCCTCAACACCTTCACACCCTTACCAAACATTGAACTTCTATTACATTCATCTCTCAATCTTTCCACCACCTCTTAAACTTACCCGATTCGAAGATGATATACATTATGTAACCAAGTAACCTATAATCCCTAAACTTCCCCACACTAGGGGTTTGCACTAGCCTCCATTCAGATGAATCACTCATAGCACGGTTTCTCTTACGGGGTGGCCTAAACCTAGAGGACCTAGAAGTAGGACTTGGTTCAGGAACTCTCCCCTTAACAATGACACTAAGGACGTGTAGAGATTTGGATGCAGGTGGCTATAATGGTGTGGACTCTGAAATTTCAGTCGTGGGTGACCCACAAACTATCTTATCTACTTGTGCAAGAATCTCACTTAAACTAAAGTCATCACTGCTAGCACTTAAGAATGAGGACTCTACTAATTTCTTTTTAAATCCCTTAAGACAATTCGGAGGGTCCTCTGTCCTTCCTCTTCTATCTTCATAAGCTACATCCATAGTTGCATCAATCATGCATATGGAGTGGTTCTTCTCACCAAACCCTTGATGGACTTTGTAGCATTAAATGTGATCGACTAACCCCCCACGCGAAGTGTTAGTTTCCTGTCAAATACATCAATCAATGCCTTGGCGGTGTGCAAGAATGGGCGCCGTAGGATGAGCGGGACTCTATCATCCACCTCCATGTCTAAAATAACAAAATTCACAGGGAAAACAAACTTGCCTACTTTCACTAATAGATTCTCCACAATTCCCCGTGGATACTTGACTGACCGATCAGCCAAGGAAATGCTCATGCACGTCGACTGTGGTTCACCTAAGTCTAGGTGCTTATAGATAGAATATGGCATAAGATTGATGCTAGCACGTAGGTCTCCTAACGCGTGGTTCAAGCGCAAACTGCCAAGCAGACACGGGATCGTTAAACGACCCGAATCTCCCAATTTCTCTGGCAGTTTGTTCTGCACCACTGCAGAGCATTGCTCATTAAGTGATATTTTAGAGACCTCCTCTAGTATCTTCTTGTTGGAAAGAAGATCTTTATGGAACTTGCCATACTTTGGGATATGCTGGAGGGCCTCTATGAATGGGAGATTGACCTTTAGCTGTTTAAAGATGTTCACAAAGTGACCGTATTCTCTAGCGTGTTTATGTGTCAACAAGCGAGCTACGTAGGGAATACGGCTCAGGTCAATCTCAGGGGTTCTGATCTCCACCCCTTTCTTCTTCTCCTCTGCCTTCTCGGTAGGTATCTGAACTACTACCTCTTCGTCGACCTGCTCCTCTGCCATCTTAGCATCGATGTCAACGACGCGAGATCTCCAGTTTATCTTCTTGACCTCCTCTTCAACTTCAGGTGACAGGATACGATGGTCAGTGTTGTGGGAAACTTCCTCTTCAACTTTTTCCTCCCTCTGACTCATGATTGACACGGCCTCCCTGTCGATCTTGCAGACTCTTAGAGATGTCCTCTACCCTGCGTTGTAGATCCTAGAATGCTGACTGTTGATTCTTCAAGAGTGTGTCATGGTCATGTAGTCTCTGTCTAGCATCCCTATCTTGCTAGACAAAATGGGAAAGCATATGTGTCTGATTTTCTATCATCTCCTCAATCTTCCTAGTGTTGACACTGCTTCCCGAATTAGCTCCTTCTTCTCCTCCTCCCTATTGATTTTGGCGACCATTAAACCCAGGCGGGTTATTTCCTGATCTCCATGTCACAATCCGACTAGGGGGCTAGGCGTGAAAATTGATATCAACCAAACGCAGCGAAAAATACTAATACATTACATACTTGGACAAAACGTCCAGTCCCAAAATACAGATTTTGAAAGCCAAAATAAAATAAAGTTAAATCCAACAAACGATCTAATATCAAAACAATTTTTTTCTTCTAGCTTCATCATGGTTGTACTTCTAAGTGTTGTGCCTAAACGTCCCTCACTTCGTTAGTACCTGAAAATACATACTCAAAATACGTCAACAAAAATGTTGGTGAATTCATGCGTTTAAGACAGTAGACACAAATAAATAAGTATGGTGCATAATAAACAAGTTCACAATCAACATGTGCTCACGACCTGTGAACATTAAATAGAACCCCTTAACCATACCCTTATTGTTATGGGTCATACTTATGTCTGCCCACATAGGTCAACAAAATGCGCCGATATAAGTCACACGATACTCATTTATCATTCAGTGAGTGGTCTCCCGGGTTAATTAGGCCCACTGTGTGCAGGGGTCTTCCCCAGATAGTACTACCCATAATCCCGTCGGCTCCTTATGGAGTTAATGATTGTGCTAAAATTCAGGGTTAGTTGTGGCAGCAAAAATAGTCTTGTTTATATTTACTCCAAGTTCATAACAAAAGTAGTTTAGGAGTATGTATCTCATCCCCAAAGTGTTTAAGTAAAGTAGTGAAAAAGGGGATCACATGAACTCACCTTGTGGTAGCTTGAAAGATAAGCCGTCGGTTGGTACAAACAAGGGCCCCTATGTTTAGAACAATGTGTTACTAATAATTCAATTATGATAGACGAGTCTATACGTGTGGGTGTCCTAAGGTGATGATGTACACTATGTCCAAAAGAACCCGTTGTTATTAGTGTGGTTAATATATTATTTATCATCAAATAAGTTTAGGTTAGGTATACATATTAATAATTAAGTTAGTATAGTTCTTAGTTATTATATAAACCATTTATAACTACAAAATAAGGTAAACCAATAATATTGTAATATTGTTTTATTCTAACATGTCGGTTTTGCTAAAACTCATGTTTTTGAAGTGTTTAACTAATATATAATTTAAGGTTATCTATAAAATTCAAGTGGGAGTCATACTTAAGTTATACAAGACAAAAATTATGGAAAAGTAAGGTTTATAACTATTTTACTATTTTTGTTACTTTTACTTGATAAACTAATGTTTTAATACGTTTAAACGATTTATATTACTAAGCAACTAAAAATTTCAAAGTTATATTTTTATACAGTAGGTAATGACTCATAAGTTATAAAAATAATTTTTATATAATTATTTTCTGTATTTTGATATTTTTAGTGCATTTAATTGTCTAGAAATGACCTAAATTCCTAATAATTATTAAATGAACATAGAAATTCGATTTTAAATTTTATAAAGCCTTAATACAGTGTGTTTAAGTCCTAAAAATTATAAAACTCAGTTTTTTTATTAGAAACACTATATATTAAAAAATCATGTTGTTTTCGGTTTATTTTACGTACGTTAAACATGAATTATACTAATCGGAGACCTGCACCTAAATCAACATTTTTCCTGGGTTTAGTTTAGTATTAGAAGGTTTCCTGTAAAATTTCATAATTTTATGAGGTGTTTTTATTTTTCCTAATTTATGGCTCTAAAACTCGTTTTAAAATCGTACGGTCGTTTTGTAAACGTTTCGAGTGATTCTTTTTGGAAAACTCCTTATTTGGGACACATGTCCTCTGGTAAAATTCTGATTTTATAAGTTTGTTAGTGAAAAGGATGTTTTTGAATAAATAAGATTGTGGAATCCGTTTTCGACGGTTTCACAACGGTGTTTTTATGATTTTAGATATCTTTTCAAGTTTAGAGTCATAGGCTGTTACGAGTTAGCTTTAGGAACTTAGTAATCTATAATTTTAGTATTTTTAATAGTTTGGACATATATGGTGGTTATACGTGCCTACAACAGTGTAAAATTGTGAAAATAATGCTTATAAACGTAAGGTTTTCGGGTAGGCTTGGCGTACCTTTTTGAAGGGCTGATTATACGCACGAATAAGAGGCTCCAACTACGTCTAATTGACTGTGAATTTCGTGGGTTTTGAAGGAATGAGAGTTGATTAGAAAGCTTAAAGAGAGTATTGATTTACACATGAAATAATAGAATACGGTACGTGCTTTCGGTTTACCTTTCGCGTGTTTCATTCTTGGCTCTTGATGAGACTGAAGTAGGGTGATATTAAGGCCTGAGATGTTGATTATTCTCTGTGTAAACATGTTAGAGTAATTAGGATGTGATGAAATGTCACGCCCGTAACACATGACAGTTATCTAACTAGGGTAGTACCTCCAACATATATGTTCCCAGGTAAGAGCGACGGGTCTATGAGAGATTTATACATCGCTCTTTCCTAGACAAAACATTTTGTTCGTCAGATAACTACATACTAGTCAGAAGGTCGCCTTCTAGTTATTGTGACGTTGATATCAAAAACACCCGGCGGAAGACTAAAATATAACTTCTATTAATATTAAAACATTGTTTACATTACGTTTAACAGAAGTTACATCACTTGTCCCTAACAATGTTGAAGCACTTTCCTGTGACAAACACTCTGGATAGATAGAGTCAGTTTGTACTTTCATGTATGTATTTGTCTTTGTTTTTGTAAGTGTCTGTATGTATTAGTTATCGAGTTGTATTTACTTTTACATATTGACTGTTGCAGATTTCTCCAAGTGTTTTGTACACTTGTATGTGCGCATGAGATAGTTCCTGCGTACTTAGCAAGTATGCAAGAATACCTATGCGTACTTGCTAAGTACGCATGAGCAAATTGCCTTACGCACTTGCTAAGTGCCCAGGCATCAGGTCGTGTATAAATAGGAATGGTGAACAGTAGATAAGTACGCAATCATAGACAGTCACAGTAGCAAAAACGCACAACTTGTAATCTCAGTACTTCTCTCTGTAACCTTCAAGTGTTTATAATAGACAAAAGTTTAATGTGATTATCTTGTCGGTTTACTTTGTTTCGTAAGACTCTCCACCTAGTCACGGGTATTCCGCACCCGGTCCGACTAGTAGATCCACTTGCATGTGATGATCCGCCACACCCGAGGGACCTACAAGTAGTATCAGAGCGTTGCTCTTGATTTCGAGTGTTGTGAGTGAGTTTGGAGAGGTTTCTACAAAGTTTTATAAGCAAAAGGAGGTGTTTTTGTTGATTTTTTTGATAAAATACGGGTAGCTCTTGAGCACTATTTTAGAAGCAAAAATCACTCAAAAACCGACTTTTGTTGTGTATTTTGAGTGTTTTGAGCATCAAAGGTTGGTTAGAAACAAGTTTCTGACCCTTTGGCTCAGTTTGATTGTTCATCCGTACGATTTTTGCCATCTCCAGTGTGTTTCCAGTGACCGGAATAGTTTGGTGAGAGTTGGTGAAAAGGTGTTCTGCGTACTTACCATATCTGGCAAAAAGTACAGTCTTGCTACGTACTTATTAAATACGCAAGACTAATCTCTTGCGTACTTACTAAATACGCAAGACTAATCTTGTGCGTACTTAAGTTATATCATGTGTACTTATCATTTACTCCTGCGTACTTATCAAGTACGCAAGAGAAAATCTTAATTACGCAAGACCATTCCTCTAAGTGAGCAAGGCCAATATCAAGTGTGCAAGTGTCTCTGATTTTTCTGAAATTTGACTAAGTGTTCACCATGTCGAATCTACAGAACCTTGGAAACCTTTTAAACTATGACAATGAGATCGGTACTCCTTAGAAACCACCAAAGCTGCTAAATGTAAATGATTATTCTAACTGGAAGGCACGCTTTGAGCATTACATTTCTTACACTGATTCTTCGTTATGGATTCCAATTCTAGAAGGCTATAAGCATCCCACACACATTTATCTTGATGATGAACTGCCTAAGCCAATCTCTAAACTCGATGAAGAAGAAAATAAAGCTTATGATCGAGAGAAGAAGGCTCTTGGTTCAATCACTATGGCATTAACTCGGGAGTTGTTCCACAGCTTCAGAGGTTATGACAACTCTAAGGATCTTTGGAGGGCGTTATAGAAAAGATTCGAGGGGAATAGTGATATCAAGAAGAGTAAACGGGATCTACTCAGGAAGGAGTATGAATGCTTCAGATTTTTGGAGAATGAGTCTTTAGATGACCTCATCTCTAGATTCTATCATCTGCAGACAGAATTGAAAGCTTTTGAGCTCAAGTATCCCGATGAAGAGTTGGAGGAAAAGATTCTGGATGCTTTGCCACCCAGGTTTGAAATGTACACAACTCTGATGAGAGAGAATCCAAAATTCTATGAAATGACAGTAGAGGAGGCAATTGGAAAGGTTCAAGCTCATAACATGAACCTTAGAAAGAAGGAGAGCTCAGGAAGACCTCAGATACAAGACCCTTCTATGTATCATGGGACGTCTTCTACAACCAAATCTTCGGGCTCAGGAATTGCCCTTTTCTCTGGAAACTCTACTGAAGAACACCACTCAAATGGTTGTGGTGGCCATGCATGCTATGCATCTGGATCAGGTTGTGGATCTCATCAACAACACACCTCAAGAAATCCTCCCGTTACAACTTCAGCTAACCAATCAGCTATAGCTAAAATAGCTGAAGATCATGTAGCACTATTTTCATCTTGTATGATGGCCTACGAGAACTTCATAGGTGGAAAGCTTACAGATCCCGAGACAATTGAAGAAGATTTTAATCAAGTGGATCCTGATGACATTGAGGACATGGATATTCAATGAAATATGGCCATGATCTTGAGGAGAGCCAAGCGTTTCCTGAACAGAACAGGAAGAAAGTTCATTGGCGGGCACTCTAATGCCAATGTTGGTTTTGACAAATCCAAGGACAAATGCTACAAGTGTCTGAACTATGGACACTTTGCTAGTGAATTTCAAAAAGACAGAGAACCGGCTTCGGGTTTTACCAGACCTAGCCAAGGAAACAGTCATGGCTACAACAACACTAACAACCACAATCAAAGCCACGGTGGTTCGTCCAATGCACTGGTAGCTCAACAGGACGACAGCTTTGATTGGGGTGTTCATCTGGAAGATGCCATCATTACACAAACTCAAGTTGGTCTCGTGGCTGAGATCATGGAGTTGATGGAAGTTTAGAAAAAGGAAGCTGAGGAGAAGGAAGTTGAAGAAAAGGAAGCTTCTGTAGCTGATCAAGAGGAATCTACTACTGTTGTTGCTCTCATGGCTATTGGAGAAGCAACAAGTTCATCGTCTGAGGTAGATTCTAATCATTTTTCTGTTATTTCTTGTTCTAAGTGTCTAGGCTTAAAACTTGAAAATTCTAAGCTCCAAGATAAGGTCGAACCCCTTCGCATTGCAGCTCTAAGTTATAAAGAAAAAGAAAAATGTTTTAAAGATTCAATTGAAACGTTGAAAAAGGAAAAACGTGATTATTCACTAAAAATGAGTGATCAACAGTTTCACTTGGATATAGCATATAAGGGGTTGGAGAAAAGGAACAATGAAATTAACAAGCTGCAAAATGAAATCCTACAGTTGAAATGTTCTAATGAGAAGTTGAAAAAGTCTCATTTTGTGGTGGAACACTACGAGTCTGTAGTGAGGCAAATGAATGGCTTACGGCTGGGTACTAATGTCATTCCTCCACCAGTTAGCGGGAAGTTTGTCAACAGCTTAGTAGACATTGATCTAACTTGTCATGATGTGTCCTCAGGAAAGGATGACTCCTCTAAAATGGATGATTCCTCAAGTAAGGCTAACTCCACATCTAATGAGGAGTTCTTTACTGCTTCTGATGATGGGTCGGTTAACACTTGCCCTGAAGGAGTAGTATCTGAGGAGTTGTTATCTGAACAGAAAGTCAAGAAAAACATTATCACTAATAGTGATAACTGTATTTTAACTGAACCCGATATCATTGAATATAATGATAAATTAAAGGTAATGCTTTATGGGGGGTATAAAAATCTTAATCAAGTAAAGAATGAGGCTTTTTCAGCTCACTATGGGCTTGGTTATAAAGAAAATTTGCAAAAATACTATACTCCCAAGAACCAATCTGTATCGGGTCAAACTCCTGTTCACAAACCAACTCCTCCTGCTCATAACGGTGAGTCATCTAATGCCAGATCTAATGAGCCTTACAGGAGAACTTACACCGACAAGAGGACTTGCTTTCACTGTGGCCTGGTTGGTCACATTTTTGTGAACTGTCCTTCAAAGAAGTAGGGGAAACGGCCCATTGTTTCACAACCGGCTGTCATCCCTAGGTCGCCATCAGTGAAACCTCTCAATTGTCCAAAACAAAATGTGGTGAAACCACCAGTTAAATCGATGGCAAAGCCAAAGATCAAATCTGAGGCCAAACCATCTGTTTCAAGAAAGGTAAAGCAACCTGCTGTACCTATTGTATCTACCTCTGGTAGTACACGTGAGAAACCTGTGGTGAAACTCTCTAAGCCACAGAGGAGGAGAAGGAATAAGAGGTTGAGAAAGCTAGAGCAGCTGACTTCAGTTCAATCAGGTGAAGGTTCCACAAGTTCACCTGCTGTTGTTGAACCAAAGTCTACTGTTCCGGTTAAGAAAAAGAAGAGGTCCTGGATTGCCAAATCTAAAAATTCTCAATCTCCTAGTCCTAATTCTTTTAAAGATTCATCCATTTTGAACAGTCATCATGACTATGAGTTAAAAGAGGTAGTTTATTTTGAAAACTATGGACGACCCAAGACCACTATGGCTTGGGTCTCCAAATCTAACTAATTCTTTTGTGACTCGTGCAGGGATGTCCGAAAGGTACTATCTCTAACCGCTGGTATGTTGATAGTGGATGCTCTCGGCACTTGACAGGAAACATGGCCTTGCTTCAAGATGTGAAACCATTCAGAGGCGGCTATGTGGCCTTTGCTGGAGAAAAAGGCGGTAGTATCACATGTCAAGGCATGGTATCAAATGGTTGTATCAGTTTTCACAATGTCAACTTCTGCGAGCAGCTGAAAGCATAACCTGCTGAGTGTCTCCCAAAAGTGCGACAAGGAGTAATCGGTGATGTTTGATAAGAATGAATGCTTGATTCTCAAGCCTGGTTTTGAAGTTCCTGAAGATTGGATCCTGATGAGAGCGCCAAGGACAAACGACACCTATCAGATTGATATGAGCGTGGCAACAACCACCTCATCAGTTGCTACTTGTTTGCTTACCAAAGCGACAGAGCTTGACTCTATCTTGTGGCATAGGAAACTCGGACATATTTCGTATCGTAAAATGAATCATATTGTCCGAAACGGTTTGGTAACCGGGTTCCTAAGCTGAGATTTACCGTTGCAGATGACTGTATGCCTTGTAAAAAGGGCAAACAGCAGCGGAAGTTTCACAAGCCCAAGCTCCAAAACTCCATTGATACCCCTAAGGAGCTATTACACATGGATCTGTTTGGCCCCACAAGTATCAGGAGTATTGGAGGTAAGTCGTTCTGTCTGGTTGTAACTAATGATTTCTCACGTTTTTCTTGGGTGCATTTTTTAGGTACAAAGGACGAGACTGCTGATATTCTTCAATACCTGATCCTAAGCTTGGAATCTCTTTGCAAGATGAAGGTTAGAAGAATAAGGGGTGACAACGGAACTGAGTTCAAGAATAATTTGATGTAACTTTTCTGTCTCAAGAAGGGGATCCGTCACGAATTCAGCGCCCGTATACACCTCAGCAGAATGGAGTTGCAGAACGAAAGAACAGAACATTGATTGAGACTGCAAGGACTATGCTGTCGGATGCAAAGCTTCCTGTCACGTTCTGGGCAGAAGCAGTTAATACAGCTTGTCACATCTTAAACAGAGTTCTGGTTGTGAAGAGGCATAACAAGACTTGTTACGATTTGATCAACAATCGACTTCCCAATCTTGATTACCTAGTTCCTTTTGGTAGTCCATGTTCCTTGTTGCTACAGTACAAAGACCGCCAGTCTAAGTTTCATGCAAAAGATATGGAAGGAATCTTCTTAGGATACGTTGCCAGCTCGCCTTGCAAGAGAGTGTATAATATAGGAACTCGTATTGTTGAGAAATGGTTTGAAGTGGATTACAGTAAACACAACATTCCACCAGAACTAACAGGTCCAGCTTGGGGTTTTGATTATGATGCGCTATTCAAGTCATTCAATCTTCCTGATCTATCTGCAGTTGACGCCGCAAATGTTTATGAATTATTGGGTGGCGACGATGACTCCAGTTTCTCTACTCGTGCTACTGTACCGATTGTAACTCCTGATTCCAATGCTGAATCTGCATCTGGAACTCATGACAGTGATAACAGTGAAGATGTTCATGTTGATGGAGATGACGCTCAAGCTAATCCTAACACAACTGTAGGAAATGAAGCTCCAGCTGATCCAATTAACATTGAATCTTCTTCTTCTGGAACACAAGAAATGGGGGAGTTAAGCATGAATCTTGATTCAGAAATTCAGGAACCGAATGTACCAGAGACGAGAGTGCATAAGAATCATCCAATCGACAACATTATTGGTGATCCTCATGCCGGTGTTCAAACTCGTCATCGAACCATTGCAGAGAACACTAGTCTTTACTCGGAGATACTTGACACTGGTGTCATGGAAACATGTCTGCATGCTACATTCGTGTCCCAGTTAGAGCCGAAGAATGTGAAGTAGGCTCTCGCGGACAACTGGATTGAGGCGATGCAAGATGAATTGTCTCAATTCCAAAAGTTGCACGTGTGGGATTTGGTTGACTTGCCAAAAGGCTTTCAGCCAATTGGAACCATATGGGTGTTCAAATGCAAGACGGATGATCGTCATGTGGTTGTGAAGAACAAAGCAAGATTGGTTGTTCATGGTTTTTATCAACAAGAGGGCTTGGATTACACGGAAGTATATGCCCCAGTTGCTAGAATTGAGGCCATTCGACTGTTCTTGGCTTATGCCACATATGTCGGCTTCAAGGTCTATCAAGTTGATGTGAAGAGTGCTTTCCTATATGGAAAAGTTCATGAAGAGGTCTATGTCACTCAACCTCCCGGCTTTGAAGATCCGCATAATATCAATAAAGTGTATAAGCTCGACAAAGCACTTTATGGTCTTCATCAAGCACCGCGGGCATGGTATGAGACATTATCTAAGCATCTATTGTCTAATGGTTTCGACCGTGGACAGACTGACTCGACCCTCTTCATTGGGAAAGTAGGAGGTGACATTCTTCTTGTTCAAGTATATGTCGACGACATTATTTTTGGATCTAGAAATGAAGGGATGTGTAGGGAATTCGAGCAAGTGATGAAGTCCAAGTTTGAAATGAGTAACATGGGTGAATTGTCATTCTTTCTGGGTCTGCAAGTCAGTCAAAGAGAGGATGGCATTTATCTACATCAAACTAAGTATGTGCACGACATCTTATCGAAATACAAGATGAATGATAGTAGTACTTATGGCACACCTATCCCAGTCAATCATGGTCTGCATCCTGACAAAGATGGAAAGGATGTGGATTGCAGATTGTACCGTGGGATGATCGAATCACTTATGTATCTCACAGCTTCAGGACCCGATATAATGTTTGCTGTGTGCTTGTGCTCAAGGTTTCAGTCTCAACCGAAGGAGTCACATATGATAACCGTGAAGAGAATTTTCAGATACTTGAAAGGGAAACCTCGATTGGGTATTTGGTACTCTAAGCAGCAGTCGTTCGACTTCAAAGCCTACACTGATTCAGATTATGGCTGTTGTAACCTTGACATAAAGTCAACTTCTGGTGGATGTCAATTCTTAGGAGACAGACTGGTTTCCTGGCAGTGTAAGAAGTAGTCAACGGTTTCTGTCTCAACTTGTGAAGTAGAATACATTGCTGCGGCGAGCGGTTGCTCTCAAATATTGTGGATTCAGCAGCAATTGAGAGACTACGGCTTAAACTTCACTGGAACTCCTTTGTTCATTGACAACAATGCCACAATGTCCATCACAAATAACCCGGTGAAACATTCCAAAACTAAACATATAGAAATTTGACATCATTTCATCCGTGTTTGTGCTGAAAAGCATTTAATTGAACTTGTAAAGATTCACACGGATGACAATCTTGCTGACCTTTTCACAAAGGCTTTTGATCGATCCCGTTTTGAGCATCTTGTCAACTTGATAGGAATGTTCAATCCTGAGTGAAAAACTTGTTTTTCATAAATCAATTCAATTCAATAAAGTTAAATTTTATTTTCTTTAAAGTCTTCTGTATAGTTCTTTTAAACTTCAAAAAAAAAAACATTTTACAAAATCAAAAACAAAATATAAAATGGAAAAAATTTCAAAGTTAACTTGAGAAAAGAGGAAATGATAATACATCAGAAATGATCTAAACGTCACAGACTGCTCATATGGGAAATGATTGTGTCATGCTTACTTAATTGTATAAATTATTATGTTTTTCATCTACTTATTTACAAGTAATTTAAATTGTCAGTAGACTGTATGCGTCTTTGAATCACTAGTAGTGTGGAAACTTCATCTAAAATTACAACTGTAATTTGAACCCATGTTTGGTAGTGTGTGTGCATAAAAGAATAGACAAGATCATTATCAGATAAAGGATGTTAGATTTTGGCAATAATTTTCTTCTGAGATCAGTTTCGGGTTATGTCGTTAGCATAATTAATGCGGTTCATCTCACTGCCCATACTCACAAGTATGCAAGGAGAGATTGAATCAATACATGTCTCTACATCAACCGTTGAGCATGTATTCACCCTTGAATCACTCCTGATTCATTGAAATCAAATCCAGATAAAAGTTGGATCCCCTTACCTTATTCAAACACCATACTCATTATCCTGAATCATCATACTGATATTCAATGAAGAAATTCAAATGAAACCAAGACAAATGAATCACTCGATTCTGAATCTTATGATTCCTGATAATCCTTATGGATTCTGCTTGATTTTTCCTGTGCTAATTGATGTAACTTCATTCTGAAAATTTAGAAAATCATTGGGAAAATCTTAGATGCCTTGAGATAGTGCAATTTACATTATTGTAGCATATCAGTGGGGTACACATTGTATATCATATAATTAATACCTTAATACAAAAGAACGTGATACAAAGATGCTTATAGTTTCAAATCTTATAATATTGTCAACTTGAATTACTTGTTTATGTGCTTATTATGTATGAATAAATAGTAATCCACGACATGATCCCATATTCTTTGATGTTTATATTGTATCGTTTTTGCTATAAGTTAGCCTGATATGATCCTCTCCTCGTGTCTTTGATAAAAAATAGTTTGTGTGTATACTTGTATATATCTATATTGAAAAGATCAAAAAGATTTTAATTTTGTGTATAGTTAAATCTTATTCAGAAAAGCCAAAAATATTTGTGTTTAACCTTCCTGAATTGTATTTGAATCCTCCTGGTTGAATATTTTTATCTTGTCATAATTTGACTTGAAAATCTTCATAATTTGAGTTGAAAGTTTGCGCACTTAAGGGTTATTGCGTACTTGACAAGTGCGCATGAAGTAAGCCATGCGTACTTAACAAGTACGCAAGAGTTAAGCCTTGCGCACTTGTAAGTACGCAGGAGTTAAAGCGTGCGCACTTAGCAAGTACGCACGACTGTTTGGTGTTGGGTATATATACAGGAGTTAGAAAAATTTCAGACTTTTATCATTCAAACTCATCGTCTGTTCATTTTCCCTCTGCAATTTTTCTCAAAAATCTGAGTGTTCCTAACCGATTTCTTGTCCCATCTCTAGTATCATCATCGTGTAACAGTCAATCGGTGAGAATCTTGAGCCAATCCATCCACAAAAATCACGATTTTGGACCGATTTGATCATTTGAAAATCTTAGGGTTTAATTCGAGCTTTTTAGTCATATTGTGGGTTGTTTGGGTAAAACCTTATAATTAAAACTTGATTAGAACCTGTGATCGACCCTTAATCAGTTCGTTTAATCCCTTGATTTTGAACTTAGACCCTCGATTGCCGACGGTTCATCTGGGTGGTCGTTTAGGTCAAAATTGGACCATATAGCAGTGATTTGGTGTTGATGTTTGTTCCATGGGTCGTAATCACTGATTCCGACCTTATGGTGACCTAATCTACCCAATGTTTGAACATCTGTTAAATTTTTTATTTCTGAAAAAATTTGAACAAGTGTGTTTCCTGCGCACTTAACAAGTACGCAAGAAGCAACTCATGCGTACTTGTTAAGTAGAGAAAATTCCTGCGTACTTGCTAAGTACGCAGGACCAACACTTGGGAAAAATTTCTAAGTCTGAAATTTCAGTTCAAAGAGTAACCGCTATACTGCGTCATGTTTATTCACTTGCAATGAAACTTGTTGTTCTGATTATGTTTTCTGTGTGTTTTTGCAGATTATGGCTCGGGCGTTTACAAACGAATTCAATCTGTTAGCTAATACTCAACCGGAATGGAAGGGTGCAGCGCTTCAGTATCGAGAGATAGTTGATTTCTTGAACCGTTCAATAATCAGCTACGCCATTTCAGCTGACCCGATCGTCTCAAGACCTTATCTGGAGCAATTTTGGGCGACTGCGGAGCATGATTGCATGGTAACCCCCAATGTTATAAGGGCTACTGTGGCTTGTCGTGACATCGCCTTCTCTGAAGATACAATTAGAAGGGTCTTGCAATTCTGAGATCTCTCGACCGACCCGACAGCCTATCCAGGATACTTTGTGGATGGTTGTTGGAGGCAACGAATGGGATATGTCGGTGCGAGAGACTATGCTTCGTATAAGAAAATGTGGGTGCTTGATCAATGGAGATATTTTACCCACGTCATGATCATGTGCATCTCCTCAAGAAAAGCTGGAAAGGATGCAATGGGTCATGACCTTGCTGCAGCCATGGTTGGCTTATCTCTCAATAAGGGCTACAAGTTCTCACGCTACATATTCAAAGCCATCAATGATCAGATTAACATGGCTGAGAGGTTCAGGTTCTTATTATACCCTAGGTTTGTGCAACTTCTGATAAACGATGCGTTGCCAAACCTACCTGCTACAGGGGAGAGATTGCAAGTGAAAAGGGTGGACAAAAGGGTGTTTGCACAATTCCTTAAGCCAGGCAGTGTAGAAACTACCCCTGAGCATACAGGACTCTTTGGCCACCTATTCAATGAAGCATATGTGGCACCAGGTGACTGGAGATGGTATAGTCATGATTCGGAGCCAGAGTTGAGTGAACACTCAGATGAACAACAACAACAAGAAGAGGAAGATGAAAGTGATGATGGATCGTCTGATAATGGAGACGAAGAAGGAGGACATGATGGTGCTGAGGGATCCAACTTGGAAGAGACTGAGTCTGATTCTTCTGATTCCGATGATGCACCATCTCAGGCACACCCAAGGAGAACGACAAAGGTAACCCTACCTGAGTCGTCCTCAAAGAGAAAGGGACAAGCTTCAAGCAGCGAATATGAGCCAGATTCTGACTCTGACGCTGCTATACAGAGACAAAAGACATGAAAGTGTTCACAAGAATAGGGGGATAGGCAGCAACAACGTATCCCTAGTGAGGTGGTGGTGAGTCCTCAGCAGCAAGTACAAATTTCAGCTGCGAGTTCTGATTCAGCTTCCACCCCACCTTCACAGCAGCTATATAGGAGACAGAGGAGGAGGCCACAGGTACAACCAGACGTGGCAGTCACTTCAATCACAAAGGAGGTTCCTATGATAGTGACCCTCCCTATCACATCTGCCCAGGTGGCGTTGTCTACTCCAATTCTCACAGAGTCAGTCACCATCACCCCTTCCATAACACCTACAACTGTCATCACATCCACAATCCCAACAACCACCAATGATCCTCTAAGTCAACCCTTTAACTATGGGGAATTTACTCAAGGGTTTGACTTCGACACCATCTTCTCCTCCCCAATTCACAATGCCGAAGCGTCATCGTCGAGACATCTTGATCCTAATGATGCAAGGATAGATGTTCTGGAAACCCAAGTTGCTGGATTATTGGAAACTATTCGGAAGTCAAAGGAGGAATCTGACTCTCAACAAGCACAGATTAATTCATTGGTGGATGAAGTTAGGATTCTAAGAAGCCAGAGAACGGGGACCGACGAGACACTGAAGAACTTCATGGCCCAGAACGAGCTTCTAATCAGGACAAATGAAATGATTCTGGGTCACAGGTCATCTCTAGAGCTGAGGTTTGATACTCAACAGAAAGAGCATGCGCTGATGGTCAAACTAATTGCTGATCTGACCAAAAAGCTTGATGCTCAGGGGGAGAAAGATAAGGAGAAGGAGAAAGAGAAAGAGAAAACTACGGGTGATGAGGCTTGTCATCCTGTTGACTTGACTAAGGATGACGACAAAGACACGGATCCCGAAGCCGGTCCTAGTGGAGGTGAGCACCAAGCTTTAGCAATTGTGCCCATCTCAGCTATTCCAATGGCTTAGGGGGAGTCTACTCATCAAGAGGGTGGTGATACCTCTGGTGGTGGTAGTGACAAAGGAAAGTCAGCGGCTGAGGTGCTTAAGGATCTATCAGATGATGAGATCTTATACTTAGAGCCTGACTATTCCAAGGAAGCACAGATCGATGTTCTCTTTAACCTAGAAGAAGGAGAGATCGACTCTGGTGATGATTGGGATGATGATGATGAGGATGTAGTAATTGAAATTCCCTAGGGTGACGGGGAAGGAGAGTACAAGTTAGAAGATGGAGAGATCTTTGAATTTCCATCCTTCGAAGCTCAGCTCGACACAGGTTCAGACGAGCATGCTAATAATGTGGAAGCCTCGACTGAAGCCTCCCCAGTTGACCCTACACCTGTGGATCCGGAGGCACCAAAAGAAAAAAGACATGCCTTCTACTTCATCCAAGGGTCCAGCTCCTGTTTGGAAAAAAGACGTCTATCATAGACAAACAAGGGGCAACAGGGATGATCTTGGCTGTAAGGTTCGAGGTGGATAAGCAGTTGTTCACAATCAAAAGATCTGGAGGGGTTCAATACTTGAGACCAACCAGTGAAGCGTTCAACTCCTTACCTAAATACGACTTTGTGAACCTAGCAAACCGAGAACTGCTGGGTCATTCTAATCACGCAGTGACGATGGGTTTGTGGGTGGTTCTACAGCGGGAATCAAGATCTGGGAAGTTTGATATGTTCAAGCCTCAAGTACCCAAGAGGGTCAAGGATAAGACAGCAAGACATCCTGTGACTAAGAAATTCTTAAAGAAATTGGTATACAAGCCAGTGCTATGTGAAACCAAGATTCCCCTGAGCAAGTTATCTCAGGATAGCCTCGGTGACATGTGGTACTGGTACGTAAATCCAAAGACGGGCAAGGCTGTGGTAATTGGGAAGGTGAGGTCAGATAGTGGATGCTTAGTGCCGAGGGAACTAATCATTGTATTTGATGAAGTCTGCTTCATTAACTTCTCTATGAAAGATCTGGAGGCACTAGCAGATAGGTATTGCATGCATACGGACGAATGGACGAAATTCCTTGCATCTAAATATGACAAGGTGATCAAGTTCTGCCTTGACTATAAGAAGAAGATGGAAGATAAAGATACATAGCTGTGAAGACTGAAGACCGAAGACTAAAGATCGAAGATGATCCAGAGCTGTTGTCAAGGGGGAGTTTGTTGAAGCACTTTCCTGTGACAAACACTCTGGATAGATAGAGTCTTAGTTTGTACCTACATGTACGTATTTGTCGTTGTTTTTGTAAGTGTCTGTATGTATTAGTTATCGAGTTGTGTTTACTTTTACATATTGACTGTTGCAGATTTCTCCAAGTGTTTTGCGCACTTGTATGTGCGCGGGAGATAGTTCCTGCGTACTTAGCAAGTACGCAAGAATACCTATGCGTACTTGCTAAGTACGCATGAGCAAATTGCCCTGCGCACTTGCTAAGTTCGCAGGCATCAGGTCGTGTATAAATAGGAATGGTTGACAGTAGATAAGTACGCAATCATAGACAGTCACAGTAGCAAATACGCACAACTTGTAATCTCAGTACTTCTCTCTGTAACCTTCAAGTGTTTATAATAGATGAAAGTTTAAAGTGATTATCTTGTCGGTTTACTTTGTTTCGTAAGACTCTCCACCTAGTCACGGGTCTTTCGCACCCGGTCCGACTAGTAGACCCACTTGAATGTGACGATCCGCCACACCCGAGGGACCTACCCCTAACAAGGAACATATCAGTCGGGACTAATAGTTCCTAGCATGCCCATCATCTGTATCATTCATCAGTTCATTCTAGTCCTGGAATGCCCGGCCTAATGGCTACCTGTGATGCGGTCAAAAACATTTGATAAAACACGGGTCAGCATAAAGCTGGTGAATTCATAAACTAAAATATTTTATTAAAATGACCCGCCAAAGTATCTTGAACACATCCATGGGGTTCCACCCCCAAATTCATAGATAACTATGAACAATCATTAGTATATATATAACCAAAGACCGTTCCATGGGTCCTGTCCAACATGTTGTTCCACAGGCAAATGAAATACAATAAGCGCTTAGAATACGTTATATATAAACAATCGGTACAATCGTTTCAAGATACTCAAAATGTTTCATAAATCAAGAATTCTTGACAAGGTTATGATTGGGTTCATGCATCATAGTTTAAGAACTCACCACGGCAGTATTTCTGCTTAATATTCAGTAATGTGACAATCACCTCGAGCAGTATTTCTTATAGTCAGCTTTTTCATTTCCCGATAGTCAATACACATTCTCATACTTCCATCTTTCTTCTTTACGAATAGTACTGGGGCTCCCTAAGGGGAAGTCCTCGGGCGAATGAACCCTTTGTTTAAGAGTTCTTGAATTTGTTTCATAAGTTCTTTCAATTCGGAAGGAGTTAGACGATAAGGGGATTTTGCAATAGGCTTAGCTCCTGGAATGAGTTCGATTCGAAATTCGATTTGATGATCAGGTGGAAGACCAGGTAATTCTTCAGGAAAGACATCCGGGTGATCACAAACTATGGGAATATTCGCAATCTGTCCTTCGGTTTTAACGTTTAAAGCATGGAGTAAGAATATATCGTCTCCCTTAATCAATTCTTTCTTAGCCTTTACTATTGAAATAATTTCAATCTTACTAGTCTCGCTATCTCCTTGAATCATCAAACTTGTTTTATCTAGTTTCTTAATCTTGACCGTTCTTTAGTTACAATCAATCTGTGCCTGGTATTGGTTTAACCAATCCAACCCTACGATAACCTCATTTTCATTCAAATTCACAGGCATTAGTGTAACTAATACCTTATTGTCACCAAAATTGATGACATAATCAGGGCATGATTCGGTTATCTTAATCCGTTCGCCACTTGCCGTTTCAACGACATAGGCATTAATACGTGGGATCGGTCTTACGCCTAAATATGGGGTGAATGCACATGAAACAAAACTTCTATTTGCCCCTGTATCAAATAGGATCTTGGCGTAAATATTATTAACTAAGAAAGTACCTGCCACTTCCTTATCATCACTTTTTGGCTCATCTCCACTTCCTAAGACGAACACTCATCCGGCACCCTTTTTCTGACCACCTGGAACTTGCTTAGGTGATTTACGGCAAGAAGTCTTATAATGCCCTATCTCTCCGCAGTTAAAACATTTAACATTTGGGCATTGGGTTACAAAATGACCAAACTTCTGATAAGTCTGGCATTTTATTCCCTGATTGGCTCTATCAGGGTTAAAATTGAATCCTCCTCTCCTTGGGAGCTTACTATTTCCAGGTTTGAACTTATAAAAAACTTCATCGGGTTTCCTTTTGTGATCAACTTTGGGTGGCTCTTGAGCTGCCACTTCATCAAACATCACCGCACTTTTCTCAACAGCCAGATCAATTGTTTCTGGTGCGATGGATTTTACTAAGGTAAGAACTTTAGGAGGTAAATCTTGAATGTAGCATTTGACTCTTATTGACTCAGGAGTAACCAGTCAAGAGCCTCCTCTTCGAAAGAATGTGCAACAAACTTCACAGCTTGGTCTGCTCTACATTCACTCATCTTTATAACAACTTCCATAGAAGTGATCCACTGCAAGGCTGCAATGGCATCTTTCTTTCCATTGAAGGGTTTGGGATGACAGTCGCTAAAATTCTTATAGTTGCATCCATGGCCTTATATTCCAGTGCTCTGGTTTGTCATTCCAACTGTTTCATGAGTTCGAGTTATGCTATATTGTTTACTACTAGAGTGGTATGAAGAATATCTTCAGTTCGAGGAACATCACCACTAGTACCTTTGTTTCAGTTTTCTAGACTATTGTGATTCTCTCTTCTTCTAAGAGCATCGTCAGGCATTCCAAGTAGAGTTGTTTGAAGCATACGGGTGACCTCAGATGCCACCGCTCCCTGGAACTGAGCTTCAGTCATAGTCACTTCTTCCACAAGTTGTTCGGGTTTAGTATTCATATTCACGTTCTCGTTTGGATCAGTATTTGTGTTTGTCGTATCGCGATTATGAGACCTAGTATTGGGTATCCTACCCCTACCTCTTCCTCTACCATGTCCTATCATCTGGTACCTACATACAAATATATAACATCAGAATTCATATAACCGGTCATAATTCAAAAATTCAGAAATTAACAACACTTGGCCAAAAATGCCTTTAATTATCTGATTTCTAGGTATTTCCCGTTATAGGTCGTACTGAATGTATATATCAAACTTATCCTAGGCATTCCAAACTAATTTCAGGTTCCTAGTTTAAGTCTAGATACTATTCATGTAGTATCTAAATCTCTTAAACCGAGGCTCTGATACCAACTGGTCATGCCCGTAACACAGGACAGTTATCTAACTAGAGTAGTACCTCCAACAGATATGTTCCCAGGTAAGAGCGACGGGTCTAGGAGAGATTGATACACCGCTCTTTCCTAGACAGAACATTCCGTTCGTTAGATAACTACATACTAGTCAAGTCAGAAGGTCACCTTCTAGTTACTGTGACGTTGATATCAAAAACACCCAGCGAAAGACTAAAATATAACTTCTATTAATATTAAAACATTGTTTACAATACTTTTAACAGAAGTTACATCACTTGTCCCAAACAAGGAACATATCAATCGGGACTTTTAGTTCCTGGCATGCCCGTCATCTAGATCATTCATCAGTTCATTCTAGTACTTGAATGCCCTACCTAATGGCTACCTGTGATGTGGTCAAAAATATTTGATAAAACACGGGTCAGCATAAAGCTGGTGAATTCATAAAAGTATCTTGAACACATCCATGGGGTTCCACCCCAAATTCATAGATAACTATGAACAATCATTAGTATATATATAACCAAAGACCGTTCCATGGGTCCTGTCCAACATGTTGTTCCACGGGCAAATGAAATACAATAAGCGCTTAGAATACGTTATATATAAACAATCGGTACAATCATTTCAAGATACTCAAAATGTTTCATAAATCAAGCGTGCCAGACAAGGTTATGATTGGGTTCAGGCATCATAGTTTAAGAACTCACCTCGGCAGTATTTCTGCTTAATAATCAGTAATGTGACAATCACCTTGGGCAGCGTTCCTAGATATTCATAACATTACTTAATAACATGCTCCTAGTTTTATGGTTCATAATAAAAGCTTAATGAGAGGTTGGAACCTTACCTTAATATTATCTATGGAACCTTGAAGCCGAATGCTTAGAAACCTTGACTCTCGTACGCGAACCGGGGCTCGGTCTGAATGTCAGAGAGTGTGTGCGTGTTTTTTAGTGTGTTTGTGTGTGAAAAGAAGTTGAAATCGACCATCTATTTATAGGGCCAAAGTGGCACCCGTAGCGGACCGCTACGCTAGGCGGTAGCGGTCCGCCACCCCTTGTGGCGGTGTAATTGGATTGGGGCATACATAGCGAACCGTTATGGTCATGCTTAGTGGTCCGCCACCAATCCACACGTCAGATTTCCATCGGCGAGTCACAGGGACACGTGTCAGCTCCCAAAACTTTCCTTAGTCCGCACGTAGAGGACCATTAAGGTCCTAGGTAATGGTCCGCTACCCCTTGATTTTTTAGAATTTTCATTTTAAGTCCCTAGAGTTTGATCATTTACATATACAACCCTCAACTTTGAATTTTTTTGCAAATTTTGTCCTTTATTTCTTGGGAAATTTTCCGGGGTGTTACATGAAACACACCTAGGAACTAGAACTTACCAGGATATCGCACATATGCGTAGGAGTCGAGCCCGTACCTTCTTGGATGGTCTTGGGTCGAATTCTCAGTAGAATAAGCAAGGATTTTTGTGGGGTTTAATGGCTGGAACAATAGTGAGTTTATGAGAAATCATATAATCAAAGAGTTTAAGTAAGAACTATGCAAGAATCGAGGATGAATCAACGGTTTACCTTGACTATTCTTTAAGAACAATTGTATTACTTTTAGAAGGCTTTCAATAACTCAAATAATGGCTGGAACATGAGAGAATATGGCTAGAAAATCTCTCGACATTGAAAGGACGAAGATTGATTTGATGTAGCAAATGTGTTATTGAGGAGAGATGAAAATTTTATAGAGATTTCTTGAAAGACTTTGCATGAAATTTAAGTGGCTATGGTGATTCCCCAGGTTATCCATCGATATTAGGGAAAATATGGAGTCAAAACCGTGAAGGGAATACAAGTCAAAACCCAAGGAAACCGACCAAGAGAAGAAAGCCCAATATTTAAACGTCAAAAAGTTGGACTTGTGTTCCCTCGCAGTACGTGAAGGGATAGCCTCCAAGCCTCGCGGTACGCAAGGAATCCTAGAAGGGTGCCCGACTATTTTGTCTGTCGCGGTACGTGAAGGACCAAGCTCAACCTCTCGTGATACGCGAGAGGCACCTTAATTTGCAAAATGCCCTTAATTTGCAAAACCACTAAGTCGACTTTATATACAATTATTCAGGGAGTTTGATTTTCAGCCGTCTATAGAGGTGCAAAGGGCAATTTTGGGTCTGTGAAAGTGAAATCAAGTGCAAGTTTGAAGCTTTTGGATTCCGGGTTCATTAGATTAACGTTTTCGGTTTTCAAGATTCAATCTTTATCGTTTCTTTCTGTGTTTTATACTATGTTCATGTTTTCTACTTCTGGTTTGAATGCTTTAAGCTTGATTGTAGGCTAAAACCTTAATATTGCCTAGGTCTAATGATGAATACTTGTTAAAGTTATGATCTTTATCGGTTTTTGGTTTTAATTGATGGATTAATGATTTTGTAAACGATTTTGGGTTGATAACTATGATGAATATGCATGCTTAATTCTAGTTGCGTGTTGATTATTACTCTGCATGTTATCTTATTGAATGTCTTTCAGTTATAGATGCATGTTTAGGTTACTTGATTATTGTTTGTGACCATGGTGGTATTACTAGACGTAGTGACCCATAGGAGTGTTAGTTGATCCTTTGCTAGATTGAGTGTTCATCTTATCTCAATACCCGAAAAGTGAGAGGTAGTCGGGTAGTCTTTGATATTAGGATCCTAAGTGAAGTCTGTCTGAGAGGAAGTTTCCCTTAGTTTGTCTTATTATTTGTTGCTATCCCGAGTCATAGTTGTTATCCTGAGATTACCCCGTGCATCCTAGATGTATTGTGGACAATGAGATCGAGAGGTGATCTGTCAGTTGGATAAATTGTCATTGTTGGAGGGACTGAAAGGTAATCCGACTATGTGGTGAGTTTAGTACATCTTTAGGTTTCTTAGTTGGTGACACCCTGAGAGTGATTAGGGATCCATTAGGTTGTCTAGAGCTGTTATCCTTAGAAACCCAGATCCATCATTGTTTCCATATCCGGTAGATGTCTTTGCTTTGCAAGTAGGATTCTGACCTAGGTGGTATTCTTCCCATTCCTGATATTTCCTTAGTCTTTTTCTTGATAGTTGAAATCATTCTTGTTTTCTGTATTATTAGTTTAATCAGTAGTGTAGTAAACCCCCCAAATCAAATTATTTAATAATATGCGTCAGAGTCTAGTATTGTTATATTAGAGTCTCTAGGGTTCGATAACTCGGTTTACTGTTAAGTTGTACTACACTCGATAGGTACACTTGCTTATCAGTGCGGTTTAGTTCGAAGGTACTCCATTTATTACTTAGAAGTCTAGGTTAGGTTTAGTTAATATTTTTATAAACCGTCTAGGTTAGGCTCAAGGCTAGTGATTTTGATTTTGTGCAACTGTTTTCACATGACTAACCACTTTGTCTTAAAGTAGTGATAACTTTTATTGTACTTTTATATCTTATCTTATAAGATCGTGTGTAGATAAATTTTATTGAAATTATTTCAATCATAAAGTCATATGAAAACATTACATCTCATATATACTTTTCACAATACTTAATTAATTTGTTTCACGGTATTTATTAGATCTGATCTAATGAAGTATCTAAAGACCTGAATGACATGTCTTACATGTCTTTATATATTTCATGTTGGATAGATGGTATTGAATTCTTAATTCATAGTTAGTCAAAAATCATAATGCATAAAAGATTTAAGTAAGTCATACTTAAAATAATCAATCAATATTCAAAAGAAAATAAATCTGGAATTTAAATTTGTTCTGAACAAAAATAAAATAACATCATCAAATGGTGTAATCAACAACTTGAAACAATCTTCAAGTTTTGTCAGTCTTCCTTTTCTTCTTCCTTTCCTTCTTTTCTTTTATCTTTGCAAAAAACAAGTTTGCATATGTTAAAAGTCTAACTTTTAAGTGATAAAGAAACTGTGACGCCCGTAACACAAGACAGTTATCTAACTAGAGTAGTACCTCCAACAGATATGTTCCGAGGTAAGAGCGAAGGGTCTAGGAGATATTTATACACCACTCTTTCCTACAGAGAACTTTCCGTTTGTCAAATAACTACATACTCGTCAGAAGGTCGCTTTCTAGTTACTGTGACGTTGATATCAAAAACACACATCGGAAGACTAAAACCATTAACTTTTATTTAAACAATAAAATAGTGTTTACAACATGTTCTCATAAAAGCTACATCATCTGTTCCTAACAAGGAACAAGTCAGTCGGGACTTATAGTTCCTGGCATGCCCATCATCTGGATCACTCATCATCTAGTCCGGGAATGCCCTGTCTAATGACTACCTGTGATGCGGTCAAAAACATTTGATAATACATGGGTGAGCACAAAGCTGGTGAATTCATAAACTAAAATAGTTTATTAAAATGACCCGCCAAAGTATCTTGAACACATTCATGGGCTTCAACACCCAATTTCATTGATAACTATGAATAATCATTCAGTATATATATAACCAAATACCGTTCCACAGGTCCTGTCTAACATGTCGTCCACGAGCAATTGAAATACAATAAGAGATTAGAATACGTTATATATAAACAATCGGCATAATCATCTCAGGATAATCAAAATGTTTCATAAATCAATCATGCTAGACAAGGTCATGATTGGGTTCATGCATCACAGTTTAAGAGCTCACCTGGACAGTATTTCGGCTTATTAATCAGAAATATGGCAAACACCTCGGGCAGAGCTCCTAGATAATCATAACATTACTTAATTTATATATTCGTAGCTTAATGATTCATAACCAAAGCTTAATGGGAGGTTGGAACTTTACCTCAGCACTATCTACGGCAAGTTTGAAGTCAAAATACTGGAAACCTGACTCTCGTACGCGAACCGGGGCTCGTGATTATATAATCAGAGAGTGTGTGAGTATTTTGGTGAATTGGTGGGTGTGGAATGGCTGGGATCGATCATCTATTTATAGGGCTAAATGGGGATCCGTAGCGGACAGCCAACAAAGGTGGTGGCGGTCCGCCACCCCTTGAGGTGGCCTATTTGGCTTCGCGCACACGTAGCAGACCGTTATGATCTGGCTTAGGGGTCCGCTACCCTTCCACGCGTCAGATTTTTATCGGCGAGTCATAGGGGCACGTGTCATCTCCCGAGTGTTTTTCTTAACCAGCACGTAGCTGACTGCTAAGGTCTTGGGTAGCGGTTCGCTACCCCTTTATTTTGTAGAATTTTAATTTTTAGTCCTTGAACATTATTTATTTACATATCCACCCCTCAACTACGAAAATTGGCAAGTTTATTCCTTTATTTTCTAGGGAATTTTCGAGGTGTTACAGAAACAACGAAAAGTTGCCTAGATACCTGAAGTATATGCATTTAAGCATTCTCTAGCAACAAAAGCTTCGAGAATCTCTCTCACTTGGCATTTCGGTTTAGATATGTGTGCTTTGGTCTCACCAACATCTTTGCCCTTATCCCTGGTTTTGACAGTCTCTACTACCTCTCTGCTTGGGTAGGACAAGTGGAGATCATCATCAAACATAGCTCGAATGATGTTCTTGTTGGAACCTAGTAGCCCATAGAAATCAATTATAGGCTAAAAATGTACAACTATGAAGTTTTCTATCAAAAAAACTATGTTTTCGATCGAAAAATGTTTTTGGCCGAAAACACTTTTCGATCAGAGTTTTTGGACAAAATCTTCTTAGTATATATATATATGTTGTCTTTGAACTGTGTATGTAGATTTCTCATATGTAACTTTTGATCATATCTTTATAGTGAAATCAAATCCTTTGTTGTTGATATAATCTGGTTGTAATTGCAATTGTTCATCAATGAAGATTACTTGTTTGATTGTGCATTTCATGTTTGTGGCATTTCTCATTATCATTTATGTTTGATTCGATCTACTCGAGTATAGTTTTATTCTGGATTGATTCCGCCTTTCCAGAGGTTGTTTAAAGATCAGAGACTTGAATATCATCGGATCAGAAGGGATCAGAAGTGGTATCAGAGCTGTTGGTTAAAGCTCTTGGTATTCAAGTAGTTTTTCATCAAATTTGATCGAATCAGATTGATATTTTATGCCATTGTTGTACTTTCAGAGCTAAAAGTGATGGAGATGAAGTCTACAATTGATTCGGAGGCTTGATTTTGTATCCGGATTGTTGCAGAGAGTTTTTTGTCGATTGAAGTGTTCTTGGGAAGAATTGACCAAAAAGTCTGGTTGAAGGAGTCGAAATCTATTTTCGACCGAAAAGTGTGTAGTTTTCGATCGAAAAAGTGTTATCCAAAATATCAGAGGTTCGAAATCTCTTGTGTTCGAAATTTTGACTTTTCGACCGAAAAGTCTTGTACGAAAAAGGTTTTCGACCGAAAAAGTCCTGAGTTGGAAGTTTTTCAGATTTCGACTAAGTGTTTCAAAGTGTAAGTGTAAGATGGTTGAAAGGTTTACGATACTGAGAAAGTTGTGGGAAAGTCGACAACATTGCTGAAGTCAATCTCAGAGTTTTCCAACTAGAAAGTTATGTTGAAAGAATATTTCAAGTTCACTGAGCATACTCTATGGGATTCAATTGTAAAAGGTCTTCATATACCGAGAACTGCAAATGCTGATGGGTTGGTTCCTATTGCAGATCCAGATTTGTTTTCTGAGGAAGACAAGAAGTTGATTCAGAGAGATAACCGAGCTTTGGGATCAATTATCTTAGCTCTTTCGACTTAACTATATCTCATCTTTGAGCAGCACGATACAGCTCAAGGATTGTGGAATGCTTTATGCCTAAGGTTTGAAGGAAATGCAGCACAACAAGAGAGTCAAACTGATCTTTTGTTGAAGCAATATAACATGTTTAGTTACAAAAAGAATGAAACCATGAGTGAACAAGTCACAAGGTTTACCACCCTGATTAACAGACTTAGGAAAATGGGTGTCAAGTTTGAGGAGTATGATTTGGGAAAGGAGCTACTGGATTCATTACCTGATTGTTGGAGCATACTGTGCATGCTGATAAAAAAGAACTACTCCAGATTTGAAGAACAAGTCACTTGAAGATATAATCTGCGTACTTGAATCATATGAGTTAGATGCAAAGAAAAGAGAGTTGAATAATGAAGACAAGCCAAATGTTTCAAGTTCAGCTAATGCAGCATTGTTTTCTAGAAATGGTGATGGAAGCAGTGGTTCTAAGTCTGAAAAGGGTAAGGGTTGTTGTGAGCATTCTGCTGGAGAGAAGGTTAAAGTTACTGGTCAAATTCCTGAAGATCAGATTGCTTTGTTTGGAGCCTTTATGAGTAGCTATGATGCTTTGGTAACTTGCAAGCTTCAACCGGCTATGCATGATGTTGAGGATCTTGTGAAGATAAATCCAGATGATCTTGAATACATAGATTTACAGTGGCAAATGGCCATGATCGCTGTTGGAGCCAAGAAGTATCTTCAATAGGTCGGAAAATACAAGCTCCAATTTGGAAAGAAAGCTGGTTTTGACAAAGTAAAGCTCGGACGTTATAACTGCCAACAACTTGGACAGTTTGCTCGTGAGTGTCCAAAAGATAAGAAAAAGAAACTTGAAGGTAGTGGAGTGAAGTTTGTAGAGATGATTGAGGAGAATGAAAAGTCTAAGAAAGCTCCAACTGCTCTAATGTCAAAGAAACTAAGTAATTATGAGTGGGATGAGTAGATTGAAGATGCTGGAGATGAGTTAGATGAGGCTCTGATGGCTGAAATAGAAGTTTCGAAGAAAGCAGCTGATATTGCTAGTGATTGTGCGTTCAAAAAAACTGATGACAAAGGAAAAGGAAAAGTTGTTGATTCTGATGAGACTTCTTCTAACAGAGAGGTAACTTATGAAAATGAGTTTTCTATTTACTCTCCTGATTGTGTTGATAAAATGCAGAATTCTCATGCAGCAAATATTTTTCTAATTACTGAGAATGATAAACTGAAGAGGGTGAATAAAGAGTTAAAACAAAATGAGGTTACTTACACCAGAAAAATCAAAGCTCTTTTGAAAGATAATGTCACTTTTAAAGAATATGTTGATAAAAAGGATGTTTTGATAAAAGATCTTTCTGACAAACTAATTGCATCTGAAACTGATTTAATCAAAGAACGGGTAATAGTGGCTAAGTGGAAAATGCAACAAATTGTGTTTGATGATTGTGTTAGCAAACACATAACTGTTTATATCTAAGATGGTTTGGGTTATAACAAGGTACATCATCCTAATAATTTTGTGCCATTTCCTAAACCGCATGAATCAAATGAGTTGATAAATGCGAGTGATTCTAATTTTCATGACATGTATGTTAGTGCAGATGTAAACACAGGTTCTGTTGAGGATGAGAGTTATCTTGATGGAGTTAAAAGTTTTTTTTGAATTTAATAAACAGTGTACTAGAGGGTTCATAAGAGATTGCAAGCAATATCTCGATGTTGATTGTGATCTCAATAGATTTGTTAATGTTTGTGAGAAATTTGACGTAAACAGTTGTTTAGATTTTGACAGTTCATATGTTTCTGCTTGTTCTACTAATGTTGTTTGTGATGATTCTAATTGTGTGTCTGAGGTGTCAACAACATCTACTTTCTTTGATAAAGTGACGCACACAGCTAGAGAGTATGTACCGCTCCCCAAAGTCTCAAGTCTAGTTGATGATGTCGTACTAGATGAGTATGGGAATCCATTAACTCAGGAGTATGATTTATCAAATGAAAGACCTAAGAAAAATGAGTTCATAGCACCAGAGAACACATGACTAAGACAGTAAGAAGTTTGTCAAAGTTAAAATCAATGCACCAACAAAGATTCAAAGAGAGTCAATTAAAGTTTGTCTCAAAGGAAAATTAGTTGATGTCTAAGACAAGTTCATTGATATCAAAGATAAGCCTACTCATAGCAAATGACACTTAAGAAAAGGTGTTTGCTGGTTTAAGAGTGACAAAGAAAAGTCTGTGTTTGAAGTAGACGAGTGTTCAAAGTCAAAATCAAAGTTAAAGACTAAAAGCTACAATTGTTTTGTTTGTGGTCAAGTTGGATATTTTGCGAGAAACTGCAAACACAATTCAAGTAAGTCAAAGTTCAAACGGCACAAAGAGAGAGCTAAAAGAAATATCACAAAGCGTTTCAAGAAAGCGTCTGAGAACGACAGTTTGCCTGAGTCCGGAGTGAAACAATGTTACAGTCGTGCTTACTTGCTTTCTAGAGATTGTTATGATTTATATTCAAATGCATGTCGTGATTATGTGTTACCAAAATTCGTGGACAAAAGGGTCCAAAATAGTCCAAGATATGTGAAAAAAACTAACCAACCAAGCTATTTTGCTAAAGAAAAATTCACTAAGAAATATGGGAAAAATGTTGGTTGTTTTTGGAAAATTAAAAATGAACAGACTTCACATATCGTTGGAACAAATAATGGTGTAAACTTGAAGGAAAAGTCATTGTGACTAAGACTGTAAAAAGTCAGATTCAACCCGGGTAAAATATGATCTGGTGTCACACCCCCAATTTCAACTAACGGAGTTTTATCGTTTGCGAAGTGACAAACCAGGATCTCAGTCATTAGTTACATTGAACGACTCTATATGTGACTCAAATGAAAATATCATATCAATCAGAGTAAATGCGGAAGCGAATAAAGAAATTAAATGCGCAAAACAAGCGCGCCCAAAAAGTCCATTCCAAACATAAATGAAAACAATCCAAATGTAATATTAAAACATAATTCAAAAGTAGGACTCCATGCATGTCCTAGATGTGCACCTGTGCTTTATCTTAGCGACCTGAGAAAAGATGTCAACACGAGGTTGGTGAGTTCACAGGTTTCAATATATAAATAAACGTTTACCAGATTATTGTACATTCAATATGTACCTATAGGTATCTAACAAACGTTACATGTTTAACTTAAGCGCTCACAACCAAAGCTGACCCGTTTGTTTATTTGCCTCCTGCCAGGTCTATCAACTCTGGCGATGTAAGTAGGCTAACATTTCACCCGTTCGACTTCAAATCGAGTTAGCGTGACTAACGCGGGTGGGATTTGTTAAACCCAGTAGTACTACTAAACATTACCTCACTAAGATCCATATTAACGGTCCGATGTGTGTTGAGAACTTTCAGTGAGAGCGTGTTTCGCTTAGCTTTAAACATTGATAACATATGAATTATGATAATCTCAAAAGTAGTTGTGACATGCTTTCTCCCCCAAGTTAAAACACTAAAAAGGGGCAGCACATGATTGCGTAGGAAGTAATCACACAAGTAAAATCTCAAGCGTTAGCCAGACACGGCTCACGAATGCCCTAGAATTACAACATAATTATTAGGGATAAAATGGGAATTGTGACGACGACACGGAATGAGAAACATTCTAACGATCAAAGAGTATACGAACGTGTCTACGAGAATAAAGGATTCTTAAATTAACCAATTAAGAAAACCATCATTTACGACGAGTGACAACTATTAAAATATAATAAATATATACGAGCGTTGTCTCCATTATATAATGGCCTAAGATTATAATATATATATATATATATTATTTTTAGATTTATCAAAGTATTATAATAAACAATTGCGCGACAAAATAATAAACCTATTATTTTATTCGAGGATAACAACGAGCGTAAATAATATAAATAATTACATTATTTATTATTTTAAAACGTTCTTTCAAGTTTATAACCGAAACGATATTTAAATATATCACTTTTAATTAAAGTGACGGTTTGAAAATATTATATTATTTTTAAATGCAATTTAATTAAAAATACGAGACACGAGGCTAAACCCGAGTCCACGGGTGGTTTTCCCGGTCCAAAGCTCTTTTATATAAAAACATAATAATATAGTAATTGATTTTTATAAATAAAATCCCATTAAAATGCACATTTAAAAAGAAAACAGGGGAGGAGGATTCGAACCCGGGTCTCCTCTCCATGAGCACACACACTTAACCAGTCCCACCCGCTAGGGTAATCGCGATATGAACCAAACCAAAATGGTTTTAATAATCAAGTCCCTAAGATTCCGCCCTCATACTAACCCGCGATCGATCCCACCCCAAAACTCACAAATTCGAAAACAATGATTCAAATCAGTAAAGGGGTTTTGTAAATCGAGTAAGACGATTCTGTCGTTAAGTTTAATTGAAAAATCATCGCTTTTAGGATGGTTTAATTACTCGTTTAAGAACCAAAAACCCTAGGTATGAATACGAAATCGATTTGACCAATTCGGATGTTAAAAGTGAATGGAATCATAGGGTTTTTGACAAATAGAGGGTTGCGAATCCAACCCTATGGTTTAATTTGATTGAGGAAATCGTTAAAATCAAAACCCCCAAATTTGAATATGAACGATCCCTAGAATTCGGATTAAGATCAATTCGATGTTAATTGATTCAATTGATATGGGCTTTCAAGTATTAACATATTTCGAATTGGTCCGTTATTTGCCGGTTTCATATGAACCCTAGAATCGGTTTCATATGAACCCTAGAATCGGGTTCATGTGAACCCTAGAATCGGGTTCATGATAAATTCGGTAACGAAAGCCTCAATTAGCATAGGGCGTTCAATTTGAGAGTAAAAACGGTGAGTTCAATTACTAGAAAGAGAAGTTATTTGACCGAGATCGGCTAGGATGCAGGTCTAGTTATGCGAGCTTGTTCTCCGACGACTACGGCTTCAACTACAGAGGAATTGGCATGTGGGAAAGCTCCAGAGGTGTGCGATTTAGATGTGTGTAAACTCGAATTGTAAAAGCAAAATGCGGATTCTCCTAACTTGATGAAGGGGTCGACGGTTTCAACTTGAATTCCCATAATTGGGATTAAACTCGAATCAATAATCCGTTATTTGCCAGAGTATTGGTCGATTATGACAATTAATGTGTTTTTGCAGTTACGATTTCAAACGAATTTGAGTTGAAGGATGAGAACTTGAATCAAAGAACTCTCGGTTTAACTTTGTAAAGTCAACAGAAATCAAAATCCTTTGATTTTGACTTTGTAAGGTCAAGAGAATAGGTTTTGGATAATTACATAGTTAGTCCTTGAGATTATAAGTTTGAATAGTGACAGAAATGGTCCTTAAGGTTTATAATAGAGTTAACAGGGTTAAGAACTAACGGATTTGTGTTAACGGGGTTAACCTAAAATAGCCGGATGTGACATTATCCCCTAGTTGAAAGAATTTTTGTCCCAAAAATTAAAAAATAATAGTAATAAAATTTTTTTTCTGGATGTCACATCATCCACTAGTTGAAAGAATTTTCATCCCGAAAATTAAAATAGTACCTTAAGAGTTTGATGTGGAGTAATTGAATAGATGAGGATACTTGCGCATCATCTGATCCTCACGCTCCCACCTGAATTCCGGACCGCGTTTCGAGTTCCAACGAACTCTGACAATAAGGATTTTACTGCGTTTAAGCGTTTTGACTTCCCTATCTATGATTTCCACGGGTTCTTCGACGAATCGCAACTGTTCATCGATGTGTAGTTCCTCAAGAGGAACCGCGAGTGACTCGTCTGCTAGACATTTCTTCAAATTTGAGACGTGAAAGACGTTGTATACACCACTAAGTCCTTCAGGTAGGTCCAATTGATACACTACTGGGCCAATTGTCTTCACTATCTTGAATGGTCCAACATAACGAGGATTCAGTTTGCCTCGTTTTCCAAAACGATTGACACCCTTCCAAGGTGAGACTTTTAACAAGACCATATCCCCTACTTGAAATTCTAATGGCTTACGACGCTTATGGGTATAGCTTTTCGACGATCACGAGCTGCTGCCGTACGATTTCTAAATTGAACAATTTTCTCAGAAGTTTCAAGTACGAGTTCAAGACCTGTAAATTGATTATCCCTAACTTCGGCCCAGCAAATAGGAGAACGACATTTTCGTCCATATAATGCCTCAAATGGAGCTGATTTGATGCCAGTGTGATAATTGTTGTTGTAGGAGAACTCCACCAACGGTAGGTGAGACTCCCAAGTATTGCCAAAATCAATCACACAAGCTCGTAGCATATCCTCCAGAGTTTGAATTATACGCTCCGTCTGGCCATCAGTTTGAGGATGGTAATTTGTGCTCATGTCTAGACGCGTGCCTAGAGCTTTATGTAACGATTGCCAGAAATGGGAGGTGAATCATGCATCACGATCCGAAATGATAAAGATTGGCACTCCATGCCGAGAGACTACTTTTTTCAAGTAAATACGAGTAAGCTTCTCCATTTTGTCTCTTTCCTTGATTGCTAAGAAGTGAGCGGACTTTGTTAAACGATCAACGATTACCCAAATGGTATCACATCCAGTAGGAGTTCGTGGCAATTTTGTGATAAAGTCCATGGATATCTGCTCACATTTCCACATGGGATTTTCCTGTTGCTAGAGTAGGCCGGCAGGTTTTTGATATTCTACTTTGACCTTTACGCAAGTCAGGCACTTGCTCACATAGGTGGCTATATCGGCCTTCATCTTTGGCCACCAATACAACACCTTTAGGTCATGGTACATCTTGTCGGAACCTGGATGAACAGAGTAACGAGATTTATGAGCTTCAACCATGACTAGTTCCCTTAAATTCCTGAATACTAGAACCCATATTAGCTCGGCGTAGTAGCGAATGTTGTCAGATTTGATCTCAAGTTGTGCTCCATACCGCGCCTGCCTTCCAGCGGTAGGTTTTCCTCCTTCCGGGCTTCGAGTTGAGCACTACGGATTTTGTCAGGTAATCTGGTGTGAATAGTAAGCTGTAATGCTCGAACTCGTTTGGGCTTGGTTTCCTTTCGACTTAGGGCATCAGCTACAATATTAGCCTTACCTGGATGATACCGGATCGCACAGTCATAATCATTCAAGAGCTCGACCCAATGACGATGTCTCATGTTCAGCTCTTTCTGCTCGAAGATATGCTAAAGACTCTTGTGATCGGTGTAGATAGTGCACTTGGTACCGTACAAGTAATGTCTCCATATCTTAAGCACAAAAACTATGGCTCCCAACTCTAGGTCATGAGTGGTGTAGTTTTTCTCGTGAATCTTTAGGTGACGTGAAGCGTATGCGATTACTTTTTCTCGTTGCGTTAACACACAACACAGACCCTGAATGGATGCATGAAAATACACCACAAAATCATCCTTTCCCTCCGGAAGAGCTAGAATAGGTGCACTGCAAAGTTTATGCTTAAGGAGTTGAAATGTTGACTCCTTGTTATCGCCCCAGTTATAGGCTTTACCCTTCTGAGTTAAGGCAGTGAGAGGTTGTGCAATATTAGAAAATCCTTCGATGAATCGGCGATAATAACCAGCCAATCCTAGAAATTGTCGTACTTCAGTCGGAGTCGTCGGTGCTGCCCAATTCTTGATGGCTTCAATCTTTGATGGATCGACATGTATCCCCTTCTCATTAACCACATGTCCTAATAATTGAACTTCCCGAATCCAGAATTCACACTTGGAAAACTTAGCATACAGCTGCTCCTGCTTTAGTAATTCCAGAATTAAATGTAGATGTTCCTCATGTTACCCCTTGTTCTTGGAATAAATGAGAATGTCGTCGATGAAAACGATAACAAATTGATCAATGTATGATCTACACACATGGTTCATGAGGTCCATGAACACCGCGGGTTAGTCAATCCGAAAGGCATGACCATGAACTCATAGTGGCCGTACCTTGTCCTGAAAGTGGTCTTGGAGATATCCTCATCTCGGACACTCAATTAGTGGTAACCAGACCTAAGATCTATCTTGGAATAGAAACTTGATCCTTAGAGTTGATCAAAGAGATCATCTATGCGAGGCAGAGGATAATGATTCTTGATTGTCACTTTAGTCAGTTCACGGTAGTCAATACACATGCGGAAGGTCCCGTCCTTCTTCTTGACAAACAGGACTGGAGCTCCCTATGGCGATGAGGTAGGTTGGATGAAACCTTTATCTAACAATTCTTGTAGCTGAGTAGATAGCTTTGCAATTCACTGGGTGCTAGTCTATAAGGTGCCCGAGCGATCGGCGCTCCTCCGGGTGTTAGATCGATTTGGAATTCAACTTGACGGTGCGGTGGCAGACCAGGCAAATCCTCGGGAAATACATCTGGATAGTTGCAAACAATCGAAATATCATCAATATTCTTCTCCCCGGATGGCTGCTCGGCGACGAAAGCTAGAATAGCAGTATGGCCTTTTCGAAGACACTTATGTGCTTTCATGAAGGATATGATGCCCATGACTGCACCACTCCTTTCGCCCTGAACAGAAAGAGTTTCTCCACTCGGGAGAGGAATGCGAACTATTTTCTCAAGACAGATGATTTCGGCTTGGTTTTTAGATAACCAGCCCATGCCGACAATTACATCGAAACTACCAAGTGTGACCGGCATAAGGTCGATATCAAGTTTATGACCAGCCAACTCAAGCTTACAACCCTTAAGAATGTGGGTTGTTTCAATTATTTAGCCATCGCTATTTTTATTACGTACTTACCTTCTAGCAGAGTTGGAGTTTCTTTTATCATATCACTAAGCTTCTTAGATATAAAACTCATATCAGCACCAATGTCAAAAAGAACAGAAGCAAAGTAATTGTTTAAGAGGAACTTACCGGTGACCACATTATGATCATATCGAGCTTCTCCGGATTCTAGCACGAAGGCTCGTCCTCTCGCACCATTCCCATCATTATTACCATTGTTATTGCCATTGTTGTTGTTCTGGTTAGGGTTGTGATTGCCATTACCTCCCTTCTTCAACTGTCCTTCCCACACTCAAACAACCCTTTGTAGACCCTAGCTGTTGAAAAGGCTGCTTGGCTTGCAACTCACCCTTACAATCCTTGGCAGCATGGCCTATCTTACAACAACGCTGACAACGGTTACAAACCCCGAAATGATGGAAGTTACGTTTGTTGCACTTGGGGGATTTCCCCGCATATCCACCTTGATTTTGACCTGAAGTGGTCGTCTGATTGAAGTTCTTAGCAGGCTCAAACTTACGCTGCTACTGCTGAGGTTGATTAAACTGGGGTCCCTTGGAGTTGGAGTTGGAGTGGTGATCAAACTTGCGCATATGGTTGTCGGTGGATTTAGAAACCGAACCCCTCGGGGTAGAGTTCCTTGAGTCACCGCCTGATCGGTTAACTTGTGGTCAAGTTTGATGGTCTGTTGGATGGTAGTAGGGTTGGATGAGGTGACCATGCTCTGAATCTGAGGCACTAAACCTCCAATGTACAGCTCAATCCTTTTGTAATCCGGGGTCACCATTTGTGGGAACATGGTAGCAATCTCAAGGGAGCGAGTGGTATAAAGTTCAATTTCAGAACCTTCCATTTTCAGGTTCCAGAATTCCCCTTCCAGCTTCTGAATCTCATCCCGAGGACGGTACTCCTCCTTCATCATTTTCTTAAACTCCTCCCATTGGAGTGCATTAGCCATAGCTAGACCCAACATTTGGACCTGAGCGTTCCACCATGTGAGAGTCTGGCCCTCCAAAGTACCAGAAGCAAACTTGACCTGATTCGTCAGGGGACAGTTTCACATGGCGAACACTGATTCCACTTTCTCGAACCATCGGAGTAGTCCGACAACTCCCTCAGCTCCACTAAAAGTGTGGGGCTTACAGTCCATGAATGTCTTGAATGTACAAGCTGGTTGATTATTCTGCTGACCTGGATTTAGAAACATAATATAGGATCGGGATTATAAAGCCTAGGAAAGACGTCTTGAGACTAGTCAATGGTTATAGTATTTATTTGCAGCATTATGTGCTGCTACAGCCTCAGCCACACTATCGTTAATTAGTGCCGCCAGCTCAGCTGCTGTCATGTTAATGGTGCCTCGACCACCAGCACGACCTCCACGTACTCTTCCCAACATAATTCTTCACATTCACAAATACAAAATAATGAGAAATATATCTCATTTAAAAAATTATATGTACAAGTAAGGAAATGATAACTAAACACAACGTCTAATATTTCGAAATTAAATAAGTTGTAAAGCTACAAGATAAATAATTCAAAACATCAAACTTCTTATGCTTTTATTGAATGGGAACAACTTTACCCATATAGGTTTGAAATGGAAAGACATAATCAAAGCATAAAATAGATAAAAGGAAAGGTAAGATAATATAATCATCAAACATCATCGTCATCGGAGGAAATGCATGATAGAGCATCATCTATCTCGACCGGCTCCTCCTCAGGTGACTCCTCTTCTAATGGCTCATCCTCGAATGGCTCATCCTCGAATGGCTCCTCCTCAGCGTCAGAAAGCGGGGCATTTCCTTGCCAAAGTGCTGCCTCCATTTGGGCCTCCAGATGTGTCGCTCTACTCAAAATCCCTTCGGCAGCATCATCTGAGGTGTCCACCCTCGTTTCTAAATACTGAACCCTATCCACTAGATGGTTATGGACCTGATCCTTCACTGCTAGCTCAGTGGTCAAATGCTCAACCTGTTCCTTATTCTCTTCTACATGTAACTCCCGCTACAGAATACCAGGTATCTCACTAGAAGTATCCTTCACAATTCCTAATTCCTTAGTCAAAAAAATTACAAAGGTCGCAAAAGCTTGCTCCATGGTACATGGCAAGCTAGGTAAAGTAGATGACGAAGAAGTGGAACCAAAATAAGGTGATGGAACATTTCCCATCTCAATCCATCTTTGAATCATTTTTAGGTATGAATCCCAATTGCGCGATGCATCCCTTGCTCACACGCTACTCGACTCACCCTGTTCAACAGAATTATCACTAGAACTGGTCCGGCGCCTTTTGGGCTCTTGGGACGGTAGGATAGGTGCATCATGTCCTGGTGCCTTAGGTGATGGTGGTGGGGTTGACGGCATGGTTCTATAACGTAATATATAAGTGCCAAAATCCAAACGTCTATGACATGTAACTAATGTGTGAGGTTATAGTCTAGTATGCAATCCTAATACTCTATAACCAATGGCTCTGAAACCAATCGTCACACCCCTAATTTCAACTAACAGAGTTTTACCATTTGGTAAGTGACAAACCAGGATCTCAGTCATTACTTACATTGAACGACTCTATATGGGACTCAAATGAACATATCATATCAATCAGAGTAAATGCGGAAGCGAATAAAGAGAGTAAATACGCAAAACAAACGCGCCCAAAAAGTCCAGTCCAAACATAAATGAAAACTCTCCAAATGTAATATTAAAACATAATTCAAAAGTAGGACTCCATGCATGTCCTAGATGTGCACATGTGCCTTATCTTAGCGACCTGAGAAAACATGTAAGAAAAGATGTCAACACGAGGTTGGTGAGTTCACATGTTTCAATATATAAATAAATGTTTACCAGATTATTGTACATTCAATATGTATCTATAGATAGCTAACCTACGTTTCATGTTTAACTTAAGCGCTCGCAACCGAAGCTGACTGATTGTTTATTTGTCACCTGCCAGGTCTATCAACTCTGGCGATGTGAGTACGCTAACATTTTACCCATTCGACCTCAAATCGAGTTAGTGTGACTAACGCGGGTAAGATTTGTCAAACCCAGGAGTACTACTAAACATTGCCTCGCTAAGATCCATATTAACGGTCCGATGTGTGTTGAGAACTTTCAGTGATAGCGTGTTTCGTTTAGCTTTATCACTGATAACATATGAATTATAATAATCTCAAAAATAGTTGTAACATGATTTCTCCCCAAGTTAAAACATTAAAAAGGGGCCGTGAAAACTAACCTGATTGCGTAGGAAGTAATCACACTAGTGTGAGAATGAAATCTCAAGCGTTAGCCCGACACGGCTCACGAATGCCCTTGAATTAAAATATAATTATTAGGGATAAAATGGGAATTGTGACGACGACACGGAATGAGAAACGTCCTAAGAGAAATGTTCTAAAGATCAAAGAGTAGACGAACGTGTCTACGAGAATAAAGGATTCTTAAATTAACCAAATAAGAACACCATCATTTGCGACGAGTGACAATTAATAAAATATAATAAATATATCCGAGTGTTTTCGCCATTAAATAATGGCCTAAGAATATAATATATACATATATTAATTTTAGATTTATCAAAGTATTATAATAAACAATTGCGCGACAAAATAATAAATCTATTATTTTATTCGAGGATAACAACGAGTGTAAATAATTACATTATTTATTATTTTAAAACTTTCTTTCAAGTTTATAACCAAAACGATATTTAAATATATCACTTTTAATTAAAGTGACGGTTCGAAAATATTATATTATTTTTAAATGCAATTTAATTAAAAATACGAGACACGAGGCTAAACCCGAGTCCACGAGTGGTTTTCCCGGTCCAAAGCTCTTTTATATAATAATATAATAATATAGTAATTGATTTTATAAATAAAATCCCATTAACCCGGGTCTCCTCCCTATGAGCACACACACTTAACCAGTCCCACCCACTAGGGTAATCGTGATATGAACCAAACTAAAATGGTTTTAATCATCAAGTCCCTGAGATTTCCCACACACTAACCCGCGATCGATCCCAGCCCAAAACTCACAAATTCGATAACAATGATTCAAATCAGTAAAGGGGTTTTGTAAATCGAGTAAGGACGATTCTGTGGTTAAGTTTCATTGAAAAATCATTTCTTTTAGGATGGTTTAATTACTTGTTTAAGAACCGAAAACCCTAGGTATGCATACGAAATCGATTTGTCCAATTTGGATGTTAAAAGTGAATAGAATCATAGGTTTTTTGACAAACAGAGGGTTGCAAATCCAACCCTATGGTTTAATTTGATTGAGGAAATCGTTAGAATCAAAACCCTCAAATTTGAATATGAACGAACCCAAGAATTCGGATTAAGATCAAGTCGATGTTAATTGATTCAATTGATATGGGGTTTTCAAGTATTAACAGATTTCGAAACTAGCCCAGAGATTTAATTGGATTAACATCATGCTTGAGGTAGAGTTCGATCAATTCGGTTTCATAAGAACCCTAGAATCAGGTTCATGATAAATTCAGTAACGAAAGCCTCAATTAGCATAGGGCTTTCAATTTGAGAGTAAAAACGAAGGTGAGGGTGAGTTCAATTACTAGAAAGAGATGCGAATTGACCGAGATCGACTAGGATTCAGGTCCGGTTGTGCGAGCTTGTTCTCCGGCGACTCCGACTTCAACTACAGAGGAATTGACATTTGGGAAAGCTCCAGAGGTGTGCAATTTAGTTGTGTGTAAACTCGAATTGTAAAAGAAATACGCGGATTCTCCTAACTTGATGAAGGGATCGACGGTTTCAACTTGAATTCCCACAATTGGGATTAAACTCGAATCAATGATTCGTTATTTGTCGGAGTAGTGGTCGATTATGACAATTAATGTGTTTTGCAGTTATGATTTCAAATGAAATTCAGTTGAAGGATGCGAATTTGAATCAAAGAACTCTCGGTTTGACTTTGTAAAGTCAACATAAATCAAAATACTTTGATTTTGACTTTGTAAGGTCAAGAGAATAGGTTTTGGATAACTACATAGTTAGTCCTTGAGATTCTAAGTTTGAATAGTGACAGAAATGGTCCTTAAAGTTTATAATAGAGTTAACAAGGTTAAGAACTAATGGATTTGGGTTAACGGGGTTAACCCGAAATAGCCGGATGTCACATCTGGGTACATGTTTCTCATTAAGTTTGTCTTGAATGTGTATATTCAAACCGGGAGGACTATTAATAATGCTTGGCATGTTGATAGCGGTTGCTCAAGGCACATGACAGGATAAAGAGAGATTCTGGATAATTTTCGATGTTTTGACGATGGTTTTGTTGCTTTTGGTGGAGACAAAAAGGGAGGGAAAGTTACTGGTCTGGGAACAGTGTCAAATGATCTTATCATGCTCGAGAAAGTTAATTTCATGTCTCAGTTGGAGTTTAATTTACTCAGTGTTTCACAAGTGTGTGATAAAGACATAGTAGTTCACTTTATAGCAAAAAAAAGTGCTTATTCTTAAAGCATGGATTGGTTATTACTGAAGACATGATACTGATGCCTGCTCCAAGACAGTCAACACATATGTGGTTGATATGATTGATCATTCAACACCATTAAATGTTTCGTGCATGTTATCAAAAGCAACTGGTTCAGAATCTTATCTGTGGCATCGTCGAATGGGACATGTGAACTTGAAAAACATGAACAATTTGGTTCATAAAGATCTCGTGCGAGGTTTTACCCAGAAAGGAATTTATAATTCAAGAGAGTTGCATGTCATGTGCAAAGGGAAAACAACACAAGAAGTCCCATCTAAGAAAGACCGTGACAACATTAACTCGACCTTTATTTCTGATTCATATGGATTTATGTGGTCCAGTTCGTGTCAAAAGCATTGCGAAAAAATCTTATTGTGTTGTTATCACAGATGATTTTTCAAGATTTTCTTGGGTGTTTTTCCTTGCAATAAAGGATGAGACACCTGAAACAATAATTGAATTCATAAAAGGATTGAAAACATCTGTGATAGCAAAGTGTCAATCATTCGCAGTGACAATGGAACTGAGTTTAAAAATAAACTGATAAATGCTTTTTATGCAGAAAAAGGTATAACACATCAATTTAGTACAGCTAGGACACCACAAAAATGGAGTGGCTGAAAGAAAGAACAGAACATTAATCGAAGCTACTCGCACAATGCTTGTAGATTCAAAATTGCCCATCATTTTATGGGCTGAAGCAGTCAACACGACATGCTATGTATTAAATAGAGTTCTTATGGTGAAGCAACACATAAAAACTTCCTATGAACTATTTTTCAAAAGAAAGCCGTATATCAAGTTCTTCAAAGCGTTTGGTTATTCGTGTACACTCTTAAATACACAAGATTCTTTGCCAAAGTTTGCTGCTGTTGGAGATGAATGTTATTTTCTGGGATATTCTTCATATCAAAAAGGCATTCGGAGTTTATAACAAGAGAACAAAGATTGCTCAGGAATCGTATTATGTGGAATGGCAAGAGATGAATATCTCTCGTGAATAAAATTGGCCAGATTGGTTCTTTGATGCGGATGTGATTTTCAAAACATTTGATCAAAAACTTGTGTCTGAATCTGAAATTTCTAGTTTATCAAATACAGTGGTTGAGTCTCTTACAAGGCTTGATCAAGCTGTTGAAAATTTCATGGTTGGTCCACAGCAAGTAATGGTTCAAAATGAAGATTCTGAAGATGTTACTTCATCTACTCAAACACAAGAAGAACATATGATAATTCAGTTACAAATGTTGATTCTGTAGTACAAGTTCCAAATACTAATGATGAACCAGCAGTTATTGAAGTTCAGTTTGATATACCAAATGATCAAACTTAGAATGTTAATCCGACCAGTTCTTCAAGTGTTAATGATTTAAGTGATCAATCACCGGAGTTAAATGATACAAGTATGTCGGAATCAGTTCAAGTTGAAAACTTTTCGACTCTCAGAATTTATTATGCTCATCGAGTTGAAAATATTATTGGGTCTCTAGAAGAAGGAGTTAAAACAAGAAGTCAAGCTGGAAACATAAATGTCCGTTTATACTCCTATTTCTTATCTCAAGAAGAACCCAAGAATGTAACAATAGCATTACAAGATTCAAGTTGGATTGAAGCCATGCAAGAAGAACTTCTTCTGTTCAAAAAGCTTAATGTCTGGCATCTTGTGGATTTGCCTAAAGGGAAATATCCAATTGGAGCAAAGTGGGTGTTTCGTAACAAGAGAGATGATCGTGGAATTGTGGTTCGTAACAAGGCTCGTCTTGTTGCCCAAGGTTTTTGCTAATAAGAAGGGTTGGATTATGATGTTGTTTTTGCTCCTGTTGCCCGAATTGAAGCTATTCATATTTTCATGGCCTATGCTTCATTCATGAAGATTAAGGTCTACCAAATGGATGTGAAGACTGCTTTTCTATATGGAGTTGTTAAAGAAGAGGTTTATGTCAATCAACCACCTGGTTTTGAAGATCCTGATCATCTATTCCAGGTGTACAAGCTCGATAAAGCATTGTATTGGTTACATCAAGCGTCTCGTGCGTGGTATGAAACCTTGTCGACACATCTCACATCAAATGGCTTTGTTTGTAGTACCATTGACAAGACATTATTTTTAAAGAAGTTTGATTCTGATATACTTATTGTTCAAGTCTTTGTTCATGACATCATTTATTGATCAACAAATGAGAATATCTACAAAGATTTTGAAGCTGTCTTGAAACTCAAATTTGAAGTGAGCTTAATGGGACAAATGCAATTTTTTCTGGGATTGCAGGTGGAACAGACTGCTGCTGGAATTCTTATTCATCACGCAAAGTATGTGAAAGATATTTTGATAAAGTTCAAAACGGATGATTGTAAATCAGCTTCTACCCCCATTGCTCCACATGAACCTCTCACTATGAATTTATCTGGAGTTGAAGTGAATCAAAAAGAATATCATTAAATGATTGGCTCCTTAATGTACCTGACAGCAAGTAAACCTGATATTATGTTCGCAGTTTGTTCGTGTGCCAGATATCAGGTTGCACCAAAAGAGTCCCACGAATCGGTTGTTAAAAGAATTTTTCGTTATCTTAAGGGTCGAGTAAATCTCGGTTTATGGTATCCTTCTGTTTCGTTTAATTTTTATGCTTATACTGATAGCGATTATGGTGGATCTAATTTGGACAGGAAATCTACATTAGGTGGTTGTCAATTCTTGGGGGAGAGATTAGTTTCATGGCAGTGTACGAAACAAACAAATGTATCAACTTCAACTGTTGAGGCAGAGTACACAGCCGCTTCGAGCTGTTGTTCACAAGTCATCTGGATACAACATCAACTGATGGACTTTGGAATCAACATTTTGGAGACCCCAATCTACTGTGACAATGAGGCGGTGCTTGGTATTGTAAAGAATCTGATTCAGCACTCAAAAACATAGCACATCGCCATCAGGTTACATTTTATTCGTGATTGCTTTGAAAATGGTTTGATTAAGGTGGTCCACGTCGATACCTTAGAGCAAAACACCGACATTTTTACAAAATCTTTTTCAACAGAAAAGGTTTAACTTTCTATTTGAGATGTTGGGGATGATATCTTTCTAAAATTTTTAAGTGTTAAAAAAATGGGGGGGGTCATTTTAAATAAGTTTACTGAATAATAAAGTCCATTTTTGAATTGAAAGACCATAAAATGTTCCTCAAAAGATTTTCTTTTAGAGTCAAAATTGTGTTGAATTTGTGATTCATGTTCTATGCGCTTATGTTTGTTCTATATGTGGATGTAACACCCGGATATTTCCCAAGACAAATAAGGGCCAAAAGTATCAAAAGTAAAAGTCCAGGGGTTAAACTGTAAGTTTTCAAAGTTGAGGGACTTAAAAGGAAAAATCTGAGAATGAGGCGGATATCGGATCGATATCCAGCCCCATATCGGTCCGATATGTGTTGAGGAAGTAATGAACAGGGTGCCGACACGTATCCGATGACTCAACTGATGACTCAGCTAGATGTCGGACCGATATGGTTTGTATGTCGGTCAGATATGTGTGCGCTAAGTCAAATAGGTCGACATAGGGGATGTCGGACCGCTATGCTCTTGGATGTCGGCCCGACATGGACCCGATTTTACCCTATAAATAGATCAACGATTTCAACCATTTTCTCACCATCCTACACCATCCATTACACACACACTCTGATTCTCTGATCCCGAGCCCCGGTTCGCGTACGAGAGTCCGGTTTCTGACCATTCGGCTTCAAATTGCCACAGATAGTGCTGAGGTAAGGTTCCGACCTCTTATTAAGCTTTGGTTATACATCATTAAGCTAGATTTATATAAACAAGTAATGTTATGATTATCTTGGAGCTCTGCCCGAGGTGTTTACCACATTACTAGTTTATAAGTAGAAATATTGTCAAGGTGAGTTCTTAAACTGTGATGCATGAACCCTTTCATGACCTTGTCTGGCATGATTGATTTATGAAACATTTTGAGTATCTTGAAACGATTGTACCGATTGTTTATATATAACGTATTCTAAACACTTATTATATTTCACTTGCTCGTGGAACGGTCTTTGGTTGTATATATACTGAATGATTATTCATAGTCATCTATGAATTTGGGTGTTGAAGCCCATGAATGTGTTCAAGATACTTTGGCGGGTCATTTTAATAAACTATTTTAGTTTATGAGTTCGCCAGCTTTGTGCTGGCCCATTTTTTATCAAATGTTTTTGACTGCATCATAGGTAGTCATTAGACAAGGCATTCCATGACTAGAATGAACTGATGAACGATCCAGATGATGGGCATGCTAGGAACTATAAGTCCCGAATGATATTTTCCTTGTTAGGGACAAATGATGTAACTTTTGTTAACCATCATGTAAACAATGTTTTGATATTAATAGAACTTATAATTTTGTCTTCCGCTGTGTGTTTTTTATATCAGCATCACAGTAACTAGAAGGAAACCTTCTGACTAGCATGTAGTTATCTGACAAACGGAATGTCACACCCCGAAATTCCACTAACGGAGTTTAACCTTTTGGTACATGACAAACCAGGATCTCAGGCATTAGTTACATTGAATGACACTATATGGGACTCAAATTGAAATAATATAAAAGTACAGAGTAAATGCGCACAACAACGCGCCCAAGTCTAACAATAACGGGAACATAATAAATGTTCAATAGATTGACAATTACTGAATATATCAAGTTGACACCATGCATGTCCTAACGTGCACCTGTTTAACGTCCTGAGAAAACATGTAAGAAAAAGTGTCAACACAAGGTTGGTAGGTTCACAGGTTTCAATAAAGTCATAGAAGCGTTTAGCATATTATATTCATTCAATATGCATATCTATAGGTAGCTAGCCTATGTTCCTGTTTTACTAAACCTCTCGCAACCGAAACTGACTGATTGTTTTTGTGCCTCCCGCTAGGTCTATCATCTCTGGCAAATTGAATAGGATAACATTTCACCCGTTCGACCTCTAATCGAGTTAGCACGACTAACGCGGGTGGGGCCTGTCAAACCCAGTAGTACTACTAAACATTACCTCCCTACCTCCATATTAACTGTCCGATGTGTGTGAGAGTGTGTTACGCTTAGTCTTAACAGTGATATCATATGAGTTTCAATAATCAAAAAGTAGTTATGACATGTTTTCTCCCCCAAATTAAAATAGTAAAAGGGGCCGTGAAACTCACCTGAGTTGCGTAGGTAGATTCACACAAGAATGGGATTGAAACCACAAGTGTGAGCCTGCAACAGCTTACGTATGCCCTAGAATTATACACATAACAAATAGAGATACAATGAGATTTGTGACGACGACACGAAAGATTGAACGTCCTAGAACGCTCTAATGCTCAAAGAGTAGACGAACGTGTCCACGAGAATAAAAGATTCTTAATTATGCTTATTAAGATGGATACGTTTCGTGTCAAATGACTCAATAATATAATAAATATATTCAAGCGTTTATACCATTTAATAATGACCTAAGAAAATAATATAAGTTATTATATTATTTTAAGTTCGAAGGAATAACAAAATAACCATTTATGAGGCAAAAATAATAAATATATTATTTTTATTCGAGGATAATAACGTGGGTAAATAACATAAATAATTATATTATTTAATTGTTTGAAATGTTACACAACGTGGCGAACATAATATATAAATATATTATTTTTAATTGGAATTACGGTTTGAAAATAATATGAATATATATTTTATTCGGAGTTATAGGTTAAATGATAATATAAACATATTATTATAAAAGTGTGAAATAATATTAAAGATGGGTTATTAATTCAAAACCAGAGCTTATGGTTGATTTCCAAGGTTAAAACACGTTATTATAATAATATAATAACATAGGGATTCATTTTTATTTGGAAATAATGATTTAAAATGAATTAAAAGCAAAAACAGTGTGGGGACACTTGAACCCGGGTCTCTTCCACACAAGCACACACACTTAACCAACTCAGCTCCCTTGTGAATCGCAAACAGACCCGAATCAAATTGCTTTTATCATTCAAGTCCCTGTGTTCTTCCCCTCACCCAAACCGATCCAAGGATCCATCCCAAATCCAGAGAAAACGATAAATATTGATCAAAACAACATAGGGGTTTTGTTAATCGAGTCGATACGAATCTGTGTGAGTGTTTAATTTCAAAAATAACAAGTTTTGGGTCGTTTAATTAAAGATTGAAGGTTCGAAACCCTAAAGAAAGAACATAGGATCGATTTGATTGATTCCGATAACAGAAACATTTGGATTCATAGGGCTTTCAGAGAATAGAGGCTTGCGAATCTTATCATGTAACTTAATTAAATTGAGATTGAATTTAAAACCAAAACCCCTAAATCGATTAAGAACCAACCCTAGAACTTGGATTAGGAAAAATTCGATGTTGTTTGATTAAATTATCATAGGGTTATCACTATACAGATGCTTGCGAATCTACTGGTACACTTTAATTTGATTTAAACAGATTCGAGGGTTGGGTTCAACTAAATCCGACAGAACATGAACCCTAGAATTCGAATATGAAGAATTCGATAGTTTAAGCCCTAATTGTCAAAGGGATTTTATTCTAAGGATGAAAACGAAACTATAGGTGTAAAAAGTTACCAGATTGGATGTCGAATTGATGGGGATCGATCAAAACCGGTGCCGACTGTGAATAGCTTCAATTCCAACGAGTCTGGTTCTACCTCCGATTGAATTGATGCGCATAACATGTTCGCAAGTGATCGCCTAGTGTTTGCAGAGTGTTCTTTTGCGAGAATGGCACAAGAATTCATCGAATTTGATTGATAACGGCATTGAGGTCGACGGTTATAGATTAATTGCCATTATTGAGATTAATTCAACGTAATAGTGATGATTAAATCTTTGATTAGGTTCGTTAAGGGTGTTCAACGCGTTTTCCATTACTGATTCAAACCAAATCGGTTGCAATTTGCGAATTCAAGATTAAGAACAATTGGTTTGACTTTCAAAAGTCAAACAGGACAACAAGGCTCTTGATTTCGACTTTGAAATTCAGCAAATCATGATTCGAGGTTTGACATAACTAGTCCCTATAGTTTTAGGTGCATGAGGGTTTGAGATAAGGCAGATTTAGTCCCCGGCGTTTGAATTTGAGTTAATTAGGTTTAGAATTTAACGAGATTTGTTAACGGGGTTAACCCTAATTAGCCGGATATCACATGGAATGTTCTGTCTAGGAAATATCGGTGTATAAATCTCTCCTAGACCCGTCGCTCTTACCTGGGAACATATCTTTGGAGGTACTACTCTAGTTAGATAACTATCCTGTGTAACGGGTGTGACAAGTTGGTATCACAGCCTCAGTTTAAGGGATTTAGATACTACAGGACTAGTGTCTAGACTTAATCTAAGACTCTAAGATTAGTCTGGTACGCCTCAGGATAAGTTAGGTGTATACATTCAGTAAGCCCTATAACGGGAAATACCTAGAAATCAGATAATTAGGAACATTCTTGGCCAAGTGTTGTTAATTTCTGAATTTCTGGATTATGAGAGGTTATACGAATTCTGATGCTATGCATATTTATGTAGATACAAATGGCAGGACGTGGTAGAGGAAGAGGTAGGGGTAGGATGCCTAATACTAGGTCCCGTACTCGTGATACGACAAACACAAGCACTAATCCAGATGAGAACGTGAATACAAATACTGAACCCGAACAACCGGTGGAAGAAGTCATTATGACTGAAGCTCAGTTCTAGGGAGCGGTAGCATCTGAGGTCACTCAAGTACTTCAGTCAACTTTACCTGGAATCTATGATGATGCTCTTAGAAGAAGAAAGAATCATAACAGTTTGGGAAACCAAAACAAAGGAACTAGTGGTGTTGTTCCCCAAACATAAGATATCCTTCATACCACTCCATTAGGAAACAATATAGGTACAATCCGAACCCATGAAACAGTTGGCATGACTAACCAGAACACAGGAATTCATGGCCATGGATGTAACTATAAGAATTCCATGACTGCCATCCCAAACCTTTCAATGGAAAGAAGGATGCCATTGCAGCCTTGCAATGGATCACATCTATGGAATATGTAATTAAGATGAGTGACTGTAGACCGGACCAAGCGGTAAAGTTTGCCGCACATTCGTTCGAAAAAGAAGCTCTTGACCGGTGGGGATCACTCAAACAGACAAAGGGAGAAGCAGTAACTGACAGGTGACTTGGGAGGATCTCAAGTCCTTGATTATGAAGAGATATTGTCCACAGAATGCCGTGGACAAAATTAAAGCTGACTTTCTATGGTTCGAAGCAGGAACCTTGACTCATCAGGAATACACAACCAAGTTTAACAAAATGGCTAAGTTAGTACCATATTTAGTTACCCCTGAGTCAAGGAGGGTTAAATGCTATATCCAGGGTCTTCCTCCTAAGGTTCGTACATTAGTAAAATCCATTGCACCGGAGACAATAGAGTTGGCTGCTGAGATGAGTGCGGTGATGTTTGATGAAGTGGAGCCACCGAAAATTGATCACAAAAGGAAATCCGATGAGGTTGTTTACAAATTTAAACCAGGGAACAATAAGTTCCCAATGAGAGGAGGATTTAATTCCAACACTGATAGAACCAATTAGGGAATTAAGTGCCAGACTTGCCAAAAGTTTGGTCACCTAGCAATCCAGTGCCCAAACGTTAAATGTTTTAACTATGGAGAAATTAGATACTATAGGACTTCGTGTCCTAAGCCACTTAAGCCCCAAATGAGTGGTCAGAATAAAGGGACCGGATGAGTATTCGTCTTAGGAAGTGTAGATGAACCAAAAAGGTAAGGCCATAGAAGTGGCAGGTACTTTCTTAGTTAATAATATTTACGCCAAGAATTTATTTGATACAGGGGCAAATAGAAGTTTTGTTTCATGTGAATTCACCCCATATTTAGGCGTAAGACCAATCCCACTTATTAGTGCCTATGTCGTTGAAACGACAAGTGCCGAACAGATTAGGATAACTGAATCATATCTTGATTGTGTCATCAATTTAGGTGATGATAAAGTGTTAGTTACACTAATGCCAATGAGCTTAAATGAATATGAGGTTATCATAGGGATGGATTGGTTAAACCAATACCAGGCCTAGATTAATAGTGAGTCTAGTAAGATTGAAATTATTTCAATAGAAAAGGCTAAGAAAGAATTGATTAAGGGAGACGGTATATTCTTACTCCATGCTTTAAACGTTAAAACCGAAACACAGATTGCAAATATTTCCGTAGTCTATGATAACTTAGATGTCTTTTCGGAAGAATTACCTGGTCTTCCACCCGATGGTCGGATCGAATTTCAAATCGAACTCATTCCTGGAGCTAAGCATGTTGCAAAATCCCCTTATCGTCTAGCTCCTTCCAAATTGGAAGAACTTATGAAACAAATTCAAGAACTCTAAGACAAAGGGTTCATTCACCCGACTACTTCCCCTTAGGGAACACCAGTACTATTCGTAAAAAAGAAAGATGGAAGCATGAGGATGTGTATTGACTATCGGGAATTGAACAAGCTGACTATAAAGAATAGATATCCATTACCTAGAAAAGATGATCTGTTCGATCAACTACAAGGAGCCGAGTACTTTTCAAAGATCGATCTTAGATCAGGATATCATCAGTTAAAGGTACAAGGAAAGGACGTACCTAAGACTGCTTTTAGAACCCGATATGGTCACTATGAATTCCTGGTCATGTCATTTGGTCTAATGAATGCCCCTACAGCATTTATGGACCTAATGAACAGGGTTTGTAAACCATTCCTTGATAAGTTTGTCATTGTTTACATCGATGATATTCTTATCTACTCCCGAAGCAAGGAAGATCATGCTGAGCATCTTAAAATCATTTTAGAAACCCTGAGAAAAGAAAGATTGTATGCTAAGTTTTCAAAAAGTGAATTCTGGAAACGAGAAGTACAATTTCTCGGGCACGTGGTGAACGAACATGGAATACAAGTAGACCCAAGTAAGATTGAAGCTGTTATGAAATGGGAAGCCCCAAAGACTCTGACAGAGATTAGAAGCTTTCTTGGACTAGCCGGCAGAAGATTCATTAAGGACTTCTCCAAGATTGTTACACCTTTAACTGCTTTAACTCAAAAAGCAACAAAGTTTGAATAGGGCACTAAATAGGAGGAAGCTTTCAACATTCTCAAGGATAGGCTTAGTCATGCACCAATCTTAGCACTACCTGAACGAAATGATGATTTTGTCATCTGTTGTGACGCTTCCCGAACAGGTCTAGATTGTGTGTTGATGCAGCGAGACAAGTTTATTGCCTACACATCATGACAACTTAAAATTCATAAGAAGAACTATACTACGCATGATCTTGAACTTGGTGCGATAGTGTTTGCTCTAAAGATATGGAGACACTATTTATAGGGTACCAAATTCGTAATATATTCAGACCATAAAGCCTCCAACATTTTTTTATCAGAAGGATTTAAATATAAGGCAAAGGAGGTGGATGGAACTTATCAATGATTATGACTGTGAAATCAAATACCATCCCGGGAAGGCAAATGTGGTAGCAGATGCTTTAAGTCGGAAAGAACGAAGCCAACCGATTAAAGTAAAAGCACTACTATTAGATATAAAGTTAGACTTAATAGAGCAGATTAAAGAAATCCAACCAAAAGCATTAGAAGAAAAAAACATCAAGAAAGAATGTATGGTTGGGAAACAGAAGTTAATATCCAAAGGAGATGACAAAATCATCAGATTCGAGCAAAGAATCTAGATTCCTAAGTTTGGAGATATTCAAGAGAAAATATTAGATGAAGCACACAAATCAAGATATTCCATGCATCCTGGTGCAAATAAGATGTACAAAGATCTGAAGGCTCATTACTAGTGACCAAACATGAAGAGATCAATAGCCCAGTATATAGATAAATGCTTGACTTGCCTCCAAGTTAAGATTGAGCATTAGAAACCAGCAGGGCAATTACAACAAATAGAATTACCTGCCTGGAAATGGGATCGAATTACAATGGGCTTCGTAACTAAACTACCCAGAACCCAGAAATGATATAATGCCATATAGGTCGCGGTCGATAGACTGACCAAGTCAGCCCATTTCATACCCATCAATGAAACATACTCTATAGATAAGTTAACTAGAATCTATATCAATGAATGAGCCACCATAGCATACCGCTGTCTTTTATTTCTGATAGACACAGTCGGTTCACATCTAGATTCTGGACGTGTTTTAGAAAGAGTTGGGAACTCGACTTACCATGAGTACTGCATATCATCCTCAGACTGACGGACAAAGTGAACGTACAATTCAAACTCTGGAAGATATGCTAAGAGCTTATGTTATAGACTTCGGAGGTAATTTGGATAATCACCTTCCGTTATTCGAATTCTCCTATAACAACAGTTACCACTCAAGTATCAAAGCTGCACCATTCGAAGCACTTTACGAAAGAAAATGCAGAACCTAGTCTATTGGACTAAAGTAGGAGATAGTCAATTATCTGGACCTGAAGTCATACAGAAACTACAGTTAAGATAGTCCAGATTAAACAACGATTAAAAGCTGCTCAAGATCGTCAGAAAACTTATGCTGGCAAACGACGTGGACCATTAGAATTCCAAGTCGGGGAGTATGTGAAGTTAAAGGTTCACCTTGGAATGGTGTTGTACGATTTAGAAAAAGTGGGAAATAAGGGCCAAGATATATTGGACCTTATAAGATCATAGAAAAAGTTGGAGCTGTAGCATACAAACTTGAATTGCCTGAAGCATCGCAAGGTATTCATAACACGTTCCACGTATCATGTTTACGTAAGTACTTAGCAGACCCCGATCAGGCAATCTGTTAGGACATAGATTGTATGACAAAAGCTTTGTAATAGTTTAGGTCTTATTGTCTTTATGTTTTGTATGTAATTGTTTAGATTTATCTAAGTACAGATACAAGTTCTGCTAGAGGCGAACTTGATAAGTTCGCCTGGTCTATTAGAGGCGAACTTGTTAAGTTCGCCTAAGCATCTTTGAAGCGAACTTGTTAAGTTCGCCTATTGCAGAACATGTATCTATAAATACAGAGTTTACAGAGTATGTTATGTACGCGTGAGATCGATTGAACAATCAAGTATTCTGTAAACTCTGTTTGGTGATATAAAAGAGAAAGTTTATTTACCTGTTGTTTCTATTGTCTATTGATATACAAAACTTTAATACAGTAGGATTCCGCACTCCGCATTAATGATATGTCCTGTCACGAGATCGATCTAAGATGAGTCATGTGGACCTACAAGTGGTATCAGAGCGTTTGCTCATGATTTGCGTTTGATTCTTGGTGATTAGAGACGTTTTTGTGTACAATTTGACAAGAAATTGAGCATTTTTGTATCCATGGAGTTTTCAAGTTCTTGAAACTGATTTTACTGCTAAATTCATGCATTTGAGGTTGATTTTGGTGAAATTAATCCGATAGAAGTGTTCTAATTCATGAAATACTAAATCGTGCGGTTCAATTTCTTCAAATTCCTTCTAATCTGTGAGAAATGATGATTTTTTATGCTGTTTCTTCGTGTTTGGGTTAAAGTTCTTGCTGAGTTTGTTTCAGCTGTTGTAGGCGAACTTACTGAAAGTTGTTGCAGGCGAACTTAGCAAGCAAACTTATTAAGTTCCCTTCTCTTAGTTTAAGCGAACTTAGTAGGCGAACTTATCAGTAAGCGAACTTATTGGATTTCTTGGGTAAGCGAACTTGTCATGTTCGCTTGATATTCAAATTCACTTGTTTGGCTGAAGCGAACTTATGATCTTCGCCTAAGGGGAGTTTGTGTTCAACACTTGGAAATTTTTTTCTGAAAATGGCAAATATGGTGCAAGTGACTAATATGTTAAATAACGACAATGAGATTGGTACATCTCAGAAACCGCCAAAATTGTTAAGTCTTGCAGATTATTCCAACTGGAAAGATCGGTTTGATCAGTTCATATCTTTTACTGATACAAGCTTATGGATTCCAATCTTGGAGGGTTATACGCATCCGACATATACTTGGATGGGAAAGGATGATGTTCCGAAATCAGTATCTGCATTAACCACAGAAGAAAAATTATTGTTTGATAGAGAAAAGAAGGCAATGGCTAGTATCTCAATGTCTCTTCCTAAAGAAATTTATCACAGCTTTAAACAATTCAGAACTTCTCAACAATTGTGGAAGGCGTTGCAAAAGAGGTGTGAAGGTAGTTTGGATGTTAAGAAAAGTCAAAAAGAATTACTGAAGAAGCAGTTCTTAGTATTCAAGCCCTTTCAAAATGAATCTTTAGATGAACTTGCAACAAGATTCTATCATTTGCTGAATGAGTTGTCAAGTGCTTCAGTGGTTTATGAGACTGAAGAGATAAATAATAAGTTTTTGGAGGCATTACCATCTAAATTTGATGTGTATACGATTTTGATCAAAGAGAATGTCAAGTATAAAACTATGTCTCTTGAAGAGGTTCTTGGGAAGATTCAATCACATGATTTGAATATGAAGAAGAAGGAAAGCAATATGGAGCATATTCAATATCCTTCAATGTATTTTGCTAAGTCTTCTGGTAAAAATGGTGCAGGGGTTGCGTTATTTTCTGGTGATACTCAAGATGTTTCTCATGATCATTGTTCTGGGGTTCCAAGTCATTCAGGTTTCTCTTTAAATACAAATTCTTCATCATCTGGAACACATAATTTGAATCAAAGAGTTGCTGATGATTATCTAGCAATGTTTTCTTCCTTTATGGCTTCTTATGAAAATTTTATTGGAGGAAAGATTCATGATCCAGAAGTTATTGAAGAAGATTTCAGACAGATTGATCTTGTTGATCTAGAAGAGATGAACATTCAATGGAACATGGCTATGCTGATGCGACAAGCAAAGGATTTTTTGAAGAAGACTGGAAAAAGTATATTGGGTCTAACAGTCGTTCACGTATGGGATTTTATAAAACCAAAGTTCGTTGCTATAATTGTCAGGAGTATGGTCATTTTGCCAAAGAATGTGTGAAACCAAAAGTTGAATTTGATTCCCAGAAGAAGCCTAATAACTTTCAGACCAATCGTAATCAGTCACATGGTTCTTCTAATTCTGGAAATTCTAATCATGCATCTGCATCATCTGCTTTGGTTGCTCAGAATGATGAAAATTATGACTGGGGTATTTCATCTTGAAGATTTGGTTGGTTCGGTAAGTCAAGCGTTTGTCGCTGAGATTCATTCTACAAAATCTGAAGAGTGGTGAGAGTTTGCCAAGTGCTGATGAAGAAAGTGATCAAGTACAAAATGGTGAGACTGAGATTGCATCTGGTGTATCTGAAGATGATATTGTTTTAACTCAAAATTCTTCTGATGGTGCTGATTCTGAAAATATCCTGATTGCAAAAGTCTTCATGGCAGATATGTCAGATCCTTCAAAGGTAAAAGATTCTGTCTGTCACATTTATTGCTCAAATTGCATAAATATAAAAGATAAAATGCAAAAAGTAATGGATGATAACACAAATTTAATTTGTGATATGAAATCGATGCAATCAATTAATCAAAAATTGAAAGATAATGATAAATTGTGTATAGATAGAATTGAGTTTTTGAAAAGAGATTTGAACTCTTTGGGATTGAAATATAAGGAACAAGCATATCATCTGGATATGGCTTATGCTGAGATTGAGAAGCGAAATGAAATTGTCACTCAGAAGAACAAAGAAATTTCTCATAAAGAATCTGAGGTGATCAAATTACATAGAAAGCTGGAAAACTTTGAAAATTCATCTGTAGTATTGGATTACATTAATGCTAATGCTGATCCTACTAAGAGGGTTGCTCGAATTGGATTTGTTCCTCCACCATTCAATGCAAATTATGTGGTTGAACCAGAGATTATTCATAAAGAGGAAATTGATCCAAAGACAGTGTTGAAGGTGAATCCAGTAACAGGTGAATATATGATCTATGATTCTGATTCTGAGGATGAGGTGTTTGATGATAATAAGGTTGAAGGCATTCCAAAGGAAGTGCCAATTGATGAACCAAAAGTAGTGAAGAATATTACCCATGATAGATGCATTTTAACAGAACCGGATGAGGTGAAAGTTGTTCAACCTAATCTTTCAAAAATGCTACAATCAAGTGGTTTTGTTGCTGCTGGTTATCAGAAGAAGAATTCATTGACGGTGACTAAACAAGTTTTTGTTCCAAAGAAGCCAGTCAAATGTTCAGAAAATTCTTCTGAAGCTTGTTCATCAGACGGGTCATCAAATTCAAGAAAAACTCCTTATATCAGAAATCATCAAGATAGAAGAGTTTGTTTTCATTGTAATGAGGCTGGTCATATTCTGATTCACCATCCTTATAAGAATCAAGGCAAATTAAAGAGTGATCCCTCAGAAAAACAAGCAGTGACGATTCTGAAAAGACAAACTGGGGAAAAGCCTAAGTGTAGTGTTGAAAAGAATATACCTTGTCAATCATTTGCTAAATCTTCGGGATTTAAGCAACATGATAAGCGTATTTTTAAACATGTTCTTTTTCAAAAGAAGTTTGAGATTCCACCTGTTGGAATTCCAAAAGAGTCTCAACCTGATGTCAAACTTTCTAGACCACAACGAAGAAGACGTAACAGAAAACTAAAGAAATTTTTGGAAATACCTGAATCTGATAATCATAAATCTAAAAATGTTTATCCAACAAATCATACTATGTCTTCTTTGAGAAAGTCTAATTTTAAATCTTATATTCCAAAGGTTGATGACAATGTTGATTGTGAGTTGCTTGAAGTTGTTTATTTTGATCCATCTAGACGACCCAAGACCACAATGGCTTGGGTTCCTATTTCTATATGATTTTATTTATTTATGTAGGGACAACCAAGGAGGACTATCAACAATACGTGGTATGTGGATAGTGGTTGTTCTCGACATATGACAGGGAATACTCGTTTGTTGGAAGATGTGATTAATATTGATGGTGGTTATATCGCTTTTGCTAGTAATAAAGGTGGGTACATAACTGGTCAGGGTACTTTAAAGAATGAAAAAGTCAAATTTGAGAAAGTGAACTATGTGGAGCAACTTGAACATAATCTTTTAAGTGTATCTCAAGTGTGTGACAAGAAATTTTCATTTCATTTCAATGATTATGAGTGTTATATCTTGAAACCGGGCTTTGTGATTCCTGGCGAATGGATTCTAATGAAGGCTCCAAGGAGAAATGACACATATGTCCTAGACATGAGTGTTGCTACTACTACGGAATCAATTCCTACTTGTTTACTCTCCAAGGCGTCTGAGTCAGATTCTATTTTGTGTCACAGGAAACTTGCTCACATCAATTATCGAAAAATGAATTAACTTGTGAAGAATGATCTGGTTTTTGGTGTTCCGAAAATGAAATTTTCAATTCCTGATGACTGTATTCCTTGTAAGAAGGGGAAACAACACAAGAAGTCCCACAAATCTAAGACAAAGAATTCTATTGTAACTCCTTTGGAGCTACTGCATATGGATTTGTTTGGACCGATTAGTATCAGGAGCATTGGTGGTAAATCTTACTGTCTGGTGGTAACAGATGATTTCTCTAGATTTTCATGGGTTAATTTACTTGCTTCTAAAGCCAAAACTACAGAGTTGGTACAATTCTTAATCCTGGGTTTAGAGAATTTGTTCAAACAGAAAGTCAGAAGAATTAGGAGTGACAATGGCAGTGAATTTAAGAATAGAAAAATGGGGTTATCCTATCTTTAAAAGGGAATTCATCATGAATTTAGTGCGCCATATATCTTACCTCAACAAAATGGTGTTGCTGAACGAAAGAACAGGACTTTAGTTGAAACTGCACGTACTATGCTTGCTGATTCTAAGCTTCTAGTAACTTTTTGGGTTGAGGCTGTGAATAATGCGTGTCATGTTTTGAACTGAGTCTTGACCGTTAAGCGACACAACAAGACGTGCTATGAGTTGCTTAATAATCGTAAGCCGAATCTGGAATATTTACTACATTTTGGTAATCCATGCACCCTTTTGAAAGTTCATGATGTCCCAACCAAGTTCAATGCTAAGGCAATTGAAGGGATCTTTCTGGGGTATGTTGCTAATTCTACTACCAAGAGGGTTTATAACAAAGAGACTCGCCAAGTTGAAGAATGGTTTCATATTGACTGTTCTAATCGGTCTTTACATCAAATGGCGATTGGACCAGACTGGGCTTTTGATTATGAGAATTTATTCAAGTCTTTTCATTTACCTTCTGATATTTCTCCTGCGGAAGCTGCTGTTTTATATGACTCATGTCAAGATGCATAGAATAGTGGTTTTCTACCGACTGCGGTTCCACATTCATCTGTTCCTTCTACATCTGCTCCAGATCCTAATGCTGCTTCTTGTTCGGGAACACAAAAGTCTGATAGTGAAGATGAAAATGTTATTTTCCAAGATTCTTCTGTTGATCCGTTGATAGTTAATGAACCTTCTAATTTGTCACCGGATCAGGGGGAGATTCCTACAAATCTGGACTCGGTGATACTAGTTAATCAAGATTTGTCTTATCAATCTGATACAACTCAAGTTGATGTGTTGCCAGTTCCTAAGGTTGCATCAATCAAGGAACTCAAAGCTCATCCGATTTCAAATATTATTGGGGATTTGCGTGATGGAGTGAAAACACGTTCTACTCTTGACAACACTTGCTTGTATACAGATTTTAAAGAGACCGGTGTTTTCGATGTTTGCTCACATTCCTGTTTTATTTCTCAGGTCGAACCAAAGAATGTCGAAATGGCATTGAGTGATAACAATTGGATAGAGGCCATGCAGGAAGAACTTGCTCAATTTGATAAACTTAAAGTTTGGAATCTTGTAGATCTTCCAAAGGGTGTGTATCCAATTGGTACGAAGTGGGTATTTAAATGCAAGAATGATGATCGAGGTGTAGTGATGAGAAATAAGGAAATATTAGTTGTACAAGGTTTCAATCAACAAGAGGGAATTGATTACACCGAGGTTTATGCGCCTGTTGCTAGGCTTGAAGCTATAAGGTTGTTTCTTTCTTTTGCTTCATACAAAGGGTTTAAGGTGTTTCAATTAGATGTAAAAAGTGCTTTCTTATATGGTAAAGTCAAGATGAAATTTTATGTGTGTCAGCCGCCGGGGTTTGAAGATCCAATTAATTCGTCGAAAGTTTTCAATCTTGATAAAGCTCTCTATGGTCTTCATCAAGCTCCTCGAGCGTGGTATGAAACGTTGTCTACACATCTTATGGAGAATGATTTTGTTCGTGGACATATTGACTCAACTTTATTCATTAAGAAAGCAGGGGGAGAATACCTGCTGGTACAGATATATGTAGACGATATTATTTTTGGCTCTACAAATGAAGGGTTATGCAAAGAGTTTGAGAGTATTATGAAATCAAAGTTTGAGATGTCAGCTATGGGAGAGTTATCATTTTTCCTAGGTCTTCAAGTTAATCAGAAGGAAGATGGTTTCTTTATTTATTAGTCCAAGTATGTAAAGGACATCTTGAGCCGATTCAAGATGGAGGGCTGTACCCATACGATACTCCGATTCCGGTCAACCACAAATTAAATTTTGACCCAGATGGAAAAGAAGTTGATTGCCGACTCTACCGTGCAATGATTGGATCTCTCATGTACTTAACCGCTTCAAGGCCAGATATAATGTTCGCTGTGTGTATTTGTTCCAGGTTCCAAGCAAAACCAAAAGAGTCTCATTTGATTGCGATAAAAAGAATCTTTCGTTATCTAAAAGGAAAACAAAGATTGGGACTATGGTTTCCTCATTGTTCTAACTTTGAATTCAATGCTTACACTGATTTTGATTTTGGTGGTTGTTGTTTGGACAAGAAATCTACTACAGGTGGTTGCCAGTTCTTGGGTAATCATCTAGTTTCCTGGCAATGCAAAAAGCAAACTACGGTTTCCATTTCAACATGCGAAGCAGAATACATTGCTGCTGCAAGTTGTTGTTCACAGATCTTGTGGATCCAACAGCAATTAAGAGACGACGGTTTGAATTTTATAGGAACCCCCATGTTTATTGATAATAATGCCACAATGTCTATCACAAATAATCATGTTAAGCACAGTAAAACAAAGCACATTGAAATTAGATATCATTTTATTTGTGATTGTGCAGATAAGAAGTTAATTGAGCTGGTAAAGGTACATACAGATGACAATTTTGCTGATCTTTTTACCAAAGCATTTGATCGTACCAGGTTTGAATTTCTGATCAAAATGATTGGCATGATCAATCCCGAATAAAGTTTTTCAAAACAATTTTCATGGGAGATTTTGTTTTCAATTTCTTTTATTGCTTTATTACATTTCTGCATTTTACATTTCAGTTAAAAATTGTTATTTATAAAAATTCAAAACAAAATGAAAAATATAAAATTGACATCATTTGAAGTTATAGAAGAAATGATAGTACATCAGTGAATAATTCATTACACGTGACCTTAGTAGACCTTTGATATATGAAAGTTTAAAATAATTTGATTTGATCTAAATTTCAAAGTCTGCATAAATAAGAAATGATAGTGTTTTGAATGCTCTAATCTTGATAACATGTTTTAATTTGAATATGAGTTTGAAACTTGAATTGTCAATAGACTAGAAGCATTTTTGAACCAATAGTAGTGTGAAAATTAAAAATGATATAATTACATCTGTGATTTGAATCCATTATATGCCTGAGTGTGTGTGTTAAAAGATCATTATAAGATATAGAATATATGGTTTTAAGAATTTCATTAGACCAATATCGAATTATGTCTTTAGAACAATCTCTTTCAGTTCACTTCACTGCCCATGCCCCGAAAAACATGCAAGGTGTTGTTGAACTAAGATATGTTTCTGACAACATCTGTTAGAACATATATTCACCCTTGGATCAGTTAGATACATCATCTATTCTGATTTCATTGAAATTTATCCAGATAATAGTTGGATCCTCCTACCTGAATCTATTGATTCTCATTATAAAGCAAGTTCATTAGAATCTTTCGATTCTGAATCATTCTGATTCTTATATCCTTTGGGATCTGCTATTCTATTCTTGTGCTAATAGAGATAATTTCATCTTGGAGATTGATCTAATCTTTTAATAAACTGTGTATGCCTTGAAGATAATGCAAATTTAATTTTTGTTGGCATATATGTGGGGTACACGATGTTTTTCATCTAAATGGTACTAACTCACATGAAGTTGGAAGAAAAATGCTTATAGTTTCAAATCATATAATATTGACAATTTAAAACGTCATGCTTTGTATTGCAAATTCAGAATGAAAAATTTGAGCATTTCATGACCTGATCTTGTTTACTTTGAAATTTTTCGTGTATCATTTCAAGTATTATTCAAATAGATTGCAAAACTTTCTTAAAATTGGAAGTAAAAATTCAAGCCAATACGTGTTGTACAGAAGATACCATTGAAGAAAATTCCACAAGATTTTCTGGGGAATATGAAATGGTGGTATGTAGATGTGAATACTGGTGAAGCTAGGATTGATGATAAAGATAATAAGGGCATTGTTAGTTTCTATGATGCAATGAATCTTATTAATTTCTCAAAGAAAGATCAGAGGACGTTAAGAAAAGAATGAGATCATGTTCACTGATGAATGGAGAGAACAAGGATTGCAGTATAAAAGAGTGTTGGAGATATGTCAAAGATATGGAGTGCATGCAAGAAGCAGATTACCAGACAACTGGAAGAGTTCGTCATAAAGACTGAAGACAGAAGATCAAGCTATTGTCAAGGGGGAGTCTTTTAGGACATAGATTGTATGACAAAAGCTTTGTAATAGTTTAGGTCTTATTATCTTTATGTTTTGTATGTAATTGTTTAGATTTGTCTAAGTACAAATACAAGTTCTGCTAGAGGCGAACTTATGAGGCGAACTTGTTAAGTTCGCCTAAGCATCTTTGAAGCGAACTTGTTAAGTTCGCCTATTGCAGAACATGTGTCTATAAATATAGAGTTTACAGAGTATGTTTTGTACGCGTGAGATAGATTGAACAATCAAGTATTCTATAAACTCTGTTTGGTGATATAAAAGAGAAAGTTTATTTACCTGCTGTTTCTATTATCTATTGAAAAAGTATGAGTTACATAAGTATGAGTTTGATTATTTCATATCATAGGTTACCCTTAGTTGATTATAAACTGTGTGATGAGTTGCTCATATACTGATATGATCTTCTTGCTCATGATGTTCATCCAAAAATATGTGTTTTAGTTTGCTCATAAAAAAAAATTTGTGTTTTCAGTTTGTTCAGATAAAAACTAAAAATATGTGATTTCATTTGTACAGATAAAATCCAAAAATATTTTATTTCTATCTTCCATGAAAATTTTATTTTTAAAATGTTTCGGGATTAGATCGGATACTTGCTATAGATGGAAGTTCACAAGAATGTGTCGTGTTGAAAGTGAAGAATTGTGGTCAAAGGAAAAGTTTTGGAGCGAACTAAATATGTTCGCTTGGTTTTGAGTAAGCGAACTTAATATGTTCGCCTGAGGCTTGTTAAGCGAACTTAACAAGTTCACCTGATGGAGCGAACTTAATGGTGATTTAGTATTGTGTTCAGGTGAACTTATTCATTTATCTTCTTTCACTTGTAGGATCGTGAAAGTACAAGATGGTTCTGTTCTTAGTTGAAATTGGCGGAAACAATAACAACTACACAAGTATAATCGAGTAACAGAAAGAATACTTTTGAGAACACTGTTGTATTAAGCTTTTGCAAATAAACGATTACAAATGAGAACTCAATCAAAAAGCACACTTACAATGAAGTGTTTACACAATATTTATACTCACTTAGAATCAAGACAGACCCTTGATTCTAAGGATCATATCTAACACAGACCGTTGATCTGTTGTATATAGCTAACTATTACACGTTTAGTCTAAAACTAGTTAACTTTATTGAAGCGTCTTCTTTATGCATTATTGCTTGCATGCTTGGAGAATAGCATTGTTGTCTGTCATTGGTTGTGCCATTGAGGTTCCTTCTGCTTTGAGTGTGTCAGTTGATTTTGCAGAAAGTTGTCAGTGACGCTTGGCATGGATAGTCAGCTGCAATGATTTGTCTTCAAGGCACACGGCTGTCAGCAGCAAATATGAGGATCAGCAGCAAGATGTGACCATCCAAAGTTGCTGATGATTTTCCTGTCAGCAGCATCAAGTGTTGATGCTGCTGAGAAGCCTATCCGCAGCAACTTTGGTCTCCAGCAGATAAGGCTATCCGCAGCAGATTTGTTCTTCAGCAGAAGAACAAGTATCCGCAGCAGATAAGCTTGTCCGTAGCAGTTTGTTGGTCAGCAGCTAACTCTGAGATCAGCGGCATTTGTACTTAGAGAATTTTGTAGCTATCAGTCTATGTTTCTACAAACTCCCCCTATACTGATGCTACCAAAACACTCTTACTGCCTTTGTTGCTAAGGCTTTTGCATGTTTCTGACTATCCTTTCAACCTCATATCCTCTCTGGTCCATGTTGGGATTGTTAAGAGGAAGCTCAGATAGAGTCTTGATGTCTTTGCTTGCCATTTTGAAGATAGCTTTGCTTGAACACCTCATCTTCTGTCCTTTAACATCTGTCAGAGTGAATTCATTCTTCTTAGCATTGTAGGACCAGCTGATGAATGGAGAGTGGGATTGAAGAGGTTTGGCATCAATGATTTCATTTTTGCTGGGGTTGAAGTAATGTCTGATTGCCAGTATTAGATGTCTCCCACCTTCATTTTCAGGTTCAGAGGATTCACCCAGCTCCATTATTCTTCTTAGATCAGAATCTGGAAGCTGCAGTACCTCATCAACAGATATATAGATTGATCTTTTAGGATCTGTCCTACCCCTAAACACTTCAAACCATTGGTCTTGAGGGATGTATGGCCATCTGATTATTTCTCTTGAATCTTCTGGTTTGGAAGTGGGTTTGTTTTTCTTTTTGGGAGGTTGTTGTTGAGTAGGAGCTGGGTGTGAGGATTTGGACTTTGAGGGAGGAGAGGAGGGAGGTCTAGGAAGGACAGTGGAAGGTTGTTGGATTGAGGAAGTGTTGGGTGAGAGAGAAGGCATGGGTTTCTTTGATTTCCTTTCTTCTTCTTGAATGTTTACCCTTTTCTTGGAGCCTTTCTTCTCCAATCTTTCTTCCTCATCCTTCTTTACTTTAAAATAGAGGGCTTGCAGGTTCATGAAATTCATGGGACCTAGCCTCTTTCCACTTTCTCCTCTAGCCTTAAGGAAGTCAATCATGATATTCCTTTCTTCATGGGTCCTTTTATTAAAGGCAATGGTCTTTTTGGACTTTTGTTTGGCTTTTTCTTCTTCTTCAGCCTTCTTCTTCTTTGCCAATTGACCCTGCTGACCCATGAAGGCTCTGTAAATTTCTTTGTTTGATAATTTCTCAAGATAGTCTGCATCCTCACCTTGAGAAACTAGAGCCTTTACCCACTCCTCTCTCATTTCTTTGGCTAGTTCAGAATCAGTTATTCTGAACTTAGACTTTTCCTTCTTCTTTTCTATTTCTTCTTCTTCTTTATCAAATTGTTCTTGCAGTTGAAGAGCAAGAGCTTCATCTTCTTTAATCTGATAAACTGCAGGAATCTTTACCTTCAGAGCATCCAACTGTTTTGCATACAGTTGGATCTATTGTTCTCTGAGGAGAATGGTTGTGAGTCTATCTTGAGCTTTCTTAGTTTCAGCAATCTCCTCTTCTTCTCTTCTTCTTCTTCTTTCTTCTTTCTCTTTCTTTTCTCTTTGCAACCTCTCTTCGTCTTCTTCGGTCATAATTTCCTTTCCCTTATCTTTGTTGGATGCCTCTGCTTCTGCTTCACTGATGACAACAGCAGATGATGGTGCTACTGTTGGAATCTCAGCTTCAGCATCATTGGAAATTTGGAGAATGGATAAGGTAGGGGAACTGACTTCATCTTCTTCCCATTCCATCCCTGTCACATCCTTCCATGCCTCTTTCATCTTTTCTTCTTCTCTTCTTTTTGATTCTTCTTCTGTTTTCAGTCTAACTATTGGAGAAGAGAGAAAGGATAGGTCTGAGTCAGATCCAGATTCCTCCTTGTACAAAGAAGCCTTGATGATCTTGATAATTTCTTGACTTTCTAAGGAGTTGACATTGAAGATGAGTGATCTCAGCTTAAAGACCTTGTGTAGGAAGGCTGAAGGTAGGAGCAGGATCATCTTGATGTTGACTGTTAGAGAAGATCCATTGCTCAGGAAGAAGGTGAAGTCATGGGAGTCAGTGCTTGTCCATCCTTGCACTTCGACATCCCTGACCATTCTATTATTCAAGAATCTTCTCCAGCACAGAACTTCTTCTTCAGTGAGAAGACTGCTCCTTATTATTTCAAGTCTTCTAGGAGACAGTCTTCTTTCTACTACTGTTGAAGATTCAGGATAGGCTACCCTTTTTGCTGCTTGTATTTGTCTTTGAAAGTTGGGTAGATTATCCTCCATCAAGTCATAGAACCTGCTAATAGCAAGTTCTGCTGAGAGGTCCGTTGAGTTGTTGATACACTGTAGATGGTATAGGTGAAGGACTTGGATGCTATTGAGAAAGTCCCAGGTTAGCTCTTCTACTCCGCCAAACTCCCATCCAATCCAGAACCTCTCAGACTTTCCATCATACCCCCAAGCTAGTATCGTGTCAAATTCTAGCTGTGTTGAAGTCAGTGTAAATTGGGGGCAGTGGAGTGACTTATGATGGCTGCTGCTTCAGGGATGATGCTGAAAGATGTATATGTTTCTTCTGTGTCTTCAGCATCATTCAGCATCTCATCAACAACCCTGACGACTAACTTCCAGTCTTCAGATGTCTCTTCTTCTTCGTTATCTGAAGCTGGCAAGTCATGAACCTGTACAAAAGCTGGCTTTAAAAGTGTGCTTTGAAATACAGCCTGCTCTTGAATCCAGTCGTCAAGACTGTCTGAGTTTTCCTCCATTGGGACCATCTCCCCCTTTTTGGTTGCATCAGTGGACAAATAAGAATCAGTTTGGGTGCCCACTGATACCAGAGAGGGAGTAGGTACAGTTGGGCATTGATGGGCTTCATGCATAGAGACTTGGTGTCTTAGTTTGGACACTTCAGCCTCTAGCATAGCCACCCTGGCCGTCAATTCCAAGTTATGAAGTTTTGGTTTGTCCTCTTCCACAGTTGTGGAATCCTTGGATCCAGATGGAGCCTTAGGCCTAGCCTCTTCATCCCCATCACCCATGGTTTCTTGGCACCTGGGATTCCTCTCAGTGAGGGGAGTTTCCAAGGAAGCATCCTCACTGTGATTTGCCGTGGTTGAGGTCTTAGCAATGTTGTCACTGTCCTCCTGGTCATTTGATGGACCAGCAGTAGTGATAGCCTCTTCCACATCCACTCTTTCATAACTCCTAGATTGGACCTTTAGGGTAGAAGAACTTGGGTTGGGTGTGTTGGGAGCAAGATCAATCAGTACCTCGGAAATAGTGGTGGTTGGAGAAGGTACATCATCTTGATCAGGTTCCTCAACACTTAAGTTCAGAAGAGAAAGGAAAGGCTCAGGGGGCTGTTCTATGGATCCGGGAAGTGATCCTGATCCTAATAGAGAGACATCCAAAGGAGTCTCCCTAATAATGTGGCTGTCCCTTATGATATTCTCATCAGAATGTTGTGATTCTGAGTGTGGGCTGTTAGGTTGGGTTTGGGCCTTGGAGGCAAGAGAAGAAGGAGTTCTCTTCCCCCTTTTCCTAGTATATGTCGCTGCAACCGGGGCCCTGTGTTCCGGTTGAACGTTAACATCCAAAAAAGGTGTAAGTAATGTTTGTGCTTGTGCATCCTTAGTAGTATGCACAGGGGTTCGAATGGTAGAAGCAGACTATTATTCAGGATGTGAGGTGGAGGGTGTGGGATCAGTATCAGCTGGGATTGCTGAACTGTCACCCGGGGTACTCTGTATGTTCAGCATTGTAGATAACAATGGAATATTGACCCCTGAGAACCTTTTGGAAACAGTTCTCATGCTTTGAAAAATATTATTTTTATGTCCCAACATGATGTAGATTCTTGCATGTTTTGAAAGTTCTTTTAGTTCTTGATTGAAAACTTCCTGCAAGAATCTTGGGTACATAAAAAAATGTTGCTTTGCACCCTCTTGAAGGTTATATCTCAAACCCTCAAAGATGAGGTGTGCAAAGTTGAAGCCTTGGTTAGTGACCATACCATGGAAGGTGGAGGCAAGTGCGGAGCTCACCTGATGCCATCCACTCCTCTTCTGGGATATGCATTGGAGAAGAGTGTGGCAAAGATACTTCCATGGAGGGCCCATCAGCGCATTCTCGATCATATACTCGGTCTGATTTCCAGTGTATCCAATGGATACAAAAGTCCTCATGTATTCGTCCTTCGAGTATGAGATGGTTGCTCCCTCATCTTGAAGCTTAAGATGTTTTCTGAGTGTGGCTTCCAAGATGGTGATATCCTTGCCGTGTACTTTGGCTTTAATTTGGGGAATCCCCTATTCGGTTGAGTAGACGGCGGTACTCCAAAAATCCTCCATATGAGGGATATATAAGGTAGGGTTGGTTGTGAGGGCAATGTAGATTTTTGATCGACATAAGAAATCGATCATATCATTAAATCCTTCGGATTTCTTTCCTTTTGTAAGATATGATGTAAGGTTGTGCTATGGGGAGAACTTATCATCAGGGTTATTAATGTCTGCCTTTGTGGTTTGATTTAGAGGGAAGGTTAGAATATGGGAGGCTTTGAATGTTTAAAAATGAAGGACTTTGAATGTGGTGGGGACTTGAGAGAAAGTGATGTTAGTTTAGGGTGAAATTGAAGGTGAAGAGGTGGTGAGGAAATTTGATTTGTTTTTATAACGGCAGAGGAGAGAAAAAGTAAAATGACTTGTACTGTACAACCTTAGTTACTTTTTATTGTTACAGCTGTAATACACTGAGGCAGTCATGGTAAAGACTGACGTTAATTTTTACAGCGGGTAAAAGTTAATTTGGACTTAAATTTACCCATCAGCAGCAAACTTGGTTGCTGTGGATGAATAAGCATGTCCGCTGCAACCTTGGTTGCTGCGGAAGGTTAAGTCTGTCAGCAGCAAACTTATCTGCTGCTGATGGATTTAATAATCCGCAACAAGGATGTTGCTGCTGACAGTCTTAAAGAAATCCACAGGAAACCTGTTCCTGCTGATGACTTAAAGCAGTCAGCTACAAATCTTTTGCTGCTGAAGATTAAACCTGTCAGCAGCTGAAGGACAAAAATGTTGCTGACTTATAACTTTTATTTACAACAAAGGACAGACACGTTTATAACAAAGGATAGACGCATTCAACTGAACCAATGATGATGCTTGGTGGTTTCTTTGCCTTCCATTGTTGAGTTGGTGGTTTTCCAGCTCTCTTTGCCTTTTCAACGGCAGAAGCTGCATCTGAGGACTTTGACTTATCAGCAGTAGATTTTGTTGTTGCTTATGGTTTTACTTGAGCAGCTGCAGACTTTGTTGCTGCTGAAGGCTTTCCTTTTGGTTGCTTGGGCTTTACTCGATCAGCAGCAGTTTTGTTGGCTGCTGAAGGTTTAAGAACAGACGTATGCCTATCCTTCTTCACCTTACTGATAGGCTTTTGTATAATTGGGGTTGGAAGACGAATCTAATTGAAAGGATTAAACTTACAATATGCAGCAAAGTGGTCTGATTCACCACAGATGATGCAAGATTGTTGAGGTTTTGACAACTGCTCCCTTGGTGGAGAAAGAGAGTTTCTGAATTGAGTTGTCTTGGCTTCAAACCTTCTTACTTGTTTGTTCTTCTTTGTCTTCTCAAAAGAATGTTGCTTGAGGTTTTTTTGCTGCTGAAGGTAGTAGAAGCAGGTACTGGCAGTGTGGTTGTATTTTCCACAGACAAAGCATGATTTGGCTAGTTTGTCCCTTGAAAGGTAAACATGGTCCTTTCTTTTGAATAGGTCTTTAAAGTTCGATGGTTGAGCTTTGTTGTGCTCAAAGTTTGCTTCTTCCAATGTCTTTTGAACATGTGGAACTCTTTCTCCAGGCGCATGACATATGTCAAACACCTTTCTCTGAGGCTTTGAGGTTGAAGACTGCCCCTTTTCAACATTTAGCTTTCTTCCTTCTGGAGGATAACTAATTTTGATTTGGTTGAAAGGCATAGGAACCGAAGAAGCTGGTAAAGGAACAGGAGTACTTGTTTGAATGACTTCAAGAACAGGCGGTTCGGTACTTGTACTGGTGATGAGACCTCCTCAGTTTTATTGGACTCTGAGCAAGTTGACTCAGATTCTGACGAGGTAGTGTATTCTTGCACCAGTGGTTCATGTTTTGAAGGATCAACATCTCGGTTGGCCTTTTCAAGATTTGAGATATTGAAGCTTGGTTCATGGATGGTAACGTAGTCAGCAGGAGGTTCAACGGCTTGATATTGTTCAGCATGATACCCCAGACCAGTTTTTATCTTTTCATGAATTTGAGCATCCAAAAGTCTTTGCAGCTTTTTGGATGCAAATTCATATTTGTCAACATGAACTTTCTGTTCTGCCAATTCTGCTCTGGTAGCTTTTAATCTGACCAGTAGATTATCAATCTGAGTTTCAAAATTGGTTTGTTCATGTTTTAGTGATGAAATCTCTTTCTTTAGGTAGTTAATTTTTTCTTTGTAACTATCTTCGACCTTTTTGAATTCATATTTCATTTGATGAAACTCTTCATTTTGATCTATGAGGTTTTGATTACGCTTTCTGTAGCCTAAAACCTTATCAATACAGGCTTGGGAACATAGATGTCCATATACCTGAGGCGGTATCTCAGTTGTGTCTGCCATGAGAGCTTGGTTGTTGGTAGGCAGATCTTCATATTGAAAGCTCCAGTCAAAGTCAGAAGTTCCAACAGCTGCACAAGCTGCAGTTTGAGCTGGGGGAGTAGCTTATTGCTGTTGTTGTCTAGGTTGGGCTTGGTGAGCTTGTCTTGTTCGATCATCAGCTGGGTTTGCCCTAGGTGCCTTGCATTCTCTAGCAAAATGACCCAGTTGGTTACAGTTGTAACATCTCAATTTGCTTTTATCCAAGCCAACTGTGGTGTTGGAGTTGTTGCTTGGAATGGGTCTTCTGGTTCTAGAGTAGAACCTTTTTGCTCTTATAGAGAGCATGGCATACGAGTGTTGTATATCCATTTCTTCTAGATTATCTGGATGGAAACATTCCAGATCCTCCTTGATAAAGGACATGTTGCTTGAGTTTTCAGAAACAAAAGCAGCAGAGGTTGAGGCTTGAGGAGGAGCTTCAAGAAGAAATGGTGAGGTATTTGATTTAGAGGTAGGAGTTTGAGGATGTGTGACTATGGGAGGATAGTAGTTGCTAGTACTAGGACCTGAGTGGTCAGAGTGAAGAGCAGAAGAGGTGGTGGTGGATGTTGAAGCTGTTTGGTAGCTTGAGCTCCTTTCCTTGGCCTGAATCATCTCTAATTCATAGGTTTTGAGCATACCGAATAGCTCAGTCATCTAAAGAGTCTTCAGATTCTCAGTTCTTCTGATGGACACTATGTAGAGTGTCCAGCAACTAGGTAGAGATCTGATGAATTTCTTAAGAATATCTTCATTCTCCAACTTCACTTTTGAGCACTGCAGCTCACCTACAAGATAAGTATATCTGTTATATAAAACAGTTAGAGACTCACCTTCCTTCCAGACGAAGTTTTCATACTGCTGCTTCAGGATGTCTCTTCTATTTTCTTTGACTTCCTCTGAGCCAGCAAACATCTTTTCAAGAGCCTCCCAGAGCTCTTTAGTAGTTTTGTAACTTCTGAAGTTATGAAAAACTTCATTTGGAAAGCACATTTGGATAGCTCGTAGTGCCTTGAAGTCCACCTCCTTCTTCTTTATGTCCTCTTCTGAGTACTTGGAGGGCTCCTTTGGAACTGGTGGTCCTCCAGAGTCAGCAGAGGCCACCATGGGAGTGTAGGGTCAATCCCTGATGGATTTCCACATTCCGTACTCCTGATAACAGAAAAAGCTTTCCATGCGATTCTTCCACATGTCGTAGTCTTCTCCTGATACCAATCTTGGTGGTCGGTTGATGCTGCCGATGTCTTCAAATCCATTGCTCTGTTCCATCTTTGTTTTTGTGGTGACTTGATGAAAGAGCGAGTTTAGAATAGAACCATAAGTGATTAAACAAGTGTGAGTTTGTTTAATCTGATCCAAAGCTCTGATACCACTTGTAGGATCGTGAAAGTACAAGATGGCTATGTTCTTAGTTGAAATTGGCGGAAACAATAACAACTACACAAGTATAATCGAGTAAACAGAAAGAATACTTTTGAGAACACTATTGTATTAAGCTTTTGCAAATAAACGATTACAAATGAGAACTCAATCAAAAAGCACACTTACAATGAAGTGTTTACACAGTATTTATACTCACTTAGAATCAAGACAGACCCTTGATTCTAAGGATCAGATCTAACACAGACCGTTGATCTGTTGTATATAGCTCACTATTACACGTTTAGTCTAAAACTAGTTAACTTTATTGAAGCGTCTTCTTTATGCATTATTGCTTGCATGCTTGGAGAAGAGCATTGTTGTCTGTCATTGGTTGTGCCATTGAGGTTCCTTCTGCTTTTAGTGTGTCAGTTGCTTTTGCGGAAAGTTGTCAGTGACGCTTGGCATGGATAATCAGCTGCAACGATTTGTCTTCAAGGCACACGGCTGTCAGCAGCAAATATGAGGATCAGCAACAAGATGTGACCATCCAAAGCTGCTGATGATTTTCCTGTCAGCAGCATCAAGTGTTGATGCTACTGAGAAGCCTATCCGCAGCAACTTTGGTCTTCAGCAAATAAGGCTATCCGCAGCAGATTTGTTCTTCAGCAGAAGAACAAGTATCCGCAGCAGATAAGCTTGTCCGCAGCAGTTTGTTGGTCAGCAGCAAACTCTGAGATCAGTAGCATTTGTACTTAGAGAATTTTGTAGCCATCAGTCTTTGTTTCTACATCACTGTTAAAGCGAACTTAAAGTGCGAACTTCCAGAATATTTTAAACAAATTTTATGTATTAATACTTGAAATTGAAGCTTAATCTTGTGTCGTGAGTATTAATCGATGATATTGGTATATTTGAACTGAGAATTTATACATGATTTAGACATGTTTGTGATTCTGTGTGGAATTTGTATCGACAGACAGGTTCAGGCGAACTTGTTCAAGCGAACTTGTTTAGGCGAACTTATTATGTTCACCTCTTGAAACACTAAGCGAACTTAGTAAATTCGCCTAAGGTCTCAGGAGTGTTTTGGGCTTGTGATTTTTTTTTGTTGAAAATTTTTTTGTGTTAAATTTTTTTTTATTATTTGTTTTGCTTACTAATGTGTTTTTGTCCTCTACATTTACAGATGGCTCGTAGTGTTGAGTACAAACATAATCAAGTAGCGTTATTGGATCCGAATATGTCTGAAGCTGTTAATTTTCAAGGCATTATCAACTTTCTAAATCGTTCAAGATTGCAAGTGGCTTTATCTGCTAATTCGTATATATGTTTACCGTATATTCAACAATTCTGGGATACCGTCCATCAAGATACGGATGTTGAACCTCACGTACTTCTTGCTACAGGCTGCTATGGTTTCTTTGACACTTAACAAACGGTTTAACTTTGCTTTATACTTCTACCGTGAGTTGGTCATGCAAATAAATCCTCTAGAAGGTCAAGGGTTCCTTATGTATCCAAGGTTCGTGTAAATGATTTTGAATCATTTAGTTCCAGATTTACCTCAGCATCCAACCCGTTTGACTTTGAGTCCTATGTAAAAAAGGATCTTTACCGATTGTACTAAGGTGAAACAACAAAATGCTGCTCTAATTCATGTTCCTACTCCTTTGTTTGGTCACATAATCAATCCTGGTTATGTTGAGCCACCTAATGATAATTGGTTTCATCCTGAGGAGTTAGTACAAGGACAAGTCTAGAATCAAATTCCAATTCAACAACCAGTTCAAGCTCAAGTACAACAAGTTCCTGTTCAACAAGTTCCTCTTCAACAACAACAAGAAGTTCCTGCTCAACAACAACAAGTTCCTGTTCAACAACAACAACAAGTTCCTATTCAACAAGAACAAGTTCAAGTTCCTGTTAATGAACCAGTTCAAGAAGAGATTGCTCAAGATAATGATCAAGATTTGGGTATGAATATGGATGATTTTGAACATGAAGCTGTGAACTCACCTATTCATGAAGCTGAAGGCAATGTTGAAGATACGAGTTCCGGTGATACCATCTTACTTGATTCTGAAGCTACCGATACTGATTCGTCTAGAGATTTTAGCTCAGATCATTATGCAAGGTTAGCTACATTACCATTGGCTAATGCGGGGAAACGGATTAAATCTACAGCCAGAAAACCAAGGCGTAAGACTGTTCGGAATCCTCCTTCTGGATCAGTTCTTGGCAAGAGAACTTTAATAGATGAAAGTTCTGACTCGGATAGTGATGTTATTCCAGTTCCTAAAGCTCAGAAGCTTATGTCTGCTTCTATTGCTACTGCTCATTCATCTCAAGGTGTTGAGGATGCTAATTTTGTCGCTTCCTTATTGATTACACCTCCTGCTTCTAAACATACATCTCAAGTGCTTTCTCCACATGTTCCACACACATCTGAAGCAAGTCCTTTAAAGCCGTCTGATTCTGAAAGAATTACATTTCTTGAATCATAGGTGCTAGCTTTACAGACTCAAGTAGATACTCTTGTGTCTACTGATTCTTAGAGACAGTTGGTCCTTCAAGCTCAAGCTACACAGATTGCTGACACGCAGTTATTGGTGTCTAAACTTGTTGAGCGTCTTGACGCTTATGGGGAGTTAAGGATAGATGATACGTGTCATGCTGAATCAATTCAATGAAAAGATAATGATGACAATGATCCTAGTGGTAATGTTGAGGGTGATCGTCAATACGCTGACGTGAATCCAATATCTAGAGCTCAGGGGGAGTCGACATCACATACTATTGAAAGAACCAAACATGATTCTGGAGTGAATGAAGAAATATTGTTATTGGAATTCTTTCAAGATTCTGAAGAAGAAGAAGCTGAGAAAATAGAATGTCTGGATGATATGGACGAGTTATTTGATGATGATGAAGAAGATGTGTTGGATAATGAAGTTGAAGAAGGAGAGATTGTAGAGATTGAAATAGAAAAGAGTAAATCTACGGTTACATATGAAGGAAGTGATGGTCTGAATGTTTCGTATAACTTCATCCTAGATGATGTTATTCCTGAGTTTTCTTATGATGGAGTAACAAATTCTATGGACTCTGTTGAAGACATCACTACACCTGATGATACTGCTCAATCCAAGATAGATTTTGATGTTGATACTACTCATGTTGTGTCTCCTAAGCCGAATGAAGAACCTGTGATGTATAGAAATACATGAATGCCTAGAGAACAGTGGAGAGAAGTCGTTAACAGTTGGATGAAAGTACTACCAAAGTCACGTATACAACCTGCTAAGAAAGAAAGATATGTGAATAAAGAGAGGTGTATTGGAAAGATCATAAGTTGGTTTTATGATGATGAAACTAAGTTGTTTGCTCTTAAAAGATCTGATGGTGTTCAATACTTAAAGCCTAGGATCAAGTATTTCAATACCTTGCCAAGGTGTGAAATGAATGGTCTAGCTACGAAACCATTGATTAATAGATCTAAGTGTGCATTAGCTGAGGTTATTGCCAATTTGATAAAGAGAGAAGGTGGATCAGGGAAGTAAGAAAGGTTAAAACCACAAAAGGGAAAAGGAGTGAAGATCGTAGATCAAAAGACTAAGAATATGACTTGAAAGTATAAGTTCAAGCCAGTACGTGCTGTACAGAAGATACCATTGAAGAAAATTGCACAAGATTTTCTGGGGAATATGAAATGGTGGTATGTAGATGTGAATATTGGTGAAACTAGGATTGATGATAAAGATAATAAGGTCATTGTTAGTTTCTATGATACAATGAATCTTATTAATTTCTCAAAGAAAGATCAGAGGACGTTAAAAAAGAGTGAGATCATGTTCACTGATGAATGGAGAGAGCAAGGATTGCAGTATAAAAGAGTGTTGGAGATATGTCAAAGATATGGAGTGCATGCAGGAAGCAGATTACCAGACAACTGGAAGAATTCGTCATAAAGACTGAAGACAGAAGATCAAGCTATTGTCAAGGGGGAGTCTGTTAGGACATAGACTGTATGACATAAGCTTTGTAATAGTTTAGGTCTTATTGTCTTTATGTTTTGTATGTTATTGTTTAGATTTGTCTAAGTATAAGTACAAGTTCTGCAAGAGGCGAACTTGATAAGTTCGTCTGGTCTATTAGAGGCGAACTTGTTAAGTTCGCTTAAGCATCTTTGAAGCGAACTTGTTAAGTTCGCCTATTGCAGAACATGTGTCTATAAATATAGAGTTTACAGAGTCTATTCTGTACGCGTGAGATAGATTGAACGATCAAGTATTCTGTAAACTCTGTTTGGTGATATAAAAGAGAAAGTGTATTTACCTGCTGTTTCTATTGTCTATTGATATACAAAACGTTAATACAGTAGGATTCCACACTCCGCATTAACGATACGTCCTGTCACGAGATCAATTTAAGATGAGTCATGTGGACCTACACAATCTCGTTAGATGATGTTCATTTTGATGATAAACTCCAATTCACCGAACAACCCGTTAAGATCTTAGGCACCCAAGACAGAAAATTGAGAAAGAAAACAATACCAATGGTATTGGTACAATGGCAAGGTCGGAAGGGTGTCGACAAAACTTGGGAATTAACAGAACAGATGAAAGCTAAGTATCCCCATCTACTTGACTGGTCCTAAATTTCGAGAACGAAATTCTTTTAAGGAGGGAAGATTTGTAACACCCGGATATTTGTAACACCCGGATATTTTCAAAGTTGAGGGACTTAAAAGGAAAAAAAACAAAGAATGAGGCGGATATTGAACCGATATCCTGCCCATATCGGTCCGATATGTATTGAGGAAGTAATATGAGAATGAGGCAGATATCGGACCGATATCCTGCCCCCATATCGGTCCGATATGTGTTGAGGAAGTAATGAATCGGGTGCCGACACGTATCCGATAACCCAACTGATGACTCAGCTAGATGTCGGACCGATATGGTTCGTATGTCGGTCTGATATGTGTGCGCTAAGTCAAATAGGTCGACAAAGGGGATGTCGGACCGCTATGCTCTTGGATGTCGGTCCGACATGGACCCGATTTTACCCTATAAATAGATCAACGATTTCAACCATTTTCTCACCATACTACACCATCCATTACACACACACCCTCTAATTCTCTGATCCCGAGCCCCGGTTCACGTACGAGAGTCCGGTTTCTTACCATTTGTAGGTCCCGGAAGCCTCGTCGCGTAGCGGATATACACGGACCTGTTTTGTGATTTGTGTGGGAACCAAGAAACGAGACAGAGAAAACACGAACAAAGACAAAAGATAATGAAATGACACGTAATCCATAAAATAGAAGTCGTCCCGTATTACAGACTGCATACAGAAGGAGCACATATCTCTCATCTAAGCTCACGGTCCAGGGGTCGGGAGAGCTCTTCCCGACCCGGACACCTCTCGACCTAGTTCCAGAGTTCCACCTACAAATGAAGACAAGTCTTCTTTTTATAGGGGAAGGAACATTACCTGCGTACTTGTCTAAGTACGCAGGACCAAACTGGTGTGCAGGCTATGTACTCAGGAACACCCTCCTGTTTACTAGCCACGTACACCGATACATAGAATTTAATCTATAGTTACAAAAACATGCTTCTACAAACTCCCTCTTAACTATAGCGTCAAATTCTATCTATTACTAACACTGATAATCATCAGTTTATAAAAAATGTCCTAACATACTCCCTCTAAACTAATGACATCACGTGTCTTCTGGCGAGACTTGATCTTCTGGGATTCCACTTGAGATCTTCAAATCTTCAAACTTCAGTCTTCAGTTGCCGAGTGATGCACACAACTCCCTCAATATTGTAGCTTTCATTGTAGACCAAACCAAGTGCTTCAATAAAAACTAACTAATCCAACACAACTCATTGTAGTTCATCCTCTCAGCAGTAGCAACCTCCACCCTGACTTAGAATTCTGAGTCTGACAATGTCTTCCTAAACAGGTAACAATAGTAGACTAAGACAACTCCAAATCAGCTGGCATATGATAGAGAGTTTGAGTTTCCAATAACCTGCATCAAACTAATCAGCTCCCACAGGAATTCCAGTAAGATAAACTTAAGTCTTCAACCAGATGTGTCCAACTCTATCCTGTATTTTCACGAGTCAACCAAATTCCCAAAGATGTTCATTTCCAATATCCCCTTTCAGTTTAAGCTCCATCTAACTAGACCAGAAACAAGGGTATGTTTCCTATCTCATCGGCCAATAATAAAAGGTTCCATCTTCAACTAATAATCCAACAGATATCCAGCTTCATCCTGAAAACACTTGATAGAATCAAACACAAAATCATGCTCAGCAGTGATCACCTTATATCCAAATTCCAACATTCTTCAATTAGATCTTCATTCCTGGTTCACACCTCCTAATCTGTATACGTTCACCGCGGTGAAGTTCAATAACTAGGTTGTCTATCTGGATTCCGCACAGATCCCAAATGAGAAATCCCATCATAATTGAATCACATCAAATCTTGAACACATGCTTGACCAATGAGCACGAAAAATATAGTTTACACGAGAAATCATAGTTGAGATCCATGTTACGTCAAAGAGGTATATATATATAGGAAGTACCAACGGCTTTTCCACCACCTCTTTAATGTCTCATGAATACTAGATTTTATCCCCCTCATTTCTCTATAAACTATGACCAGCTTCATCATCACTTCACTCAAATCCTCAAAAAGCACAACTAGCCAACTCAAGGATTTTATTCTTTTATTCATTTGCAAAGATCCAAAACAGCAAATCCTTGGGTTCAAGTTGTTCCAGTATTCATCCCCTATTAAAGAAGTATCCCGGATACTCGTAGCCTACATATTCAGGTTTGAATACCTAAACAAGATGATTCTCTTTCCAAAAGACCAAAAGCAGCCACATCTTCACAAATAGAATGAGACCTTTAGCCGATGACGACCCAATTGCTCCCATTAGTTCAGCATTCATACCCTATTAAATAAGTATCTCAGAGACTCGTAGCCTACATTTTCAGGTATGGACACTTAAACAATATATGACAAGTGGTATCATCCAACAAAAATCTCGTCCGTGTTTCGCCAAGCCAAATCGTATACAAATTCTTGTCCGGAAAAACCAAAATTACTATCTTCTAAAAAATGACCTGAAACACGCGTACAAATGATCCCTAAAAAGTTTGGCCAAAATTACTATTTTTTTTAATCCCAGATGCTAGTTCATGCGTACTTAGTAAATACGCACATAAAGGGTGCTCATGCGTATTTAGAAAATACGCAAAGCCGAGTGCTCATGCGTATTTGATAAGTTCGCAAAGACAAAATGCCCATACGTACATGCTAAGTACGCAGAGGAAATACTCATGCGTACTTAACAAGTACGCAGGACAACTTCTCTTGCGTACTTAGTAATTACGCAGGACAAAACCCATGCGTACTTAGTAAGTACGTAGAAAAGTTGAATTTGCGTACTTATCAAAAAGTAACAGCGTTCTTGACGGATCTTGAGGAAAATGCTCGAAAAGTGATGGATCTGAGAAATTAATGCTTCCAAAAGCTTAGAAAACATCATCTAACAAACCCTTAGCCTTCCAAACACCAAATGAAGTGATAACAAACTTAGATTTGAGGATTTTTTCAAGAAAAAGTAGCAAACTTTTATAACTCAGATCTGCTCAAAAACCCTAAAACCCGAAACTGGAACACAAATCAATGAATACCGAGGCTCTGATACCACTTGTAGGTCCCGGGAGCCTCGTCGCGCAGTGGATATACACGGACATGTTCTGTGATTTGTGTGGGAACCAAGAAACGAGACAGAGAAAACACGGACAAAGACAAAAGATAATGAAATGACACGTAATCCATAACATAGAAGTCATCCCGTATTACAGACTACATACCGAAGGAGCACACATCTCTCATCTAAGCTCACGGTCCAGGGGTCGAGAGAGCTCTTCCCGACCCGGACACCTCTCGACCTAGTTCCAGAGTTCCACCTACAAATGAAGACAAGTCTTCTATTTATAGGGGAAGGAACATTACCTGCGTACTTGTCTAAGTACGCAGGGTTTGGTCATGCGTACTTGACAAGTACGCAAGGCAAAAGCCTTGCGTACTTATTAAGTGCGCAGGACCAAACTGGTGTGCAAGCTAAGTACTCAGGAACACCCTCCTACGTACTAGCCACGTACACCGATACATAGAATTTAATATGTAGTTACAAAAACATGATTCTACACCATTTGGCTTCAAATTCCCATAGACAGTGCTGAGGTAAGGTTCCGACCTCTTATTAAGCTTTGGTTATACATCATTAAGCTAGATTTATATAAACAAGTAATGTTATGATTATCTAGGAGCTCTACCTGAGGTGTTTACCACATTACTAGTTTATAGGTAGAAATACTGTCAAGGTGAGTTCTTAAACTGTGATGTATGAACCTTTTCATGACCTTGTCTGACATGATTGATTTATGAAACATTTTGAGTATCTTGAAATGATTGTAACGATTGTTTATATATAACGTATTCTAAGCGCTTATTATATTTCACTTGCCCGTGGAACGGCATGTTGGACAGGACCCGTGGAACGGTCTTTGGTTGTATATATACTGTATGTTTATCCATAGTTATCTATGAATTCGGTGTTGAAGCCCATTGGGTGTTGAAGCCCATGAATGTGTTCAAGATACTTTGGCGGGTCATTTTAATAAACTATTTTAGTTTATGAGTTCACCAGCTTTGTGTTGACCCATGTTTTATCAAATGTTTTTGACCGCATCATAGGTAGTCATTAGACAAGGAATTCCATGACTATAATGAACTTATGAACGATCTAGATAATGGGCATGCCAGGAACTATAAGTCTCGAATGATATGTTCCTTGTTTGGGACGAATGATGTATCTTTTGTTAACCATGATGTAAACAATGTTTTGATATTAATAGAACTTATAATTTAGTCTTCCGCTGTGTGTTTTTGATATTAACATCACAATAACTAGAAGGCAACCTTCTGGCTAGCATGTAGTTATCTGACAAACGAAATGTTCTGTCTAGGAAAGAGCGTTGTATAAATCTCTCGTAGACCTGTCGCTCTTACCTGGGAAGATATCTGTTGGAGGTACTACTCTAGTTAGATAACTGTCCTATGTTACAGGTGTGACAGTGGAAGAAGTATAAGTATTTGTCTAGTAGAAATAAAAAATTGATCACAATTTTAGTGGGAGAATAAAAGAAAATAAAAATAACTGATGAAAGTTGAGTTGATATCTAAATATTATATCTATCCTGTGTGATTGCATTATGTGGTTGTGTGAATTAAGTTGAAATATGTGATATATGTAATATTAAGAAAAGAAAAGTTGATATTGTGCTGAAAATAAAAGAAAAGTGCGTGACTGATTGACATGCAAATAGGAAATGATAGTACAATTGTGTGCTGAGCTTAAACATGAATTGGATTTGAAGGTGACATCGGTTAAAATTTTTTATATATCGGTAGGCTCTACATGTATAAATTAGGCGGTATTTGTGTGATTAACTAAATTGCAATCTTAGTGTTACTCACACGAATATCGGTACCTTCATCATTCGAATGCAAAGTGAATCCAGTCATACCATAAGACTAGGATCTTGATGAGTTCTTAGCATAATTTATTTGATCTATTGACTATACCCATCAAATATATGATTTAGAGTTAAACACCCTTATACAGCTGATGGTTTTGGTGAATATCTCTGATGGAAACCAGGAAGTCAGTTTGTTCAGCCAATTGAATCATTCTTGATTTCAATTGACATATCTAATATCCTATGGATATCTGCATACCCGAATCAAATCTAATTCAAAAAGTTCATCAATATACATTACATGTGTATTCATTTACCTGAATCAAACATGATTCTTGACATATTCCATCTCATACGAATGAACATGATTTTGTGTTCATTTCATCAGAAACTAAAACAAAAAGAATCAAAAGTTTCAGAATCAAAAAGATTCATATCAAATCCACTTGGATTATTTTTCTGTGCTAAGAACGCTACCCTCATGCTGGTGATTGTATCATCTTTTGGTGAAATTTTGTGTTAAGTCTTAGTTCAATCCATCTCGATGTTTGGGTACACTCTGTATTGATTAACATTACCTTAAATGTCACACTGTATTTGCTGAAATATGATGTATGAGTTTATGCTTAAAAATATACTGGCAATCAAGGTTGAACTATTTAGATCCTGATTTGATATGTAGTGTGATTAAGACAGTGTACATTTATGATCCTATGTTATTTCAGTTCACCAAAAGAAAATAAAGACTAAAAGATTGTGAAATGATTGAGAAAAAGTCAAAAAGAAAGAAGCTTATAGTAAATAAATGTGTGTATAATATTTGTTGAAGTCTGTAATGTGTGTTGATCATTATCTCAGTGTATTGATCATGTTTCATATAATAAGAGGTTACTTTGATATCAAGTGTTTGTGAAAAGTCTGCGAATAAAATAGTTGTTATAAATTGGAGTTTGTTTTGATGTTTGTATGTGTTCGTTTATGTGAAAAATATCAAAAATTGGAACAGCTCTTAATGATATCAAAGTGGACAAGAAAAAGAAAAAATAAAGAAATTGTTGTTCTAATTTTATTAAGTTCAAAGTTTTTGGTCGAAATATCTTTGTCCGAAAAGTGTTTTCGGTTGAAAAGTCCAAACCAAAATATTTTCGGTCGAAATCTCAAAATCTATAAATACTGGATTTTTTATCGAAAACGTTTTTCCCACCTCGTTTTGCATCAGTCATATCCTCTCAAGCGATTTTAGCAAGTTCAAAGTTTTCGTGCGGAAATCTCTTGGTTGTGACGTCATCGTGTTTCTCACATCTTTTCGATCACCAATGTATGTTTTCGTAACCTGTAGAGGAGCATAGGATAGATCCGAGCCTTAGATTAACGTTGAATATTTGAATTTATGATTTTCCTGAAAAGTCTAATGAATCGCCCAAAAAGTCCCATGAATGGACCGAAATCTCTTTTCGGATAGAAATGAAGAGTCACTACTGATCGTCCAAACGAGTTTTCGATCGAAAAGTTAGAGTTTGTAACATTTTTGAAAAATCAGAGTTTTCGATCGAAAAATATAATGTTCAGGGGTTTTCGGTCGAAATGTTTCATGTTGGATGTTTTGTGATGATCAAAGTTTTTGATCGAAATGTTTGTGTGATCAGAAGGCTTTTTCGATTGAAAAGATCAGTGTTGGAAACTTTTTTAAAATTCTGAGTTTTTGATCAAAAAGTGTAAAGGAGAGTTTCGATCGAAAAAGTGGCTGTTTAGGATTTTTCGATCGACATGTCCAGAGTTATGAATTTTTCAGAAATTTTCCAAAAAGTTTCTAACTTTACATTATCGTTGAGTACAGATATGAATCATTTAAAGTTTGTGCCTAGGCATAAAATTTGTGCCTGCTTAACCACTTCAACAAAGTAATCAAGAGAATGTGAAGAGATTGTCATGTTTTTTATTAACTCAAGGATTCACACTGCAATTTCTACTCAAGTTAGAGTTTTTGAGAATCAAGTTCTAGAGTTTTGGGACAATGTGGAATACAAGCATGTGAATAAGGAGATTTGAATTGAAAGTATTGTAGGATGAAAGACAATTAAAGTGACAGAACAAGTTATCAGGGAAGTTTTAAACTTCAAAGATTCACCTGAATTTCCTTACAAGATCAGTTATATTGCAGTGTCTGGGATTGTGCTTACTATGGGATATTAAGGAGACTTTGATAGAAGGCAGGTGACAAAGACAATGTTTGGTAAACAATGGAGATACTTGTTACATGTGCTGATTCATTGTATGAGTCCAAGAACCACTGCTTTTGATCAAATTGGTGAAGTTTTCAGCAGAGCATTGGTTTGTTTGGCAACTCATAGAAGATTTGTAAGGATCAAACCTAATAGGCTAACGCATCAAGAGATTACTGGGAAGTTCAGAAGATATACTTTTGGAAATATGCGGCCGCATACTTGAAGTATGCGGCTCCCAACCGCATACTTGAAGTATGCGGCCCAGGCCCAAGCCAACCGAATACTTGAAGTATGCGGCCCAGGCCCAAGCACAACCGATTAGTATAAATAGTTCTTTTGTTTACTGTAATCGGTTAGACGAGTTGTTGAGCGATTTGTGTTGTATTTTCAGTGTTTTATTAATATACGAATTGTTTAACTGTTGAATTGTCTCTCGTCCTCTTTGATTCTACTTACAAGTCACGTGTCGAGTTTGTTTCCACCAGGTTCAACACGTTGTTGAATCCGTTGATTGAAGATACTCAAGATTTCGGACCTTAAATTGGTATCAGAGCCTTAGTGCTCATTCGGTGAAGCTTACAACGGATTTCTTTGACTCGTGAGGTATCAAAGTTATTGTTTTAGTTTGAATAACTGACTTGTTTGTTTTTGGAGAGTTTCTGGACAGTGACAGGATTCGGAATTGTGTTTCCGTCACTATTGTTGAAGTTTGCGATGAAATCAGAGGATTATTGGCCAGAAAAGCAAAGTTTTTAGCTGTTAATTTCATAATTTGAAAGTTTTCGGTTATCAACTTTACGGTTGTTGAAGTTTGCGGTCATCAACTTTGCGATCAAAAGTTTGTGGTATTTCCTAATTTTCAGCTTTCCTATTTAACTAGGCTTCAAGTTTGTGGTTGAGTCCAAGTTTGCGGCTGCCTTCAAGTTTGCGGTTGAGTCCAAGTTTGTGGTTGACTTCAAGTTTACGGGTGGCTTCAAGTTTACGGTTGAGTACAAGTTTGCGTCTTGTACTTAAGTTTGCGGTGTATACTAAAGTGTGCGGTTAATATTCAAGTTTGCAGTAAATACTTCAAGTTTGCGGTTATTACTCCAAGTTTCCGGTTATCACTTCAAAGTTTGCGGGTTCTTATCAAGTATACATCATGACAGATTCAAACTCTATGGATAATGAGATCGGTACCATAAGTAAACCTCCACGCTTAACCAATGCTGATGATTTTGATAATTGGAAATACAGATATGAAAATTTTGCCAGATACAAGGATTCATCCATCTGGAGATCCATTGAGAAGGGTCCTCAGATTCCTATGGTCAGAAATGAAAAGAATGAGTTTATTCCCAAGGACCCTGATCTTTATGTTGCAGAAGAAATTCTTCAAATTGAGAAGGATGAGAAAGCTTATGCTGGACTGACCATGGCTTTGTCAACAGAAATTGCTCAAGGATTCAAAAAGTACAAGACTGTTAAATCTATCTGGGATGCTTTGGTGGAAAGGTTTGAAGGAAATGCAGACATGAGAGAGAATCGAAAGGATATGTTGAGACAAAAATTCAACATGTTCTAGTATGTGAAAGGAAAGACTATAGAAGCACAGATCAATAGGTACACTCACTTGATGACTGAGATGAGAAGTGCATGAATTGATATGACCTACGGCGAAATAAACAAGAAATTGCTCAATTTTTTGCTATTGAACTGGAATTTCAACATAACCACTATCAAGAGAACAAAAGATATGTATGCCACACCACTTAGTGAACTGATCTCCATTCTAAGGTCATATGAGGTGGACGATCAGCAAAGGCAGATGATGTTTTCATCAGAGACAGATCACTTGATGTCTCAGGGAAATTCCTTCCTCTCCAGCATGTCCTCCTCTTACACTCCAAACTTGTCTAATGGTTCGAATTCAACAGCTCTTGCTACATCGGTTCAGCAAAACAACTCACCATGTTCAAATACTGTCAAGGCCGTAGAAATACATGTGGCTCTGTTCAGTGTTTTCATGAATAGCTACAATGCTATGCTAGATGGAAAACTTACACCTGCTAATCTAATTCAAGATGACACTAATCAAATACATCCTGGTGACTTCGAAGAGATGGATATCCAGTGGCACATGGCGATGGTTGTGAGAGGTTTATCAAGAGAAATGGTAGAAATTCTTTTGATGGAATGCCCAGAGCCTAAAGTGGAGAAGGGGAGCTAAGAAATTTAGAAGAGAAAGAAAAAGGAAAAGCTGCAGATGGAAATAGTAAAGCATTGGTGAGTCAGCAAACTGCAGGATATGATTGGGGAGATCAGGTTCATGAGTTGTCGATGAAGGTGTCAAATCATGCTCTCATGGCAAAGATTGAAGACTCTGAGGTATATACTAATACATGTTCTAATAATTGTGTAGAAAAATTAAACAAATATAAGTATGATAATGAATTGCTCATAAAAGAAATAAATCAACTTAGGCATGCCAATGCTGAGTACAAGCGTTCTGAAAAATTGTTTAAAGATAAAATTGATGCAAGTAAAACTAATTTTTCAAAACTAGAAATGGATTTTAGCAATAAGGAATGTCTTTATCGTGATGCATTAAAAAGAATAGACAACCTTAGTTTGAAGCTAAATGACGCTGTGACTCAATTGGCAAACACTAAGCTAACAATCGAGAAAATTGACTACTCTCGATCAGTAGTCTATGACATGTTAGACTCTCAAGTCAGGAAAATAGGGAATCCATGAATAGGCTATCATGCAGTTGAACATCCTTTTAATGGCAATTACACTTCAATGCCAAATGTTTAAATTTAAAATGTTGAAATTGAATATGTTGTAGGCCGTAAACCAGATCAATGTTCTTCATCCACACAGTCCACGCCCGTGACTAGTGGTTCCTCGGTAAATCATGTTAACGTTTCTAACTCGTCTAAGTCTTGTGCAAAAACAAGATTAGTAGAGGGCATAGTGGAGAACTGTGAAAGTGATGATGAGGAGGAAGATCGTGTTTTTAATTCAAAGTCTTTGTCTTTTAAAAATACTTTGTTTGGTTTTTCAAAGTCTGCTACTTTTGTTAATTCTGGTTTGAATGTTGGTTTTGAAAGTTGTGCTGTTAAAGTTAAGAATAACTTAAAATCAAATTTGAAATCCACCTTTGTGAAAGGTGGGACCTTAGAAAAGGAAAAAGCACAGATTGTTAATGGAAAGAATCATCAATTTGTTAAAAAACAAAAACTGTTCTTCAAACCGTGAAAGCAGTAAACCATCCACAAGTCAGTCTGATTCAAAGAAAAGCCTCAACGTTTTACCAAAAACGAATTTTATGAAAAATTTGATAATCATCATCGTGTTTTTGAACAAAATGTTAGGAATGTTGATAGAAATAATTTCAAGTCATATCATAGAAATTATAATGATGATCAAATGCATGACAGAAGGTAGGGGTGTTCATGGTTCGGTTTGAAACCACGAAACCGACCAAACTGGACATCGGTTCGGTTTCACGGTTGGTTTTTTTGTGTAACTTTCGGTCGGTCGGTTTCAAAGTTTTCAAACCGTTACAAACGGTTTGGTTTACGGAAATAGCAAAAACCGACCGCATAAAACCAGACCAGACCATTAGTTTTAATTATATTTTAAATTTTTAAATATTTCATATTACTAAATATATTTAATTACTAGGTTTGAATCTCGTGTATTACACGTGTTGAATAAATGTAATATTATATTCTAAATAATAAAATTTTACGTCTTTTAAAACCTATGTATTACACGGGTTGAATAAACCCATGTATTATACATAAAATGTAATCTGTTAACACATACGCGCATCAAAATATGTCTTTAAAAAATATATTCTGACGTGACAGTTATAAATTTTGTTAAGTTCATTTTTAAAACATTTTTTTTAATCAGGTATTAATTTTTTTATATAATATATAAATGTTATTTAATATTTAATTTATTATATAATGATCATCCATAATTAAATAATAAGTTTCTATAAATAAATTAATATTTAATAGGAGAGAGAGACGGGAAAACAATGTTGAGAATGCACCAGAAAGTGACATGGGTCCCAAAATTTACTTGTTTATTATGTAGTATAGATATAGATTATATTAGCTTAACAAAAAATTAAACTGGGCTAATGATCCCAGCACTTGTCCTCTTTGTCTTCTTCCAATGTTTATGTAGGTAATTCTGAAATGGAATTAGGAGATATAAATGTTGATATCAGTCGAGAACAATCAGTTGTGTGGGCACTCTTTGGGAAACTAAACTCAATTCCAACCAAAGGTGTACATGGCACATGTAATCATTGTAAACAAAGCGGTATGTATGAACCAACTAGGATTAGTTCTAGTTATGTGGTGAATCATTTGAAAAGATGCAAGATTCTCCCACTTAAATGTCAAGAAGATTGGAACAAGTGTTGATTATCAAGACGTGGTTGAAAGAAATCGAAAGAAAGCTCAAACCGTGAAACCAAACTAGAACCAAACCGTTAGTAACGGTTCGGTTTTAATTTTTAACGGTTCGGTTTTGGTTTTCGATGATCAAACACGGTTTGACCTAAAAACCATGAAAACCAGGCTGTGAACACCCCTAATAGGAGGTTTGCTAGGAATTGTGAAACTGCAAGTTACTTCACAAGTTCTCCTCATTGGTCATCATCATGGGACACCAGATACTATGCCCCGTATCTGAGAAGGCAAACGTGATATGTGTGTGGGAATCCTAGACACTTTGCTCGAAACTGCGTTCACAATCGTGAACACTCTGGTAGATGTCTGAGTGTTAATCAAAGGGATAATAATTATAAAAGGCCACAGATGTCTAAAGGACACATGGCCCAACATTACAAAAGGCCCAATGATAAACAATCGGATAAAATAAGTGGTTTTGTGCATAAATCTCAACTTCCTGCTAAAGAAAATAATGCTTTCAAACATAAACAAAAGAAAGTTGAGAAACCCATAAAATCTGAAAATGGTAAAGAAAAGGTAGCCACTCCAACAGTAAGCTTAAATTTTGAAAAACAAAAGCCTGTTTGGACAAGAAAACCTATTGCACAAACAACTCTAGTTGAGTTTAATGACAAAAGAGATATGAAATTGCAAGAAGTTTCATACATGGATGATTTAGGGCAACCTAATACAACCATGGCTTGGGTTCCAGTTACTAGTTAATGTGTTCTACCGTGCAGGGACAGCCAAGGAGGCCTGTCAACAACCTCTGGTATGTTGATAGTGGTTATTCCCGGCACATGACAAGAGACATCTCACACATTAAAATGTTCGATGGAGGGTATGTTTCCTTTACAGGTGATAAAGGTGGGCAAATTACAATGAAAGGTACTGTCACTAATGGTACTCTTTGTTTCGAAGATGTGAATTATGTGTCTGAATTGAATCACAGCTTGTTAAGTGTGTCTCAAATTTGTGAAAAAAAATTTTCAACTCATTTTACTGATAAAGAATGTTTGATTTTACGGATAGTGTTTAAAACCAAGGTGTAAGGACTCATATTTGTTGGATATGAATAGTGAGTCAGCTTTAACAAATACTTGTTTGTTTTCAAAAACTTCTGAAAATGATTCCATGCTCTGGCATCGTCGTTTAGGTCACATAAATTTGAAAAACCTAAATAGAATTTCTAAAAGAGCACACGTGGTCAGTTTGCCTTTAAAATAATTTTGTGAGGTTGAAAAATGTATTTCTTATGCTAAAGGAAAACAGCATAAACGACCACACAAGCCCAAGCTGTTTAATTCAGTAGAATCTGTTTTACAGTTACTTCACATGGATCTATTTGGTCCTGTAAGTGTGATGAGTATTTGGAAGAAATCTTATTATCTTGTTGTTACTGATGATTACTTGCGATTGTCTTGGGTGTTCTTTTTGAGTAAGAAAAAAGAGACTACAGATATTCAAAGGTAATTCATGATACTTGTTGAAAATAAGCTAAACTTGATGATCAAAATTATCAGAAGTGACAATGGGACAAAATTCCGTAACAAAGTCCTTGATAGCTTTTGTGCTGAAAAGGGAATTGCAAGACAGTTCAGTGCTGCTAGAACTCCTCAACAAAATGGAGTTGCTGAACGAAGAAATCGTACCATGATAGAGGCTGCAAGAACCATGATTTCTGACTCCAAATTGCCGGTATTCTTTTGGGCTGAAGCAATCAACACTGCATGTTATGTGCAGAACAGGGTGCTGTTCAACAAACATCAATTGAAGACTCCCTATGAGATCATGTTTAAATAGAAGCCGAAGGTAGGACACTTTAGAGCATTTGGATACCTATGCACATTGTTGCATAATGACACAGTTGGATCCAAATTTGATGCAAAGGCCGATGAATGTTACTTCGTTGGATACTCATCTAGCGAGACAACTTATAGGGTTTATAACAAGAGAACAAAGCAAATTGTCGAATCTTACTACATTGACTGGCAGGAGCTCAACAAAACCGATGCGGATTCTGGTCTAAACTGGTTATTTGATTATGATTTTGTTTTTAAGCTGTTTAATGTTTATTCTGATGTTTGTGATATGACATATGATAGTTTCTACAAATACAGCATAGAAGATTACAGAATAGATGAAGACCCTGATCAAGCATCATCTTCATCTTCTAAAGCTCCTGAATCATCTTCACAAGAGACTGTTGCATCTTGTATTGGTCCTGCTACACAGGAAAATGTTGCATCTGGCAGCAATCCTGCTCCACAAGAGACTGTTGCATCTGGCAGCGGTCCTGCTTCACAGGAAAATGCTACATCTAGCATAATTCATCACAAGTCTTATTTCCCGAATCAAATGTTATTAAGGAGCCGGTTCCCATAACTAAAGAAGAAGATCAGAATATCACCAACTTACCTGACATGTTACAGGAAGAAGATGTTCCACAATCAAGAATTCATAAAAATCAACCTATAGAGGATATCATTGGTCCTCTCTCTGACAGGGTGAGAACAAGAAGCAAATCTGGGGTAATCAATATCTGCTTATACCCCACTTTCATATCTCAAGTTGAGCCAAAGAACATTAAAATGGCCTTGAGTGAGGCAAGTTGGGTGGAGGCTATGGAGGAAGAGCTGATGCAGTTTGAAAAATTGAAGGTATGGGAACTAGTGCCACTACCACAAGGCAAGTTACCCATCAGAACTCGTTGGGTCTATAGAAACAAGAAAGATGACAGTGGTATTATTGTTCGGAACAAGGCACGACTGGTTGTGCAAGGATTTTATCAGTAAGAAGGGATAGACTATAAAGAAGTGTTTGCACCGGTTGCAAGACTTGAGGCCATTCAAATCTTTCTGGCCTACGCCTCGTACATGAATTTCAAGGTGTTTCAAATGCATGTGAAGAAAAATTTTCTATACGGAAAGGTTGAAGAAGATATCTACGTATGTCAACCACCAGGGTTTAAAGACACAAATCACCCACATCATGTCTATAAACTAGACAAAGCTTTGTATGGCTTACATCAAGCACCACATGCATGGTATGCCACTCTGACAGAGCATCTTCTTGCTAATGGCTACAATCGGGGAGCCATAGATCAAACACTGTTCATTAAGAAGCTGGGCAAAGATCTTATTCTTATCCAAATCTATGTTGATGACATCATCTTTGGATCAACGAATGATGCACTGTGCAAAGCGTTTGAAGAAGTGATGAAGAAAAAGTTTGAAATGAGTTCAATGGGAGAAATGGCTTTCTTTCTTGGGTTGCAGGTTAAGCAAAGTGATGAAGGAATCCTAATTCATCAGGCCAAATATGTCAATGACATACTAATCAAATTCAATTTTGCTGACTCCAAAACCGCCTCAACCCCTATGGCAACTCGTCCTGTCCTTACTCTAGATCTAGGTGAACCGGGAATTGACCAACATCTCTACAGGTGAATGATTGGCTCGTTAATGTACCTGACCGCCAGCCGTCCAGACATCATGTTTACGGTTTGCTAGTGTGCACAATATCAGGCTAATCCGAAACTTTCTCACCTTAATGCTGTCAAAAGAATCTTTAAATACTTGAAGGGCAAGCCTCGGCTAGGCCTTTGGTATCCAAAGGATTCATAATTTAACTTGTTTGCTTTTACTGATAGTGATCATGGAGGTTGCAATCTGGACAGAAAATCAACAACTGTAGGTTGTCAGTTTCTAGGGGAGAGACTCGTCTAATGGCAGTGCGAGAAACAGACCACCGTTTCGATTTCTACTGCTGAAGCTGAATATGTCGCCGCATCCGCATGTTGCTCCAGGGTTATACGGATGCAACACCAATTGCTGGATTACGGTTTGAATTTCTGTGACTCTCCTATTTTCTGTGATAATGAATATGCTTTACAAATTGTTAAGAACCCAGTCCAGCACTCTAAAACTAAGCACATAGACATTAGAGTGCATCATATTTGTGACTGTTTTGAAAGAAAACCATTGCATCTTGAGCAGGTATCTACTGATAAGAATGTCGCTAACATTTTTACAAAAGCTTTTGATTTGGCTAGATTTAACTTTCTGGTTGAATATCTGAAAATGATCTACTTTGATTAAAAGGCCGCAGGTTCGGTCACAAAAAATATATTTCTTAATTTTTAGCTTGTTTATATTTTGATTTATTACATAAATGCAAAAGTTTAGGGGGAGAAATTTCCTAAAAACGCCAAAAAGATTTTCAGGATTTCATCTTTAAATAAAAATCAGAAAAATAAAAAAAAGATTGTGCTTCTTAGGAAAGTCATTCTATTGAGAAAATCTGAGAACTCTGTCTAATGGGAAATGATAGTACATCATTCTAGAGGTTGGATCATCTTATGTAAGGCCTATAGTTGAAAAGATCAGAATCTTAGGGTGATATGTCGATAGGCTCTGCTTAAACTGAAATGACAGCATGATAGTGTTTCACTTAAACATAAATGTCATTGTCATAGTGGGGAACATCTCATAGATTGGTAGAATAAGTATTTCCTATTGTCACACCCCAACCGACGGTGGAAACGTCGGGGCAGGACATATAGACTGCTCATGAGCATATGATCAACTAAAGTTTCATATATCAATTAGTTTAAATTACATACCACTTGTCCAATAAAAAAACATACAAAGGAACGAAATACATCAACAAAATTTAACTGTTTATTTAACTAGGTCCTCAATTCCTATGTGTAGCATCTTGAATATGAACTCAAAGATTAGCACCTGAAACATGATGAAAACAGGGTCAACTAAAAATAGTTGGTGAGTATACATAGGTTTTGACTCTAAATAGTATCATTGTGTTGTGTGTACACAATCCATACATATCATGGTTAATAAGACAATTATGGAGAGTTACTATTGTGAAACCAAGTTGTAAAATCGAACCTTTGTAACTAGCATGCAAAATTGTGTTGTCGGTAACAATCACCCTAACTGGGTGGGTTTGTCAGACTCAATAGATCTATCATTGTTAACCGTCGGCTTGTATAGTTAATGACTGCACATGTAAATTTCACACAAATGTAGTTAACACACCTAGTAATCAAACATAAAGCTCAAATTACACACATGAATGTAGGGTGGATTTGTATTGTGTAGTTTGCAAAACATTGTATATAGATATTCATGTTCCACCCCAAAATATGTAAAATAGTGTAAAAGGGGCTACGTAAAACACACATTGAAATTAGTAGCTTGATAACCACACAACTAAGTTGTTGTTGCACAAGTGTATAGCTAATCACAATGTTAACCTAAGTTTTGATGAAGTATACAGATCAATACTTTGTACATGTTTAATACAGGAATAAATAAAAGAAATAAGAGCAGAACGATGGGGACTTTCGGGTTTTGGAACGAACGGACGAAGGAAAAGATACGAATCTGAACAATGACCAATTTGATAATGAAATAACGTTTTATAGATTTTATTTATAAAAGAGGTTTTAGATAGCATCAATAGGTATTAATTGTTAAATAGATATTCTATAAAAACGACTATGTTAAAAACGTCATTATGTTAGAATATTATAATACAATAATATTTATAAGTGTATCATTGGTAATAAATGATTTAATCTTGCAAAAGGTAATATTATTATTATTTATGAAATTCAAGTTAGAAGGGTTGTATAATTACTAATACCCTATTATTGATAAAAGTACTAATAATATGATTAGTAACATTTATTTTATTAAGCAAATAAAATGTATTAATAATAGTCTATTCTAGATCATGACGTCACAATAATTTTCAAAAGTCATAAAATAATGGAGAGGTTTATAAAATACACATATCAATTGCCTATCTTTTAAAAATATATCTTATTAATGCAACTTTGTACGCGTAGGTGTTTATATGTTATTCGTTATGTGTTTGTGATAATTAAACATAGTTATAAATACATATATATACATATAATATTAATTGAAAACCCTTAAATATACGTCTGCTTAAGAAAAAAGAAAAAAGAATTGGTTTATAAGAATATTTTTTTAGGGAAATAATATGTATATAATTTGGCTAATTTGGCTAAAAAGCCTAAGAAGTAATCTCATCCATTTAATTAGATGATCAACGGTAGAGATTTAAGTGTATGAAAAATAAGGGGTGGGAGGGTATTTAAGTAATAGCCACTTTTGTTGACTTTTTTCAACTTTCCCTACTTTTTTTTAAACGTTCATAACTTTTTCATAGTACATTATTTTTTTAAAAAAATTACACCATAAAATCGAGCGTTTTTTTATCTTTAATTTGAGTATAGTATTGCTATATTTTTTTTTGCAAAAACAAAAATGACACTTAACGAAATTGTGCTAATTTACGTAAATGTGCTGGTTTCTGGAAAAACAGCACAATTTAACACATTAAAAATTTGCTGGTTTCTGGTAAAACAACACAATTTACGTAAATGTAATGGTTTCTTTAATGTGTGTACTTTTAGTAAATTATTATGTGCATAATTTGGTAGCATTATTTAAAAATAAAAATTTAAAACATCCATACACAAAAAAAAACAGTTTAGTGGTAGGCAACAAAAAGCTTATGCATCAAAATGTTGTTTTGTGCTGGTTTGATATACTAGTTTTATTGTGCTGGTTTTGTTTGTGTTTGTTTAGCTAAGAAAAGCAAGGTACACAATGAACCGTGTTCTTTTGGTGTTTTGAAACAACACAACTAATTGTTATGTTTGGTGTTGTTTTATGATAAAGCAGCACGGTTAATTGTGCTGTTTTACAATGCAGCATAGTTAATTGTGTTGTTTTACAATGCAGCATGGTTAGTTGTGCTGTTTTACTATAAACCAGCACATTTACGTAAAGTAGCACAATTTCACTAAGTGTTGATTTTGTTTTAGAGTAAAATATAGCAATACTAAACAATTTCACTAAGATGCATTGAACGCTCATCCTTTTTATGATTTTTAAGGTAATTGTTTATTAATATGTCAACTAAATAATAACTTTTCTAGCAGTTCTTCTTGCTTTACCGTGCTCTATTTTTTTTCATTGTTATGATTTTACCAAAGAGAAAATGTATTGTGCTGGTTTTTTTTGTTCTACCGAATGTGCTGGAATTTTGTTTTCTTGTGATGTATTTTTTTATGTTGTGTTGGTTGGTTGTGCCGACTTTTTTTGTGCTGTTTTCCTCTACTATTTTTTCGACTGTGCTGAGTTTCTCTTGTGCTGTTTTCCTCTACTACTTTTTCTGTTGTGCTGTTATCACACGTGCTGGTTTTTTGTGCTAATTATTGTGCTGGTTGGTCTTGTTCTCATTATTTGTGCTGATTTGTTTTTTAAATCACATTGTTGTTGTGCTAGTTTGTTAGTGCTGGTTGTGCTAGTAACTGTGCAGGTTTGTTGTTTGTGTGCTAGTTTGCTAATTTTGTGCCTGTTTATTTGTGCTGGTTTGTCTTGTTCTCATTATTTGTGCTGATTTGTTTTTTGAAATCACATTGTTGTTGTGATAGTTTGTTAGTGCTGGTTGTGCTAATAATTGTGTAGGTTTGTTGTTTGTGTGCTAGTTTGCTAATTTTGTGCTTGTTTATTTGTGCTGATTTTGTTTATGCTAGTTTGATTTTCCATAAAAAGCACAATTTATGTAAACTAACACAATTTATGTATAATAACATAATTTTGTATAGTGTTCGTTTTTTTTAATAAAAAATATAGCAATACTATACTTGAATTAAAGGTAAAAAAACACTCGTTTTTATGGTGAAATTTTTAAAAAAAAATAAGGTCGTATGAAAAAGTTATGTACGTTTAAAAAAAATTGAGGGAATTTGAAAAAAGTAAACAATTGTGGGTTTCCAAAAATGCCCCTCCACATCTAAGTTTTCTTACATTTAAATATCTACCATTGATCATCCAATTGAATGGATAAGATTGCTTCTTAGGCTTCTTAGCCAAAGTGCACTTTTTAAGGGAACCATCCCCTATATATATATGTGTGTGTGTGTGTATGTTTAAATGCTCATAAAAGTTTAAAAAAGTATTGTATAAATGTTAAACTTTGTATACATATTAACCTCTTGATTTTATAAAAAGAATATATAAGTTTATATATATGTGAGTGAGTAAGAGAATGGCATTAAAACAAAACAAAACAGTGATAAAAGGATGAGGAACGGGTCTGCCCGGGTTTAGAACCCGCGACCTTCTAGTTGCAAGCACAAGACACTACCACTGGACCAAGCCTTAACTTAGTTTAACAAAACAGGATGTGGATTTAAAACTCCTTTATTCGATTGATTCTTCCCTCCCCCACAAACCGATCGCAACTAGGGAAAATAGTCATACACAAATCCTAAATCGAGAACAAAGGAATCATGACCGGGACGCGATAATCGACAAGGGGAAAGTTACCTGGGATGAGACTCGATTATTTGCTAGAGGTGAGATCCGATTCGTTGCAAAACTGTGAGGCTCTTCCCCTTGTGTCGTTCGCGACTGAGAGAAGGAATAGGGTGGATTCAAGTGATGATTTCGACTGTGGAGTGAAAAGGGAACCTAAATGGTGTAAAAAAAAGAACGTATTACAGTTTTAAATCGACGGAATTTGCGGGTTGAACAGCTGGATTTATGGGTTAAAAGTTTCCACGATTGTAACTCCCAAATGGTTTCAAAATTCATGATTTCTCAATCATTTGTTTGAATTTCAAGTTCCCATATAATTACAAATGGTTTAGGAATTGATTGGGGAAGGTTTGAATACTAGATTTACGGAGATTGAGAGGCTTGAACCCGAAATTTTTACTTTAGGAAGTCAAAATTGGTTCGAAGTATATCCAGGGTCTAAGGCAATGGGAGGGGGTTTAAACTATTGGATTGGGGGTTCAAGGCCATATAATTATTTGATTTTAATTCCATTTATTTATAAAAATGTTTTTATAAATTTTATAAACTCTAGTTTGATTATAAATATATAAAGAAGTAAATTTTATTTATATAAAATTAAAAGTTGTATACTTGATTTATTCGATGAAACCATATATATATATATATATATATATATATATATAAATATATATGTATATATATATATTTGTGTGTGTGTGTGTTTGTGTGTAAATGTATGTATATTCACAATCAAATACATGTATATATATGAAAAAAATGAAGGATGTAGTTTCTTGGTTAAAACTCACATGTTTCATTTATATTTGTTTATTATGACAACATGTTTACTTATACACATATATATAACTATGCTTACACATGTTATATAAAGAAATAGTATGTAGTGCTAGGTTGAAAATTCACATTAATACATGAATAATAATAATAATAATAATAATAATAATAATAATAATAATAAAAGTAATTAGTGTGACCTATATTGTGTCTAGTAAGTAAGGGATTGAAATGGGATGTCATCCCTATTATAATAAAAGAAAATTAAATTTTGTGTCACTTGTCAATACTATATTCATCCTCACATTCATTTTCCCTCTAAAACCACATTTACTTCATCCATCCAATATTTTCATATTTAGCTCATTTTTTTTTAAATATTACATAAATAAACATTTTAACAAATCAATTTCATTATTATAACCATTGACTCACATTTTTTTTTAAATTTATCATTAAAAGTGAATATTAAAACAAAAGAATAAAAAATAAGATATTTAAAATGAGTTTTAAAAGTTTATTATCTAAAAGCGAGTTTTTAAAATTTTATCAATAAAAAACCAAAATTTTGATTTTACATATAAAATTTAAAAATACTACTTATGTATTTTAAATAAATATGTGTTGGAATAAAGTTTGCTAATATTTAATTAGTAGTTTTTTTAATTAAGTTTGGTATCAAATTTGTATAAAAAATGTGTTCAAATATTTATCAGTATAATCTTAACGTTTCACCCCGTGTGTTACACGAGGTTTAAAACTAGTTATTGTATAAAAATAAAATAAAATAGTATCAGAAAGTCACGGATGTTACACATGTTAATAATCGAACATTTACACATAAATGTTGATGAACTGTGGATGAACATACTATCTCTAGATTACACAAACCGAGACTCTTCACAAAGGGGTTGCGAGCTGACTTGATACAAGTCCGTATATATATGTATATAGATAAAATACATGCAATGACATGCAATAGTTGAAAAGACACTCAATGATAGTGCAAAGCTACTCTGCAAAGCATAAATTTGAGCAAAAAGACACACAATGTCAATGTCGTGCTATAGGAAAATTCAAAAAAATATGTCTAAAGATATACATATAAGTATACTTGTAAATATTTTTCTTTTTGAGAATGTGTGAGTGGGAAGGAATCTCTTATCAAGGCATGTAAGTCCGTAGTGCTATGACCCTGAGCATTTACTGTTTCTAAACATGTAAGTCCGTCGTGCTATGTTTGTAATCAAATTTGTTAGAGATTTCCTGAACAGTCTATAGACCCGTGCTAGTTATGCTCATTTAGTTATTTCTTAGGTGCTCAAAAGATCATGAGGAAGGGAAGGTTTACCCGATAAGTTGTGGGGTCCATTCAGTTCATCAAAAACACATCTAATTCATAACAAAATAAATACAGGTTTCTGAGATTTGAGTGTGGGATCCACTAAGTCATGAATAAATATTACCCAGAAAACATGATAAATTCATTCACTGCTTGCTTGTCAATTAAGGTATAAAGGGTTGAGTTTAGAAGGATAACATATTGGTAATCATCAAAACCCATCTAAGAAAATGAGCGGTTGATAAGTAAAGCTTAGTCTGTCTTAAAATGATATGATCCCATAACATAGGTTCTCTAAAAAATAATGTATCTTAAGTGTTTCAAAGCAGTCTGATATGATGAAAAGAACAAAAAGATTTTGTGTTTCTAACTTAGTTGAAGTTATTTTTATTTTTTTTTCTTTGTTTTTATTTCTTAATTATTAAAATGAACGTCCCTGCTTGACCCGACAATCCAAAATCAAGTTTCTAAAAGGTTCCAAAAGTTTGGAGCCGCATACTTGATACATGAAGGGCCGCATACTTCAACGAGTCTATATATATGTCATGAAGTTTGCGGCCACAAGGTTATTTCAACCGCATACTTTTCTCATCCTCTCAGCCGCATACTTCACTATTGTTCTCATTAACCGTTTACTTGACCTTTGAGTGAAATTTTTGCTATAACCGTGTTAAAGAAGTATAGGCGATCATCTAGGTAAGAGGATTGACCTTAGATTCATAAGTCTCCAGCATGTGAAAGTGTTTGACCGTAACCGAGCTTGAACAAAGACCTTTTTGACCAAATTGACCATTAAAACTGATGTTAAATCTGAAATTGGTCCGATAGTTTTGATCGCAATCACTCGGCGATCATGAAACTCCTGCAATCCATTGCTAAAAACATGTTAAAATCTAAGATTTTGATTTTATTGAAGTTTGCAGTTTTCTTAAAAGTTTTCGGTTTTGGTCAAGTTTGCGGTGTAATCACAAGTTTGCGGTGTAACCAAGTTTGCGGTGTAATCTCCAAGTTTGCGGTGTATTTTAAAGTTTGCGGTTTAATTTAAAGTTGGCGTTCTAAATTAAAGTTTGCGGTAAAGTTTGCGGCTTGACATTTGACCGAAAACTTTGAGTTTGTATTCTTAGAAATCTAACTTGCTTTACTGCTTACAGGCATGGCAAACATGAAATTTGTTAAGGATCACAATGAACCAGCATACTTGGAGGACCCACCACAAAATCACAGTGTGTTCAGAACAATGATTGTGGGTCTAAGGGCATCTAGAATCTTTCATGCCCTTTCTCAACACCCAGATATATGTGAAGACTTTATTAGAGATTTTCGGAGCATTGCTGATATAATCTCAGAGAACGATGTGGAAGAGATAGATGGCACAGTTGCGGGAAAGCGTATTGTAATTGCTTAAGCTGTGATCAGGACTTGTCTGAACATTGGTGATAGTCCCGAACACCCTACTAGTTTCACTGCTGAACAGATGACTGAAACTTTTCAAAGAATGAGTTATGAGGGAGAGTTGCCATCTATGTTGAAGAGATATCTGCCACCGTATTGGAGATACTTAGCACACATTGTGAATCAGTGCATATCCGGAAGAAAAGGAGGATACGATGAGCTGAGTGCCAACATGAAATCAATGGTCTATGCACTAGTTACGGGGGAGAACTTCAATTTTTCAAGAGTTGTGTTTGAAGAAATGAAGAGTAACTTGATAGGAAAGAAGAAGTCTTTGTTCTTAATGTAAACCCTAAACCCTAAACCCATAACCACCACCACAACAACCACAACAACCACCACCTCCACCTCAGCCTCGTCGTAGACCTAGATGTGTGCAACAACAGGCTCAAATTCAAATTAAAGTTCATGTCGTTAATGAGCCTGTGATACCTAATGCACAATTGGTCGATGAACACAAAGATGTGTTCAATTATATGTTTAAAGGCCGATATACGTCGAGAACGAAGGAAATGTGGAAAACCTCAAAGATATGGCTTATCTAAACTTGGATGATCTGATATTCTCTGACACTGCAACTCAAAGTGTTACCAGTGAAAAGGGAGATGAAGTTCAGAGTTCAAGTGCCGTAAATGTTGAAGAAAATAAGAATGAGTCCGAAGGAGACTCAGAAAGTGATGAGTTTGATTTATCAGAGATAGAGAGTGACAAAGAAGAAGTACCCATCAACAAATATCACAGAAGCTTATTGATCAAAAGAAAGGTTGCTGGGAAACCTCCTCTCATCAACCCTTCTAAACAACAAAGTGATACTTCCGATGAAGTCTATGATGTTGAAGCTGATCTAGTTCCTAGGAAGAAAGCAAAGCTATCTGAACGACTCCCGTAGAAGTCCACACCAATCATCACACCCACCGTTAACACTCAACAAGATAAGGGTAAAGCAAAGGGAAGTTATGCGCCCGTAGATGTTCAAGCCCTGAAGCAAAGAGTATTCAACCTAGAGCAAGACTTTGTGGCAAAAGATTCAAAGATTGAAAAGCTCGATTAACAAAATGATACTCTTAAAAATACCATCAACACACAAGGTGGTCAGATACAAAGTCTAAGAGACAACATGAAGTTCGTACTTAAAGAGTTAAAAAGACTGAAGGAAAAGAAGGAGAAAAAGAAAAGAAAGAAAGAAGATGGCTGCAGTGGCAACAATACCAGTAAAGGTGATGATGATAATGAAGGTCGAAAGAATGATAAAGAGCAAAGTAAAGACCAGGAAGACCAAAGAACAAGCTCACAAGAAGATTTGTCTAGAGCAATGGTCGTATATGTCCCTGTGTCCGAAGAAAAAGGAGCACAACAGTCTGAAAATGACTTTTCATTTGCCTTTGAATAGGGTCTTGATGATTTTCTTAGGTCAGACTAAGTGTTCTCATTTGAAAATGATTCAACTGTTTTAGATGATGACTTTGCAGGAGAGGATTTGATTGAGGCTGAAGATTTCCTCGATGCAAATGTGCCTACCTCTCCTACATACATCGATGCTCAGGGAAAGGTGATCATCGGTATTGACAGCGATACATTCGTCGAAGGTAACTCACCTCCCCATGTGGAGTTGATTGTTGAACTTGTTGCTGAATAAACAAACACAACAGAAGCAACATCGTCCTCAGCTTGTCCAGATAAAAAGAAGTTTGTCTTCAATATCATTCCTCCTGAAGTAACCCACTATGTCACTTCATCCAACGTGCTTGCAAAGAAGAATGATCGTTCTCATATTTTAAGCTGGATGTACGACAGTGAAAAGCATCTCTATCTAATCAAGAGGAAGAACGGGCGAGTCGAGTACTTCGCTAATATGCATGACTTTCAATCCTTGCCCAGATATGATCTTAGAACACTCAACAAGGTTCCTTTCTACAATTTTGGAAATAATGGAGACGCAAGTAACTTTGCTTCATTTCTTAAAAGAGAGTGTGACAATTATTTCAAGATAATGAAAACTGCTAAGTGCAAGAGGGTAAAATCAAAGTGCATGATCTATAGAATCACTCAGAAACCCATCATAATGGAGATCTATCCTCCTCCCAAGACGGTTGACTGTGTTCCCGTACATAAGGGACTACCTGACAACTCACTGAGTAATCTCGTGTGCTGGTCTTATAATCATGTGACTGGTCTTCTCGACATTCCTGTACTGATAGAGAGTTCACAATTGCTGATCCTATGGATCTAATGAAGTTTAGGAAGGAAGACATGCTGAGATTGTCCAAGTAGAGATTATTCGTGCTTGAAGAAAATTAGAAGGATACTAAGCCGTTCATGAAAGTGTTGGCAACGGCATTAGTTCAAGGCCTCTATGCGAGAGGTGGTAATCACTCAGGTGATGTTGAAATACTTTGAGTTCCTTGAATGCATTAGCCTAGGGGGAGATTGTAAGGATCAAACCTAATAGGCTAACACATCAAGAGATTACTGTGAAGTTCAGAAGATATACTTTTTGAAGTATGCGGCCGCATACTTCAACACCTAGCTGCATACTTGAAGTATGCGGCTCCAACCGCATACTTGAAGTATGTGGCCCAGGCCCAAGCCCAACCGATTAGTATAAATAGTTCTTTTGTTTACTGTAATCGGTTAGACGAGTTGTTGAGCAATTGTGTATTGTATTTTCAGTGTTTTATTAATATACGAATCATTTAACTGTTGAATTGTCTCTCGTTCTCTTTGATTCTACCTACAAGTCACGAACACGTTGTTGAATCTGTTAATTGAAGATTCTCAAGTTTTCGAACCTTACAAGATTTAACTTCTCGAGGATGATCTTTGAAGACATGATAAGCAATTTTGTTAGACCAAAGCAGAATTACAAGTTCCTGATGTATCCAAGATTCGTTCAAATGCACATTAACACTCTATTGCCAGATCTTCCAAATGATGGCATCGAACTTCCTTTGGAACCAATGCAAGAAGTGATTTTTAGTAGTATGAATAACGTGAGAAAGACAAGCAGGTTCAGTGGAATAGTGACACCATTATTCCCTAATATGTTTGCTGAGAATCCTGATCCAGAATTCAACATAGATGATGAGGTGGATGATCTGATGGATAGTGACATAGAGCATGATGGTGACAGTGATGAGAGTGACGATGACGGTGATGGAAATGATGTTGATGGTGATAATGTTGAACTAGAAGTTCAGGAACAGGTAGTTGAACGTCAAGCTGATACAACTGTGAAAGATAATGAAGTCCCCGTTGTGAACGTTAAAGATAACATAGTTCCAGAAGTGACTGTTTAAGTAACTAAACCGATCTTGAGTCACACTAAATAACTTATTGTTGAAGAAGATGATGTTTTGAGCGTGAACACTGAAGTTATTGACATTTCTAAAGTCCAAGCAACTGCAACAACACCATCAAAGAAAAGGAAAGAGCCTGAAGTGATAAAAACCATACCTTCTGGACCTCTTCCGTCTAAGGGTATTGTGTTTATAGATCCAGTACAGAAGAAGCAAAAGACAACAACAAAGATTGATAAAGGCAAGGGCAAGGCAAAGGAGATTCCATAAACGCAGAAGTCTAAAAAGTCAAAAGATTATAGTCTTGTAGATGAAGAGTTCTTGAACTGTGCTACAAGAGAAACAACAAACGTGGTTAGTCAGTGAAAGACTCAGATTGCAAACTTACAAAGCAGGGAAGCTGCTAATTCAAGAGAAATTCGAGAGTTAGGAGCTGAAAGTAGTAGACAGCAAGGTATTATCAGTCAACAGCAATAGCAGATTAATCAACTTTAGAGAATGGTGCAAGATTTGATTGCTCGTGTTGGTGCTCTAATCAACAATCAAAATGTTAATCAAGAAGCAAACATAGAGAATTAAGAAAGTCATGCAACTACTGAACCCATTCCTTCTCCAATAATTGAAGCTCCACTGTATGGATCTCAAGATATGTTTGATGTAGATATGTTGTTAAATTATGAAGGTGAAGGAATGGAGGTGACTGGTGAGAATGAGGAAGAGAAGGAAGAAGAAACAGATAAAGAGGAGGAAGATGATGATGATGTGGTGATATCTGGAGAAAAAAAGAATGATGATGTTTCATTTGATGATGATAATAACAGTGGTAGAGCTGGTGGTATTGGTGAAACTGGCCAAGAAGCTTAAGAGTCTGATAAAGAAGATGAATCCAACAAAGAATATCAAAAGTATGAGTATGAACAGAAGCAAAATTATGTTGAAAATGATGGATCAGTTATAGAGAAGATGGATAGGCTAGTGGATGATGAAGAATCGTTTCAAGTTACTGAAGAAATTGAAAAATCATCTAAGCTTCCTAAGACCAAAGACATAAATAAGAGCTCGTGGTGGAACGTAACAGAAAAACCTTCTATTGTTGAGATAATTACCTAGAAGATAAGAAATGCAAAGCAATCTCTAACTTGAGAAATTCTAAGCTGGATGTATGATGTTGACAAGAAGATGTATGACATACAGAGGGGTGAAGGAAATATCCAGTACTTTGATAGAAGTTCCAAGTTAAAGACTCTACCATACTGGGATATTAGAGAGTTAAGTCACCTAACGTTGATCAATCCGTCTAACAATACATTTGCTGAGAATTTTGAGAATCACATCAAAAAGGAATGTGCAAAAGACAAGTTTGAAAGTTTCAAGCCGCATGTACCTGAATGTGTGAAATTGAAGAAGAATGGTAAAGATGGGAAGAGGAGGTTCAGGTATATTGTAAAGCCTGCTGATACGGTTTCTACTGTCTACATCTCGGCACAAAAAGAAGTGTTCATCAAATATTTCAAGAGATGGGAGTACGACAGCATAACTCATGAAGCGGTAATCACTTAGAACAACTTACCAGAGGTTAGAGTCTACGATCCGGTGGATCTCTTTAGTTTTTCTGATGAAGATCTGAAGATTCTGTACCACAATCCGATTCAATGTGATATGAGCTCGAAGATAAAGTTGAAGGGAATTTGTATATGAGAGTTATAGCTCGTTGCTTATCAAGAAGATATGAAGCCAATGTGATCAAGAAAAGACTTGTCGAGCTGGAGTCCAAGAAAGTGAAAGTGAAAGCCAAGCCTGAGAAAGACAACAAGTGAAGAATTGATGTTCTGTGGACTAGGGGGAGATTGTTGGAACCTAGTAGTCCATAGAAATCAATTATAGGCTGAAAATGTACAACTATGAAGTTTTCGGTCGAAAAACTATGTTTTCGATCGAAAAGTGTTTTCAGCCGAAAACACTTTTCGATCAGAGTTTTCGGTCGAAATCTTCTTAGTATATATATAGGTTGTCTTTGAACTTTATATGTAGATTTCTCATATGTAACTTTTGATCATATCTTACTAGTGAAATCAAATCCTTTGTTGTTGATTCAATCTGGTAGTAATTGCAATTGTTCATCAATGAAGATTACTTGTTTGATTGTACATTTCATGTTTGTGGCATTTCTCATTATCGTTTATGTTTAATTCGATCTACTTAGGTATAGTTTTATTATGGATTGATTCCGCCTTTCTAGAGGTTATTTGAAGATCAGAGACTTGAATATCATCGGATCAGAAGGGATCACAGTTCTCACTCAGGTAAATCCCAATTCTCTCAAGCTGGTCAATGAAGTGCGTAATTTTCAAAGCATCCTCAGGTTCCACTTTGGCGTACCATGAGATGAAATCTCTTACTTCGTCAAAATGACTAAGTAGGAGCTTATCCACTCTATAGTCATCAAATACGTCATTAATAGTAATATTAATGACCAAGTGATCGTCAATCGGAACACATGCTTTCTCAAGGTCTGCAACCAAGTTTCTTGTCACACCCCAACCAACAACGGAAACGTCGGGGCAGGACATGTAGACCTTTCATGAGCACCTGGTTGACTAAATTGCATTATATTAAAGCGTTACATTTTCATTCATAATGTAGGTCCCCCGGGTGTCTCGGATCATCACATGCAAGTGTGTTCCTGTCGAACCGGGTGCGGAATGCCCGTGACTAGGTGGAGTATCAATCAACACAAAGTAAACCGACAACAAAGACACAAGATACTTTCAAACTTCTTCTATTGATAATCACAGTAGGTTATAGAGAGAATGAGTGCGTACTTACATTCTGTCAAGAGCTACTATTTATACTAGACATGTTGCCTGCGCACTTGGCAAGTGCGCATGGCTTAAGTACGCAGACAATGTTCTTGTGTACTTGCTAAGTACGCAGGATATACAACATGCGTACTTGTTAAGTGCGCACAACACTTTACAAGACAAGTCCAAAGACAAGTACCTACATACATGATTACAACTCGATAAAACAATACATACAGACGCTGAAATGGAAATACAAATACAAAAAGACATTGCATAGCCAAGAACAATCTTCAAAGTGCTTGTCACAAGAATTTCTTCAACAAACTCCCCCTTGACAGCAGCTTTGGAGATTTCTTCAGTCTCTAACCGCTTCAGAGTGCTTGTCACAAGAATTGCTTCAACAAACTTCCTCTTGACAGCAGCTCTGGAGATGTCTTCATTCTCTAATATCAGTATGTAAATAGTATTTGTCTAACACCATCGTACTAGAGGTTCCCCAAGGTCAAAATCCGTGAGCTCAAGAACGACTATATCAAGTTTGAGCTCCATGACCATGTATGCGGGACCCTTGTCTTTGTCTTTTGGAGGAAGACTCGGGAAGGGAAACCATCGCCATTCTCCGTGGGTGTGTTTGGTCTGGTGCATCATCAGAGTCAGATGAATCAGATTCAGTTGCCTCAGAATCTGACTCTTCAGCACCATCTCCTCCTTCTTCTTCATCACCGCCATCACCAACCATCTACATTGAACCGAATTTTAGACTTAAAAAAAAATTATGAGTTACAATTCCTGAGCACTTAACAAATACGCAGAAACCCTTGTGAAATCCAATTTCAACTCAAATTATGAATAATGTCAAGTCAAATAACGAACCGGATACGAACATTCAATCAAGAGGTTTCAAAAACAGTTCAAGGAAGTTAAACACAAATATTTTTGGCTTTTTTTATAATAATTGAACTGTGCATAAACTTAAAATCTTTTTGAGCTTTTCTGAATGAAGATAATATGCACAAGAATATACACACAAGCTATTTTTGGGTCAAGGTCATGACCAGAGGATCATATCAGACTATTGTAAGCAAATATGATACATAATAAACATCAAAGAATATGGGATCATGTCATGGATTACTACTTATTCATACGTAATATGCAATATAAACAAGTGAATTCAAGTTGTCAATATTATAAGATTTGAAACCATAAGCATCTTTGTATCACGTTCTTCTGTGTTAAGGTACTTAATTATAAGATATACAACGTGTACCCCACAGTTATGCTACAGAAATTTAAATTGCACTATCTCAAGGCATCTAAGATTTTCCCAAAGATTTTCAAATCTCCAGAATGAAGTTACATCGTTTAGCACAGAAAAAATCAAGCAGAATCCATAAGGATTATCAAGAATCATAAGGTTCAGAATCGAGTGATACAGTTGTCTTGGTTTGATTGGTTTTTCTTCTGTGAATATCATATGATGATTCAGGTTAATAGATATGGAATCTGAGGATTTAGGTAAGGGGATCTAACTTTTATCTGGATTTGAATTCAATAAATCAGGTATGATTCAAGGGTGAATATAAGCTTAACGGTTGATGTCAAGACATATATTGGCCCAACTTCCTATTGCATACTTGTGAGTATGGGCAATGAAGTGAACCAAAAAATTGTGCTAAAGACATAACCAGAAACTGGTCTCATAAGAAAATATTTGCCAAAATCTTACATCCTTTATCTGATAATGATCTTTTTTGTATCCTTTTACACACACACATGCATACATGGGTTCAAATCACAGTTGTAGTCTAGATTTAGTTTCCACACTACTAATGATTCAAAAATGCTTATAGCCTATTCACAATTCTAATTACTTGCAAATATTCAAATTAAGACTGAAACAACTTAAACATTCAAGTAATCATGACGCAATCATTTCCCATATGTGCAGTCTTAAGATGTTTAGCTGATGTACTATCATTTCCTCTTTTTTTTCTTCAAACAACTTTGAAATTTTCTCCATTTTCTATTTTGCTTGGATTTTTGTTAAAAAAATTTGAGAATTAAACAGAACTATAAAGAAGAAATTTAAAACAGATATAGATTAACTTCCATGAAAAGATTTGATTTAAAAACAAGTTTTCTCACTCAGGATTGAACATTCCTATCAGGTTGACAAAATGTTCAAAACGTGTTCGATCAAACGCCTTACTGAAAAGGTCAGCAAAGTTGTCACCCGTGTGAACCTGTACAATTTCAATGAGATGCTTTTCAGCACAATCACGGATGAAATGGTGGCGAATTTCAATATGCTTAGTTTTGGAATGTTTCACCGGGTTGTTTGTGATGGACATGGTGGCATTGTTGTCAATGAACAGTGGAGTTCCAGTGAAGTTTAAGCCGTAGTCTCTCAATTGCTGCTGAATCCACAATATTTGAGAACAACCGCTCACTGCAGCAATGTACTCTGCTTCACATGTTGAGACAGAAACCGTTGACTGCTTCTTGCACTGCCAGGAAACCAGCCTGTCTCCCAAGAATTGACATCCACCTGAAGTTGATTTTCTATCAAGGTTACAACCGCCAAAGTCTGAATCAGTATACTGCTGCTTTGAGTACCAAAGACCCAATCGAGGTTTCCCTTTCAAGTATCTGAATATCCTCTTGACAGTTATCATATGAGACTCCTTTGGTTGTGACTGTAACCTTAAGCACAAACATACAACAAACATTATGTCGGGCCTGGAAGCTGTGAGATACATGAGAGAACCGATCATCCCATGGTATAATTTACAATCCACATCCTTTCCATCTTTGTCTGGATGCAAACCGTGATTGACAGGGATAGGTGTGCCATAAGTATTGTTATTATTCATCTTGTATTTCGACAAAAATGTCTTGCACATACTTAGTTTGATGCAGATAGATGCCATCCTCTCTTTGACTGACTTGCAGACCTAGGAAGAATGACAATTCACCCATGTTGCTCATCTTAAACTTGGATTTCATCACCTGTTCGAATTCCCTACACATCTCTTCATTTGTGGAACCAAAGATAATGTCGTCGACATACACTTGTACGAGTAGAATATCACCTTCTGCTTTCCGAATGAAGAGGTTCGAGTCAATCTGTCCACGATCTAAACCATTGGACAGTAGATGATTTGATAACGTCTCATACCATGCCTGAGGTGCTTGATGAAGACCATAAAGTGCTTTGTCGAGCTTATACACTTTATTGATATTATGCGGATCTTTAAAGCCGGGAGGTTGAGTGACATAGACCTCTTCATACAGGAAAGCACTCTTCATATCAAGTTGATAGACCTTGAAGCCGACATAGGAGGCATAAGCCAGAAACAGTCGAATGGCCTCAACTCTAGCATCTGGGGCATATACTTCAGTGTAATCCAAGCCCTCTTGTTGATAAAATCCTTGAACAACCAACCTTGCTTTATTCTTCACTAAGACATGACGATCATCCGTTTTAAACTTGAACACCCATCTGGTTCCAATTGGTTGTACGCCTCTTGGCAAGTCAACTAAATCCCACACATGCAACTTTTGGAATTGGGACAGTTCATCTTGTATCGCCTCAATCCAACAGTTGTCAGCGAGAGCCTCCTTCACATTCTTCGGCTCCAACTGGGACACGAATGCAGCATGCAAACATGTTTCCATGATACCAGTGTCAAGTATCTCAGCGTACAAAATAGTGTTCTCAGCAATGGTTCTATGACGAGTCTGAACATCGGCATGAGGATCACCAATAATGTTGTCAATTGGATGATTCTTATGCACTCTCGTCTCTGGTATGAGCGGTTCCTGGAGATTTGTGTCTAGATTCGTGCTCAACTCCCCCATATTCTATGTTCCAGAAGAAGAAGATTCAATGTTGATTGGATCAGCTGAAGCTTCATTTCCTACTTGAGTGTTAGGATTAGCTTGAGCGTCATTTCCGTCAATTTGAACAACTTCAATGTTATCACTATCATGAGTTCCAGATGAAAAAAACAGTATTTGAATCGGGAGTTACAATCGGTACAGTTGCACGGGTTGAGAAATTGGAGTCATCACCACCACCAAAGAAATCGTACACATTGGCGGCATCATCTGCAGATAGATCAGGAAGATTGAATGACTTGAATAGAGCATCATAATCAAATCCCCAAGCAGGACCAGCTGGTTCTAGTGGAATGCTGTGTTTACTGCAGTCCACTTCGAACCATTCTTCCACAGACGTACTCTCAATATTGTACACTCTCTTGCAAGGCAAGTTGGCAACATATCCTAAGAAGATGTCTTCCACCGCTTTTGCATGAAACTTAGACTTGCGATCTTTGTACTGTAACAATAAAGAGCAGGGACTACCAAAAGGAACTAGGTAGTCAAGATTGGGAGGTCGATTGTTAATCAACTCATAACAAGTTTTATTGTGCCTTTTAACCACTAGAACTCTGTTCAAGACGTGACACGTTGTTTTGACTGCTTCTGCCCAGAAAGTGACAGGAAGCTTTGCATCTGACAGCATTGTCCTTGCAGTCTCAATTAGTGTTATGTTCTTCCGTTCTACAACTCTATTCTGCTGAGGTGTGTACGGGGCACTAAATTCGTGACCGATCCCCTTCTTGAGATAGAAAAGCTCCATCAAATTATTCTTGAATTCAGTTCTGTTATCACTCCTTATTCTTCTAACCTTCAACTTACATAAAGATTCCAAGCTCAAGATCAGGTATTGAAGAACGTTAGCAGTCTCATCCTTTGTACCTAAAAAATGCACCCAAGAAAAACGTGAGAAATATCAGTTACAACTAGACAGTATGACTTCCCTCCAATACTCCTGATACTTATGGGGTCAAACAGATCCATATGTAATAGCTCCAAAGGGGTATCGATGGAGTTTTGGAACTTGGGCTTGTGAGACTTCCGTCGCTGTTTGCCCTTTTTACAAGGCATACAGTCATCTGCAACGGAGAATCTCAACTTAGGAACACCGGTTACCAAACCGTTTCGGACAAGATGATTCATTTTTCGATAAGAAATGTGTCTGAGTTTCCTATGCCACAAGATTGAGTCAAGCTCTGTCGCTTTGGTAAGCAAACAAGTAGCAACTGAAGATGTGGTTTTCGCCACGCTCATGTTGATCTGATAGGTATCATTCGTTCTTGGAGCACGCATCAAAATCCAGTCTTCAGGAACCTCAAACCCAGGTTTAAGAATCATGCATTCAGATTTGTCAAACATGACTGAGTACTCCTTATCACATATCTGAGAAACACTCAACAGGTTATGCTTTAGCTGCTCGCAGTAGTTGACGTTGTCGAAGCTAACACAACCATTTGAAACCACACCTTGACAAGTAATACTGCCGCCCTTCTCGCCTGCAAAGGCCACATAGCCGCCTCTGAATGGTTTTACATCTTGAAGCAGGGCCATGTTGCCTTGTCATGTGCCGAGAGCATCCACTACCTACATACCAACAATTAGAGATAGTTCCCTTCAGATGTCCCTGCACGAGTCACAAGAAATTAATTAGATTTGGAGACCCAATCCATGGTGGCCTTGGATCGTCCGTCTTTCTCAAAATAAACTACTTCAATTAATTCACAGTCGTGACTTTCAAAAATGGGTGAATCTTAAGAAGACTTGGGACCAGGAGATTGAGAACTTTTAGATTTCTTGTTCTAGTACCTTTTCTTTTGTTTTACTGGAACAGTCGGTATGCATTCAGAAGCACCAGGTGAACTAGTAGAAGCTTCACCTGATTAAATTCTAGCCAGCTGTTCCAGCTTCCTCAATCTCTTGTTCCTTCTTCTCCTCCATGGCTTAGAAAGCTTAACCACAGATTTCTCACTAGTTGGTGCACTACCAGAGGTAGACACACAGGGTTTAGCAGGTTGCTTTTCCCTTTTTGGAACAGATGGCTTAGCCTCAGATGTGATCTTTGGCTTCACCATAGGTTTCACTGGTGGTTTCACCTCATTCTTCTTTGGACTCTTAGTCTGTTTCATGGGTGGTGACTTGGGGACAACAGCTGGTTGTGAAACAACTGGTCGTTTCCCTTGGTTCTTATTCGGGCTGTTCATAATGATGTGACTGATCGAACCAAAGTGAAAACAGATTCTTTTATCTTTATAAGTCCTCCTATAAGGCTCATTAGATCTGGCATTATATGACTCAGCATGATGAGCAGGAGGAGTTGTTTGACGAACAGAAGCATTAGTTTGACCCGATGATGATTGAATTTTAGGATTATAATATTTTTGCAAATTTTCTTGATAGCCAAGCCCATAGTGAGCTGCAAAGGCTTATTTCTTAACTTGGTTAATATTTTTATAACCCCCATAAAGCATCAATTTTAATTTTTCATTTCTTTCAATAATGTCGGGTTCAGTTAAAATGCAATTATCAAGATCAGTGAAAAAGTTTTTCTTAACCTTCTGTTCATCGAGAAACTCCTCTGAGACTACACCATCAGGGCAGGTGTTCTCAGACCCATCATCAGAAGCAGTAAGGAACTCTTTATCAGATGCAGAATCAGCCTTACTTGAGGAATCATCCTTGTTAGAGGAATCATCCTGACTCGAGGACTCACAAGGCAAGACAAATCAATGTCAGTTAAGCCGTTGACAAATTTCCCTCTTACTGGTGGAGGAATAGCATTAGTACCCAGCCCTAAGCCATTCACTTGTCTCACTACAGACTCGTAGTGTTCCACCACAAAACGAGAATTTTTCAACTTCTCAATATTACCTTTCAACTGCAAGATCTCATTTTGCAGCTTGTTTATCTCATTGTTCCTTTTCTCTAACCCCTTATACGCAACATCCAAATGAAACTGTTGATCGCTGATTTTAAGTGAATAATCGTGTTTATCTTTTTTCAACGTTTCAATTGAATCTTTGTATCATTTTTCATTTTCTTTGTAGCTTAAAGCTGCAATACGAAGGGGTTCGACTTTTCTTGAAGCTTAGAATTTTCAACCTTTAAGCTTACACATTTGGAACAAGAAATGACAGAAAAAGAATTAGAATCTACCTCAGCTGATGAACATGATGCCTCTCCAATAGCCATGAGGGCAACTGCAGTTGTAGACTCTTCTTGGTCAGCCACAAAAGCTTCCCGTTCCTCTGCTTCCATCATCCCCATGATCTCAGCCATGAGACCAACTTGCGTTTGAGCAATAAAGGCATCCTCCAGATGAACACCCCAATCAAAGATATCGTCCTGTTGTGCTACCAAAGCTTTGGACATTCCACCTTGACCTTGATTGCGGTTGTTGGAGTTGTTGTACCCTTGACCGTTTCCTTGGCTAGGTCTGGTGAACCCCGAGGCCGGTGCTTTGTCCTTTTGACATTCTCTTGCAAAATGCCCAAAGTTATTGCATTTGTAGCACTTGGCCTTGGATTTATCAAATCCCACCTTGGCATTTGAATGTCCACCAATAAACTTCCAGCCAGTTCTATTCAGGAAATGCTTCGCCCTTCTCAAGATCAAGGTCATATTCCATTGAATATCCATGTCCTCCATATCATCTGGATCCACCTTATTGAAGTCTTCTTCTATGGTTTCAGGATCCGTGAGCTTACCGCCAATGAAGTTCTCATAGGAAAGCATGCATGATGAGAATAAAGCCACATGATCTTCAGCTATCTTGGCTATTGCTGATTGGTTAGCTGAAGATGTGGGAGAAGGATTTCTTGAGGAATTCTGGTGGTGAGATCCAGATCCTGATCCAGATGCTGCATAGCAAGCATGACCACCACAGACATTTGAGTTATCCTCCTCATGAGTGTTCCCTGAGAAAAGGGCAATTCCAGAATCCGATGACTTGGTTGTGGAAGACGTCCCAAAATACATAGAATGGTCTTGTATTTGAGGTCTCCCTGAGCTCTCTTTTCGTTTTAGGTTCATATCATGTGTTTGAACTTTTCCGATTTCTTCATCAATAGTCATCTCATAAAACTTTGAGTTTTCTCTCATCAAGGTAGTGTACATCTCAAATTTTGGTAGTAGGGAATCTAGAAACTTCTCAACTAACTCCTCATTTGAATAAGTGAGGTCAAAAGCTTTCAGCTCAGTTTGCAGATGATAGAATCTAGAGATAAGTTCATCTATGGATTCATTCTCCAGATATCTGAAGCACTCATACTGCTTCCTAAGAAGATCCCTCTTACTCTTCTTGATGTTGTTGTTTCCCTCGAATCTCTTCTACAAAGCCTTCCAGAGATCCTTGGAGTTATCATATCCTCTAAGCTGTGAAATAACTCCCTGGTCAAGGCCATAGTAATAGATCCATGTGCCTTCTTCTCTCTGTCATAAACTTTCTTTTCTTCTTCATCAAGTTTGGAGATAGGCTTGGGAACTTCCTCATCAAGATATGTATATGTGGGATGCTTATAACCCTCTAGAATGGGTATCCAAAGTGAAGAATCGGTGTATGAGATATAATGCTCAAAGCGTGCTTTCCAGTTTGAGTAATCATTTACGTTAAGCAGCTTTGGTGGTTTTTGTGGGGTTCCAATCTCATTATCATAATTTAACAGGTTATCGAGATTCTGAATATTTGCCATGGTGAAACACTTAGTCAAATTTAAGAAAAGTCAAAGCAATGTGCGCACTTATGTTCTGACCTTGCGCACTTAAGAACTGCCCTTGCGTACTTAACAAGTACGCAGGAAGGAGTTAAGTGCGCAAGAAGAAATGGTCTTGCGTACTTGGTAAGTATGCAGGAAGCCTATCCTTTAGGCAAAAAGGGTAAGTACGCAGGTCACTTTTTCACCTGCTCTCACCAACTTTTTCCGATCGCCGAAAATACTTTAGATCTTCAAATTTTGAAGATATGAACAAATTGATCAAGCCAAAAGGTTAGAAACATGTTTCTAACAAACCCTTGAATATCAAAACAATTAAACAAACAAGAAAACGGTCGGATTTTGAAGGATTTTTGCTTTTAAAATAGCGCTCAAGAGCTACCTCTATTTTATCACAAAAAACACCAAAATCAGTCACTTTTCCTTGTAGAAAGGCTGTAGATTGTGTCGAAAATGCTCCTAGCACACTCTAAACACTCGAAATCAAGAGCAACAGCTCTGATACCTCTTGTAGGTCTGTCGGGTGTCTCGAATCGTCACATGCAAGTGTGTTCCTGGTCGAACCGGGTGCGGAATGCCCGTGACTAGATGGAGTATCAATCAACAGAGAGTAAACCGACAACAAAGCCACGAGATACTTTCAAACTTCGTATATTTATAATCACACCCGATTACAGAGAGAATGAGTGCGTACTTACATTCTGTCAAGACCTACTATTTATACTAGACATGTTGCCTGCGCACTTGGCAAGTGCGTAGGGCTTAACTCCTGCATACTTAGCAAGTACGCAGACAATGTTCTTGTGTACTTGCTAAGTACGCAGGATATACAACCTGCATACTTGTTAAGTGCGCACAACACTTTACAAGATAAGTCCAACGACAAGTACCTACATACATGATTACAACTCGATAAACCAATACATACAGACGTTGAAATACAAATACAAATACTTAAAGACATTACATACCCAAGAACTATCTTCAGAGTACTTATCACAAGAATTGCATCAACAAAAAATCTTGTAGGTCCCTGGAGCCGCGTCACGCAGCGGAGATAACACAGATCTGTTATGTGATTTTTGTGGGAACCAAGAAACAAAGCAGAGAAACAAAAACAAAGACAAAAGATAATGAAATGATACGTAATCCATAACATAGAAGTCATCCCGTATTACAGACTACATACCGAAGGAGCACACATCTCTCATCTAAGCTCGCGGTCCAGGGGTCGGCAGAGCTCATCCTGACCCGAACACCTCTCAACCTTGTTCCAGAAGTTCCACCTACAAATGAAGACAAGTCTTCTATTTATAGGGGAAGGAACACTACATGGGTACTTGTCTAAGTACGCAGGGTTTGGTCATGCGTACTTGACAAGTACGTAAGGCAAAATCTTGCGTACTTACTAAGTACGCAGGACCAAACTGGTGTGCAAACTAAGTACTCAGGAACACCCTCCTACGTACTAGCCACGTACACCGATACATAGAATTTTATCTATAGTTACCAAAACATGCTTCTACACATAACTCCAACAAACCAAATTTAACAATACATGAATATTGAAATACATAACATGTTCATTCTATTCAATTAAGTTGGTCCACAACCTAAGTGAAGCAGACCCGATCTACTCAAACTTGTGTACTTGAAACATGATGAAAACGAGGTCAACTAAAAAGTTGGTAAGCATACATAGGTTTTGACTCTAAATAGCATCAAAGTGTTGTGTGTAAACAAATCCATACAAGTCATGAATAATAAGGCAATTATGGGGAGTTACTATTGTGTAATCAAGTAGTATAATCAAACCTTTGTAACTTGCATGCAAAACAAAGTGTGTTGTCGGTAACAATCACCCTAACTGGGTGGGTTTGTCAGACTCAATAGATCTATCATTGTTAACCGTCGGCTTGAATAGTTAATGATTGTACATGTAATTGCACACAAAGTAGTTAACACACCTAGTACTCAAACATAAAGCTCAAATTGCACTCAAATTGTAAAGTGGATTTGTATTGTGTAGTTTGTGTAAATCATTGTAATTGTTCATGTTTCACCCCATAAATGTAAAAAGGTGAAAAAGGGGCTATGTAAAACTCACATGTAATAATTGTGTAGATAACACGAGCAAATATGTAGCACAAGTGATTCTCAGATCACACGATAGCCTAGAGTGAAATTGTATGAATTTAAAGTAATATCACCACAATGTCTAGGGTAGAGTCTAGGGTTTTAACAGGAGTGAGTGTAGGGACTTGTACGATGGGTTTTTGTTATATAATGAAAGGGAGGTGTATATATTTATGTTTGCATTTGAATGCGGATGAAGTATGTAAGTTCGAAGCATATGATTTGACGATAAATGATTTAGGGTTTAATTTGAATAATTGAATAAATAAATAAATTAAATCTCTTTCTATTTATTTATTTATTTATTTACCTAGAAAATGTAGTGTGGAAGTTTTAATCAAATACACTTTAAATAAATAAATTTATTGTATTTATTTAATTATAAAAACTGTGTCAAAATATGGTGTAAATTAGTATATGTATAATTATAAAATTATGTTAATTATGATTTAAACTCTAAGTGGATTGTAATAAAATAAATAAATTCATTTCTTTATTTATTATAAAAAAACAGTATATTCATCTAAAGAATATGAAAAATAAAAGTATACATATATTTAAGAAAGTTTTATTTGTTTAGATAGGGTTTTAAACCCTAATGTATGTAAATTAATTAGAAAAATGATTTATAACATTTGTTTCATGAAATTCTTTTATAAAATGAGAATGGATTTATAAAAGCCTTGGTCACCGTTTTATAAAGGAATAAATTCTTAGACGCTTTGTTTTTTAAATACAATAATTTGGTAAAAATAAGTTTCTAATGGGATAATGAGATTTTTAAAGAATCTAGATTGTAAACGTGGTTGTTTTATGTTTAAAGTTGTAATTTCTTGTACCAATATTTTCTAAAAGGTATCAAGTTTATAAAATATTTTTTTTATAAAACAAAAGGGGTTGTAAAAAGAGTATTTTAAAAATGAATGAGGCTTGCCCGGGTCGAACCCGGGTCTGCCTGGTGAAGTCCTCAAGTATTAACCATTAGACCAGGGGCTCTTCAGTGGTTAGAAGGTTGGTTTCCCGAATTTTAAATCGATGGACAGCTGGGACCGGGTTCTAGTCCAGCAAGCGCACACAAAAAAACTGATGGGCTGTGGGTTTCGAACCCACGCCACCTAGTCCAGTGGTGCAATGGCTTGACCGGCTTGGCTAGGTGGGTTTGCTGGTTAGAATAAGGAAATAAATTTTAAATGCGTTTAATCGAAAGGGTATTAGACCCAAATCCAAAAGACGTGCATGTCGGTTACAAGCCCATGATCAATTGAATTTGATTCCCTCTAACAATTGAAATTGACCGAGGGCTATCGATTGTAAGGGGAAAACGAAACTAATATGAGAACCTTACCTGATTTGGTTACGTGATGAGCATGAATGGCAGAGATCTATGGTTTGGTGTTCTTGGAATTCGTCTGTGCTCCAGGGGTGTATTGAGATGCGTAAGTGTGTTTAGAAGGTTTGTATGAGTGATTCCGAAGGTGTGAGACAATTTCTTGCCAATCAATTTCGTCTTAAAACTCGATTTGAATTAGGATTGACCGAAAGTGGTTACGGGATTGATTTCTAAATCAATTCATTTGATTCTCAACAAACTGGGTTGCATCTAAGGTCTAGATTCATGCGTAACAATCATGGCGTAATTTGCGGGTGGTTAAACGTGTTTAATTGCGTGATTGGAGGCCGAATTCAATTGGTTTTGACCCTGAGAAGTCAACTTGATTAAATTTGAAATTGACTGCGGGATTGATTGCATTAGGATACCAACTGCGTTAGGATTCGATCGATAATGGTTTACGTAGTCAGGGGAAGTCCAAAACAATCGAATGGATCCAATTTGAATGTTGAATTAGACTACATTTGGCCATGTTTGACTTTTAAAAGTCAACATTGATCAAGGAGGTCAAAAAATGAGATTAAGGCTAAATTTCAAGAGTTCAAGGACCATAAGGTTCAAAATGAAAGATCCTAGAGTTAAAGGGGGGGGAGGGAGTTCGAACGATTTGTTTAATTTCACTTAAAAATATATATATATATTTGTACATATAAATTGATTTTTGATATAACTTTTTAAATAACCAAACCTTTGAAATATTCTAGTGAAGTTATATATTGCTATACATTTATAAATTGATGTAAATAATTTATTTAAAATAGTTATGTATATTTATATAGAAAATTCTACGAATATACATACATGTGTTATACACATAAATAGAAAAATTTTATGTAAATGCAAAGTTTAAAGTTCTAATTGAAATGATAATTAATGTGACTCATTGGGTGGGGCATGTACGGGATTTCAAGCATTTAAATAAAATGATTAAAGAACAGTTTATGGCCTGAAAAGCATGGATGTTATAGTATCCCCATGTTGAGGGAATTTCATCCCGAAATTAAGCTAGTGGAGTCTACTAAATCAGGAAGGAAGTGAGGGTTTGGGTTTCAATGTGTTTTGTTTGTCGTTTTGAGGAGTATATTAGATAATATGATTCAGGTCTAAAGCTCAATTTATGTAGGAATGATATAAGAGGATCTTAGTTTAAAGAGAGTTAAGGAGAGGACGGTCGAAGAATCTAAAGGTAAAATTCCTTAGCTGGAATGGATTTGATAGGAATTTGATGATCAGGGTTTCTTTAAAATGTAGTCTAATATGCTCAAGCATTGCTAGTGGGTATGAGGTCTCACAAACATTAGTCTAGGTCACAATAACATAAAACTTCACGCGACACAAACAACGCTACTTCTGATAATATGATAGAGCGCTTATATTTAGGAAGTACCATCGGCGTATTCACCATGCTTTTGTCATATCACATTAGTTTCGTTGTTATATATCATGATAGGATTTTAGTTCATAGCACACGATAAAATTCACTATGTTTTCCCATGCGCTGATTTTTATAAATACCTGTGCACCCGTAATTACTCGAATCATCGCATAGTCCGTATAGATCCTTCCGTTGTGTGTGGGTCAAAAGGGTCACAAATTCACTTAGTTCATGTCTATTTGTTAGAGCAAAAATTTGTATCTGTAGCAAAAATTCTAAGTGTATATGTAGCGAACAGGTTAAGTTCGCCTAAGGGAATGTTTAGGCGAACTTAACAAGCGAACTTACTAAGTTCGCCTATAGAGTTATGGGCGAACTTGTTAAGTTCGCCTGCAGACTCAGTTTGCCTATAAATAGGACATTAAGTTGTTCATTTGTAGCAATAAATGCGAAAGTTAGCATACACAGAGAGGGAGTGATTCTCTGTGTGAAGTGAGTCACAATCCCTAGGTAGAGCTCACCTAGGGATTGCAATTGGAGCTTAAACGTAGAGATGTACACTTCTTTGGTATTGTAATCTGTGATGACGAGTTCGTTATCGATTATATATACGAATCGATTCTGTTTCATCTCTGTTCTGTATTCGTATTTATGTTTGATTCACTTCGTGCTTCCGTCTCAATGTGAATCATCGAGTTATGCATTTGATCGTGATCGTCTTGCTCGTTAGAAGACATCACAGGGACTTACACTATTGTTTTCACATATGAGTTGCTAATAAAGTTTAACTAAAGTGTAATAAGGTAGTATAACTTAAAGTTTCCATAGTTTACTCGTGTTTGAACAAGAATACGTTAGACACCGAGTTGCTTCAATGTGTTATGGTTTCTAACTTTGGTGAAAAAAAGTGTATAACCATGCCTTGAGTATAATGTAATCAAACAATAGAAACAATTTCAAGCAATTTAGTTTCGTGTATAATATAGCACCCAAGTTTCATGTATGATCTAGTGTCGTGTAGCTTGTAATCAAATAGGTTTCATGTGTACCGTGAACAATCATCACGTATATGGTAAGAAATGAATTCCATATATGATATTAACAACTTAGTATCATGTATTTTGTAAACAAATAAGCTTTCATATGTAATATAAACATGTTTGTATCATGTATATTGTAAGAAATGAATTTCATGTATGATGTTAACAACTTAGTATCATGTATTTTGTAAACAAATAAGTTTTCATGGGTAATATAAAAAATTTAGTATCATGTATGTTGTATAGTGTGCACGATTTAGTATCATGTACTTTGTAACCAGAATAAGTTTCAGGTATAATGTGAGTAACGTAGTATCGTGTATGTTGTATAGTGTGAACAATTTGGTATTATGTATTCTGCAAACAACTAAGTTTCATGTATTATGTGATCAATCCACTATAACGTATATTGCAAACAAGTTTTGTGTATTATGTGATTGGTGTAATATTATGTATATGGCAACTAAGTTTCATGTATTATGTGACAGTGTATAATATGTTCAATCTAGTATCATGTATCAAAACGGCAAGTTTCAAGTGTCATGTGATTAACCCACTATCATGCATATTGTAAACCACTATGACTTATGTATCATGCGATCGCGTATGATGTGCTTAATCATGTATCAAACAAGAAAGTTTCATGTGTCATGTGATTATCCTAGTATCATGCGTATTGTAAACTACTAAGTTTTATGTATCATATGATCGCGTATGATGTGCTCAGTCATGTATCAAACAAGCAAGTTTCATGTGTCATGTGATTATCCTAGTATCATGCGTATTGTAAACTATCGAATTTTGCAGGTAGTCGAGTGTTGCAGACAAATGTGTTGTTTGGCGTTCATGTATAACGTGGATAGTTGGATTTTAATTTGTAAATCTGGCTGAGGTTTATATGGATGACTAATGCCTACGCTAAATGTGTCAGTTCATTGCAATGTCTAGTAAAATCATACATTTCTAGATGTGTAAGATAACGAGATAGTTGTATAGATATTTAGAGCAGTTTGCTTACGAATGACTGATTTATGCTCTTTGTTTGTAAATTAATAAGTATTTGTAATTTATTCTTGTTTGTAAAATGATGAAAAACCGTTGAATAATTATCTACATGGATAATTAAATGAAAACCTTTTTATTTTATTTTAAATTATAAGAAGACTATTTTAAAAAGAAAATAATGGCTAAATTATTTAATAACTAAGCCAAGGTTTAATAATTAATTTAACGAGAAAAGTCATAACTTAATTATTAATTAAAAATAATGCTTTTATAAAACAAGTTGTATTAAACTTCCATACAAGGTGAAAATGTTTATAGAATTTTATATTTCAGATATTATCTAAGGGTTTGATAAACATTTTGTTTGAACAAAATAAAGATGTTTATTTAGATAATAAAATGATTAGTTACAACAAAGGGTTAGGTACGTGTACTAAGTTGTAATAAACGAAACGATGATGTTTAGATTGTACTCGTTTGATAATATAATCAAATGGATACGTTGACAAATCAAAGTGATTTAAATTCCTATACTTTCAAGACGACATACTTTAGCCTATAAGTGAACACTCACTTCGGGAATTCCCAGGAAAGCATACGGATCCTTCGGTTGATTTGGATTTATATGAAATGCTTTCCTAGACACAAGACCCAAAGTACAGGCATTCACCCTTCTGGATTGCACATGTTCTTTACTAATTTTCAAGACTCAAAAACTATGACGGGATTTAAAAATCTTAATAGGCTTTAGGCCTAAGAGTTTAATTTTTTGTTCAGAATTGATAATGGTGACATGTGTGTGAGATTTAAGGGTGTATGAAGGATTTGGTATGTATGTGTGTGTGTTAAACTTAGGATGGCAATTAATGAATCAAATAGGTAGCATGTAGATAACAATGAATATAAGCACAAGAGTTATCAAGTAGTGTGACACATAGACTTTTTAAGCATTGAAGCATCTATTGTAATTACTTAGGATAACATGTAAAAATATTCACACAAAGTATTAATAATGTAATCATATAGTAGCATGGCATATTGTGGGTGTCCTACGGTTATAGTCTAGGTCAAAAGTGTCTAATAACCTAATTCACTATAACGAAGGCTCTGATACCAATCTGTCACACCCCAATCGACGGCGGAAACGTCGGGGCGGGACATGTAGACTGTTCATGAGCACATGATTGACTAAATTACAATATATTAAAGCGTTACATTTTCATTCATAAATCCAACAAACCAAATTCAACAATACATGAATATTGAAATACATAACATGTTCATTCTATTCAATTAACTTGGTCCACAACCTAAGTGAAGCAGACTCGATCTACTCAAACTTTTGTACCTGAAACATGATAAAAACGAGGTCAACTAAAAAGTTGGTGAGCATACATAGGTTTTGACTCTAAATAGCATCAAAGTGTTGTGTGTAAACAAATCCATACAAGTCATGATTAATAAGGCAATTATGGGGAGTTACTATTGTGTAACCAAGTAGTACAATCAAACCTTTGTAACTAGCATGCAAAACAAAGTGTGTTGTCGGTAACAATCACCCTAACTGAGTGGGTTTGTCAGACTCAATAGATCTATCATTATTAACCGTCGGCTTGAATAGTTAGTGATTGTACATGTAATTGCACACAAAGTAGTTAACACACCTAGTACTCAAACATAAAGCTCAAATTACACACAAATTGTAAAGTGGATTTGTATTGTGTAGTTTGTGTAAATCATTGTAATTGTTCATGTTTCACCCCAAAAATGTAAAACAGTGAAAAAGAGGCTATGTAAAACTCACCTATAATAACTGTGTAGATAACACGAGCAAATATGTAGCACAAGTGATTCTCAGATCACACGATAACCTATAGTGAATTGTATGAATTTGAATTAATATCATGCACAATGTCTAAGGTAGAGTCTAGGGTTTCAACAGGAGTGAGTGTAGGGACTTGTACGATGGGTTTGTGTTATATCATGAAAGGGAGGCGTATATATTTACGTTTGTATTTGAATGCGGATGAAGTATGTAAGTTCGAAGCATATGATTCGATGATAAATGATTTAGGGTTTAATTTGAATAATTGAATAAATAAATAAATAAATTAAATAATCTCTTTCTATTTATTTATTTACTTACCTAGAAAATGTAGTGTGGAAGTTTTATTCAAATACACTTTAAATAAATAAATTTATTGTATTTATTTATTTATGAAAACTGTGTCAAAATATGGTGTAAATTAATATATATATATATATATATATATAATTAGAAAACTATGTTAATTATGATTTAAACTTTAAGTGGATTGTAATAAAATAAATTCATTTCTTTATTTATTATAAAAAATTGTATAATCGTCTAAAGAATATGAAAAATAAAAGTATACATATATTTAAGAAAGTTTTATTTGTTTAGATAGGGTTTTAAACCCTAGTGTATGTAAATTAATTAGAAAAATAATTTATAACATTTGTTTCATGAAATTCTTTTATAAAATGAGAATGGATTTATAAAAGCCTTGGTCACAGTTTTATAAAGGAATAAATTCTTGGACGCTTTGTTTTTGAAATGCTATAATTTGGTTAAAATAAGTTTCTAATGAGATAATGAGATTTTTAAACAATCTAGATTGTAAACGTGGTTGTTTTATTTTTAAAGTTGTAATTTCTTGTACCAATATTTTCTAAAAGGTATCGAGTTTATAAAATATTTTTTTATAAAACAAATGGGGTTGTAAAAAGTGTTTTTTTTAAAATGAATGAGGCTTGCCCGGGTCGAACCCGGGTCTGCCTGGTAAAGTCCTCAAGTATTAACCATTAGACCAGTGGGTCTTCAGTGGTTACAAGGTTGGTTTCCCGAATTTTAAATCGATGGACAGCAGGGACCGTGTGACAACCCTGAAATTTGAGTCAGATACTTTTGATAGTTAACTCAACATAGTTGAGCTTGACCCAATAACGGCTCAGTTATAAGCCTAATAGGTTAACTCCTTACGTGATATTGCTTGACGAATCATTTATCGATTCTTGATAACCTACAATAAACACATAATATATATATATATATATATATATACTCTTACGAAGTCCTGCAAAAAATATGAATTAAATGTTGTTAGAAATCATTACGATCTTTTTTATTATTATTATAGTATTTATGAACTTTATAGTAGATGGTATTATTTTATAGCAAATGGTCAAGCCACAAGTCCACCCATTGGTATAAAATCACAAAAAATTCTCATTTTGGATTAAGAACTTTACGAAACCTTTTTATATATGTATATTTTTTATATCATGTAAATTTATTATGTAATATCATAAAGTTTAATAGAAATCCTTTATATTTAAACCATTGACATATTGTTTCTTTAAAATCTTGGTTTTTTTATTACAAACTCTAAAACAACTAACTAACCTAAACATTTAATTAACCTACATCTAATGATCTAAATTACTTAATCCTAATCTAATGAAATCAGATGGTGTGTTGACACCTATATACAATTCTTGCCACATTCAACAAGAATATGACAACACATTACCTTTATGATGAAGCTAGAGACAAACCATGTGCACCTCTTTTATTTCCTTGTTAATATCGTAAACCACCAACACAAACACACACTTTCTTTTGCTTAGTTTTCTCTCACACATACCTATCTCTCTCTTGAAATTCCCTGGAGTTCTATTGATCTTGAAGCATTATTGAAGGTGTTCTTGAGCAAAGATTTAGCCATCAACAAAACATCATTCAAGCTTGTTTTCATACCCAATTTTCGTAACATTCTGCCAGATTCGTACACCCAATTTCATTCGACCATATCTCCCTCAATTCTTATCCAAACCACTTGATTCTTTTTCTGGAATTTAGTTCTATGACATAACCCACCTGACCTCACTCGATTTCGTGGAGATTTAGACCCCGAAACAGCCTCCGCAAAATAACTGCGCTGAGAATTCAGCTTCTATGATACCTCCATTCGTATACCATGTTTGAGGTACTTATACTACTACAAATATTTTGATTATTTTACCTACCTTCTCATATTTTAACACTCTAAATTTTGGAAGAAAACCCTAAATCAATTGAATGGGTAAAACTACTTAACACAGTCCCGAAGTTGATAGAACGTAAACACACTTGAAACATACTTAAAGGTGGCTTGACTAATTGATTTGTTTTGCTACATATGATCTATCTATGTTTGTAGAATCATTTGAGGAAGAATCTATGGTTGAAATTGCTAGTTTTGGTCGATCATATACTATAAAGATCAAGGTATGATCTCAACACTTGAATTATCATAAGTTTATGTGTTTAGTTGTATGATTAAGTGAGTTTTATACAAGTTGGTAATATTATAACTTGGATTCATTTTAATCAGTGGGTAACTTGGTAAAAAAAGGAAACTTGAAAGTGAAAACTTAAAATTCGGATTTATTAATTTAATATTAATTTAATACAAGTTTAATAGAGGAAATTCAAAACGCATGGTTACAAGACTCCAAAATTAATCAAACTTTTTCTGGAAGTATAATTCGTGTAGAAAAGCTTATAAACAAAAATTGGTAATTTTTAAGAATTTATTGGATTTTATAAAAATAAGACAAGTTTAACGAACCCGTTTTATCGCACCTGATATTTTGACAAAATATAGACTTAATACTTTTAATATAGACTCATATGGACATTTTAAGACTACTGATGTAATTTCATAATTTTTGGACAAGTGAATTAATTATTTTGAATATTTTGATTAAATAGATTAATTAATGCATAAGATATGATTTAAACATTCAAAATTATGGGAAAAAGAATATTTGGCTTCAAATCAGTATTTTAATGATATAAAGTTATTAGATATTAATAACATATAAAGTGAATACAACTTTTTAATTAAGAATATTAAATAATTAAATTATATGGAAAAAGAAAGAAAATCGGATTAAGTAATTTAATCTTCTTGATTTAAGCATAGATATATAATTATGCAAGCATGAAATCAGTGTTATTAGGGTATTATATTAATTAGAAATCATGAATTACTTGAATTAATAATCCATGAAACCCTAAGGACTAAAATTGACAACTTTAAAACTAGAAGGACTAAATGTGTCATTTAACCAAACTTGTTAGAATTTACTTTTAAAATCATAGTATATAGAATCTATTTATTAACTTGTGAGCACAATTTTGTGAATTATGTGAATTGTTTATTAACACACATATATACGTTCACTTTAGGACTTTTACTTCAAACTTGCAAACTTATATGAAACCATCACCAGGCGAGTTTCGCGGCCGCACTTTTTATTTTTACTGTTTTACGGGGGGGAAGTTGTTGTAAACACTACACGTTATTACAAGGGTTTACTTATGAATGTATTAAGTCCCCACTTTAACGTAATCAATTAGCTTGGATAGCCGATGGCAATTATGAATAGTACTATTTGGGTTGACACCCCCGCTTAGGGTTGGTCGCGCTAACCAGACTTGTAGGGTCATTTGGCGCGCATTATTAGCCATAGTAGGTGTTCACATTCGACACATGGATACAAGGGCAATAACTAGTTTGACGGTTTTGATTGTGGCTTAGGGTAATTATATCTTAACACGTGTACTTGATCATCTGCGGATGGTTACTATTACATTTTGAAATTTATTTACTTACTTTTTTATAGAGTCGCAAAACCTGCGTACTCACCAACTATTTTTATAGTTGACCAGTTTTCGAAACATGCTTTTCAGGTAAACAGTTATGGGGATAACGAGCTTTAAACGACTCACTTTTGGGAAGAGTTATTATTTACTTTTGGTTGTAGTTGGACATTTTAGACCCTTTGTATTGATTCGGAATTTTTCGTATATTTTCACTTTCAATAGAGGCTTGTAGTATGGTTCAATGTAATGCACAGTTTTCCTTTTAAGTTTTCTCTTGTACTTGTGTTCAATGCGATATATCGGTCCCACTCCGTGTTTCCGCCTTCGGTGGGGTGTGACAGACTTGGTATCAGAGCACTGGTTATAGAGAATTAGGTGTAGAAATAAAGACTGATGGCTACAAAATTCTCTAAGTACAACTGATGTGGACCTCAGAGTTTGCTGCAGATCGACAAACTGCTGCGGATAAGCTTATCTGCAGCGAATACTTTTTCTTCTGCGGCGGATAGCCTTATCTGCTGAATACCAAAGTTGCTGCTGATAGGCAAATCATTAGCAGTTGTGGACAGTTGTGTCTTGCTGTTATCAACAACATTGCTGCTGATAGCCATTCCCTCTGAAGATCAAATGTTGCAGCTAGAGGTGCACAAACCGGTTTTTTTTTTGAACCGGATCCGGACCGGTTCCGTCAACGTTGGTCAAGAACCGGATCCATTAGAACCGGTTCCGGATCGGATCCGGTTCCGGGTGTGGAGACTTGGAACCTATTGGGACCGGATCGAATATTTAGAACCAGACCGGATAAAAAAAACCGATTCCACCGGTTTCGGAAAAAAAAAATTTAAAAATTAACAAAGATACACTATAAAATACATGTTTTATTTATTTTGTAGATTTTTTTAAGTTATTTAACAATAGTTCGTACCAAAAAAATACAAAAAACATAATTGAATCACAAAGCATTAATTATTTATTATGTTTTCAATATTCTTCGTCGTAGTCTTTGTAACATCGGTTTTCATTCTTTTTAGCTTGAGATACGTTGGGCTTCATCGTAAGCTTGTTCTTCGTCTGAAAGTGGAGTCGCCGCCCCATGTTCTACTTCGAATTCATGTATTTCTTGTTCAACGTCAAGCTCGCATTCTAGTTTTGCAACATGTTGTATACGTTCGGCGGCATCCAAATGGTCCTTCAAGCAAATACACATCTCCATAGATTCCGGTGTAAGCCTCGTTCTTTGAATAGATAAAACTCTGCCACTAAGAGAAAAAGCGGATTCCGAAGCTACCGTGGAAGCTTGGACGGTTAGTAGGTCACGGGCCATTGCGGCTAGAACGGGATATTGGGATTCCCTTCCATGCCACCAACTCAAGATATCAAAGTTTTCAAACTCTTCGGATCTTAGAGTAGAAATAAAGTCGGTTGCTTGATATCTCCCAAGCTCGCTACTTGGTATGGTTCCACGAGCTCGTTTAGTATTTTCGTTTCTTAAAGTGTTAAATAAATTTAGCATCGGGTTCCTTGAACTACTAGAAGTTGAACCCGAACCCATTGATTCACGTATGTTTGATGGATCACCACTTCCACCATATTTACGTAAATAATAATCAAACATATTATTAAAAGCCGAATTGAAATCCCTTATTGCATTTGATTCAAAATTTGGGTCTTCCTCGAACATATTTAAATCATCCGATATTGATCCAATTAATGTTTCAACACCGGTTACATTAATCGTTGGGTTTAAGGCGGCCGAACATGTAACAACGGCCGGCATTTCTGAAAAATATTTTTTAAATTTAGCTTTCATAGGTTTTATCATTTTTTTCAAAAATAGGGCCGTGAAATTCAAACTCTTTTAATTTATTACATATTAAGTATAATTGTTGAAGTATTAACGAAGACGTGGGATAATAAACTCCCGATAAACATGTAGTTGCATTTTTAAAAACCTCAAGCAAATTAGTTAGTTTCTCGATCATATCCCAACTTATATTATCAAATTTTTGTAAACAACGTTTCTTTTGTATAAGTTCATCATGGAAATGTTTTAAAGTAATTCTTTGCCTTAAGGCCGATTCAAACATTTTCCAAGTCGAGTTCCATCTAGTAGGTACGTCCCAATTCGGACCTAAAAAGATGGAATCCGTTTGTTGGCACAAGTTTCTATAGTTTATATATCTTTTTTTGCTTGTGCTAAAAACTTCACGTAACATCACTTTAAAATTTTCTTTTACGTCTCTTATTTCTTGGACGTTTAGACCGTCTTTCACAACCAAGTTAATGATGTGTGCAACACATCGACTATGAAAAAAAACACCGTTACAAGGCGGTTCATATTTTATTTTTAATTTTTCGACCGCGTTTGTGTTATTTGAAGCGTTATCAAAAGATATTGAAAATATTTTTGGTTGAATTTTATAAGTTTGAATTAACGAGTCTAAAATATAAAATAAGTTTTCACCGGTATGTGGATATCCAAAATAATCAAACGCAATCGTACGCTTCATCATTTGCCACGACTCCGGTTGAACCCAATGTGCGGTAACGCAAAGGTACGATTCGGGTAAACCATGTGGAGCGGACCAAACGTCCGTTGTTAAGTTAATGCCGGTATTTAAATTTCAAAACCTAAAATTAATTCTTTTTGAGCTCTTTTCCACATTTTTAAACAATCTCTTCTCAAAGTAGAATGACTTACATTTGTGTAACTCGGTTGAAGCGTCTCTTATATCATCCTCGTCAAGCGCGGATTATCAAAATGATCAAAAGGCAAGCCTTCTTAAATGACAAAATGTGCCATTCTCTCACGAACCCTCTCGACATTGTATTGCCAAACTCCTCCATCCCTACCAATTTGAGTTTGATCTTCACCTTCTTGAGTGTGTCTTGCGTGACTAGCAATATGTTTCCTCAAACTGCAATTTCCCGCCGCACCCAAAAGTCTACCACAACGTTTGCAACGAGCCTTTTGCGAACCGTTCGACATTTCGCATAAATCGAAATAAGCCAATATTTCTTGGTTTCGGGAGCAAGGAAGTATTGACACAACCGTAACATCGCTAGTAGAACCACCAACCGAATTTTGAGTGCTTGCGGAAGCGGAAGCCATGAGAGCCTTTTTTTTTGCTTAAAGTGAGCGTTTTTTTGCGTTTTGAGAGCGTTTTTGAGTTTTGAGAGCTAGAATGTTGTGGTGAACTAACCCATACACCCAATACCTATTTATACTAAATTTCAATCCTTAAAAACAAAAAAAAACAAAAAAAACGGGCATAAAACGGCTATATAGCCGTTTTTTTTTAACCCCAACGGCTAGAACCGGTTCCAAAATGTCCGAAAAAACCGGTTCCAAAATATCCGATTTTTATCCGGTCCGTCAAAAAACCCAGAACCGGTCCCGGAACCGGCGGTTCTCAAAATATCCGGACCGGTTCTAGCCGGATCCGGTTTCGGATAATCCATCGGATCGGTTCCGGTTCTTTTGTGCACCTCTAGTTGCAGCTGACTGGCTTCGATAAAGCAACCATTACCACTGACAACTTTCTGCTACAACACTGACACAGTCCACACAGAAAGAATGTTACTGCTGCAAGACAATAAAAGACAACAACGCTCTTCTTCCTAGGATTCAAGCAATGATGCCTAAGAAGACGTTTGAGTAAAGATAACTTTTGTAGTATTTATTGTCGTTACATGTATAATAGCTTCAATACAAGATCAACGGCTTGTGTTAGATCTGATCCTTAGAATCAAGGGTATGTCTTGATTCTAAGTTACTATATAAGTAGTACTTAGAGTCATTGTATACCAGTGCTTTTTGCTTAAGAGTTTTCTCTGTAATCTTGTAATCTTTGAAGCTAAATACAAATTGCATTTATCAGTATTCTTCTTGTTTACTTGTTTACATTGCTTAGTTGTGATTGTTTCCGCCAATCTCAACTAGAATAGAACCATCTTGTATTCACCGATCCTACAAGTGGTATCAGAGCTTTAGCTCACAGATTAAACAAACTCACACTTGTTTAATCATTCTCTGGTTCTATTCAAAACTATCTCTTTGCTAAAGTCACCCATTATCACAAATCAAAAATGGCACAAAACAATGGAGTTGAAGACACTGGAAGCATCAGCAGACCACCAAGACTGGTGTCTGGAAAAGACTATGATATGTGGAAGAACAGAATGGAAAGCTTCTTCTGCTATCAAGAATATGGGATGTGGAAATCCATAAAAGATGGACCATACATACCCATGGTGGCCTCCGCTAATTCCGAAGGTACACTGGTTCCCAAAGAATCCTCCAAATACTCTGATGAAGACATCAAGAAAATGGAGGTAGATTTCAAGGCCTTGGGAGCCATCCAGATGTGCTTACCAAATGAAGTTTTTCACAACTTCAGAGGATACAAAACTGCAAAGGAGCTATGGGAAGCTTTTGAGAAGATGTTTGCTGGTTCAAAAGAAGTAAAAGAAAACAGAAGAGACATCCTGAAGCAGCAATATGAAAACTTCGTCTAGAAGGAAGGTGAGTCTCTAACTGTTTTATTTAAGAGATATACTTATCTTTTAGGTGAGCTGTAGTGCTCAAAAGTGAAGCTGGAGAATGAAGATATTCTCAAGAAGTTCATCAGGTCTCTACCCAGTTGCTGGACACTCTACACAGTGTCCATCAGAAGAACTGAGAATCTGAAGACTCTACATATGACTGAGCTTTTCGGTATGCTAAAGACCTATGAATTAGAGATGATTCAGGCCAAGGAAAGAAGCTCAAGAAACCAAACAGCCACAACATCCACCACCACCTCTTCTGACCTCCACTCTGACTACTCAGGTCCTAGTTCAAGCAACTATTATCCTCCCATCGTCACTCATCCCCAAACTCCAACCTCTGCTGAAGCCCCACCTCAAACATCAACCTCTGCTGCTTTTGTTTCTGAAAACTCAAGCAATATGTCCTTTATCAAGGAAGATCTGGAATGTTTTCATCCAGATGATCTAGAAGAAATGGATATACAGCACTCCTATGCCATGCTCTCTCTAAGAGCAAAAAGGTTCTACTCAAGAACAGGAAGACCCATTCCAAGCAACAAATCTAACACCAGGGTTGGCTTGGACAAAAGCAAATTGAGGTGTTATAACTGTAACCAACTGGGTCATTTTGCTAGAGAATGCAAGGCACCAAAGGCAAATCCAGCTGCTGCTCATACCAGACAAGCTCACCAAGCTCAACCAAGACAACAACAGGCCACTCCTCCTGCACAAACTGCAGCTTGTGCAGCTGTTGGAACTGCTGACTTTGACTGGAGCTTCCAGTATGAGGATATTCCTGCCAACAATCAAGCTCTCATGGCAGACATATCAGAGGTACCACCTCAGGTATATGAAAATATGTGTACTCAAGCTTGTATTGAAAAGGTCCTTGGATACAGGAAACATAACCAGAATCTCATAGATCAAAATGAAGAATTTCACCAAATGAAATCTGAATTTAAAAAGGTTGAAAATAGTTACAAGGAAAATATTGATTGTTTAAAGAAAGAAATTTCATCATTAAAACATGAACAAACTAACCTTGAAACTCAAATTGATGACCTTCTGGTTAAGTTAAAAGCTACAAGGGCCGAATTAGCAGACCAAAAGGTCCCTGTGGAAAAATATGAATTTGCATCCAAAAAGATGCAAAGACTTTTGGATGCTCAAATTCATGAAAAGGTAACTGCTGGTCTTGGATTCCAAGCCGAACAACCCTACAATGTTGTTCCTCCACCCGCTGACTATGTAGCCATTCATGAACCAAGTTTCAATCTTTCTAACCTTGGCATTGCCAACCGAAATCTTGATCCTGTTGTCCAAGAAACCCCTGTGCAAGAATGCACTACTTCATCCGAGTCTGAGTCAACATGCTCAGACTCCAATGAAACCAATAAAGTTTCATCACCACCTACCTATGAAGTTATTAAAGCCAACAATCCAAGCCCTTTCATCCCTTCAAAAATAGTATCAGTATCTCAACCAACCAAACAAATCAGAATCAGCTATCCTCTAGAAGGAAGAAAGCTAACAGTTGAAAATGGACAGTCTTTAACCTCCACCAACTCAAAGCCTCAATCCAAATCACAACAAAGGAAGGTGTTTGACATACGTCATGCGCCTGGAGAGAGGGCTCCATACGTTCAAAAGACATTGGAAGAAGCCACCTTTGAGCACAACAAATCTCACCCCTGGAAATTCAAAGACTTGTTCAAAAGAAAGGACTATGTGTACTTTCAAATGGACAAACTGGTGAAATCATGCTTTCTGTGTGGGAAATACAATCATACTACCAGCACCTGCTTCTATTACCTTCAACAACAAAGAAACCTAAAGCAACACGCTTTTGAGAAAACAAACAAAAACAAAAAGGTAAGAAGCTTTGAAGCCAAAGCAACTCAGTTCAGAAACTCTCTATCCCCACCAAGAAAGCATCTGCCAAGACCTCAACAATCTTGCATCATCTGTGGTGAATCAGACCACTTTGCTGCAAATTGTAAGTTTAATCCTCTCAAACAGGTCCTTCATCAAATTCCTCTTCAACAAAAGCCTATCAGCAAGATGAAGAAGGGTAGGCATACTTCAGAAGTTAAACCATCAGCAGCAAACAAAACTGCTATTGATCAAGTAAGACTCAAGCAACCAAAGAAAAAGCCTTCACCAGCAACCAAGATTGCTGCTGCCCAAGTTAAACCATCAGCAGCCAACAAAAATGTTGCTGATCAAATTAAGCCCAAGCGACCCAAAGACAAGCCGTCAGCAACAACCAAGATTGTTGCTACTCAAGTAAAACCATCAGCAGCAACAAAATCCACTGCTGATAAGCCAAAGTCCTCAGTTGCAACATCTACTGCTGCAAAGCAAAGAGAGCTGGAAAACCACCAATTCAGCATTGGAAAGCCAAAATTCCTCCAAGAATCATCATTGGTTCCGTTGAATTCACACATGCTGATACTGATAATCCGAGAACCCTTTTTACAAGGATGCAAGCTCTTGGATTCCTCCCACTAAGTAGATGTCTCTCATGTGCAGGAACAACAAGGTCACAAGAATAACACCTGGGTGGTAGACAGTGGTTGTTCTAGGCACATGACAGGCAACAGATACATCCTCTCCAACTTCACACATTTCAATGGAGGATATGTTTCCTTTGGAAGTGACTCAAAAGGAGGATCTATTACTGGACAAGGAAATGTGTCAAATAAAAGAGAATTATTTTAACCAAAGTTCATACCTATGAGCAATATGCTGATTTGTTTACAAAACCATTTGATGAAGCTAGATTTAGATATTTAGTTGAATCTATTGGTATGATGAACTTTGATTAAAATCTATCTCTAAAATTTTGTTTTCTAAATGTGTTTGTCCCTTGTTGTAAATAAAAGTTATAAGTCAGCAGCAATTTTGTCTTTTAGCTGCTGACATGTTTAATAATCAGCAGCAAAGAATTTGCCACTGACTGCTTTAAGTTATCAGAAGAAACAAGTTTCCTGCGGATAGCTTTAAGGCTGTCAGCAGCAACATCCTTGTTGCATATTACTGCATCCGTCAGCTGCAAATAATTTGACACTGACTACTTTAAGTTATCAGCAGGAACAAGTTTCCTGCGGATAGCTTTAAGGCTGTCAGCAGCAACATTCTTGTTGCAGATCATTGCATCCATCAGCAACAACTGAGTTTGATGCTGACAGACTTAACCATCCCCAGCAACAAAGCTTGCAGCAGATAGGCTTAACCATTCACAGCAACCAAGTTTGCTGCTGATGGGTAAAAATAAGTCCAAATTAACTTTTACCCGCTGTAAAAATTCCTTTCAGTCTTTACCATGACTGCTATAGTGTATTACAGCTATAACAATAAAAAATGAATGAGGTTGTACTGTACAAGTAAGTTTGCTTTTTCCCTCCTCTGCCGTTATAACTCAAATCAATTTCTCCATAACCTCTTCACATTCAATTTCAACCTAACCCTCATCATTTTCTCTCAAACCTCCATAGCATTCAAAGCTTTCCATCCTTAACCACCCTTCAAAAACCTTCCTCTTTCCCTCCAAACCCAACAAAATGGCAGAGGTCGACATAAACCATCCAAATGACAAGTTTTCTCCCTACCACAATCTCACTGCATACCTGGTTAAAGGAAAGAAGTCCGAAGGGTTTGATGATATGATCGATTTTCTTTTTCGATCAAAGATATATTTTGCACTAACTGTCAACCCTACCATATACATCCCTCATATGGAGGATTTTTGAAACACCGCTGTCTACTCTACCGAACAGGGGATTCCCCAAATCCAACCCATGGTAGACGGCAAAGATATCATCGTCACTGAAGCTACTCTCAGAAAACACCTAAAGCTTCAAGACGAGGGGGCCGCCATTTCATACTCAAAATAAGAATACATGAGGACCTTTGTATCCATAGGGTACACTGGAAATCAGAACGAGTACACAATCGAAAAGGCGCTGATGGGCCCTCCATGGAAGTTTCTATGCCACACTCTTCTACAATTCATATCCTATAAGAGAAGTGGATGGCATCAAGTGAGTTCTGCTCTCGCCTCTGCTGTTCATGGTATGGTTTCTGGCCAGGGTTTCAACTTTGCACATCTCATCTTTGAAGGTTTGAGATATAACCTTCAAAAAGATGCAAAGCAATCATTTTTCAAGTACCCAATATTCTTGCAGGAAGTCTTCAATAACGAATTAAAAGATCTTTCAAAATCTGCAAAAATCTATCTTATGCTAGGACATAAAAATAACATTTTCCAAAGTATGAGAATTGTTTCCAAAAAGTTCTCAGGGGTCAATGTTCCAATGTTATCTACAATGAGGAACATACAAAGTACTCAGGGTGACAGTTCAGCAATCTCAGCTGATACTGATCCCACACCCTACTCTTCACATCCTGAACAACAATTTGCTTCCATTGTTCGAACCCCTGTGCATACTACTAAGGATGCACATGCACAGAAATTACTTACACCTGTTTTGGCTGTTATCGTTCAGCTGTAACAAAGGGCCCCAGTTGCAGCAAAATATACTAGAAAAAGGAGCAAGAAGACTCATTCTCTTCTTGTCTCAAAGGCCCAATCCCAACCTAAAAGCCCTCATTCAGAATCTCAAAATTCTGATGAGAATATCAAAAGGGATAGCCACATCATTAGAGGGACTTCCTTATAATCTTCTCTATTAGGATCAGGATCACATCCCGGATCCATATAACAACCCACTGAGCCACTCCATTATTTTTCTTCTCTGAACTTAAGTGCAGAGGCACCTTGTCAAGATGATATACCTTCTCCAACAACCACTATCTCGGAGGTATTGATTGCCGTGGCTGCTAGTGCACCTAACCCAAGTTCATCACCCAAGAAGGTTCACTCTAGGAGTACTGATAGAGTGAATGTGGAAAGGGCGGTCACTACTCTTGGTACATCAACTGACCAGGAGGACAGTGATAACATCATTAAGACCCTAACCACGACAACTCACAGTGAGGATGTTTCCTTTGAAACACTCTTCATAGAGGAAGCTCAGGTGCCAAGAAAACCAGGGTGATGGGGATGCAGAGGCTAGGCCTAAGGCCCCATTTGGATCCAAGGATTCCACAACTGTGGATGAGGATAGACTGAAACTTCATAACTTGGAATTGACGGCCAGGGGGGAAATGCTAGAGGCCGAAGTGTCAAAACTAAGGCACCAAGTCTCTATGCATGAAGCCCATCAATGCCCTCCAGTGACTACTCCCTCCCTTATCTCAGTGAGCACTCAAACTGACAAGACTCTGTGCACTAATGCAACCAAAATGGGGGAGATAGTTGTTGTGGAAGACGATGCTGACAGCCTTGACGAATGGATACAAGAGCAGACAGCCTTTCAAAGTTCTCTATTCAGACCTGCTTTCGTTCAAGATCATGACTTGCAAGACTCGGTAGATGAAGAGGAAGAAATCACTTAGGATTGGAAGTTACTTGTCCGAGCTATTGATGAGGAGTTACAGAATGAAAGTCACCATGAAGACACGCCTCCATCATTCAGCATGCTTCCTGAAGCCGCTATAATAAGTCAAACCACTACCCCCCAATTCACACTGTCTTCAAATAAGCTAGAATTTGACTCCATACTAGCTTGGGGGTATGATGGTTCAACTGAGAGATTCTGGATCTTAAAGGAGTTCGGTGGGGAAGAAGAGCTAAACTGGAATGCACTAAATCCACTCCAAGTGCTTGAACTGTACCTATCCAGCTGCACCAACACCTCTACAAATCTCTCAGCAGAACTTGCAATCAGCAGGTTCCAAGACTTAATAGAGGAAAATCTGCCCTAGTTTAAAACACTATTAGAAGAAGCAAACATGGTGGCCTATCCTAAAGACCATGCAGAATCTTCAACAGCAGTAGAACAAAAAATGGCTCCAAGAAGACTTGACCTGGTCAGGAGCAGTACTTTAACAAAAGAAGAAGATGCTTGCTGGAGAAGATTTATGTACAACACAGTGGTCAGAGACTTGGAAGTGCTAGGATGGTCAAACACTGGGTCTTTTGACTTCACATTCTTCATGAGTAATGGATCATCTCCCTCAATCAACATCAATGAGATCCTACTCTTAAATTCAGACTTCCTGCACAAGGTCTTCGAGCTCAGAACACACATATGCAATGTAAATTCCTTAGAGAGTCAAGCAATGATAAAAACCATCAAAGCTAAGCTTGAAAGGGAAGGACGACTTGCAATGGATGACTCCAACTTCGACTCAGACCCATCCTTTCTTTCCTTTCTAACTGTCAGATTAAACACAGCAGAAGAATCCAGAAGAAGAGAAAAGGAAAAGATGAAGAATGAATGGAAAGCAGTGGCAGGTCTTGAATGGGAAGAAGATGAAGAAAGTGTCCTTCCCTCGTCCATTCCACAAAATGCCAATGAAGCTGAAGCTGAGATCCCAACAGAATCTATTACATCTGTTGTTGTGGTCCATGAAGCTAAAGCAGAGGCATCCAACAAAGACAGAGGGAAGAGACCTATGACACAAGAAGATGAAGAAAGGTTATTGAAAGAGAAGAAGGAAAGGGAGGAAAGAAGAAGAAGAAGAAGAAGAAGAAGAGAAGAAGAGGAGATGGCTGAATTAAGAAAAGCACAAGAAAGAAAAACTGTCATACTCCTTAGAGAACAACAAATTAAGCTCTATGCTAAGCAGCTACATGATCTGAAAGTCAAGATTCCTGCAGATTGTCAAATTCAAGAAGATGAAGCTCTAGCTCTTCAACTGCAGGAACAATTCAATAAAGAAGAAGAAGAAAGAGAGAAGAAGAAAAAGGAAGAGGCTAAGTTCAGAATAACTGATTCTGAACTAGCCAAAGAAATGAGAGAGGAGTGGATAGAGGCTCTGATTTCTCAAGGTGAGGATGCAGATTACCTTAAGAAACTATCAAATAAAGAAATCTACAGAGCCTTCATGGGTCAGCAAGGTCAATTAACAAATAAGAATGGGCTGAAGAAGAAGAAAAAGCCAAACAGAAATCCAAGAAGACCATTGCCTTTAACAGAAGAACCCATGAAGAAAGTAAGGTCATGATTGACTTCCTAAAAGCTAGAGGAGAGAGTGGAAAAAGGCTGGGTCCCATGAGTTTCATGAACCTGTAAGCCCTTTACTTTAAAGTCAAGAAGGAAGAGGAAGAAAGACTGGGGAAGAAAGGCTCAAAGAAGAGGGTGATTAATCAAGAAGATGAAAGGAAACAAAATAAACCCAAGCCTTCTCCCTCATCCACCACTTCCTCTCTTCAACAACCTTCCACTCTTAATCCTAGACCTCCCTCCTCTCCACCCACAAAGTCCAAATCCTTCCACCCAACTCCTCCTCATCAGCAGCCTTCCAAGAAGAAAACCAAACCTACTATCACCCCAGAAGACTCAAGAGAAATAGTTGTCTGGTTCTATAACAGTCAAGATAAATGGTTTGAAGTTTTCAGGGGAAATGAAGAACTGATAAGATCTATCTATAAATCTGTTGATGTGGTACTACAACTCCCAGACTCAGATCTAAGAAGAATATTGGAGTTGGGTGAAGCCCATGAGCCAGAGAATGAAGGTGGGAGACATCTTTTGCTAGTGATCAAACATCACTTCAACCCTAGTAAAGATGTAAGCATTGATGCCAAACCTCTTCAATCCCATTCTACATTCACTAGTTGGTCCTTCAAGGCTGATACCAACAAGTTTATCCTGATTGATGTTAAAGGACAGAAGATGATATGTTCAAGCAAGGCCATCTTCAAAATGCCAAGCAAAGACATAAAGACTCTATCTGAGCTTCCTCTAAACAATCTCAGCCAGGACCCAAGAGGCTATGAGATAGAAAGGATAGTCTTCAACATGAAAAAGCTTCAGCGGTAAAAGCAGTAAAGAGAGTTTTGGTAGCATCAGTCTAGGGGGAGTTTGTAGAAATAAAGACTGATGGCTACAAAATTATCTAAGTACAACTGTTGTGGACCTCATAGGTTGATGCAGATCGACAAACTGCTGCGGATAAGCTTATCTACAGCGAATACTTGTTCTTCTGCTGAAGAACAAATCTGCTGCGGATAGCCTTGTCTGCTGAAGACCAAAGTTGTTGCTGATAGGCAAATCATCAGCAGCTGTGGAAAGTTATGTCTTGCTGCTGATCAACAACATTGTTGCTGATAGCCATTCCCTCTGAAGAACAAACGTTGCAGCTGGCTGGCTTCGATAAAGCAACCATTACCACTAACAACTTTCTGCTGCAACACTGACACACTCCACGCAGAAAGAATGTTACTGGTGCAAGACAATAAAAGACAACGACGCTCTTCTTCCAAGGACTCAAGCAATGATGCCTAAGAAGACGTTTGAGTAAAGATAACTTTTGTAGTATTTATTGTCGTTACATGTAGAATAGCTTCAATACAAGATCAACGGCTTGTGTTAGATCTGATCCTTAGAATCAAGAGTCTGTCTTGATTCTAAGTTACTATATAAGTAGTACTTAGAGTCATTGTATACCAGTGCTTTTTGCTTAAGAGTTTTCTCTGTAATCTTGTAACCTTTAAAGCTAAATACAAATTTCATTTATCAGTATTCTTCTTGTTTACTTGTTTACATTGCTTAGTTGTGATTGTTTCCGCCAATCTGAACTAGAATATAACCATCTTGTATTCACCGATCCTACATTAGGTTTATCCGAGACTAGACCTAGACTATAACTCTAAGTTTATTGCATTGAACCTTAGGAATTACATGTGCATTGCATACTACCTTTTGTTTATCTACTACACTTTACTTCGTCATAATCTTGTCGTCGTCACAACACTACGCATACTCCTTGATGATTCCGTTTAAGTTGTTGTAATTTTTTTAGCCTCTATCTGTCTTAGGGTTAGCACGGGTTGTACATGTACTTCCACCACACCTGCATCTACTCTGACTGTGGAGTCGGATTTCTTGTTTGACGTCTATTGTTTTCACTTGGTGCAATATATAATTTCTTTCGTGAATTGCTAGATTGGACGACTAGGACTTTCGCCATGAGCTATGGCATACCAAACTGCTCGATCAAAAGGGAACTTGAGGTGGAGAAGCAGGACTAAATGGGAGAGAACTCTTCGGGTCAGGAGACCCATAGACTTTTCTTTGTTGGATCATTAGATCCACGTATATGTATAAATTTGTAGCATGATTTGCTCGACACTTATTTGAGGATCTCTGCCCTATTATTATCGTCAAACTTCAATCACACACTTTTTCTTTTATTAAATGGCGCCAGTTGTTCCTCTCTATCATTACCTCCGTCCAACAGTAACCTTAGACAAAAGATCTATGAGTATTGGTACAAATAACTAAGCGTGATCAGATGGAACACATACACTCTTACACGAATATGTAACACGATGACACGATCTAATGAACATTTCAGATCTTTTTTTTACCAAGAGCTCGGGATAGGGGAAACACTATAGGAACCATGCAAAGTAAATTATCATTACGGGTGCACACGTAATCATATTTTGTAATGCATGAGAACTCTGGTGAGTCTTACTATCCGAGTTAATGTTCATGATTACTCTGTATTTCTAATCCCGATTTCCAGTCATTCGAATATTGATCGAAACTATCGTAACCTTAGGGTTGAGCCAAAGACATCAAATGATATGATGGGTACCTCAGGTGACATGAGAATATACATATTCTCTTTTATGTTTGATTCCTAATGGATTCGAAACACTGATCGAGACTTCATTTATATGGCAATTTTGACCAAAAAGTCTAATAATACCTATTCTCAGTCGAGTTAACCTCATAATTTGGAAATTAATTGTAAAGTATTGCTACACCTTGGAGATCCAGCTAGGGAATTTTCTGTTTTTGATGCCATTGTTTGTCTATCGACGCATGCGACTGATTCTCGGTCTATCGTGAACCAGACCTCAACATTTCTGACTCTCCTATTAGATCTTCATTGTAACATTCTCGTAGTTCTGAAGGAACAAGAGAAATTCGAATATGATCTAACCAACTCCTTAGTGGATCTTGAGTAACGGAGATTTCCTCTCATCCATTTTTACTTTGCTAAGACATATCCTTTGAGTTTTGCTAGCCACCGAAATTCAATATGGGTCTTTGCAATGCTCGACACTTACTGTAAGTGTATGACTATTGTCGGAGGGCCCAGGCATAATATTGGATTTATCTCATAATTCAAACATTGATAGAGTAGCAACAGGATGGAGAAATTCCTTAAAGCAATTTAAACTCTTTTCTTGGACAATATGATCTTTCCTTAAGATCACTCGAATAACTCTTTGTTTGATGTGTACTATTCTTATTGTGCTTTTAGTGATCATAACCTGAATTCTTTTCTTCCTGAACTGATCATAACCTGAATTCTTTTCTTCCTGAACTGGTTGTCGATATTTCAATTGGCAACGACAACCAATAATCTAATTCTACTTTTATGCTAAAGGAATCGCAAGACTATCACGGTAACCTCTACTGTGAATTTTTTCTCGTCCACTCACTATAACTTGATTACTTTCACAGATGCTAAACTATTATCAATAGTTCTGATAAATATTCTAATTAATCCTGCATCGTAATTATTGGAAATTTCCATTGCAAGTGCTCTGCACTCACTTTTGTAATATAGTACAATCAAATCTTGATTCCATTCATGAAACACCCATAGGGTATTGTGGTAAACTGACTTGAGATTGGTAGGTAATCAGACTTTCTAAAATAAATTTCAATCGGGGTTGTTCTCACAACATCTAACATTCATTACATCATCAACTTGAATTATCATAAGTTTATGTGTTTAGTTGTATGATTAAGTGAGTTTTATACAAGTTGGTAAAATTATAACTTGGATTCATTTTAATCAGTGGGTAACTTGGTAAAAATAGGAAACTTGAAAGTGAAAACTTAAAATTCGGATTTATTAATTTAATACAAGTTTAATAGAGGAAATTCAAAACGCATGGTTACAAGACTCCAAAATTAATCAAACTTTTTCTGGAAGTATAATTCGTGTAGAAAAGCTTATAAACAAAAAATTGGTAATTTTTAAGAATTTATTGGATTTTATAAAAATAAGACAAGTTTAACGACCGTTTTATCGCACCCGATATTTTGACAAAATCTAGACTTAATACTTTTAATATAGACTCATATGGACATTTTAAGACTACTGATTTAATTTCATAACTTTTGGACAAGTGAATTAGTTATTATGAATATTTTGATTAAATAGATTAATTAATGCATAAGATATGATTTAAACATTCAAAATTATGGGAAAAAGAATATTTGGCTTCAAATCAGTATTTTAATGATATAAATTTATTAGATATTAATAACATATAAATTGTATATAACTTTTTAATTAAGATTAAATAATTAATTTATATGGAAAAAGAAAGAAAATTGGATTAAGTAATTTAATCTTCTTCATTTAAGCATAGATATATAATTATACAAGCATGAAATCTGTGTTATTAGGGTATTATATTAATTAGAAATCATGAATTACTTGAATTAATAATCCATGAAACCCTAAGGACTAAAATTGACAACTTTGAAACTAGAAGGACTAAATGTGTCATTTAGCCAAACTTGTTAGAATTTACTTTAAAATCAGATTATATAGAATCTATTTATTAACTTGTGAGCACAATTTTATGAATTATGTGAATTGTTTGTTAACACACATGTATACGTTCAATTTAGGACTTTAACTTCAAACGTGCAAACTTATATGAAACCATCACCAGGTGAGTTTCACGGCCCCACTTTTTATTTTTACTGTTTTACGGGGGGAAAGCTATTTCAAACACTACACGTTGTTACCTGGGTTTACTTATGAATGTATTAAGTCCCCACTTTAACGCAATCAATTAGCTTGGATAGCCGATGGGAATTATGAATAGTACTATTTGGGTTGACACCCCCGCTCAGGGTTGGTCGCACCAACCAGACTTGTAGGGTCATTATGTAAGGCCCCTTTCCCGGGTAACTTCACTTGTTCGATTTACTCATAAACATAGTCATAAATACATAACTTAAATTTAAAACATTCGAGAGTAACGGAAGCAAACACCATTCGAATTCATAACATAACATAACATAACAGCGGAAGTCTGAACAATTAAAAACATAACATTGTCTTAACATATATAAAAGTGAGATGTCAGTCGCTTGCCGGGTAACCATCACGCCTTCGCACGACCCTTCCTTTCTTTACCTGAAATGTATACTAAAAGTCAGCTAACGCTGGTGAGTTCTAGTTTAAAAACAATCAGACATAACATTTATCTTATCGTTAAGTATTATATATATATATGTGCATTTGCATATTCTTTGTTTTACTGTTCTCACATAACATTCATACTGAGTATATACATATGTACATACATACTTACTTTGGGGAGAACATTCATTGGTCATACACATATGGGTGATCAACCCGTCATAATTGTTGCGTGACTCACAAATACAAACACCATGAGAACTACCGTCGTAGTCCGTTTCATAAACCGTCCGGCCCTAGAAATCGTCTGTCGTAACATAAATGCGTCCTGCAACATTTTTCCATCCGCCTAAAACACGTCCTACCGTCGTAGTCCGTTCATTCGCCCGTCTGCCCAAAGGCATCCGTTTCCCACGCGGCTGTTATGTATGCAACCGTTCTACATGTAATAAGGCATTTGCTTCGACCGTCCATTAGTGCCTTTTATACGTCCTAGCTTATGAAGGAACGTTTTTGTCTCGGTTGCAAAATAGTCACGTGGTCGTCCGTCTACCGAAGTAGCCGTTAGCTTCGTTTAAATCCATAACGTATACATACATACATTCATAACATGCAATATATATAATTATAAAGCAAGATTTCATTCATTTATGTTATGCCATTCTTTCATTCATTCTTTGTCAACATACGTTTCATTCTTTCATTCATTCGCCTGTCGAACAGCCTTCTTCCCCAACAAGTCCGAAATTATTGCATGCTAACCTGATCAGACCAATCTTACAACATTCTTTGTTCAAAACGTGCGGTTTTCATTCTAAATGCTAGTCCTAAGCTTATTTTCAAGTTTCATCCGTAAAAACGTCCCCTATTTAGCTAAAACCCGAAAATCCCAAATTAAACAAAAACTTAGTTTAGGGTCGAATCGTTACCTGGATTGGGATTCTGATTTGGAGGTTTTTCTCACGAGCTTAGCAGTAACGCGCTCCTTCAATTCCGGGTCGATCCGTCAACTTTCTCTCTCTAGGCCCGAGCTCTCCTTTCTCTCTCTAAATTGCAAATGGTGGAAGTTTGGAAGTTTGAGGCTGTCTTGACCCTTATATACCTGGGCTTCCCTCGGCCCGTTGGAGCCGAGCCCAAGCCCATCCATTTTCCTTTCATTTTTTGACGATTAAATCTCGATCGCGTTATTATTTATTTATTTACTATTTTTGGGATGTTACAAGTCTACCCTCCTTAAAGAGGTTTCGTCCTCAAAACCGTGTATACGTTAAACAATTGAGGGTATAGTCCCCTCATCTCGTCTTCTTTCTCCCATGTCGCTTTTGACCCTTTTCTGTGCTGCCATTGTACATTAACTAAATGAATCGACTTATTGTGTAGTCGTTTCTCAGCTCGGTCAAGAATGGCTATTGGTTCCTCCACATAATTTAGATAGTTATCAACTTCGATCTCGTCGTAAGGTATGTGATCTATGTCGTCAGCTAGGCACTTGCGTAAGTGAGACACGTGGAACGTACGGTGTATTCCACTAAGCTCAACGGGTAGGTCGAGTCTGTAAGTGTAATCCCAAAAATAAAACGACAGTTAAAATGATGAAATAAATGAACGAGGACTGTCGGGTCGGGCCGGCGGGCTGGAAGGGGAGCCTCCCCCATGAATTTCCTTCATTTGCAAGTTCTAGAGAGAGAAACCGTAGAGAGAGAAAATTAGCACATCGACCCGAGATTTCAGCAAAGTGTTGCTCCATAGCTCGTGAGAATAACCTTCGGATCAGAAACTCGATTCAGGTAACGATCGGGCCTAAATCTGAGTTTTTGTTCGTTTTTGGGTTTTTCAGGTTTTGGGTGAAAAGGTAACGTTTTCACGGATAAAACTGAAAGATAAACATAGATTTGAGTTCCTTAATGGAAAACAAACGTTTTGAATGTAACAGGTTTGGGATCTTGACGTGATCAGACCTGAATGCGAAAGTTAGTGTTTTGCGAAGAAACAGATCGTGCGTACTTATCAAGTACGCACGGAGCAGGTCCTGCGTACTTATCAAGTACGCAGGAAGAGGGCACTATGTACTTATCAAGTACGCAGGAAGAGGATCCTGCGTACTTATCAAGTACGCAGGAAGCAGGGTCTGTTTACTTGCTAAGTGCGCAGGCATCAGGTTGTTTAAGTAAAGTTAGTATGTTTAGAATGGTTAAACCGTTAGAGTCAGGATTGGGTTTGATGTGTATTTAACTATCAAATTCAGATCGTACGTGATGTTGTTGGGCCCTTGTTTAGGACAACCAAGACTAGCTTATCAGGTGAGTTCTAGAAGCCCTCTTTTAAATGTTTTATATAATGTTTTCGGGCTGGTGTGCATACATATGAAATGATGTTTTTACGAACGATGTTTATGAAACTATGTTTATAAAATGTTGCTTATGAAACTATGTTTACGAAATGAAATAATTTGGAATGAGCGGTTTATGGAAAGAAAGTTTTATGAATGGAATGTTTACAAACGAAATGTTTATAAAGAAATGGTTTATAATGAAGGTAAAGAGTGTTTTACGAAAAGAAAAGAAAAGGGCAAAGGTTTTAAAGAAGTCATTACAAATCTAATCTGTCGAATGAAGGGAATTGACGATTGAAGTCTGGGAATGTAATTCCTAGACTTGTGGTAGATTATGGACAGCGAGCCATAGTTGCCATAAGAGCAACAGGGGCAGTGTCTTGGTGGCCTGCCAATGGTTTTGATGTTGTACAACTGGTAGGGAGTAATGACGGTTACTCAGGGGTTAACGTGACCCTATGTAAGGTTAAATTATGATCTGACGTTGTTATGGCCGTGAGCCATAGCCGTCGATGGAGGTTGTCGGTCTATGGACATGAGAGCCATAGGGGCAACTGAATGGGTATTTTCGGTCCTCATGCAGTTAAGCCTTGGGGGCAATACAAAAGGGAATTGACGGAATGTATGGTATTGTCGGTCTTCGTGCAGTTAAGCCTTAGGGGCAATACCATACTAAATGACGGTACGAATGGTAACACAGATTTAGATAGTAATGTATGACTTAAATAAATGTTAAATGTTTTAAACAAATGATCTGTTCAATGTGTTTATGATGAGGAAAAATGTTTGAAGGTTTTCAATGATGAACGAAAGGCCCTGATTTCTTATACGTGATGTTAAACCCTAATGAATGTTTTGAATGATGAACCATTTCTTAAATCGAACGAAAACTAGAACTCACCAGCGTAGCTGACTTTATAGTATGCACATTCAGGTTAAGGCATGTATAGATGATGGACGGTGATGCTTGGCAAGCGAGAAGAGTTACCCAGTTGATCATGAAGACTGGCATCCCGTTATGATTAGATTATGACATGTTTATGTAATAGACTATGTTACGCTTCCGTTGTTAAATATTGTAATGGTTATGTTTTATTGAAGTATTTTCCGCTGCGTTATGTGATATTCAAGTTAAGAACTGTTTGTGAATGAGTAAATCAAACAAGTGAGGCCTCCCGGGTTTGGGGCCTTACAGTAAGCAACTTGACCCACTCTCGCTAAAATCTTGAAAGGTCCGACAAACCTTGGACTTAGTTTGCCACGTTTTCTGAATCGGATGATTCCTTTCCATGGTGATATCTTTAACAGTACCATGTCCCCTACTTGAAACTCTAAATCCCTTCTTCTCTTATCCGCGTATGATTTATATCTGTCTTTTGCGGCTTTCATTCTTGCCTTGATTTGATCAAATTTCTCGGAAGTAGCTTTGACCACTTCGAGACTCGCAAAATCCTTTTGTCCAATTTCCCCCCAACAAACCGGGGTCCTACATCTCCTCCCATACAACATTTAAAATGGAGGCATGCCAATAGTTGAGTGATAGCTGTTGTTATACGAAAATTCTGCCAATGGTAGATGGTTGTCCCAGCTCCCACCGAAGTCACTTATACAGGCCCAGAGCATGTCCTCCAAGGTCTGAATGGTCTTTTCAGATTGACCATCGGTTTGAGGGTGGTAAGCGGTGCTGATGTTCAGTCTAGTGCCCATCGCTTCAGTGAATTTCTTCCAAAACCTTGACGTGAATCTAGTATCCCGGTTGGACACAATCGACAGCGGCATACCATGTCTGCTCACAATTTCCTTGATAAATATTTCTGCTAGTTTTTCTGACGAAGAAGTCTCACGTATTGGCAAGAAGTGAGCACTTTTCGTCAAGCGGTCGACGATCACCCAAATGGTATCATTGCCTTTAGCTGTTCGCGGTTGCTTGGTAATGAAGTCCATCGTGATCTCCTCCCACTTCCATTCCGATATTGGTAAAGGTTGCATTTTACCGCATGTTTCTGGTGCTCGGCCTTAACTAGTGAACACGTTAGGCACTTGTTCACGTACTCAGTCACTTCATTATTCATGCCAGGCCACCAGTACTCTTTCTTCAAGTCTTGATACATTTTGTTTGTCCCGGGGTGGATAGAATAGCGAGACTTATGGGCCTCATCGAGGATTTTGGCTCTAAGCTCGCCAATCTTAGGTATCCACATCCGACCAAACCTAGTTCGTACTCCGTATACATTTGCATCCAAATTCCCTTGTTGTCCTACTATTCTTTCTCGTTTTATATTTCTTTCTAATAGTGCTTCTTCTTGTGCCTTCGATATTTCACTCATCAAATCTGTCAGCTGACACGCTTTGATCCGGATACGTGCCGATTCTTCCTTTCTACTTAAAGCGTCAGCCACTACGTTTGCCTTGCCTGGATGGTACAATGTCTCACAATCATAGTCTTTCAGTAGCTCTAACCACCTCCTTTGTCTCATGTTTAATTCCTTTTGTTCGAAAAAGTACTTCAGGCTTTTGTGATCGAAGTAAATGGTGCATTTAACTCCATACAGATAGTGCCTCCATATTTTCAACGCAAAAACTATTGTCGCTAACTCTAGATCATGAGTTGGGTAGTTAACCTCGTGAATCTTTAGTTGTCGCGAGGCGTAAGCAATTACCTTTCCTCGTTGCATAAGTACACCACCTAAATCTTGACCCAAAGAGTCAGAGTAGACTACCAAGTCTTCATTTCCCTCAGGTAGTTCCAAGACTGGAGCTTGGGTTAATCGTGTGTTAAGTTCCTCAAACGCGTTGTTTTGCGTTGGACCCATTCATATTTTACTTCCTTTCGTGTCAGTTTAGTTAGTGGCGAGGCTATTCTTGAGAAATCTTGAATGAACCTCCGATAGTAGCATGCCAATCCCAGAAAACTTTGTATCTCTGTTGGTGTCTTCGGGACGTTCCATTCCTTTACTGCCTCAATCTTTGCAAGATCTACCATGATTCCGTTTGGGTTTATCACATGACATAGGAATTGGACTTCCCTAAGCCAGAACGTGCATTTGGAGAATTTTGTGTACAACTTTTCCTGCTTTAGCACCTCCAGAACCTCTCTTAGGTGGCAGTAGTGATCACCCTCGCTTTTCGAATATACCAGTATGTCATCTATAAAAACTATCACTGATCGATCCAACATTGGTCGACATACTCTATTCATAAAATCCATGAACGTTGCTGGTGCGTTGGTCAATCCGAAGGACATCACGAGAAACTTATAATGCGCATAACGCGTGCGAAACGTGGTCTTTGGTACGTCTTCTTCTCTTACTTTCAACTGATGGTAACCCGACCTAAGATCGATCTTTGAGAACCAACTCGCACCTTGCAGTTGATCAAAAAGGTCGTCTATTCTAGGCAGTGGGTATTTGTTCTTTACTGTCCTCTTGTTCAATTCGTAGTAGTCAATGCACATGCGCATGCTGCCGTCCTTCTTCTTTACAAATAGTACCGGAGCGCCCCATGGTGAAATGCCCGGTCTGATAAATCCTTTTTTTTTGTTAATTCCTCTTGTTGAGACATCAACTCTTTCATTTCTGATGGAGCCAATCAGTAAGGGGCTTTGGTGACGGGCTCAGCTCCTGGCAGTAAGTCAATCTGAAAATCTATTTCCCGATCGGGTGGTAACCCAGGTAGATCCTCAGGGAATACTTCTGGAAAGATGCACACTACAGGTACATTCTTGAGTTCCTTCATTTTCAGCATCGTGCAATTCCAATCCCCGTAAACCGTAATTGGACTGCCGCTAGGAGCTTTGAGGTGTATCCTCTTACGTTTACATATGATTTGAGCTTCGTTGGCAGCTAGCCAATCCATACCCAATACTATATCGAATCCTCCTAAGGTGAGAAGGAATAATCTAGAAGGAAACTTATGGCCCTCTATTTCTATGATGCAATCCTCTGTTACTTGGAATACTGCCGAATTTTTACCAACGACAGTTTGTACACTAAAGGCCTTTACTATGGTGTTTATAGTGCAATCTAGTTTACGACTAAATGCATTGGATATAAAGCTTTTACTAGCACCAGAGTCAAATAAAATAGCAGCATGCTCATCATTAACTAGGAACGTACCCGACACAACATCAGGGTTTCCCCTTACTTCCTCCTCAGTCAGGGCGTAGGCTCAAGTCCAAGCCTTCGGCTGCTCCTTTTCAGCTTCCTTTTCCTTTCCCGAACCGGATTGTCTGGTTTTCTGCAATCTCTAGTCAGGTGTCCATATCTTCCATAACTTTGGCACTTGACGTCCTTTAAGCAATCTCGGGAGTAATGCCCCGGCCTCCCGTACTTATAACACATGGTTGAGCCAACAAGACATTCCCCTTGGTGTTTCTTTGAGCATTTCTTACAAACTTCATACCCTTCTGCCCTAGGCTTCTTCACCTCAGCGGTGTAGTTTCCCTTTCCATTTCCTTTGAACGAGTTCTCCCATTTCCGTTTCGGATCTTCGGGAGTTGTGTCCTGGTTAGCATAATCGTCATAGACGATTCCAGACAGGTTGACTACCGATTCGAAGGTCGATGGTAGATTAGCTTTTACATGAACACGGACCCTTTGAGGTAGGCCCTTCACATAGTACTTAATCATTCGTTCTTCTGTCTCCACCAGGTGGGGTACCAGTTGAGGTAGCTCATTGAACCTAGAGGTATACTGGCGGTGCGTCTTGCTGCCAGCCTTGAAGTTTAGGAATTCATTTTCCACTCGATTAATTTCGTTCTGGGGACAGAACTTTTGGATTATCAGCTTCTTCAGGTCTTCCCATGTCATTCTGGCAAGAGCGTTTGGCGACTTTGTCCTCTGAATGTTCCTCCACCAACTTAGTGCCTCATTTGTAAAAGAATGAGCAACATACTTAACAGCCTGGTCCGGTCGACACTCGATGATGTTGATTACAGCGTTCATACTCTCAATCCATTCGAACGTAGCCACTGAATCCTTGTTCCCATCGAACTTGGGTGGGTCTCCGTCTGAAACCTTTGTAAGTACACCCACGATTGCTTGATCCCACCTTTACTTCATCCCCATCACTGTTATACACTTTCTCTTCATGGTCTCCTTCATCCTCCTCTCAACTTTTCTTTAGTGCCTCGGATAGTAGATCAGACAATACTTTCTTAAGAGTGAGTACAACTTCACGGGCAATAGGATCCCTGACCTCGGGTTCCAACTGTAGAGACCCTTGATTGTCGTCCCCAGTTGGGGTCACATCTGTTTCGTGCACACTCTCTTCCTCTTCATGTCTTTGATTCAATGCAGGTCTACCGACTCGGCCAGTGCGACCGCCTCGGCATCCTATTCTTCCTCCACCAGCCATAGTTCCTAGTTTCCTGATAGTTATAAAGGGAATATATCAATGCTATTCCTTCAGATCATAGTTTTAGAACAGTACGAGCAAGGTAAATTTTTAATTACAGTGACCGGTTTATGACTACTAATTTACATTGCTTTCCGGGTTCAAACTCTTCAAATCGGTTGTGACATTGACATCTATTTGTTCTAAGTTAAGGTATCTATTCTTATCCAAGTGCATTAACTTTAGTACTTACTTACCATGCTGGCGTTGACGTTGGTTACCCATACCGACATCCGTGCGTTGGTCCCATAATCAGCTTGAGTCCAAACATTTAGGGATGTCCGAATCTCTCAAACTATTGCTTTGATATCAACTTGTAAGGCCCCTTCCCGAGTAACCTCATTTGTTGGATTTACTCATAACCATAGTCATAAATACTGAACTTAAATTTAAAAAATTCTAGAGTAACAGAAGCAAACACCATTCGAATTCATAACATAACATAACATAACATAACATAACATAACATAACATAACATAACATAACAGCGGAAATCTTAACAATTAAAAACATAACATTGTCTTAACATATATAAAAGTGGGATGTCAGTCGCTTGTCGGGTAACCATCACGCCTTCGCACGACCCTTCCTTTCTTTACCTGAAATGTATACTAAAAGTCAGCTAACGCTGGTGAGTTCTAGTTTAAAAACAATCAGACATAACATTTATCTTATCGTTAAGTATTATATATATATATATATATATGTGTGTGTGTGTGTGCATTTGCATATTCTTTGCTTTACTGTTCTCACATAACATTCATACTGAGTATATACATATGTACATACATACTTACTTTGGGGAGAACATTCATTGGTCATACACATATGGGTGTTCAACCCGTCATAATTGTTGCGTGACTCACAAATACAAACACCATGAGAACTACCGTCGTAGTCTGTTTCATAAACCGTCCGGCCCTAGAAACCGTCTGTCGTAACATAAATCCGTCCTGCAACATTTTTCCGTCCGCCTAAAACACGTCCTACCGTCGTATTCCGTTCATTCGCCCGTCTGCCCAAAGGCATCCGTTTCCCACGCGGCTGTTATGTATGCAACCGTTCTACATGTAATAAGGCATTTGCTTCGACCGTCCATTAGTGCCTTTTATACGTCCTAGCTTATGAAGGAACGTTTTTGTCTCGGTTGCAAAATAGTCACGTGGTCGTCCGTCTACCGAAGTAGCCGTTAGCTTCGTTTAAATCCATAACGTATACATACATACATTCATAACATGCAATATATATAATTATAAAGCAAGATTTCATTCATTTATGTTATGCCATTCTTTCATTCATTCTTTGTCAACATACGTTTCATTCTTTCATTCATTCGCCTGTCGAACAGCCTTCTTCCCCAACAAGTCCGAAATTATTGCATGCTAACCTGATCAGACCAATCTTACAACATTCTTTGTTCAAAACGTGCGGTTTTCATTCTAAATGCTAGTCCTAAGCTTATTTTCAAGTTTCATCCGTAAAAACGTCCCCTATTTAGCTAAAACCCGAAAATCCCAAATTAAACAAAAACTTAGTTTAGGGTCGAATCGTTACCTGGATTGGGATTCTGATTTGGAGGTTTTTCTCACGAGCTTAGCAGTAACGCGCTCCTTCAATTCCGGGTCGATCCGTCAACTTTCTCTCTCTAGGCCCGAGCTCTCCTTTCTCTCTCTAAATTGCAAATGGTGGAAGTTTGGAAGTTTGAGGCTGTCTTGACCCTTATATACCTGGGCTTCCCTCGGCCCGTTGGAGCCGAGCCCAAGCCCATCGATTTTCCTTTCATTTTTGACGATTAAATCTCGATCGCGTTATTATTTATTTATTTACTATTTTTGGGATGTTACAAGTCTACCCTCCTTAAAGAGATTTCGTCCTCAAAACCGTTTATACGTTAAACAATTGAGGGTATAGTCCAGAGTCGAACACCCGTTGGAGAACGATAAATAATAGTAAGATTTATTTGGGTGATTATAATGTCAAAATTTTGATCAAGTTCGGGTTTATACGCGTTAACACCCGAGTCGAACGGTTTCGTAAATTTTAATTTAAATTCGAAAGGATATATATTTACGAGACGCAAGGACTCGAGGGAAAATAATAAATTATAATAAGTTATTTTTGGATAAAATAACGCCTCTATTTTTTAACGGGTTCGTTTAAGCGAGAAACCGGCACGCGATCGGAGACCACGAGGGATATAAATACCCCACTACACTCCCTTTTTCTCATTTGATCAATTCAGAGAAAAAGTTCGAGAGAGAGAGTGGAGAGGATTCCGGCGAAGTAGTGATGGTCCGGCGGTGGTGCGTGGCTGCCAACAGTGGTCCGGCGCGGTGGTCGGTGCGGCCAAAGCCGTTTTTCACCCGGAACCATTTCTCAACGCTACGAACGTAATGGTAAGCTCAGATTTCTCTAAATCCTTGCTTAATTTCGTGAAAAAGAGTTTTTAAAATCTGTCCAGAAAGTTTTATGCATGCGCAGTTTTAAAGATCGAACGATCCCCGGAAATCCAACCGTTAGAAATACATGAATTTTGGATATGATATTTTTAACACATAGACGCAAAACCCTACCAGGGGAATTTTTTATCAGAGCTCTCTAGGTATGCTTTTCATACCCTCGAATGTGACTGATCGGATTTTAGGATTTGAAAAACTGAGTCTCAAAGAACCGTCGATCCCCGGAGATCCGACCGTTGGATCGTGACGATATTTGGACAGTAGTTTCTTAGCTCAAATTTGAATGTGTTCACCATACTAAATTCCGATCAGATGTTGGGTACTATATTTTTGAATTCGAACAGATTGTAACAGTTTATAGGACCGAAACAGGAAATTGATCGGATTGCATGGCCATCCAAACGGCATTGCATGTCAATTTTGAGCATATGAAAATGCTCTGGAGATAAAAATGATCCTAATGGTGTTTTTGGTTCGTATTGCATGTGAAATATGGGAGGTTCCGCATACGCGAACCATTTACACGAAAGGTATAAACTTTACCCTTTAAGATTTAATTTTATGTTAGAATAGTTTTATGAGTCATTGGTTGGGAATTGAACCCGAATATATTTTGTATTGAGATATTTGATATTTTGAGTGTTTATTATGTTATAAACCCAAACCCGGTTCACGTGGAACTAATATATTTATTTTTATACAACAATTGTTTTTGATAGATTTTTATAAAATTTTGATTTAACTTCTAAATTTATTTTTAAAAAGTATTATTTATATAAAAAGTGAGATCTGAAAATTTTGGTAACTAAGCTATTTATAGATTATTTATTAAAATTTCTACAAGTTAAATACATGAAAATTAGGAAAAATATCTCTGTGTATTGGAAAAATATGGAATTTGGTCAGTAAATAGTATATGATAAAATATAACTCCTGTCCAAAATTCATAAAAATTGGAGTTGTCTAAGTAGGTGTTTGGTATTTTTGAAATTTTAATAATTGAATTTGGGATCATATACTTCTGGACAACATTTGGACTTGAAACTTATGATAGAATCTCATATGGAGTTAAAACTTATTTGGTAAAAATTTGGTGAAATTTGGACAATTATAACTATTTTTACCGAATTTGTAAATTTTTAAAAATATTGTATTCATAATAAATAATCTGGAAATTGAAAGATTATGAAAATTGGTCAGAAATTTTTATATATGTATATGAACAATTAGTGAAAGTTTCAAGCATTAAATTTATGTCTAAATATGATTTTATAATTATTGTCCATTAAAACTTTATAGAAAGTTATTATTTTTGGAAATTTTTGTATAAAAATATTTTTATAAAAGTCTTAACGGGAGTTTGGACAGAAGTATTATCATATTAAAAGTATAAAATTTGTACTTTTAAATTGGGTGCAAAAATCACACTAAAACACTAATTTCTGATGAATCGGATTTTTTAAACCGTAAACATTACTTTACGCGCATAATCGCGTTTTTGGTCAAACAAAACTGTGACTTTAGATTTTATCATATATGACATTATAACTACTGATATTCATTAATAAAATCTAAAAATTAAGGTTTCAAAGTCACGAATTTATATAAAAGCCGGTTTTACAACTTTTGAGCGGTTCGTACGTGTGTGCACGGGTTTTGGGTATGCAACCGACTGCATAGCCACTTTTTGAGTAGTAGACTCAGCTTTATACTTTAAGCGTCCTAAATACTATTTTTTTGTGTCTACTTGGTTAGTAGGACTCGGTTAGGACACCTGTTTTTGCGGTTTTTGCGGATTTAGCCGTACCTTGGTAGCACTGAATTGCTAGCCACACTTTGCTTGCATTTGGCTGCTGGCCTTTGATAGAATTTTGATGTTAACCGTACTTTACGGTTTTTATTGACTATGTCACACTTATCACCAACGTTGTTCGGGTGAGTTTCGCGGCCCCACTTTTCATTTTTACTGTTTTACGGGGGAAAAGTTGTTTCACACACTACACGTTGTTACCTGGGTTTACTTATGGATGTATTAAGTCTCCACTTTAATGCAATCAATTAGCTTGGATAGCCGGTAGGAATTATGAATAGTACTATTTGGGTTGACACCCCCGCCCTGGGTTGGTCGCGCCAACCAGACTTGTAGGGTCATTTGGGCGCATAATTAGCCATAGTAGGTGTTCACATTCGAAACCTGGATACAGGGGCAACAACTAGTCTGACGGTTTTGATTGTGGCTCAGGGTAATTATATCTTAACACGTGTACTTGATCATCTGCTGATGGTTACTATTACATTTTGAAATTTATTTACTTACATTTTATAGAGTCGCAAAACCTGCGTGCCCACCAACTATTTTTATAGTTGACCCGTTTTCGAAACATGCTTTTCAGGTAAACAGTTATGGGGATAACGAGCTTTAAACGGCTTGCTTTTGGGAAGAGTTATTATTATGTGCTTTTGGTTGTAGTTTGGCATTTTAGACCCTTTGTATTGATTCGGAATTTTTCGTATATTTGTACTTTCGATAGAGGCATGTAGTATGGTTCAATGTAATGCACAACTTTCCTTTTAGTTTCTCTTGTACTTGTGTTCAAGGTGATATACCGGTCCCACTCCGTGTTTTCGTCTTCGGCGGGGTGTGACAGACTTAGCATCAGAGCCAGGTTATAGAGAATTAGGTTTACCCGAGACTAGACCTAGACTATAACTCTAAGTTTATTGCATTGAACCGTAGGAATTATATGTGCATTGCATACTACCTCTTGCTTATCTACGAGACATTGCTTCGTCATATTCATGTCGTTGTCACGGCACTACGCGTACTCTTTGATGATTCCGGTTACGTTTGCGGTAATCTATATCCGTCTCTATCTGTCTTGGTGTTACCTCGAGATGTACCTGTACCTACATCGCACCTGCATCTACTCCAGTTCTTGAGTAGGCTTTTCTTATTTGACATCTATTGTTTTCACTTTGTGTGTTATATACTTGCTTTGGTGATCTGCTGGATTGGATGGCTAGAAATTTCGCCATGAGATATGACAGCCATAATTGCTCGATCTAAAGGGAACCCGAGGTGGAGAAGTAGGACTAAACGGGAGAGAACTCTACGGGTCAGGAGACCCATAATTTTTTTTTTTGTTTGTTTTGTTGGATCATTTGATCCACGTATATATACAAATTTGTAGCATGGCTTGCTCGACTCTGATTTGGGGATCTCTGCCCTATTATTACTGCCTGACTTCCACCACACACTTTTTATTTTATTAGAGGACGTCGGTTGTTCCCCTCTATCGTTACCTCCATCCAACAACAGCCTTAGTCTGCAGATCCATGAGTATTGGTACAAATAATTAAAAGTGATCTGATAGAACATCCACATTTTACGCGAAAGTGCAACAGGATGACGTGATCCAATGAACATTCCAGTTTATTTTTTTAGCTGAGAGCTTGAGATAGAGAAAACACTGTAGGGACCATGCAAAGTAAATTATCATCACGGGTGCACACGTAATCATAATCTACAGTGCATGAGAACTCTAGTGAGTCTTACTGTTCGAGTTAATGTTCATGATTAATCTATATTTCTAGTCCCGATTCCCAAGCATCCGAATATTGATCGAAACTATCGTAACCATAGGGTTGAGCCGAATACATCGAATGATGTGATGGGCTACCTCATGTGACATGGGAATTTATATTGTCTATTTTATCTTTGAATCGTAATGGATCCAAAACTCTTATCGAGATTTCTTTTGCATAAAAATTAGACCAAGACACTGAAGAGATCTGTTCTCAGTTGATTTAACCTCGGTATTTGGACCGAATTTGGCAATTATTTGTTAAGTATTGCTTCACATTTGAGATCTAGCTAAAGATTCTCTCATTTCAATTATGTTATATGTTTATCAACGCATGTGACGACTCTCGGTCTAGCGTGAATCAGACCACGACATTTCTAACTCCCCTAATGGATCAAAGTGTAACGTTCTCGTAATTCTGAAGGAATAAGAGAAATTCAAATTTGATCTAATCAACTCCTTAGTGGATCTTGAGCAAAAGAGATTTTCTCTCATCTATTTTACTTGATAAATCATATCCCTTGAGATTTTACTTGCCACGTAAATTCAGTATGGGACTTTACAACGCTCGACACTTGCAGTAAGTGTACGACTATCATCGGAGGTCTCGGTATAATCTCATATTTTATCTTATAATCCACATATACTCTAACATCAATGGAGTAACAATATGATGGAGAAATTCCTTAAAGAAATATAAGCTTCTTTTTCTTAGACAATATAACCTTTCTATACGATCGTTCATATAAATCCTCATTTCGATGTTTGTCATTTTCACTATACTACTGATAAATATTCTTAATAATTCAGTTTTACACCTACTTGAAATTTCCATTGCAAGTGCTCTGCACTCACTATGGTAATTTGGTACACTCAATCCCTATTTTCTTAACCGCGACGCTCATATTGTGGAAACCTAACTTGAGAAACTTGTTTACTTGGGAGGAGCCATCTTTACGACGTTCATTGTCGTGTTTATTTCTTTCATTTGTAGTTCTACTATGGACACTGAGCAGCTTGTGCCGAGGATTCTTTTGGTTGGATTTACAAAAACTTTTTATTTTAGGATAGCTATGGCTTAGTATGAAACTAATGCCCTTTTTTGTGAACATTGCTACGTATGTTTTGCAAATCTTGATTTCTCCTGGTGCTTCGATGTCTTATTGAAAACCATTTTGATGGAGAAAATGAAACTTTATGTTGGAATGATTCTTTGTGTACCAAAAATTTTATTAGTCATCATTCAAAGTTTATTTATGGTGATTATCCCTATTTGTTACTCTACGTATACTGTCCTTGTAGATCCGAATAGGATAGTCTCGTATCCTTTTTATACTTACTCTCCCTCAAAGGTCATTTTGTTGATTGACTTTCTGATTTCCAACTAGGTAGAGGCGTATACGCATCCCTTATTCTCAGTCTCCTGTAATTAGAAAGCCTTAGAGCAACTACTGTTTAGAAACGACTTCTTAACACGTACCCTGAGCGAATACGAATCTATGACATTAAACACTCATTCCATCAAATTTATGGCTTAAAATCTTATGCAAAGGATTTTAAGGCTATAACCGATATTAGTGAAATACTAAATGGTAAGTCATAGTAACACCGTTCGAAAGCCAAGGAAGTTGTAGGCGTACTGTACTACTAATTATTGGCAGATAATCAATTCGACCCTCTTCAATGCGAGATCTAAGGACAAACTCTGAAATCTTATGGTCCATTTTCACCGACTTTAATGGAAAGAGAGGACCTAAGTAGAAATTTGAAAACCTTATCATTTGAAAGATGTGTCCTTAAATCATAGGAGGGAAATTTTGAATTTATTTATATGTTTTACGATTCTTAACCAATTAAAGTTGTACGCTATCAGGAAGAGGAACAAGGGACGAATCATAGTTGATTCTGCTCTCTTGAAGATCCACTTGAGATTGCATTATCTTTAAAGGACCTATGAGCATGATATCCTCACATTTGGAAAATTCCTGAAGTTTTACTTGATCCTCCTCTGACGTCTACTTTATAAGAATTAAACCCCAGGCTAAATTGACAATGATATTAAATCAAAGTCTACCCATTTTGTAGGTTTGCAAGCGCATTATCATTTTTGGGGGACACTATTATTTCCACAACGTTACTGTTTATTTCCTCATCTAGATGAATAACGGATTACTTCCGAATCATTTCAATTCACATCAAGAAATATGTAGACGTCTAATGTTATCCTATCAAATTTGGACGACTCAATGCGAGGAGTAGACCATCTTTTTAATATGGACTTCTTGTTAAAATATCAGAATTCCATTTCTGACCGTTAACCAAATTCGACTTCTGGTGGTAGTCAATTCAATGTCCAACTATTGAACTAGCACCTAGTTTTTTAACTAATCTACTTGATTAGATCGTCCTAGATCTTTAGTCACTTTCTCTATCTAGATCTTGTGGTGACTCGATTATCATATAGCCCATTGCTAACTTTCGACAATAGGTATATGAACCTTTAATTGAAAATCACCAAACATGGTTATATTATATCGAGACTAATATGCGAGTTAGTACCGAATCCTAATGCTTTGTGGTGAGGTTATATAGCACGGGTCATCGCTGACATCTATTTTATGATTATGACTCATTTCCTATAACACTTGATAGGATTGAGTAAATTTGACTCTTAGCAAATTTACCTCGACAGAATCCTAGTATAATATCCTTTGTTTGTTAATCTTCGGTTTCACGACTCGAGTTTGGTACAATCATACTGGTACTCATTATATACTTGCTTTGTGAAGCTTTAAGCTTGGATTTCTCGTTATTAATTCATTCCCTAATGATTAATCATCACTCTTCAGTTCTAGTACAAGAAGTGTGAATCTCTTCTTTTTGTTATGTTGATTTTCAAAATTCCCTTGTATCTACTATTACGATTATGTCGTATACACACCAACCATGTTGTATCGCCCTATGATGCAACAATGTACAAACTATTGAATAGTAACTACTATTACTGACAATCACAAGGTACAACAACCCGGGATTTCACAGTGAATGTGGCAACAAATTTTAATAGATTTCGTTACTAGGCCTGCCTAGAAATTTAGGCGGCTGTGATTCATTTTGGGACATTGTTAACTAATTAATGACTAACTCTGCACATTTCCTACTTATCCGAGAAGACTTCTAGATAGAAAAGCTAGCTTGACTGTATAGTAGTGAAATTGTAGCAAGGCATCGAGTGCCTGTTTCCTTTATCTTCGATAGGGATAGTCGCTTTACATCCCATTTCTGGCAGACAATACAGAAAGCTTTGAGAACGCGCTTAGATATGAGCACCACTTACTATCCTCAAACCGACGGTCTAAGTGATCGAACTATTCATACATTGGAGGATATGCTAAGGGCTTGTGTGATACAATTTGGTGGTAATTTGGATACTCTTTTACCTTTGGTCCGATTTCCTTACACTAATAGTGATCACACTACCATTAAATGAGCACCATTGGAAGCTCTGTTTTGACACAAATGTTGATTACCATTTTGTTGTGCTGAAGTTGGTAGTAATCATTTGATTGGTCTTGCTATGTATAAACTAAAACTACCTCAGGGGCTTAATGGTATATACGATGCTTATCGTATATCGAGTCTCAAAAGGTGTTTAGCTGATGAATCCGTAATTATACAACCTAAGGAAGTTCGTATTGACGACAAGTTTCATTTTAACGAGGTGTTATCTCTCTGTATTCTAAATACATGATATGACCATCCTTATAACCTATGATATTTGTTATCGCTGTGATACATTTTTATTCCAATGAGTCGTGGTGATTCTACCGACTCTTTGGATCTTAATAGCACCTTTCATACTATAATTTTATGGTTACTATTTATAATAGTATTCCTTAATGGCACCAAGCCGAATGATACTTTTCCTTGCTCATAAAAGAATACTAAATCACTGGGATTTTGTATCATAATATCATTTTGGATTTGTATCAACATTGTATACCTGTGTATATCAATCCTATGACGGATTTCTTAATCTTCTAAATAACACCAGCAGTGTACCTTTTAACTGATTCGGTGAAATAATGATCTATAGATTCTTTGGAATTCAAAGGATTTTTCTCTCACTATTATTCAATTTGTTTATTTTTTGCCTAACTAGGTGTAACCTACTCTTTGGGATTCTTAGATCTTGATCTGTCAAATCTCCCTACTATATCTAGGAAACTAGATTTCTCTTGATAATCATACATGAATCAATTTATGAAAAAGAACTTGTCAACTATTATACCAGCTGAATTTCGGGATGAAATTCTGTTAACTGGGGGAGAATGTGACAACCGTGACTTTCACGGTCAACACCCGTGTTCGACGAGTTCGTATAATAATAATAATAATAGTATTATTATTATGTGAAATATACTTTTAAACGAAAGGAACTCGTTGGAGAACGATAAATAATAGCAAGATTTATTTGGTTGATTATAATGTCAAAATTTTGATCAAGTTCGGGTTTATACGCGTTAACACCCGAGTCGAACGGTTTCGTAAATTTTAATTTAAATCCGAAATGATATATATTTACGAGACGCAAGGACTCGAGGGAAAATAATAAATTATAATAAGTTATTTTTGAATAAAATAACGCCTCTATTTTTTATCGGGTTCGTTTAAGCGAGAAACCGGCACGCGATCGGAGACCACGAGGGATATAAATACCCCACTACACTCCCTTTTTCTCATTTGATCAATTCAGAGAAAAAGTTCGAGAGAGAGAGTGGAGAGGATTCCGGCGAAGTAGTGATGGTCCGGCGGTGGTGCGTGGCAGCCAACAGTGGTCCGGCGCGGTGGTCGGTGCGGCCAAAGCCGTTTTTCACCCGGAACCATTTCTCAACGCTACGAACGTAATGGTAAGCTCAGATTTCTCTAAATCCTTGCTTAATTTCGTGAAAAAGAGTTTTTAAAATCTGTCCAGAAAGTTTTATGCATGCGCAATTTTAAAGATCGGACGATCCCCGAAAATCCGACCGTTAGAAATGCATGAATTTTGGATATGATATTGTCAATACATAGACGCAAAACCCTATTGGGGAAATTTTTGATCAGATCTCTTTAGGTATGCTTTTCATACCCACGAAAGTGACTGATCGGATTTTCAGATTTGAAAAACTCGGTCTCAAAGAATCGTCGATCCCCGGAGATCCGACCGTTGGATCGTGACGATATTTGGACAGTAGTTTCTTAGCACAAATATGAATGTTTTAACCGTAGGAAGTTCCGATCAGATATTGGGAACTGTATTTTTGAATTCGAACAAATTATAACAGTTTATAGGACCGAAACAGGAAATTGATCGGGTTGCATGGCCATCCAAACGGCATTGCATGTCAATTTTGAGCATATGAAAATGCTCCGGAGATAAAAACGATCCTAATGGTGTTTTTGGTTCGTATTGCATGTGAAATATGGGAGGTTCCGCGTACGCGAACCATTTATACGAAAGGTATAAACTTTACCCTTTAAGATTTAATTTTATGTTAGAATAGTTTTATAAGTCATTGGTTGGGAATTGAACCCAAAAATATTTAGTATTGAGATATTTGATATTTTGAGTGGTTTTTAGGTTATAAACCCAAACCCGGTTCACATGTAACTAATATATTTATTTTTATACAACAATTTTTTTTGATGGATTTTTATAAAATTTTGATCTAACTTCTAAATTTATTTTTTAAAAGTATTATTTATATAAAAAATAAGATCTGGAAATTTTGGTAACTAAACTATTTATAGATTATTTATTAAAATTTCTACAAGTTTAATACATGAAAATTGGGAAAAATATCTCTGAGTATTGAAAAAATCTGAAATTCGGTCAGTATTATGTATATGATAAAACATGACTCCTGTCCAAAATTCATAAAAATTGGAGTTATCTAAGTAGGTGTTTGGTATTTTTAAAATTTTAACGATTGAATTTGGGATCATATATTTCTGGGCAACATTTGGACTTGAAACTTATAATAGAATCTCATATGGAGTTAAATCTTATATGGTAAAAATTTGGTGAATTGTGGACAATTATAACTATTTTTACCGAATTTGTTAAATTTTAACAATATTATATTCATAATAAATAATCTGGATATTGAAAGATTATGAAAATTGGTCAGAAATTTTTGTATATGTATATGAACAATTAGTGAAAGTTTCAAGCATTAAATTTATGTCTAAATATGGTTTTAGAATTATTTTCCATTAAAACTTTATAAAAAGTTATTATTTTTAGAAATTTTTGTATAAAAATATTTTTATAAAAGTCTTAATGGGAGTTTGGACAAAAGTATTATCATATTAAAAGTATAAAATTTGGATTTTTAAATTGGGTGCAAAAATCACACTAAAACCCTAATTTCTGATGAATCGGATTTTTTAAACCGTAAACATTACTTTACGCGCATAATCACGTTTTTGGTCAAACAAAACTGTGACTTCAGATTTTATCATATATGACATTATAACTACTGATATTCATTAATAAAATCTAAAAATTAAGGTTTCAAAGTCACGAATTTATATAAAAGCCGGTTTTACAACTTTTGAGCGGTTCGTACGTGTGTGCACGGGTTTTGGGTATGCAACCGACTGCATAGCCACTTTTTGAGTAGTAGACTCAGTTTTATACTTTAGGCGTCCTAAATGCTATTTTTTCGTGTCTACTTGGTTAGTAGGACTCGGTTAGGACACCTGTTTTTGCGGTTCTTGCGGATTTTGCCGTACCTTGGTAGCATTGAGTTGCTAGCCACACTTTGCTTGCATTTGGCTGCTGGCCTTTAATAGAATTTGGATGTTAACCGTACTTTATGGTTTTTGTTGACTATGTCACACTTATCACCAACGTTGTTCAGGTGAGTTTCGCGGCCCCACTTTTCATTTTTACTGTTTTACGGGGGGAAAGCTGTTTCACACACTACACGTTGTTACCTGGGTTTACTTATGGATGTATTAAGTCCCCACTTTAACGCAATCAATTATCTTGGATTGCCGGTGAGAATTATGAATAGTACTATTTGGGTTGACACCCCCGCCCAGGGTTGGTCGCGCCAACCAGACTTGTAGGGTCGTTTGGGTGCATAATTAGCCATAGTAGGTGTTCACATTCGACACCTGGATACAGGGGCAACAACTAGTCTGACGGTTTTGATTGTGGCTCAGGGTAATTATATCTTAACACGTGTACTTGATCATCTGCGGATGGTTACTATTACATTTTGAAATTTATTTACTTACATTTTATAGAGTCGCAAAACCTGCGTGCTCACCAACTATTTTTATAGTTGACCCGTTTTCGAAACATGCTTTTCAGGTAAACAGTTATGGGATAACGAGCTTTAAACAGCTTGCTTTTGGGAAGAGTTATTATTATGTACTTTTGGTTGTAATTGGGCATTTTAGACCCTTTGTACTGATTTGGAATTTTTCATATATTTGTACTTTCGATAGAGGCATGTATTATGGTTCAATGTAATGCACAACTTTCCTTTTAGTTTCTCTTGTACTTGTGTTCAATGTGATATACCGGTCCCACACCGTGTTTCCGTCTTCGGCGGGGTGTGACAGCTTCGCCCGTCCATTAGTGCCTTTTATACGTCCTAGCTTATGAAGGAACGTTTTTGTCCCGGTTGCAAAATAGTCACGTGGTCATCCGTCTACCGAAGTAGCCGTTAGCTTCGTTTCCGTCCATAACGTATACATACATACATTCATAACATGCAATATATATAATTATAAAGCAAGATTTCATTCATTTACGTTATGCCATTCTTTCATTCATTCTTTGTCAACATACATTTCATTCTTTGTTCATAATTCATTTTCATATATATATATATATATATATATATATATTTGTATACCACGTATGATCACATTGGCATTCATAGCATTTATTCAATTAGTGTATACACTTCAGCCCCAAAACATTTAAAATGATTTGCACATAACATAGAAGGGGGCACATAGAACTCACCTGATGAGCTAGTCTCGTCCTGTCCTAACAGCGTCCAATGAGTGCCACACACGATCTGGATTGGTTAATTACACATAAATCAGACCTAATTTAAATTACCCACTTTTATTTCAGCTGAACTAGGCGAACTTAAGGCTAAGTTCGCTGCCTGAAGTCTAGGCGAACATATAGGCGAACTTGTCTTAAGTTCGCCTGACTTGACCAAGCGAACTTAACCAAGGGAACTTAATCATGCGAACATAATCAGGCGAACTTAATAGTCGAACATGCTAAGTTCGCCTCTTGATGGACATAAGTGAACTTTCCAGGCGAACTTGTCAAGCGAACTTGATAAGTTCTTCTCAACCTTGCCAGGCGAACTTGATAAGTTCACCTATCGAACAGTCTTCTTCTCTAGCAAGTCCGAAATTCTTGTAAGCTAACCTGATCAGACCAATCTTACAACTTTCTTTGTTCAAAACATGCGGTTTTCATTCTAGATGCTAGTCCTAAGCTTATTTTCAAGTTTCATCTGTAAAAACGTCCCCTGTTTAGCTAAAACCTGAAAATCCCAAATTAAAAAAAAACTCAGTTTAGGGTCGAATCGTTACCTGGATTGGGATTCGTTACCTGGATTGGGATTCAGATTCAGAGGTTTTGCTCACGAGCTCAGCAGTAACGTGCTCCTTCAATTCCGGTTCAATCCGTCAACTTTCTCTCTCTAGGCCCGAGCTCTCCTTTCTCTCTCTAAATTGCAAATGGTGGAAGTTTGGAAGTTTGAGGCTGTCTTGACCCTTATATACCTGGGCTTCCCTCGGCCCGTTGGAGCCGAGCCCAAGCCCATCCATTTTCCTTTCATTTTGACGATCAAATCTCTATCGCGTTATTATTTATTTATTTACTATTTTTGGGATGTTACACATTTGGGCGCATAATTAGCCATAGTAGGTGTTCACATTCGACACCTAGATATAGGGGCAACAACTAGTCTGACGGCTTTGATTGTGGCTCAGGGTAATTATATCTTAACACGTGTACTTGATCATCTACGGATGGTTACTATTACATTTTGAAATTTATTTACTTACTTTTTAGAGAGTCGTAAAACCTGCGTGCTCACCAACTATTTTTATAGTTGACCCGTTTTCGAAACATGCTTTTCAGGTAAACAGTTATGGGGATAACGAGCTTTAAACGACTCACTTTTGGGAAGAGTTATTATTTACTTTTGGTTGTAGTTGGGCATTTTAGACCCTTTGTATTGATTCAGAATTTTTCGTGTATTTGCACTTTCAATAGAGGCTTGTAGTATGGTTCAATGTAATGCACAATTTTCCTTTTAAGTTTTCTCTTGTACTTGTGTTCAATGCGATATATCGGTCCCACTCTGTGTTTCCACCTTCGGCGGGGTGTGGCAAACCGGGTTCTTGTCCAGCAAGCGCACACAAAAAAAACTGTTGGGGTGTGGGTTTCGAACCCACGCCACCTAGTCCAGCGGTGCAATGGATTAACCGGCTGGGCTAGGTGGGTTCGCTGGTTAGAATAAGGAAATAAAATTTTAAATGCGTTTAATCGAAAGGGGATTAGACCCAAACCCAAAAGACGTGCAGATCGGTTACAAGTCCATGATCAATTGAATTTGATTCCCTCTGTCAATTGAAATTGACCGAGGGCAATCGATTGGTAGGGGAAAACGAAACTAATACCAATACCTTACCTGATTTGGTTACGAGATGAGCACGAACGGCAGAGATGTATGGTTCGGTGTTCTTGGAATTCGTCTGTGCTCGAGAGGTGTATTGAGATGCGTAAGTGTGTTTAGAAGGTTTGTATGAGTGATTCCGAAGGTGTGAGACAATTTCTTGCGAATCAATTTCGTCTTAAAACTCGATTTGATTTAGGATTGATCGAAAGTGGTTACGGGATTGATTTCTAAATCAATTCGTTTGATTCTCAACGAATTGGGTTGCAACTAAGGTCTAGATTCATGCGCAACAATCAGGGCGTGATTTGCGGGTGGTTAAACGTGTTTAATTGCGTGATTGGAGGCCGAATTCAATTGGTTTTGACCCTGAGAAGTCAACTTGATTAAATTTGAAATTGACTGCGGGATTGATTGCATTAGGATGCCAACTACGTTAGGATTCGGTCAATAATGGTTTATGTAGTCAGGGAAAGTCCAAAACAATCGAATGGATCCAATTTGAATGTCGAAATACACTACATTTGGCCATGTTTGACTTTTAAAAGTCAACATAGATCAAGGAGGTCAAAAAATGAGATTAAGGCTAAATTTCAAGAGTTCAAGGACCATAAGGTTCAAAATGAAAGATCCTAGAGTTAAGGGGGGGTGGGGGTCGAACCATTTTTTAATTTCACTTAAAAATATATATTTGTACATATAAATTGATTTTTGATATAACTTTTTAAATAACCAAACCTTTGAAATATTCTAGTGAAGTTATATATTGCTATACATTTATAAATTTATGTAAATGATTTATTTAAAATAGTTATGTATATTTATATAAAAAATTCTATGAATATACATACATGTGTTATACACATAAATAGAAAACTTTTATGTAAATGCAAAGTTTAAAGTTTAAATTGAAATGATAATTAATGTGACTCATTGGGTGGGGCAAGTACGGGATTTCAAGCGTTTAAATAAAATGATTAAAGAACAATTTATGGCCTGAAAAGCATGGATGTTACATTTCTCATGATCATAACACGATTCATATTCTCCAAAGCAACGCCTTCAATGTGTGTCATTAAAGAGTGAGAAGGATCATTGTTGTAATTTTGATGGTATCTCTCCTTCAAGTTAAGGATCATGTCATAAGCCAATAAGTGCCAGATTGAAGCTAGAATAACGGGACTAACATATGCCAGCATAAGGTCTGATATAGTATGGGTATTATCCCTAAATTTATTCCAAGCATTTAGAAGAAACTTGCTAGCATCTCTAGGTGGCTTCTTAAAGTACAGGGAATTTCAGAACATGCAACTTCTTGTTATATCTAAGGACTTTCTTTAGATTGTAGTACCATTCCAAGAAATTTGTTCCAACAAGTTTGATATTAAGAATGTCGTTTAGACGCTATAGGATAACCTTATCAGCAGATGGATACATCTACAAATTTCAAATAAATTTTAGTCTTTTGTTGCTTAAAATATCCTAATTAAATTAATGACCCAAGCGCAAGAATATATATAATTAGGAATGAGATCCCGGTTCACCATGTCTCAGTGAATGGCTGAGCACTCTCCACTGGCATAGCTAGATAGGTAGGTATGAAAATACCAATTGTGTCGACTACACAATTCTCGGTTTGAGGGGCATGACAAACATGGTCAAGCTTCGAATACGTTTCCCTCAACAACGCCCACTTATACGACTTAAGTGATATTTATCCTTCACTTGTGACAGTAGACCCTGCCTTAGTGACTTAGGAATCGCGATCCTACCTTCAACAAAAAGCGTAGAGCCGGATGCAGGGTAATTCACTAACACCGACATTTCGGATAGATTAGTTGAAGTGTTACAATTTAAGGTGGCGCAAAAATATCGATTTTAATTTGGGATTTCTTTAATGTTTTTAAATTACCGGTTAAGGGTCAAAAAATATCGGACGACGAGGTGCATGAACCAAGTCGTGTAAAATTTAGTAAACCAATTTTACTATATAATTTCGTGAAACGCTTTCAACAATCGACACGGTCCAATTTTAAATACCTTATTTTTTAAACTAAATTGGTCGTTAGTTGCACACTTATATTTAAACTAACTAACCTTTAATTAATTTAAATATGTTTTTAAATAAAATAATTAAATTTAAAAACTCGTTTTACTTTTAAATAAAAACTACTTTTATTTAATTACTTTTCCGAGAAATTTTAAACATTTTAATATTCTTGTCGTTTTATAAGATTGTATTAAATGTTTTATAAAAATATTTACAGTTTAAATTATTATCCTAAATAATTAAAACAATCACAAAATATAAAAAATCATCGAGCCACTAGTAATGGTATCCGGTTTCGTTCGATCCAACAAACAAAAAACCGAACAGGTTTAAAGGACAACAAATATTAAATAAACATGTCGCCTCCCACTTAGTCGAAGATCTCAATCTTCAAGTCTAGTCTTTGTCAATCTTCTGTCTTCAAGTCTTCGTTACAACATTTATACTTTTACAATAAAATTAAATAAATAAAAGAAATCTTACTATTACATACGGGTTCCAAATAACCCAAAAATAAAAATACAGAGAATATAAAACAACCATGACAAACAAAAATCATGGGTCACCAAGGCTCGATGTATTAAACACAACCACAACCAAAACGATAAAGGTTCGATCTTTTGTTAACCAAAAGTGTAAACAAATAAAACGGAGATCGAAAAAAAATATAATTATGTCTAAACGCGCGTAAAGGTGGCTCTAATATCACTGTTGGATATCGTGCACCGGTTTTAACTTTTAAAACAATACTTATAAAATCATATTTACAATGGCGGAAGCATTAACAATAGCACACAATAATAAAGTTCAGAACTTTATTTGACAGTAGTCCAATTATATAACGTTTAGACAATAAAATTAAATAAATAAACACAACCTTAGGGTGTTTAGGATTTATACTTTTGACGAATAACCGGATTGTAACACTCAGGTACAAAGAACGCACGCTAGATGACAACACACGAACACGCCTAATATCAAAAACCGGTTCACGGCTCCTTTCCGGTTCGGCTCGCGGAGGAGGACAACAACGGAAGTGGTGGCTCCGAACGGCTGCGCGACAAAGGTAGTGACGGTGGAGATTGGCGACAGCGTAGGCTGCGCACGATGGTGGTGGCCGGTGGGAAAAACGATTGGGGGGCTTTCGGTTTCCGATCGCAAAAGGGGAGAAGAAGGAGGAGGCCAAAAACTTGATTAGGGTTTAAGAGTTTGCATGTATATATAATTAGAATATTTACATCTCTAAAGCCTGTGTAATTAACATTTAATTACTAACTAATTAACAGTCAAAACGTTGATATTAACGATGATCAGAAATCTAATATCCAATAGTAACACCACAAAGCATGCAGTTGCACATATCCATATATATACATCAAAACTATGTTGTGTTAGACATAGAATCAAAACTGGTGTGTTTGTTGTTATTTGTTTAATTTGTTATCAAAATCTGTCAAGATTTCACTTATGGACTCATCATAATAACATCATTCATGTGCTTAAAACAAAATATATTCTAGATAACAAAACAAGTTCTTTTGTATATATGTTATATCAAAACCTATGGAACTTACTCAACTATTTAGTTGACATATCCGTTTTAAACATGCTTTTCAGGTATGAATCCAAACCCCTAATACGCATTGTTATGTGATGCTAGGCTTTTGGTTCATCAAGGACTATTTTAGTGTTAACATTTGACATCTAAGTGGTTTAGGTAAATATTGTGGTGAACAAAACTTATAAGTATGTATCAAAACATAGCTTTTGGGTATCGAAGGCTATGCTTTAATAACTTTATAAATAATGTGTTGCGAACATATTTAACTATTATATTATGCGTTCCCACCGCTGACGGGGATTGACAGAACTCGAATAAATGAACTGGAATGACCGTGGAGATGGGGAATGAAGATGATGGAGTTGGTACACAATACTTTTGGTTTTATTTTTAATTAATAATAGTAAGGGTATTTTGCTCATTTAAAAAAACAACTGAAAAATCCGACGTCTGTTAATCTAAAGGTTATAATTTGATATAAACAATATACATAAAGGGTATTCAACATAATTAGTAAACATTAAGGTCTACGTATGTAATTTGGTATATAAATAAAGGTTGTTTTATGTAATTTACGCTTTTAAATATTAACATCCATATTAAAAAAAACAGGAGAAAAACATCATTGGACAAAAGTTGATTAAAAAATAAGTCGAAACATAATCCAGAAACAATGCAGTTTTTAGGGGGAAGAAAGTGGTGGCTCACAACATCGTGAAAGAGGTGAAAGTTTTGGGTTCCTTTGGATCAAGAACGGCTAGAGATTAAGGTGGATCAATGGAAAAATTTTGATTTTATGTATTTTTCTGTTCTTGTTGTAGTTGCTGGATAGCGTCTTGCTAGTGTTCGTGTGGTATGATATTAGTCTTTTCAAAAAATAAAATAAACCAATAAATAAATGTACGAACATTTATTCGTAATTATTCTTTAAGTGCATAAACATAAAATATTTTTGATGTTCACACATTTATTAAATTAAACAAACTAAATAAACATAAAATATAATTTTGATGTTCATAAATAAAATATAGACGAATTTTCCACCAAACAAATTTGCTGCCAAAACCAAACCTCAACCTACCAAACAATTGCAATTCAACCTATCTTAAATACACGTCGTGGCTTTGAAAGGTTTAGTAGAACAATTTGCTTTGTAATCAATACTGAAAATTGGACACCATTCAAGTTGTTAATATAAATTATTATATTCATTTTAGTTTACTTTATACTGCACAAGTGGTATTATGGACCGCTTAATGACAAAAGCTTGATATTATTGTTGGATTTTATGGACCGACCCGATGGATAATGCGGCTGATCGAGCTATGACCCGTAAGAGTTACACCTATGGCAACGAACATTTAAATCCACTTAACCCGCTTAACTGGTAATTACGAACTATTAGCGAGACGATATATTTTATATATATTCGTTACACGGGATTTATTATTTATACATGTTTATAAATAATAATTTATATTTATTTGTTTTAATCTTTTATTAAAACAAATTAAATGGTTTTTGGACTTTAATATTAACTATTGGGTTTAGGCCCGGTATGATTTTTATTAGGTTAAAAGGATTAGAGTAATTAATACATATATATATATATATATATTAAAATCTAATTTAGAATGGTAGGAAAAAAAGAGCCGTCGTTTTTTTTCTTTTGATCCAGGTAACCAGAAACAAGAAAAGAGTCATTAGTTTGGTGGTTTGGTGATTTCCGGCACCACCAAACCAACCCAAGCCGGACCCTGCCCCGCTGCTATCCCGTTTCTGGCCAGCCCCGGCGGTACTCGTCTCTCGTGTTGTCAGTTCGTGATCTAGCATCGGTTCGTTGTACCTCGGTGTCTCGAGCGGTTATTTATTAACCACTAAGGTATAATTAATCTCATCAGTAGATTCATTGTTTTTTTTTTGTGTTTGCGTGTTCATAACCAGATCCTGTTCGGTTTGTCAGTGCTGTTAAATAGGTTATGATTTTATTTTTCGCTGCGTATTTATTAATTAACTGAATTAATTAATTTCTCTGTCAAAACCCGTTTTTACAAAAGTCAAACTGATCACCACTGAATTCCAACAGTGGTATCAGAGCCTGGGTTATAACACGTAAATCGGAACCGGTCTGGTTTCACTGGTTAGATTAATCACAAACTTTAACTATCTTAAAGTTTCTGATCTGATCTGTTTTTTGGGGCAATTTTTTTTATTTATTAATTTGGTCTATTTTTATTTTATTTTGACCAAATATATTGCTCGTATGTGATTGTGTTGAATATGTAAATTTGGCCCGACCCATGTGATTGAGTTGTTTGTGTTTATTATTCAGTTTTTGGTTTTATGGTTTTGGCTCACTTTTGATGGCTCAAAGTTGTAATATAATAAGTTTTTATTTTATTTTATGTAATGTAATAAAAACCCGAAGACAAATCTGAAGACGCAACAGGAATCATGGAGTCAGTGAGAGTCATCCGAGACGACCAGATGCACGGAAGTCCATCCTTGTGGTTGTTTTAATTTTGTGGACCCCGTGACCCGTTTGGTCTTGCTAACTGGCTCTAGCAAGATCAAACAAACTTGGCCCTAAAAGATTTACATATTTATTTGCTTTATGGTTGCTTTTAATTTTTTATATAACTTAAATTTATTATAAACCAACCAAACACCAAACGTTTTAAAAGTAGTTTTAAAATGTCACAATCTGTCACCACAAGTTCTAATTTTAAAACTTGTAGAATTTTATAAAAAAAATAACAACTGGCTTGTTTTTTATAAAATAAATAAACGCTAAAGTTTTGCAATTTAAACTAAATTTAATTTCAAAACTTATAACTTAATAGTTTTCAACTATTAACTTTAACTGGTTATTCAAGTCGCGACAAACTTAGTTTTAATAGGTTATTTAAAATTAAGTGTTCTGAGAGATGAAAGGGTTCATCAAATTTGTCATGACTTTAAAGAGTAAAACTGGCTTTTACAACACACGTATGCTTTAATCATTCGTTGTGTTTGACCCTATTCGGTAAACACTAAAATTGGAACCCATATTTAAAACCAATGGTCTATGCCACCCCATTATAAGGAACACTTGGAGCATAAAACGAAACATCGGTGTTTGGAGCCACAGCACCGCACTGGATGCGTAGTTTATCCTTCCAAGGCGCAAGGGTTTCGTTGACACATCCGGCCCTTCCGCAAATACCTGTTTTAGGACGACTATTACTTTTCTCTCTTGTTACATGCCCCAGCTGTCAAGAGATTAAAAGTGGGCATAGATGAGGCTAAACGTATCAATGCATAGACATGTCTTGTCTTAACGGCCTCATACACGAGAGTTGTGCATCTTTCCACAATTGACACTAATTGTCAGTCTAGTTACCCACTTACTAATGTTGTATGCCACAGCTACCATTAGTGACTGATTTAGCTAGATTCTCACTCCTTATTCTAATTTCTGTAATTGGGTCATAAATTAATAAGGATTTTTCACTTTCTTTATACTAATTTATTTTTTTTGCTTATCTTGACAGATGTCTACTGAAAATAATAATACTAATAACTCCTTCGCTCTCAAGTCTATCCTTGAGAATGAAAAGCTGGATAACACCAACTTTCTCTCGTGGCAGTGCAATCTGAGAATAGTTCTCAAGATGGCCAAGAAGCTCTATGTTCTCGATGCACCAGTCCCTTAGGCACCCGATGGTAACACGGCTGCCGCTCGTAAGGCCTGGGAAAAACAAAGAGATGATGCCGCTGAGGTGGCCTGCCTTATGCTAGCCTGCATGTCCCGTGAGCTCCAAAAGAGCATGGAGGACCTAGATGCCTTTGACATGATTGAGCAACTTAAGGGCATGTTCCTGAAACAAGCCCGATAAGAACGCTATGAAACCATGTCTCAGCTCATTCGTTGCACGATGCAAGAGGGCACGCCTGTTAGTACTCATGTACTTAAGATGAAAGAGTACATCGACCAGATGAACAAACTTGGATATCCCATGAAGGATGACATGGCTACTGATTTCATCTTAAACTCTCTCCCAAGCTCCTATGCTCAATTCGTAATGAATTTCAACATGAATGGCTTGGAGAAGACAGTGGCCGAGCTACATGGTATGCTCAAAACGGCCGAGATGAATATCCAAGGAAAGAAAAATCAAGTTCTGATGGTCAGATCTACTGGTGTTAAAAAGCCTAACCCCAAGAAAAGAGGTTTTAATAGCAAAGGCAAGAAGAAGGTTAATGTTGCTGCCAAGCCTCCCACCAACAATAACAAGAAAAGCTTCAAAAGCACCCCCTCCTGAGGAGCGCCAATGCTTTGAATGCAACAAAATGGGGTACTGGAAACGTAACTGTCCTGAATATCTAGCCAAGATGAAGCTGCAGAGAGCTAGTGGTGAGGGAACCTCTTCAGGTATTCTCATTTATGTTATTGAAATTTTTACTGTTTCTAGCAACACATGGGTATTTGATACCGGATGTGGATACCACATCATTAATGTCTTGCAGGAGCCTAAAAGTTGGAGGAAGCTGAAACAAGGCGACATGGAGCTCATCGTTGGTGATGGGAAAAGAGTACCAGTTCTTGCAACTGGAACATATCATCTCTCATGTCCTTCTGGCCTTGTGGTTGTTTTGAACAATTGTTTGTTTGCACCTGGTTTAACCAGAAACATTATTTCGGTTTCTTTATTGTTTGAACAAGGATTTAAGTACGTTTTTAATGGTATTGCTATTTCTGCCTACTTAAATGATATCTTTTATTTTGAGGCTAAATCTCAAAACGGTATTTATGAGATTGACGTTCAAACTGATAATAACATATATAATCTTTCTAAACGTATCAGATCTGGCATTAATGATACTTTTCTATGACATTGTCGACTTGGCCACATAAGCAAGACACGCATTAAAAGACTCCAATCCGAGGGAATTCTTGAACCTACCGGACAGGACTCATTTGATAATTGCGAGTCTTGTTTAGCTGGCAAACTCACAAAGGACCCCTTCACCCATGTTGGTGAACGAGCCAAGGATCTGCTAGGCCTTATACACACTGATGTGTGTGGCCCTTTCAGAACCATGTCTAGAAATCATGAAAGATACTTCATTTCATTTATTGACGATTATAGTCGATATGCTTATGTCTATCTTATGAAACATAAGCATGAAACATTTGAAAAGTTCAAAGACTTTCAAAACGAAGTAGAGAAACAACTCGAAAAATCTATTAAGACACTTCAATCAGATCGAGGTGGCGAGTATCTCAGCTTAGAATTTCTTAATCATCTGAAGGAGCACGGAATTATTTCTCTGCCCACTCCTCCTGGCACACCCCAACTTAATGGCGTGAGCGAGAGGAGAAATCGAACGCTACTTAATATGGTTTGATCGATGATGTGTAGAACTAACTTGCCTCACTCCTTATAGAGTTATGTTCTTATAACCGCCGCCCGCCTTGTAAATCTGGCACCGACTAAGAAGGTGGACAAAACCCCGTATGAGATATGGCACGGGTCTAAACCCAATTTGTCTTACCTTAGAGTATGGGGATGTGATGCATATGTCACCAGCGATTCTGATGACAAGCTCGATCCCAGAGGCGAAGAAGTTGTTTTCGTCGGTTACTACAACAAAAGAGGGTATTATTTCTATCATCCTGATGCAAACATTGTTTCCATCAAAAGGAAAGGACGCTTTCTTGAGGAAGATCTTCTAAATCGAGGAACCGGAAATAATATTATGGATCTTGAAGAAATTCGAGAAACACAAACAACCGTTGAAGAAGTCGGGGCGTCTGATCAACAAGAAGTTGTTGCTGATGAATCGAACATAAACACAAGCGTTCGTAGAAGTAGCAGGTCTCGTAAAGAACCTAATAGATACCTATGGCATCTTGAAGCTTCTAAAGTTCTGTTAGTAGCTGAGTCAAATGACGAACCTACAAACTACAAATCTGCTATCTCAGATCCTGAATCCGAGAAATGGCTTGAAGCCATGAACGCCGAGATACAATCTATGCGTGATAATCAGGTCTGGGACTTGATTGAGCTACCCCCCGGTTCTCGGGCAATAGGGAGCAAATGGATTTTCAAAAGAAAAACCGACATGCATGGTAATATACAAACCTATAAAGCACGGCTAGTTGCAAAGGGTTTCACTCAAACTCAAGGTATTGACTATGATGAAACTTTCTCACCCGTTGCTATGATCAAATCGATCAGGATACTGCTTGCCATAGCCGCGTACCATGATTACGAGATATGGCAAATGGATGTCAAAACCGCTTTTCTTAATGGACACCTCTCTGAAGATGTCTATATGGTTCAGCCTGACGGTTTTGTTAATCCAAAGTATCCTAGTAGGGTCTGCAAACTGAATAAGTCCATTTATGGACTTAAACAGGCATCTCGAAGCTGGAATCTTCATTTTGATCAGAAAATCAAAGAATTTGGTTTTGTCAAGAATGAAGATGAGCCTTGTGTTTACAGAAAGGCTAGTGGGAGCACTATATCATTTCTCATCTTGTATGTGGATGATATACTGATCATTGGAAACAACATCCCTGTGCTTGACAAAGTCAAACAATGGTTAGGATCTTGTTTTGCAATGAAGGATCTTGGAGAAGCTGCTTACATTCTAGGAATCAAGATCTACAGAGATAGATCTAAGCGGCTTCTAGGGCTAAGTCAGAGTACTTACATAGACAAAATGATGACACGCTTTAGGATGGAAAACTCCAAGAAAGGAGGTGTTTCGATGACTAAAGGCACTGTGTTGAACAAATCACAATCTCCTTCCACGGACATTGAAATTAAGGAAATGGAAGCAATTCCATATACCTCAGCGATTGGTTCTATCATGTATGTTATGTTGTGCACTAGACCTGACGTCTCATATGCTTTAAGCATGACCAGCCGTTTCCAGCAAAGTCCTGGCATTGCCCATTGGACTGCAGTCAAGAACATCCTGAGGTACTTAAGAAGGACCAAAGACATGTTCTTAATATTTGGAGGAGTGAAAGAGGAGCTCACTATACGGTGTTACACTGATGCAAGCTTTCAATCTGACAGAGATGACTCTCGCTCACAGTCAGGTTTCGTATTCACTCTTAATGGAGGAGCTGTCTCATGGAAAAGCTCCAAGCAGAGTGTAGTGGCGGATTCAACCACCGAATCAGAGTATATAGCCGCATCAGATGCTGCTAAGGAAGCTGCTTGGATGAAGAAATTCATTACTGACCTCGATGTGGTTCCGAGTATTCGCCAACCAATCGAGATACTTTGTGATAACACAGGTGCTATAGCTCAAGTCAAAGAGCCTAGATCTCATCACAAAGCTAAGCACTTTCAAAGGAAGTTCCACTATATACGGGAAATTGTGGAACGTGGAGACGTCGTGATAAGCAAAGTAGACACAGATCAAAACCTAGCGGACCCGTTCACTAAGCCGATGACTCAGGAAAAGCATGATCAGCACAGAAATGCTATCGGTCTTAGTTTTGCTAGCGATATGTTTTGATTTAGTATTTTGAATGTGCGAACATTTAAACAGTTGTACTTTTGAATTCTTTTGGTTTACTGATTTAAATGCAATTCTTAATTCTTATAACTGTGTTTGATTTTAATACGTTTAATCCATGAATCTTGTATTCTTAATTATCCGTAGTCGATCAGAATCGTGGGAACGACTCTGAATTAAGACTATTATGAACTTCGGCTCAAGGAGTTGACTCCGAACTTCACAGGCCTCATTTTAAATGACGTTGGATGTAACTCGCATTAAATCATCTTCATGGATCTTTGTCATAAGATGTTTTGCTATTGGTATACTCATTAGAATCCTCTGACCTGAGATACGTACTAGAACTGCCGTTTACCAAGAACCATTCTTTAATCACTGTCAAACGCTGTCGCGTAACTGCAGTCATAAAGACTTTGATTAGGAATAGTTCTGAAGTTCAGTGGGAGTTGTATGTAGTCAATAAGGGATTCTGTACTCTTACATTATATGTAACAGATAGGCATCGTGGCGCCCTCGTTGATTCAAACTGGTGAAGTGTAAGGCCTTACCCAAACTTACTGTGTGTTTGATTGGACCACTTTGATTCTTGATCGAGAACAATAATAATTGAACGACATATGAGAATGAACTACATCCATGTCTCATTGATTCAATTGATGTTTTATACGGAAAGGATGAATGACAACTATTGCTATAAGTCTATTGTCTTGCTTTAGTTAGCTGTTACTAACACCGAGATATTTGGTTAATGACTTTAAAGCGTCATACCTTGTTAGGGACAGCCATGTGCAGCTAGAGCGCCGCTGACTGTTTGCGTTGATTTATCGTGGATCGTCCAAGTGGGTGATTGTTGGATTTTATGGACCGACCCGATGGACAACGCGGCTGACCGAGCTATGACCCGTAAGAGTTACACCTAGGGCAACGAACATTTAAATCCACTTAACCCGCTTAACTGGTAATTACGAACTATTAGCGAGATGATATATTTTATATATATATTCGTTACACGGGATTTATTATTTATACATGTTTATAAATAATAATTTATATTTATTTGTTTTAATCTTTTATTAAAATTAAATTAAATGGTTTTTGGACTTTAATATTAACTATTGGGTTTAGGTCCGGTATGGTTTTTATTAGGTTAAAAGGATTAGAGTAATTAATATATATATATATATATATATATATATATATATATATATATATTAAAATCTAATTTAGAATGGTAGGAAAAAAAGAGCCGCCGTTTTTTTTCTTTTGATCGAGGTAACCAGAAACAAGAAAAGAGTCATTAGTTTGGTGGTTTGGTGATTTCCGGTACCACCAAACCAACCCAAGCCGGACCCTGCCCCGCTGCTGTCTCATTTTCGGCCATCCCCGGCGCTACTCGTCTCTCGTGTTGTCAGTTCATGATCTAGCATCGGTTCGTTGTACCTCGGTGTCTCGAGCGGTTATTTATTAACCACTAAGGTATAATTAATCTTATCAGTAGATTAATTGTTTTTTTTGTGTTTGCGTGTTCATAACCAGATCCTGTTCGGTTTGTCAGTGCTGTTAAGTAGGTTATGATTTTATTTTCCGCTGCGTATTTATTAATTAACTGAATTAATTAATTTCTCTGCAAAACCCGTTTTTACAAAAGTCAAACTGATCACCACTGAATTCCAACAATTATAACATGAGAGCACTCATTCACTCTTACAAAACGTACTTTCTAAAAATCCATTTTCGTTCATTTATGCATTCGACAACTATTTCTATGGACCACTTATCCACAGTACGGTGTACGCTTCAATAGTTAATACGAGAGGACTCATGATCTAGTCTTATAAAGCGTAATTTCTAAATCCATATTCGTTCATTTATGCATTCGACAAACTATTATTTGAACCACTTATTCACAATAGCACACCAAGACATGTTTCAATAGTTGATACAAGAGGACTAAGCCTGCGTTTAAAGACGTAATTTAGAAAGAAATATCAAACAACTCAATTTCAAAATGAACGTTCATACCATACTTATGATTCTAGGTCTTACATCCCCTACGTTGAATACCAATTGAAAGACGCCATGCATCTAGTAGAGAATCGGGAGCCAAAGAAGCAAAGAACCATTGAGTCGAGTGAGCCCAATATGGCATGCACCGAGATTCATATCCAATTTGTCGAATTGCGGCTTTCACATACTCTTCGGCTGTTGGTATAAACATAGATGATTTTTGGACCATTGCAACTTGTGATGCCATCTTTGTAGATACATATAGTGGTACCTAAAGACAAAGTTTAGGTGTAAATAACATAGAAATGAATAATACATGAAAACTCATGAAAAAAAATGAAAAAGGTGAAAACAAAAAGATAATCATAATCCATATCTATACTACATAATAAACAAGTAAAATATGAGAACAATTGTCGTAATTCTAGGTCTGTTCATTCTTATTTTCACGCCTCTCTCTCCTATTAATAATCAACTCCACTATTTTAGTCAACTAACTTAATTATTTGTTTCAATTTTTATCTACACATTTTTTAATTTAAAATGGTGTTTATCATCAATTAATTCGTTCAATCATATTTTTATGAACTCTACAAACAGAAAATAATTTTATAGCCAGTTATGATTCAAATAAAAAAAATTTAATCATATATTAACAAATTCATATTGTTCCATTTTGACGAGTGTATGTGTTAATAGATTACATTATATTTTTACTCAACATGTGTAATACACGGGTTTATTCAACCCGTGTATTACACTGGTTTTAAAAACATAAACTTTTTTATTACTAAGTATTTAATATTACATTTATTCAACCCTTGTAATACACGAGATTCTAACATAGTTTATTCTAATAAAGGAGTAAAAAAAAGCGTCACTTGTCGCTCTCATATTAATCCTTACAAAAAATTTTCCGCTCATTTTCCATTTACCAAATTTATCTTTCTATTTTGCCTAATAATATTTGTTTCCTATTTTGAAACTTATCATTTATGGATAACTTAAATATTTATAAAGAAAATATTTCAAATTTGGGATACTATCATATATACCCTTATAAAGTTGGCTTAATATCATATATACCCAACCAACTCTAACAATATCATATTTACCCTATTTTAGTGATTTTTTTATTTTATACTCATTCTACCCTTACAAATTATATATTATTTTTAACCTAATTTTCTATTGTAGTCGTCATTATCACTATCACTAGTGTTTCACGACACCATACGATAATTCTCACAGCACAGTAAGTTAACGGCAAACATCAGAAGTTGTAGATAATGGTTAGTTTCTAATTATTAATTCTATAATCTTGATTTTAGTTCTTCCAATCATCACGAATGGTGTTTTTAATTTTTTAATTATTAATTCTAGAATCTTGCTGCCAAATAGTTGTACACAAACATCATATATTATGTATAAATGTTATAAAAAGTTAGTAAAATTATAAAAGAATACGATGAAATTAAATATAATATTTTAAGAAAACTATTTTTTAAGGATAAATATATAATTTTAAAGTTAAAATTTGTAAAGTCAAAATGGGTAATACGATATTTTAAAGTTTTACAAAAAATAAAGGTAAAATGGTCATTTATTAAATTGATTTTAATGAAATGGTTATATATGATATTTTCACATGTTTGTAAGGGTATATATGATATTTTTAGTTTTGGTTGGATATATATATATATATAGGGGATGGTTCCCCTAAGAAGTGCACTTTGGCTAAGAAGCAATCTTATCCATTCAATTGGATGATCAATGGTAGAGATTTAAATGTAGGAAAACTTAGAGGTGGAGGGGCATTTTTGGAAACCACAATTGTTGACTTTTTTCAAATTCCTCCACTTTTTTTTAAACGTACATAACTTTTTCATACGACCTTATTTTTTAAAAAAAAATTCACCATAAAAACGAGTGTTTTTTTACCTTTAATTCGAGTATAGTATTGCTATATTTTTTATTAAAAAAAACGGACACTATACAAAATTATGCTATTTTACATAAATTGTGCTGGTTTACATAAATTGTGCTGTTTTATGGAAAATCAAACCAGCACATACAAAAATATCAAACCAGCACAAATAAACAAGCACAAAATTAGCAAACTAGCACACAAACAACAAACCTACACAATTACTAGCACAACCAGCACTAACAAACTATCATAACAACAATGTGATTTAAAAAAACAAATCAGCAAAAATAATGAGAACAAGACAAACCAGCACAAATAAACAGGCACAAAATTAGCAAACTAGCATACAAACAACAAACCTGCACAGTTACTAGCACAACCAGCACTAACAAACTAGCACAACACCAATGTGATTTAAAAAAACAAATCAGCACAAATAATGAGAACAAGACCAACCAGCATAATAATTAGCACAAAAAACCAGCACGTGTGATAACAGCACAACAGAAAAAATAGTAAAGGAAAACAGCACAAGAGAAACTCAGCACAGTCGAAAAAATAGTAGAGGAAAACAGCACAAAAAAAGTCAGCACAACCAACCAACACAACATAAAAAAATACATCACAGGAAAACAAAATTCCAGCACATTCAGTAGAACAAAAAAAACCAGCACAATACATTTTCTCTTTGGTAAAATCATAACAATGAAAAAAAATAGAGCACGGTAAAGCAAGAAGAACTGCTAGAAAAGTTACGGTTGAACTGTTAATAAACAATTACTTTAAAAATCATAAAAAGGATGAGCGTTCAATGCATCTTAGTGAAATTGTTTAGTATTGCTATATTTTACTCTAAAACAAAATCAACACTTAGTGAAATTGTGCTAATTTACGTAAATGTGCTGGTTTATAGTAAAACAGCACAACTAACCATGCTGCATTGTAAAACAGCACAATTAACTGTGCTGCATTGTAAAACAGCACAATTAACTGTGCTGTTTTATCATAAAACAACACCAAATATAACAATTAGTTGTGTTGTTTCACAACACCAAAAGAACACGGTTCATTGTGTACCTTGCTTTTCTTAGCTAACAAAACACAAACAAAACCAGCACAATAAAACTAGTATATCAAACCAGCACAAAACAACATTTTGATGCATAAGCTTTTTGTTGCCTACCACTAAACCGTTTTTTTTTGTATGGATGTTTTAAATTTTTATTTTTAAATAATGCTACCAAATTAGGCACATAATAATTGACTAAAAGTACACACATTAAAGAAACCATTACATTTACGTAAATTGTGTTGTTTTACTAGAAACCAGCAAATTTTTAATGTGTTAAATTGTGCTGTTTTCCCAGAAACCAGCACATTTACGAGAAACCAGCACATTTACGTAAATTAGCACAATTTCGTTAAGTGTCGTTTTTGTTTTTGCAAAAAAATATAGCAATATTATACTCAAATTAAAGATAAAAAAACGCTCGATTTTATGGTGTAATTTTTTAAAAAAAATAATGTCCTATGAAAAAGTTATGAACGTTTAAAAAAAAGTGGTGGAAGTTGAAAAAAGTCAACAAAAGTGGCTATTACTTAAATACCTTCCCACCCCTTATTTTTCATACACTTAAATCTCTACCGTTGATCATCTAATTAAATTGATGAGATTACTTCTTAGGCTTCTTAGCCAAATTAGACTTCTTATTTGATCATCCCCCTATATATATATATGTGTGTGTAAAAATGTATTACATGTATTAAGGATAGAAAACAAAATTCAAAATATGTAAAAACCAATATATAATTGGGTTTCAAAAATACGTTCATTAGTACTTAATATAATTTGACTTTCATTTACTATTTGATTGAAAATATTACATATTTAGATTTTAAAGTTTCTAATAATAAGATATAATTTAAAATAAATGTGTTTTTATTAGTATAAATATTATTATTTTCTTTTAAAATATATTATTATTATTAAAAGATGGATGTATATTTAATAAGAGAGAGATGCAGGAAAAAAATGACGAGAATGAATATGGACGCGACACGTAGCTTGTAAAAACCTTTATTTATTATATAGTACATATTTTCCAATTTTACAATGGTATATATGATATTAGCCATTAAAATTTAACTTATTATTTCAAATTTTAAAATTATCTTACTCATTTCATTTATGAATAATTTACAAATTCATAAAACTAATTTAAATTTTAAATTGTTTTCTAAATTCTTGATTTTCAATTTGAATCTATACTATATAATAAAAGAAAAACATGGGGGACACGTGTCACTCTCTGGTTACTCCTTACTTTTATTTTCTCGTCTCTCTCCTACTAAATATTAATTTTTCTGTTTCTCTCTCATATTAAATAATAATTTTTATATTAATAAATAAAATTCTAGGGACACGTGTCTTTTTCTGGTTCATTTGTATCATTTTTTTCTGCATCTCTATCTCTCATATTGAATAATGATATTAAAAGAATTTACTTTTAGATTTTTAATATAAATCTAATTACGATTACTTATTATTTAATTATAAATAGTTATTATATTATCAATCAAATGAACTTAATATGAACTAACATTTATCAAATAAATTAAAAAATTAATACTCGGTTGAAAAAAATATATTTTAAAAACTAACTTAATAGACCTTATAATTATCACGACAAATCTATATCTATATCTATACTATATAATAAATGAAAATCATTCATGCCACGTGTCGCGTCCACATTTCTTTACACCATTTTTTTTCCGACTCTCTCTATTATTAAATGCATTTCTCTTTTTTTTAATAATGATTTATATTTAAAGAAAAAAATTAATTATACTAATAAAACACATTTATTTTGAATTATCTCTTATTTTAAGAAATTTTAAAATTTAATCATGTAACTTTTATTTATTATATATTATAAACGTAAAACGTAAAACTTTAGTATTTCTCTTACATATATTATAAACGTAAAACGTGTATTGTATAACATAGTATTATATATTATATAATACAAGTCTTCAATATAGGTGATATAATTATGAAAAATAAAAAGTTACAGTACTGTGCATATGTAATATATGAAGTAACATGAATTTCTTTAAAAAAAAAATAGAAGAAGAAATTATAAATACCTGACACTGAATATCTATACCAAAAGATTTGTATTCCACGTGTAAAGACCTTGAAAGTTGATCAATGTACCTATTTTCAATCAAAATAGTTAAAACTTAGATTATTTTAGTATAATTAGAGCTAAGTTGGTCTTAATAAGTTAATTTTACCCCTGTTGATTGGAGTAAACCGTAAGCCCATCAATGTCATATTAATCACAACCCTAACATCAACACGGACCCTCAACCATATCTTCCACGTCACTTTACAAAAGGCCACAATATTTATGGTTTTACCAACCAGTTGTTTTTATTATTCATGCACATACACTAGCTATCTATAACATTATAACAATACCTAAATTGTCGTGAACCCCATTAATTATGAAAACAAAAACTTAACTTGCCCTTTGCAAAAAAAACTTTCCTAATTAACATGCTAATTGAGTCTTTATAAAGATAAATATGTAAGATAAGGTGAAAATGGTAAACACATAAGTCTTTTTAGCAAAAGTTTCCACTAATTTTCTCTGTTTAACCATCATGAAGGCCACCTGTCAGTTCAAGCTGTGTTTTACTTGATGTCGTTGGTTTGAAGGATATTACCCGGCGTCGTTAGTAACAGGTTCTCATAGTTAAAAGAAAAAAAAAAGATAAGATGTGAAACTAATGCAAAACACAAGCACCTAGCTAGATAACTAAGGCCCATAACCACCCAAAATTAAAACTACTGGTCATGCTTATCATCTTTCTACTCTTGGTCCATATTAAAAGTGTAGGAGAAGCTAGGGAAGAGACAAGGAAAGAAAGATCGAGATCTAAATTAACTTACGCTTTGGTAGCAGCATAGATTGCATATAGAGGATGTGAAGGTACAACAATGGCTGCACCAGAACCAATATTAACAATGGCACCTCTCTTTCTCTCAATCATTCCTTCAATCACAGCTTTTGTTACCAAACTTGTACCTTCAACGTTCACTTTCAAAACTTTCATCCAAACTTCTTCTTCAACCTCATGAAAAAAACTAGCAACTGGATAAGTCACCCCTACATTATTTACCAAAATACCAACATCAAGGTTTTCATCAAGGATCACCTTCTGCATCCCCCTAACTCCAGCCATCACATCGTCTCCGGAAAAATCCACCGCAAAAATCTTGATGTTGGTTGTTGGATGCACCGATAAGATCTCATCGGAAACTTCATTAAGCTTGGATAGGTTTCTACTAACCAAGATTAGGTCAAGACCCTTTTGGGCTAATTGAAAGGCAAAAGCTTTACCAATTCCGTCAGTGGCTCCGGTGACCAGAGCCCATGACCCGTAATTCTTGAGGTTTTTGGGTGGTCGGAAGAAAGTAATGAAAACCCATTTGAAGAAAGTGAAAATTAGTTTGAAAAAGGAAACAAAACCAAGTAAAGAGAAGAAAAGTAGCCATGAAGGTTGCATGGTTTACATGATTTCACACCATCATCAACAAGTGCCCTATTATACTTCCCAATCTTGGACGTTTTTAAAAGTCATACTTATAACTTCAATGGATAATCACCGCTCCTCAAAATTAATATATTTACTTTTATCATACAAATAACAAAATAATTGTTTACCAATTTTTTCATTCTCAATAATTATTACATTTGAAAGAAAGGGTTGGTGAACGGTATTTAGGGTGAAGGGGAATAACCCTCACCTAAAAAGTACCATAATAAAACTAATCAATGAGGTTGTGGCACATCACTTTTATCATTTTTCTACCCTAATACCCTAAAGTGAAGGGGCATAACCCTAATACCCTCATTTTTTTTATTTATTTTTTATTTTTTTAAATTAAAACTAATAAATAAAACACATTTTATTTATTCAATAAAATAAAAATAACAAGAAATACAAAATATTACATAGAACAAAAATAAAATAACATAAAGTCAATCTAATCTTCGTCATACAAATGAATCGTGCTATCAACATGTTCCACAAGATCAAATCGTAGCCTAAAATGTGTACTCGCATCGTGCAAATCCGGAAGGACATTATCGTCTATAGCTGGATTGATCGGAGGATCCCTAATGTAGACCGGTGATATTGCATTTCCGTCATCTTTTATGATCATACCTTCATCAAATTTTGGATTTTCGTCGACGAAATAATCGTTCATTAGAGTTTCAAGGGCTTTTTCACGATCATGTGCACATATCTTTTTTTAGAGGTTGCCGTGTCTTCTTTTTCGGCTTGGGCGACAATATTCGTCAAAAATTGGAGACTAGACCCGCTATCGTGAGAAAATAGCAACTCGTAGTCACCGGATGGTTAAGGAGGAATCAACAATTCGCGATCCATTATAGTGTATATTGAGTAGAAAAAAAGATGAAAGAAATTTTTTTGGTATGAAAAATATTGTTTAGTTGTATGGAATTTATAATGGTAAATTTTTTTTTTAAAATTTAATACCCAACGGCATTATAGCCGTTTTTTTGTTTGAATAGCATTCAGGTAGTTATACCCGCAAAACACAAGGTTTTCACTCGGGTAAGGGATCGGCGGCGGTGTCCCCGTGCGGGTAGGGGAACCCGATACCCTTACCTGATGGTGCCCCCTTACCCTTATACTTGTTTGGTTTTGGAAGAAAAAAATTAATTTAGGATAAAACGAATCACGTTTAATGAAAATAAATAATTTTTGAAACATACATGATAAAAATAATACGCTGGAATAATTGATTTTAATATCCTTGGAAACAATTACAAATAAGATTACTCGTTATCCATTCAAAGTTTTACAGCAAAGTTTTTTTTTTATATTGTTACTACGTTAAAATCCCATGTATTACACAGCTTGAAAAAATATAATATTATATATTTAGAAATAAAAATTTTGTATTTTAAAAACCCGTGTATTACACAGATTGATAAAATATAACGCTATATTATATCTTTAAAAACTCGTATATTACACGGTTTGAATATATTAACCTCTATTTAATATAATTTGACTTAAGTTGCTATTTAGTTAGAAAAAAGAGTTACATAATTAAATTTTAAAATTTTTTAAAATAAATGTGTTTTATTAGTATAATTAATATTTTTCTTTAAATATAAATCATTATTAAAAAAGATAGGTGTATTTAATAAAAGAGAGAAGTGAGAAAAAAATGTGAGATTGAATTTGAGAGTGACAAGTGACAAAAAAATTTAGTTTTTTATTAGAATATGGATTTTTAACGCTTACACTATTTATAATATACGCTTTTAGCCCGTTTCATTTTCTATTTATTTCGTTTTCTTTTAATAACTTTCATTCGTTAATTTTTTTTTCTAAATACGGAGTGCACGTCTGTTTTTAGTTTTTTTAACGTTCCGATATATTTTTTTTTAAAACGGAGTTGTATTCAAAATATATCTTTTTTTTATCGTTGTCTATAGCGAGTGTCGTTATCTTTGTGGTACTATGACGAGCCGAACCTATTATGAGCGAACATAATCATTGTCGGCATTGATATTATAGGAACCCGTATCGGTATTCGTTTTTATGGTTTTTGACGACCTGAATCAGTGATTTTGTTTTTATTTTTTTTTTAGTTTTATGTTTCTTTTTTGTTAACAATACTTTTACCGTTAAGCCTACGTTTTCATTTTAAGTATTATTAACAATTAGTTCGACACCCACCGCGAAGCACGATTATAACCATCTAGTTAAATTAAAAAATGAAGTCGTCGTAATTTCAAATTAGAAGAAAAGATCTTATTCGGCTTTGAACTATGTGCCAGCAAAAAATGATAGTAATTAAATATATGAATAACTTTACACAATAGTAATCATCTTTCACAAGTGTTACATTTAAGTCACTCAGTTTTTTTATGCCTTTAAAGTCACTAAATTTCACTAGATGTTTCAATCTTTTTTAATATTTTTATAAATGTTTAAAATTTTTAAAATTGAATGAGCTGAGATAAATGAAATATATATAAATCTTGTTTATTATTTAGCAATTGTTTTTTTTCCAATTTGACTTAACACTACTAGAAATTTGAGTATTTGTGACCGAACATTTACCACCGTTAATGACGGTCGTAAAATTAGCTACCGATTTGCCCTGATAGATTTGCGACTGGTGTGGAGGTGGCAAAAACGGTTTGACGGTGGCAAAAAACTTTATTATGTTTACGCTTTTTATTCCACGCTATCTTTCTTTTGAAAGAAAAACAAACGAATACACACTTCCGTTTATTAGGAGATTCCACGCCACCAACCTCATCCGCACTTCCCGTCAAAAATTTTAAACCTCTCCCCTGATATCACCGGAACAACTCTGCTTCCGTTAGGAAACGGCGCACCGGACGTCTTCACCGGTGTAATCTCCTTCACCGCCTCCGGCGACGTCGGAGACATCGGCCTCAACAACATCCTAGGTGCCACATCATTGTTGTTTGTAGAGGCTTGCAACTTGAAATTGTGTAGGGATCCACCGCCGTCGTGGTAAGAGTGCTCCGTCGGGACGGTGCTAACAAATTTCAATGGAGCCAGTGTTGGATTCAGTAACATTTTGCCTAATTTCTCACTAGGTTACACTTTTAGGGTTTGGTGTCGGTTGTGGTTTCGGCTTTGGATGGGGCTTCGGAGGTCCTCTCTCTCTCTCTTTCTCTCTCTCTCTCACACACACACTCACACGATCACACAGCTCTTCATGTACTCAATTACTTACAAGAATTGGCCTTATGTGCATATGATTGATCGAGAATATACATAATGTTTAATAAGTTTTATCTGTTCTCCATGTTCATGCACTGTAAAATTCAGATTTCAGAATAATATATGGATTGAATTGCTTTCATAAGTTGCAGAATGCATTTAGATAGATTAGGGTTTTTTAATTAGGGATCTTGTAAAGCAACAATTACTAGACTATATTACAAAGATATGAATAATTGACCTAGAGTTGTATCAAGTTATTAATTAAAGTAACAATCAAAGTTTTTGTGGATTTTTAATTTCTAAATTGAAGTTCATCTTTCATTATCTGACCTTTCATTTCAGGTTCTCTTCTCTTAGTCTTCCATGACCCATTCTTCTAGAAATACCTTTTTAATAACCTAATAAGAGATCGAGAAGGAATTAGCTAACTAGCCTAGCCGACAAGGGATGCCATGAATGGTGGGATGCTAACTTGATTCGCCCTTCCCTCTACGAGATTACTACGTTATATAAAAAAATATAAAGCACCAATGGTAAGCAGTTCCCAGTCGAAAGAGAAAATTCTTCTTAGCAGTTAAACAAGACTAGAGTTTATTTTAGCTTAAAATTTTGGGCAAAATGTAGTAAACACAATGCACTTTTCACTGCTGAAGTATGAAAATATAGTTATTAATTTGACACACATAGATCGAAATTGCCACATCTAATTTGTAGGATTTGGCTCAAAATTATCCAATCTTAGTTGAGATTGGTCATAATGATCCCTTCCTTTCTTAAGCTACAACAATTAGAGATCATACACTGATGACTCTACTGATTTATTGATGAACATTATCCACCACCATGAGACAGAGTACCTAACTTCCTTGCAGGTTTGGTGTTTCATTCCAACCTAATAAAATATGGGTTCTGTTTGATCCGTGCCTCGCGGGAACACATTGAACTTTCATTATCATCAAATGGCAAAAGTGTTTCCCCGTGGAAATTTATCGACAATTGCAACTTACAGTTGTTAACTTTTATGCCTTGAACCTTGCATTACCTGGTTACATTTGTTATTTGTAATCCTTGACCTAGCTGCTATTAGATTTTTCATCATCATTCCTAAGATATCAACAAGAAGATGCTCATGAATTCTTGCAATGCTTTCTAGATAGACTCGAGGGCAGTTGAAACTTGAAAAACTAATTTAAAAACAAAAGATGATGCACTCCCTTCACAAAGTTTTAATTTAGTCAAGCAAGTGTTCCGCGGTCGTGTTATTAGCAAAGTAAGAATTCAATCCTTATTATATTCTCCACATTTCAGGATATTAGTATATTATTTATCCTTATTTGTTTTCTTGTTAATATATGAATCGAGTTAAGGTGTTGCAACTGCAATCACATATCTGATACATACGAGCCTTCAGTAGACCTAAGCTTGGAAATTGAAGATGCAAATAGTCTTTCAACTGCGTTCGAGTCATTTACAAAAGTTGAACACGTTGAAGATGAAGAAATGAAGTTTACATGTGACCATTGTAAACAAAAAGTGTCTGTTGAGAAACAGCTTATGTTGGATAAAATTCCTCCTATTTGTTCTTTCCAATTTAAAAAAGATTCAAAAATGATGGATCTTATGTGAAAAAAGTAGACAAGTAAGTGGAATTCCCTCTGGAGTTGGATTTGCAGCCATACACATCTGGCAGTCAGTAATAATGTGCGTTCCATCCTTAAATATTTATGAGGATTTGTATACATATTCACTTACCAATTACCACCATTTTTTGCTTCCAGGTGGATTTCAAATATGAACTATATGCAGTTGTCGTACATGCTGGCTTTACATCTAGCTCTTGTCATTATTTGTAATACAGTGGTTATAATATCTATCTTAAAATATGTTAATTGGAATTTGACTTTAATTTCTTTTTTGCATTATGATAGGCTACTTGTGTTTCAGAAGCTTGTGTTCTTTCAGAGGAAGCATACATTCTGTTCTATGTAAAACAAGGCACACCTTGGTTTTCAAAATTTTTGGAAACATTTAAACCATCATTCAATACAAACTTATCAAATACTTCACCTAAATCAGCTCTGGAAAATGTGGACACACAAAATCATCTTCCTCAATCTGATGATGTGGCTCCACTTACACCGTTTAGCAATACAATAAAAGAAAGTTCTCCATTGACCCTTAAAGAATATGGTTCTAACCGAGAATTGTGGTCACGAGCTGTCGGGGGCAAGATGTAACACCCCGAAAATTTCTCAAGAAATCAAGGAGTAAACTTGTCAATTTTCATAGTTGAAGGGTAGATATATAAATAAATAAAGTTCACGGACTAAAAATGAAAAATCGAAAGATGGAAGGGATAGCGGACTGCTATCCCTGGCATAACGGTCCGCTATGTGCGGAGCAAGCAATGAATCGGGGAGTAACACGTGTCCGGTGACTCATCAGACATGGGGTTCGATAGCGGACCGACATTCGGACCATAACGGTCCGTTATGTAAGCCCGAAGATAGTTTTGCGGCTGGAGGCGGTAGCGGATCGCTACCCTCTAGCATAACGGTCCGCTACGGGTGCCACTTTGGCCCTATAAATAGATGATTGATTTCAACTTCTTTTCACACACAAACACACTCTCCTAAAAACACACACTCTGGTTCTCTGATCCCAAGCCTCGGTTCGCGTACGAGAGTTCAGTTTCTAAACATCCGGCTTCAAGATTCCATAGATAGTATTGAGGTAAGGTTTCGACCTCTCATTAAGACTTGATTATGAACCATTAAACTAGGAGCATGTTATTAAGTAATGTTATGAATATCTAGGAACAGGTGATTGTCACATTACTGATTATTAAGGAGAAATATTATCAAGGTGAGTTCTTAAACTGTGATGCATGAACCCTTTCATGACCTTGTCCGGCATGATTGCTTTATGAAATATTTTGAGTATCTTGAAACAATTATACCGATTGTGTATATATAACGTATTCTAAGCGCTTATTGTATTTCACTTGCCCGTGGAACGACATGTTGGACAGGACCCGTGGAACGGTCTTTGGTTATATATATACTGATGATTGTTCATAGTTATCTATGAATTTGGGGGTGGAACCCCATGGATGTGTTCAAGATACTTTGGCTGGTCATTTTAATAAACTATTTTAGTTTATGAATTTACCAGCTTTATGCTGACCCATGTTTTATCAAATGTTTTTTTTTACCGCATCACAGGTAGTCATTAGACAAGGCATTCCAGGACTAGAATGAACTTATGAACGATCCAGATGATAGGCATGCCAGGAACTATAAGTCCCGATTGATATGTTCCTTGTTAGGAACAAGTGATGTAACTTCTGTTTAACATGATGTAAACAATGTTTTAATATTAATAGAAGTTATATTTTAGTCTTTCGCTGTGTGTTTTGATATCAATGTCACAGTAACTAGAAGGCGACTTTCTGACTAGTATGTAGTTATCTGACAAACGGAATGTTCTGTCTAGGAAATAGCGGTATATAAATCTCCCCTAGACCCGTCGCTCTTACGTGGGAACAAATCTGTTGGAGGTACTACTCTAGTTAGATAACTGTCCTGTGTTACGGGTGTGACAAGTTGGTATCAGAGCCTCAGTTTAAGAGATTTAGATACTAAAGGAATAGTATCTAGACTTAAACTAGGACTCTGAGATTAGTCTGGAATGCCCCGGATAAGTTTGATGTATACATTCAGTACGACCTATAACTGAAAATACCTAGAAATCAGATAATTAAAGGCATTTTTGGCCAAGTGTTGTTAATTTCTGAATTTCTGGATTATGAGCGGTTTTACGAATTCTGATGTTATACATCTGTATGTAGGTACCAGATGGCAGGACGCTATGCATTTAATGCGAAAAAAACATCGGTTATCGGTCAAAGACAGATATTTGAGATATCGGTTCTCGCGGTGGGATATCGGTGAGATATCGGTAATTTTTATATCATGCATAAAATTTTATATATATATATATATATATATCATTAATACTCAGTTTAAATATAAAAATCATGTCATCCATTTTTTAAAAAGTTTAAATAATAAATCATGTCATCCATTGATAAATAGTTTAAATATTTAGTTTAACAAATCATTAATATTTAGTTTAAATTTACAAGAGAATTAAAATTTTTCATTTTTTAAGATAAATCATATAATCCATTTTTTTAAATAATGTCATATTTCACTTTCCAAGAGTAAAAAAAACATAAAAAAAGGCAATGAAATTTTCTCTTTCTTCTTCATCACTGCATTTCATCTTTCTTCTCAAACAAACTTTTTCATGTTTATCTTCATCTTCCTAACATCAAAAGTCAGATCTTCTTCTTCTTCTTCTTCATTTTAACACGCATCATCTTCTTTATTTGGATGGAAAATCGAAGGTTGTAGACTGAAGGCTTAAAATCGGAAGGTTGTAGACTACAGAAAGGCTTCAAACCAGAACCTCCGATTGCATCTCAGCAGCTTGTCACTCAGCCCGATTGGAGTTGGATTGTAGGTCACTCAGCAGCCGAGCAGCGCGGGAACCTCCGATTGCATCTCAGCAGCTTGTTAGGTCACTTAAAAAGGCCTAACTTAGTCAAACCGATAAACTCGGTCAAAACACCAATATTTTGAAGTTAGAATATCGGCGATATATCGGTAAATATCGCTGATATTCTCGGCACCGATATTTATACCGATATTAGGGACCGATATTCTACAGATGAGCCGATATCCGAGATATCGGTGTTATCGAATGCATAGGCAGGACGTGGTAGAGGAAGAGGTAGGGGTAGGATACCCAATACTAGGTCCCGTACTCGCGACACGACAAACACTGATCCAAACGACAACATAAATACAAATACCGAACCACAACAACCCGTGGAAGAAGTTATTATGACTGAAGCTCAGTTCCAGGGAGCAGCGGCATCTGAGCTCACCCGTATGCTTCAAACAACTTTACCTGGAATGCTGGATGATGCTCTTAGAATAAGGGAGAATCATAACAGTTTGGGAAACTGAAATGAAGGTACTAGTGGTGTTGTTCCCCGAACAGAAGATATCCTTCATACCACTCCACTAGGTACAACCCGAACCCATGAAACGGTCGGAATGACAAACTAGAGCACTGGAATTCATGGCCATGGATGCAATTATAAAAATTTTAGTGACCGCCATCCCAAGCCATTTAATGGAAAGAAGGATGCCATTGTAGCCTTGCAATGGATCACTTCCATGGAAGCTGTCATAAAGATGAGTGAGTGTAAGGCGGACCAAGCAGTAAAGTTTGTCGTACATTCGTTTGAACAAGAAGCTCTTGACTGGTTGGAATCAGTCAAGCAGACAAAGGGTGAAGCTGTGACACATAGAATGACTTTGGAGGATCTCAAGTATTTGATTATTAAGAGGTACTGTCCACAGAATGTTGTGGACAAGATTGAAGCTGAATTTATGCGGTTCGAAGCTGGAACCATGACTCATCAGGAGTACATGACCAAGTTTAATGAAATGGCTAAACTAGTGCCACATTTGGTTACTCCTGAATCACGAAGAGTCAAATGTTATATTCAGGGTTTACCTCCTAAGGTTCATACCTTAGTGAAATCCATCGCACCTGAGACTATAGACTTGACTGTAGAAAATAGTGCGGTGATGTTTGATGAAATAGCTGCTCAAGAGCCACCAAAGATGAATCACAAGAGGAAGCCCAATGAGGTCGTTAATAAGTTCAAACCAGGGAACAGTAAGTTCCTAAGAAGGGGAAGATTCAATCCCAACCCTGATAGAGCCAATCAAGGAATAAAATGCTAAACTTGTCAGGAGTTTGGACATTTTGCAACCCAATGCCCAAATGTTAAATTCTTTAACTGTGGAGAGTTATGACATTATAAGACTTCCTGTTCTAAACCACCTAAAAACATATCAGGTGGTTAGAAAAAGGGTACCGGACGAGTATTCGTCTTAGGAAGTGGAGATGAGCCGAAAGGTAATGCTAAGGAAGTAGCAAGTACTTTCTTAGTTAATAATATTTACGCCAAGATTTTATTTGATACATGGGCGAATAGAAGTTTCGTTTCATGTGCATTCACCCCGTATTTAGGCGTAAGACCGATTCCATTTATTAATGTCTATGTCGGTAAAACGGCTAGTGGTGAACAAATTAGGATAACCGAATCGTACCCTGATTGTGTCATCAGTTTTGGTAACGATAAGGTATTAGTTACACTAATGCCTATGAATATGAGGTTATCCTAGGGATGGATTGGTTAAACCAATACCAGGCCCAGATTGATTGTGACCAGAGAACGGTCAAGATTAAGAAACCAGATGGATCTAGTTTGATGATTCAAGGAGATAGTAAGTCTAATAAGATTGAAATTATTTCGATAGAAAAAGCTAAGAAAGAATTGATTAAGGGAGACGGTATATTTTTACTCCATGCTTTAAACATTAAACCTAAAGGACAGATTGCGGATATTCCCGTAGTCTGTGATCACCTGGATGTTTTTTTGGAAGAATTACCCGGTCTTCCACCTGATCGTCAAATCAAGTTTCGAATCAAACTCATTCCTAGAGCTAAGCCTATTGCCAAATCCCCTTGTCGTCTAGCTCATTCTGAATTGAAAGAGCTTATGAAACAAATTCAAGAACTCTTAGACAAAGGGTTCATTCGCCCGAGTACTTCCCCTTAGGGAGCATCGGTGCTATTTGTAAAGAAGAAAGATGGAAGCATGAGAATGTACATTGACTATCGGGAATTGAACAAGCTGACTATAAAGAATAGATATCTATTGCCCAGAATAGAGGATCTATTCGATCAGTTATAAGGAGCCAAGTACTTTTCAAAAATCGATCTTAGATCAGGATATCATCAGTTGAAGGTACAAGAAGATGACGTACCTAAGACTGCTTTCAGGACCCGATACGGTCACTATGAATTCCTGATCATGTCATTTGATCTAACAAATGCCCCTGAAACATTTATGGACCTAATGAACAGAGTTTGTAAACCATTGCTTGATAAGTTTGTCATTGTTTTCATCGATAATATTCTTATCTACTCCCGAAGCAAAGAAGATCATGCTGAGCATCTTAAAATCATTTTGAAAACCCTTAGAAAAGAAAGATTGTACGCTAAGATTTCAAAATGTGAATTCTGGAAACGAGAAGTACAATTTCTTGGGCACGTGGTGAACGAACATGGAATACAAGTAGACCCAAGTAAGATTGAAGCTGTTATAAAATGGGAAGCCCCAAAGACTTCGACAGAGATTAGAAGTTTTCTTGGACTAGTCGGCTACTATAGAAGATTCATTAAGGACTTCTCCAAGATAGCTACACCTTTGACTGCTCTAACTCATAAGGCATCAAAGTTTGAATGGGGCACAAAACAAGAAGAAGCTTTCAACATTCTCAAAAATAGGCTTAGTCATGCACCAATCTTAACACTACCTGAAGGAAATGATGATTTTGTCATCTATTGTGATGCTTCCCAAACTGGTCTAGGTTGTGTGTTGATGCAACGAGATAAGGTTATTGCCTACGCATCACGCCAACTTAAAGTTCATGAGAAGAACTATACTACGCATGACCTTGAACTTGGTGCCATAGTGTTTGCTCTAAAGATTTGGAGACACTATATGTATGGTACTGAATGCGTAATATATTCAGATAATAAAAGCCTCCAACATATTTTTAATCAGAATGATTTACATATGAGACAAAGGAGGTGGATGTAACTTATCAACGATTATGACTGTGAAATCAAATACCATCCTCGGAAGGCAAACGTAATAGCAGATGCTTTAAGTCGGAAAGAACGAAACCAACCAATTAAAGTAAAAGCACTACGATTTTATCTGAAGTTAGACTTGATGGAGCAGATTAAGGAAATCCAACCAAAAGCATTAGAAGAAGAAAACATTAAGAAAGAGCGTATGGTTGGAAAACAGAAGTTACTATCTAGAGGAGATAATGGAATCATGAGATTTGAGCAAAGAATCTGGATTCCTAAACTTGAAGGTATTCAAGAAAAGATATTAGATGAAGCACACAAATCAAGATATTCCATGTATCCTGGTGGAAACAAAATGTACAAAGATCTGAAGACTCATTACCGGTGGCCTAATATGAAGAGATCGATAGCCTAGTACATAGACAAATGCTTGACTTGTCTTCAAGTTAAGATTGAGCATCAGAAACCAGCAGGTTAACTACAACAAATAGAATTACCTGTCTAGAAATGGGATCGAATTACAATGGACTTTGTAACTAAACTACCCAGAACCCATAAAGGACATAATGTCATATGGGTCGTGGTCGATAGACTGACCAAGTCAGCCCATTTCATACCCATCAATGAAACATACTCTATGGATAAGTTAGCTAGAATCTATATCAATGAAATTGTGAGCCACCATGACATACCACTGTCTATTATTTCTGATAGAGACAGTCGGTTCACATCTAGATTCTGGACGAGTTTTCAGAAAGAATTGGGAACTCGACTTACCATGAGTACTGCATATCATCCTCAGACGGACATAGTGAACGTACAATTCAAACTTTGGAAGATATGCTAAGAGCCTGTGTTATAGATTTCAAAGGTAATTGGGATAATCACCTTCCGTTAATCGAATTCTCCTATAACAACAGCTACCACTCAAGTATCAAAGCTGCACCATTTGAAGCACTTTATGGGAGAAAGTGCAAAACCCCTATCTGTTGGACTGAGGTAGGAGACAGTCAATTATCTGGACAAGAATTCATACAGGAAACAACACATAAGATAGTCCAGATTAAACAACGATTAAAGGATGCTCAAGATCGTTAGAAAAGTTATGCTGACAAACGACGTCGACCGTTAGAATTCCAAGTCGGGGATTTTGTGATGTTAAAGGTTTCACCTTGGAAAGGTGTGGTAAGATTCAGAAAACGAGGAAAGTTAGGACCAAGGTACATCGGACCTTACAAGATCATCGAAAAAATCGGAGCAATAGCCTATAAGTTAGATCTACCTGAAACTTACAAGGGATTCATAATACGTTTCACGTATCCTGTTTACGTAAGTGTTTAGCCGACCCAGCTCAGGCTATTACACTAGATGATGTGCATGTGGATGACAAACTTCACTTTACTGAACAACCAATGAATATTTTAGATACTCAGGAACGGAAGTTGAGAAAGAAAGTTATACCAATGGTATTGGTACAGTGGCAAGGTCGGATCGAAGCCGACAAAACTTGGGAGTTAGAGGAACAGATGAGAGTTAATTATCCTCATCTATTCACATCTTAATTTCAAGGATGAAATTTCTTAAAGGAGGGGCGATTTGTAACACCCAGAAAATTTCCTAAGAAATCAAGGAGTAAACTTGCCAATTTTCATAGTTGAAGGGTAGATACATAAATAAATAAAGTTCAGGGACTTAAAATGAAAAATCTTAAGATGGAAGGGACAGCGGACCGCTATCCCTGGATAACGGTCTGCTATGTGCGCAGCAAACAATGACTCGGGGAGTGACACGTGTTCGGTGACTCATCATAGCGGACCGACATCCGGACCATAACGGTCCGTTATGTAAGCCCGGAGACAGTTTTGCGGCTGGAGGCGGTAGCGGACCGCTACCCTCTAGCATAACGGTCCGCTACGGGTGCCACTTTGGCCCTATAAATAGATTATCGATTTCAACTTCTTTTCACACATAAACACACTCTCCTAAACACACACACACTCTGGTTCTCTGATCCCAAGCCCCGATTCGCGTACGAGAGTTCAGTTTCTAAGCATTCGACTTCAAGATTCCATAGATAGTATTGAGGTAAGGTTCCGACCTCTCATTAAGACTTGATTATGAACCATTAAACTAGGAGCATGTTATTAAGTAATGTTATGAATATCTAGGAACTTTGCCCGAGGTGATTGTCACATTACTGATTATTAAGGAGAAATATTATCAAGGTGAGTTCTTAAACTGTGATGCATGAACCCTTTCATGACCTTGTCCGGCATGATTGCTTTATGAAATATTTTGAGTATCTTGAAACAATTATACCGATTGTGTATATATAACGTATTCTAAGCGCTTATTGTATTTCACTTGCCCGTGGAACGACATGTTGGACAGGACCCGTGGAACGGTCTTTGGTTATATATATACTGATGATTGTTCATAGTTATCTATGAATTTGGGGGTGGAACCCCATGGATGTGTTCAAGATACTTTGGCGGGTCATTTTAATAAACTATTTTAGTTTATGAATTTACCAGCTTTATGCTGACCCATGTTTTATCAAATGTTTTTTTTTACCGCATCACAGGTAGTCATTAGACAAGGCATTCCAGGACTAGAATGAACTTATGAACGATCCAGATGATAGGCATGCCAGGAACTATAAGTCCCGATTGATATGTTCCTTGTTAGGAACAAGTGATGTAACTTTTGTTTAACATGATGTAAACAATGTTTGAATATTAATAGAAGTTATATTTTAGTCTTTCGCTGTGTGTTTTGATATCAATGTCACAGTAACTAGAAGGCGACCTTCTGACTAGTATGTAGTTATCTGACAAGAGGAATGTTTGTCTAGAAAAGAGCGGTGTATAAATCTCTTTTAGACCCGTCGCTCTTACTTGGGAACAAATCTGTTGGAGGTACTACTCTAGTTAGATAACTGTCCTGTGTTACGGGTGTGACACAAAAAGAAAGGCAAAGTGTACGGGTTAAGCAATGTTTGTGACCTATATGTACGTGGAATACAAGACCTCGAGGTATGTTTACTCTTCACTTACTAAGAAATGTGTGTATGTATTATTATTGTTTTCATTAAATATGTGCGTTTAAACAAATCTGTGTATGTATTTATTCTTGTTAATTGAATTGAATAAATGGGTTTCAAAAGGGTTTGGTTTTCGTTTGTTGGTTCTATATTTGGTTGCGCCTAAATTTTTTGCTCTTTAATTGGAATTTAGGGTGTGCTTATAGATTTGTAGTTTGCAACATTGCATTGTAGCTGTTTGTGTAAATTACAATTCATATCTTTGATTTATTTTTTACTATAATTTGTATTTAAGATAGGTGGCTGTATAATGCTATAGAATACGTTACTGTAAATTCCGATGCATTTATATGTCATTTTTATTCAAAAACTACCTCTATGTGGAACCATACCAATCTAGAGACTTGTAAGATGTCTGAATGTTCATTTTACTTTTTATGTGAATGATGAGTTATGTATAATTATCGTCGTTTTGCATACGTTGATTGTCACACCCCAATTGGCGGCGGAAACGTCGGGGTGGGATATGGAGACTGTTCATGAGCAAATGGTTAACTATGTTGTAATATATTAAGTCATCAAATTTCATTTCATAAAACAAACCAAACAGAATCTAACCAAATACAAAAAAATCAAATACATAATAAGTTTCTTTATTGATTAACTAGGTCCACAATTGAAGTGTAGCAAACTGGATCAACTCAATTGTTCGTACCTGAAACATGATAAAAACAAGGTTAACTAAAAAGTTGGTGAACATACATAGGTTTTGACTCTAAATAATATCATTGTGTTGTGTGTATACAATCCATACATATCATGGTTAATAAGGCAATTATGGAGAGTTACTATTGTGAAACCAAGTTGTACAATCAAACCTTTGTAACTAGCATATAAATAACCAAATTGTGTTGTCGGCAAAAATCACCCTAACTGGGTGGGTTTGTCAGACTCAATAGATCTATCATTGTTAACCGTCGGCTTGTGTAGTTAATGATTGCACATGTAGATTGCCCATGTAAATTGCACACAAATTGTAGTTTGCACACCTAGTACTCAAGCATAAGGATCAAATTGCACACATGAATGTAGGGAGGAAATGTATTGTGTAATTTGTAAACATTGTATAATTGTACCCATGTTCCACCCAAAAAATGTAAATAGTGAAAAAGGGGCTATGTAAACTCACCTTGAATAGTAGAGGGTTGGAGTCATTTAATTTGTGTGCAACAAGAATTAAGGATACCCTAAATTGAATAAGATATGTTATTTAACATCTGGAACGATTAAAAGGAATAGGAACGGAACGACTTGGGGACATATGGTTTTGTAATGGACGGGGGATCGGAAATTCGACTAAGATTTATAAATGTTGTTTTATAATTGTTTTTATTTATAAAAGGGAAACTAGGTGTCAAAAGCAAGTGTTATTTGTAAAAATATAACAACTACAATATTTGTTTTTTTAAGACAATGTCAAATGTGATTTAAAATTAGGTTAGGAATAATCATTATGATGAAATATTATAATAATATTTATAATGATATAAATTGAAATATGTAAATAAATAAGTTATGTGAATTTTTAATACCACTATTTATGAAAATTTCAATTTAATAACATTAATTATTTAACGAGATATACTAATACTATGTTATTTGTGAAAATAACATTGATAAAATATTTATTAATAAAACAATTATTAGGATTAGTAACACTAACCAAATCGTAATATTATTGATAATATTTTATAGATTATGTTGTTTTAAAGTTTTAGGTTAAATGTGTTTATACAACCCTTTCGTATGGCATTACAAACATGATTTATTTTATAATTTTAAAAATAATAGGGTTTATGAAAATACGCTAACATTTGTCATGTTTTGAAAATATATATAATGGTAATGAAATCATGCATACATAAAATAATAATGCTCATACTCTATTCGTGATAGTAAAAAAATAAGAATTAAACGTAATTATGCATACTTTTTTTTTATAATTATAACACTCTTGAAAATCTATAAAAAATGAATAAATAATAGGGTTTATGAAAATACGCTAACATTTGTCATGTTTTGGAAATATATATAATGGTAATGAAATCATGCATACATAAAATAATAATGCTCATACTCTATTCGTGATAGTAAAAAAATAAGAATTAAACGTAATTATGCATACTTTTTTTTTATAATTATAACACTCTTGAAAATCTATAAAAAATGAATTAGTTTATTAACCATAACATGATAATTTATAAATATATGAATACGTGTATGAGTATGTAAACTTGTGTGTGTATATGAGACTTTAAATGTGTGTGGCAAAGCCAAACAGAAAAAAAGGATAGCAACAGGTCTCGAACCCAAGACCCGCGCCAGATTATCGTAGAGCTTCAACCAGTAGACCAAGGCCATCATTTGTTTAAATTCTCTTAATACAATTCTGTAATGCAAACGCGCAGTTCATCTTCTTCCTTACAAACCCATATCGCACCAGCCCTTTAATCCCTTAAATCCCGAATCGGTTTGGTTTCAGAAACAAACAGATTTGTGCGAAAGGTAAAGAGCAATGTGTTACCTGAAATTAGTCGTGGATTGGGAGTCTCCCTCTTGCACTGATTGCAAACCGAAAGAGAGAAAGAAAAAATGGATTTGGAGGTGTGTTCAAGTTGTGATTTGGGATTTGAAAGTGAAATCGGTATTTTTAGGATGAAACTCACGATTAGGACGCGTTAACAGCTGGAAATCTGACGAAAACGGAGAGATTTGAGCTTGATTTACGGGTGATTCAAGTTTTCCTTTATGTCAAGCGGGTTTTGATTTCTTGCACTTAAATAGGGTTAATGGACGTTCAAAATATGGGCGTGATTCACGGATACGCCTTATGGCTGATAATGGTAACATTCTTGATTGAAATTTGAGGATTTAAGAGTTAGAATCACGATTCTGACTTTCTAAAGTCAAAATTGTGGGTTTGTGGGTCCAAGGTTCAAGAAGAATGGAGGGTTCAAATGAGGTTTAACCTACTTAGAGGGGGTTCAAAAGCTACAGAGGGTTCAAGGTTTTATATTCTAGATAAAATCATTCTTTATAAAACTTAAAACATAATACCATTAGTCTTTCTAAAATCTCATTTTATAACTTATAAAGTTTATAATTTATTTATTTAATATAACTAAATATTTATACATATGTATTTAAAAGATATGCGTACATAATTGAAGCTCAAAAGTTTATATTTGATTTATTTATTGTAAAAAAGTATATAAAATATACATACGTATGATATATATCTATAATAGAAAAAAATATATTTAATATGCATACGAGATTTAAACTCATTGAGATAATAATTGACGTGACACATTGTAATGTCCAAATACATAATGGAAATAAAATGTTATTATTGTATAAAATAAAATAATACACGTAAAAAAAATCATGAATGTTACATTGATCTCGCCTACTGTTCCTCGATTTTGGTTTTTTGAAATGTTATGATTGATAATCTTCATTTTTAGGTTTGAACTAGAAATCGAGATGTTTTTGTTTTGCTTGTTACTAAGGTATATTATCAATAATCAAGTTTTTTGAAATGTTACTGTAACTTGTGATTGAGAATCTTCATTTTTTGGTTTGAACTAGAAATCGAGATGTTATTGTGTTGATTGTTACGAATTTCATGTGTATTTATTATTTCTTGATAGTGTGTGATCCTCTCCAACCTGTTGTTCCGTTAGAATGAGATTGCTTACCTGATTGTTGAATGTTTATTCTGCTCTTGTATCTGGTATTGCTTAATGATGATGAAATAGTAACAGGTGGATGCAATTCAAGTCTGTGGCGGTCAGAAAACTGCTGATGGAAGCCGCTTAAAATATGTTGGTGGGATTTTGTGGAGCATTTTGAAAACGTGTGACCCACATTTTTTTAAGCAGATTATGAAAAAAATGGAATTTGAGGTGCGTTGATAGTTTATCTTTACACGTTAACTAACATTGCATTGCTCTTGTGAGTGCAAAAGGACGGAACATAAGTCTTCTATATGAGTTTTCTTCATCTCCTTTTAGCAGGCATGGTCCATTCTTCTCAATTATACGCTCAACTCAAGATGAAATGGAAAAAAGGACTATCTCATAATTTATTTAAATTTTTTTAGAGATCTTTTGGTTTGATTATTGTATATTTTGTTTAGAAATTTATAAATTTATATAGTAGTTTGAATATATATTTATTGTGTGAGATTTTTGATGCATTTGAGTTGATTTGTATTTGAATATTTCTGTGAATATAAATAGATTTGTAAAGAATTTTAAAAAAGGTTTTCTTTTTTTAATTATGTATTAAATTTGCGACTAGATTGCGACCAAAATGGTTACAAAAGAAGACGGTGGCAGATCGGTGGCAATAATATCGGTAGCAACTGATTCGGTGGCAAACTGAAGCGGTAGCAAAGCGGTGGCAGCTGAAGCGGTCGCAAATCGGTGGCAAATGAAACGGTCGCAAACCGGTGGGAAATTATAGCGGTCGTAAATCGGTGGCAATTGAAGCGATCGCAAAATTTGTGACTTTTTTTATCGTTGCAAATTCGGTCGCAAAATGCAGTAACGGTCGCAATTCGGTGGCAACAGAGCAATTACGACGTGCATTTTTCCCACCGCATTTTCTGTTGCAAAACGGTTGCAATAGGGCAATTGCGACCGTTTTGCGACAAAAAATATAACAATTTTGAAATTTGTTTATTCTTTGATGAAATTTTTTTTTCACTATTACCTTTAATTTTAAGTTAATTGAAATAAAAATTTCATTTATTGGTAACTAATATTCATATATTTCATTTGTCTCATTTAATTTTAAAAAAGTTAAACATTTATAAAATATTAAATAGAATTAAAACATTTATTAAAATTTAAGAGAATTAAATACATTCATTCTTTGATCTTATCAGTCTAAACAAATTTCTATACCCCTCTAAAGTAATTAGTAGTCAACAACTAAGCAAACTAAACTAGACTAACATGAAACAAACTTTAACAAACACATTTTCGCCGTTAAAAAAACAAACATATTTTCTTACTCATGTGCAGGGAAATTATATTTGTTTATGTCAATCGTTAATACATCAAATTAACATAAACAATCATGAATTAGTTTAAAGTAAAAATCTAATTTTTAGAGTAAATTACATAAAAAAATCTTTATGTATATATCAAATTATAACCGCAGATCTTAGTCTTCATTAATTACGTTGGACATCCTTTATGTATATGGATTTTATCAAATTATTACCTTTAAACTAACATACGCTAGATTTTTCAGTTAAATGACTTGCAAATGACCGATCTACCCTCCGGTCTTTTTCTATAAACAAAGAGAAAGCGTTCTTTTTTCTTTAAATAAACAAGTGGGTCAAGAAAGTCACACGCTCACCATCCACCACTAATGACACCTGTAAGACCCCGACTCGGGCATCCTACAATTGGTTCTCATAACGGGTTATTCCCCCTAAGAATACTCATTATATATATATATATATATATATATATATATATATATATCTAACTACAACGGAAATCTTTTGAAATTAATATTTATTATTTATGATTGTTATCATCATAAATTTACCTCACGAATGTCTACACACCAAATCAAGTAACACCGCTCCAAAGCAGAGATACGCCGACACCAAAACTAACCTGCAAAACAACCTAACGTACACACAAAGTCAGCTACTCCGAGTGAGTTTTAATAGTTTACTTTAAACAAAAGTCGTCTCGTCACAGTTAATATTTATTTATACTCAGGACGCTCTGGTCCTTAATAAAATAGTTTGACATTTATTACCCATTAATGACCCTTATCATCTTATAATAACCCATAACGATTCCCCACCCAAACTCATCCCATAATTATATCGAGTAGTATTGGAATCTAATACTACTGGCATGGACTTAATTTACTTACTATTAACTCATGACCCACCTTACCTGTTAACTCAACACCTGGTTAACGCAATAAATATCTAGACACCAACTTACCCAACCTAGACCGACAATTTCACAAAGTAACTGGCACGACTGATGTGTTAGTATTTACACATCTTTTTGGCACAAAACTTCTCTCATTTAACGATCAATTCTTGGTTATATTCAACGTTTAGACACTTATTTGCTTCATTTCCTGTTTTGTAGGTTTTTGTGAAGCTTGGTGAACAAACAAGAAGATTCCATGATAAAAAAGTGAAGTTTTAGGGTTTCTGTGATGGAGGCATGGTCGTGCCCCTATTTGGCACGGTAGTGCCAAGCTTGCAAACCCTAGGCACGGTCCCACATCTTGCACGACCATGCCAAGCCAAAATCCAAGGCACAACCGTGCCTTGGCCCCCCCAAGGTCGCGTGTCACCTCGTGAGTCTGAACAGCCGTACGTCCTCAATCAGTGGTACCCAATGGAAGCTCCGGATCGGTCAAACCTCTGTCACACGGTCGTGTCAAGACCTAGACACGACCGCGCCTTTGTACCAGGCACGGTCGTGCCTCCCCTTTTCTATTTAAACAGAACTTAAACCCTCATTCATTTATTCAACAACTAGGGAGAAAAGCCTACTGTTCCAGCTCGTATCTTCTTTGTTCTATCCATATTTCAAGCTTCTTGGAGAGGATACAACATCAAGAGGATCACCATACATCAACAACAACATCTAGGCTTGGAGGAGTGGTTTGATTCTTGTTTTCATATCATGTTTCTCACTATTTTTCCCTGCTAATTTGTAATTTTGGTGCTCATGATGAGCTAAAACTCTTGTTCACTTTGGTTTAGTTGAAGTTTAGATACATTTGACAACATTCATGGATTATTGGCAATTATTGTGTTAACGTTATGACAACCGTATGATTATTCTTTGATGAAATTATGTATTCAAGTATTTTGAGTTGTTTACAAGACTTGTATTTGTGTATGCCATATTATGTTGGAAAACTTGTGGTTTATGCTTATATTCATAGATTGGTGTATGTATTTATACTAGTTTATGGTATTTGACTAGGAATGGTGAATGAAGTCTTGTTTATGAATCATTATATTTGTATGTGTAACCTTATGCTTATGTTTGGAAAGACAAAGTGTTTGTTATGATGTGTCATATTTAGTATTATGTTTATCTAGGAATTGTTGACACATCCTCCTAATTTATATAACCTTTATATGAACATTGTATGTTGAAGAAATGCATATTGTTGTCTAATTAAATCAACTTGAGGTGGGTAGTGTGTTGTTCATATTATCTTTCCAATTAGTTGTTGGATTTGTGTACCTTAATCGGAATCTAGTTCAATCTTTATAAACATTGACATGATTATTAAACACGTGAGCTTCATTATATGACTTTAGGTGGTTGGTTTGTGTAACTCATGCTAGCTTTCCGAATGGTCATTTGATTAGATATCTTTGACGAGAATTTAGTCAATTTATGTTTCATGTATTTGCCATGTTTCTATGAATGTATTGAATGCATTCTAGATGGATTCGACACCGAAGTGATATTTTCTCCTTGATTGTTTGACTTGTGTTCTTAGTTTAGTTTATATATTTGCATGCTAGTTAATTAAAACAAACTCTTCAAAACATCTTTTACCCTTACTTGATTGAATCTTAGTTCTGGTTTATTATCACACTCCACCGTGTCCACGGATTGATATCCGGTTCTTACCTTTACTATATTGCTATCCGACGGGTACATTGTCCGGTGTGTGTGTGATTAGTCTTTGGTGAAAACCCATTTTAAAACTCAAATTGTGTGAAAAATACTTATATATATATATATATATATATATATATATATATATATATATATATAGTTTACACGCATCAAGTTTTTGGCGCCGTTTCCGGGGATACGGTTTGTGCGAGAACGATTGGGATTATTATTTAGTCATTTAGTACATATTTGTCTATATCTTGGTAAATAGTTTTCCTTATTTAAATTTGTTTTATTTTTATTTTTTTTATCTTTATTTTATCATCTTCGTCTTATTTTTGTGTATAGTTCTTCGGACGTTATTTTAGTTTTATTTTTATCTGGTACCCGTGATTGTTTTGTTTGAGTGTTCTTTGCAGTGATTTTCATGGATCGCGACTATGGGAGTTACAATGATGAGTACTCGTTTGATATATGGGGTTACCACGAGGAGATTTGGTGTGAGATTTGTGGGGGCCCACATTACACATTAGATTGTTATCAGTTCCCAGGCTACCCCGCAAGGCGCTATGAGGACCCTATATTCGGCCCGGTTGGTGATTTGGATGAATTGGAAACATTATTTTTTGAAGAGTCAACCGTGGTAATTAAAGGGGAGTCGCACCAAAAGGGAGATGCGTAAACGGATGGGTTCACCAATGAACCAATGACTATGGTGACACCCGATCCTCCATTGCGTACCGAGGAGAGCCGGCCCGTGATTTATCATGATCACAATTCGTCTTACGAGTCATCCGAGCAGCGGGAGGGGGCGAGAAAGTTCACGTACCAACCGACTTGGAAGGTGCGACATCGGTCCACAAAGCACGGCAAGTCAATACTTTCTTGCCGGGATGATCGCCTTCTTCACTACATCATGTACCTCAGGTTCGGTCTGGGCAAATACAAGTGTTGGTGGCACGACCCGTCACTTTGTTTTTGCATTCACTATTGGTTGTCACTAGCCGGTGGTAAATGCATTAAGCCAAACGGGTCGGATGGGTATTCAAGAATCATAGGCCACCTGTTTGTTGATTTGCCCAATCATTTGTCCTAAATTGACGCGCATAAGGACACGAGTCTAGCTAACGACTCGTTAATAATCTTAGCATGTCTATGTTTCACAAATTAGTTATGTGTGTTCATTTTATCTTCCAAATTATTTTCTTAGTTTTCTTTTTATTTTTCTAGGATTTTATCGTTTATTTTTAAGTTTAGGTATTCAGAGCGTGTTTTAGATCGAGCGGATTTGGGATATGGATTGGAGCGCCTCATGTATGTCTTCGGAATTTTTAGAAATTTTAGTTTGGAAGAATCGCAGTTAGGTTGGGTACAAGCGGCATAAAAATCAGGTTTTCTGTCTGCTGGGGAAGAGACACGGTCGTGCCTCACTACAGGCGCGGTCGTGCCGCTAACCCAAAGCGCGGTCGTGCCTGCTAAGCACTTGGCGCGGTCGTGCCTTAGCATTTGGGGGCATGTATAAATTGATTTTAAATCTCCAAATGCTCAGACACTTCCCCCAAATATAGTCCGACCCTCCCCATTGCGATTTACCTTTATCTTCCAGCATTTGTTCTCCATTTCCACGATTTTGAGGTACGTTCTAACCTGTTACTCGCTTTTATTCTTGTTTAAACCTAGGACGGTATTCCATTTGTGTTAAAAAACTTAGGTTTTTATTATTTTTAGGGTTTTCTATAATTTTCCCGTCTCTTGGTTGTTTGTAGCTTGTAAATGCCTAGAATCATTGTATTAGCATCCTAGAATGTCATGGTTGCAAAAGCCCCTTCATAAACGTAAGAAAAATGGTTCAATTTTGCCTCTGAAAACCCTAAATTGGGTTGAGCACGGTCGCGCTCATGACCAGGCGCGGTCGTGCTCGGCTTTTGTAGTTTCCAGGGTGTAAGTTTAGTCAAGCGCGGTCGTGTCTCATACTAGCACGGTCGTGTCAACTTTGGTTTGTTCTAGGCGCGGCCGTGTGTTTCCCTAGCGCGGCCGTGGGCTTCATTTTTGACCTAGGCACGGTCGTGTCCTGGCTTGGCGCGACCGTGTCTCCGTGTTGGGACTGCCCGTGGTCGGCCACAGCGCGACCGTGGGCTTAGATTTTGGCCTAGGCGCGGTCGTGCCCCTTCCCAGGCGCGACCGTGTCCCCTTCATAATTAGGTCAGAAACTTCAAAAATTCAGCTTAGCGTCTTCATAACTGTTTTGATTTTAATTTTGTTGTCGTGCAGATGGCAGGCAACAGGGACCACCCGTACCTCGAGTTTGACTTGAACGAGCATGAGTACGAGGCTCGTCTGGATGTTTTGTGGCCACGCAGAGGCTGGATTTTAGCCGCTCGTCGTTTAGAGCCGGCCGCTATAGACGCCATCGGTCAGTGGGACCGGTGGAACGATCTCGTCACCGCCCCGTGGCGGCGCTTGTTTAGACTTCACGCGATTCAGTATGTATTCTCCACTTATTATTTCGATTATCCTTGCGTGGACCTGGAGCAGCCCGAGACGATTAGGTTTAGGCTAGGAGGGGAGTGGCGAGTGATGTCAGTTGCCAGGTTCGGGAGATTATTGGGCCTGTATACGAGGCAGGAGCTTCAGACTGAGATATTCACCGATGGTATCACCGAGTTCCCGACAGAGGAGGACAATGACCAGTTCTGGAACGAGTTTGGATTCGGGATGTATGATCCGAGTTTGACCAAGGCTTCGAGCCTTCGGGATCCCTTGCACTGTGTTCTTCATCGTTGCATTTTTTATTCTATTTCTGGGAGAGGTCAGGGGGAGACAGTAGTGAACCATAGGGAGTTGTTTTACCTGTTTTGCCTTGTATGCCCGCGCACATGCAATCTTGTGCATTCTATCGCAGGGTACTTGGTGAACAGCTCAGGGCGCGATGTTACCAGCGCTATTTGTGGAGGTCACTTCGTGACCAAGCTGGCGAGGCATTTTCAGCTGCTGACCGACGACTTGATAGGGGACCTGACCCCTGTGGCAGAGACCGTCGTGATGACCGTGCAGACACTGAGAAACATGCACGTCGCTCGTCGTGGCGCAGGAGGGATTAGATTGGTAGATAGATGGGGACGAACGTGGGATCCAGACCATCTGGGTCCTGATCCAAATCTTGTATAGGCCAAGGCCGAGGCCGTCGCCGCCGCCTATCAGGCACACGCCGCTCAGCAGGAGCAAGAGCAGGAGCAGGGGCACGAGCATTATGAGCCCGACTAGTCGCCTCCTCCGCCTCCGCCGCCACCATCGCCTGCGGTTGTTATTCCACAGGACCTGTTCCTGTGTTACTGGACCTGGCAGTATGAGGTCCAGTGCACCACCGCTGCTGCTGGCGGGGCACCATACGTGGTTCCTCTCCCATTCTTTATGCAGCCGGAGCAGCAGCCCGATCAGCCACCACCATCACCGCAACATCAGCCACCACCATTTCCACCGCATCATCAGCCACCACCATCTCCACCGCATCATCAGTCACCACCACCATCACCAGCAGCAGCAGGAGGCGAGGGAGGCGGGGCCGCCGACATCGACCTCGAGGGCATGCAGTGGGAGTAGTACCTCCCATTGCCTTTTGGTATCCTTTTTGTGAGTTGTACTTTGTCGTTTGTCGTACAAACTCTTGTATCGCGCTTCGGCGTTTATGTTGTTCTTTTGTTGTACTTTTGTTTCCATGTACTGTATATATATTTGTCTTTCTATTTATATTTTGGCTTGATGTTACTGATCTGTGTTTGATGTTGTTAGTCTTGATTAGATCTTGGAATTGTGGAACTACGTGGAACATCATTTTTGTGGGTAGGCTTTTTGCATGTGCCATGATCGACATGAGGGAAGTCTTAGTTCTCCCTTCACGCTTTATTGCATTGCATTCCATTTTGCTTTGCATGTTTTTGTATACATTGAGGGCAATGTATGTTTCTAAGTGTGGGGTTGAGTGTTAATTCTTTGCTTTACATTAGTTTTGTTGTACATTGAGGGCAATGTACGATTCTAAGTGTAGGGTGGGAATTTATTCAAGCGATGTTTGTCCTTTTGAGCATTTTATCACTTCATTTTTGCAAACTCTTCCTTCATAATTTTTAGTGGCACTAAATAAAATTTTATAAAATAAAAAAAAAACACAAAAATATAATAAAAGTTAACCGTTTAGCATTCACAATTTTTAATAGAGGTTTGATTTTTCGAAAGCAACTGAGATAGAAATTCCATCGAGTCAAAACCAATTTTTTGTGATAACCATGAGTTTTAGTGGGCTAAACGAATGAATTGCATGTAACCTTTTACTTACACCCATTCCTTTCCGTTTCCGTGAGTTTATTTTTGAGTCTTGATAGCTTTAGACATTGTTTGCTCTCGTGTTTGCGGATTTGAGTGTGCCAGATGTTTCATGTTTATTAGAACTTGCTTTTAGTATACATTTCGAAATCATGAACATAAATATTGCATAAAAATGATTGAGGCATTAGGATAAACCCTCCTTTGTGAGCCTTTTATTTTTATTTTCCCTCACCCGAATACATCCACTAGTTAGCCATGTTGAGCCTATCCTGTCGTTTTCTTTTATTACCCACATTACACCACATTCAAACCTTCATTAGCCTTTTCATTTATTTTATTTTATTTTTTGAAAGTGTTAGAAATCCGGTCGTCTAATGTTAATTTTATACCTTTTATTTTTTTGTAATCTTCAAATTATTGAGAAGTTTTTAGCTAAAGAAAGATGCATATTGACTTAGTTTCCTTCAAAAAAAAATGAAAAAAAAATTCAAAAATCAGGTGAATTATAGCCGATTAGAGCAATTTTATGAGCAAAGATGGAAAGAATTCGGTTATTAGCTCGTATCTATATGAAAGTATTAGTTAGTTTATTTTTCATAAATTAGAAGTTGTTTTAGTTTTTGAGTTAGCATAGCCGCCGAGTTTTTAGCCATTTAGCCACTTTTAAATTCCACTTCCTTACCCTTAGCCATTGCCAAGTTACAACCCATTTAAAGCCCTCTTGATTTGTGCTTTGTTTCATGTTAGTTGGTAGAGATTTGATCTTTTAGCAAGCTTATGATTTATGCATGATTCATTGTCTTGGCATTTGAGTGTTCTATACATACTCCATTACTTGTATGATCATATATATTCCCGAGTGTGTGTGAACATTGTGAGAAGCATAAAGTTGCAGGAAAATGATTTTCTAGGCATATTCATTTGCTCATTCGGTTGTCACTTCATTGGGCTCAGTGGGTTTCATTTAGTTAATTTTGCATTTTTTGAAAATCCTTTCAAACCTTTATAAGTTTATTAATACTTACGGTTTTCCGCTTTAATCCATAGTGTCATTGGAAGTTTTGTTTCATTTTGATTTCTAGCTTGAGGACAAGCAATGTTCAGGTGAGGGGTTGTTTGATGTGTTAGTATTTACACATCTTTTTGGCACAAAACTTCTCTCATTTAACGATCAACTCTTGTTTATATTCAACGTTTAGACACTTATTTGCTTCATTTCCTGTTTTGTAGGTTTTTGTGAAGCTTGGTGAACAAACAAGAAGATTCTATGATAAAAAAGTGAAGTTTTAGGGTTTCTGTGATGGAGGCACGGTCGTGCCCCTATTTGGCACGGTCGTGCCAAGCTTGCAAACCCTAGGCACGGTCGCGCCCACATCTTGCACGACCGCGCCAAGCCAAAATCCAAGGCACAACCGTGCCTTGGCCCCCCACGGTCGCGTGTCACCTCGTGAGTCTGAACAGCCGTACGTCCTCGATCAGTGGTACCCAATGGAAGCTCCGGATCGGTCAAACCTCTGTCACACGGTCGTGTTAAGACCTAGACACGATCGCGCCTTTGTACCAGGCACGGTCGTGCTTTCCTTTTTCTATTTAAACAGAACTTAAACTCTCATTCATTTATTCAGCAACCAGGGAGAAAAGCCTACTGTTCCAGCTCGTATCTTCTTTGTTCCAGCCATATTTCAAGCTTCTTAGAGTGGATACAACATCAAGAAGATCACCATACATCAACAACAACATCTAGGCTTGGAGGAGTGGTTTGATTCTTGTTTTCATATCATGTTTCTCACTATTTTTCCCTGCTTATTTGTAATTTTGGTGCTCATGATGAGCTAAAACTCTTGTTCACTTTGGTTTAGATACATTTGACAACATTCATGGATTATTGGCAATTATTGTGTTAATGTTATGACAACCGTATGCTTATTCTTTGATGAAATTATGTATTCAAGTATTTTGAGTTGTTTACAAGACTTGTATTTGTGTATGCCATATTATGTTGGAAAACTTATGGTTTATGCTTATATTCATAGATTGGTGTATGTATTTATAGTAGTTTATGGCATTTGACTAGGAATGGTGAATGAAGTCTTGTTTATGAATCATTATATTTGTATGTGTAACCTTATGCTTTTGTTTGGAAAAACAAACATTACACCACATTCAAACCTTCAATAGCCTTTTCATTTATTTTATTTTATTTTTTGAAAGTGTTAGAAATCCGGTCGTCTAATGTTAATTTTATACCTTTTATTTTTTTGTAATCTTCAAATTATTGAGAAGTTTTTAGCTAAAGAAAGATGCATATTGACTTAGTTTCCTTCAAAAAAAAAAATGAAAAAAAAATTCAAAAATCAGGTGAATTATAGCCGATTAGAGCAATTTTATGAGCAAAGATGGAAAGAATTCGGTTATTAGCTCGTATCTATATGAACGTATTAGTTAGTTTATTTTTCATAAATTAGAAGTTGTTTTAGTTTTTGAGTTAGCATAGCCGCCGAGTTTTTAGCCATTTAGCCACTTTTAAATTCCACTTCCTTACCCTTAGCCATTGCCAAGTTACAACCCATTTAAAGCCCTCTTGATTTGTGCTTTGTTTCATGTTAGTTGGTAGAGATTTGATCTTTTAGCAAGCTTATGATTTATGCATGATTCATTGTCTTGGCATTTGAGTGTTCTATACATACTCCATTACTTGTATGATCATATATATTCCCGAGTGTGTGTGAACATTGTGAGAAGCATAAAGTTGCATGAAAATGATTTCCTAGGCATATTCATTTGCTCATTCGGTTGTCACTTCATTGGGCTCAGTGGGTTTCATTTAGTTAATTTTGCATTTTTTGAAAATCCTTTCAAACCTTTATAAGTTTATTAATACTTACGGTTTTCCGCTTTAATCCATAGTGTCATTGGAAGTTTTGTTTCATTTTTATTTCTAGCTTGAGGACAAGCAATGTTCAGGTGAGGGGTTGTTTGATGTGTTAGTATTTACACATCTTTTTGGCACAAAACTTCTCTCATTTAACGATCAACTCTTGTTTATATTCAACGTTTAGACACTTATTTGCTTCATTTCCTGTTTTGTAGGTTTTTGTGAAGCTTGGTGAACAAACAAGAAGATTCCATGATAAAAAAGTGAAGTTTTAGGGTTTCTGTGATGGAGGCACGGTCGTGCCCCTATTTGGCATGGTCGTGCCAAGCTTGCAAACCCTAGGCACGGTCGCGCCCACATCTTGCACGACCGCGCCAAGCCAAAATCCAAGGCACAACCGTGCCTTGGCCCCCCACGGTCGCGTGTCACCTCGTGAGTCTGAACAGCCGTACGTCCTCGATCAGTGGTACCCAATGGAAGCTCCGGATCGGTCAAACCTCTGTCACACGGTCGTGTCAAGACCTAGACACGATCGCGCCTTTGTACCAGGCACGGTCGTGCTTTCCCTTTTCTATTTAAACAGAACTTAAACTCTCATTCATTTATTCAGCAACCAGGGAGAAAAGCCTACTGTTCCAGCTCGTATCTTCTTTGTTCCAGCCATATTTCAAGCTTCTTAGAGAGGATACAACATCAAGAAGATCACCATACATCAACAACAACATCTAGGCTTGGAGGAGTGGTTTGATTCTTGTTTTCATATCATGTTTCTCACTATTTTTCCCTGCTTATTTGTAATTTTGGTGCTCATGATGAGCTAAAACTCTTGTTCACTTTGGTTTAGATACATTTGACAACATTCATGGATTATTGGCAATTATTGTGTTAATGTTATGACAACCGTATGCTTATTCTTTGATGAAATTATGTATTCAAGTATTTTGAGTTGTTTACAAGACTTGTATTTGTGTATGCCATATTATGTTGGAAAACTTATGGTTTATGCTTATATTCATAGATTGGTGTATGTATTTATAGTAGTTTATGGCATTTGACTAGGAATGGTGAATGAAGTCTTGTTTATGAATCATTATATTTGTATGTGTAACCTTATGCTTATGTTTGGAAAGACAAAGTGTTTGTTATGATGTGTCATATTTAGTATTATGTTTATCTAGGAATTGTTGACACATCCTCCTAATTTATATAACCTTTATATGAACATTGTATGTTGAAGAAATGCATATTGTTGTCTAATTAAATCAACTTGAGGTGGGTAGTGTGTTGTTCATATTATCTTTCCAATTAGTTGTTGGATTTGTGTACCTTAATCGGAATCTAGTTCAATCTTTATAAACATTGACATGATTATTAAACACGTGAGCTTCATTATATGACTTTAGGTGGTTGGTTTGTGTAACTCATGCTAGCTTTCCGAATGGTCATTTGATTAGATATCTTTGACGAGAATTTAGTCAATTTATGTTTCATGTATTTTCCATGTTTCTATGAATGTATTGAATGCATTCTAGATGGATTTGACACCGAAGTGATATTTTCTCCTTGATTGTTTGACTTGTGTTCTTAGTTTAGTTTATATATTTGCATGCTAGTTAATTAAAACAAACTCTTCAAAACATCTTTTACCCTTACTTGATTGAATCTTAGTTCTGGTTTATTATCACACTCCACCGTGTCCACGGATTGATATCCGGTTCTTACCTTTACTATATTGCTATCCGACGGGTACACTGCCCGGTGTGTGTGTGATTAGTCTTTGGTGAAAACCCATTTTAAAACTCAAATTGTGTGAAAAATACTTATAAAAATATATATATAGTTTACACGCATCAACGACAGTTGTAAACACCTCGTCAGGTTCCTAGCACCATGGTCGGTCTAACTCTACGTACCACAACAATATCATCTACACGTCATGTTAATTTCATCTATATACCATGCTAATATCAGCTCATGCACAACAATTATAACTCAACACTTGCATACAAATCCAACATATATATATATACTCACGCAAACACATACCTTGTCACCTCACCCTCGTCAGGGCATTAAACACACCCCGAGCTCATCATCTACCTGTTAAGTAATGTCACCGTTGGTGACTTCCCGAAGGACTTTGTCCTTCACTGTCCCGTTTCTCGTGACAATGATGCAAACACAATACCCCTCCTGCCATAACGACGACACAATCACACAACATAAATATAAACACATAATATCACCCAACACATTGACATGACTTATTAACTACACCTGCACCCCGCACATAACGTATCATACACGTATTCATAAGCGTTTAGCTTATATCCTGACTCCCCTGGCTAACCCTTAACACAACGCACACATCATTAACTCTCTTAATCCTAACACCCATAATGTACATTGACACCTCGTAGACCCTCTAAATCATTAACGAAAGATTTAGTTCATAAAGCATCTCTGTTAAACTCAAAACCTTTAACTCGTTTAATAAATTAGACTGGTTTCTTAAGCGTGTATGATAGCCCCACAAATACCAAAACATTTAAAGAGTAGGGGATTAGAAATTCACTGTCGTGAAGGTCCAAGCGTTGCTCGATAACCGTCCCCGTGATCGAACTCCAAACCTGTTAATGTATGACCACATGATCAGACATGTTCTAAAGATACGTGAGACACGTATAAAAATAAACTATGTCTCGGAGCCCATTCTCGCTTGCTCTTCATCCAATTATACGAACTTTAGCCTCACGAGTATAATAATATTCCAGAACAACTTAGGACCCGAGCACCCGAACCCAACTCCCATGAATGCACGTACACGTGGCCATGCAAACCCTAACTCAAGAAACATGCACGCGGGGGCCGTTTTCCACGTACATACGCATGCCATGCAAACAAAACTTTAGTGTAGTTCACCGTTGTCGTTGCTCAAGAACACCTTTTGCTCGTCGTCTTCCTCGTCGGACATCCTTAGCCAACCGTCCAAGCCCCACCACGCACTGCTGTATGCTACCCACGCTGCCACCGCGCTCCATCACGTTTCCCCAGCCGTGCACAAACCCTATCGAGTATACACTGCCTCACCGTACCAACCCAAGTTGTCCCCGCCTCCGGGTTAGCCACCATCACTGCTGCCTTCACGTCTCATCCGCTAAGGTGCATCATCACTGCAGCCACCAGACACAATAGCGAAGGCCAATGTGACAATCCGACTTTTTAGACTAACTCCGTTAGTTAAATCCAGTTAAACCTTAACCTAGTTAACTTATCTCAAACCCCAGGGACTATTCCTATCATTATTCCAACTAAAACTACAGGGACTGATTATGTAATAATCCTAAACTCAATCTATTGACTCAGAAAAGTCAAGATTGATGCGTTTTATTTTCTGTTGACTTTTAAAAGTCAAACCCATGGATTCTTGGCTATAATTCAAACTCATAACTCGTTAAGCACTCAAATTCGTAACTGAATCATCTCTAAATGAAATAAACGACATCTTTGAGCAGTTTAACATCATTATTAGACACGAATTAATCCCAATTATGAACTTTAACTCCGTAACCGTCGACCCCTAACAAGAACCTTCGAATTCGACTAATTTCGATTACCATTCTGCAATAAAACACTTCCCACACCTTACGCGCACCTCTGTTGAACTTTTGCACACACGAACGTGGTTGGAGTCGAGGTCGGAGTCGTCAGAGACTAACACACGCAAGCCGGAACTAAGTTCTAGTCGTACACCACCAATTCTGTCACACCCGCCACGGCGGAATCCGCGGGATGTAACGTTCATGGTTTTCATCGCATATGATTATCGCAAACACTTACATGACATTAATACCGAATGTTAAAAGTAGTTGTACAAAACATTACTTGTTTAAAAGTTTCAAAGATTTACAACAATAGCTTAACTCAATAAGCAATTAAAGGAAATCTTCCAAAAGTTCGGTACTTCGAAAGGCATGCAAATCTAAACGTGAGACGCCATACTTGAATTAGTTACCTGAAAAACATGCTTAAAAATGTCAACATAACGTTGGTGAGTTCACAGGTTTATGTTACTTAAGGAAAACATTAAGTGGTAACAGGAAATCCGTATGATAAACAAAACAAGTTAGCGGTTGATTCATCGAAGTCTAGCTAGGACATAAGAATTATGTGATGCACAAGCCTATAACAAAACCTTTAACGAATTCTTGAATTTTTGCCCCAGCCCATTGTACCTTTAAACAATGAGAACAACAAGACCTAATATGCAATCATTTGACCCTGTTGGTCACGGTTAGCGCGACTAACCATGATTGGGGTGTCAACCCAAATAGTACTATTCATATCGATCTACGGCTAAGTCCATAGCTAATGGTTATAGTTCAAAATACCGAGGACCTTTAAGTGTTAACTTATGCACACAAGGGAATCATATGCTTGTTTCTCGTTTTCTAGTTATCATACCATTTGAATTCAACATGTTTTCCCCCAAATATGAAAAGCAGTAAAAAGGGGGCCGTGAAACTCACCTGAGAGATGCTAGCAACAAAGCCGAAAACGGAAATAGACCCGACTTAGATACGTCCTAGAACACATAAGGACATCATAAGTCTTAACGAATTAACCTCTAGCATTACAAACTGGCAAAGTCGACATTCACCCAACTTAACTAGACTCAATTGGAAAATCACTTGTGTTTGAACGTGTGACTCGACGACCCGTTGGTGATAAGTCTTGGAATAATATGAAAATATATATTTATAAAGTATATAAATATAAATGATACAATTCTTGTAACTTGTTCTCGAATGGAAATAACACGATCGGTGAAACGGATTATATATATCGACTCGAGTCAAACGGTAATAAACATATATATATATATATATATATACATTAATTCTAAAGAAAGACCGTGTTTGAAAATACTACAAGTATTTATAAGTCTTTCGACTATTATATTTTTACAATTATACTTATAATATCCCAAATAAGTTAAACATATTAAATCTTATTTCTCGAACACAATTATATATACATATAATATATATATATATATATATATATATATATATATATATATATATATATATATATTTAGAATTTACTTAAAATAACATCCACCAAGTTACCATATTAAGGTTTTTACGACATAAAATATTTCAAAAACAGTTATATATATATATATATTTAACGTCATAGAACGGTTTCTAGTTTTATGTTTTATATAAAAATAACATATTTTTCATTTCGAGAGAGCAGACTTATATATACATATATTCTTTTATAATCCGACTTGTCCAACATTTTAACTAGTGTTTTTAATCTATCATTTTAACAAATACGATTTTATGGTTAAACTTTTATATGTTCACCAAAGTTTACATTTTTGGTTCTAAAGTCGTTTTATATATAAGTAAACTAGTCCATATTTTATATTTAGCCCATTTATTAAGTCAAAAGTCCAAATGCCCATAAGGTTCAAATCATCCCAAAAGGTCCAAATATGTCAAAGGGTTCAAGTCACTAAATAAACCTGTAAATCATAAAAAAGACACGTAGCTTTTATACATAAATTTTATACAAACTCTTTGCACATTTTATGAAGTATGACACACTTTTTAAAAGATACACTTGATTAAAACCATAGATCCATAACTTTTATATTTTTTTAACAACTTCTTTTGCTAGCTTTTCATTTTGAGAAAATCTATAGTTTTTGAAAAGTTCATTTTTATATAAAAGTTTTTATAGAAGTTCTTTACTAGAGATTATATATCTTTTTTTTAAGTAAAATCTAGACTAGTAAAAGGATCCATGCTTTAAGTATCAAGTTAACAAGCTTTTAGGTGAAGATTTCATGCATGGACTAACTTCATTCATTTAGAAATTTCAAGAAAGAAAAAGGGAGGTTTTTAACTTACAACAAAAGAGAAAATGAAGCAAAAATGATAAGAAGGAGAGTTCCAAGCTTAAATTCTTGACAAACCACCTTGAAAAAGTCTTGATTTCTTCTTGGTTTATATAATTAAAAGTTTGGACAATATGGAGGTTTGTGTGTCTGCCGTAAGTAGAGAATAAGAGAAAGAGGAGTGTGACTTTTGTTGAAAGATGGAATGATAATATCTGTAAGGAAGGTATGGTATAAAGTCTTGAAAATGTGATTTGGATTTGAAACAAGTATGGTTCATATCTTACACCAAGTCAAAGAGAAGAAAAAAAACAATAATGCGGGTGGGGCCCTCCTAGTCTTTGCCGTAGGTTTCAAAAGAAAGAAAACAATTTGAGTTGGTTAATTGACAGATGATTAATTATGTAGATATTTAAGTCATTAGAGTATTTAATCTTGGTTACATTTTAAAATGGTGATTTAGTTTGGTTTAATGCTCTTTATTTCATTTAAATATGGGTTAACTAGTTGATGAAAAATGTCTAATTATAAGATGTATAAATAATAGATACGCTTAATAATATACACGCACGATGATAATGTTATACGGTAAAACCTTAAATTACGCCGTCATGGATTATTTCATTTAACGAGGATTCTAAATCTTAAAATTAAATGTATAAATATAATATAATATTTTATGGGTCTTTGGACATTGTTTCAGACACTAATTTGATCACCAATGTTCGTTTTCGTCGAATTAACCCGGGCGTGCATACCGACAATTTTTGAAACTACCAATGCAAAATATACGAACTAACGGCTTTGCTAGACATGGAATGACCTAATTAAAAATAATTAAGTCAAATATGAAATTACGAATTATAAACACGTTTAACGTACGTACGGATAATTACTGGATATTGTCGGTTGTCACATTCTCCCCTTGTTAGAAGAATTTCGTCCCGAAATTTAGTTGTTATTGTCAGCAACAGGAATGTTCTCGAACAGTGAAGGGTACTTGAGTTTCATCTGATCTTCGCGTTCCCAAGTAAATTCAGGACCACGTTTCGAATTCCAACATACCTTCACTAATTTAATGCGGCTGCGTCTAAGGTTCTGAACTTTCTAGTCCGTGATTTCCACGTGTTCTTCGATGAAGTGAAGTTTTCCATCTATATGCACTTCCTTGTGTGGTATGATAAGTGTTTCTTCTGATAAGCACTTTTTTGGATTCGACACGTGAAAGACGTCATGCACACAACTGAGTTCTTGAGGTAACTTGAGCTTGTAAGCTACTGGACCAACTCTTGCCAAAATTTCAAATGGTACAATATATCTAGGGTTGAGTTTACCACTCTTACCAAATCTAATTACCCCTTTCCAAGGTGCGACTTTTAAAAGAACATTGTCTCTCATTTGAAATTCTAAGGGTTTTCGTCTGACATCAGCATAACTCTTCTGTCTATCCCTTGCTGCCTTGATCCGATCCTTAATCTGGAAGATCTTATCGGTAGTCTCTTGTATAATTTCAGGACCGGTTACTTGTTTGTCGCCGACTTCCGCCCAACATAGCGGTGACCGACACTTACGTCCATACAAGGCTTCAAATGGTGCGACTTTGATACTAGTGTGATAACTGTTGTTATAGGAAAACTCAGCCAATGGTAGATGAGTATCCCAATTGCCTCCGAAATCCATCACACAAGCTCGAAGCATATCTTCAAGGGTTTGAATGGTTCTTTCGCTTTGGCCATCCGTCTGGGGGTGATATGCCGTACTCATATCTAGTCGTGTGCCTAGCGCTTTCTGCAAAGATTGCCAGAATCTTGAAGTGAAACGAGTGTCCCTGTCGGAGATAATAGAGAGTGGCACACCATGTCTTGCCACAACCTCCTTCAGGTAGATCCTGGTCAACTTCTCCATCTTGTCAGTCTCTTTGATCGGTAGGAAATGCGCAGACTTCGTCAATCGGTCGACAATTACCCAAATTGTATCACATCCACTCGACGTTCTAGGCAACTTTCTGATGAAATCTATAGAGATCTGTTCCCATTTCCACTGTGGTATTTTGGGTTGTTGCAAAAGCCCTGATGGCTTTTGATGTTCCGCTTTAACTTTAGAACAAGTTAAGCATCGACTGACATAAGACGCGATACAACCTTTAATGTTGGGCCACCAATATAATTCCTTGAGATCCTTATACATTTTGTCAGCACCTGGGTGAATCGAGTATCTAGACTTATGGGCTTCGTCCAGAACTAATTCCCTCAGGTTTCCCGTACTTGGCACCCAAATTCTATCCATGAAGTATAATGTATCATCTGATTTAGATTCCAATTGCTTAATCATTCCACGTAGAGCCTCATTCTGTATGTTCTCTTCCTTAAGTGCCTCTTGCTGTGCCATTCAGATTTGAGTAGTAAGGCTCGTGTGAATTGTTAATCCTAAAGCACGGACATGAAGAGTTTTAACTCGCTCCTTACGGCTTAAGGCGTCCGCTACGACATTGGCCTTTCCAGGGTGGTACTTGATCTCACAATCATAGTCGTTTAGTAATTCCACCCAACGACGTTGTCTCATATTCAGTTCTTTTTAATCAAAAATATGTTGAAGGCTCTTGTGATCCGTAAAAATAGTACTCTTTGTACCGTATAAATAATGCCTCCAAATCTTCAGTGCAAACACAACAGCACCCAATTCTAAGTCGTGAGTCGTGTAATTTTTCTCATGTATCACTTTATCTTTCTGCATCAGTACACAACAAAATTGTCGGTTCCCTCGGGAAGAGATAGAATCGGTGCACTACATAGCTTCTACTTTAGTAATCGAAAGGCTGATTCTTGTTTATCACCTCAGTCAAAGTTTTTGTTTTTCTGGGTTAGCGTGGTCAAAGGTTGGGCTATTTTTGAAAAATTCTCGATGAACCGTCTGTAATAGCCGGCTAGACCTAGAAATTGACGCACTTCAGTCGGAGTCTTTGGCGTTTCCCAGTTTTTGATTGCCTCAATCTTGGACGGATCCACGTGTATACCTTTCTCGTTGATGACATGTCCAAGTAAATGCACCTCTCGAATCCAAAATTCACACTTAGAGAATTTGGCATACAATTTCTCGTTTCTGAGTAGCTCCAAAATTAGCTTCAAGTGATGTCCATGTTCTTCCTTACTTTGTGAATATATTAAGATGTCATCGATAAACACAATCACGAATTTATCTAAGTAAGGTTTACAGACACTGTTCATGAGGTCCATGAAAACTGCTGGTCCATGAAAACCGAAAGGCATGACTAGAAACTCGTAATGGCCGTAACGAGTTCTAAATGCGGTTTTTGGAATATCTTCGGCTTGAATCCTTAACTGATGATACCCCGAACGTAGATCAATCTTCGAATAGAAACTAGAACCTTGCAGTTGATCAAACAAATCATCTATTCTAAGAAGTGGATACCGATTCTTGATAGTTAGCTTGTTCAATTCCCGGTAGTCGATACACATCCGGAAGGTTCCATTTTTTTTCTTCACAAACAAGACCGGAGCTCCCCAAGGCGAGAAACTTGGTCTTATGAATCCCTTATCCAACAATTCTTGCAATTGATTAGATAATTCTTGCATTTCTGATGGTGCTAAACGGTAAGGAGACCGTGCGATCGGTGCGGATCCAGGTACCAAATCAATTCGGAACTCGACTTGTCAAGGCGGTGGGAGTCCAGGAAAGTCTTCAGGAAAAACTTCGGGAAAGTCATGAACGACCGGTATGTCCTCAAGCCGTCTCTCGTCGGTCTTCTTGTCAACTACATGTGCCAACATCGCGTAGTACCCTTTTCTCAAATATTTATGGGCCTTCATACAAGTAATAATTTTCAAAGTAGTTCCATTCTTTTCTCCTTGGATCATAAGGATTTCTCTAGTCGAAAGTGGAATACGAACAACTTTATCATGACAAATAATCTCTGCACGGTTCTTCGACAACCAATCCATACCAATGACGATATCGAAACTTCCAAGCTCAACGGGTAATAAGTCTATGCCAAATGAATGACCTTCTAAGTTCAAAGTACACCCTTGAATAACTTCCCCAGTTTCTATTAACTTCCCATTTGCTAATTCTATGGTGTAGCTACTTTTCAACTTACTTGATTTTAAACCTAGAGAAGGTCTAAAGTCGGTTGACACAAAACTCAAGTCGGCACCCATATCAAACAGTATAGATGCATAGTGATTATTAATAAGGAACGTACCAGTAACCTCTGAAGGATCCTTGCGAGCATCCCCTGCTCCAATTACAAAAGCTCTGCCCCGTGCTTGGTTAGCGTTCTGGTTCTTAAGCTTAGGGCAATCCCTCTTGTAGTGGTCTGTAGCACCACATTCGTAACACGCTCTGGTGGTCTGTCCGGTCAGGTTAGAACGACATAATTGGGTTTGATGCCCGATTCTTTTACACCTTCCGCATAAGATGCTGTCACAAGAGCCCACGTGGTGATAGTTACACTTGTTACATTTGGGATGTGGGCCAGTGTATTTCTTCGGTTCACTGGTGTTAGCAGCATACACCTTCACTGTTTCTTGCCTCTTGAACCTAGACTTGTTGTTCCTACTAGGCCGTTTCCTCTTTTCACCAACACTTCCTTTCTTTTCGGCACTCTTTTTAACCAAGGTTCCAGCACGAACGGCTTGGTTAGTTAAACTGGTAGCGAGTTTTATAGCGCTCTGAAGGGTAGCGGGGTTTGACGAAGTAACCATGCCCTGAATTTGGGGAACCAGACCCCAAATGTATCGCTCGATCCCGACATACTCTGGTGTAACCATATGTGGAACGAGCCGTGAAAGTTCGTGAAAATGAGTAGTGTAAGCAGTTATCTCAGATCCTGTCATTCTTAAATTCCAGAATTCCTCCTCGATCTTTTGGATTTCATTATGCGGGCAATACTCTTCCAAAACCATGATCTTCAATTCCTCCCAGGTCAACGCATAGGCGTTTTCCATCCCCAGAGTCTGGACTTGCGAATTCCACCAGGTCAATGCTTCATCATGGAACGTGCAGGTGGCATACTTGACCTTGCAGTCGGGAGCACAGTCACTAATGTTCAGGACAGATTCCATTTTCTCAATCCATCTGACAATTCCGACAGCTCCTTCCGACCCATTGAAGTTCTTAGGTTTGCAGGCCAAGAAGGATTTGTAGTTGCAGCCTTTTTGCGCATCCTTGGTAGCTGTATACACAAGATTATCCGATTAAAACGTAATAATCATAAGCAGCGATCTTTCTAATGATGATGCTAAGGTTAACTGGTTACCGTTGGTGTCTTCACCTCTAGTTCCACTACCTCCAGCACCGCTAGTATTACCGGTACCATTCCCATTACCACCTCCATTTTCATTGCCATTGCCGTTTATGTTACCGCTGGTTCCGCCTCCTCCGGCGCCACTGTTGGTGCCTCTTGTGACATTTCGATTTGCTTCATACTGGGCTATCGCAGCATTGACTCGTTGTGCCACCAACGCTTCCACGGCCTCTGCAGTCATAAGGGTTGGCTCCGATCGGGTGTTCCTAGTGGGTCGCTTTTTCGGCGCCATGAGTTTCCTTAATTACACAATGTAAAAGAAATAAGACAATATATAAATAATAATGTCAGTACATGAGCACTAGGATGAAAAACAACCACAACATCACATAATACATAGATAGAATAACTTGATACATCGTTTGCAAAATGATACAAAATGAATGAGGATACAAAGCCTCATTGATACAAGTTTTCATACTAAAATATTACATGGGCACAACCCGCCCCCGATAGGTCTACTAAATAAAATGTGAGTACACGCCAGTCATCATGGCAATAGTAGCAAGGATAGCACTCACTACAGCAAGGAATCCAAATAGCTCCACGCGGTCGCGTGCTGCGATGCTCCTCGCCTCGGCGACTCCTGTCATCTTCTCGGTCCTAACGACCTGGTCATGGAGGATGTGTCTGGCCTGGTCGTCCAGGTATTGGGCCTCCTGAACAGTGTGCATGACTCCTCGCATTGACTCCAGCTGATGATCATACATCTCACACCTAACCGCCAAAGTAGGGGGATCAACGTCCTCAGGCTCCAAGTCAGCAGTAACTGGTAGGGGTGGCTGAGAAGTCCCACCCCCCTCTAAGGTCGAGGGTGGTTCTTCATCACTGGTGTCATCATCCTTAACAATGTCAGCAGCTCTTGCCCTTTTGGGCAATGGTGGTGGTGGCACGGTATCCTCTTCGCCAAAAGCAGACGCTAACTTCCTCTTGCGAGGGGGGAGGATCTGCTTCCTAGGAGTAAACATGAATAGAGCACCACCCGGACGCAGGCGGTAAGGTCGGAATGATGGTCGGCGCATAACTGGTACTCTTGCCTCCATCTCCGGCTCAGCCTCCATAGGAGCCTCGGGCTCCTAACCAACTACAACCTCCGGGTCATCCTCAGGTTCGGGAGCCTCATGCTCCACATCGTTCATATCTTCGGGATCCTCCTCGTAGTCACTTTCCGGCTCGGACTCATCACCAGCCTCAAGGACATCGGGCTCCACCTCGACCTCATCGTCTGAAACGTTGAAAATCTCGGGATGTGGGATGACGATGACTTCGTGAACGTCGTCATCGTCTGAGATGTAAATCGGGTGTGTCGGAGAAGCCATAGCTGTGACAACCGACAATATCCGTACAATATGATATAGCTAATGAGATGTATGTCATAGGAATGCACATGCAATGAAAATGTTTTTGAATGCGGGTCCCTAGAGTTATAGTCTAGGCTTGCTAAGACACCTAGTTAGCTATAACCATTAGCTCTGATACCAATCTGTCACACCCGCCACGGCGGAATCCGCGGGATGTAACGTTCATGGTTTTCATCGCATATGATTATCGCAAACACTTACATGACATTAATACCGAATGTTAAAAGTAGTTGTACAAAACATTACTTGTTTAAAAGTTTCAAAGATTTACAACAATAGCTTAACTCAATAAGCAATTAAAGGAAATCTTCCAAAAGTTCGGTACTTCGAAATGCATGCAAATCTAAACGTGAGACGCCATACTTGAATTAGTTACCTGAAAAACATGCTTAAAAATGTCAACATAACGTTGGTGAGTTCACAGGTTTATGTTACTTAAGGAAAACATTAAGTGGTAACAGGAAATCCGTATGATAAACAAAACAAGTTAGCGGTTGATTCATCGAAGTCTAGCTAGGACATACGAATTATGTGATGCACAAGCCTATTACCAAACCTTTAACGAATTCTTGAATTTTTGCCCTAGCCCATTGTACCTTTAAACAATGAGAACAACAAGACCTAATATGCAATCATTTGACCCTGTTGGTCACGGTTAGCGCGACTAACCATGATTGGGGTGTCAACCCAAATAGTACTATTCATATCGATCTATGGCTAAGTCCATAGCTAATGGTTATAGTTCAAAATACCGAGGACCTTTAAGTGTTAACTTATGCACACAAGGGAATCATATGCTTGTTTCTCGTTTTCTAGTTATCATACCATTTGAATTCAACATGTTTTTCCCCCAAATATGAAAAGCAGTAAAAAGGGGGCCGTGAAACTCACATGAGAGATGCTAGCAACAAAGCCGAAAACAGAAATAGACCCGACTTAGATACGTCCTAGAACACATAAGGACATCATAAGTCTTAACGAATTAACCTCTAGCATTACAAACTGGCAAAGTCGACATTCACCCAACTTAACTAGACTCAATTGGAAAATCACTTGTGTTTGAACGTGTGACTCGACGACCCGTTGGTGATAAGTCTTGGAATAATATGAAAATATATATTTATAAAGTATATAAATATAAATGATACAATTCTTGTAACTTGTTCTCGAATGGAAATAACACGATTGGTGAAACGGATTATATATATCGACTCGAGTGAAACGGTAATAAACATATATATATATATATATATATATATATATATATATATATATATATATATATATATATATATACATTAATTCTAAAGAAAGACCGTGTTTGAAAATACTACAAGTATTTATAAGTCTTTCGACTATTATATTTTTACAATTATACTTATAATATCCCAAATAAGTTAAACATATTAAATCTTATTTCTCGAACACAATTATATATACATATAATATATATATATATATTTAGAATTTACTTAAAATAACATCCACCAAGTTACCATATTAAGGTTTTTACGACATAAAATATTTCAAAAACAGTTATATATATGTATATTTAACGTCATAGAACGGTTTCTAGTTTTATGTTTTATATAAAAATAACATATTTTTCATTTCGAGAGAGCAGACTTATATATACATATATTCTTTTATAACCCGACATGTCCAACATTTTAACTAGTGTTTTTAATCTATCATTTTAACAAATACGATTTTATGGTTAAACTTTTATATGTTCACCAAAGTTTACATTTTTGGTTCTAAAGTCGTTTTATATATAAGTAAACAAGTCCATATTTTATATTTAGCCCATTTATTAAGTCAAAAGTCCAAATGCCCATAAGGTTCAAATCATCCCAAAAGGTCCAAATATGTCAAAGGGTTCAAGTCACTAAATAAACTTATAAATCATAAAAAAGACACGTAGCTTTTATACATAAATTTTATACAAACTCTTTGTACATTTTATGAAGTATGACACACTTTTTAAAAGATACACTTGATTAAAACCATAGATCCATAACTTTTATATTTTTTTTAACAACTTCTTTTGCTAGCTTTTCATTTAGAGAAAATCTATAGTTTTTGAAAAGTTCATTTTTATATAAAATTTTTTATAGAAGTTCTTTACTAGAGATTATATATCTTTTTTTTAAGTAAAATCTAGACTAGTAAAATGATCCATGCTTTAAGTATCAAGTTAACAAGCTTTTGGGTGAAGATTTCATGCATGGACTAACTTCATTCATCTAGAAATTTCAAGAAAGAAAAAGGGAGGTTTTTAACTTACAACAAAAGAGAAAATGAAGCAAAAATGATAAGAAGGAGAGTTCCAAGCTTAAATTCTTGACAAACCACCTTGAAAAAGTCTTGATTTCTTCTTGGTTTATAGAATTAAAAGTTTGGACAATATGGAGGTTTGTGTGTCTGCCGTAAGTAGAGAATAAGAGAAAGAGGAGTGTGACTTTTGTTGAAAGATGGAATGATAATATCTGTAAGGAAGGTATGGTATAAAGTCTTGGAAATATGATTTGGATTTGAAACAAGTATGGTTCATATCTTACACCAAGTCAAAGAGAAGAAAAAAAACAATAATGCTGGTGGGGCCCTCCTAGTCTTTGCCGTAGGTTTCAAAAGAAAGAAAACAATTTGAGTTGGTTAATTGACAGATGATTAATTATGTAGATATTTAAGTCATTAGAGTATTTAATCTTGGTTAGATTTTAAAATGGTGATTTAATTTGGTTTAATGCTCTTTATTTCATTTAAATATGGGTTAACTAGTTGATGAAAAATGTCTAATTATAAGATGTATAAATAATAGATACGCTTAATAATATACACGCACGATGATAATGTTATACGGTAAAACCTTAAATTACGCCGTCATGGATTATTTCATTTAACGAGGACTTTAAATCTTAAAATTAAATGTATAAATATAATATAATATTTTATGGGTCTTTGGACATTGTTTCAGACACTAATTTGATCACCAATGTTCGTTTTCGTCGAATTAACCCGAGCGTGCATACCGACAATTTTTGAAACTACCAATGCAAAATATACAAACTAACGGCTTTGCTAGACATGGAATGACCTAATTAAAAGTAATTAAGTCAAATATGAAATTACGAATCATAAACACGTTTAACGTACGTACGGATAATTACCGGATATTGTCGGTTGTCACAAATTCGAACCTAATTCTGGTAATCAAGCACTCCCTTAGCATCTTTTTCATATGTAAATCAAAAGCCCCATACTAACTCAGTCTTATATCACCGAATTAAACTCGAATCAGACCTAGGGTTCGTATCCATTCGGGTTTAGTCGAACACCACCCTAGACTCAACCTAAATCCAATTTATTTACATGGTTAGAATCGCGATCCTTTGTTGGTTGAAAGCCCTATGATTTCAGTCCATGATCTTATCGAATTCGAACAAATTAAATCTGTGTTCTTAAACTAGGGTTTCAGTTTTTAAAACATGTAATTAAACGAACCTAAACTTGATAATTTTGCAATCAAACTCACTCTCAGATTCGTATAATGCCGATGAACAAAACCCCTATGCTTTCTTGTTCAATCAAAATCCAAATCGATGGATTCGGGAAGGAATTTGGGATCGAGTCGCGTGGGAGGGATGAACACAGAAGTGTTCATGATTAAAACATTTCAGAACCGATTTTTAATGCGAAACCCTAGCGGGTTGGAGTGGTTAGTTCGTTGGACTGTGGGGGAGGAGACCCGGGTTCGAGTCCCTCCACCCCCATCTTTCTATTTAGCCACTTTTCACATTATATTTTTAAATAAAATTTATCCCTATGATATTAGAATATTATTTTAATATGTTTTGAGCCCGAAAACCACCCGTAGACTCGGGTTTGGTTTGTAACCTATATTTATTATTATAACCCAATTATAAAATAATGTAATTATATTATTTTCAACCCGTGACTCCAATTAAAAATAATATAAATATATATATTATTCTCACCACGTTCATATACTTTAAATAGCGTTTCAAACTAATTATAACGTAATTACTTATATTATTTTCTCACGTTTGTATTCTCGAATAAAAATAATATATTTATTATTTTTGCCACTTAAGCGATTATCGTATATTTTCTACGAGTTTAAAAATAATATATTAGTTATATTATTTTCTTAGGCCATTGTTAAATGATACAAATGCACAAATTTATTTATTAATTAATATCATTCGTATTAGAGATGTTCGACACGTAACGCATTTATCTTAATTATTAAATTAAGAAAATCTTATTCCCGTGGACACGTTCGTCTACTCATTGATCCTTGGAATGTCTTAAGACATTCAAATCTTCCTTGTCGTCGTCACAAAACCCCATTGTATCCCTAATTATTATGCTTATAATTTTAGGGCATACGTAAGCAATTCACAGGCAAACTCTTGTGTTTCCTACTTGCATCCTTGTATGGTGCTATCTACTACTCGTACACAACTCAGGTGAGTTTCATGGCCCCTTTTTACTTGTTTTACTATTGGGGGAAAACATGTAAAATAATGTTTGTCTGCGTACCTGTTTCTCCCACACGGGGAAAACAAGTAAAAGTATGATAGTTTGTGTTCATGTTTGTTTCTCCTCAACAGGAAAACAAGTAAAATATGTTTGTGTGTAAGCATGTTTCTCCCCCAATAGTAAAACAAGTAAAAAGGGGCCGTGAAACTCACCTGAGTTGTGTACGAGTAGTAGATAGCACCACACAAGGATGCAAGTAGGAAACACAAGAGTTTGCCTGTGAACTGCTTACGTACGCCCTAAAATTATAAGCATAATAATTAGGGATACAATGGGGGTTTTGTGACGATGACACGGAAGATTTGAATGTCTTAAGGCATTCCAAGGATCAATGAGTAGACGAACGTGTCCATGGGAATAAGAGTTTCTTAATTTAATAATTAAGATAAATGCGTTACGTGTCGAACATCTCTAATACGAATGATATTAATTAATAAATAAATTTGTACGTTTGTATCATTTAACAATGGCCTAAGAAAATAATATAACTAATATATTATTTTTGAACTCGTAGAAAATATACGATAATCGCTTAAGTGGCAAAAATAATAAATATATTATTTTTATTCGAGAATATAAACGTGAGAAAATAATATAAGTAATTATGTTATAATTAGTTTGAAACGCTATTTAAAGTATATAAACGTGGTGAGAATAATATATATATTATTTTTAATTGGAGTCACGGGTTGAAAATAATATAAATACATTATTTTATAAGTGGGTTATAATAATAAATATAGGTTACAAACCAAACCCGAGTCTACGGGTGATTTTCGGGCTCAAAACATATTAAAATGATATTCTAATATCATAGGGATAAGTTTTATTTAAAAATATAATGTGAAAAGTGGCTAAATAAAAAGATGGGGGTGGAGGGACTCGAACCCGGGTCTCCTCCCCCACAGTCCAACGAACTAACCACTCCAACCCGCTAGGGTTTCGCATTAAAAACCGGTTCTGAAATGTTTTAATCATGAACACTTCTTTGTTCATCCCTCCCACGCGACTCGATCCCAAATTCCCTCCCGAATCCATCGATTTGGATTTCGATTGAACTAGAAAGCATAGGGGTTTTGTTCATCGGTATTATACGAATCTGAGGGTAAGTTTGATTGCAAAATGATCGAGTTTAGGTTCGTTTAATTACATGTTTTAAAAATTGAAACCCTAGTTTAAGAACACAGATTTAATTTGTTCGAATTCGATAAGATCATGGACTGAAATCATAGGGCTTTCAACCAACAAATGATCGCGATTCTAACCATGTAAATAAATTGGATTTAGGTTGAGTCTAGGGTGGTGTTCGACTAAACCCGAATGGATACGAACCCTAGGTCTGATTCGAGTTCAATTCGGTGATATAAGACTGAGTTAGTATGGGGCTTTTGATTTACATATGAAAAAGATGCTAAGGGAGTGCTTGATTACCAGAATTAGGTGCGAACTGGTGGTGTACGACTAGAACTTAGTTTCGACTTGCGTATGTTAGTCTCTGACGACTCCGGCCTCGACTCCAACCACGTTCGTGTGTGTAAAAGTTCAACAGAGGTGCGCGTAAGGTGTGGGAAGTGTTTTATTGCAGAATGGTAATCGAAATTAGTCGAATTCGAAGGTTCATGTTAGGGGTCGACGGTTGCGGAGTTAAAGCTCATAATTGGGATTAATTCGTGTCTAATAATGATGTTAAACTGCTCAAAGATGTCATTTATTGCATTTAGAGATGATTCAGTTACAAATTTGAGTGCTTAACGAGTTATGAGTTTGAATTCGAGCCAAGAATCCATGGGTTTGACTTTTAAAAGTCAACAAAAAACAAAACTCCTCAATCTTGACTTTTCTGAGTCAACAGATTGAGTTTAGGATTATTACATAATCAGTCCCTGTAGTTTTAGTTGGAATAATGATAGGAATAGTCCCTGGGGTTTGAGATAAGTTAGCTAGGTTAAGGTTTAACTGGATTTAACTAACGGAGTTAGTCTAAAAAGTTGGATTGTCACATCATCCTCTAGTTGAAAGAATTTTCATCCCGAAAATTAAAATAAAATAAAATAAAATTTCCCAGATGTCACATCATCCCCTAGTTGAAAGAATTTTCGCCCCGAAAATTAAAATAGTAACTTAAGAGTTTTACGTGGAGTGCTTCAATAGATGAGGATACTTGCGCATCATCTGATTGTCACTCTCCCACGTGAATTCCGGTCCGCGTTTCAAGTTCCAACAGACTCTGATAATAGGGATTTTACTGCGTTTTAACATTTTGACTTCCCTATCCATGATTTCTACCGATGCTTAAATGAAGCGTAGCTATTCATCGATTTGTAGTTCCTCCAGAGGAACCGCGAGTGTCTCGTCTTCTAGACATTTCTTCAAGTTTGAGACATGAAAGACGTTGTGTACACCACTAAGTCTTTCCGGTAGGTCCAGTTGATACACTACTGGACCAATTCTCTTCACTATCTTGAACGGTCCAACATAACGAGGATTAGTTTGCCTCACTTTTCGAAGCAGATTACACCTTTCCAAGGTGAGACTTTCAATAGGACCATATCACCTACTTGAGACTCTAACGGTTTATGATGCTTATCGGCATAGTTCCTTTGACGATCACGAGCTGCCGCCATACGGTATCTAATTTGAACGATCTTTTTAGAGGCTTCAAAGACGAGTTCAGGACCCGTAAGTTGGCTTTCCAAAACTTCAGTCCAACAGATAGGTGATCGGCATTTTCGTCCGTATAATGCCTTGAATGGTGCTGCTTTGATGCTAGTGTGATAACTGTTATTGTAGAAGAACTCCACTAAAGGCAAGTGAGTTTCCCAACTGTTACCGAAATCAATCACACAAGCTCGTAGCATGTCCTTAGGAGTTTGAATAGTATGTTCCGTTTAGCCATATGTTTGAGGATGGTATGTCATGCTCATATCCAGGCGCGTGCCTAGAGCTTTTTGTAAAGATTGCCAGAAATGTGAGGTGAATCGTGCGTCACGATCCGAGATAATAGAAATTGGCACTCCGTGCCAAGAGACTACTTCCTTTAAGTAAACACAAGTAAGTTTCTCCACCTTGCCAGTCTCTTTGATTTCTAAGAAATGAGCGGGTTTATCAAACGATCGACGATCACCCAGATGGTGTCGCATCCGGTATGAGCTCGGGGTAGTATAGTGATAAAGTTCATGAAAACCTGCTCCCATTCCTACATTGGAATTTCTGGTTGTTGGAGCAAACCAGAAGGTTCTTGGTACTCGACTTTGACCTTTGAGCAGGTCAGGCACTTGCTCAAATAGGTTGCTATATCGGCTTTTATGTTCGGCCACCAACATAGAACCTTTAGGTCATGATACATCTTGTCAGAACCTGGATGAATAGAGTATCGAGATTTGTGAGCTTCATCCATAACCAGTTCTCTTAAGTTCCTATACGTTGGAACACATATTCACTCTGCCAGGTAGCGAATGCCATTTGATTTGACTTCCAGTTATTCTTCCATACCGTGTGTAGCTTCCAGCGGTAGGTTTTCCTCTTTAAGGGCTTCGAGCTGAGCACTACGAATTTTGTCAGGTAATCCGGTGTGAATAGTAAGCTGTAATGCTCGAACTCATTTGAGTTTGGTGTCCTTATGGCTTAAGGCATCGGCTACCACATTAGCCTTCCCTGGATGGTATCTGATTGCACAGTCATAGTCGTTCAAGAGTTCAACCCAACGTCGTTGTCGCATGTTCAACTCTTTCTGCTCAAAGACGTGTTGAAGACTCTTGTGACCGGTGTAAATGGGGCACTTGGAACCGTACAAGTAATGTCTCCAGATCTTTAGTGCAAATACCACAGCTCCCAACTTTAAGTCATGAGTCGTGTAGTTTTTCTCATGAATTTTCAGTTGACGAGAAACGTATGCGATAACTTTCTCTTGCTGCATTTAAAACACAAATAAGACCTTGAATAGATGTATCGCAGTACACTACAAAGTCATCCGTTGCCTCAGGAATAGATAGGATGGTGTACTGTAGAGTTTCAGTTTAATCTATTGAAATGCTGACTCCTGAGTGTCACCCTAGTTATAGGGTTTACCTTTTTGAGTTAAGACAGCGAGGGGTTGAGCAATCTCGGAAAATCCCTCTATTAAACGATGGTAATATCCAGCCAATCCCAGAAATTTTCGCATTTCTGTTGGAGTCGTCGGTGCCGCCCAATCCTTGATGGCTTCTATTTTAGATGGGTCGACATGTATTCTTTTCTCATTAACTACATGGTCTAGAAGTTGAATCTTCGTGAATGCAGAATTCACACTTAGAGAATTTGGCATACAATTGCTCTTGTTTCAGCAATCCAAGGATTAAGTGTAGGTGCGACTCATGTCCTTCCTTGTTCTTAGAATAGATGAGGATGTCAACAATGAAAATGATGCCGAACTAATCGAGGTAGGGTTTACACACACGGTTCATGAGGTCCATGAACAACTCGGGTGTGTTGGTTAATCCGAACGGCGTGACCAAAAACTCGAAATGGCCGTGCCGAGTTCTTAATGCAGTTTTAGAGATGTCTTAGTCCCGGTCTCTCAGTTGATGATCAATCTAAGATCTATCTTGAAATGGAAGCTTGATCCTTGGGGTTGATCAAATAGATCCTTAATGCAGGATAGCGGATAACGGTCCCTGTTGGTTACTTCATTAAGTTCATGGTAGTCGATGCAAATGCGGAAGGTCCCGTCCTTCTTCTTGACAAATAGGACTGGAGCTCCCCATGGTGATGAGCTAGGTCAAATAAAACCTTTATCTAACAACTCTTGCAGTTGTGTAGACAGCTCTTGCAATTCACTGGGTGTAAGTCTATAGGGTGCCCGAGCAATAGGCGCCGCCCCGGGTGCTAGATAAATTTGGAATTCGACTTGATGATGCGGTGGAAGACCTGGTAGATCTTCGGGAAATATCTCCGGATAATCACAAACGATCGGGATGTCGTCAATCTTCTTCTCCTCAGGTGGCTACTCGATGACGAGAGCCAAAATGGCAGTATGACCTTTACGTAGACGATTTTGTGCTTTCACGAAAGATATGATGCCCATGACAGCACCACTCTTTTCGCCTTGGATAGAAAGGTTTTCTCCACTCGGGAGAGAAAGGCGAACAATTATCTTATGACAGATAATCTTGGCTTGGTTCTTAGATAACCAATCCCTACCGGCAATTTTGTCAAAGTTGTCAAGTGTAATTGGTGTGAGGTCAATGTCAAACTTATGACCAGTCAATATTAGTTTACATCTCTAAAGGTTTTGAGTTGCTTCTGTACTAAATTTCCAATAGAGTTGGCGTACGACTTTACCAGCAGAAAGTTATGAGGTCACGATGAGGCTTCTAGTGAGACCCGCGTTTATGAGGTAAGCATTGGTCAACACAAAGGCTAAGAGGTTCATATGTAGGAAAGATTTTAATGAAATATATATATCAGGAGTACAAGGGATAGGACGTCTGTTTAAGTATTTGCGTTCAACTGATGATCAGTTAGATGAAATCCTTGTTTTCTAATGTCATTAGAACAACTGGATCTTTTTGTGAAAGAAGAAGTTCGTTTATAGAGTTTGATACCTTGGGTTATATATCAAATTAATCTGAGGATTATTCACCGGATAATGCGTTAGGGTCAATTGGAATTTATTGTTGGAGTGTAAGGAATAACGTATTAGCAGGAAGGAATTCTTCCAATTCCGCTTACATACTTGGAGTCGATGGGTTTACTATGAGCTTCTACTAGAGTTTCAATCGAGTTGGTTTCTATGGTCACGTTTGGACGAGAGTCTTAATTTCACTAAGACTCTTACATGAGTGAGATAAAATGATGGATTTCATTAATGATAGTCCAGTGTGTCCGTAAACACCTTCAACTTGATAGTCACGTCTATCAGTTGATGAACGAGTTTAACTATACCAACTAGTCGTTGAGTAGGTTACAAGAACTTCTATTGATAGTGAAAGTTTAAGTTTGTAGATTACTACTTAGGACCATTTATCAACACACTAGGCTTCACCAGGACTTACATGCACCTCAAATTATTATTACGTGTGCACCCGTAACGATAATTTGCTTTGCATGCTCACCTTTGTTCTTCCTGTCCTGTGTCATAATGTCCTTTAGGTTATATTGTTGAGTACATAGTGTTTTCAGATATAATAAGTCATCGAAAAGCTTAGTCATCAACTATACTTTGATCAATTAGAACTCATATCGGGATGAGTAGTCGAGGATGGTTTGATCCGAGTATTCACTCGAGTGAAACACAATACAGGAGTCCAATCCAGCGGATTGTAAATGAGAACATGTAACAAACATGTACATGAAATGCGACTTCGAGAAATGAAACTAATTCATGAATAAGTTACAGAAAGCAGCAAGGTAGCCGTCCTTTCAACTTAGTCAAGATAGGGTTTGAGTATGCATTGAGCAATGCGTTCTCAGATTTGTGGTCAATCTATTCTCAACAGAATTTCAACCAAAGAAGCGAGCCCATGGCTCGGGAAGGTGATAACATCTACGTGTTAATAGATTCTGCAATAATGCGTGTAACGGTCTGCCTTCATTCGGCGTATTGTTGCTGGCGGGTATAGTAGAGACTCGCCTCCGACGATCCCAACTCCCAAAGAGATATGCATTAGTGCTGAGTGTCGTCCATAACATGGACCTGAGAAAACCCACCATACCCGACTGATGGTGGTGGTGTGAGAGACTCCTCTGAAGGCTTCGTCTCGCTGCCCCCGGACGGAAGTGGATGATATTCTGGTGATTCCCCGAGTGTTTCCACTGGGAATGATGATGCAATGTGAATGATGTGTCCCTCGCCAACTGAGGGTGATACGGATGGTGTTACATGCCTGCACTATAATGTATGTATGGGTGTTATGTGTATCAGGTATGAGTGTTTGTGCCGAGTAACTAATGTGTGAGGTTATAGTCTAGTATGCAGTCCTAGTTCTCTATAACCAATGGCTCTGATACCAATCTGTCATACCCCCAAATTCCATTAATGGAGTTTTACCGTTTGGAAGGTGACACACCAGGATCTCAGTCATTAGTTACATCAAACGACACTATATGGGACTTGAAATGTCATAACATAAAAGTTCAGAATTAATGCGGAAGCGTAAACGTTAATATGAAATCAAAAGTAATACACGCAATAGACGTCAATCAATGTAAGTAAGCAAACTGTTTCAAATGTTTGAAATGGATGATATGACAGTAGGACTCCATGCATGTCCTAACTGTGCAACCTGTGCCTTAGCAACCTGAGAAACATGTAAGAAAAAGTGTCAACATAAGGTTGGTGAGTTCACAGGTTTCAAGTTTGCAATAAGAGAGTGTTTGGCAGATTATGTACATTCAATATGCATATCTATAGGTAGCTAGCCTATGTTCATGTCTTACTAAATCGCTCGCAACCGAAGCTGACTGTTTGTGTTTTTATGCCTCCTGCCAGGTCTATCAACTCTGGCAAATGTGAGTAGGCTAACATTTCACCCGTTCGACCTCCAATCGAGTTAGCGCGACTAACGCGGGTGGGGCTTGTCAAACCCAGTAGTACTACTAAACATTACCTCGCTAAGATCCATATTAACGGTTCGATGTATGATGAGGACTTTCAGTGATAGTGTGTCACGCTTAGCCTCAACAGTAATAACATATGAATTACAATAATCTAAAATAGTTGTGTCATGTTTTCTCCCCCAACGGGAAAAACATGTAAAATAATGTTTGTCTGCGTACCTGTTTCTCCCCCACGGGAAAAACAAGTAAAAGTATGATAGTTTGTGTTCATGTTTGTTTCTCCTCAACAGGAAAACAAGTAAAATATGTTTGTGTGTAAGCATGTTTCTCCCCCAATAGTAAAACAAGTAAAAAGGGGCCGTGAAACTCACCTGAGTTGTGTACGAGTAGTAGATAGCACCACACAAGGATGCAAATAGGAAACACAAGAGTTTGCCTGTGAACTGCTTACGTACGCCCTAAAATTATAAGCATAATAATTAGGGATACAATGGGGTTTTGTGACGACGACACGGAAGATTTGAATGTCTTAAGACATTCTAAGGATCAATGAGTAGACGAACGTGTCCACGGGAATAAGAGTTTCTTAATTTAATAATTAAGATAAATGCGTTACGTGTCGAACATCTCTAATACGAATGATATTAATTAATAAATAAATTTGTGCGTTTATATCATTTAACAATGGCCTAAGAAAATAATACAACTAATATATTATTTTTAAACTCGTAGAAAATATACGATAATCGCGTAAGTGGCAAAAATATAAATATATTATTTTTATTCGAGAATACAAACGTGAGAAAATAATATAAGTAATTATGTTATATTTAGTTTGAAACGCTATTTTAAGTATATAAACGTGGTGAGAATAATATATATATATATATATATATATATTATTTTTAATTGGAATCACGGGTTGAAAATAATATAAATACATTATTTTATAAGTGGGTTATAATAATAAATATAGGTTACAAACCAAACCCGAGTCTACGGGTGATTTTCGGGCTCAAAACATATTAAAATAATATTCTAATATCATAGGGATAAGTTTTATTTAAAAATATAATGTGAAAAGTGGCTAAATAAAAAGATGGGGGTGGAGGGACTCGAACCCGGGTCTCCTCCCCCACAGTCCAATAAACTAACCACTCCAACCCGCTAGGGTTTCGCATTAAAAATCGGTTCTGAAATGTTTTAATCTTGAACACTTCTGTGTTCATCCCTCCCACGCGACTCGATCCCAAATTCCCTCCCGAATCCATCGATTTGGATTTCGATTGAACCAGAAAGCATAGGGGTTTTGTTCATCGGTATTATACGAATCTGAGGGTGAGTTTGATTGCAAAATGATCGAGTTTAGGTTCGTTTAATTACATGTTTTAAAAACTGAAACCCTAGTTTAAGAACACAGATTTAATTTGTTCGAATTCGATAAGATCATGGACTGAAATAATAGGGCTTTCAACCAACAAAGGATCGCGATTCTAACCATGTAAATAAATTGGATTTAGGTTGAGTCTAGGGTGGTGTTCGACTAAACCCGAATGGATACGAACCCTAGGTCTGATTCGAGTTCAATTCGGTGATATAAGACTGAGTTAGTATGGGGCTTTTGATTTACATATGAAAAAGATGCTAAGGGAGTGCTTGATTACTAGAATTAGGTTCGAATTGGTGGTGTACGACTAGAACTTAGTTCCGGCTTGCGTGTGTTAGTCTCCGACGACTCCGGCCTCGACTCCAACCACGTTCGTGTGTGCAAAAGTTCAATAGAGGTGCGCGTAAGGTGTGGGAAGTGTTTTATTGCAGAATGGTAATCGAAATTAGTCGAATTCAAAGGTTCTTGTTAGGGGTCGACGGTTACGGAGTTAAAGCTCATAATTGGGATTAATTCGTGTCTAATAATGATGTTAAACTGCTCAAAGATGTCGTTTATTGCATTTAGAGATGATTCAGTTACGAATTTGAGTGCTTAACGAGTTATGAGTTTGAATTCGAGCCAAGAATCAATGGGTTTGACTTTTAAAAGTCAACAGAAAACAAAACTCCTCAATCTTGACTTTTCTGAGTCAATAGATTGAGTTTAGGATTATTACATAATCAGTCCCTATAGTTTTAGTTGGAATAATGATAGGAATAGTCCCTGGGGTTTGAGGTAAGTTAACTAGGTTAAGGTTTAACTGGATTTAACTAACGGAGTTAGTCTAAAAAGTCGGATTGTCACATCATCCCCTAGTTGAAAGAATTTTCGTCCCGAAAATTAAAATAAAATAAAATAAATTTTCCCGGATGTCACAGCCAACCTCTTCGACTACCCACCGCCTCCATCGTCACTTGGCATTTCTGACCACCCCTCGATGCCATCTTCATCATCATGCACTCGAAACCCTAATCAGGTTTGATGTAACACGAAAAGAAAAAAAAAACGGTAAAGAGGATGAAGGTTACCTGATCGGATTGCCACCTTCGTGTCGCGCCACCGTCGAGATCCCCTCCCTTCCAGCTGTTTCCCTCTCGTCTATCGCCGTCGTCACGCATACCTAGCCAAAGTGGCGTAGGGTTTGCCTAGTGATGGCCTTTAAAGCCTTGCGAATTTGCACTCTAGTCCTCGAGTTTCCTTTTCACGCGTTTTGATCTCAATCCGTTCCTTTTAAACATACTAGCCATATTTTTTAGTAGTTAAACGCACCTCCTTCGGTTAACCCTACTTATCATTACATTTAAATAAGATTCGGGTCATTCATTAACTCGAACCATTAAATCTTGGATTATCGGGATTTTAGAACACTATGATGCCAGAGCAACAACCACCACCACCTGCATTGCCGTCAAAACCGATTCGGGAATTTGTTGTGGCAATTACCAACGCGTGTGGCATGCTTTTGAAGGATGGATTAGGTACTTCGAGTTCTTACGTGGTTGCAAATTTTGACCAGAAGAAGAGAACGTCGATGATTTCTGGAGTAGGTCAGAGTTATAGAGGTACCACCTCCGACGGAGGTTCTAATGGAGAATTTGCATCCACCTCCAATTGTACCTCCACCTGTGGTGACAGTCGAGATATAAAGCATCATCATCAACATCATCATTCAAGGATTCCACCTCTGGTTAATCTAGAATCTTTGTCGAAAATGAGAAGGATGCAGGCAAGAAGAGTTGTCGAAATCGGAGGAAGTGAGCGAGTTAGGGTTTTGGCACTGCCATCGTTAATTGGTGAAGGGGAAGAGGGCGACTACCTAAGGTAAGACACATGTTGGAACAATCAATTTGAATTAACCCTATAAACAAACTTGATTGAACTCATACAAATGAACCGGAATGATTATGGAGATGGGGAATTAAGACGATGGAGTTGGGCCCACAATACTTACGGTTTTACTTTTATTTTTGATTTTATAATAGTAAGGGTATTTTGGTTATTTAAAAAAAACTAACTGAATTAAGTCATTTAACACTTAATAATAGTAGTACTACATAATATCATCACCGGAGCATATAGATTCAACATCTTGCTCACACTGCAGTAGATATTCGTTTACTTTCATAATTCGTGAGTTACATATACCTACTGTAAATCCACTCACACTCTGGTGTGACGACATTCGTGCTATATACTTGACATTCAACTATGTGTTTCATCAGCGTACGACAACTTGAGATTGATTTACACTTCATCGTAGATACTGTACTTACATAGAGTCTTCGACTTCATCGTGTTCTGATTGATACTCATTTTGTTAAAAAAATCACTAATGGTTTATGTGTTGGGATATCGTGCACCGGTCTTAACATTTAAAACAAACCTTTTAAAATCCGATTTACAATGGCAGAAGTGTTTACAATAGCACACGATAATAAAGATCAGATCTTTATCCGACAGTGATTCGATTTCACAACGTTTAGACAATAATAATAAATATATAAAACACACAACCATAGGATGTTTCGGGTTTTTATACCTTTGACGAAAAACCTAAAATCACATGATGGATGCAACGAATGTCACGCTAGATGACTTGTTCAAGAACCCGCAAAACTGATATCGTCTAACAAAATCTCACGCGTAAACCGGTTCACGTGGAATCCGGCTCACGGCGACGACAGCGGCGTCGGATGACGGCTCGCAGTGGCGGCTCGGTGGTCGTCGACGGCTGATATGTCATCATTTATACATGTTTTACATGCATAATAATCCCCATATTATGGTACTAGTTGAATAATAACCTTTCAATTGATGCTTAAAATGTTTATATTTTGCAAATGCAGGTTATTAGGTGTTAATATTATAAATCAAGCTAAATTGTGACAATCCGGACTTTTAGGGTTAACCTCGTTAGCAATCCAGTTAAATATTCCGTTACATCCTAACCCAATTAATCTAATCTTGAATCCCAGGGACTAATTCTATCATTTCTTAATCTCAAACTGCAGGGACTAGTTCTGCCAAGTCCTAAAACCAAAATTTTGACTTTCAAAGTCAAAATAGAAAGTGTTGTATTCCTGTTGACTTTCAAAAGTCAAACCGTGTGATCATTGGATCCAAATTCGAATCCTATAACTAAAAATCGTCCAAATCTGTAACCGATTAAGACATTAACACTATTAACGTTCTTCATCAACTCTCTAATTATCATCATCATTGTCGAATTAAACCCAATTATGAGTAATGAACCCGTAACCGTCGACATTCACCATTTATCTATCAATTTGGACGAGTTCTTGTGTTACTTTCATAAATCGAGCATACACACACCTTAGTCGCTCCTGTTAGAAATAATCCCATGCCTCAACTCGATCGGAGTAGCAGTAGGAGTCGCCGGAGACCAAGCCATTCACAGTCGGACCTGCGTTCACTCGATTACCTTCAATTCGGCACTCATTTTGGTAATCAAACACATCCTTCACTTCGTTTTAGTGTCTGGATTGAAAGCCCCATGGTTATTAGGGCTTGCAGTATCGAATCGAACACGAACCCGAATCTAGGGTTCATACAATTACGGTTTAAGCGAATTCAATTCTATACTCAATAAAAATTCAATTAAATTGTATCACTCGATTCGTAATCATCTGCTTTATGAAAGCTCTATATCAATTTAACCTGATAAAATTGAATTTTACCCAATCCATAACCTAGGGTTTGTTCGTAATTAGATTTGGGGGTTTCAATCTTAAACGTTATCTCAATCAAATTAAATCATGCCATTGTATTCACAATGTCCCGTTGAGTAAAAGCCCCATGTTTTCGTTGAGTTTTAACATCCATCTTGGTCGATTTGATTTGTGTTCTTGATCTAGGGTTTCGGCCCGTATTTTTGCTAATAATCAATCCTAAACTTATTAGATTTGCAACTAAACTAGGCCACAGATTCGCAATGATTCGACTTGCAAAACTCCTATGACCTTTGGATCGATCTCGGCTCGAATGGGGGAGGGTGCTCTCGGGAATTCCTAATTAAAACCCGTCGATTCCAAGTCTTGTTGCGATTGGATTGGTTAAAGTTGTTGACCGTTGGGGAGGAGACCCTGGTTCGAATCATCCTCCCCAGTTTTCTTTTTAATTGATATTTTGTTAATGTTTTAAATTTAAAAACAATTTCCACTATTATTATAATATTATATTAATATGTTTAAACCGGAAAAACTACCCGTGGACTCGGGATTTATTTTATAAACCATCCTTGATTTGTATTTCTTAATTTTATAGTAATTTGTATATATTATTTATCCGTCAATTCCGAATAAAATAATATAAATATATTGTATCATTTTTAACCGTGACTCTTGTTAAAATAATATATTTTGTTATATTATTTTCGCCACGTTTGTAAATTTTGTGAAACGTTTCAAAACTAATAAATAACATAATTATTTATGTTAATTACTCACGTTTATATTCTCGAATAAAAATAATAATTTTTTTATTTTTGTCGCACAATTTAACTATTTTTATTAATTCGCTAAACTTAAAAATAATATAATAACTTATATTATTTTACTAGACTTCTAGTTAACGAGAAAACGCTCGAATATATTTATTATATATTATTTTGTCATTCGTCGCATATCGTATATATATCTTAATTATTAATTAAAGCATTCCTATTCCCGTGGACACGTTCGTCTACTCTTGATTATTAGAGCGTTTCTTTAGGACGTTTCTCATTCCGTGTCGTTGTCACAATTCCCATTATATCCCTAATTGTTATGTTGTAATTCTAGGGCAGCCGTTTCAGGCTAACGTTTGAGATTCCAACCACGTACTTGTGTGATTACTACCTACGCAACTCAGGTGAGTTTTCACGGCCCCTTTTACTGTTTTATCTTGGGGGGAGAAAACATGTCGCAAACTTTTTTTTGGAATATTGTATTCATATGTTATCAATGTTAAAGCTAAGCGTAACACGCTATCACTGAAAGTCCTCAACACACATTGAACCGTTAATATGGATCTTAGCGAGGTAATGTTTAGTAGTAGTACTGGGTTTGACAAATCCCACCCGCGTTTTTCGCGCTAAGTCGATTGGCGATCGAACGGGTGAAATGTTAGCCTACTCACATCACCGGGGTTGATAGACCTGGCAGGAGGCAAATAAATAAATGGTCAATTTCGGTTGCGAGCGCTTAAGTTATACATGAACATAGGTTAGATACCTATAGATACATATTGAATGATAAATAATCTGGTAAACGTTTATATATATACTGAAAACTATGAACTCACCAACCTCGTGTTGACATCTTTCTTACATGTTTTTCTCAGGTCGCTAAGATAAGGCACAGGTGCACATTAGGACATGCATGGGATTCTTCTATTTATTGTTGTTTTATTAAATTGTTCGGACTATTTTGAATTGTGTTTGGTTTGGACTTTTGGACTTTTTGGGCGCGTGTGTTTTGCGCATTTACTTATCTTTAAGCTTCCGCATTAAACTCTGATTGTTATGATATTTTCAATTGAGTCCCATGTAGAGTCGTTCAATGTAACTAATGACTGAGATCCTGGTTTGTCACTTCCAAAACGGTAAAACTCCGTTAGTTGAAATTGGGGGTGTGACAGATTGGTATCAGAGCCATTGGTTATAGAGAACTAGGATTGCATACTAGACTAAAACCTCACAAATTAGTTACATGTCATAAACCTTGGTTGTTTGGCACGTATATGTTATATTACAGGATCATGTCGCCAAATCCGTCACCATCACCTAAGGCACCTACCGTATTGTCCCCGGAGCCCAAAAGGCGCCGGACTAGTTCTAGTGACAACTCGGTGGAATAGGGTGAACCTAGTAATGCACGAGCAAGGAACACGACACTTAATTGGAGTGCGTATCCGAAGATGATCCAAAGGTGGATCGAGATGGGAACTGTTCCATCGCCATACTTTGGTTCCACTTCCTCATCCGCTACTTTACCTAGCTTGCCATGCACCATAGAACAAGCTTTTGAAGCTTTCGTGTTTATCATAACTAAGGAGTTAAAGGAGATGAAGGAGTCCACTGATGAGATACATGGCATTCTAGAGCGAGAGCCACAAGTGGAAGAAAACAAGGAGTAAATAGAGCATCTGACCGCTGAGCTAGCAGCAACGGATCAGGTCCATAACCTTTTGGTGGATCGAGTTACGCATTTGGAGACGAGGGTGGACACCTCGGACCATGATGTAGGAGGAATTCTGGAGAGAATGGCTAATCTGGAAGCCCAGCTTCAAGTAGCAGACCATGCTGCTGAAGGACTTCGGGAGAGAGTGACTAACTTAGAAGCCCAGCTACATGCAGCCCTATTTCCAGAGGACATTCCACTTTCGGACGACGAGGAGGAGCCCTTCGAGGATGAGCCCTTAGAGGAGGAGCCACCCGAGGAGGAACCGGTGGAGATCGACGATGCACAATCATACGTTTCTTCCAATGACGAGGATGTTTGATGATCTTTCTATTCTATCCTTCCTTTTCATTCATGTTTCGCTTATGTTATTTCTCATTTCAAACCTAGATGGGTAAGGTTGTTCCCATTCAATAAAAGCATGAGAAGTTTAATGTTTGAGTTATTTATTTTGTAGCCTTACAATTTATTTAATTTTCAAAATGTTAGATGTTGTATTTCCTTACTTGTATATAAATAATGTTCAATATGCGATATATTTCTCATTGTTTTGTATTTGTGAATGTGAAGAATCATGTCGGGAAGAGGACGCGGAGGTCGTGTTGGTGGCCGAAGTACCATCAACATGACAGCAGCTGAGCTGGCGGCACTAATCAATGATAGTGTGGCAGAGGCTCTCGCAACACAGAATGCTGCAGGTAAATAATTTAGCTATTGACTAATGAGGTCAATCCATCTCTTAAAGCGCCTTTCCTAAGCTCAATAATCCCAACCCTATATTATGATTCTAAATCCAGGTCAGCAGAATCAGCAACCATCCTGCACCTTCAAGACATTTATGGACTGTAAGTCCCACATTTTTAGTTGAGGCGAAGGGGCTGTCGGACTACTCCGTTGGTTCAAAAAAGTAGAACCGGTGATTGCCATGTGCAACTGCGCAGTGGCCAATCAGGTCAAATTCACCGCTGGAACTTTGGAAGGCCCGGCTCTCACGTGGTGGAATGCACAGGTCCAGATGTTGGGTCTAGTCATGGTAAATGGACTCCCGTGGGAGGAGTTTAAGACAATGATGAAGGAGGAGTACTGTCATCGCGATGAAATTTAGAAGTTGGAAGGAGAATTTTGGAACCTAAAAATGGAAGGTTCTGAAACTGAGTTGTATACCACCCGCTCCCATGAGTTTGCTACCATGTGCCCACATATGGTGACTCCGGAATACAAGAGGATTGAGCTGTATATTGGAGGACTAGTGCCTCAGATTCAAAGTATGGTTACTTCGTCCAACCCTACTACCATCCAGCAGACGATCAGACTAGCCCACAAGCTAACCGACCAGGCGGTGACTCAAGGGACTTTACCCCTGAGGGGTTCGGTCTCTAAATCTACCGACAATCATAAACGAAAGTTTGATCACCACTCCAACTCTCACTCCAGATCCAAAGGACCCCAGCCCAACCAACCCCAGCCTAACCAACCCCAGCAGCAGCAGCGTAGGTTTGAGCCTACTAAGAACTTCAACCAAACGACATCTTTAAATCAAAATCAAGGTGGTTATGCGGGAAAATCTCCTAAGTGTAACAAGTGCAACTTCCATCACTTTGGGGTTTGCAACCGTTGTCAGCGGTGTGGCAAAATAGGTCATGCTGCCAAAGATTGTAGGGGTGAGTTGCAAGCCAAGCAGCCTTTTCAACAGCCTGGGTCTACAAGGGGTTGTTTCGAGTGTGGGAAAGAGGTACATTTTCAGAAGAATTGTCCTCAGTGAAAGAAGGGAGGTAATGGAAACCACAACCCTAATCAGAATAACAACAATGGTGGCAACAATGGCAATAACAGAGGAAATGGTGCGAAGTGACGAGCCTTCGTGCTAGGATCTGGAGAAGCTCGTTATGATCATAATGTGGTCACCGGTAAGTTTCTCTTAAATAATTACTTTGCTTCTGTCATTTTTGACACTGGTGCTGATAGGAGTTTTATATCTAAGAAAGTTAGTGATATGATAAAAGGAACTCCAACTATGTTAGAAGCTAAGTATGTAATAGAGATAGCTAATGGTCAAATAATTGAAGAAACTCACATTCTTAAGGGATGTAAGCTTGAGCTAGCTAGACATATACTCGATATCGAACTTATGCCGGTCACACTTGGTAGTTTTGATGTAATTATCGGCATGGATTGGTTATCTAAAAACCAAGCCGAAATCATCTGCCGTGAGAAAATTGTTCGCATTCCTCTCCCGAGTGGAGAAACCCTTTCTGTTCAGGGCGAAAAGGTTGGTGCAGTCATGGGCATCATATCCTTTATGAAAGCACAGAAATGCCCTCGAAAAGGGCATACTGCTATTTTTGCTCTCGTTGATGAGCAGCCATCAGAAGAGAAGAAGATTCATGACATTCCCATCGTTCGTGAATTTCTGGAAGTATTTCCCGAGGATTTGCCTGGTCTGCCACCACACCGTCAAGTTGAATTTCAAATCAATCTAGCTCCCGGAGCGGCACCGATCGCTCGGGCACCTTATAGACTGGCACCTAGTGAATTACAAGAGATATCTACTCAGTTATAGGAATTGTTGGATAAATGTTTTATCCGACCTAGCTCATCGCCATGGGGAGCACTGGTCCTGTTTGTCAAGAAGAAGGACGAAACTTTCCGTATGTGTATCGACTACCGTGAACTGAATAAAGTCACAATCAAGAACCTTTATCCTTTGCCTCGTATAGATGATCTATTTGATCAAATCCAAGGATCAAGTTTCTATTCCAAGATAGATCTTAGGTCTGGTTACCATCAATTGAGAGTCTGAGATGAAGATATATCTAAGACTGCTTTCAGGACAAGGTACGGCCACTACGAGTTTATGGTCATGCCTTTCGGATTAACCAACGCCCATGCGGTATTCATGGACCTAATGAACCGTGTGTGTAAGCCATACCTTGATCAGTTTGTCATCGTTTTCATCGACGGCATTCTTATTTATTCCAAGAACAAGGAGGAACATGATGAACATCTACGTTTAATCCTGGAATTACTTAAAAAGGAGCAGCAGTATGCTAAGTTTTCAAGGTGTAAATTCTGGATTTGAGAAGTTCAATTCTTAGGACATGTGGTTAACGAGAAGGGAATACATGTCGATCCATCAAAGATAGAATCCATCAAGAATTGGGCAACACCGACGACTCCGACTGAGGTGCGACAATTTATGGGATTGTCTGGATATTACCGTCGATTCATCGAGGGATTCTCTAAGATTGCACAACCTCTCACTACCTTAACTCAAAAGGGTAAAGCCTATAACTAGGGCGATAACCAAGAGTCAGCATTCCAACATCTTAAGCAGAAACTCTGCAACGCACCTATCCTATCTCTTCCGGAGGGTACAGATGACTTTGTGGTATATTGTGACGCATCAATTCAAGGTTTGGGTTGTGTTCTAATGCAACGAGAAAAGGTGATCGCATATGCTTCTCGTCAACTAAAGATTCAAGAGAAAAACTACACCACTCATGATCTAGAGTTGGGAGCTGTAGTTTTCGCACTTAAGATCACTACTTGTACGGTACCAAGTGCACTGTCTACATCGATCATAAGAGTTTTCAGCATATCTTCGAGCATAAAGAGTTGAACAAGAGACAGCGTCGTCGGGTCGAGCTCTTGAACGATTATGACTGTGTGATTCGGTATCATTCGGGTAAGGCTAATGTTGTAGCTGATGCCCTAAGTCGAAAGGAAACCAAGCCCACACGAGTTCGAGCATTACAGCTTACTATTCACCCTGGATTGCTAGACAAAATCCGAAGTGCTCAACTTGAAGCCCTGAAAGAGGAAAACCTACCGCTGGAAGGTACACGGGGTATGGAAACACAACTTGAGGTAAAATCTGACGGTATTCGCTACTTCGCTGAGCGAATATGGGTTCCAATATTCAGAAATTTAAGGGAATTGGTCATGGATGAAGCTCATAAATCTTGTTACTCTATTCATCCAGGTTCCGACAAGATGTATCATGACCTAAAGGTGCTGTATTGGTGGACTATGATGAAGGCCGATATAGCCACCTATGTAAGCAAGTGCCTGACTTGCGCGAAGGTCAAAGTGGAATATCAAAAGCCTTCTGGTCTACTCCAGCAACCAGAGATTCCCATGTGGAAATGGGAGTAGATATCCATGGACTTTATCACAAAATTGCCACGAACTCCTACCGGATGTGATACCATTTGGGTAATAGTCGATCGTTTAACAAAGTCCGCTCACTTCTTAGCAATCAAGGAAACTGACAAAATGGATAAGCTTACTCGTATTACTTGAAAGAAGTTGTCTCACGGCACGGGGTGCCAATCTCTATCATTTCGAATCGTGATGCACGATTCACCTCTCGTTTCTGGCAATCGTTACATAAAGCTTTAGGTACGCGTCTAGATATGAGCACATCATACCATCCTCAAACTGATGGCCAGACGGAGCGTACAATTCAAACTCTGGTGGATATGCTACAAGCTTGTGTGATTGACTTCGGTAACACCTGGGAGTGTCGCCTACCGTTGGTGGATTTCTCCTACAACATTTATCACACTAGCATCAAGGCAGCTCCGTTTGAAGCACTATATGGACGGAAATGCCTTTCTCCTATTTGTTGGGCCGAAGTTGGGGATAGTCAACTTACAAGTTCTGAACTCGTACTTGAAACTTCTGAGAAAATTGTTTAAATTAGAAACCGTATGTCAGCAGCTCGTGATCGTCAAAAGAGCTATGCCGATAAACGTCGTAAACCGTTAGAATCTCAAGTAGGAGATATGGTCTTGTTAAAAGTCTCACCTTGGAAGGCTGTCATTCGTTTTGGGAAACGAGGCAAGCTGAATCCTCGTTATGTTTGACCATTCAAGATAGTCAAGAGAATCGGGCTAGTAGCGTATCAACTGGACCTACCTGAAGGACTTAGTGGTGTACACAATGTCTTTCACGTATCAAACTTGAAGAAATGTCTGGCAGACAAGTCACTCGCGGTTCCTCTTGAGGAACTACACATTGATGAGCAGTTACGTTTCATCGAAGAACCTGTAGAAATCATGGATAGGGAAGTCAAAAAGTTAAAACGCAGTAAAATCCCTATTGTTAGATTCCGTTGGAACTCGAAACGTGGACCGGAATTCACATGGGAGTGTGAGGATTAGATAATACGCAAGTATCCGCATCTGTTCATGCAATCCACTTCAATCTATTAAGGTACTATTCTAATTTTCGGGATGAAAATTCTTTCAACTAGGGATGATGTGACATTCGAAATTTTTTTTTTACTTTGATTAATTTTCGAGAAGAAAATTCTTTCAACAAGGTGATGATATGACAATCCGGACTTTTAGGGTTAACCCCGTTAGCAGTCCAGTTAAATATTCCGTTAAATCCTAACCCAGTTAATCTAATCTTGAATCCCATGGACTAATTCTATCATTTCTTAATCTCAAACTGCAGGGACTAGTTCTGCCAAGTCCCAAAACCGAAATTTTGACTTTCAAAGTTAAAATAGAAAGTGTTGTATTCCTGTTGACTTTCAAATGTCAAACCGTGTGATCATTGGATCCAAATTAGAATCCTATAACTGAAAATCGTCCAAATCTGTAACCGATTAAGACATTAACACTATTAACGTTCTTCATCAAGTCTCTAATTATCATCATCATTGTCAACCATCGACATTCGCCATTTATCTATCAAATTGGACGAGTTCTTGTGTTACTTTCACAAATCGAGCATACACACACCTTAGTCGCTCCTGTTAGAAGTAATCCCACGCCTCAACTCGATCGGAGTAGCAGTAGGAGTCGCCAGAGACCAAGCCATTCACAATCGGACCTGCGTTCACTCGATTACCTTTAATTCGACACTCATTTCGGTAATCAAACACATCCTTAACTTCGTTTTAGTGTCTGGATTGAAAGCCCCATGGTTATTAGGGCTTGCAATATCGAATCGAACACGAACCCGAATCTATGGTTCATACAATTACGGTTTAAGCGAATTCAATCCTATACTCAATAAAAATTCAATTAAATTATATCACTCGATTCATAATCATCTGCTTTATGAAATCCCTATATCAATTTAACCTTATAAAATCGAATTTTACTCAATCCATAACCTAGGGTTGGTTCGTAATTAGATTTGGGGGTTTCAATCTTAAACGTTATCTCAATCAAATTAAATCATGCCATTGCATTCACAACGACCTGTTGAGTAAAAGCCCCATGTTTTCGTTGAGTTTTAACATCCATCTTGGTCGATTTGATTTGTGTTCTTGATCTAGGGTTTCGGCCAGTATTTTTGCTATTAATCAATCCTAAACTTGTTAGATTTGCGATTAAACTAGGCCACAGATTCGCAATGACTCGACTTGCAAAACCCCTATGACCTTTGGATCGATCGTTACCGATTTTGTGTCTTTGAGACTTGGATCGATCTCGGCTCGAATGAGGGAGGGAGCTCTCGGGAATTCCTGATTAATACCCGTCGATTCCAAGTCTTGTTGCGATTGAGTTGGTGGCTGGATTCGTTAAAGCTGTTGACCGTTGGGGAGGAGACTCGGGTTCGAATCCTCCTCCCCACTTTTATTTTTAATTGATAATTTGTTAATGTTTTAAATTTAAAAATAATTTTCACTATTATTATAATATTATATCAATATGTTTAAACCGGAAAAACTACCCGTGGACTCGGGATTTATTTTATAAACCATCCTTGATTCGAATTTCTTAATTTTATAGTAATATGTATATATTATTTATCCGTCAATTCCAAATAAAATAATATATATATATATATATATATATATATATATATATATTGTATCATTTTTAACCGTGACTCTTGTTAAAATAATATATTTTGATATATTATTTTTGCCACGTTTGTAAATTTTGTGAAACGTTTCAAAACTAATAAATAACATAATTATTTATGTTAATTACTCACGTTTATATTCTCGAATAAAAATAATAAATTTATTATTTTTGCCGCACAATTTAATTATTTTTATTAATTCATTAAACTTAAAAATAATATAATAACTTATATTATTTTCCTAGACTTCTAGTTAACGACAAAACGCTCGAATATATTTATTATATATTATTTTGTCATTTGGAGACGAGGGTGGACACCTCGGACCATGATGTAGGAGAAATTCTGGAGAGAGTGGCTAATCTGGAAACCCAGCTTCAAGTAGCAGACGATGCTGCTGAAGGACTTCGGGAAAGAGTGACTCACTTAGAAGCCCATCTACAAGCAGCCCTATTTCCAGAGGACATTCCACTTTCAGACGACGAGGAGGATCCCTTCGAAGAGGAGCCCTTCGAGGAGGAGCCCTTAGAGGAGGAGCCACCCGAGGAGTAACCGGTGGAGATCGACGATGCATAATCATATGTTTCTTTCGACAGCGAGGATGTTTGATGATCTTTCAATTCTATCCTTCCTTTTCATTCATGTTTCGCTTATGTTATTTCTCTTTTCAAACCTAGATGGGTAAGGTTGTTCCCATTCATTAAAAGCATGAGAAGTTTAATGTTTGAGTTATTTATTTTGTAGCCTTACAATTTATTTAATTTTCAAAATGTTAGATGTTGTATTTCCTTACTTGTACATAAATAATGTTTAATATGCGATATATATCTCATTGTTTTGTATTTGTGAATGTGAAGAATCATGTCGGGAAGAGGACATGAAGGTCGTGCTGGTGGCTGAGGTACCATCAACATGACAGCAGCTGAGCTGGCGGCACTAATCAACGATAGTGTGGCAGAGGCTCTCGAAACACAGAATTCTGCAGGTAAATACTTTAGCTATTGACTAATGAGGTCAATCCATCTCTTAAAGCGCCTTTCCTAAGCTCTATAATCCCAACCCTATATTATGCTTCTAAATCCAGGTCAGCAGAATCAGTAGCCAGCCTGCACCTTCAAGACATTTATGAACTGTAAGCCCCACATTTACAGCGGAGCCAAAGGAGCTGTCGGACTACTCCGTGGGTTCGAAAAAGTAGAATCGGTGATTGCCATGTGCAACTGCCTAGTGGCCAATCAGGTCAAGATCACCGCTGGAACTTTGGAGGGCTCTCACGTGGTGGAACGCTCAGGTCCAGATGTTGGGTCTAGTCATGGCAAATGGACTCCAGTGGGAGGAGTTTAAGACAATGATGAAAGAGGAGTACTGTCCTCGCGATGAAATTCAGAAGTTGGAAGGAGAATTTTGGAACCTAAAAATGGAAGGTTCTGAAATTGAGATGTATACCACCCGCTCCCATGAGCTTGCTACCATGTGCCCACATATGGTGACTCCGGACTACAAGAGGATTAAGCTGTATAGTGGAGGACTAGTGCCTCAGATTCAAAGTATGGTTACTTTGTCCAACCCTACTACCATCCAGCAGACGATCAGACTAGCCCACAAGATAACCGACCATGCGGTGACTCAAGGAACCTTACCCCCGAGGGGTTCGGTCTCTAAATCCACCGACAATCATAAATGCAAGTTTGATCACCACTCCAACTCTCACTCCAGATCCAAAGGACCCCAGCCCAACCAACCACAGAAGCAGCAGCAGAAGCAGCGTAGGTTTGAGCCTACTAAGAACATCAACCAGACGACCTCTTTAGGTCAAAATCAAGGTGGTTATGCGGGAAAATCTCCTAAGTGTAACAAGTGCAACTTTCATCACTTCGGGGTTTGCAACCGTTGTCAGCGGTGTGGCAAAATAGGTCATGCTGCCAAGGAATGTAGGGGTAAGTTGCAAGCCAAGCAGCCTTTTCAACAGCCTGGGTCTATAAGGGGTTGTTTCGAGTGTGGGAAAGAGGGACATTTTCGGAAGAATTGTACTCAATTAAAGAAGGGAGGTAAGGGAAACCACAACCCTAATCAGAATAACAACAATGGTGGCAACAACGGAAATAACAGAGGAAATGGTGCGAAGGGACGAGCCTTCGTGCTAGGATCTGGAGAAGCTCGTTATGATCATAATGTGGTCACCGATAAGTTTCTCTAAAATAATTACTTTGCTTCTGTCCTTTTTGACACTGGTGCTGATAGGAGTTTTATATCTAAGAAACTTAGTGATATGATAAAAGGAACTCCAACTATGTTAGAAGCTAAGTATGTAATAGAGATAGCTGATGGTCAAATAATTGAAGCAACTCACATTCTTAAGGGATGTAAGCTTGAGTTAGCTAGTCATACACTCGATATCGACCTTATGCCGGTCACACTTGATAGTTTTGATGTAATTATCGGCATGGATTGGTCATCTAAAAACCAAGCCGAAATCATCTGCCATGAGAAAATTGTTCGAATTCCTCTCCCGAGTGGAGAAACCCTTTCCGTTCAGGGCGAAAAGGTTGGTGCAGTCATGGGCATCATATCCTTTATGAAAGCACAGAAATGCCTTCGAAAAGGGCATACTGCTATTTTGGCTCTCGTTGCTGAGCAGCTATCAGAAGAGAAGAAGATTGATGATATTTCCATCATTCGTGAATTTCTGGAAGTATTTCCCGAGGATTTTCCTGGTCTGTCACCACACCGTCAAGTTGAATTTCAAATCGATCTAGCTCCCGGAGCGGCATCGATCGCTCAGGCACCTTATAGACTGGCACCTAGTGAATTGCAAGAGATATCTACTCAGTTACAGGAATTGTTGGATAAAGGTTTCATCCTACCTAGCTCATCGCCATGGGGAGCTCTGGTCCTGTTTGTCAATAAGAAGGACGAAACTTTTCGTATGTGTATCGACTACCGTGATCTGAATAAAGTCACAATCAAGAACCGTTATCCTTTGCCTCGTATAGATGATCTCTTTGATCAAATCCAAGGATCAAGTTTCTATTCCAAGATAGATCTTAGGTCCGATTGCCATCAATTGAGAGTCCGAGATGAAGATATCTCTAAGACTGCTTTCAGGACAAGGTACGGCCACTACGAGTTTATGGTCATGCCTTTCAGATTAACCAACGCACCTGCGGTATTCATGGACCTCATGAACCGTGTGTGTAAGCCATACCTTGATCAGTTTGTCATCATGTTCATCGACGACATTCTTATTTATTCCAAGAACAAGGAGGAACATGAGGAACATCTACGTTTAATCGTAGAATTACTTAAAAAGGAGCAGCAGTATGCTAAGTTTTCAAAGTGTGAATTCTGGATTCGAGAAGTTCAATTCTTAGGACATGTGGTTAACGAGAAGGGAATACATGTCGATCCATCAAAGATAGAAGATATCAAGAATTGGGCAGCACCGACGACTCTGACTGAGGTGCGATAATTTATGGGATTGTCTGGATATTATCGTCGATTCATCGAGGGATTCTCTAAGATTGCACAACCTCTCACTGCCTTAACTCAAAAGGGTAAAGCCTATAACTGGGGCGATAACCAAGAGTCAGCATTCCAACATCTTAAGCAGAAACTTTGCAGCGCACCTATCCTAGCTCTTCCGGAGGGTACGGATGACTTTGTGGTGTATTGTGACGCATCAATTCAAGGTTTGGGTTGTGTTCTAATGCAACGAGAAAAAGGTGATCGCATATGCTTCGCGTCAACTAAAGATTCAAGAGAAAAACTACACCACTCATGATCTAGAGTTGGGAGCTATAGTTTTCGCACCTAAGATATGGAGACACTACTTATACGGTACCAAGTGCAATATCTACACATCATAAGAGTCTTTAGCATATCTTCGAGCAGAAAGAGCTGAACATGAGACAGCGTCGGGTCGAGCTCTTGAACGATTATGACTGTGTGATCCGGTATCATTCGGGTAAGGCTAATGTTGTAGCTGATGCCCTAAGTCGAAAGGAAACCAAGCCCAAACGAGTTCGAGCATTACAGCTTACTATTCACCCTGGATTGCTTAAAAAAATCCGAAGTGCTCAACTTGAAGCACTGAAAGAGGAAAACCTACCGCTGGAAGGTACACGCGGTATGGAAGCACAACTTGAGGTAAAATCTGACGGTATTCGCTACTTCGCTGAGCGAATATGGGTTCCAATATTCAGAAATTTAAGGGAACTGGTCATGGATGAAGCTCATAAATCTCGTTACTCTATTCATCCAGGTTCCGACAAGATGTATCATGACCTACAGGTGCTGTGTTGGTGGACTAAGATGAAGGCCGATATAGCCACCTATGTAAGCAAGTGCCTGACTTGCGCGAAGGTCAAAGTGGAATATCAAAATCCTTCTGGTTTACTCCAACAATCAGAGATTCCCATGTGGAAATGGGAGCAGATATCCATGGACTTTATCACAAAATTGCCACGAACTCCTACCGGATGTGATAACATTTGGATAATAGTCGATCGTTTAACAAAGTCCGCTCACTTCTTAGCAATCAAGGAAACCGACAAAATGGATAAGCTTACTCGTATTACTTGAAAGAAGTAGTCTCACGGCACAGGGTGCCAGTCTGTATCATTTCGAATCGTGATGCATGATTCACCTCTCGTTTCTGGCAATCGTTACATAAAGCTTTAGGTACGCGTCTAGATATGAGCACATCATACCATCCTCAAACTGATGGCCAGACGGAGCATACAATTCAAACTCTGGAGGATATGCTATGAGCTTGTGTGATTGACTTCGGTAACACCTGGGAGTCTCACCTACCGTTGGTGGATTTGTCCTACAACAACAGTTATCACACTAGCATCAAGGCAGCTCCATTTGAAGCACTATATGGACGGAAATGCCGTTCTCCTATTTGTTGGGCCGAAGTTGGGGATAGTCAACTTACAGGTCCTGAACTAGTACTTGAAACTTCTGAGAAAATTTTCAAATTAGAAATCGTATGTCAGCAGCTCGTGATCGTCAAAAGAGCTATGCCAATAAGCGTCGTAAACCGTTAGAATTTCAAGTAGGAGATATGGCCTTGTTAAAAGTCTCACCTTGGAAGGGTGTCATTCGTTTTGGGAAATGAGGCAAGCTGAATCCTCGTTATGTTTGACCATTCAAGATAGTGAAGAGAATCAGGCCAGTAGCGTATCAACTAGACCTACCTGAACGACTTAGGTGTGTACACAACGTCTTTCACATCTCAAACTTGAAGAAATGTCTGGCAGACGAGTCACTCACGGTTCCTCTTGAGGAACTACACATTGATGAACAGTTACGTTTCATCGAAGAACCTGTAGAAATCATGGATAGGGAAGTCAAAACGTAGTAAAATCCCTATTGTCAGAGTCCGTTGGAACTCGAAACGCGGACCAGAATTCACGTGGGAGCGCGAGGATCAGATAATACGCAAGTATCCGCATCTGTTCAAGTAATCTACTTCAAACTCTTAAGGTACTATTCTAATTTTCGGGACGAAAATTTTTTCAACTAGGGGATGATGTGACTTCCGGAAAATTTTTTTCTTTACTTTGTTTATTTTTTGGGACGAAAATTCTTTCAACTAGGGGATGATGTGACAATCCGGACTTTTAGGGTTAACCCCGTTAGCAATCCCGTTAAATATTCCGTTAAATCCTAACCCAGTTAATCTAATCTTGAATCCCAAGGACTAATTCTATCATTTCTTAATCTCAAACCGCATGGACTAGTTCTGCCAAGTCCCAAAACCGAAATTTTGACTTTCAAAGTCAAAATAGAAAGTGTTGTATTCCTGTTGACTTTCAAAATCAAACCGTGTGATCATTGGATCCAAATTCGAATCCTATAACTGAAAATCGTCCAAATCTGTAACCGATTAAGACATTAACACTATTAACGTTCTTCATCAAGTCTCTAATTATCATCATCATTATCGAATTAAACCCAATTATGGATAATGAACCCGTAACCGTCGACATTTGCCATTTATCTATCAAATTAGACGAGTTCTTGTGTTACTTTCACAAATCGAGCATACACACACCTTAGTCGCTCCTGTTAGAAGTAATCCCATGCCTCAACTCGATCGGAGCAGTAGCAGGAGTCGCCGAAGACCAAGCCATTCACAGTCTGACATGCGTTCACTCGATTACCTTTAATTCGGCACTCATTTCGGTAATCAAACACATCCTTAACTGTTGGAGCATATTCTGGTGACAACGAGCTTGAAGATATTATGTCTTAGTCTTAGAGTCTTTGACTTGTAATTGATAGAATTGTTAGAAACAGTTAAAGGGGAGTCTGTTTGGACATGTTTTGTAACTGCTGATAAAATTTTGTATAAGTTCGTAGAGAGGCGAACTTAACAAGTTCGCCTAAGTATCTTTAGGAGCGAACTTGTTAAGTTCGCCTAGCCTATTAGAGGCGAAATTAATAAGTTCGCCTAAGCATCTTTGAGGCGAACTTAATAGCAGGTTTCTGTCTATATATAGATGTTTAAAGATTCAGTGAAAAAATGAGAGAGTAGTAAGACTGATCGAACAAGAATTCTGTAAACTCTGTGATTGTGAATACAAAGAGAAAGCTTTATTTACCGATGTTTCTATTGTCGATTGTTATACAAAGCGTTAATACGGTAGGATTCCGCACTCAGTGTTATCAAGACGTCTTATCACGAGATCAATCTGAGTTGTGTAATGGGGACCTACAATTCTGGTGACAACGAGCTTGAAGATATTATGTCTTAGTCTTAGAGTCTTTGACTTGTAATTGATAGAATTGTTAGCAACAGTTAAAGGGGAGTCTGTTAGGACATGTTTTGTGACTGTTTATAAAATTTTGTATAAGTTCGTAGAGAGGCGAACTTAACAAGTTCGCAGAGAGGCGAACTTAACAAGTTCGCCTAAGCATCTTTAGGAGCGAACTTGTTAAGTTCGCCTAGCCTATTAGAGGCGAACTTACATCTTTGAGGCGAACTTGTTAAGTTCGCCTATAGCAGGTTTCTGTCTATATATAGGTGTTTACAGATTCAGTGAAAAAATGAGAGAGCAGCAGAGGGACTTGAACGAGTGTAATTCAGAAAATCTGTAAACTATGTGTTTGGTGATATAAAAGAGGAAGTTTATTTACATGATTGTTTCTATTGTCGATTGTTATACCAAACGTTAATACGGTAGGATTCCGCACTCCGCGTTAACGATACGTCCTGTCACGAGATCATTCAGAGATGTGTAATGAGGACCTACATTAACTTCGTTTTAGTGTCTGGATTAAAAGCCCCATGGTTATTAGGGCTTGCAATATCGAATCGAACACGAACCCGAATCTAGGGTTCATACAATTACGGTTTAAGCGAATTCAATCCTATACTCAATAAAAATTCAATTTAATTATATCACTCGATTCATAATCATCTGCTTTATGAAAGCCCTATATCAATTTATCCTGATAAAATCGAATTTTACTCAATCCATAACCTAGGGTTTGTTCGTAATTAGATTTGGGGGTTTTAATCTTAAACGTTATCTCAGTCAAATTAAATCATGCCATTGTATTTGCAACGTCCTGTTGAGTAAAAGCCCCATGTTTTCGTTGAGTTTTAACATCCATATTGGTCGATTTGATTTGTGTTCTTGATCTAGGGTTTCGGCCCGTATTTTTGCTATTAATCAATCCTAAACTTGTTAGATTTGCAATTAAACTAGTCCACAGATTCGCAATGACTCTACTTGCAAAACCTCTATGACCTTTGGATCAATCGTTACCGATTTTGTGTGTTTGAGACTGGGATCGATATCGGCTCGAATGGGGGAGGGTGCTCTCGGGAATTCCTGATTAAAACCCGTTGATTCCAAGTCTTGTGACGATTGAGTTGGTGGCTGGCTTGGTTAAAGCTGTTGACCGTTAGGGAGGAGACCCGGGTTCGAATCCTCCTCCCCAGATTTCTTTTTAATTGATATTTTGTTAATGTTTTAAATTTAAAAACAATATTCACTATTATTATAATATTATATTAATATGTTTAAACCGGAAAAACTACCCGTGGACTCGGGATTTATTTTATAAACCATCTTTAATTCGTATTTCTTAATTTTATAGTAATATGTATATATTATTTATCAGTCAATTCCGAATAAAATAATATATACATATTGTATCATTTTTAACCGTGACTCTTGTTAAAATAATATATTTTGATATATTATTTTCGCCACGTTTCTAAATTTTGTGAAACGTTTCAAAACTAATAAATAACATAATTATTTATGTTAATTACTCATGTTTATATTCTCGAATAAAAATAATAAATTTATTATTTTTGTCGCACAATTTAATTATTTTTATTATTTCGCTAAACTTAAAAATAATATAATAAATTATATAATTTTCCTAGACTTCTAGTTAACGACAAAACGCTCGAATATATTTATTATATATTATTTTGTCATTGGTCGCGTAACGTACATATATCTTAATTATTAATTAAAGGGTTCCTATTCCCGTGGACACGTTCGCCTACTCTTGATTATTTGAGCGTTTCTTTAGGACGTTTCTCATTCCGTGTCGTTGTCACAATTCCCATTATATCCCTAATTGTTATGTTGTAATTCTAGGGCATCCGTGAGCCGTTTCAGGCTAACGTTTGAGATTCCAATCTCGTACTTGTGTGATTACTACCAACGCAACTCACGTGAGTTTTCACAACCCCTTTTACTGTTTTATCTTGGGGGAGAAAACATGTCGCAAACATTTTTTTGGAATATTGTATTCATATGTTATCAATGTTAAAGCTAAGCGTAACACGCTATCACTGAAAGTCCTCAACATACATCGAACCGTTAATATGGATCTTAGCGATGTAATGTTTAGTAGTACTACTGGGTTTGACAAATCCCACCCGCGTTAGTCGCGCTAACTCGATTGGAGATCGAACGGGTGAAATGTTATCCTACTCACATCGCCGGGGTTGATAGACCTGGCAGGAGGCAAATAAATAAACGGTCAGCTTTGGTTGCGAGCGCTTAAGTTAAACATGAACATAGGTTAGCTACCTATAGATACATATTGAATGATCAATAATCTGGTAAACGTTTATTTATATACTGAAACATGTGAACTCACCAACCTCGTGTTGACATCTTTCTTTCTTACGTGTTTTTCTTAGGTCGCTAAGATAAGGCACATGTTCACATTAGGACATGCATGAGATTCTTCTATTGATTGTTGTTTTATTAAATTGTTCGGACTATTTTGAATTGTGTTTGGTTTGGACTTTTGGACTTTTTGGGCGCGTGTGTTTTGCGCATTTACTTTTCTTTATGCTTCCGCATTAAACTCTGATTGTTATGATATTTTCATTTGAGTCCCATGTAGAGTCGTTCAATGTAACTAATGACTGAGATCCTGATTTGTCACTTCCCAAATGGTAAAACTCCGTTAGTTGAAATTAGGGGTGTGACATAAATCCTATCAAAACACCAAGAAATCACGCCTTTAGAATGATCATTCCCGAGCTTTGAACCCCAAGAAGTCAAAATTGGTCAACAACAGCTAAAGGGCAAAACAGGGAGAAGGCAAGGCAAGGCACGGTCTTGCCTTTCCATGCACGACCGTGCAAAGGCCAACTTGCTCCCCAAGGCTCTAGTACACCGTCCTCTGTACCCTGTTTGACACCCAAGGTGCTTGCACGCCCGTGCAAACCAATGCATGGCCGTGCGTTGCTCATTTTGAGGCCTATAAATAGAGGGCTTGATTTCTTCATTTGACACACCAATCCATACCTCAAGAACACACCAGAGAGAGCTTATTTCGTAGTTAGAGTAGTGAGTAGAGAGTAGAGGGGATTTTCCTCCTTTTTCCATAATAGGGGAGCCTACAAAACTCAGCGTTATGCTAGTTGTTATGGCTATTCGTGGCTAAAGCTCTTTGTATTGCTAGGGTAAAGATGATGTTTGGTGCATGTTAATGTTTAATGTATTAATTTAGTGGTATGTTTATGTCATTAATTATTCGCTCTTCAGACCACCTTTTGGTGGGCTTTTATTATTGTCTAAATCCATCTTTATATTTGTGAGTGTCTTGATTTTAAAGTGTAAGATCGTAAAACCTTTTTAATCAAAATTCCTTTGAAACTCGTACGTCTTTATACGAGCAGAGACTTATAAGCCAAGTCTTGGTCTATATTTCTAAGGTCGTACGTCTTTATACGAACTTATTATGTGACCAAGAATTGGTGAACTCATGTTGAGAACGGTACGTCTTTATACTTGGTCCCATTGTTACACCGCCTCCCGGTGAACAAAATATAAACACCTATTTAACTCTAATACAAATCATTTTATGTAAGATTTCTTAAACCAACCCGGAGATGACCATTCGAAGGGTTGAGGGTAAATGTTGTCCCTAACGGGAGGCACTACTATTTTAATTTAAAGATTATAATTCGTGAATCAAATGTCGTGAGGATGAGGCTTTAGCGGTAACCTAGGTCACAAGTTTGTAGTAGTCATACCACTGCATTAGTCAACTTAACATATCACGTACCAAGCTGATTCGAAGCCCAAAGCAATACTCTTTATGACCTGATCATTTCCGATATATTTAGTTTTCTGTTATTTACCATTCTGTTAGTGTAGGTCCCTCGGGTGTCTCGGATAGTCACATGAAAGTGTGTTCCTGGTCGAACCGGGTGCGGAATGCCCGTGACTAGGTGGAGTATCAATCAACACAAAGTAAACCGACAACAAAGACACAAGATACTTTCAAACTTCGTCTATTGATAATCATAACCGGTTACAGAGAGAATGAGTACATGCATACATTATGTCACTAACAGCTATATATACTAGAACTGTTGCCTGCGTACTTGCTAAGTGTGCAGGGCTTTGTTCCTGCGTACTTAGCAAATACGCAGACAATGTTCTTGCGTACTTGCTAAGTACGCAGTTTGAGCAACAAGCGCACTTGTTAAGTGCGCACAACACTTAACAAAGACGAATACAACGACAAGTACCTACGAACATGATTACAACTCGATAAACCAATACATACAAACGCTGATATACAAATACATAAAGACAATACATATGTAAAAACAATCTTCAGAGTGCTTGTCACAAGAATTACTTCAACAAACTCCCCCTTGACAACAGCTCTGGAGATGTCTACAGTCTGTAACAACTTTAGAGTAAACAGCTTCAGAGTGATTGTCACAAGAATTGCTTCAGCAAACTCCCCCTTGACAACAGCTCTGGAGTTGTCTTCAGTCTCTATCATCTGTGCAAGTAGTATTTATCTAACAACATCGTATCAGAGGTTCCCCAAGGTCAAAATCCATGAGCTAAAGGTCGACTATGTCAGGTTTGAGCTCCGTGACCAGAGGTTCCCCAAGGTGAAAATCTATGAGCTCAAGGACGACTATGTCAAATTTGAGCTCCATGAAACCGATGCCAGCATGGCTAATATGCTCCACGTCAGTAACCCAAAATGACGTATATAGAAAGATTCAGGAAGGAATCCCTAAATAGTCCTAGTCTCATGTTCAGCAACATACTTATTGTCTGAATTCTTTCGTATTTGTGTTTGGGAGGATGACTCGGGAAGGGAAACCTTCGACATCTCCATGGGTGTGTTTGGTCTGGTGCATCATCAGAGTCAGATGAATCAGATTCAGTCGCCTCAGAATCTGACTCTTCAGCACCATCTCCTCCTTCTTCTTCATCACCTCCATCAACAGTCATCTCTGCAAGAACATAAGAGAAACAACATTAGATCAAACAGAATCATTGGAATAGAACAAGCATGACATGGTATAGCACATGCACGATGAACTGAATTTCAAACTTAGAAAATTTCTGAGTGGCCCTTTCTGCGTACTTAACAAATATGCCGAAAAATGTTCTTGCGTACTTAGTAAGTACGCAAGAGCTAATTCTTGTGTACTTAATAAGTGCGCAGGAACTAACACTTAGGACTTTTACAAAATCCAAAATCAAGAGATTCAAAGTTTTAGATGATGATAGTGGTCACCACAATGTCGAAAAACCTGTTTAAGATCTATGGGACCGAGACTAACACCAATGAAATGCTAAAACCCGGTCTTTTGGACCTAACCTCGGTCCGACGCAAAACGATGGACACCAAGGGGTCAAACCCAAAATCAAGAGTAGTTAAGGATAAATTTAGAATACAAGAGCTTTGATTGATGATCATAAACTAGTTTTAGGGCTTAATTTCACTTAAAAACACCCAAAATCGGTCTAAATTTCAACACCAAAACCCTAAGCTCGCAAGTTCAAGAAATCGGTGCTTAACAAGATATTTTGCGGATGAAATGGTCCAAGATTCTTACCAAATGATAGAAAGGTGAAGATGAATCTATGATCGGGACGAAAAAATCGGTTTAGAAACACACGATAATTTGAGTGAAATCGAGCATAGGATGCAAACAGTGTTAAGACGATTGAATGAGATGAAACTTAGGAAAAAATTCTAGCACCCGTATATATACCCCACAGACACTAGCCGTGCGTACTTGACAAGTGCGCATGATTTAACTCCTGCGTACTTACTAAGTACGCATGACTTAAGTCTTGCGTACTTGATAAGTACACAGGTTTTACCTCATGCGCACTTAACAAGTACGTAGAGATCCATGTGTACTCAAAGTTTAACTCAAATTATGAAGAATGTCATGTCAAAAAGCGAACCAGATAAGAACATTCAATCAGGAAGTTTCAAAAACAATTCAAGGAAGATAAACACAAATATTTTTGGCATTTTTGAAAAAAATTGAACTGTATATAAACTTAAATCTTTTTGAGCTTTTCTGAATGAAGTTAATATGCACAAGAATATACACACAAGCTATTTTTGGGTCAAAGTTATGAGCAGCAGAGGATCACATCAGGCTATTGTAAGCAAAAATGATACACAATAAACATCAAAGAATATGGGATCATGTCATAGATTACTACTTATTCATACGTAATATGCAATATAAACAAGTAAATTCAAGTTGTCAATATTATAGGATTTGAAACCATAAGCATCTTTGCATCATGTTCTTGTGTGTTAAGGTACTTAATTATATGATATACAACGTGTACCCCACAGTTATGATACAGAAATTTAAATTGCACTATCTCAAGGCATCTAAGATTTTCCCAAAGATTTTTAAATCTCCAGAATGAAGTTACATTGTTTAGCACAGAAAAAAATCAAGCAAAATCCATAAGGATTATCAAGAATCATAAGATTCAGAATCGAGTGATTCAGTTGTCTTGGTTTGATTGGTTTTTCTTCTATGAATATCATATGATGATTCAGGTTAATAGATATGGAGTTTGAGGATTTAGGTAAGGGGATCCAACGTTTATCTAGATTTGAATTCAATGAATCAGGTATGATTCAAGGGTGAATATATGCTTAACGGTTGATGTCAAGACATATCTTGGCCTAACTTCCCATTGCATACTAGTGAGTATGGGCAGTGAACCAAAAAATTATGCTAAAGACATAACCCGAAACTGGTCTCTTAAGAAAATATTTGCTAAAATCTTACATCCTTTATCTGATAATGATCTTTTTGTATTCTTTTACACACACACACACTTGCATGCATGAGTTCAAATCACAGTCGTAGTCTAGATTTAGTTTCCACACTACTAATGATTCAAAAATGCTTATAACCTATTGACAATTCTAATTACTTGCAAATATTCAAATTAAGACTAAAACAACTTAAACATTCAAGTAATCATGACGCAATCATTTCCCATATGTGCAGTCTAAGACGTTTAGATCATTACTTATGTACTATCATTTCCTCTTTTCTTCAAATAACTTTGAAATTTTCTCCATTTTGTATTTTGTTTTGGATTTTTGTAAAAAAAATTTGAGAATTAAACAGAACTATACAGAAAAAATTTAAAAGAGATAAAGATTAACTTCCATGAAATGATTTGATTTAAAAAACGAGTTTTCTCACTTAGGATTGAACATTCCTATCAGGTTGACAAGATGTTCAAAACGTGTTCGATCAAACGCCTTAGTGAAAAGGTCAGCAATGGTTCTATGACGAGTTTAAACACCGGCATGAGGATCACCAATAATGTTTTCAATTGGATGATTCTTAGACACTCTCGTCTCTGGTATGAGCGGTTCCTAGAGATTTGTGTCTAGATTCGTGCTCAACTCCCCCATATTCTGTGTTCCAGAAGAAGAAGATTCATTGTTGATTGGATCAGTTGAAGCTTCATTTCCTACTTGAGTGTTAGGATTAGCTTGAGCGTCATTTTCGTCAACATGAACAACTTCATGTTAACTCCGTTAACAATCCCGTTAAATATTTTGTTAAAAACTTAACCCAGTTAAATAAATTTAGTTAAATCCTAACTTATTTAACAAAATTAAACCCCAAGGACTAATATTGTCAATATCTGGATTCAAACTTCACGGATCAAAGTTGTAATTAACCCAAACTCATTCTGTTGACTTTTGTAGTCAAAATTGAATAGAGTTGTGTCTTTGTTGACTTATGAAAGTCAAAATCATAACCTATTGATTCGAATTCGACTTCCACAATCAATTCCCGTTCGATTTCGTAACTGAAAACGTACGTGATATCACTATCGGCCATCATTGATACCTTAATCACGGCTTTAATCCGATATCAATCCCAATTATTACACATTAACTAATAACCGTCGACACCCGTTATGAATTCATCAAATTCGTCGAATGCTCGTATTATTTCCACAAATCGAACTCTCACACACTTCATTCGCATCCATTAGAAGTTGTAACACGCATCAATTGGGCCGGAATCATAGCAGAAGTCGCCGGAAACCAACCCGCAAGCCGTCGACACTCGTCGTAGTCGAACCCCATCAATCCGACATCCATTATGGTAATTGATCCCATCATTAGTTTCGTATTAACCTGATAATCAAAAGCCCTAACCTAATTAGGGTTCACATCATCGGATTTAACTCGATTGAATAAATAGGGTTCATATTATTTCGTTTTAGTCGAACCCTAACAATTCGATATCAAATATTGAAATTGAGCACACCCTTAGCTTCGTCTCAATGCATAGATTGAAAGCCCTATCATAATCGCAGCTTTCAACACTGAATTGAACACGATTGGGTTCTAGGGTTCATATCTATTAGGGTTTAATCGAACCCTAACCTAGACGCGGTCATAATCCAATTAAATTGGGTGGTTAGAATTGCAATCTCTCACTCATCGAAAGCCCCATGAATCTAACCCTAATCATTATAAGATTTATTCAATTTGATTCTTGATCAAACCTAGGGTTAGCGGTTTCTAAAACAAAAATTAAACGATGCTAAACTTAATGGTTTTGCAATTAAATTCACCCGCAAATTCGTATTTCACTGATGACCAAAACCCCTTTGATCTCTTGGGCAATCGCGATCGAATTCGAGAAGATTGGGACTGGGTTGGGGTTCGGCTTTGCAAGAGGGGGGAGCAGGGGGCGGTTAGATTAAAACCTTTTTGATCCGGGTTCTGTTGCGATTATCCTAGCAGATTGGTTGGTTAGAGTTGTTGACTGTTGGGGAGGAGACCCGGGTTCGAGTCTCCTCACCCCTGTTTTGGTTTTTATTTATTTTCTAGTCATAATTTCAATATAAAACCAAGTCCCATATTATTATATTAATATATATTGTGTTTTAAACTGGAAAAACCTCCCGTAAGCTCGGGATTAACCTCGTATGTCGTATTTTTAAATTAAAATGCATTTAAAAATATTATATAATATTTTCAAACCATTATCTTAATTAAAAATGATATATTATAATATCGTTTCGGTTATAAACGTCGTGTAACGTTTTAAAATAATAAATAATGTAATTATTTATATTAGTTACACTTGTTTATATCCTCGAATAAAATTAATAAATTATTATTTTTGCCACGCAGGTTAATTATTTGTGTTACTTCGCTAAATTTAAAAATAATATTATAAATTATATTATTTTCCTAGACTTCTAGTTAACGACAAAACGCTCGAATATAGTTATTATATATTATTTTGTCATTCGTTGCGTAACGTATACATCTTAATTACTAATTAAAGAATTCTTATTCCCGTGGACACGTTCGTCTACTCTTGATTATTAGAGCGTTACTTTAGGACGTTCAATCTCTCGTGTTGTCGTCTCATATTCCCATTGTATCCCTAATTATTATGTGTATAATTCTAGGGCATAAGTAAGCCGTTGCAGGCTAACACTCATGGTTCCAATCGTATTCTAGTGTGAACTACGTACGTTGTTTATGTGAGTTTTCACGGCCCCTTCTACTGTTTTAACTTGGGGGAGAAAACATGATTAAACTATTTTGAGATTTTCGTAATTCATATGTTATCAATGTTAAAGCTAAGCATAACACGCTATCACTGAAAGTCCTCAACACACATCGAACCGTTAATATGGAACTTTGCGAGGTAATGTTTAGTAGTACTACTGGGTTTGACAAATCCCACCCGCATTAGTCGCGTTAACTAGACTTGATGTCGAACGGGTGAAATGTTAGCCTACTCACATCGTCGGGGTTGATAGACCTGGTAGGAGGCAAATAAACAAACAATCAGCTTCGGTTGCGAGCGCTTAAGTTAAACATGAACATATGTTAGCTACCTATAGATACATATTGAAAGATCAATAATCTGGTAAACGTTTATTTTTATACTGAAACCTGTGAACTCACCAACCTCGTGTTGACATCTTTTCTTGCATGTTTTCTCAGGTCGCTAAGATAAGGCACATGTGCACATATAGGACATGCATTGGATTCTTGTATTGATTGATGTTTTATTAAATTGTTTGGACTTTGTTTTAAATTATGTTTGGTTTAGACTTTTGGACTTTTTGGGCGTGTGTGTTTTGCGCATTTACTTTTCTTTATGATTCCGCATTAAACTCTGATTAATATGATATTTTCATTTGAGTCCCATGTAGAGTCGTTCGATATTTTCATTTGAGTCCCATGTGAACCAAGTAATGCACGAGCAAGGAACAGGACACTTAATTGGAGTGCATATCCAAAGATGATCCAAAGGTGGATTGAGATGGGAAATGTTCCATCGCCTTATTTTGGTTCCACTTCCTCATCCTCTACTCAACCAAGCTTGCCATGCACCATGGAACAAGCTTTTACAGCTTTTGTGTTCATCATAACTAAGGAGTTATAGGAGATGAAGGAGACCACTGATGAGATACCCGACATTCTAGAACGAGAGCCACAAATGGAAGAAAACAAGGAACAAATAGAGCATCTGACCGCTGAACTAGCAGCAACGGATCCGGTCCATAACCTTTTGGTGGATCGGTTTACACATTTGGAGATGATGGTGGACATCTCGAACCAGGATGTAGGAGGGACTCTGGAGAGAGTGACTCATCTGGAAGCCCAACTACAAGTAGCAGACCATGCTGCTGAAGGACCTCGAGAGAGAGTGACCCACTTAGAAGCCCAACTACAAGCAGGCCTATTTCCATAAGACATTCCACTTTCGAACGACGAAGAGGAGCCCTTTGAGGATGAGCCCTTAGAGAAGGAGTCACCCGAGGAGGAACCAATGGAGATCAACGATCCACAATCATACGTTTCTTCTGATGACGAGGATGTTTGATGATCTTTCTATTCTATCTTTCCTTTTCATTCATGTTTCGCTTATGTTATTTCTCTTTTCAAAGCTAGATGGGTAAGGTTGTTCCCATTCAATAAAAGCATGAGAAGTTTAATGTTTGAGTTATTTATTTTGTAGCCTTACAATTTATTTAATTTTCAAAATGTTAGATGTTGTATTTCCTTACTTGTACATAAATAATGTTTAATATGTGATATATTTCTCATTGTTTTGTATTTGTGAATGTGAAGAATCATGTCGGGAAGAGGACGTGGAGGTCGTGCTGGTGGCCGAGGTACCATCAACATGACAGCAGATGAACTAGCGGCACTAATCAACGATAGTGTGGCTGAGGCTCTAGCAGCACAGAACGCTGCAGGTAAATGCTTTAACTATTGACTAGTGAGGTCAATTCATCTCTAAAGCGCCTTTCCTAAGCTCAATAATCCCAATCCGATATTATGTTTCTAAATCCAGGCCAGCAAAATCAGTAGAATCAGCAGCCAGCCTGCACATTCAAAACATTTATGGACTATAAGCCCCCACACCTTTAGTGGAGCTGAAGAGCTGTCGGACTACTCCGTTGGTTCAAAAAAGTAGAATCGGTATTTGCCATGTGCAACTGCCCATTGGTTAATCAGGTCAAGTTCGCTTCTGGAACTTTGGAGGGCCCGACTCTCACGTGGTGGAATGCTCAGGTCCAGATGTTAGGTCTGGCCATGGCAAATGGACTCCCGTTGGAGGAGTTTAAGATGACGATGAAGGAGTAGTACTATCCTCGCGATGAAATTCAGAAGTTGGATGGAGAATTTTGGAACCTAAAAATGGAAGGTTCAGAAATTAAGCTTTATACCACTCGTTCCCATGAGCTTGCTACTATGTGCCCACACATGGTGACTCTGGACTACAAGAGGATATAAATGTACATTGGAGGCTTAGTGCCTCAGATTCAAAGTATGGTTACTTCGTCCAACCCTACTACTATCCAGCAGACTATCAGACTTGCCCACAAGTTAAGTGACCAAGCAGTAACTCAAGGGACTCTACCCCAAGGGGTTCGGTTTCTAAACCTACCGACAATCATAAGCGCAAGTTTGATCACCACTCCAACTCTCACTCCAGCTCCAAAGGACCCCATCCCAACCAACCCCCAGCAGCAGCAGCGAAAGTTTGAGCCTGCTAAGAACTTTAACCAGACGACCTCTTCAGGTCAAAATCAGGGCGGTTATGCAGGAAAATCTCCTTAGTGTAACAAGTGCAATTTCCATCACTTCGGGGTTTGTAACCGTTGTCAGCGGTGTGGCAAAATAGGTCATGCTACCAAAGATTGTAGGGGTGAGTTGCAAGCCAAGCAGCCTTTTCAACAGCCTGGGTCTACAAAGGGTTGTTTCGAGTGTGGGAAGGAGGGACATTTTCAGAAGAATTATCCTCAGTTAAAGAAGGGAGGTAATGGAAACCACAACCCTAATCAGAATAACAACAATGGTGGCAACAACGACATTAGTGGAGGAAATGGTGCGAAAGGACGAGCCTTTGTGCTGGGATCTGGAGAAGCTCGTTATGATCATAATGTGGTCACCGGTAAGTTTCTCTTAAATAATTACTTTGCTTCTGTCCTTTTTGACACTGGTGCTGATAGGAGTTTTATATCTAAGAAACTTAGTTACATGATAAAAGGAACTCCCACTTTGTTAGAAGCTAAGTAAGTAATAGAGATAGTTGATGGCCAAATAATTGAAGCAACCAACATTCTTAAGGGATGTAAGCTTGGACTAGCTAGTCATATACTTGATATCGACCTTATGCCGGTCACACTTGGTAGTTTCGATGTAATTGTCGGCATGGATTGGTTATCTAAAAACCAAGCTGAGATCATCTATCGTGAGAAAATTGTTTGCATTCCTCTCCCGGGTGGAGAAACCCTTTCCGTTCAGGGCGAAAGGGTTGGTGCAGTCATGGGCATCATATCCTTTAGGAAAGCACAGAAATGCCTTCAAAAAGGGCATACTGCTATTTTGGCTCTCGTTGCTGAGCAGCCATCAGAAGAGAAGAAGATTGATGATATTCCCATCGTTCATGAAATTCTAGAAGTATTTCCCGAGGATTTGCCTGGTCTGCCACCACACCGTCAAGTAGAATTTCAAATCGATCTAGCACCCGGAGCGGCACCGATCGCTCGGGCACCTTATAAACTAGCACCTAGTGAATTGCAAGAGGTGTCCACACAGTTACAAGGATTATTGGATAAATGTTTCATCCGACCTAGCTCATTGCCATGGGGAGCTCCGGTCCTGTTTGTCAAGAAGAAGGACGGGACTTTCCGTATGTGTGTCGACTACCGTGAACTGAATAAAGTCACAATCAAGAGACTTTATCCTTTTCCTCGTATATATTATCTCTTTGAGCAACTCCAATGATCAATTTTCTATTCCAAGATAGATCTTAGGTCCGGTTACCATCAATTGAGAGTCCGAGATGAGGATATCTCTAAGACTGCTTTCAGGACAAGGTACGACCACTACGAGTTTATGGTCATGCCTTTCGGATTAACCAACGCACCTGCGGTATTCATGGACCTCATGAACCGTGTTTGTAAACCATACCTTGATCAATTTGTCATCGTTTTCATCGACGACATTCTCATTTATTCCAAGAACAATGAGGAGCATGAAGAACATCTATGCCTAATTCTGGAACTACTTAAGTAGGAGCAGCTGTATGCTAAGTTTTCCAAGTGTGAATTCTGGATCCGGGAAGTTCGATTCTTATGACATGTGGTTAACGAGAAAGGAATACATGCCGATCCATCAAAGATAGAAGCCATCAAGAATTGGGCAGCACCGACAACTCCGACTGAGGTGCGGCAATTTATGGGATTGGCTGGATATTACCGTCGATTTATCGAGGGATTCTCTAAGATTGCACAACCTCTCACTTCCTTACTCAAAAGGGTAAAGCCTATAACTGGGCCGATAACCAGGAGTCAGCATTTCAGCTCCTTAAACAGAAACTTTGCAGTGCACCCATTCTAGCTCTTCCAGAAGGAAAGGATGATTTTGTTGTATTGTGCCGCATCAATTCAGGGTCTGAGTTGTGTTCTAATGCAACGAGAAAAGGTAATCTCATATGCTTCGCGTCAACTACAGATTCACGAGAAAAACTACACCACTCATGATCTAGAGTTGGGAGCTGTATTTTGCGCACTTAAGATATGGAGACACTACTTGTACGATACCAAGTGCACTATCTACACCGATCACAAGAGTCTTCAGCATATATTCGAGCAAAAAGATCTAAATATGAGACAGCGTCGTTGGGTCGAGCTTCTGAATGATTATGACTGTGCGATTCGGTATCATCCGGGTAAGGCTAATGTTGTAGCCGATGCCCTAAGTCGAAAGGAAACCAAGCCCAAACGAGTTCGAGCACTACAGCTTACTATTCACCCTGGTTTACTTGACAAAATCCGTAGTGCTCAACTCGAAGCCTTGAAAGAGGAAAACCTACCACTGGAAGCCACAAGCGGTATTGAAGCACAACTCGAGGTCAAATCTGACGGTATTCACTACTTCGCCAAGCGAATATAGGTTCCAGTATTTGGAAACTTAAGGGAACTAGTCATGTACGAAGCTCATAAATCTCGTTACTCTATTCATCCAGGTTCTGACAAGATGTATCATGACCTAAAGGTGCTGTATTGGTGGCCAAAGATGAAGGCCGATATTGCCACCTATATGAGCGAGTGCCTGACTTACGCGAAGGTCAAAGTTGAATATCAAAAGCCTTCCGGTCTTCTCCAACAACCAGAGATTCCCATCTGGAAATGGGAACAGATATCCATGGACTTTACCACAAAATTGCCACGAACTCCTACCGGATGTGATACCATTTGGGTAACAGTCGATCGTTTAACAAAGTCCGCTCACTTCTTAACAATCAAGGAAACCGAAAAAATGGATAAGCTTACTCGTATTTACTTGAAAGAAGTAGTCTCTTGGCACGGGGTGCCAATCTCTATCATTTCGGATCGTGATGCACGATTCACCTCTCGTTTCTGGAAATCATTACATAAAGCTCTAGGCATGCTTCTAGATATGAGCACAGCATACCATCCTCAAACTGATGGCCAGATGGAGCGTACAATTCAAACTCTACAGGACATGCTACGAGCTTGTGTGATTGACTTTGGTAACACTTGGGAGTCTCACCTACCGTTGGTGGAGTTCTCCTACAACAATAGTTATCACACTAGTATTAAGGCAGCTCCATTTGAATCACTATATGGACGGAAATGCCGTTCTCCTATTTGTTGGGCCGAGGTTGTGGATAGTCAACTTACAGGTCCAGAACTCGTACTTGAAACTTCTGAGAAAATCATTCAAATTAGAAATCGTATGGCAGCAGCTCATGATCGTCAAAAGAGCTATGCCGATAAGCATCGTAAACCGTTAGAATTCCAAGCAGGGGATAAGGTCTTGTTAAAAGTCTCACCTTGGAAGGGTGTCATTCGTTTTGGGAAACGGGCAAGCTGAATCCTCGTTATGTTAGACCATTCAAGATAGTGAAGAGAATCGTGCCAGTAGCGTATCAACAGGACCTACCTGAAGGACTTAGTGGTGTACACATCGTCTTTCACGTCTCAAACTTGAAGAAATGTCTGGTAGACGAGTCACTCGCGGTTCCTCTTGAGGAACTACACATTGATGAACAGTTGCGTTTCATCGAAGAACCTGTCGAAATTATGGATAGGGATGTCAAAACGCTTAAGCGTAGTAAAATCCTTATTGTCAGAGTTCGTTAGAACTCGAAATGTGGACCGGAATTCACGTGGGAGCGCGAGGATCAGATGATGCGCAAATATCCTAATCTGTTCAAGCACTCCACATCAAATTCTTAAGGTACTATTTTAATTTTCGGTATGAAATTTTTTTTAACTAGGGGATGATGTGACATCCGGACAAATTTCCCGCTTACTGGTGGAGGAATGGCATTAGTACCCAGCCCTAAGCCATTCACTTGTCTCACTACAGACTCGTAGTGTTCCACCATAAAACGAGAATTTTTCAACTTCTCAATATTACCTTTCAACTACAAAAGATCTCATTTTGCAGCTTGTTGATCTCATTGTTCCTTTTCTCTAACCCCTTGTACGCAACATCCAAATGAAACTGTTGATCGCTGATTTTAAGTGAATAATCACGTTTTTCTTTCTTCAACGTTTCAATTGAATCTTTGTATCGTTTTTCATTTTCTTTGTAGCTTAAAGCTGCAATACGAAGGGGTACGACTTTGTCTTGAAGCTTAGAATTTTTAACCTTTAAGCTTAGACATTTGGAACAAGAAATGACAGCAAAAGAGTTAGAATCTACCTCATTTGATGAACATGATGCCTCTCCAATATCCATGAGGGCAACTGCAGTTGTAGACTCTTCTTGGTCAGTCACAGAAGCTTCCCGTTCCAATGTTTCCATCATCTCCATATCATCCGGATCCACCTGGTTGAAGTCTTCTTCTATGGTTTTAGGATCCGTGAGCTTACCGCCAATGAAGTTCTCATAGGCAAGCATGCATGATGAGAATAAAGCCACATGATCTTCAGATATCTTGGCTATTGCTGATTGGTTAGCTGAAGATGTGGGAGAAGGATTTCTTGAGGAATTCTGGTGGTGAGATCCAGATCCTAATCCAGATGCCGCATAGCAAGCATGACCACCACAGACATTTGAGTTATCCTCCTCATGAGAGTTCCCTGAGAAAAGGGAAATTCCAGAACCCGATGACTTGGTTGTGGAAGACGTCCCAAAATACATAGAAGGGTCTTGTATTTGAGGTCTCCCTGAGCTCTCTTTTTGTTTTAGGTTCATATCATGTGTTTGAACCTTTCCGATTGCTTCATCAATAGTCATCTCATAAAAATTTGAGTTCTCTCTCATCAAGGTAGTGTACATCTCAAATTTTGGTGGTAGGGCATCTAGAAACTTCTCAACTAACTCCTCGTTTGGATAGATGAGGTCAAAAGCTGTCAGCTCAGTTTGCAGATGATATAATTTAGAGATAAGCTCATCTATGGCTTCATTCTCCAGATATCTGAAGCACTCATACTGCTTCCTAAGAAGATCCCTCTTACTCTTCTTGATGTCGCTGTTTCCCTCGAATCTCTTCTGCAAAGCCTTCCAGAGATCCTTGGAGTTATCGTTTCCCCTAAAGTTGTGAAATAACTCCCTGGTCAAGGCCATAGTAATAGATTCGTGTGCCTTCTTCTCTCTGTCTGAAACTTTCTTTTCTTCTTCATCAAGTTTGGAGATAGGCTTGGGAACTTCCTCATCAAGATATGTATATGTGGGATGCTTATAACCATCTACAATGGGTATCAAAAGTGAAGAATCGGTTTATGAGATATAATGCTCAAAGCGCGCTTTCCAGTTTGAGTAATCATTTACGTTAAGCAGCTTTGGTGGTTTCTGTGGGGTTCCAATCTCATTGTCATAATTTAAAGGTTACCAAGATTCTGAAGATTTGCCATGGTGAAACACTTAGTCAAATTTCAGAAAAGTCAAAGCAATGTGCGCACTTAGGTTTTGACCTTGCGCACTTAAGAACTTGGTCTTGCGCACTTAAGATTTGCTCTTGCATACTTAACAAGTATGCATGAGTAAATGACAAGTATGCCGGAAGGAGTTAAGTACGCAACAAGAAATGGTCTTGCGTACTTGGTAAGTACGCAGGATGACTGTCCTTTTAGCCAAAAAGGGTAAGTACGCAGGTCACTTTTTCACCTGCTGTCACCAACTATTTCCGATTGCCGAAAATACCTCAGATCTTCAAATTTTGAAGATATGAACAAATTGATCAAGCCAAAAGGTTAGAAACTAGTTTCTAACAAACCCTTGATGATTAAACCACTCAAACAAACAAGAAAAAGGTCAGATTTTGAAGGATTTTTGCTTTTAAAATAGCGCTCAAGAGCTACCTCTATTGTATCACAAAAATCACCAAAATCAGTCACTTTTCCTTGTTTAAAGGCTGTAGATTGTGTCAAAAAATGCTCCTAGCACGCTCACCACACTCGAAATCAAGAGCAACTGCTTTGATACCACTTGTACGTCCCTCGGGTGTCTCGGATCGTCACATACAAGTGTGTTCCTGGTCGAACCGGGTGCGAAATGCCCGTGACTAGGTGGAGTATCAATCAACACAAAGTAAACCGACAACAAAGACACAAGATACTTTCAAACTTCGTCTATTGATAATCACAGCCGGTTACAGAGAGAATGAGTGTGTACATACATTCTGTCACTAATAACTATATATACTAGACCTGTTCCATGCGCACTTGCTAAGTGCGCAGGGCTTTGTTCCTGCGTACTTAGCAAGTGCGCAGACAATGTTCTTGCGTAATTGCTAAGTACGCACACTTGTTAAGTGCGCACAACACTTAACAAAGACGAATACAACGACAAGTACCTACGAACATGATTACAACTCGATAAACCAATACATACAAACGCTAATATACAAATACAAATACATAAGTAAAAACAATCTTCAGAGTGCTTGTCACAAGAATTGCTTCAACAGTTAGTTACATTTCTATTACACACATCAAGCACATTTTTACTTTTATGCTATTTACTTTACCGTCATTTACTTTTCTGTCATTTACTATTCTGCGTCACAAGCACACAAAATCCATTCGCTAATTAATTCGACTAAACGATAACAAAAGTCGAGTACTAGAACTCGACCGTGTCCATTGTTTCGATACTTGAATCTTACCTAAACTATATTACGCTCCGATAGGTACACTTGCCTATTGTGTGTTTTAAGTTAAACTATTTATCATTTTATAAATTTAAAACCCGATCTTGTGAAACCATCTTAAAAATATATTTATTTATATTTTTATACATTAAAAACCACACGTCAAGTTTTTGGCTCCGTTGCCGAGGACACGATGATTTCAAGAAAAAAATCGAGTTAACGGATTAGTCTTTCATTTTCCATCGGTTTTTCTTTTACTCTTTGTTGCAGGTAGTGTATGATCCATAGTTTCACTACTAGTTTATATCAACCTTTAGCAGAACCTGAAAGATTCTTCCACCATCGAATACGAGTAAACCATGCTAGAAAAATGGCTGTTGAAAATCGCACTATCGCCGAATTTGCAAGAGCGTCACTTGACGCTTTGGGGTTTAGTATCACAAGACCGACTGTTGACGCTAACAACTTTGAGATCAAATCTCATGTTATCCACATGATCCTGTAGGTCCCTGGAGCCTCGTCACGCAGCGGAGATAGCACGGACCTGTTCAGTGATTTGTGTGGGATCAAAGAAGAACGAGACAGAGAGAAACACGAACATAAAGAAGAGAATCAACACAAAAATGATATGTAATCCATAACAACCAAGTCATCTCACATTACATACCGAAGAAGTACACATCTCTCGTCTACGCTCACGGTCCAGGGGCGGGAGAGCTCATCCCGCCCGGACACCTCTCGACCTAGTTCCCAGAAGTTCCACCTACAAATGAAGACAAGTCTTCTATTTATAGGGGCATGAACACTACCTGCATACTTATCTAAGTACGTAAGGCAAAAGCCTTGCGTACTTACTAAGTACGCAGGACCAAACTGGTGTGCAGGCTAAGTACTCAGGAACACCTTCTTGTGTACCATCCACGTACACCGATACATAGAATTTTATATATAGTTACAAAAACCTTCTTCTACAGATCCAGTCATTATGCATTTTCAATGGATAACCCGATGAAGATCCACATGCCCACATTGTAAATTTCCTTGAAATTTGTGACACTTTCAAATTGAACAGCGTTTCGAATGACACAATTCGTCTCCGAATGTTTCCCTTTTCCTTAAGGGAACGAGCTAAGGCATTGTTAAATTCTTTTCTCATCGGGTCAATCACTACATGGGATGATCTTACTAAAAAATTCCTTTCAAAATACTTCCCGCCAGCCAAAACTGCTAAGTTAAGAATTGATATCACCACTTTTCACTCAGGATGATGGTGAATCACTATATGAGGCATGGGAACGCTTTAAGGATATGTTGAGAAAATGTCCTCATTATGGGTTAGAAGTTCGGCTACAAGTATCATCCTTTTACAATGGGTTGCACAATCAAGCTCGTCAGACACTCGATGCTACTACATGTGGTATTTTTGGAAACAAGAGGCCACAAGAAACTTACAATCTAATTGAGGAAATAGCTATGAACAACTATCAATGGTACAAACCAAGAAATAGCAGGGGAACGAGGCAAGGAGTTCACCCCGTCGATGCTGTCACGTCACTTTCTGCTCAAGTAGATGCCCTGACCACATAACTAAACCAAATTTGCAAGGGCAAAGAAACATCTGAGACTATTGAAGAAGTAAAAAAGTATCACCACCGATGCTGTGCAGGTTGACTTCATTGGAACAAATCACCCACAAAACAACCCTTATAGTAACACCTACAACCCTGGATGGAGAAATCATCCAACTTCAGCAGGAAGGATAACAACAACCAAGGACAATCTGGCTTTAGACAACAACAACGGTTTCAGCAAAGGCAACCTCAGAACTTTCAACCTCGTCAATTTCAAGGAACAAGCAAGCTAGTTAATGGCTTAAGCTTGGAGGACGCGGTTAATAAGTTGATCTCTACAACTGAAAGTCAAGCTCTTCTAGAAGATTCTCATCACAAGAAATACAAAGAAAAGTTTAGTCTACATGAGGTTGAGTTTAGGACACATAAAGCAACTCTTCATTCTATTGAGACGCATTAGGACAAATTGCAAAACTCTTATCCGAAAGACAAACAGGATGTCTCCCAAGTAACACTGAAATCAATCCAAAAGACAATGTCCGTGCTATCACTCTTAGGAATAGCAAAGTTTATGTAGAACCATCAATGCCAGGAGAAAAAGTCCATTCACCAAGGAGAAAGATATTCACCAGAGTACCACTTCGTCCACAACACGTATGATCAACCACTCAAAGACCACAACCAAATGTGATTTCATCTCCTACGATGGACCTCCCTCCGAAAGTTCCAACAAAAAGAGCGTTCCAATCTCACATACCATATCCAGGAAGGTTAGTAAAGAAGAAAACCGACGAACAATATGAGAAATTCATAGAGCTCTTAAGCCAATTCCACGCCAACATTCCTTTCTTGGATATTATACAACAAATGCCAAAGTATGGACGTTTCTTGAAGGATTCCAGACAAACAAGAGAAACATGGAAGAAGTAGTAAATAAGACAAATTATCGTGTCGCTCTTATTGAAAGAAGTCTCCCAAAGAAACTTTCAAATCCTAGAAGTTCTCCCTACCATGTTCTATCGGGCCACTACGAATCACTTTCGCACTCGCTGATCTAGGAGCAAGCGTGAATGTAATGCCCTCTACCATGTTTCAAAGACTCAACATGTAATATCCATGATTTTTTCGATGTATCTTTCCATAAAACCTTGCATGTATTATAAATTTAAAATCGGAAACCTATTAAAACCTATATAATAAATATTAATTTAATTAAGCGATATTTAAGAAAAACAATAATACTTGAGATGTATATACATAATATATATATATATATATATATATAAGATTTATTTAAAAAATAAATATATGTATCTTATAAATAGAATATGTTAATTTATCAAAACTTTATAAGTTTATTACGTAAATAATAAAAATTAATAATCGTATTATTATTAAAACCTTGGAACTTATAAATTATAAAATTAGAAATTAGTTGTAAAAAACTATTAAAATGATAAAGTATAAAACCTACAAAACTTATTTGATTTGTATAAAATAAAACATTAATTATTTATATAAAGTTCAGGGCTAAACCGTCATTTTCAAAACTTAATTTAAACTGAAACTCAAGTTTGCACATAAAATGATAAAGACTTGATACTTCAGTGACCGGAAGTGTAATTAAACCAAACTCTCGAATTCGAATTCAGCCTTAGGTTCGAATCTCACATCGACCGGTTTTGAGCTTGTTTATTCAAAAAAGTGTATTCAAGCCAAATTCAATGCACCTCGAGCTTCTACTCGAGCGTGCGACCCGAACCCAAGGTACTTCAATGCTCGAATTTAATCCTATTGCCCGCAAGATTCGAATTCAAACTCGTTTCACTCGACCGTATTCCCCCCAACTGCCCATGCATTAAGTTATGAAATCGATTAAAAATACCAGTTGCTAAACCTTCACGACATCACCTTCAAGCTTCCTAAACACTCAATTTGGTCGTTCATCACCTGCATTGCGCGATTCGATACTTGGACTGCCGACCGTGAAGCTTGAACCTGTTCTTCCACAATCCGATATCAAAACAGGGAATTTGAATGCTCAAATCTTTCGTTTTCGTCCAAGGATCAATAGCCATGTGTCAATTTGCATTAACAGAGGGTTAATCGATTCGTATTTAGGAGATTTTGATTCTAGGGTTCATAAGGAATTGGGGGCAATCTTAAATGTTGTTTAAAAATTTCTTTTTTCGAATTAATCACTAACGAGGCCCGTAGTCGGGTGGTTAGTTCGTGTGTGTGGACTTGGGTGGCCCGAGTTCGAATCCGGCAAGCCAAAGTTTTTGTCCTTTTATTTTTTTTTATGCTTATTTAATCAAATTTATTATTTTTAAATATTTTTATAAAATCTGTCAAACTTTTATAAACTTAAAACTAATTTTTATTTATACTTTTAATTTAGAATCTTTTTATTTATTTAAACTTAACTCAAACTTATAATAATTAAATCTTTAAAATTAGTTTTAAATACTAAAAAAATTATAAAAATACTTTTAAACTTTATAAAACTGATACGTTCAATGGAAAATATTTTATAAAAATCAGGAAATTAGATTTGTATTTATTTTTAGAAATAATAAACTTAAATTGTTTTAAAACTTTAAATTAAATTATTAAACTTTAATTAAAACAGAAAACTTATATTAATTTTATAAAAACCAGAAAAGATTATAAAACTTACATATTATTTAGAAAACAGAAACTTATAAACTTTTGCATTTTTATAAAATTTATATCTATTTAAATAAAGGTTATTTAATTATCTATTTAAAACTAGAAAATAAATATACATTGTTTATTTAAGAGTAGAAATTTATAAACTTATAAATTTATAAACTTAATAAAATCTAAAACTTCAATTTAATAAATTACAAACTTATACATTTTATAAAACTTATATTTTATATAAACAGAAACTTATTTGTTTATATAAATTTAAAACAGGAGTAATACATATACTTTATTTATTTTCTAAATGTTTATAAACTTATAAACTTTTTAAAATAAAATAGAAACTTTAAAACAGTTATAAATTTGTAAACTTTATTTAAATACTTATAAGAAACTTTATTTAAAACATTTATAAACTTATAGTTTTATTTAAACTTTAAACTTATAATTTAAAAGTAAACTTTATAAGAAATGTTATTTAACATTTTATAAACTTATAAGTACTTATTATTATTTTAACTTATAACCACATTTTAAAACATTATTTATTTACATGTTAATTTATAAAATAAATACTTAATACTTAAATACTTTATTAAATCTTAAATGATTTATATTAGTTAAATTAAATAATTATTCTTATAGATAATTATTTAACCTTAATAATTATGCATTCCTTAAATAATTATTATTAATCTTTAATCACTATTTATTCTTTAAATAATTTTAATTTATCCTTAATAATTATTTTATTCTTGAAATAATTATTATTAATCTTTAATCATTACTGATTATTTAAATAATTATTATTAATCTTTAATCATTATTTATCCTTTAAATTTTTAATATTAATCTTTAATAACTATTTATTCTTTAAATAATTATTGTTAATCTTTAAATAATTATTTAGTCTTTCAGTTAACTATTGTTATAACTCAACTTATAAATACTTAGAAAACTATCTTAGATTATTGTTACCTATTTTGTGTAACTAATAATTGTAAGTCTTTTAAATAATTATTTTAAGTAATAATTATTCTAAACTATAAACTTATTAAACTTTGATATCCAATTCTTGTGTTACTCATTTAAAACCTTATTTAAAATTTGATTTAAACTTTATAAACACAATCATCCACGTCTCCCTTTTGAAACCCTAGTTAATCTTAAAATCCTAGATACTTTGCCATAGACTTATAGGATCAAACTTGAAACTTTAGACTTATGTTCTTAGGCTTGTTGTGAGGATATTTCTCCCTCAAGTGCACTAAATCTTGTTGGACATTATTTCATCCATCCAAGTGAGTATATTTAGCCCCTTTTTTCTTTTATTTTGTTTATAAACTTGGGGTGGAACATGTATAACACTTTTAGACTTATATAATTTGTGCACAACTATATCTATATGCTTATCCTTGTGTTATGTGCCTTTGAGACTTGCATGCTTAAATTAAACTTAAAACTAGCATATTCATTAACTTTGATCAAGCCTATAGTGTAAATAATAGATTTATTCGTATTTGATCAATCCACCTAGTTTGATTGACCCTTCGGGGGGAGCCCATGGTGATAGTTACTAGACTTAAACTTTTAAGGGTAATCTGCGGGTTATGCCTAAACTTGGTTGGAGGGTTGATATGCACAATGTTTAACTTGTTTGTTCTCACACTTATACCATTGATGCATGTACACAGTGAATTGTAAAACTTTTCAAAGACATTGTTAAACTGTGTCAAAACCTTTATATCTCACTAACTATTTTTAGTTTATTTAACATGTTTCAGGTACACAAGTATGAAGCTTTATTATGATCACATAGGATGCTTTGGACTTAGAATACTTTTTTAAATTCAAACCTTGTATTCTTGTTATGTTGTCAATCTTTTCTTGTATCGAAACCTTGAAAGTTATTAAATGAAATAATGTAACCTTTAATAGTCAACCTTTTGCTTTTAAACAACTGCGTCCGCCCCGACGTATAATCTGTCGTCGGTTGAGGTGTGACAGATTGGTATCAGAGCCTTGGTTATAGGGAATTAGGTTATTAGACACTTGACCTAGACTATAACTTAGGAGTCCCAAACATGAGTTATCTCATGTCCTTTACCAGGAATCTCCTCTCTATTCTATTCTTAAATCTTAAACCTTATACGTGAATACTTATACTTGGAACCTTATACTTCTATCTACTTACATATTACAAGAATCTACTACATCTAAGTTATATTCTTAGACTTCAAGTCTAATCCAAAAACTAACTCTCGTTAAAAGTATTTGAGTTCTAAACAATGTATGAGAACTTGTGCGGACCGGAAGGGTGGATGCCTGTATTCTAGGAAATTCTGTCAAGGAAAACATTTCGTACAAATCCAGATCAACCGTTGGACCTGTATGCTTTCCTAGGATTTCTTGGGATGAGTGTCCACTTATAGGAATGCACGACTTCTCTAACATTAGTGAACTTAAATTACTCTTGATATGACAAAGTGCCTATTTAGTAACGTTTGGGTGCCATCTGAATACTTTATACTTCATGATTTCATGATTTCAATCCCTCAACTACGATCCTTACTCTATGATCCTTATGTTCATTCTCTTCGTTGATTGTCTTATTATAACATGGCTACTCGTCATAGCCAAGGCTGAACTCTATGATTCTTATGATACAATACTTAAAACTATGTATACTACACTACATGAAAACTCTTGTGTTTATAGACATTCCTGTCTTCATATTACCTAGCTAATCTCATTAAGTACTATCCTAAGTTTTACAACACACTTATACATCCCTAATTCTTCATACATCCTTAATCTTACACACATAACATCACTATTCTTTGTAGACAAAACATAAATTCATTTGGCCTAATATAAGAAACTAAGGAACCTACCCCAAGATGAAGAAACCTACTGGAAAAAATAAACCTTACCTTAGGGCCTCAAAGCCTTGTCTACAATAAACCTCATCATGATTAGAAGCCCAAAACAATAATGTTACTAGTACATGATGGCTGAAAGTGTGTGTAGACCCATGAGAGATTTTGGCTAGGGAAAATAGAGTACTTAAGTGTGTCCTTGTGACCCACCCTCTGTCCCAGGAATCCTTTTCATGGATATACTACTTTTTGGTAAAGTGTTACTTCTAAGAATACTATTGTGAAGGCTCAGTATTACGAACAACCAGACTTTAAATTCATGAAAGACATCTATATTTAGCACTTAGAAATTTCATCACCACTTACAAACTTCTTACATTTTCTTGCTAGGAAATGGACTCATACTCTCCTCCTTCACCAGTGTACCATCCTGGAGCAGTGTCTGACCAGGAAGATGACAACGGATCACCAGTCCATCAGTCACTAGCACACCCAACTGCTAGGACAAGGATTGACCTAAGAGCAAACCGGACCAGAAACTCTAGCTCAAGACTCAGAACATCTAGATCACCTCCACCAAGAAACCAATACCAGGCACCTCACTCACATAACCAGTTTTCATCCCCTTTAAGAGACCCCTACCTAGCACCTAACCCATATCATCTAAACCCAAGGGCAAGGCGGGGCACCCGCTAGTGCTATGGGAGTCCCAGTTGATAACATCCAGCCATACGTGAGAACCTCAGAGTTCGTGAGGCAAAGGATGGAGCATGGAGTGAGACATGATCTGTTAAGTCAAATAATTGATAGTCTGGTAGATCAAATATGGTGCCAAGAAGAGAAAATCACAACTCTGGAAGAAGACAGAGAAATACTTGAAAGCCGTACATAAGCAACTAGAGCTGAAGTTAGGTTTGCTGTCCGAGTAACCTTAGCGGTGCTCGTCTTGGTGCTTATTTGCTTCCTAGTGGAAAGCTACCTAAGGCGTTAGCAGAAACTTCTAATTCTCGTCTTTAAATTTCCGTTTAATTTTCTTATGTATGGACTAAAAGTCCCAATTTTCAGTGTTTAATGATAAGTTCTATTTTGCAACTCAATTGTTATTACCTTTTGATTTTACACAAATCCTATCAAAATTCTCCAAGAAGTACTTTTTCATTCACTACAACTTAGTACTCTTACCTGAAACACTCTTCGTAAACAATTCATCTTAATATCTGATTCAAACAACGACATATTAAGTTATCTAACCCTAAGTGATGAATATGACTAAAGAATAAACTTTAAATGAGCATTCTATTTTGGAAAAGAATTTCAAGGCAACATGACTTATGAAAACATCATCTTGATCAACTATGACTTTTACTTTGTAAGGGTTACTATCACTAAACTTTGGCTAAACTAATTACTGGTTAACCATATCAAAAGTCAAAAGAGCCAAATCCGGATCGATTCAAGAATACCGTCGATGGATCAGTGTCGAATTGGACTCCTCGAGGGTGTTGGGTATAATTTTGAGACTGATGCTGTCAATCGAAATTACAGTATCGAAACTACTAGTTTCGGTTGAACTTTTGTTCAATCGAAACTACTAGTTTCGGTTGAACATTTGTTCAATCGAAACTACTAGTTTCGGTTGAACATTTGTTCAATCGAAACTAGGTAGTTTCGATACTTGTTTTTCAGGCCCATTGGGCGGTGGCTTGGAAAACAAGGCGCATGTACTTGGCCTCCTATATATAGCAGATTATGCCCTAGGAGTGAGTGTGTGTCTGTACAGGGAATCACCACCCCAGGGGGAGCTCACCCTGGGGTGAGATAATTGTAGAGTGTGTAAGGAGCCTTTTAATTTTCATATCAATCAAAGAATCATACGTTTTATGCTCCAATTATCTGTTCTTTTCACTTTTATATATTTCTGTTCGTGTTTGTGATTCCCGCACCCGTCTCTACCTTTTCTGATTTGAGAGTGATACCAGATCCAGAGATTCCGCCTCTTGATCCAGACTGTTTGAAGAATTTCTCCGCAGATCTATGTCTACAGTTCTGCTCAGGACCTACAGTTGGTATCAGAGCCATGGTGTCTCTTATTGCTCTCGAATCTGCTCAAAAATCAGAAAAAACCCGCCATTGAGACGTTAAACATGAAGAAATCGATGTGTAGCAGGTTCATGACTGCTGTTCTACATTTCCACTGTCAAAATCTGAAGATGTAAGGCTCTTGAAGCATTTTTCAGACCTGGATTGGGGGTATCGAAGTAGCTGAAGGTTGAAGATGGTCAATCGAAACTATGTGGCGGCTGGACATTTTCTATCGAAACTACTGGTATTGCCCTAAATCAGAAGTAGAAGACATCGAAACTAGGCTATCGAAACTAGAGGGTATCAAAACAACTAGTTTCGGTTGAAGAATCTCCTATCAAAACTACTAGTTTCGATTGAAGAATCTCTCTATCGAAACTTCTTGTTTCGATACTGTCTCTATCGAAACTAGCCTTGTTTCGACTGAAGTAGAGCCTATCGAAACTACAGGCAGAACTGTCCAAGTACTTTCCAAAAAAAAAAAAGAGTTTTTTTTTTGGAAATTTTCTTGGATAAATTTTTAAAAGGATATTGCATAGAAGGAGGAGAGTTTTGGAAGAAAACTTGGAGACAGCCTTTTTCGGGTTTTCGAAAATTTCGTTTCTTCGGCAATATACATGATGTTCTGCCTGATTCAGTCGTAATTCCTTTGATCAAAGTTCAAGTTTGGGCAGCGGGTAACAAAGTCAAGCATACTTGTGACAAACCGGATCATTAGTTGTTGATTACATGGTGATTCGATCCCTTATCTTTTGCCTAGAAATAGGAGGGTCTACACTTCAGGGGGAGAATTACCACGAAAGACTTCAAATTATCAGCAGAGTTATGAAGATGTAAGACAAAGTGAGCCTTTGCTTGAATATGACCTTTTTTTAGGGGGAGAGAAGGCAAAAGTTGATCAAGTGTTCGAGAATGTCAAGAATCCTTGTAGAAAGATGGTTATTTACTGCTAAATACTTGGGATTCAAACCTTTATCATTTGCCTACAAGATAGGAGGGTCTACACTTGAGGGGGAGAATCACAACGAAAGGCATTGGATCATCAGTCAATCTATGAAGACGAAAGACAGAGTCGGACAAGAATTGATAGCATCAGTCTAAGGGGAGATTGTTGCGTATAATTTTGAGACTGATGCTGTTAATCGAAATTACAATATCGAAACTACTAGTTTCGGTTGAACTTTTGTTCAATCGAAACTACTAGTTTCGGTTGAACATTTCTTCAATCGAAACTAGGTAGTTTCGATACCTGTTTTTCAGGCCCATTGGGCGGTGGTTTGGAAAACAAGGCGCATGTGCTTGGCCTCCTATATATAGTAGATTATGCCCTAGGAGTGAGTGTGTGTCTGTAGAGGGAATCACCACCCCAGGGGGAGCTCACCCTGGGGTGAGATAATTGTAGAGTGTGTAAGGAGCCTTTTAATTTTCATATCAATCAAAGAATCATACGTTTTATGCTCCAATTATCTGTTCTTTTCACTTTTATATATTTCTGTTCGTGTTTGTGATTCCCGCACCCGTCTCTACCATTTCTGATTCGAGAGTGATACCGGATCCAGAGATTCTGCCTCTTGATCCGGACTGTTTGAAGAATTTCTTCGCAGATCTATGTCTACAATTCTGCTCAGGACCTACACTATTAATTCAATATACATTCTATACTAGGTTAACGTTGTGCTTACAAGGATCATATTACTATCTAGTATCTCGTGTTAGCTACGCCTTCGAATCAAGTGAGTATTACATAGCCCCTTTTACTCTTTTACACTTTTTGGGGTGGAACATGAACAATATACAATCTATTGCTTACATTTACACAAACTACACAAGTACAAATCCTCTTTACATTCATGTGTGCAAATTTGAGCTTTATGCCTGAGTGCTAGGTGTGCTAACTTTTGTGTGCAATTTATGTGCAATCATTAACTATTCAAGCCGACGGTAAACAATGATAGATCTATTGAGTCTGACAAACTCACCCAGATTGGGGTGATTGTTACCGACAACACAATTTTGCATGCTAGTTACAAAGGTTTGATTGTACTTAGTTACACAATAGCTGCTCTCCATAAATGCCTTATTTTATCATGTTATGTAAGGATTTGTTTATTCATAATTAATATGCTATCTATATACAAACCTGTGTATGCTCACCAACTTTTTAGTTGACCTTATTTTATTCATGTTTCAGGTGCTAATGAGTGAGTTTGATCAAGGCATGCTACATATAGGCTTTGGACTTAGTTAAATTTAAATAAAGACTATTATGTATTTCGTTTATGTACTTGTTTGAATTTGGTTGTGTTGAATTATTTGAAGTTAAATTGAGGATTAAAATATTGAAATCTAGTCAACCTTGTGCTCATGAACAGTCTACATGTCCCGCCCCGACGTTTCTGCCGTCGGTTGGGGTGTGACAGATTGGTATCAGAGCCTTGGTTATAGGGAACTAGGTTATTAGACACCCTTGACCTAGACTATAACTTTAGGACACCCACTTATGCCATGCTTCATGATTATGTGATATGTGCTGCATGCTATGTGCTACATGCTATGTGTTACATGCTTACTATGATTAGTTATTATTTCGTTTTGATGCCTTACTTGTAAAAAAAAAAACATTTCATGACATATTAAGATATACTTAAATGATAATTAAATAAACAATATCCCTACCTATACTCTAAAACCTCATAATATTCTTACCTACTCCTCTATCATCATCTTCTTAGCATGTTGAAACTTCAGGGATCTAAATCTATAAAAATTCTTTATTTCCTCATTAAGGCTTTTAAACTTTGTTAATTATTCGAGGACACGTGCAATTTGGAAGAGTGACACCCGTATTCTGGGTTTTCTATCTAGAAAAGCATTTCGCATAAATCCCAATCAACCGAGGGACCCGTATGATTTCCTGGGAATTCCCGGGATGAGTGTTTACTTATAGGCCAAAGCATGTCTCCTTGAAAGATTATATTAGTTTAATTAACCTTAATGTGTCATAGTATTCAAGTGATTTTATCACTATTTGAGTACAATCCAAAGTATGATTAATTATTTTATTTGTTATCTTATTCTTTTAAATCCAAACAACATTCATAAGTTCTTACATCTTTTCTTCTGTTGTGCAATTCTGTAGAATGCCTCCCCGTCGTGCTACCGTGACCAACAACAACACCGATATTGCTGCCATCCTTGCACAACTTGTGAATGAACTCACTCAAGCTAATGGGCGTGGTGGTGCCAACCCACCACAATGCACCTTCAAGCACTTCAACTCATGTAATCCTCTTAAGTTCTATGGTACCGAAGGAGCTACGGGACTTCTTCAATGGTTCAAAAGTATTGAGAATACCTTCCTCAACAGTGACTGCCCCGATAACCTTCGTGTTCGTCATGCCACAAGTGTCTTACAAAAACGGGCACTCACGTGCTGGAATGGGGAAAAGAGAACTAGGCGTGTGGAAGTAGCAATGGCCTTACCTTGGGATGAGGTTAAAAGGCTAATGACCGAAGAATTTGGTCCTCAAAATGAGTTAAAGAAACTAGAAGCCGAGTTTTGGGATCTTGCCCAAGATGGTGGTGAAAGTCTAGCTTATACAACTCGGTTCCATGAGTTGAGTCTCCTTGTGCCCCATATGGTCACACCTTTATCCCGCTGCATTGAGAAGTATATTGGTGGATTACCTAGACAAATTCAAGATACTGTCTTAGGGAGAAATCCCGCAACACTCGAAGATGCTATCCGCTTATCTGCTACATTAACCGACAACCATGTGAAAGCTGGGACTCTGACTAGAAAAGGCACCAAGAAAGTTCCCAACACCACGACTCCTCCCGTACACATCAAAGAAGCCACAATTGAACCCTCTCGTAATAATAAGAAAAGAAAGGCTAGAAACTATGCTATGGTCACTCCTGCTATCCCTGTTAACCAAGCTGCTCCTATGGTTCAAACACCAGCCAAAAAGCCTTATGTTGGGATCTACCCACACTGTGCCACCTGCAACTATCACCATCTCCAAAACATACCATGTCGCCTTTGCACTCATTGTGGGAAATATGGCCATACAGTCAATGTTTGTAGAGCCAAAGCACTTACAGGCCAAGTCAACCCACCAAACCGAACCAACCCCCATGTGGCTAATCAAGGTGTTCCCGATAATGCAAATGGGCGTGCTTGTTATGAATGTTGAAACCCAAATCATATCCGTGATCAGTGCCCAAGGTTAATCAATGCTAGACAAGGCGGAGCTCGTGGGCGTGCTTTCAACATAAACGCCAATGAAGCTCAAGCCAACAATGATGTGGTCAACGGTACGTTCCTTATTAATAGTCAATATGCCTCCATTTTATTTGATACCGGTGCCGATAAAAGTTTTGTGTCACTTAGCTTTGAACCCTTACTTGCAAACACACGATCCCAATTAGAGAAAACCTTCACCGTCGAGGTAGCAAATGGTGAATCACTTACAATTGACTCTATTATTTGTAGGTCCTCATGGCGCTTCTACGGATCGATCTCGTGATAAGACGTGACGTTAACTCGAAGTGCGGAATCCAACGAATCAACGTTTATACGAACAAAAGACAATGTAGACAATCAAGTAAATAACATTCTCAATTGTATTCCAAATCACAATGGTGTTTACAGACTCAATCAGACTTGTTCTGTATATTCTATACTTCTTTCTGATCGATGTGTTATCTAATTCGACTGACTCTGTAAACACTTATATAGACATCTGACCTGCTATAAGCGTTCTTATTAAGTTCGCCTCTAACGGACTAAGCGAACTTAACAAGTTCGCCTCAGATAGACTTAAGCGAACTTATTAAGTTCGCCTCTATTAGACCAGGCGAACTTAAACTTGAATAAACACTTATGACTTTTACATAACAAAAACATAAAGACATAAGATCTAACTATTACAAGCTTTTGTCATTACAAACTATGTCCTAACAGACTCCCCCTTGACAATAGCTTGATCTTCAGTCTTCAGTCTTCATGATGAGCTTTTTCAGTTATCTGGTAGTCTGCTACCAGCATGCACTCCATGTCTTCTGCATATCTCCAAAACTCTTTTGTATTGTAATCCTTGTTCTTTCCATTCATCAGTGAACATTATTTCATTCTTTCGCAACGTCCTCTGATCTTTCTTTGAGAAATTTATAAGATTCATTGCATCATAGAAACATACAATGACCTTATTGTCTTTATCTTCAATCCTTGCTTCACCAGTATTAACATCGACATACCAGCATTTCATATTCCCAAGGAAATTGAGGAATATTCTTCAATGGTATCTTGTGTACAGCACGATCTGGTTTATACTTGTACTTCCAGGTCACCTTCCCAGTCTTTTGATCTGTGTTCTTCACTCTCTTTCCTTTTTGTGGTTTCAGCCGTTCATACTTTCCTGAACTACCTTCTCTCTTGATCAAGTTTGCTATCACATCAGCCAAACCATTCTTCGATCTATTAATAAGAGGCTTTGAAGCTAGACCATTCATTTCACACCTTGGCAAGGTATTGAAATACTTGATCCTCGGCTTTAAGTATTGAACACCGTCAGATCTTTTAATTGCAAATAATTTTGTATCACCATCATAGAACCAACTTATGATCCTTCCTACACACCGCTCGTTATTCACATATTTATCTTTCTGAGCAGGTTGTGCTGGAGACTTGGGTAGCACCTTCATCCAACTGTTTACAACTTATCTCCACTATTCTCTTGTCATCCCTGTATTTTTGTACATCATAGATTCTTCATTAACCTTCGGAGACTCTGTGTGAGTAATTTCAGCATCTTTTTGGATTGAATATTCTCATCATTAGTATCCATCCTTTTATCAGCAGTATCTTCAGGCAGTGTGACGTCTTCAACATAGTCCATAGAATCTGTTACTCCTTCATAAGTGAATTCAGGAATAACATCATATTGGATGAAGTTATACGGCACTTTAAGACCATCACAGCCTTCATAAGTAACATTATCTTTATCTTTCTTTATCTCTATCTCCACTATCTCTCCTTCTTCTATTTCATTATCAGACACTTCATCTTCTTTGTCATTGAATAACTCATCAATGTCATCAAGACATGCTATCTTTTCAGCTTCTTCTTCTTCAGAATCTGCAAAGAATACCAATAATAAAATTTTTTCTTCATTAGCTCTAGAAGTATCTTTGTTTCCTTTAAGTGATTGTGATGTCGACTCCCCCTGAACCCTTGATATAGGATTAGCGTCAGTGTATTGACGATCACCCTCAACATTTCCAGCAGGATCATTGTCTTCAACATCACGTCTTTGAATAGACTCTGTGTGATATGTATCGTGTATCCTCAACTCCCCCTGAGCGTCAAGACGCTGAACGAGTTTAGACACCAATGCTTGCATGTCAGCTATCTGTTGAGTCTGAATCACCAGCTGTCGTTGTGAATCAGTAGAAACAAGAGTATTCACCTGTGTTTGTAGTGTAAGCACTTGAGATTCAAGGAAAGTAATCCTTTCAGAATCAGAAGGCTTTGACGGACCAGCTGACGATTGTGGAATTGAAGGACTTGCAGTAGGAGTAATAACTGGAGATGTATCTTTAGATCTTGGAGGAGTAATAATCAAGGAAGCAACAAAATTAGCATCCTCTGCTCCCTGCGAAGATTGAGCAGCAGCTATAGAAGCAGACATTAACTTTTGAGTCTTTGGATCTGGATTGAAGTCACTATCAGAATCAGTACTTTCATCAACCAAGGATCGTTTTCCAAGTACTGAACCGGAAGGAGGATCTCGAACAGACTTTCTTCTTGGTCGTCTGGCTTGAGATTTAATGCGTTTTCCAGCATTAGCCAGTGGAATAGCAGCTAACCGCTCATAATGATCTGAGGAAAAATCCCTAGATTCATCAGAGTCAGTGCCTCCAGTAACAGGTAATATCGTCTCACTTTAGCTTGAACTTGATTCATCATCAGTCACCACATTCCCTTCAGCTTCATGAATGGGTGAGTTCACAGCGTCATCAATGAAATCATCCATGTTCATTCCTAGATCTTGTTCATGTGCATGAACGACCTCCTCTTGAACAGGTTCATGAATAGGTATTTCAACCTCAGCTTGTGGAATTGGAACTTGTTCAGGAATAGGAATTTGTGGTTGTACGGGAACTTGAGCTTGTTGAACTGGAACTTGTTGTTGTATCGGCTGTTGTGGAACTTCTTGTTGTTGTTATGGTTGCTGTTGTTGTTGTGGAACATTTAAGCCTTGAACTTGAGCAATTTCATCAGGATGAAACCAGTTGTCATTAGGTGGTGCAACATAATCAGGATTGATTAATTGACCAAACAAAGGAGTATTAACCGGTATCAACGCAACATTCTGCTGTTTCACCTTCATGCAATCAGTAAAGATACGCTTTGACATCGGAGTCAAAGTTAATCTTATAGGATGTTGTGGAAGATCCGGAATAAGATGATTTAGAATCATTTGAATAAAGCGAGGATACATCAAAAATCCTGATGAACTGTATCCCAAAATTGCTGTATGTATACCAAACTGATGTAAGGATCAGCAGATAAAGCAGTATGGAGACGTGAACGGTTCAGAAAATTGACAGCCTCGGACATGTTAGGATCTAACAATGCCACCTGATTATGCTTATATTCGACACGTCGAGCCATCTGAAAACATTCGGATAATAAACACATTAGTAAAAATAACAAACACAAACAATTAAAAAAAAAAAAAAACAAACAAACAAAAAATATTTTCAAAATTTTCTAACACACAAAAATCACAAGTCCAAATCCCCTCTGACCCCTAGGCGAACTTAATAAGTTCGCTTAGTGTTGCACGAGGCGAACTTATTAAGTTCGCCTGGACAAGTTCGCTTCGAACAAGTTCACCTGAACTTGTGACGATTCAAATACCAACCACAGAATTTCACAAATCGGTCAAATCGATTGAAACACATGAAATAAGTATTGTACATTGATCGATTATCACTCAGCAACCAATTATAATGATCAATTTTATATTTCCATTCAAAGTTAGGTCAAAATAGTTCTGTCAAACTCGCGAAGTAAACCGAGAAGAAAACATTCAAATACTCACAATTGAACGGATGAAATTCAACAAAATTACTTTGGAAAGGATCGCAATTCAATTTTGAATATAATGGAATCAACAAACAACCCTAACAACACAGATTAAAAATTTCAAAGAAAATTCAGATAAGTTCGGTTGGAACAATGAAGACGATGACTGAATAAGTTCGCTTGGCCAAGAGCCTTATACACATTAAGTTCGCTTAACAAGCCTTCGATGAACATGCTAAGTTGGCTTCACTATCCACAGGAAAACAGATTAAGTTCGTTTCACCGTTCTTGGGCGAACATATTAAGTTCGCTTCACTGTACACAGGCGAACATAATATCTATTCACTTTTTCCTTGAACAAAATTTTACCAACTTCAACCTTTCAAGTCTTGAACTTCCGTCAACATCATGTATCCGATCCAATCCCGAACAATTTTAATAAAAGTTTAGAATTTTCATGGAAAATAAAAAACAAAATCTTTTTGAATTTTATCTATACAAACGAAAATACATATTTTTTGAATTTTATCTGTACAAACGGAAACACATATTTTTGGATTTTTATCTGTACAAATGGAAACACATATTTTTGGATTTTTATCTGAATAAACTGAAATCCCATATTTTTGAATAAACATCATGAGCAAGAAGATCATATCAGTATCCAATTAATTCATCACACATTTTAGCAATAATAAAGGCTAACATATAATATGAAACCATCCAACTCAGTCTTGTGCACTTTGCATCTTTTTCATTTTGAAACTCATTCAATTTGAATAATATTTGAAATGATACGCGATAAATTTCAAAGTAAATAAGATCAGGTTATAAAATGCTCTTTTATTTATACCTAATTTGAAATATAAAGCATGAATTCTTAAATTTGTCAATATTATATGATTTGAAACTATAAGCGTTTATTCTCCAAATTCATGTGATTTAGTACCATTTAGATGAAAAACATTGTGTACCCCACATATATGCCAAACAGAAATATAAATTGCATTATCTTCAAGACATATATAGTTTATGTTAAGATTAGATCAATTTCCAAGATGAAATTATCTCTTTTAGCACAAGTATAGAAGCAGATCCCAAAGAATATAAGAATCATGATGATTCAGAATCAGAAGATTCTAATGAATTGGCTGAATAGTGAGAATCAACAGATTCAGGTATGAGGATCCAACTATTATCTGGATAAAATTCAATGGAGTCAGACTAGATGATGTATCTAACTGATCCCTGGGGTGAGATAATTGTAGAGTGTGTAAGGAGCCTTTTAATTTTCATATCAATCAAAGAATCATACGTTTTATGCTCCAATTATCTGTTCTTTTCACTTTTATATATTTCTGTTCGTGTTTGTGATTCCCGCACCCGTCTCTACCTTTTCTGATTTGAGAGTGATACCAGATCCAGAGATTCCGCCTCTTGATCCAGACTGTTTGAAGAATTTCTCCGCAGATCTATGTCTACTGTTCTGCTCAGGACCTACAGTTGGTATCAGAGCCATGGTGTCTCTTATTGCTCTCGAATCTGCTCAAAAATCAGAAAAAACCCGCCATTGAGACGTTAAACATGAAGAAATCGATGTGTAGCAGGTTCATGACTGCTGTTCTACATTTCCACTGTCAAAATCTGAAGATGTAAGGCTCTTGAAGCATTTTTCAGACCTGGATTGGGGGTATCGAAGTAGCTGAAGGTTGAAGATGGTCAATCGAAACTATGTGGCGGCTGGACATTTTCTATCGAAACTACTGGTATTGCCCTAAATCAGAAGTAGAAGACATCGAAACTAGGCTATCGAAACTAGAGGGTATCAAAACAACTAGTTTCGGTTGAAGAATCTCCTATCAAAACTACTAGTTTCGATTGAAGAATCTCTCTATCGAAACTTCTTGTTTCGATACTGTCTCTATCGAAACTAGCCTTGTTTCGACTGAAGTAGAGCCTATCGAAACTACAGGCAGAACTGTCCAAGTACTTTCCAAAAAAAAAAAGAGTTTTTTTTTTGGAAATTTTCTTGGATAAATTTTTAAAAGGATATTGCATAGAAGGAGGAGAGTTTTGGAAGAAAACTTGGAGACAGCCTTTTTCGGGTTTTCGAAAATTTCGTTTCTTCGGCAATATACATGATGTTCTGCCTGATTCAGTCGTAATTCCTTTGATCAAAGTTCAAGTTTGGGCAGCGGGTAACAAAGTCAAGCATACTTGTGACAAACCGGATCATTAGTTGTTGATTACATGGTGATTCGATCCCTTATCTTTTGCCTAGAAATAGGAGGGTCTACACTTCAGGGGGAGAATTACCACGAAAGACTTCAAATTATCAGCAGAGTTATGAAGATGTAAGACAAAGTGAGCCTTTGCTTGAATATGACCTTTTTTTAGGGGGAGAGAAGGCAAAAGTTGATCAAGTGTTCGAGAATGTCAAGAATCCTTGTAGAAAGATGGTTATTTACTGCTAAATACTTGGGATTCAAACCTTTATCATTTGCCTACAAGATAGGAGGGTCTACACTTGAGGGGGAGAATCACAACGAAAGGCATTGGATCATCAGTCAATCTATGAAGACGAAAGACAGAGTCGGACAAGAATTGATAGCATCAGTCTAAGGGGAGATTGTTGCGTATAATTTTGAGACTGATGCTGTTAATCGAAATTACAATATTGAAACTACTAGTTTCGGTTGAACTTTTGTTCAATCGAAACTACTAGTTTCGGTTGAACATTTCTTCAATCGAAACTAGGTAGTTTCGATACCTGTTTTTCAGGCCCATTGGGCGGTGGCTTGGAAAACAAGGCGCATGTGCTTGGCCTCCTATATATAGTAGATTATGCCCTAGGAGTGAGTGTGTGTCTGTAGAGGGAATCACCACCCCAGGGGGAGCTCACCCTGGGGTGAGATAATTGTAGAGTGTGTAAGGAGCCTTTTAATTTTCATATCAATCAAAGAATCATACGTTTTATGCTCCAATTATCTGTTCTTTTCACTTTTATATATTTCTGTTCGTGTTTGTGATTCCCGCACCCGTCTCTACCATTTCTGATTCGAGAGTGATACCGGATCCAGAGATTCTGCCTCTTGATCCGGACTGTTTGAAGAATTTCTTCGCAGATCTATGTCTACAATTCTGCTCAGGACCTACACTATTAATTCAATATACATTCTATACTAGGTTAACGTTGTGCTTACAAGGATCATATTACTATCTAGTATCTCGTGTTAGCTACGCCTTCGAATCAAGTGAGTATTACATAGCCCCTTTTACTCTTTTACACTTTTTGGGGTGGAACATGAACAATATACAATCTATTGCTTACATTTACACAAACTACACAAGTACAAATCCTCTTTACATTCATGTGTGCAAATTTGAGCTTTATGCCTGAGTGCTAGGTGTGCTAACTTTTGTGTGCAATTTATGTGCAATCATTAACTATTCAAGCCGACGGTAAACAATGATAGATCTATTGAGTCTGACAAACTCACCCAGATTGGGGTGATTGTTACCGACAACACAATTTTGCATGCTAGTTACAAAGGTTTGATTGTACTTAGTTACACAATAGCTGCTCTCCATAAATGCCTTATTTTATCATGTTATGTAAGGATTTGTTTATTCATAATTAATATGCTATCTATATACAAACCTGTGTATGCTCACCAACTTTTTAGTTGACCTTATTTTATTCATGTTTCAGGTGCTAATGAGTGAGTTTGATCAAGGCATGCTACATATAGGCTTTGGACTTAGTTAAATTTAAATAAAGACTATTATGTATTTCGTTTATGTACTTGTTTGAATTTGGTTGTGTTGAATTATTTGAAGTTAAATTGAGGATTAAAATATTGAAATCTAGTCAACCTTGTGCTCATGAACAGTCTACATGTCCCGCCCCGACGTTTCTGCCGTCGGTTGGGGTGTGACAGATTGGTATCAGAGCCTTGGTTATAGGGAACTAGGTTATTAGACACCCTTGACCTAGACTATAACTTTAGGACACCCACTTATGCCATGCTTCATGATTATGTGATATGTGCTGCATGCTATGTGCTACATGCTATGTGTTACATGCTTACTATGATTAGTTATTATTTCGTTTTGATGCCTTACTTGTAAAAAAAAAAACATTTCATGACATATTAAGATATACTTAAATGATAATTAAATAAACAATATCCCTACCTATACTCTAAAACCTCATAATATTCTTACCTACTCCTCTATCATCATCTTCTTAGCATGTGGAAACTTCAGGGATCTAAATCTATAAAAATTCTTTATTTCCTCATTAAGGCTTTTAAACTTTGTTAATTATTCGAGGACACGTGCAATTTGGAAGAGTGACACCCGTATTCTGGGTTTTCTATCTAGAAAAGCATTTCGCATAAATCCCAATCAACCGAGGGACCCGTATGATTTCCTGGGAATTCCCGGGATGAGTGTTTACTTATAGGCCAAAGCATGTCTCCTTGAAAGATTATATTAGTTTAATTAACCTTAATGTGTCATAGTATTCAAGTGATTTTATCACTATTTGAGTACAATCCAAAGTATGATTAATTATTTTATTTGTTATCTTATTCTTTTAAATCCAAACAACATTCATAAGTTCTTACATCTTTTCTTCTGTTGTGCAATTCTGTAGAATGCCTCCCCGTCGTGCTACCGTGACCAACAACAACACCGATATTGCTGCCATCCTTGCACAACTTGTGAATGAACTCACTCAAGCTAATGGGCGTGGTGGTGCCAACCCACCACAATGCACCTTCAAGCACTTCAACTCATGTAATCCTCTTAAGTTCTATGGTACCGAAGGAGCTACGGGACTTCTTCAATGGTTCAAAAGTATTGAGAATACCTTCCTCAACAGTGACTGCCCCGATAACCTTCGTGTTCGTCATGCCACAAGTGTCTTACAAAAACGGGCACTCACGTGCTGGAATGGGGAAAAGAGAACTAGGCGTGTGGAAGTAGCAATGGCCTTACCTTGGGATGAGGTTAAAAGGCTAATGACCGAAGAATTTGGTCCTCAAAATGAGTTAAAGAAACTAGAAGCCGAGTTTTGGGATCTTGCCCAAGATGGTGGTGAAAGTCTAGCTTATACAACTCGGTTCCATGAGTTGAGTCTCCTTGTGCCCCATATGGTCACACCTTTATCCCGCTGCATTGAGAAGTATATTGGTGGATTACCTAGACAAATTCAAGATACTGTCTTAGGGAGAAATCCCGCAACACTCGAAGATGCTATCCGCTTATCTGCTACATTAACCGACAACCATGTGAAAGCTGGGACTCTGACTAGAAAAGGCACCAAGAAAGTTCCCAACACCACGACTCCTCCCGTACACATCAAAGAAGCCACAATTGAACCCTCTCGTAATAATAAGAAAAGAAAGGCTAGAAACTATGCTATGGTCACTCCTGCTATCCCTGTTAACCAAGCTGCTCCTATGGTTCAAACACCAGCCAAAAAGCCTTATGTTGGGATCTACCCACACTGTGCCACCTGCAACTATCACCATCTCCAAAACATACCATGTCGCCTTTGCACTCATTGTGGGAAATATGGCCATACAGTCAATGTTTGTAGAGCCAAAGCACTTACAGGCCAAGTCAACCCACCAAACCGAACCAACCCCCAAGTGGCTAATCAAGGTGTTCCCGATAATGCAAATGGGCGTGCTTGTTATGAATGTTGAAACCCAAATCATATCCGTGATCAGTGCCCAAGGTTAATCAATGCTAGACAAGGCGGAGCTCGTGGGCGTGCTTTCAACATAAACGCCAATGAAGCTCAAGCCAACAATGATGTGGTCAACGGTACGTTCCTTATTAATAGTCAATATGCCTCCATTTTATTTGATACCGGTGCCGATAAAAGTTTTGTGTCACTTAGCTTTGAACCCTTACTTGCAAACACACGATCCCAATTAGAGAAAACCTTCACCGTCGAGGTAGCAAATGGTGAATCACTTACAATTGACTCTATTATTTGTAGGTCCTCATGGCGCTTCTACGGATCGATCTCGTGATAAGACGTGACGTTAACTCGAAGTGCGGAATCCAACGAATCAACGTTTATACGAACAAAAGACAATGTAGACAATCAAGTAAATAACATTCTCAATTGTATTCCAAATCACAATGGTGTTTACAGACTCAATCAGACTTGTTCTGTATATTCTATACTTCTTTCTGATCGATGTGTTATCTAATTCGACTGACTCTGTAAACACTTATATAGACATCTGACCTGCTATAAGCGTTCTTATTAAGTTCGCCTCTAACGGACTAAGCGAACTTAACAAGTTCGCCTCAGATAGACTTAAGCGAACTTATTAAGTTCGCCTCTATTAGACCAGGCGAACTTAAACTTGAATAAACACTTATGACTTTTACATAACAAAAACATAAAGACATAAGATCTAACTATTACAAGCTTTTGTCATTACAAACTATGTCCTAACAGACTCCCCCTTGACAATAGCTTGATCTTCAGTCTTCAGTCTTCATGATGAGCTTTTTCAGTTATCTGGTAGTCTGCTACCAGCATGCACTCCATGTCTTCTGCATATCTCCAAAACTCTTTTGTATTGTAATCCTTGTTCTTTCCATTCATCAGTGAACATTATTTCATTCTTTCGCAACGTCCTCTGATCTTTCTTTGAGAAATTTATAAGATTCATTGCATCATAGAAACATACAATGACCTTATTGTCTTTATCTTCAATCCTTGCTTCACCAGTATTAACATCGACATACCAGCATTTCATATTCCCAAGGAAATTGAGGAATATTCTTCAATGGTATCTTGTGTACAGCACGATCTGGTTTATACTTGTACTTCCAGGTCACCTTCCCAGTCTTTTGATCTGTGTTCTTCACTCTCTTTCCTTTTTGTGGTTTCAGCCGTTCATACTTTCCTGAACTACCTTCTCTCTTGATCAAGTTTGCTATCACATCAGCCAAACCATTCTTCGATCTATTAATAAGAGGCTTTGAAGCTAGACCATTCATTTCACACCTTGGCAAGGTATTGAAATACTTGATCCTCGGCTTTAAGTATTGAACACCGTCAGATCTTTTAATTGCAAATAATTTTGTATCACCATCATAGAACCAACTTATGATCCTTCCTACACACCGCTCGTTATTCACATATTTATCTTTCTGAGCAGGTTGTGCTGGAGACTTGGGTAGCACCTTCATCCAACTGTTTACAACTTATCTCCACTATTCTCTTGTCATCCCTGTATTTTTGTACATCATAGATTCTTCATTAACCTTCGGAGACTCTGTGTGAGTAATTTCAGCATCTTTTTGGATTGAATATTCTCATCATTAGTATCCATCCTTTTATCAGCAGTATCTTCAGGCAGTGTGACGTCTTCAACATAGTCCATAGAATCTGTTACTCCTTCATAAGTGAATTCAGGAATAACATCATATTGGATGAAGTTATACGGCACTTTAAGACCATCACAGCCTTCATAAGTAACATTATCTTTATCTTTCTTTATCTCTATCTCCACTATCTCTCCTTCTTCTATTTCATTATCAGACACTTCATCTTCTTTGTCATTGAATAACTCATCAATGTCATCAAGACATGCTATCTTTTCAGCTTCTTCTTCTTCAGAATCTGCAAAGAATACCAATAATAAAATTTTTTCTTCATTAGCTCTAGAAGTATCTTTGTTTCCTTTAAGTGATTGTGATGTCGACTCCCCCTGAACCCTTGATATAGGATTAGCGTCAGTGTATTGACGATCACCCTCAACATTTCCAGCAGGATCATTGTCTTCAACATCACGTCTTTGAATAGACTCTGTGTGATATGTATCGTGTATCCTCAACTCCCCCTGAGCGTCAAGACGCTGAACGAGTTTAGACACCAATGCTTGCATGTCAGCTATCTGTTGAGTCTGAATCACCAGCTGTCGTTGTGAATCAGTAGAAACAAGAGTATTCACCTGTGTTTGTAGTGTAAGCACTTGAGATTCAAGGAAAGTAATCCTTTCAGAATCAGAAGGCTTTGACGGACCAGCTGACGATTGTGGAATTGAAGGACTTGCAGTAGGAGTAATAACTGGAGATGTATCTTTAGATCTTGGAGGAGTAATAATCAAGGAAGCAACAAAATTAGCATCCTCTGCTCCCTGCGAAGATTGAGCAGCAGCTATAGAAGCAGACATTAACTTTTGAGTCTTTGGATCTGGATTGAAGTCACTATCAGAATCAGTACTTTCATCAACCAAGGATCGTTTTCCAAGTACTGAACCGGAAGGAGGATCTCGAACAGACTTTCTTCTTGGTCGTCTGGCTTGAGATTTAATGCGTTTTCCAGCATTAGCCAGTGGAATAGCAGCTAACCGCTCATAATGATCTGAGGAAAAATCCCTAGATTCATCAGAGTCAGTGCCTCCAGTAACAGGTAATATCGTCTCACTTTAGCTTGAACTTGATTCATCATCAGTCACCACATTCCCTTCAGCTTCATGAATGGGTGAGTTCACAGCGTCATCAATGAAATCATCCATGTTCATTCCTAGATCTTGTTCATGTGCATGAACGACCTCCTCTTGAACAGGTTCATGAATAGGTATTTCAACCTCAGCTTGTGGAATTGGAACTTGTTCAGGAATAGGAATTTGTGGTTGTACGGGAACTTGAGCTTGTTGAACTGGAACTTGTTGTTGTATCGGCTGTTGTGGAACTTCTTGTTGTTGTTATGGTTGCTGTTGTTGTTGTGGAACATTTAAGCCTTGAACTTGAGCAATTTCATCAGGATGAAACCAGTTGTCATTAGGTGGTGCAACATAATCAGGATTGATTAATTGACCAAACAAAGGAGTATTAACCGGTATCAACGCAACATTCTGCTGTTTCACCTTCATGCAATCAGTAAAGATACGCTTTGACATCGGAGTCAAAGTTAATCTTATAGGATGTTGTGGAAGATCCGGAATAAGATGATTTAGAATCATTTGAATAAAGCGAGGATACATCAAAAATCCTGATGAACTGTATCCCAAAATTGCTGTATGTATACCAAACTGATGTAAGGATCAGCAGATAAAGCAGTATGGAGACGTGAACGGTTCAGAAAATTGACAGCCTCGGACATGTTAGGATCTAACAATGCCACCTGATTATGCTTATATTCGACACGTCGAGCCATCTGAAAACATTCGGATAATAAACACATTAGTAAAAATAACAAACACAAACAATTAAAAAAAAAAAAAAACAAACAAACAAAAAATATTTTCAAAATTTTCTAACACACAAAAATCACAAGTCCAAATCCCCTCTGACCCCTAGGCGAACTTAATAAGTTCGCTTAGTGTTGCACGAGGCGAACTTATTAAGTTCGCCTGGACAAGTTCGCTTCGAACAAGTTCACCTGAACTTGTGACGATTCAAATACCAACCACAGAATTTCACAAATCGGTCAAATCGATTGAAACACATGAAATAAGTATTGTACATTGATCGATTATCACTCAGCAACCAATTATAATGATCAATTTTATATTTCCATTCAAAGTTAGGTCAAAATAGTTCTGTCAAACTCGCGAAGTAAACCGAGAAGAAAACATTCAAATACTCACAATTGAACGGATGAAATTCAACAAAATTACTCTGGAAAGGATCGCAATTCAATTTTGAATATAATGGAATCAACAAACAACCCTAACAACACAGATTAAAAATTTCAAAGAAAATTCAGATAAGTTCGGTTGGAACAATGAAGACGATGACTGAATAAGTTCGCTTGGCCAAGAGCCTTATACACATTAAGTTCGCTTAACAAGCCTTCGATGAACATGCTAAGTTGGCTTCACTATCCACAGGCAAACAGATTAAGTTCGTTTCACCGTTCTTGGGCGAACATATTAAGTTCGCTTCACTGTACACAGGCGAACATAATATCTATTCACTTTTTCCTTGAACAAAATTTTACCAACTTCAACCTTTCAAGTCTTGAACTTCCGTCAACATCATGTATCCGATCCAATCCCGAACAATTTTAATAAAAGTTTAGAATTTTCATGGAAAATAAAAAACAAAATCTTTTTGAATTTTATCTATACAAACGAAAATACATATTTTTTGAATTTTATCTGTACAAACGGAAACACATATTTTTGGATTTTTATCTGTACAAATGGAAACACATATTTTTGGATTTTTATCTGAATAAACTGAAATCACATATTTTTGAATAAACATCATGAGCAAGAAGATCATATCAGTATCCAATTAATTCATCACACATTTTAGCAATAATAAAGGCTAACATATAATATGAAACCATCCAACTCAGTCTTGTGCACTTTGCATCTTTTTCATTTTGAAACTCATTCAATTTGAATAATATTTGAAATGATACGCGATAAATTTCAAAGTAAATAAGATCAGGTTATAAAATGCTCTTTTATTTATACCGAATTTGAAATATAAAGCATGAATTCTTAAATTTGTCAATATTATATGATTTGAAACTATAAGCGTTTATTCTCCAAATTCATGTGATTTAGTACCATTTAGATGAAAAACATTGTGTACCCCACATATATGCCAAACAGAAATATAAATTGCATTATCTTCAAGACATATATAGTTTATGTTAAGATTAGATCAATTTCCAAGATGAAATTATCTCTTTTAGCACAAGTATAGAAGCAGATCCCAAAGAATATAAGAATCATGATGATTCAGAATCAGAAGATTCTAATGAATTGGCTGAATAGTGAGAATCAACAGATTCAGGTATGAGGATCCAACTATTATCTGGATAAAATTCAATGGAGTCAGACTAGATGATGTATCTAGCTGATCCAAGGGAGAATATATGTTTCAACAGATTTTGAAAGCATATCTTAGTTCAACAACACCTTGCATGTTTTCGGGGCATGGGCAGTGAAGTGTGTAGAGTCATATCTTATGTATAAGCTGTTGTCATTTATTGTTTGTTTAAACAGTTTTAGACTAGTTTACTTTCTGTCATTTGATTAAATGTAATTTCATTTTTCTGTAATGTACTGTTTTTATTTCTAAGTCTGGGCCATCGAAACTACTTAGTTTCGATTGAGTGTGTTCAATCGAAACTAGTAGTTTCGATAGATGGTAGTTTCGACAGTTCTGTGTATCACTTGTAAATGGTCAATCGAAACTAGTAGTTTTGATTGAACATAGTTTCGATACCTGTCACTACTATAAATAGCCTAGTTTGAGAATGTTTAGGGTGTGAGTAGCGGCTGTAACCCTGAACCTTCTCTTTCACATTTTTCTTGAATCAATACAATTTGCAGTTGTTTATTCACTGTGTTCTTACATTTTCATACCATTTGCGTGTTGATTCATAGTGTGGTTAGCCTGTTATCTTCACCAACACTGTTTCTATCTTCTGCTTCACCACCATACACACAGTTTCCGCCTGTGTGTGTGCGTAATCGATCAAATTAGTGATTTCAAGCGAAATCTGGACCTACAATTGGTATCAGAGCATTATGCTCTAGTGTTTTTGAGTGTTATCAGGTTTTGTGATCGATTCTAGGTGATTTGTGAGGTATTTTTAGCTTATTTCGGGTTTTTGCACATCTATTCTCGGAAGTACTGTTTTATTGATTGACGGCTACTGTTTCATCGATTTCCAAGGGTTTTTGCTCGTATTTTCAGAATCGGAAGTTGGATTAGTGATCAGGAGGGTTAGTCGAAGGTTTTCGCTGGATTGGTTTGTCATTTCTACACTATTGATTTCTGGAGCTTATCATCAATGGAGTATTTCTGAGCTTGGAGAAGAAGGCATCGAAACTACTGGGGACAGTTTCTGATTTCTGTTGATCATCGAAACTTCTTGTCTACATTTTGTCGGGAGAAGGTACTATCGAAACTAAAATTTTGTCTTATCTCTATCGAAACTGTGGTTATCGAAACATGCCTTGAAAATTTTCAGTATCGAAACTAGTTGTTTCGATAAAAGCTGTCCTATCGAAACTAGTTGTTTCGATAAAAGTTGTCCTATCGAAACTAGTTGTTTCGATAAAAGTTGTTCTATCGAAACTAGTTGTTTCGATAGAAGTTGTCCTATCGAAACTAGTTACTGTTTTAGTTTCGATTCAGAATATTATGGCCACTTCAAGTTCAACAGAACATTCTGGGGGAAATAGACCACCGGTTCTTGTGTCCACAAGAGAATTTGATGACTGGACTAAAAAGATGAAGCTTTTCTTTCAATTTCACGATTATACACTGTTGAGTTCTATCACCGATGGTCCCCACAAGCCCGTAACTACCACTGCTGATGTTCAACGTCCTAAGTTAGTATCTGAGTATGATGAGAAAGATCTTGCCTTGATTGCCCGAGACAACAAGGCCTACGGGACTATTGTCATGGCTCTTCCTATGGATATTTTCAACATCTTTGCTGAGTACACAACTGCCAAAGACTTATGGGCTGCACTGTGCACAAGATATGAGGGAAGTGAGGATGTCAGGGAAAGCAAAAGAGATCTGATCAAGAAACAATATGCGATGTTCAGCAGTGTAAGGGGAGAATCAATATCTGATTTGATCAACCGTTTCTCAAGCATTGTATCAAGGTTGAAGGTAATGGGAGTTGAGTACCATACTCTTGATCTAAACAAGAAACTCCTAGATTCTCTTCCTGAGGAATGGAATATGTATCGAATCATGATCAAAAAGACTGAGAATCTGAGTGCTCTGTCTCAACAGGAAGTCTATAGCATTCTTGAATCTTATGAAATTGAGATTAAGAAGGGAGCAGTCACCCCATCAAATCAGTCTGGAAACACAGCTCTCATTGCTGGATTAAGCTCATCCGGTAGCCCATACTTTCAGACTGATGTCCCCCCTTCAGCTGCTGCAATTAATTCTACCAGCTCCTCTGCTCCTCAAAAGACTATCACCATGATTCCTGATGAATATGTCCCAATCATGACTGCTTTCATGTCGTGCTATGATGCACTGATCTCTGGAAATCTAACACCGGTTAGCTTTCAACCTGATGACTTGAAGCAGATTAATCCTGATGATTTGGAGAAAATGGACATTGATTGGTGCATGGCCATGTTGACCTTAAGAGCCAAAAGATTCATCAAAAGAACTGGCATAGACAGATTCAAGCAGGGAAAGACACTTGGGTTTGATATCAAGAAGGTGAGATGCTACAATTGTGATTAGCTGGGTCACTTTGCTAGAAACTGCAAGGAACCGTCCTCCAAGGATCAGCAAGAAAAGAAGATTTCCTCTAGAAAACAAGCTGCCAATTCTACAAAGACAAACACATCTTCAAGTTCCACAGCTCTTGTGTGTCAAGCTGATGGACATTATCATTGGGGAGATCAAGCTGAGGAAGCTGCTGATAAAGCCTTGATGGCTGATGTGGAGGACATGGGCAAGTGTGTCATGATTGAACCTGCTGAGGATCTCACTGATGTGCCTGCTGAGGTGATTTCTAAACTGTGTAATTCTAGATCTTCTTTGAATGAAATTCAAAAATACAGATGACGAAATCACATTAAGGTGATGTATGACTCTGTGACAAAAAATGAGAAACTTTACTTAAAGAAAATTCGTAATATTTCTGGTGAAAATCGCTCTTTAATTGTGCAACTCAATACTCAAACCATTAATAATACAATTTTAACTGAAAGAGTCCAAAAGGCAGAAAAAGCCAAATTACAGGTTGACCACAAGGATATGGATCAGAAAATTCTGTTTGGAATAATTGATAAACAATTTAATAGAAAAGGCACAGAAGGTCTTGGGTATAACTCTCATCCATCTCCTTATTCTAAATCAGGGAGATTTGCTGATATGCCAACTCCACATGTTTCCACACCTTTTGTTTGCACATTATCTCCTAATGATTATATTACATCCTCTGATTCTGACAGTTTTGCTTCTTGTGCAGAGTCAAATTGTGTAAATTCCGAAGATGATTGTGATAAGAGTGCTAATGATAGAACTATTTTAAAAGAACTTGAGTCGGATGAATGTAATAATATGTCCGTGTGAAAACCAAATATTTGTGAACACGTTAAAAACTTGTATTTTGATTCTATGTCTGCTGAGCATACGGGTTTGGGATGTGATGTTTCTAAATTTAAAAATGCTTTGCCTTTTGTTCCTAAATCTTTGAATGTTATGCCATGTGTTACAAAATTTAAAAGTGCAGGAATTATTGTGAATGATGTACCACGTGAAACCATGAGCAACATGGAATTTTTCAGATTAAAGGAAGCACATCGTCTTCAAGACAAAGTTATTGATGAGAGAACCGTCTCATGTTCAGATTCCTCAACATCACAATCATCTTCATCTTGTGATGACTATTATCAGGCTAAGATATCTTGTGAAAAAGTCTGTTTTAGTTGTGGTGCCTCAAATCATGTTTCAAAAAGTTGTAAATTGACAACCACAAATTCTAATGAAAAATTGCCTTCCGAAAGTTCATTAAATTCATACATGTTGCCTAAGTCTTCTCACAGTAGGAAATCTAGGCGTAAAAGAATTAAAAATGCTAAAAATCATTTAAAACGAACGTGGAAAATTAAAAATAATGTTCTATTTGATGACCTTGTTTCATCAAATGATGGTTGTAATTTTGATTCCAATGAGATGTCATATCCTGACACTAAGATCTCTTGATTGAAACAATGTTGGTCAAAATGTATAAATGGTTCGTTGTGTATAGGGTCAATCAAGAAGAACCGGTGATAACATCTGGCATGTAGATAGTGGATGTTCAAGACATATGACTGGGCACTTTAACTTGCTTCAAGATTATCATCAAATTGATGGAGAGTATGTTGCTTTTGCTGGAAACCCAAGAGGAGGAAAGATTGAAGGACAAGGAATAGTATCAAATGGAGTAAATAGTCTGGAATTTGTCAACTTTGTTCCTCAGTTGAAATACAATCTGATGAGTGTCTCATAGATTTGTGACAAGGACTTTTGTGCCTTATTCAATTCAAAAGAATGTCTTATCTTGAAGCCAGGAGTGGTGATTTCGGAAGAACTTATTCTCATGCGTGCTCCCAGAAGATACAACACATATAGCTTGGACATGAACAACCCATCAGGCATTGAATCGTGTTTTCTCTCAAAAGCTTCCGAAGATGAATCTTTCCTGTGGCATAAGAGGTTGGGACATGTCAATTTCAAAACAATGAACCGACTGGTTCGAGGCAACCTAGTCACTGGATTACCTCTCAAAGATTTCACTCCTATGGAACACTGTATCTCATGTTCCAAAGGAAAACAGCATAAATCTTCACATAAGCCTAAAACCACCAATTCCATTAACTCTCCTCTCCAATTGCTTCACATGGATCTTTTTGGTCCGGTGAGTGTCATGAGTCTTGGACGAAAGTCATACTGTCTGGTGGTAACAGATGATTTTTCTCGATTCACTTGGGTGTTTTTCCTAGCCAAGAAAGATGAGACGCCAGAGATTTTAAAAACCTATCTGCTTCAAATTGAGAACCTCTTCAATCTAAGTGTGAAGACTATCCGCAGCGATCATGGAACAGAATTCAAAAATGCAACTCTTGATTCCTTCTGTGAAAGCAAAGGAATTTCTTGACAATTTAGTGCACCTCGTACTCCTCAACAAAACGGTGTAGCTGAAAGAAGAAACCGCACTTTAATTGAAGCTGCACGAACTATGATTGTTGACTCATCCAATCAACGTGCTTTTCGTGTCTACCATAAAAATAAAAGGATAGTGATGGAGTCCATTGATATCAATTGGCATGAAAACAATCATACGGACGCAGGAGACGGTCCCAATTGGCTCTTTGAAGTCGATTCAGTTTTTAAGTCATTTAATCTTCTTAATTTCAATATTGAATCAACTCATGCTAATCCTTACATCTCTGTGAACAATCTAGGGAACATAAATGATCAAGGCTCTTCCTCATCTGCTCAGGTTGAAATGCCTGTGGTTGCTAATGCTGAATCTGACATGGAGTCTTCCGGTTCTGGTGCAACAAGTGAAACTGTTGAAGACAACTCCATTCCAATAGTAGATGTTGCTTCACAATCACCTGCTGAAGATCCTATTATTGATATTGCCGATCCTCCTGCTGAAAATTTTACCAATTTGGAAGAAGTCGTGGAAGAAGATGAAATTCCTCAACTACGAATTCACAAGATTCATCCCACCAATAACATCATTGGACCACTCAATGTGGGTGTTAGTACCCGAAGTGCCTGTGAAGCATTTGAAAACAACATGTTTTCTTGCTTCATCTCTCAAACTGAACCAAAGAACATCAAAGCAGCTCTACTAGAAAACAGCTGGGTGGAAGCAATGCAGGAAGAGCTACAGCAATTCTCAAAGCTGCATGTGTGGAATTTGGTAGATCTTCCCAAGAACAAAGTTCCAATCGGCACTCGTTGGGTTTTTCGCAACAAAAAGGATGAAGGCGGCACTGTGATTCGAAATAAAGCTCGTCTGGTGGTTCAAGGTTTCTATCAAGAAGAAGGGATTGACTATGAGGAAGTCTTTGCACCAGTGGCTCTCTTGGAAGCCATCAGAATGTTTCTCGCCTATACAGCCTACATGGACTTCACCGTCCATCAAATGGAGGTCAAAAGCGCATTTTTGTATGGCAAAGTTCAAGAGGAAGTATATGTCAAGCAGCCGACGGGTTTCATTGATCCTAATTTTCCAGACCGTGTTTACAAGTTAGACAAAGCATTGTACGGTCTTCACCAAGCACCTCGTGCGTGGTATGAAACTTTATCAAAGCATCTGCTTGAAAATGGTTTCACACGAGGAGCAATTGACCAAACTTTGTTCAAACGGAAGGATGAAAAGGACACAATCATGGTGCAAATTTATGTGGATGATATCATTTTTGGATCTACAAATCCCCGTCTCTGCAAAGAATTTGAAGAAGTGATGCGATCTAAGTTTGAGATGAGCTCCATGGGGGAAATGAAGTTCTTATTGGGACTACAAGTTGATCAGTCTGAGTCAAGAATCCTTATCCATCAAGAAAAATACGTAAAAGAAATCTTGACCAAGTTCAAAATGGCTGATTCCCATCCAGTAAAAACTCCTGTGGAAGTTCGACATTGTTTGACTCCTGATGTGGATGGGGAAAGCGTTGATCCGCATCTATATCGCTCTATGATAGGATCTCTCATGTATCTCACGGCCAGCAGACCCGACATCATGTTTGCAGTATGCTTGTGTACACGTTTTCAGGCTAATCCTAAACTCTCTCATTTATCTGCTGTCAAACGTATTTTAAGATATTTAAGGTATAATCCAAAGTTTGGTCTGTGGTATCCTAAAATTGACTTGTTTGATCTTGTGGCTTATTCAGATTCAGACTACGGGGGTTGCAACTTAGACCGAAAATCCACTTCTGGAGGTTGTCAATTCCTTGGCAACCGCCTTGTCCCATGGCAATGTAAGAAACAATCCACCGTTTCCCAATCCACCACCGAAGTTGAATACATTGCCGCAGCCCTCTGTTGTTCCCAAGTCAGATGGATACACCATCAGATGCTTGACTATGGGATCACATTCCATGAGACACCCATTCTGTGTGACAACACTGCCGTTCCCTATATCACCAAAAACCCCGTTCATCATTCCAAAACCAAACACATTGAAATTAAACATCATTTTATTCGTGACTATGTTGAAAAGAAGCATATTCGAATTGTTGAAGTCAAAACCAATAAACAAACCGCAGACATCTTCACAAAGGCTAGTGACTCTACCAGATTTGCCCAACTAGTGGAGATGCTTGGAATGATAACTTTTAGTAAGTTGTGTAAATAATTTTTTTTATTCTGTTTAAATTGTCTAAGAAAATTCCAAAAAGATTTTATTTTTATGTACAGTATTCACACAAATCTTTTGAGGGAGAAATATAATATTTTAATATTGAAAAGAATTGCTGTGTATATAATCTTACAACTTGCAGGAAAAAATTGAATCTGACCTTTGAGAAATGATAGTGTCTGATCTCATCTCTTGGACATGGAATAGACCAAAAGCGATGGTGTTTACTGAGGTATAGCTGGTAGGCCCGACATATGGTTAAAACTTGTAAGTAGTGTGAAAACCTAATATATATCTCATACTTGTGTGTTTGAATCCATTATTGAAACATCTAACCCATTTTTATATCTAAGAAAACCGATTCAATCAGATACAGGCTTACGTATTGGATTCCTATTCATACGCCAAGTGACCGTCAATATAACGATATTTACCACCGATGACCCCGTATGTTTTGCTTACGCAGAGATCTTGGGTGCTCATCCTTTTCCCATCCACTTGGATGATTTGACCCCGTCTGTTTTGCTTACGCAAAGATCTCGGGTGTTCAATATTTTTCTATCCGCTTGGATAATTTTACGACTTCTTCTGTTTTGCTTACGCAAAGATCTAGAATGCTCGTACCTTTTTAATATCTACTTGGATATATTTTATTTTAATTTTCTAAATCCACTTGGATATCTTATTTTATTTTGGTAGTACTTTGACATTACTAAGACGGTACCTTGGTTAATCAGAAAGAGATGATAGGATGAAGATGGGTACTTCTTGAGGATTGATAGGTTTTCAAAATCATTTTATTTTAATATGTGGGGTACACCTTGTATATTGCTTAAATGGTACCTTCTAATCACATGAAATCTTTGTACAAACAAATGTTCGGGTTTACTTTGCACAAATACCAGCTATCTTCAGGGACTCACAGTAGTGAATTGCAAAAGGAAGTGTTTCAAGAGACTGACCAGATCTGATCTCATGTTGGATCTTTTTCAAGAAGAAAAGTGTTTATATCTTGTGTATATTTTTATTTATTAAATATCGAAACTAGTTGTACATATCGAAACTACTTTGAACTATCGAAACTAGTTGTACATATCGAAACTACTTTGAACTATCGAAACTAGTTGTACATATCGAAACTAATTTGAACTATCGAAACTACTTTGTGCATATCGAAACTACTTTGACATATCGAAACTACTTTGTACATATCGAAACTAGTTTGTCCTATCGAAACTAGTTGTTTCGACAGGGGCAATTTTGTCTTTTGTCTCACGAGAATTAAAAGCCTTCATAAGCAATCCCTCCCTTCATACTGATTCTTACTCGTATTTTTCAAAACCTCTTCGCCTTCTCCGTCATTCACAAAATCTCTCAAACCGTCGGTCTGAGTTGCAAGATATCAGCTGATTTTCCCCATTGTCTCTATCGTCTCCATCATCAGGTAACGTCTCACTACTTTTTTTGATGATTTTTGCAATACGGCAGACCCAGGGTTTCAAAATTTAAAATTTGTTCGACTAAATCTTCATAATAACAGTCGTTTGTGTGCTTCTCTGTGTTTGCATACATTTCAATCATCTTAAAACTCACGATTATTGTGTATTCTTACAGATAACGTCTCACATTCTGTAAGATAAAGTTCCGTCACTTACAGGCCACTCTAAACCTTTCTTTTAAATTGTTTATATTAGTCTGAGTATAATGAATCAGAGGGGTTTGGGTTTCAAAACCAAGTAGTTTCGATAAAGGGGTTCAACACTTTCAAAATTATCTTAAAAAGTTTTCAATCGAAACTACTAGTTTCGACACCCAAACTTGCCCTAGTATCTCTGATCGAAACTAGATAGTTTCGATAAGTTCATCTCCATCGAAACTAGTTGTTTCGACAGTGTTGATCTCCATCGAAACTAGTTGTTTCGACAGTGTTGATCTCCATCGAAACTAGTTGTTTCGACAGTGTTGATCTCCATCAAAACTAGTTGTTTCGACAGTGTTGATCTCAATCGAAACTAGTTGTTTTGACAGTTAGGACTTCAAATTTTTTCTAAGTGTTGATATACCTTGTTTCGATTAAGTATTTTCAGAAATCTTACTTATTGTGCAAAATTGATGAATTTTACAGGTATGGATCTCTTATTTGTAAAAAGACACAATGTCTGTGCATTCCTCAATGCCAATGATCCAAAAGCTACAGAGTTCATTCCTGTCTTAAACTTCCTGGCAAACTCCAACATTAGCTTTGCCATCAGCAACAATCTGCCGGTGTTTGAGACATCTATAAGAGAATTTTGGGAGACTGCAGAAATCATCACAGTTGAAAATGTGGAGCACATTAGAGCAACTGTGCTTGGCCAAGAAGTCTTATTTTCTGAAGCTATAGTTAGAGAGGTGCTTCAGTTTAATGATAATCCAGATGCACCCATTGAATTCCCAATCTTCTATGTTAAAGAATGCTTCAGAAGATTGGGTCATCCAGATGAATTCAAAAGTGGCCAAATAATCAAGAACTCCTTACCAAGCCACTGGAGATACATAGTGCACATGTTTATTCGCTGCCTATCAATCAGAAAAGGAGGGTTTGATTCAGCAAACAGCACTCTGGGCTCAGCTATTTTGGGGATAATCAAGGGAAGAGATTACAACTTTTCTGGCTTCATATTCAGACAGTTAAAAGACAATCTAACAGGAGTCGTGAAGGAGAAATTCCTGGCATATCCTAGATTTTTACAAATTATCATCAATCATCTTCATCCTGAGCTGCAACAAGGTGGGAACACCTTTGTGTTCGATCATATGATTGCCAAGACTCTCAGCTATATGAGAAGTACTAACAAGAGAACCAACAGGGCTATAGCTGACGTTCCCCTGTTTGGTCATATTATTGGTGAAGAAGAAGAATTTATCCCTGATATTGACCCTGATCTTGAAGAAGAGAACTCATCATCTGAAGAAGAAGAAATGGAAGTTGAGCAAGATCAAGGTAATGCACCTATTGATGAAGCTGAGATTGAGATAAACGTCCCTGATGTTCAAGAACAATAACAACCCATCATTGAGCCTATGATAGAGGCTCCTTTTGTTGAACAAATTCAGATAATTCAAGAGCCATCAATTAATGTTGAAGCTGGCATGCCTGAAGTTGAGGAGGAAGTTGCAGAATCAAGTGGAACTCTGGATGCAGGAATTTATGGATCTGCCTACTACAAGTCTGATTCAGATGATAGAACAATGCATCTTGCATCTTCCTCCAAACGACAAGTTGAGTCAGGTTCTGATTTTGAGGAAGAAGAGCCTAAGGCAAAGAAAATCAAGACTGGATTTGAAGACTTGTCATCCTCATCATATTCTCTATTAGCTACTCCACAACCATCTCCACAAACATCTCCTCAACCTACTCCACAACCCACTCCACAACCATCTCCACAACAATCACCCATCCATACTACTCCCACATCACCAACTCATGATTCAACCTCTCCTGTACCAAGAGTTAAAACTTTAAGCCTTGAACTGAAGAAAATGCAGGATAAGATTCAAGAGAAAGATGAATAAATTGAAGGATTAAAAACTAATTTGCATGATGTCCAAGAAGAGGTTAAAGACCTAAAGCTGGAAGTTGGGGGTTTACATACTCAGATTGAGATTCAACAAACTCAACTTGAAACACAACAGAGACTAATCTCACAGCAAAAAGAAGAATTCAAGGCCTTAGCTGAAGCAATGGAGCAGCTCAAAGCCTCAATGGTTAAACCTGTGCAAAAACAACCAACTACTTCAACAGCTCAGGGGGAGACCACATCTGTAGCTAAACCCTCATCTCCTGACCTTGTGACTAATCCAGAATCTGCACTAACTATATTTGCTGGCCATATTGAAAAGACAAAAGAGGCGGTTGAAGTCAAAGTTGAAGGTACCGAACTAAACCTTCCCTCAGCTAGTGAGAGAAGAGATGCAAGGAAGAGAGGGAAAGGGACTTCCACTGAAATAGAGACCATGATTCTTGATGAAGAAGACATTCCATCTGATGATGAGCTGAATGCCCTTTTAGATGACATTGAAAACTATGGGTATAATGATCTTTATCCAGAAATCCTGACCACTGAAGAAAAGGAGACTGAGCGAACTAGATACTTTACGGAAGACGGAGATGAAATTCAAACCTTATCTGACGAAGAAAAAGGTGAAGAAGATGTTCAGATTAATCTTATCAAAACAGTCACTCCTAAACCAACCACTACAGTCTCCGAATCCGGTCCAGCACAAGATTCACCCTCGGTTGCTCCTGAACCTCCAATTTCAAGAAAGTCTTGGTTTAAGAAAATAATTCAGGAGGAAACTCCTAAGACATATGAATGGATAGCAGAGCATCAAGAACCAAAAAGGCTTCCAATTGGCTGGAAGTATGATGCTAAAAGGAAGCTCTTTATCATAAGAAGATATAGAGGGGGAGTTCAGCACTTTAAAAATATGACTAACTTCCAAACCCTTCCTTTCTATGACCTCAGGGATTTAGCCAAACTTCCCCTTCAAAACCCTAGGAAGGTCATGATGGCTTATGACTTTGAGAAATTTCTGCATTCTCAAGTCAATAATGATTTCAAAGGAATGAAGCCTAGGAAAACTCAAAAGAAGATCTCAAAGACTAGGTTTCATCCTAAGACTAACAAGCCATATGTGTTCTTAAGGTACAAGCCTGCCCAAACTCACAAGACCATCACCATTCCAAAATCTGTACATGTCCAGCTACAAACTTTCAGAAAGTGGTATTATGACCCAATCATTGGCAGTGCAGTAATAGAGTGTGAGGGCAAGGAAGACATCACCATCTTTAAGCGTATGGAGCTGTTGAAGTTTCAGCCTGAAGATCTGGAAATCCTTTTTCTGAATCACATTCAGCCATACAGTGATGAAGCTGATGCTAAGGCCTACCAACGGGTTGTATCTCTCCATGTTAAACCTTTTATACCGAGGACAACTGAAGGACCAGCTGCTTGATGAAGAGCTGAAGACGGTAATGCAACAGCTTATGGGGAGATTGTATAGTCATATCTTATGTATAAGTTGTTGTCATTTATTGTTTGTTTAAACAGTTTTAGACTAGTTTACTTTATGTCATTTCATTAAATGTAATTTCAGTTTTCTGTAATTTACTGTTTTTATTTCTAAGTCTGGGCCATCGAAACTACTTAGTTTCGATTGAGTGTGTTCAATCGAAACTAGTAGTTTCGATAGATGGTAGTTTCGACAGTTCTGTGTATCACTTGTAAATGGTCAATCGAAACTAGTAGTTTCGATTGAACATAGTTTCGATACCTGTCACTACTATAAATAGCCTAGTTTGAGAATGTTTAGGGTGTGAGTAGCGGCTGTAACCCTGAACCTTCTCTTTCATATTTTTCTTGAATCAATACAATTTGCAGTTGTTTATTCACCGTGTTCTTACATTTTCATACCATTTGCGTGTTGATTCATAGTGTGGTTAGCCTGTTATCTTCACCAACACTGTTTCTATCATCTGCTTCACCACCATACACACAGTTTCCACAGTGATTTCAAGCGAAATCTGGACCTACAATGTGAAATGAAATAAATTTGTGCTAAAGATATAATTCGATATTGGTCTCATGAAATTCTTTAAAACCATATATTCTTTATCTGATAATGATCTTTTACACACACCCAGGCATATAATGGATTCAAATCACAGATGTAATCATATTATATTTAATTTTCACACTACTATTAGTTTCAAAACGCTTCTAGTCTATTGACAATTCAAGTTTCAAAACTCATACACAAATTTAAAAACAGATTATCAAGATGAGAGCATTCAAAACACTATCATTTCTCATTTATGCAGACTTTGAAATTTAGATCAAATCAACTCAGTTTAAGCAATCATAAATCTAAGGTCTACTAAGGTCGTGTGAAATGAACTAATCACTGATGTACTATCATTTCTTCTCTAACTTCAAATAATGTCAAATTTTATATTTTTCACTTTGTTTTGACTTTTTATAAATTACGATCTTTTTGACTGAAATTTAAATGCAGAAATGTAATAGAGCAATAAAAGAAATTAAAAAAAAAATTCCATGAAATTCTGATTTTGAAAAGCTTTTATTCGGGATTGATCATACCAATCATTTTAATTAGGAATTCAAACCTGGTACGATCAAATGCCTTGGTAAACAAATCAGCAAAATTATCGTCAGTGTGTACCTTGACCAGCTCAATCAACCTTTTCTCTGCACAATCACGAATAAAAAGATATCGAATCTCGATGTGCTTAGTTTTAATATGTTTAATAGGATTATTAGTTATGGACATAGTAGCATTATTATCAATAAGCATAGGGGTTCCTGTGAAATTCAAACCGTAATCTCTCAATTGCTGTTGTATCCACAGGATCTGTGAACAACAACTTGCAGCAGCGATGTATTCTGCTTCGCATGTAGAAATGGAGACTGGGGTTTGCTTTTTGCATTGCCAGGACACAAGTCGATTACCTAAGAACTGGCAACCACCTGTTGTAGATTTCCTGTCCAAACAACAACCACCAAAATCAGAATCAGTATAAGCATTGAAATCAAAGTTAGAAACATGAGGATACCATAGTCCCAAACGTTGTTTTCCTTTCAAATATCGAAAGATTCTTTTCACAGCAATTAAGTGAGATTCTTTTGGCTTTGCCTGGAATCTGGAACAGATGCACACGGCAAACATTATATCCGGCCTTGAAGCGGTTAAGTACATGAGGGATTCAATCATAGCTATGTAAAGTCGACAATCCACATCTTTTCCATCCGGGTCAGAATTCAACTTATGATTGACCGGAATTGGAGTATCATATGGGGTACAGTCCTCCATCTTGAACCAGCTCAAGATGTCTTTGACATACTTGGACTGATGAATAAAGAAACCATCTTCCTTTTGATTTACTTGCAAACCTAAGAAAAACGATAACTCTCCCATAGCTGACATTTCAAACTTCGACTTCATAACACCCACAAAATCTTTGCATAACCCTTTGTTTGTTGAGCCAAAAATAATATCGTCCACATAAATCTGCACCAGTAGGTAATCTCCCCCTAAGTTCTTTATGAATAAGGTCGAGTCTATCTTTCCACGAACAAAGTCATTTGCCAAAAGATGTGTGGATAATATTTCATACCACGCACGAGGAGCCTGATGAAGACCATAGAGGGCCTTATCAAGCTTTAAAACCTTATTCGGATTCAGTGGATCTTCAAACCCCGACGGCTGACACACATAGACTTCCTCCTTGACCTTTCCATATAAAAACGCACTTTTTACGTCTAATTGAAACATCTTAAAACCTTTAAAATAAGCAAAATCTAGAAACAGCCTTATAGCTTCGAGCCTCGCAACAGGCGCATAAACCTCGGTGTAATTAATTCCCTCCTGTTGATTGAAGCCCTCGACAACTAATCTTGCCTTGTTGCTTACCACGACACCTCGATCGTCTTTCTTACATTTAAACACCCATTTTGTTCCTATCGGATACGCACCCTTCGAAAGATCAACAAGATTCCAAACCTTAAGTTTGTCAAATTGAGCAAGTTCTTCCTGCATAGCCTCTATCCAATTGTTATCATTTAAAGCTATTTCAACATTCTTGGGTTCAAACAGCGAAATAAAGCATGAATGTGAGCAATCATCAAGAAAACCATAATCTTTAATGCAGGTATACAAACAAGTATTGTCAACAAGAGAACGTGTTTTCACTCCATCTTGTAAATTTCCAATTATATTTGTCACTGGATGATTTTTGAGTTCCTTGATGGATGCAACCTTAGGAACCGGTAACACGTCAACTTGAGTAGATTCAGATTGATAAGAATAATTTTGATTAATAGGAATTTCCGAGTCTAAATTTGTAGGAATCTCCCCCGAATCCTGTGTCGAAGGTAATGTATCATCACCCGACAAAGGATCAGCAGAAGAATCTTGAAAAATAGCATTATCCTCCTCACTCTCAGAATCTTGTGGACCTGAACAAGAAGCAAGATTAGGATCGGGAGCAGAAGTAGATGGAATCAATGAATTTGGAATTGCATTTGGTAGAAATCAATTGTGTTGTGCATCCTGACAAGAATCATAAAGAACAGCAACATCTTCAGCAGAAATATCAGAAGGTAAATGAAAAGACTTGAAAAGTTTTCATAATCAAATGCCCAATCCGGACCAATCGCCATTTGTCGTAAAGACCGATTTGAACAGTCCATATGGAACCATTCTTCAACTTGGCACGTCTCTTTGTTATAAACCCTCTTAGTTGTCGAATTAGCCACATACCCCAGAAAAATCCCTTCAATAGCCTTAGCACTGAATTTTGTTGGGACATCTCGAATTTTCAATAGGGTGCAAGGATTACCAAAAGGTAGTAAATAATCCAGATTCGGCTTTCGATTATTCAGCAACTCGTAGCAAGTCTTGTTGTGTCGCTTGACAGTCAAGACCCTGTTCAAAACATGACACGCAGTATTCACAGCTTCAGCCCAAAAAGTAACTGGAAGCTTAGAATCTGCAAGCATCGTGCGTGCCGTTTCAACCAAAGTCTTGTTCTTTCGTTCAGCAACACCGTTTTGTTGAGGAACATATGGCGCACTAAATTCATGATGAATTCCTTTTTGTAGACAGAATAAGCCCATTTTGCTATTCTTAAATTCGCTGCCATTGTTACTCCTGATTCTTCTGACTTTCAGATTGAATAAATTATCCAAACCCAGGATTAAGTATTGTACCAACTCAGTGGTTTCAGCTTTAGAGGAAAGAAACTTAACCCATGAAAATCTGGAGTAATCATCCGTTACTACCAAGCAGTACGATTTTCCACTAATGCTCCTGATACTGATAGGACCGAACAAATCCATATGCAGCAACTCCAAAGGAGTTACGATAGAATTCATCGATTTAGATTTGTGTGATTTCTTTTTTTGCTTCCCCTTCTTGTAAGGAATACAGTCATCAGGAACTGAGAATTTCATCTTTGAAATACCAAGAACCAGATCATTCTTAACAATGTAGTTCATCTTCTTATAGTTAATGTGAGCTAGCTTCCTGTGCCACAATATTGAATCAGATTCTGACGCCTTGGAGAGTAAACATGTAGGAATTGAATCCGTTGTAGTGGCGACACTCATGTCAAGGACATACGTGTCATTTCTCCTCGGAGCCTTCATGAGAATCCATTCATCAGGAATCATGAAGCCCGGTTTCAAAATATAGCATTCAACCTCTTTGAAATGGAACGAAAACTTCTTGTCACAAACTTGTGATACACTTAAAAGATTGTGTTCCAGCTGCTCAACATAATTCACCTTCTCAAATTTGACTTTTTCATTCTTTAACGTTCCCTGTCCAGTTATGTACCCGCCTTTATTCCCCGCAAAAGCGACATAACCTCCATCAATTTGTTTAACATCCTCAAGCAATCTAACATTCCCTGTCATATGTGGAGAGCAACCACTATCCACATACCATGTATTGTTGATAGTCCTCCTTGGTTGTCCCTACATAAACAACGAGAATCAGTTAGAAATAGGAACCCAAGCCATCGTGGTCTTGGGTCGTCCAAATTGATCAAAATAAACAACTTCTAGTAATTCACAATCAATCTTATCATTCACTTTTGGAAGTGAAGTATGACCAACAGACTTTTTGATATTTTGAAAAACATTATTTGATATATTATTGTCAGATTCGGATGTTTCCAAAATTTTCTTCAATTTTCTGTTTCTTCTTCTCCTTTGTGGTCTAGACAATTTAACTTTCTGCTGAGAATCTTTTGAAATTCCAACATTAGGAATCTCAAGTTTCTCTTTGCATACAAAAGATTTAGAATTCAATTTATCCTGTTGTTTAAATCCAGAGGATTTAAAAAAAGATCGACCAGGCAAATTTTTCTCCAAGCTAGAAGACGACTTTCCCTCATCTTTTCTTTTCAGAATCTTCACCACTTTCGGTTGTGAAGAAACAGTCTTTATTTTACCCTGGTTCTTGTAAGGACAATTGATCAGAATGTGACCAGCCTCATTGCAATGAAAACACACTCTTCTTTCTTGATAAGTTCTGAAATAAGGACTTTTCTTTGAATTTGAGGAGCCATCAGAGGAATAAGCTTCAGATGAATGTCTAGAATAGTTTACTGGCTTCTTTGGAACATAAACCTGTGTTGGCACCTTTGATGAATGCACTTTTTGATAACCAGCCGCGACAAAACCACTCGACTGTAAAATTGGAGAAAGCTTAGATGTACCAACTTTCACCTCTTCAGGTTCAGTCAGAATGCATCTATCCCGGGTAACAGATTTAACAACTGTTGGGTCATCAATTTTTACCTCTTTTGGAATGCCCTCGACCTTCTTTTCATCGAACACCTCATCTTCAGAATCAGACTCATACACCATATCCTCCCTAGTTAACGGATTCACCTTTAACACAGTCTTTGGATCTATCTCCTCTTCATGTATGATTTCAGGTTTCACCACATAATTTGCATTGCATGGTGGAGGAATAAATCCAATTCCAGTAACATGCTTAGTAGGATCAGCATTTGAGTTAAAATAATCCAAAACAACCGAAGAATTTTCAAAAATTTCCATCTTTCTATGAAGTTTGATCACTTCAGACTCTTTGTCATATATTTCTTTATTCTTTTAAGCAACAACTTCATTACGTTTTTTATCTCAGCATAAGCCATATCTAGATGATAACCTTGCTCTTTATATTTCAACCCCAGAGAATTTAAGTCTCTTTTCAAAGACTCAATTCTATCGATGCACAATTTATCATTATCTTTCAGTTTCTGGTTAACTAAATGCATCGATTTCATATCACAAATCAAATTTGTGTTATCATCCATGACCTTTTGCAGTTTATCTTTAACAGTAATGCAGTTAGAACAGTAAATATGACAAACAGAGTCTTTTACCTTAGACGGATCAGACATGTCTGCCATGAATACTTTGGTAATGGGAATATTTTCTGAATCAGCACCATCAGAAGCATTTTGAGTAAGAACAATATCCTCCTCAGCAACACCTGATGCAGCATCAGAATCAATATTCTACACTTGTTCTATTTCTTCATCAACGCTTGGAACACTGTCACCATCACAAGAATCATCACTAGAACTTTCATCATCGGTCGACTCCTCTGGTTTTTCAGAATGAATTTCTGCTACAAGAGCCTGACTCACAGCACCCACCAAGTCTTCCAGATGAATGCCCCAATCATAGTTTTCGTCATTCTGAGCAACCAATGCCGATGAAGCAGATGCATGATTTGTATTACCAGATGAACCATGTGACTGATTCCTATTATGCTGAAAATTAGGCTGCTTCTTTTGAGAATCAAACTCGACCTTTAGCTTCACACATTCCTTAGCAAAGTGACCATATTCTTGACAGTTGTAACACCGAACTTTGCTTTTATCAAAACCCATGCGAGATCGACTATAATATATTTTCTGCCAGTTTTCTTCAAGAAATCTTTAGCTTGACGCATCAACATGGCCATATTCCATTGGATATTCATTTCTTCCATATCAACAGGGTCAATCTGTCTGAAATCTTCTTCTATAACCTCAGGATCATGTATTTTACCTCCAATAAAATTCTCATATGATGCCATGAATGAGGAAAACATAGCAAGATAATCATCAACAACCTTCTGATTCAAATGAGATCCTGATGAAGTAGAAGCTGTAGTTGCAGAAAATCCAGAATGGATTGAATGACTAGAATGAATCGGAACTCCAGAACACTGATCATTTGAAGAATCTTGAGCATCGCCAGAAAAGAATGCCACTCCAGTACCAGTTTTAACAGTAGATTTGGCAAAATACATTGAGGGATCCTGGATATGCATCAAGTTAGTCTCTTTCTTCTTCATATTCATGTCATGCGACTGAATATTCCCTAGAACTTCTTCAAGAGACATGGTTTTGTACTTAATATTCTCTTTGATTAAAACCATATACACATCAAATTTTGATGGTAAAGCCTCCAAGAATTTATCATTGATTTCCTCAGTCTCATACACCACAGACGCACTTGCCAGTTCACTAAGAAGATGATAGAATCTTGTAGCAAGATCATCCAAGGATTCGTTTTGAAAATGTTTAAAGACCAAGAACTGCTTCTTTAGTAGCTCCTTTCTACTCTTCTTCACATCCAAACTTCCTTCACACCTTTTCTGTAATGCTTCCCACAGTTGTTGAGAAGACTTGAACTGTTTGAAACTGTGATATATTTCCTACGGAAGAGACATTGAAATACTAGCCATTGCTTTCTTTTCCCTGTCAAATAGAAACTTCTCTTCAGTAGTTAACGCTGACACCGGCTTTGGAACATCATCCGGTCCCATCCACGAATAAGTCAGATGCGTATAACCTTCCAAAATCGGAATCCACAAACTGGTATCGGTAAAAGATACAAACTGGTCGAACCGATCTTTCCAATTAGAATAATCAGCTAGATTCAACAACTTGGGAGGTTTTTGAGATGTACCGATCTCATGGTCATAATTGAATATATTCGTGACTTGAACCATATTTGCCATTTTCTTGAAAAATTTTCCAAGTGTTGAACTCCCTTTACCCTTAGGCGAAGATAATAAGTTCGCCTCTGAGACACCCAAGCGAACTTAATGAGAAGCGAACTTAATAAGTTCGCTTAAACCAGAAACTTGAAATCTGCTTAAGTTCGCTTAAAAATAAGTTCGCCTAAATCAGAATTCAAAAATATGATTAAGTTCCCCTAAAATAAGTTCGCTTAATCCTGTGAGAAGCGAACTTGACAAGTTCGCCTGCTAAGTTCGCCTGCACACAAATCAACAAGTTCGCTTGCAGTAACAGAATCAAGATCAAGAACACTCCAGACCACTTTCGCGAACCAGAGACATACTGAAATCATCATTAATCACTGATTTGAAGGAATTAATCAAAATTGAACTGTAGGATTGTATACTTTCTCTATTAGAAGCTTTCTATCGGATCAATTTCGTCAAAATCCTCTTCAAAAACACCAAATCAGATCTGAATCAGTCTTGAAAACTCCATGGAAATGAAAAACTCAAAAATGACGAATTTCATGTCAATTTGCATATAAAACCGTCTAGAATCAACAAGAATCACGAGCAATAGCTCTGATACCACTTGTAGGTCCTCATGGCGTTTCTACGGGTCAATCTCGTGATAAGACGTGACGTTAACTCGAAGTGCGGAATCCAACGAATCAACGTTTATACGCACAAAAGACAATGTAGACAATCAAGTAAATAACATTCTCAATTGTATTCCAAATCACAATGGTGTTTACAGACACAATCATACTTGTTCTGTATATTCTCTACTTCTTTCTGATCGATGTGTTATCTAATTCGACTGACTCTGTAAACATTTATATAGACATCTGACCTGCTATAAGCGAACTTATTAAGTTCACCTCTAACAGACTAAGAGAACTTAACAAGTTTGCCTCAGATACACTTAAGTGAACTTATTAAGTTGGCCTCTGTTAGACCAGGCGAACTTAACAAGTTCGCCTCTTGGTAAACTTGAATAAACACTTAGTTACTTTTACATAACAAAAACATAAAGACATAAGATCTAACTATTACAAGCTTTTGTCATTACAAACTATGTCCTAACATTATTCACGACTGCTCTCTAGAACTTAATGATCATACATTTCCAATCAACCTTGTACCAATGCAACTAGGGAGTTTTGATATCATCATAGGCATGGATTGGTTATCAAATCATCATGCCGAAGTCATCTGTTTCGAGAAGTGCATTCGAATACCTCTACCATCGGGAGAAACGTTAAGAGTCTTTGGTGAAAATCCTTGCAAAGGACTCAAGTTAATGTCATGCACTACCACCCAAAAGTACTTACGAAAGAAGTACGTAGCCTTCTTAGCTCATGTTGTTCAAAAGGATGTCAAGGAGAAGAGTATCCAAGACATTCCCATCATTCGGGATTTTCCCGAAGTATTTCCCGAAGATCTATCCGGTCTTCCACCCGTTGGACAAGTAGAATTTCGCATTGACCTTATGCCCGGAGCTAACCCCGTGGCTAGAGCTCCTTACCGTCTTGCACCCTCTGAAATGCAAGAACTTGTAAGTCAACTCCAAGAGCTCTCCGACAAGGGTTTCATCCGTCCAAGTCATTCACCGTGGGGTGCGCCTGTCTTATTCGTTAAAAAAAAGGATGGATCATTCCGCATGTGTATTGACTACCGCGAACTCAACAAGCTTACCATCAAAAACCGTTATCCCTTGCCTAGAATTGACGACCGTTTTGATCAACTTCAAGGTTCTACTTGCTTCTCGAAGATTGATCTTCGATCTGGTTATCACCAACTCCATGTACAAGAGGAAGATATTCCAAAGACTTCTTTCCGAACAAGGTATGGTCACTACGAGTTCATGGTCATGCCTTTTGGACTAACCAATGCACCCACGGTCTTCATGGACCTCATGAATCGTGTGTGCAAACCGTACCTTGATAAATTTGTGATCGTCTTCATTGACGATATCTTAATCTACTCCAAGACTAAATCCGACCATGAGCAACACCTTAGACTGGTTTTGGACCTCTTGAGGAAAGAACAACTGTATGCCAAATTCTCCAAATGTAAATTTTGGCTAAAGGAAGTTCAATTTTTGGGTCATATCGTCAACGAAAAGGGAATTCACGTTGACCCTGCTAAGATCGATGCGGTTAAGAATTGGAATGCCCCGAAGACCCCCACCGAAGTTCGTTCATTTCTTGGTCTTACGGGTTATTATCATCGCTTCATCTCAAATTTCTCTAAGATTGTTGTCCCTCTTACCGCTTTAACCCACAAGGGTAAACCTTATGAATGGGGACCAAAACAAGAAGAAGCTTTGCAAACTCTCAAGCAAAAGTTATGCAATGCTCCTATTTTGACTCTCCTTGATGGGAATGATGATCTAGTTGTCTACTGTGATGCTTCCAACCAAGGTCTAGGTTGTGTCCTCATGCAATGAGGCAAAGTAATCGCTTATGCATCAAGGCAACCTAAGATTCATGAGAAGAATTATACGACGCACGACCTCGAGTTGGGTGCGGTCGTATTCGCATTGAAGATTTGGAGACATTACCTCTATGGCACAAAGTGTGTGGTGTTCACCGACCACAAAAGTCTCCAACACATCTTCAACCAAAAAGAACTCAATATGAGGCAACGAAGTTGGGTTGAGCTCCTTAATGACTATGACTGCGAGATTCGGTATCATCCCGGCAAAGCAAATGTTGTAGCCGACGCTTTGAGTCGAAAGGACCATGTCATGCTTCAATGTGTCCGAATTCGAACCGACATTCAAAATCGCATCTTAGTAGCTCAACACGTCTCAGTCACCGAGGGTAACATGTACGAGGAAATGTCATGTGGTGTTGAACTCCAGCTTGAATCAAAACCTAATGGCTTACTTTATTACTTGAACCGTATTTGGGTTCCCGATCGTGATGATTTCCGTGCATTTCTTATGAACGAGGCTCACAAGACTCGTTATTCTATTCATCCTAGTGCGGATAAAATGTACCAAGATCTTCGCCAACAATATTGGTGGCCCGGTATGAAGGAAGACATTGCTCTCTATGTTGCCAAATGTTTAACTTGCTCCAAAGTCAAAGCCGAACACCAACGTCCTTTCGGTTTGCTTGAACAACCGGAGATTCCTGTGTGGAAATGGGAAAATTTAGCTATGGACTTCATTACCGAACTCCCTCGCACCTTAAGTGGTTATGATAGCATTTGGGTGATCATTGACCGCCTCACCAAATCTGCTCATTTCTTGCCTATCCGTGAAGACTATCGGGTTGAGAAATTGGCCCGAATTTACATTAACAAAATTGTGAGCCGTCACGGTGTTCCCTTAAACATAATATCGGATAGAGATGCTCGGTTCACCTCCCGTTTTTGGCAATCTCTCCAAACTGCTCTTGGTACACGATTGGATTTTAGCACGGCCTACCATCCCCAAACTGATGGTCAGACCGAGCAGACAATCCAAACTCTTGAGGACATGCTTAGAGCTTGTGTAATTGATTTTGGTGGCAATTGGGATTCACATCTATCACTAATCGAGTTCTCCTACAATAATAGTACCACACGAGTATCAACATGGCTCCATTTGATGCTCTCTATGGTCGCAAGTGTCGTTCTCCTATCTGTTGGAACGAGATTGGTGAAGCACAAATCACCGGTCCCGAGCTAATTCAAGAAACATCCGACAAGATTATCCAAATCCGTGACGACATTCGAGTAGCGAGAAGTCGGCAAAAGAGTTATGCCGACAAACGACGAAAACCCATGGAATTCCAAGTCGGTGACCTTGTTCTTCTAAAGGTGTCTCCGTGGAAGGGTGTGATCCGTTTTGGAAAAAAAGGTAAATTATCACCTCGCTATGTAGGTCCATTTAAGATCCTTGAAAGGATTGGGAAAGTGGCTTACAAACTCGACTTACCTCCATCACTTGGCAATGTGAATCCTACTTTTCACGTGTCTAATCTGAAAAAATGTCTTGTGATGAGAATCTTCACATACCTCATGACGACGTGCACATTAACGAAACGATGCACTTCGTTGAGAGACCAGTGGAAATCATGGATCGCGAAGTCAAACAGCTCAAACGAAGTCGTATTCCTATTGTCAAAGTTCGTTGGGAATCTAAACGTGGTCCTAAATTCACTTGGGAACGAGAGGACCAAATGAAACTCAAGTACCCCCCATCTCTTCACTGATGCCGTCGCCTCCACTAGCTAAATTTCCGGACGAAATTCCCTCAACATGGGGATACTGTAACATTTCTGATTTTCATTATCTATATTTCGGTTCAATGTGATACATTTCAAACCAAATTCTAGTACACTGACTTGTTCTATTCGTACCAACAATTAAATACTATGTTTCAATGCAAATCCACAAATTTTACACGAGTATATCCTATTAAACTCTACATAAGTTCACATTTATACAAATCTGGCAATACTGAAATTTGCAAGGACTGATTTTATAAATAAATAACCAGAAACCCTAATAGGCACGGTCGCACCTCGTTCTGGCATGGTCACGCGCCTTGCTTTGGAACGGTCGCGCCCGGTGCTTTGGCACGGTCGCGCCTCTTATTGGCACGGTCGCGCCTCTTGAAAGTTGAAACGTAAAAACGAACTTTAATCCTAAATTCGTTAAACTTTGTAACCGTTATACACGTTCGTCTATTTACAACCATCATTAGTCAATTAAACATCGACATTACACTTGAATTAAAACCAATTATGGATTTTAAACTGAAACCGTCGACCCTTCATCTCTTACTCGTCGAATTCGTCATTTCTATTGTTACTCTCTCAAACCAAGCAACTACGCACCATAGCTAACCCTCTCTGAAGTTTTACGCACACCAATCTCACCGGAGTTGCAGCAGAGGACGCCGGAGATCAAATCGTCGTCGCCGGAACTCATCTCTACCGTACACTATCAATTCATTGTCCTTCCGGGTAATTGAAACCTCCTACATCTAAGTTTCAGTCTATAGATCAAAAGCCCTAATCTAATTTGGGCTTACAATATGGAAATCATCACGAACCCGAATCTATGTTTCGTTCAAAATGGATTTAATCGAACCCTGCTTTGAACGCATTTTAAATACAATTAATATATGTCAATAGACTCGTAATAACCTTATAGATGAAAGCCCTATGAATTCCAACATTAACAATATAACATTTAAGCAATTCGTTCCTGTTTTGGAACAGACACGGTCGTGCTAGTCTCCTAGCGCGGTCGTGCTTCATGAGACACGGTCGTGCTAATACCAGCGCGGTCGTGCCTCACACACTCAGACCCGGTCATGCCTCTTGGCTAGACTTGGTCGTGCCTCAAAACCCTAGACATGGTCGTGCCTGGCCCAGACACGGTCTTGCCTAGTGGACAGCTTAGTTATATCTTCTGTTTGGTCAACACGGTCGCATCCCTGACTAACACGGTCACGCCCGTTGTCCTAGCACGATCGTGCCTTGTCCCAAGCACGGTCGTATGTGTGAGAAAAATCTTGGCAGAATAATTATTTTTATATTTAAAAAAAACAATAAGTATTTCAGATTAATTTTCAAATAAAAATAATTGATTTTATAAAGATTTATATTAACTTTATTTAAAAAGATCAAATTCTTAATCCTAAAATAAATAGAAGTTATTTATTTAATTTTACAAAATTAAATTTATATTTATTGTTAAACCCTACACTTAAATATTATTTACGCATCTTTATGAAAATAAAGTAAAGAAATTTATATTTAATATAAAACATCCGATACATTTTTATAACTAAATGACTAAGTTACATATTTTATAAATAAATAAATAAGGTAACAATTATTTATTTAATTTACATTTAAACAAAAATGATTTGTTTAGGTTATACTTAATTACCCCTAATACCTACATTATTTTTATAGCTAAGTAAATAAATAATAATCTTATTTTATTATTTAGTTATTCCAAACTCAAACCTTAATTTTATACAACACCATTCAAGTACAAACCACTAACACCTACAACTTCAAATTCCTTATACACACATCTAATTTAACCTTAGACTTAGACATAGACTATTGTGCACACTATTAATTCAATATACATTATATACTATGTTAACGTTGTGCATTACAAGGATCATATTACTATCTAGTATCTCGTGTTAGCTACGCCTTCGAATCAAGTGAGTATTACATAGCCCTTTTACTCTTTTACACTTTTTGGGGTGGAACATGAACAATATACAATCTATTGCTTACATTTACACAAACTACACAAGTAAAAATCCTCTTTACATTCATGTGTCCAAATTTGAGCTTTATGTCTGAGTGCTAGGTGTGCTAACTTTTGTGTGCAATTTATGTGCAATCATTAACTATTCAAGCCGACGGTAAACAATGATAGATCTATTGAGTCTGACAAACCCACCCAGATTGGGATGATTGTTACCGATAACACAATTTTGCATGCTAGTTACAAAGGTTTGATTGTACTTAGTTACACAATAGCTGCTCTCCATAAATGCCTTATTTTATCATGTTATGTAAGGATTTGTTTATTCATAATCTATATGCTATCTATATACAAACTTGTGTATGGTCACCAACTTTTTAGTTGACCTTATTTTATTCATGTTTCAGGTGGTAATGAGTGAGTTTGATCAAGGCATGCTACATATAGGCTTTGGAATTAGTTAAATTTAAATAAAGACTATTATGTATTTCGTTTATGTACTTGTTTGAATTTGGTTGTGTTGAATTATTTGAAGTTAAATTGAGGATTAAAATATTGAAATCTAGTCAACCTTGTGCTCATGAACAGTCTACATGTCCCGCCCCGACGTTTCTGCCGTCGGTTGGGGTGTGACACAGACTTTGTTAAACGGTCAACGATTACCCAAATGGTATCACATCCGGTAGGAGTTCATGGCAATTCTGTGATAAAGTCCATGGATATCTGCTCCCATTTCCACATGGGAATCTCTGGTTGCTGGAGAAGACCAGAAGGCTTTTGATATTCAACTTTGACCTTCGCGCAAGTCAGGCACTTGCTCTCATAGGTGGCTATTTTGTGATAAAGTCCATGGATATCTGCTCCTATTTCCACATGGGAATCTCTGGTTGCTGGAGAAGACCAGAAGGCTTTTGATATTCAACTTTGACCTTCGCGCAAGTCAGGCACTTTCTCACATAGGTGGCTATATCCGCCTTCATCTTTGGCCACCAATACAGCACCTTTAGGTCATGATACATCTTGTCGGAACCTAGATGAATAGAGTAACGAGATTTATGAGCCTCATCCATGACTATTTCCCTTAAGTTCCCGGATACTGGAACCCATATTCGCTCGGCGAAGTAGCGAATACCGTCAGATTTGACCTCGAGTTGTGCTTCCATACTGCGTGTACCTTCCAGCGGTAGGTTTTCCTCTTTCAGGGCTTCAAGTTGAGCACTACGGATTTTGTCAGGTAATCCGGGGTGAATAGTAAGCTGTAGTGCTCGAACTCGCTTAGGCTTGGTTTCCTTTCTACTTAGGGCATCAGCTACAACATTAGCCTTACCCAGATGATACCGGATCGCACAGTCATAATCATTCAAGAGCTCGACCCAACAACGCTGTCTCATGTTCAGCACTTTCTGCTCGAAGATATGCTGAAGACTCTTATGATCGGTATAGATAGTGTACTTGGTACCGTACAAGTAGTGTCTCCATATCTTAAGTACGAAAACTACGGCTCCCAACTCTAGATCATGAGTGGTGTAGTTTTTCTCGTGAATCTTTAGTTGACGCGAAGCATATGCGATCACCTTTTCTCATTGCATTAGAACACAACCCAGACCCTGAATGGATCCATCACAATACACCACAAAATAATCCGTACCCTCCGGAAGAGCTAGGATAGGTGCACTGCAAACTTTCTGCTTAAGATGTTGGAATGTTGACTCTTGGTTATCGCCCCAGTTATAGGCTTTACCCTTTTGAGTTAAGACAGTGAGAGGTTGTGCAATCTTTGAATATCCCTCGATGAATCGACGGTAATATCCATCCAAATTGAACTTCCCGGATCCAGAATTCACACTTGGAAAACTTAGCATATAGCTACTCCTTTTTAAGTAATTCCAGGATTAAACGTAGATGTTCCTCATGTTCCTCCTTGTTCTTGGAATAAATGAGAACGTCGTCGATGAAAACGATGACAAACTGATCAAGGTATGGTTTACACACACGGTTCATGAGGTCCACGAATACCGCAGGTGCGTTGGTAATTACGAAAGGCATGACCATAAACTCATAGTGGCCGAACCTTGTCCTGAAAGCAGTCTTAGAGATATCCTCATCTCGGACTCTCAATTGATGGTAACCTGACCTAAGATCTATCTTGGAATAGAAACTTGATCCTTGGAGTTGATCAAAGAGATCGTCTATACGAGGCAAAGGATAACGATTCTTGATTGTGACTTTATTCAGTTCATGGTAGTCGATACACATACTGAAAGTCCCGTCCTTCTTCTTGACAAACAGGACCGGAGCTCCCCATGGCGATGAGCTAGGTCGGATGAAATCTTTATCCAACAATTCTTGTAACTTAGTAGATAGCTCTTGCAATTCACTAGGTGCCAGTCTGTAAGGTGCCCGAGCGATCGGTGCCGCTCCGGGTGCTAGATCGATTTGAAATTCAACTTGTCGGTGTGGTGGCAGACCAGGCAAATCCTCAGGAAATACTTCCAAAAATTCACGAATGATGGGAATATCATCAATCTTCTTTTCTTCTGATGGCTGCTCAGCAACGAGGGCCAAAATAGCAGTATGCCCTTTTTGAAGGCATTTCTGTGCTTTCATAAAGGATATGATGCCCATGACTGCACCGCCCTTTTTGCCCTGAACGGAAAGGGTTTCTCCACTCGGGAGAGGAATGCGAACAATTTTCTCATGACAGATGATCTCAGCTTGGTTTTTAGATAACCAATCCATGCCGACAATTACATCAAAACTACCAAGCATGACCGGCATAAGGTCGATATCAAGTTTATGACTAGCTAGTTCAAGCTTACAACCCTTAAGAATGTGGGTTGCTTCAATCATTTGACCATCGGCTATCTCTATTACATACTTAGACTCTAACAGAGTTGGAGTTCGTTTTATCATATCACTAAGTTTTCTAGTTATAAAACTCCTATCAGCACCAGTGTCAAAAAGGACGGAAGCAAAGTAATTATTTAAGAGTAACTTACCGTTGACCATATTATGATCATAACGAGCTTCTCCAGATCCTAGCACGAAGGCTCGTCCTTTCGCACCATTCCCTCTGTTACTGCCGTTGTTGCCACCATTGTTGTTATTCTGATTAGGGTTGTGGTTTCCATTACCTCCCTTCTTTAACTGAGGACATTTCTTCCGAGAATTTCCCTCTTTCCCACACTCGAAACAACCCTTTTTAGACCCAGGCTGTTGAAAAGGCTGCTTGGCTTGCAACTCACCCCTACAATCTTTGGTAGCCTGGCCTATTTTGCCACACCGCTGATAACGGTAGCAAATTCCGAAGTGATGAAAGTTGCACTTGTTACACTTGGGAGACTTCCCCATGTAACCACCCTGATTTTGACTTTGAGAAGTCTTCTGGTTGAAGTTCTTAGTAGGCTCAAACCTACGCTGATGCTGCTATTGCTGAGGTTAGTTGTGATGGGGTCCTTTGGAGCTGGAGTGAGAGTTGGGGTGGTGATCAAACTTGCGCTTATGATTGTCGGTCGATTTAGAGACCGAACCTCTCGGGGGTAAAGTCCCTTGAGTCACCGCCTGATCGGTTAGCTTGTGGGCTAGTCTGATCGTCTGCTGGATGGTAGTAGGGTTGGATGAACTAACCATACTTTGAATTTGAGGCAATAGACCTCCAATATACAGCTCAATCTTCTTGTAGTTCGGAGTCACCATATGTGGGCACATGGTAGCAAGCTCATGGGAGCGAGTGATATACAACTCGATTTCAGAACCTTCCATTTTCAGGTTCCAGAACTCTCCTTCCAATTTTTGAATTTCATCCCGAGGGCAGTACTCCTCCTTCATCATTGTATTAAACTCCTCCCACGGGAGTCCATTTTCCATGACCAGACCCAACATCTGGACCTGAGCGTTCCTCCACGTGAGAGCCGGGCCCTCCGAAGTTTCAGCGGCGAACTTGACCTGATTGGGCAGTTGCACATGGCAATCACCGATTCTACTTTTTCGAACCACCGGAGTAGTCCGACAGCTCCTTCGGCTCCACTAAAGGTGTGGGGCTTACAGTCCATAAATGTTTTGAAGGTGCAGTCTGGCTGCTGATTCTGCTGGTTTTGCTGGCCTGGATTTAGAAATAATATAGGATTGGGATTATAGATCTTAGGAAAGGCGCTTTAAGAGATGGATTGACCTCATTAGTCAATAGCTAAAGTATTTACCTGCAGCATTCTGTGCTGCGAAAGCCTCTGCCACACTATCGTTGATTAGTGCCACCAGCTCAGCTGTTGTCATGTTGATGGTACCTCGGCCACCAGCACGACCTCCACGTCCTCTTCCCGACATGATTCTTAACATTCACAAATATAAAACAATGAGAAATATATCGCATATTAAACATTATTTATGTACGAGTAAGGAAATACAACATCTAACATTTTGAAAATTAAATAAATTGTAAGGCTACAAAATAAATAACTCAAACATTAAACTTCTCATGCTTTTATTGAATGGGACCCTACCCATCTAGGTTTGAAAAGAGAAATAACATAAACGAAGCATGAATGAAAAGAAAGATATGATAGTAAGATCATCAAACATCCTCGCCATCGGAAGAAACGTATGATTATGCATCGTCGATCTCCACAGGTTCCTCTTCGGGTGGCTCCTCCTCTAAGGGCTCGTCCTCGAAATGTTCCTCCTCGTCGTCCGAAAGTGAGATGTCATCCGAAAATAGGGCTGCTTGTAGTTGGGCTTCTAAGTGAGTCACTCTCTCCCGAAGTCCTTCAGCAGCATGATCTGCTACTTGCAGTTGGGCTTCCAGATTAGTCACTCTCTCCAGAATCCCTCCTACATCCTGGTCCGAGGTATCCACCCTCGTCTCTAAATGTGTAACCCGATCCACCAAAAGGTTATGGACCTGATCCGTTGCTGCTAGTTCATCGGTCAGATGCTCTATTTGCTCCTTGTTTTCTTCCATTTGTGGCTCTCATTCTAGAATGCCCGATATCTCATCAGTAAAATCCTTCATCTCCTTTAACTCCTTAGTTATGATAAACACAAAAGCTGCAAAAGCTTGATCCATGGTGAATGGCAAGCTAGGTAAAGTAGCGGATGAGGAATTGGAACTAAAATAAGGCGATGGAACATTTCCCATCTCGATACACCTTTAGATCATCTTCGGATATGCACTCCAATTAAGTGTCGTGTTCCTTGCTCGTGCATTACTAGGTTCACCCTGTTCCACCGAGTTGTCACTAGAACTAGTCCGGCGCCTTTTGGGCTCCGGGGACGATACGGTAGGTGCCTTAGGTGATGGTGGTGGAGTTGACGACATGATCCTGTAATATAATATATATAAGTGCCAAACATCCAAGGTTTATGACATGTAACTAATATGTGAGGTGATATGTAACATTCATAATTTTCATTGTAAATGTTTTAATGCAATAAACAACATTCCAATTCCCATTTATTTTATTTGATTTGTGTAACTTCAAAACCATTTAATAATACGTATATACAATCACATATACACACACTCATATATATACACTAGAATTAGGTACCCAAACATGAAACTATAACCATTCTTTATGCACTTAAAAATATACTACTAAATTTGATGGTATTGGGAAATTAAATTCTAGATGTATTATAAAACTAAATAAATAAGGTTTTTAAAAAGTTATTAAAATTAGTTAGGTTCTAACAAATTTTGCTTTAAAACTTTACCAATCATCATGAATTTATTGATTTTATGAAATCAAATTATTATTAACTAGTCTTATAATTATATTTAGGCATGATTGAAATTTATTCAAAAGTTATCATTTTTTTGCTAACAAGGTCCTAACTCGAAGGACTTGTTTTGCCAAACTATATTTTTGTTATAATGAATTTATTTTTCTTTAACTAGCTCATGAAGTACAAGGACCTAACCTGCCATTAACAAAAACCTGAAACTCTGATTACGTCCCCCCCCCCCCCCCGTTTTTTCGGAACCCTCTCCGGCCACCCACTCGTTTTCCGGCGAGCTATCTTTACGCCCCAAATCACTAGTCCAATGAGTCGGTTAGTTATCTCCATTCAAATCAAGAATCACAGGATCCCATTTACGCGTTTATAGTTGTCAAATTCTAAATCAATGCGTGCTTAATTGTGACCCCAAATCTCAGAGTTTCCAAATCTGTAAAGCGCGTGTTTAACCCTATAAAAGCAAACGAATTCGCTCAATACAGACACACCGCTCACTATTCCCTTCCCCTCACTCAAAATCATTTACCTGTGTCGAGTTTACGACCACCGCCGCTGCCGAACTCCGGCCAGAACCATCGGCTACGATCCGAGCTCCGATTCAAAGTAAGTATACCACTTTCCTACTCGTTTTTACATCACGATGCAAAGTCCCAATGTTTCGTTTGCAATCTGTGAGTAAATCAATGTCAATTTGGGATTAGGGTTTTCAATTGCACGATCTGGGGAAGAAGGGTTCTTGGAACCTTCATGTTAACATACATTTATTGTTATTTCTTATAAGCATCGCAGACTAGAGCAACTGGTTATTTCAGTTTCCTTATTCAGCAGAGGTCGCAGGTTCTAGACCCGGCCTCTGCTCCTTTTTTTTGTTTTTTTTTTGTGTGTTGTTTGCTTTCTTGTTTTGCTCATACCCTCTCTCACACACAATTATATTTTTGTCAACTATCAGTAATAAACCAATTCTTTTTATAAACTTTCAAGAGTTTTATAAGTATTGTCTTTTAAAATAAAAAGTGTACATAAATATATGTTTAAAAAAAAAGCTTTTGGTTACCACAAACATATAACACATTGTATACGAGCATTATTAAATTACCACTACATATATGTTAAAATCGTGACATACATTATTGTATAAAAACCATATTTTCTTATGTATAACTTTTAAAATTATAAAATGAGCATGTGTTTTAACGTCATGAAATTTATAATTATACTTAACATAAACCTTTTATTAGTGATACTAATATCACGAATTTTGATAATTGTTTTATTCATATTATTAATATTTTCACAAATAATATGGTATTAAAGTAATCATTAAATAATTAACCTTACTAAATTGGATTTTCATATTATAACTCGCATAACTAAACTATTTACACATTTCAAATTATATTCTTTTGAGTATTATTATCCCAAGTGAGTACTATTTTATTTTAAGCACATTTGACACCGTCTTGATATTTTTTTTACCAATCATACTTATTATTGGTACTTAATTTCCTTTTTAAAACGTAAGTTACAAACTCTATTCGTATCCTTGATAACTCCTCCATTCCAAAACCCTAACATCCCAAATCACTCCAATGTCGTTCCCTTAAATCGCTCTGCATTATAATAAAGTATCTTATTCAACTTAGGGTGTCCTTAATTCTTGTTGCTTCAAGTTTCAAGATCAACCCCCTGCTATTCAAGGTGAGTTTACATAGCCCCTTTTTCTTATTTACACATTTGGGGTGAAACATGATTACATTCAAACACTATTTGCAATTATACACGTACAATTCTATAATATGATCATATGCGTTTATTTGTGCTTTATGCTTGAATGCTAATTGTTAAGGCTACATATACATGATGTACACATGCAAATACAAATACATAATTTCAGGCTAACATGTGTTGTTATGCCCTACATTAGTATAACATGTGTTGTTATGCCCTACATTTACATCAGGATAGCATGTGTTGTTATGCCCTACATTAGGATAACATGTGTTGTTATGCCCTTCAATTACAAGGTCTCTTTTGTGCATTTAGCTTAACTTAGATTCTCCATAAATGCTTTATAAACCATGCATCATATGAATTGTACACAAAACATTTGAACTTTACTCGTGGTGTCAAAACCTATGTATGCTCACCGACTATTTATAGTTGACTCTCTCATTTTATCATGTTTCAGGTACAGTTGTTTGAGTTATGATTCAAGCTACATCACTTAGGGTTGAGGACCTAGTCTTAAATTTTAATACGGAGATTCATGTATTCTTAAATTCTTGTAAATGATGTAAATGATTACTTGAGTTATGAAATGAAAATTTACTGTTTAATTATTTCAACTTTATCAAACCATGAGCTTATGAACAGTCTACATGTCCCGCCCTGATGTTTCCGCCGTCGGTTGGGGTGTGACAGATTGGTATCAAAGCCTTGGTTATAGGGAATTAGGTTATTAGACACTTTTGACCTAGACTATAACCTTAGGACACCCATTTATACCATGCTCTTTGAATCTATGATATGCTACATGCTATGTGCTACATGTTTAATATGTTATATGACTTATTAGCTTTCACCTAAATAGTAAATTAAAAACAATATTATCCTTACCCTTATCATAAGCCTCAATCTTTCTACTATGTCATTACCATCATAGCATGTGGGACGTCATACGTCTATTAAATTTCTTCTCACACCTCGTTAGGGTTTTAAACTTTGTTAACTAGTAGAGGACACATGCAATCTGGAAGGGTGACACCTGTATTCTGGGTATTCTGTCTAGGAAAGCATTTCATATAAATCCCAATCAACCGAGGGATCCGTATGCTTTCCTGGGAATTACTGGGATGAGTGTTTACTTGTAGGCTAAAGCATGTCTCCTTGAAAGTTATATAAGTTTATTAACCTTAATGTGTCATAGCATTCAAATGGTATTATCCCCGTTGAGTGCAATCCAAACTATGAATACTTATGTTTTAAATTATCCTTTGTTTTATGTCCAAGAAACCCTCGTAACCTTTTTATCCTTCCTCCTGTTTTGTTAAAACCAATAGCATGCCTCCTCATCGCGCCAACGAGAGCAACAAAAACAACAATAACCTTGCTGCTCTCCTCACTCAACTTGTGAACCAACTCACTCAGGCCAATAACAACAATGATGGCACTAACAGCAGTGCTAATAATGGTGGTGGTGGTGGTGGTGCTAACCCACCCCCATGCACTTTCAAACACTTTAACTCGTGCAACCCCGTCAAGTTCTATGGTACCGAAGGAGCAATGGGCCTCCTTCAATGGTTTGAAAGCATTGAAAGCACTTTTCTCAACAGTGATTGCCCTGACCGTCTCCGGGTTCGTTATGCCACCAGCGTCTTTCAGAAACGGGCGCTCACTTGGTGGAATGGTGAGAAGAGGAACCGGGGTATGGATGTGACCATGGCCTTGCCATGGGATGAAGTTAAGAGACTCATGACCGAGGAATTCTGTCCTCGTAATGAAATGAAGAAGTTAGAGGCTGAGTTTTGGGATCTTACCCAAGAGATTGGTGAAAGTTTAGCCTACACAACTTGTTTCCACGAGTTAAGTCTTCTGGTACCCCAAATGGTCACCCCACTGACTCGGAGTATTGAGAAGTACATCGGTGGTCTACCCATGAAAATCCAAGATACAGTCCTAGGAAGAAATCCAGCTACTCTTGAAGATGCTATCCGCTTAGCGGCCACATTAACCGATAACCATGTGAAGGCGGGTGCACTAACAAGGAAAGGCGCAAAGAAAGTCACTAACCCAACAGCCTCTTCTGAACCCTCTCAGGAAGACAAACCCAAACCTCCTCACTCCAATAAGAAACGTAACTTTGCTGTCATTACCCCTGCTGTACCAATCAACCAAGTAGCTCCCCTAGCCCAAAACCATAATAAGAAACCATAAGCGGGCAACAACCCTCTGTGCAACACATGCAACTATCACCACTTCCCAAACATGCCATGCCGTCTATGTGCCAATTGTGGAAGGTATGGTCATGTAGCGAACACTTGTCAATCCAGATCACATGTTAGTCAAACCCACCAAGGGAACCGAGCCAATCACCAAGTTGCCAATCAAGTTGTACCAGCTATTACTAATGGGCGTGCTTGTTATGAATGTGGTAATCCAAAAACCAATGCCCAAGGATAGTCAATGCAAACCAAGGTGGTGCTCGTGGGCGTGCCTTCAACATAAACACTAACGAAACTCAAGTCAATGCCGAGGCAGTAGATGAAACCAATTGAAGCTAGTGCAAGATGGAGTCGAATAGGGATCTAGTCTGGAATAAATTATGCATTGTAATCCTTTATGTTATTTTTGTCATTGTCGAAACTATTTACACCTACTACGGTTTGTCACTATAAACTTGAGCTTGCTAGCCAACTTTAGAAAGTGAATCATTTCGCCATTAACCGTCCATATAAGCTCTAACGAATTTAATAGTTAAAACTCATCTACCTACATCGTGCATGAACGCCAAGTAACACACCCGATCGCCTACAAAATCCGATAGTTTCCGATACGCATAAGACTCAATACACATTCATAAAATACATAATACTAGAGTGATCACATTATACATATCTGCTTATACATGATATCAAATTGTTCACACTATACATGAAACCTATTTGCTTACAACATGCCTAACACTAGATCAAATATGAAACCTGAGTGTTTACATTATACAAGGAATTAGATTGTTTACATTGTTACAATTGACTAAGTACAGCATACACAAGGCATGACTATTCACCCTATCCATGAAAGCTACTTGGGGTTTGACGTATTCTTGTTCAAACACGAGGAAGCTATGTAACCCTAAATTATGCCACGTTATTACTCTTTAGTACCTGATTGTCTCTACTATCTATGGACATAGTTATTGCTAGCAACACATACGTGAAAGCAATAGTTACGAATTAAGTGTTTTTGTGTTACCCCCTGGACCCCACACACAATGGGATGAACTATGTGGACCATGCAACGATTTGGATAATTACGGGTGCACACGTAATTATGAAAATCAGCGCATGGAAGTCATAGTGAAATCTGTTGTGTGTTATGACATGAAACCTATCGTGGTACATAATAACGAAACTAATGTGATATGATAAGGACATGGTGGATACGCCGCTGGTACTTCCTATATATAAGTGTCCTGTCATAAAATCAGAAGTAGCGTTATTCTTGGCACGTAAAGTTTTATGTTGTTTGACGGGGCCAATGTTTATAAAATGTTTTATACACTGATAATCCCTGAACATATTAGATCACAGCTTAACAAACCTTGATCATCTAGTTCCCATCAAACCCATTCCAAGTAACGCATTTCACCTCAAGATTCTTTGACAGATCTCTCCTTAGCTCTCTTGAAACTAAAATCCACTGATATCATTCATACTTAACTTGGGCTTTAGACCTAAATATTGTTATCTATCATACTCCTCAAACATACAATCAAAACTCAAACTCACTTCTTTCCTGATTCAGTAGCCTCAACTAATTGAATTTCGGGACAAAATCCCCTCAACATGGGGATACTGTAACAATCATAATTTTCATTGTAAATGTTTTAATGCAATAAACAACATTCCATTTCCCACTTATTTTATTCGATTCGTATAACTTCAAAACCATTTAATAATACATATATACAATCACATATACACACACTCATATATATACACTAGAATTAGGTACCCAAACATGAAACTATAACCATTCTTTATACACTTAAAAATATACTACTAAATTTGAAGGTATTGGGAAATTAAATTCTAGATGTATTATAAAACTAAATAAATAAGGTTTTTAAAAAGTTATTAAAATTAGTTAGGTTCTAACAAATTTTGCTTTAAAACTTTACCAATCATCATGAATTTATTGATTTTATGAAATCAAATTATTATTAACTAGTCTTATAATTATATTTAGGCATGATTGAAATTTATTCAAAAGTTATCATTTTTTTGCTAACAAGGTCCTAACTCGAAGGACTTGTTTTGCCAAACTATATTTTTGTTATAATGAATTTATTTTTCTTTAACTAGCTCATGAAGTACAAGGACCTAACCTGCCATTAACAAAAACCTGAAACTCTGATTACGTCCCCCCCCCCCCCGTTTTTTCGGAACCCTCTCCGGCCACCCACTCGTTTTCCGGCGAGCTATCTTTACGCCCCAAATCACTAGTCCAATGAGTCGGTTAGTTATCTCCATTCAAACCAAGAATCATAGGATCCCATTTACGCGTTTATAGTTGTCAAATTCTAAATCAATGCGTGCTTAATTGTGACCCCAAATCTCAGAGTTTCCAAATATGTAAAGCGCGTGTTTAACCCTATAAAAGCAAACGAATTCGCTCAATACAGACACACCGCTCACTATACCCTTCCCCTCACTCAAAATCGTTTACCTGTGTCGAGTTTACGACCACCACCGCTGCCGAACTCCGGCTAGAACCATCGGCTTTGATCCGAGCTCCGATTCGAAGTAAGTATACCACTTTCCTACTCGTTTTTACATCACGATGCAAAGCCCCAATGTTTCGTTTGCAATCTGTGAGTAAATCAATGTCAATTTGGGATTAGGGTTTTCAATTGCACGATTTGGGGAAGAAGGGTTCTTGGAACCTTCATGTTAACATACATTTATTGTTATTTCTTATAAGCATCGCAGACTAGAGCAACTGGTTATTTCACTTTCCTTATTCAGCAGAGGTCGCAGGTTCTAGACCCTGCCTCTGCTCCTTTTTTTTTGTTTTTTTTTGTGTGTTGTTTGCTTTCTTGTTTTGCTCATACCCTCTCTCACACACAATTATATTTTTGTCAACTATCAGTAATAAACCAATTCTTTTTATAAACTTTCAAGAGTTTTATAAGTATTGTCTTTTAAAATATAAAGTGTACATAAATATATGTTTAAAAAAAACTTTTGGTTACCACAAACATATAACACATGGTATTCGAGCATTATTAAATTACCACTATATATATTTTAAAATCTTGACATACATTATTGTATAAAAACCATAATTTCTTATGTATAACTTTTAAAATTACAAAATGAGCATGTGTTTTAACGTCATGAAATTTATAATTATACTTAACATAAACCTTTTATTAGTGATACTAATATCACGAATTTTGATAATTGTTTTAATTATATTATTAATATTTTCACAAATAATATGGTATTAAAGTAATCATTAAATAATTAACCTTACTAAATTGGATTTTCATATTATAACTCGCATAACTAAACTATTTACACATTTCAAATTATATTCTTTTGAGTATTATTATCCCAAGTGAGTACTATTTTATTTTAAGCACATTTGACACCGTCTTGATATTTTTTTTACCAATCATATTTATTATTGGTACTTAATTTCCTTTTTAAAACGTAAGTTACAAACTCTATTCGTATCCTCGATAACTCGTCCATTCCAAAACCCTAACATCCCAAATCACTCCAATGTCGTTCCCTTAAATCGCTCTGCATTATAATAACGTATCTTATTCAACTTAGGGTGTCCTTAATTCTTGTTGCTTCAAGTTTCAAGATCAACCCCCTGCTATTCAATGTGAGTTTACATAGCCCCTTTTTCTTATTTACACATTTGGGGTGAAACATGATTACATTCAAACACTATTTGCAATTATACACGTACAATTCTATAATATGATCATATGCGTTTATTTGTGCTTTATGCTTGAATGCTAATTGTTAAGGCTACATATACATGATGTACACATGCAAATACAAATACATAATTTCAGGCTAACATGTGTTGTTATGCCCTACATTAGTATAACATGTGTTGTTATGCCCTACATTTACATCAGGATAGCATGTGTTGTTATGCCCTACATTAGGATAACATGTGTTGTTATGCCCTTCAATTACAAGGTCTCTTTTGTGCATTTAGCTTAACTTAGATTCTCCATAAATGCTTTATAAACCATGCATCATATGAATTGTACACAAAATATTTGAACTTTACTCGTGGTGTCAAAACCTATGTATGCTCACCGACTATTTATAGTTGACCCTCTCATTTTATCATGTTTCAGGTACAGTTGTTTGAGTTATGATTCAAGCTACATCACTTAGGGTTGAGGACATAGTCTTAAATTTTAATACGGAGATTCATGTATTCTTAAATTCTTGTAAATGATGTAAATGATTACTTGAGTTATGAAATGAAAATTTACTGTTTAATTATTTCAACTTTAGCAAACCATGAGCTTATGAACAGTCTACATGTCCCGCTCCGACGTTTCCGCCGTCGGTTGGGGTGTGACATTATAGTCTAGTATGTAATCCTAGTTCTCTATACATTGAACGACTCTACATGGGACTCAAATGAAAATATCATAACAATCAGAGTTTATTGCGAAAGCGTAAAGAAAAGTAAATGCGCAAAACACACGTGCCCAAAAAGTCTAAAAGTCCAAACCAAACACAATTCAAAATAGTCCAAACAATTTAAAAAAACAACAATCAATAGAAGAATCCCATGCATGTCCTAATGTGCACCTGTGCCTTATCTTAGCGACCTGAGAAAAACATGTAATAAAAGATGTCAACACGAGGTTGGTGAGTTCACAGGTTTCAGTATATAAATAAACGTTTTCCAGATTATTGATCATTCAATATGTATTTATAGGTAGCTAACCTATGTTCATGTTTTACTTAAGCGCTCGCAACCGAAGCTGGCTATTTGTTTATTTGCCTCCTGCCAGGTCTATCAACCCCGACGATGTGAGTAGGCTAACATTTCACCCGTTCGATCTCCAATCGAGTTAGCACGACTAACGCGGGTGGGATTTGTCAAACCCAATAGTACTACTAAACATTACCTCGCTAAGATCCATATTAACGGTTCGATGTGTGTTGAGGACTTTCAGTGATAGCGTGTTACGCTTAGCTTTAACATTGATAACATATGAATTACAAAAATCTCAAAATAGTTGAATCAAGTTTTCTCCCCCAAGTTAAAACAGTAAAAAGGGGTCGTGAAAACTCACCTGAACGGCGTAGGTAGTTCACACTAGAATACGATTGGAACCACGAGTGTTAGCCTACAACGACTTACGTATGCCCTAGAATTATACACAGAACAATTTGGGATAAAATGGGAATTGTGACAACGACACGGAATAAGAAATGCTCTAATAATCAAGAGTAGACGAACGTGTCCACGGGAATAGGAATTCTTTAATTAATAATTAAGATATATATATGTTACGCGACGAATGACAAAATAATATATAATAAATATATTCGAGCGTTTTGTCGTTAACTAAAAGTCTAGGAAAATAATATAATTTATTATATTATTTTTAAGTTTAGCGAAGTAACATAAACAATTAACTTGCGTGACAAAAATAATAATTTATTATTTTTATTCGAGGATGTAACGAGTGTAAATAATACGAATAACTATATTATTTATAACTTTGAAACGCTACAAAATATTTATGAACGTGATGAAAATAATATATATATATATATATATATATATATATATATATATATATATATTCTTTTTAGTTGGAGTTTTGGGTTGAAAATAATATAAATATTATTTTAGAAATGAGTTTTTAATAATAAATATGGTTTACAAACCAAACCCGAGCCTACGGGTGGTTTCCCGGGTTAAAACACATTAATATATTAATATAATAATGTGGGGTATTGATTTTATATTAAAATAATAATAATAAAAACGATTTTTAAAAACAAAAGGGTGTGGAGAGACTCGAACCCGTGTCTCTCCCACACACGCACACAGCTTCAACCAGTCCCGCACGCTAGGGTATTGCGACTGGTATGCTTCCAAAATGGTTTTAATGCTTCCAAACCCCAACCCTTTTTCCTTAATCGCAATCCGAACCCAAGATCATCCCAAATTTGATCGAATACGATTTCAATTGAACCTAATGTCTTAGTGTTAGTTGGGATATGGCGGATCCGGGTATGACTTTAATTGCAAAACCATTTGAGTTTAAATCGTTAAATCTCTGTCTTAAGAACCGAAACCCTAAAACAAGAACAAGAAATCAGTTTGATAACATTCGATTGTTAAAAGACTTTGAATTCATAGGGCTTTTACCAAATTGAACCTTGCGAATCTGTTAGAGTAGTTTAATTTGATGGAGAACAGGTTTACGATCAAAAACCCTAAAACAGATTATGAACGAACCCTAGTTATAGGATCTTGATTAATTTGATGATTTGAGATCAAATTGACATGGGGCTATCATTATACAGAGAGTTGCGAATCTACTGATATGAATTAACTGTATTGCAAATGTGTCTAGGTTAGGGTTTGATTAAACCAAATAGATATGAACCCTAGAATCGATTTGAGTTAAATTCGATAGTGAAAGTCCAAATTAACATAGGGCTTCTACTAAATGAGTGATTCCGATTCTAGCCACATGGTAATTGAATTATGATTTAGCCCAGAGTCAAAAGCCCCAAATTGGATTTCGTATGAACCCTAGATTCTGGATTTCGATCAATTTGATGTTATGAGCCCCAATACACATAGGCCTTTCAGTTAATAGACTCAAACGGAACTAAGGATGCAATTAGTTACCAGAAACGTTGACGGATTGATGGTGATCGACTAAACCGAGTGCCGATGGCTTGCAGGTTAGATTCCGGCGACTTCTGCTACAATTCCGGTCCAATTGATGGTGATCGACTTCCTCCTCTCACCATACTTCCACTTTCCAGCCTAGACCTCATTCCTCTCTTCCCACAAAGTCCAAATCCCTCCACCCAGCTCCTCCTTATCAGCAGCCTTCTAAGAAGAAAACCAAACCTACCATCACACCAGAAGACTCAAGAGAAATAGTTGTCTGGTTCTACAACACTCAAGACAAATGGTTTGAAGTATTCTGGGGAAAGGAAGAACTGAAAAGATCTATCTATAAATCTGTTGATGAGGTACTGCAACTCCCGGACTCAGATCTAAGAAGAATATTGGAGTTGGGTGAAGCCTATAAGCCAGAGAATGAAGGTGGGAGACATCTTTTGCTAGCAAACAAACATCACTTCAACCCTAGTAAAGATGTAATCATTGATGCCAAACCTCTTCAATCCCATTCTCCATTCACCAGTTGGTCCTTGTAAGGCCCCAAACCCAGGAGGCCTCACTTGTTGGATTTACTCATTTACAAACAGTTCTTAAACTTGAATATCAAAATAACGCAGCGGAAAATACTTCATTAAAACATAACCATTACATTGTTCAACATACAGAAGCGTAAACATGTCTAAACATAACTTAATGAAATCAAAACGTAACATGATGCCAATCTTCATAAGCGTCCGGGTAACTCTTCATCGCTAGCCAAGCATCGCCGTCCAACCTCATAACCTGCCTTAACCTGAATGTGCACACTAAAAAGTCAACTACGCTGGTGAGTTCTAGTTTTCGTTCGATTTAAGAAATGGTTCATCATTCAATCGTTCATTAGGGTTTAACATCATGTATAAGAAAACAGAGCCTTTCGTTCATCATTAAAAACCTTCAAACATTTATCCTCATCATAAACACATTGAACGAATCATTTGTTTAAAACATTTAACATTCTTTTAAGTCATACATTACTATCTAAATCTGTGTTACCATTCGTACCGTCATTTAGTATGGTATTGCCCCTAAGGCTTAACTGCACGAAGACAGACAATACCACACATTCCGTCAATTCCCTTTTGTATTGCCCCCAAGGCTTAACTGCACGAGGACCGACAATACCATTCAGTTGCCCCTATGGCTCTCATGTCCATAGACCGACAACTTCCATCGACGGCTATGGCTCACGGCCATAACACCGTCAGATCATAATTTAACCTTACATAGGGTCACGTTAACCCCTGAGTAACCGTCGTTACTCCCTACCAGTTGTACAACATCAAACGATTGACATGCCACAAAGACACTGCCCCTGTTGTTCTTATGGAAACTATGGCTCGCTGTTCATAATCTACCACAAGGCTGGGAATTACATTCCCAGACTTCATTCGTCAATTCCCTTCATTCAACAAATTAGATTTGTAATGACTTTTTTAAAACCTTTGCCCTTTTCTTTTCGTAAAACATTTCATTCATTTTCAAAACCCTTTACCTTCATTATAAACCATTTCTTTATAAACATTTCGTTCGTAAACATTCCATTCATAAAACTTTCTTTCCATAAACCGTTCATTCCAAATCATTTCATTTCATAAACATAGTTTCATAAACATCATTTCGTAAAACATCATTTCGTATGTATGCACACCAGCCCGAAAACATTATATAAAACATTTAAAAGAGAGCTTCTAGAACTCACCTGATAAGCTAATCTGGGTTGTCCTAAACAAAGGTCCCACAACGTCACATCCAATCTGAATTGATTAGTTAAATACACATCAGACCAACCTCCGACTCTAACGGTTTGACCTTCTTAAACCTACTGACTTTACCTAAACAACCTGATGCTTGCGCACTTAGCAAGAGCGCAGGGACTTGTTCTTGCGTACTTAATAAGTGCGCAGACTTTGCTTCATGCGTACTTGATAAGTACGCAGGACCCTCTTCATGCGTACTTGATAAGTACGCAGGATCCTCTTCTTGCGTACTTGGTAAGTACGCAGGATCAGCTTCATGCGTACTTGATAAGTACGCACGAACTGCTTCCTCGCAAAAACCCTAACTTTCGCCTTCGGGTCTGATCATGTCAAGATCCCGAACTTGTTTACTTCAAAACGTTTTGTTTTTCATTAAGGAATCCAAATATATGTTTTCCTTCCAATTTCAACCGTAAAAACATTACATTTTCAACCAATACCCGAAAAACCCAAAAACGAACAAAAACTCTGATTTAGGCCAAATCGTTACCTGAATCAAGTTTCTGATCCGGAGGTTCTTCTCATGAGCTCTGGAGCAACACACTTCTCAAATCTCGGGTCAATCTGCCAACTTTCTCTCTCTACAGTTTCTCTATCTAAAAGTTGCAAATGAGATAAGTAGGTGGTGACCTTGGCTATTTATAGGGAAGGCTCCCCTTCCAGCACGCCGGCCCATCCGGCCAGACCCGACATGCCTCGTTCGTTTATTCCGTCATTATAACTGTCGTTTTATTTTTGGGATGTTACAAGTCTACCCCCCTTACAACAGGTTTCGTCCCCGAAACCTATCATAAGTCAAATAGCTGAGGGTATGACTCCCTCATTTCCGCCTCCGTTTCCCAAGTGGCTTCTGATCCCCTTCGATGCCTCCATTGGACTTTAACCAATTGAACAATCTTATTGCGCAAACGCTTCTCCTTTCTTTCTAAGATGGCCACGGGTTCTTCGACGTAGTTAAGGTTGTTGTCGACCTCGATGTCAGTAAGTGGTACGTGAGCCGATTCATCCGCCAAACACTTTCGCAAGTATGATACATGGAAGGTAGGATGAATCCCACTTAACTCATCAGGCAATTCTAACCGATAAGCGAATTCACCAACCCGTGCCATTATCCTGAATGGTCCGACAAACCTCGGACTTAACTTTCCTCTCTTCCTGAATCGTATGATCCCCTTCCTGGGTGACACTTTCAACATTACTTTGTCCCCTACATCAAACTCAATAGGCCTTCGTCTTTTATTCGCTTAGGATTTCTGACGATCTTTTGTTGCCTTCATTCTTGCTTTGATTTGATCAAACCTTTTTGACGTTTCTCTTATGACTTCAAGACTTCCTAATTCCTTTTGTCTAATCTCACCCCAACAAACCGGGGTCCTGCATCTTCTCCCATACAACATTTCATAAGGCGGCATGCCTATCGTCGTGTGATGACTATTGTTGTAGGAGAATTCGGCTAACGGCAGATGACTGTCCTGCCGAAATTGATAATACAAGCACGAAGCATATCCTCCAATGTCTGAATGGTCCTTTCAGACTGACCATTCGCTTGTGGGTGGTATGCCGTGCTAACATTGAGCCTCGTGCCCATCGCCTCATGAAATCTTTTCCAGAACCTCGATGTGAATCGTGTGTCGCGGTCAGATACGATCGTCAAAGGCATCCCATGCGGTGCTACTACTTAGTTAATAAACACTTCTGCTAACCTTTCCGACGAGAACGTCTCGCGAATATGTAGGAAATGACTACTCTTCGTTAAACAGTCCATAATTACCCAAATGGTATCATGACCTTTAGCTGTGCAAGCTAGCTTGGTTATGAAGTCGATGGTAATGTGTTCCCACTTCCATTCCGGTATATCAAGTGGTTGAATCTTTCCATACGGTTTCTGGTGTTCGGCCTTTACTTGCGAGCAAGTCAAGCACTTCCTTACGTACTTTGTCACTTCATGCTTCATTCCAGGCCACCAGTATTCCTTCCTTAGATCTTGGTACATTTTATTGGTACCAGGATGGATAGAGTACCGAGACTTATGAGCCTCATCCAAGATTTTGGTTCTAAGCTCGCCACTCATAGGTATCCATACCCGCCCAAAACGTGTCCTAACACCAAGGGTGTTATATTCCAGCTTGTCCTGTTGGCCAACCATCCTTTCCTTCTTTACGTTTTCTTCCTTAAGTGCTTCATCTTGAGCTCTTTCAATTTCCCTCAACACCTCTGATGTTACCACTAACTGGCAAGCTTTCACTCAAATAGGAGCAGGCACATCCTTTCGGCTTAGAGCGTCAGCCACCACGTTTGCCTTTCTAGGATGGCTACAAAATTCTCTAAGTACAAATGCTGCTGATCTCAGAGTTTGCTGCTGACCAACAAACTGCTGCAGACAAGCTTATCTGCTGTGGATACTTGTTCTCCTGCTGAAAAACAAATCTGCTGCGGATAGCCTTATCTACTGAAGACCAAAGTTGCTGCGGATAGGCTTCTCAGCAGCATCAACACTTTATGCCGCTGACAGGCAAATCATCAGCAGCTTTGGATGGTCACATCTTGCTGCTGATCCTCATCTTTGCTGCTGACAGCCGTGTGCCTTGAAGACAAATCGTTGCAACTGACTATCCATGCCAAGCGTCACTGACAACTTTCTGCAAAAGCAACTGACACACTCAAAGCAGAAGGAACCTCAATGGCACAACCAATTAAAGACAACAATGCTCTTCTCCAAGCATGCAAGCAATAATGCATAAAGAAGACGCTTCAAAAAAGTTAACTAGTTTAGACTAAACGTGTAATAGTTAGCTATATACAAAAGATAAACGGTCTGTGTTAGATCTGATCCTTAGAATCAAGGGTCTGTCTTGATTCTAAGTGAGTATAAATACCGTGTAAACACTTCATTGTAAGTGTGCTTTTTGATTGAGTTTTCATTTGTAATCGTTTATTAGCAAAAGCTTAATACAACAGTGTTCTTAAAAGTATTCTTTCTGTTTACTCGATTATACTTGTGTAGTTGTTATTGTTTCCGCCAATTTCAACTAAGAACAGAACCATCTTGTACTTTCACGATCCTACAAGTGGTATCAGAGCTTTGGCTCAGATTAAATAAACTCACACTTGTTTAATCACTTCTGGTTCTATTCTAAACTCTCTCTTTCATCAAGTCACCACAAAAACAAAGATGGCATAGAGCAATGGATTTGAAGACATCGGCAGCATCAACCGACCACCAAGATTGGTATCTGGGGAAGACTACGACATGTGGAAGAATCGCATGGAAAGCTTTTTCTGTTATCAGGAGTACGGAATGTGGAAATCCATCAGGGATGGACCCTACACTCCCATGGTGGCCTCTGCTGACTCTGGAGGACCACCAGTTCCGAAGGAGCCCTCAAAGTACTCAGAAGAAGACATAAAGAAGATGGAGGTGGACTTCAAGGCACTAGGAGCTATCCAAATGTGCCTTCCAAATGAAGTTTTTCATAACTTCAGAAGTTACAAAACTGCTAAAGAGCTCTAGGATGCTCTTGAGAAGATACTTGTTGGCTCAGAGGAAGTCAAAGAAAACAGAAGAGACATCCTGAAGCAGCAATATGAAAACTTCGTCTGGAAGGAAAGTGAGTCTAACTGTTTTATATAACAAATATACTTATCTTGTAGGTGAGCTGCAGTGCTCAAAAGTGAAGTTAGAGAATGAAGATATTCTTAAGAAATTCATCAGATCTCTACCTAGTTGCTGGACACTCTACACAGTGTCCATCGGAAGAACTGGGAATCTGAAGACTCTTTAGATGACTGAGCTATTCGGTATGCTCAAAACCTATGAATTAGAGATGATTCAGGCCAAGGAAAGGAGCTCAAGCTACCAAACAGCTTCAACATCCACCACCACCTCTTCTGCTCTTCACTCTGACCACTCAAGTCTTAGTACTAGCAACTACTATCCTCGCATAGTGACACATCCTCAAACTCCTACCTCTAAATCAAATACCTCACCATTTCTTCTTGAAGCTCCTCCTCAAGCCTTAACCTCTGCTGCTTTTGTTTCTGAAAACTCAAGCAACATGTCCTTTATCAAGGAGGATCTGGAATGTTTCCATCCGGATGATCTAGAAGAAATGGATATACAACACTCGTATGCCATGCTCTCTCTAAGAGCAAAAAGGTTCTACTCTAGAACCGGAAGACCCATTCCAAGCAACAACTTCAACACCAGAGTTAGCTTGGATAAAAGCAAATTGAGATGTTACAACTGTAACCAACTGGGTCATTTTGCTAGAGAATGCATGGCACCTAGGGCAAACCCAGCTGATGATCAAACAAGACAAGCTCTCCAAGACCAACCTAGACAACAACAGAAACAAGCTACTCATCCAGTTCAAACTGCAGCTTGTGCAGCTGTTGGAACTTCTGACTTTGACTAGAGCTTTCAGTATGAAGATCTGCCTACCAACAACCAAGCTCTTATAGCACACAAAACTGAGATACTGCCTCAGGTATATGAACATCTATGTTCCCAAGCCTGTATTGATAAGGTTTTAGGCTACAGAAAGCATAATCAAAATCTCATAGATCAAAATGAAGAGTTTCATCAAATGAAATCTGAATTCAAAAAGGTTGAAGACAGTTACAAAGAAAAAAATAACTGCCTAAAGAAAGAGATTTCATCACTAAAACATGAACAAACCAATTTTGAAACTCAGATTGATGATCTACTGGCCAGATTAAAAGCTACCAGAGCAAGATTGGCAGAACAGAAAGTTCATGTTGACAAATATGAATTTGCATCCAAAAAGCTGTAAAGACTTTTGGATGCTCAAATTCATGAAAAGGTAAAAACTGGTCTGGGGTATCATGCTGAACAATATCAAGCCGTTGCACCTCCTGCTGACTACGTTACCATCCATGAACCAAGCTTCAACCTCTCAAATCTTGAAAAGGCCAACCGAGATATTGATCCTTCAAGACATGAACCACTGGTGCAAGAATACACTACCTCGTCAGAATCTGAGTCAACTTGCTCAGAGTCCAATAAAACTAAGGAGGTCTCATCACCAGTACAAGTACCAGAACCGTCTGTTCTTGAAGTTATTCAAACAAGTACTCATGTTCCTTTACCAACTGCTTTGGTTCCTATGCCTTTCAACCAAATCAAAATTAGTTATCCTCCAGAAGGAAGAAAGCTAAATGTTGAAAATGGGCAGTCTTCAACCTCAAAGCCTCAGAGAAAGGTGTTTAACATATGTCATGCGCCTGGAGAAAGAGTTCCACATGTTCAAAATACATTGGAAGAAGCCACCTTTGAGCACAACAAAGCTCAACCATGGAACTTTAAAGACCTATTCAAAAGAAAGGACTATGTTTACCTTTCAAGGGACAAACTAGCCAAATCTGCTTTATCTGTGGAAAATACAACCACACTGCCATCACCTGCTTCTACTACCTTCAGCAGCAAAGAAACCTCAAGCAACATGCTTTTGAGAAGACAAAGAAGAACAAATAGGTAAGAAGGTTTGAAGCCAAGACAACTCAATTCAGAAACTCTCTTTCTCCACCAAGGGAGTAGTTGTCAAAACCTCAACAATCTTGCATCATCTGTGATGAATCAGACCACTTTGCTGCAAATTGTAAGTTTAATCGTTTCAATCAGATTCTTTTTCCAACCCCAATGATACAAAAGCCTATCAGTAAGGTGAAGAAGGATAGGCATACGTCTGTTCTTAAACCTTTCAGCAGCCAACAAAACTGCTGCTGATCGAGTAAAGCCCAAGCAACCAAAAGGAAAGCCTTCAACAGAAACAAAGTCTACAGCTGCTCAAGTAAAACCATCAGCAGCAACAAAATTTGCTGCTGATAAGTCAAAGTCCTCAGATGCAGCTTCTGCTGCTGAAAAGGCAAAGAGAGCTGGAAAACCACCAACTCAACAATGGAAGGCAAAGAAACCACCAAGCATCATCATTGGTTCAATTGAATGCATCTATCCTTTGTTGTAAATGTGTCTGTCCTTTGTTGTAAATAAAAGTTATAAGTTAGTAGCATCCTTTTTGGCTGCTGACAGGTCTGATCTTTAGCAGCAAAGATTTGCAGCTGACTGCTTTAAGTTATCAGCAAGAACAGGTTTCCTGCGGATTTCTTTAAGACTGTCAGTAGCAACATGCTTGCTGTGAATTATTAAATCCATCAGTAGCAGATAAGTTTGCTGTTGACAGGCTTAACCTTCCACAGCAACCAAGGTTGCAGCGGACAGGCTTATTCATCCACAGCAACCAAGTTTGCTGCTGATGGGTAAATTTAAGTCTAAATTAACTTTTAACCGCTGTAAAAATCAACGTCAGTCTTTACCATGACTGCCTCGGTGTATTACAGCTGTAACAGTAAAAGGTGAATTAGGTTGTACTATACAAGTCATTTTGCTTTTTCCCTCTGCCGTTATAAGAACAAATCAAATTTCCTTACCACCTCTTCACCTTCAATTTCACCCTAAACCCACATCACTTTCTCTCAAGTCCCCACCACAGTCAAAGCCCTTCATCTTTAAAACATTCAAAGCCTCCTATATTCTAACCTTCCCTCCAAATCAAACAACAATGGCAGACATCAATAACCCTGATGATAAGTTCTCCCCATACCACAACCTTACAACATATCTTACCAAAGGAAAGAAATCCGAAGGATTTAATGATATGATCGATTTCTTATGTCGATCAAAAATCTACTTTGCCCTCACAACCAACCCTACCATATATATCCCTCATATGGAGGATTTTTGGCTTACCGCTGTCTACTCAACCGAACAGGGGATTCCCCAACTTAAAGCCAAAGTAGACGGCAAGGATATCACCATCTTGGAAGCCACACTCAGAAAACATCTTAAGCTTCAAGATGAGGGAGCAGCCATCTCATACTCAAAGGACGAATACATGAGGACCTTTGTATCCATTGGATACACTGGAAATAAGACCGAGTATACGATCGAGAAGGCACTTATGGGCCCTCCATGGAAGTATCTTTACCACACTATTCTCCAATTCATATCCCAGAAGAGGAGTGGATGGCATCAGGTGAGCTCCGCACTTGCCTCCGCCTTCCATGGTATGGTCACTAACCAAGGCTTCAACTTTGCACACCTCATCTTTGAGGGTTTGAGATATAACCTTCAAGAGGGTGCAAAGAAAAATTTTTTATGTACCCAAGATTCTTGCAGGAAGTCTTCAATCAAGAACTAAAAGAACTTTCAAAACCTGCAAGAATCTACATCATGTTGGGACATAAAAATAAAATTTTTCAAAGCATGAGAATTATTTCCAAAAAGTTTTCAGGGGTCAATATTCCATTGTTATCTACAATGTTAAACATACAGAGTACCCGGGTGACAGTTCAGCAATCCCAGCTGATACTGATCCCACACCCTCCACCTCACATCCTGAACAACAGTCTGCTTCTACCATTCGAACCCCTGTGCATACTACTAAGGATGCACAGGCACAAAAATTACTTACACCTCTTTTGGATGTTATTATTCAACCGGAACACAGGGCCCCGGTTGCAACGACATATACTAGGAAAAGGGGCAAGAGAACTCCTTCTTCTCTTGCCTCCAAGGCCCAAACCCAACCTAACAGCCCTCACTCAGAATCACAACATTCTGATGAGAATATCATAAGGGACAACAACATTATTAGGGAGACTCCTTTGGATGTCTCTCTATTAGGATCAGGATCACTTCCTGGATCCATAGAACAGCCCCCTGAGCCTTTCCTTTCTCTTCTGAACTTAAGTGTTGAGGAACCTGATCAAGATGATGTACCTTCTCCAACTACCACTATCTCGGAGGTACTGATTGATCTTGGTTCCAACACACCCAACCCAAGTTCTTCTACCCTAAAGGTCCACTCTAGGAGTTATGAAAGAGTGGATGTGGAAGAGGCTGTCACTACTGCTGGTCCATCAAATGACCAGGAGGACAGTGACAACATTGCTAAGACCTCAACCACGACAACTCACAGTGAGGATGCTTCCTTGGAAACTCCCCTCACTGAGAGGAATCCCAGGTGCCAAGAAACCATGGGTGATGGGGATGAAGAGGCTAGGCCTAAGGCCCCATCTGGATCCAAGGATTCCACAACTGTGGATGAGGACATACTGAAACTTCATAACTTGGAATTGATGGCCAGGGTGGCTATGCTAGAGGCTGAAGTGTCCAAACTAAGACACCAAGTCTCTATGCATGAAGCCCATCAATGCCCAACTGTACCTACTCCCTCTCTTGTATCAGTGGGCACCCAAACTGATGCTTATTTGTCCACTGATGCAACCAAAAAGGGGGAGATGGTCCCAATGGAGGAAGACTCAGACAGTCTTGATGACTGGATTAAAGAGAAGGCTGAATTTCATAGCACACTTTTCAAGCCAGCTTTTGTACAGGTTCATGACTTGCCAGCTTCAGATAACAAAGAAGAAGAGACATCTGAAGACTGGAAGTTAGTCGTCAGGGCTGTTGATGAGATGTTGAATGATGCCGAAGATATAGAACAAACATATTCATCTTTCATCATCATCCCTGAAGCAACAGCCATCATAAGTCACTCCACTGCCCCCCCAATTTCCACTGACTTCAACACAGCTAGAGTTTGATACAATACTAGCTTGGGGGTATGATGGAAAGTCTGAGAGGTTCTGGATTGGTTAGGAGTTTGGCGGAGTAAAAGAGCTAAACTGGGACTTTCTCAACAGCATCCAAGTCCTTCACCTATACCATCTACAATGCATCAACAACTCAACGGACCTCTCAGCAGAACATGCCATTGGCAGGTTCTATGACTTGATGGAGGATAATCTACCCAACTTTCAAAGACAAATACAAGCAGCAAAAAGGGTAGCCTATCATGAATCTTCAACAGCAGCAGAAAGAAGACTGTCTCCTAGAAAACTTGAAATAATAAGGAGCAGTCTTCTCACAAAAGAAGAAGTTCTGTGCTGGAGAAGATTCCTGTACAATAGAATGGTCAGGGATGTCGAAGTGCAAGGATGGACAAGCACTGACTCCCATGACTTCACCTTCTTCCTGAGTAATGGATCTTCTCTAACAATCAACATCAAGGAGATCTTGCTCCTACCTTCAGCCTTCCTGCACAAGGTCTTTGAGATCAGATCACTCATCTTCAATGTCAACTCCTTAGAAAGTCAAGAAATGATCAATATCATCAAGGCTTCTTTGTACAAGAAGGAATCTGGATCTGACTCAGACCTATCCTTTTTCTCTTCTCCAATAGTCAGACTGAACACAGAAGAAGAATCAAAAAGAAGAGAAGAGGAAAAGATGAAAGAGGCATGGAAGGATGTGACAGGTATGGAATGGGAAGAAGATGAAGTCAGTTCCCCTACCTTATCCATTCCCCAAACTGCCAATGAAGCTGAAGCTGAGATTCCAACAGTAGCACCATCATCTGCTGTTGTGATCAGTGAAGCCGAAGCAGAGGCATGCAACAAAGATAAGGGAAAAGGAATTATGACCGAAGAAGACGAAGAGAGGTTGCAAAGAGAAAAGAAAGAGAAAGAAGAAAGAAGAAGAAGAACAAGAGAAGAAGAGGAGATGGCTGAAACAAAGAAAGCTGAAGATAGACTCACAGCCATTCTCCTCAGAGAACAACAAATCCAGCTGTATGCAAAATAGTTGGATAAGCTCAAAGTAAAGATTCCTACAGTTTATCAGATTGAAGAAGATGAAGCTCTTGCTCTTCAACTACATGAACAATTTGATAAGGAAGAAAAAGAACTAGAGAAGAAGAAGAAGAAGGAAGAGGCTAAGTTCAGAATAACTGATTCTGAACTAGCCAAAGAAATGAGAGAGGAGTGGGTAAAGGCTCTAGTTTCTCAAGGTGAGGATGCATACTACCTTGAGAAACTATCAAACAAAGAGATTTACAGAGCCTTCATGGGTCAGAAGGGTCAATTGGCAAAGAAGAAGAAGGCTGAAGAAGAAGAAAAAAAGCCAAACAAAAGTCCAAAAAGACCATTGCCTTTAATAAAAGGACCCATGAAGAAAGGAAGATCATGATTGACTTCCTTAAGGATAGAGGAGAGAGTGGAAAGAGGCTAGGTCCCATGAATGTCATGAACCTGCAAACCCTCTATTTTAAAGTAAAGAAGGATGAGGAAGAAAGATTGGAGAAGAAAGGCTCCAAGAAAAGGGTAAACATTCAAGAAGAAGAAAGGAAATCAAAGAAACCCAAGCCTTCTCTCTCACCCAACACTTCCTCAATCCAACAACCTTCCACTCTCCTTCCTAGACCTCCCTCCTCTCCTCCCTCAAAGTCCAAATCCTCACACCCAGCTCCTACTCATCAACAACCTCCCAAAAAGAAAAACAAACCCACTTCCAAACCAGAAGACTCAAGAGAAATAATCAGATGGTCATACAGCCCTCAAGACCAATGGTTTGAAGTGTTTAGGGGGAGGACAGAACCTACAAGATCAATCTATATATCTGTTGATGAGGTACTGCAACTTCCAGATTCTGATCTAAGAAGAATGATGGAGCTGGGTGAATCCTCTGAGCCTGAGAATGAAGGTGGGAGACATCTATTGCTGGCAATCAGACATTACTTCAACCCCAGCAAAAATGAAATCATTGATGCCAAACCTCTTCAATCCCACTCTCCATTCATCAGCTAGTCCTACAATGCTGAGAAGAATGAATTCACTCTGACAGATGTTAAAGGACAGAAGATGAGGTGTTTAAGCAAAGCTATCTTCAAAATGGCAAGCAAAGACATCAAGACTCTATCTGAGCTTCCTCTTAACAATCCCAGCATGGACCAGAGAGGATATGAGGTTGAAAGGATAGTCAGAAACATGCAAAAGCTTCAGCAACAAAGGAAGTAAGAGAATTTTGGTAGCATCAGTCTAGGGGGAGTTTGTAGAAACAAAGACTGATGGCTACAAAATTCTCTAAGTACAAATGCTGCTGATCTCAGAGTTTGCTGCTGACCAACAAACTGCTGCGGACAAGCTTATCTGTTGCGGATACTTGTTCTTCTGCTGAAGAACAAATCTGCTGTGGATTGCCTTATCTGCTAAAGACCAAAGTTGCTGCGGATAGACTTCTCAGCAGCATCAACACTTGATGCTGCTGATAGGCTAATCATTAGCAGCTTTGGATGGTCACATCTTGCTGCTGATCCTCATCTTTGCTGCTGACAGCCGTGTGCCTTGAAGACAAATCGTTGCAGCTGACTATCCATGCCAAGCGTCACTGATAACTTTCTGCAAAAGCAACTGACACACTCAAAGCAGAAGGAACCACAATGACACAACCAATGAAAGGCCACAATGCTCTTCTCCAAGCATGCAAGCAATAATGCATAAAGAAGACACTTCAATAAAGTTAACTAGTTTTAGACTAAACGTGTAATAGTTAGCTATATACAAAAGATCAACGGTCTGTGTTAGATCTGATCCTTAGAATCAAGGGTCTGTCTTGATTCTAAGTGAGTATAAATACTGTGTAAACACTTCATTGTAAGTGTGCTTTTTGATTGAGTTTTCATTTGTAATCGTTTATTTGCAAAAGCTTAATACAACAGTGTTCTTAAAAGTATTCTTTCTGTTTACTCGATTATACTTGTGTAGTTGTTATTGTTTTCGCCAATTTCAACTAAGAACAGAACCATCTTGTACTTTAACGATCCTACAGCCTTCAATCTTGCTTTGATTTGATCAAACCTTTCAGTCGTTTCTCTTACGACTTCAAGACTTCCTAATTCCTTTTGTCCAATCTCACCCCAACAAACCAGGGTCCTGCATCTTCTCCCATACAACATTTCGTAAGGCGGCATGCCTATCGTCGTGTGATGACTATTGTTGTAGGAGAATTCGGCTAACGGCAGATGACTGTCCTGCCGAAATTGATAATACAAGCACGAAGCATATCCTCCAATGTCTGAATGGTCCTTTCAGACTGACCATCCTTTTGTGGGTGGTATGCCGTGCTAACATTGAGCCTCATGCCCATCGCCTCATAAAATCTTTTCCAGAACCTCGATGTGAATTGTGTGTCCCGGTCAGATACGATCGTCAAAGGCATCCCATGCCATGCTACTACTTCGTTAATAAACACTTCTGCTAACCTTTCCAACGAGAACGTCTCGCGAATAGGTAGGAAAGCACTCTTCGTTAAACGGTCCACAATTACCCAAATGGTATCATGACATTTAGCTATGCAAGGTAGCTTGGTTATGAAGTCCATGGTAATGTGTTCCCACTTCCATTCCGGTATATCAAGTGGTTGAATCTTTCCATACGGTTTCTGGTGTTCGGCCTTTACTTGCGAGCAAGTCAAGCACTTCCTTACGTACTTTGTCACTTCATGCTTCATTCCAGGCCACCAGTATTCCTTCCTTAGATCTTGGTACATTTTATTGGTACCAGGAAGGATAGAGTACCGAGACTTATGAGCCTCATCCAAGATTTTGGTTCTAAGCTCGACACTCATAGGTATCCATACCCGCCCAAAACGTGTCCTAACACCAAGGGTGTTATATTCCAGCTTGTCCTGTTGGCCAACCATCCTTTCCTTCTTTACGTTTTCTTCCTTAAGTGCTTCATCTTGAGCTCTTTCAATTTCCCTCATCACATCTGATGTTACCACTAACTGGCAAGCTTTTACTCTAATAGGAGCAGGCACATCCTTTCGGCTTAGAGCGTCAGCCACCACGTTTGCCTTTCCAGGATGGTACATGATCTCACAGTCATAATCTTTCAGGAGTTCCAACCATCGTCTCTGCCTCATATTAAGCTCCTTTTGTTCAAAGAAGTACTTCAAACTTTTGTGGTCGGACTAAATAGTAAACTTCACCCCGTAGAGGTAGTGCCTCCAGATTTTCAATGCAAATACGACAGCAGCAAGTTCCAAATCATGAGTCGGATAATTAGCTTCATGAATCTTCAATTATCGTGACGCATACGCGATCACTCTTCCGCGTTGCATCAACACGCATCCCAATCCCTGACCCGAAGCGTCAGAGTATATCACTAAGTCTTCATTTCCCTCGGGAAGGGCCAAGACGGGGGCTTTGGTTAGCTTCTCCTTCAACTCCTTAAACGCCTCATCCTGGGTCGAACCCCATTCGTACTTTGCTTCCTTCCGAGTCAACTTTGTCAATGGCGAAGCTATTTTTGAGAAATCCTGGATGAATCTCCGATAGTAGCCTGCCAATCCCAAGAAACTGCGGATTTCAGTTGGCGTCTTAGGAATATTCCATTCCCTTACCGTCACTATCTTTGTTGGGTCAACCATAATGCCGTTCGGGTTAATGACGTGACCTAGGAATTGGACTTCCCTAAGCCAGAACGCGCATTTGGAGAACTTAGCATACAACTTTTCCTTTTTCAGAGCCTCCAACACCTCCTTTAAGTGACATGCGTGATCACCCTCATTCTTGGAGTAGATGAGGATATCATCGATGAACATGATTACCTATCGGTCCAACATCGGTCGACACACCCTATTCATCAAATCCATGAACGCTGCGGGGGCGTTCGTCAATCTGAAAGACATTACGCGGAACTCGAAATGTCCATAACGCGTGCGAAATGCAGTTTTCGGTATGTCTTCTTCCCTCACCTTCAACTGATGGTACCCGGATCGAAGGTCGATTTTTGAGAACCAACTTGCGCCTTGCAATTGATCGAACATGTCGTCGATCCTTGGTAAAGGGTACTTGTTCTTCACCGTTCATTTGTTCAACTCGCGATAATCAATACACATTCTCATCGAACCATCCTTCTTCTTCTCAAACAACACCGGAGCACCCCATGGCGAGATGCTCGGTTGTATAAATCCCTTCTCAAGTAGTTCGTCTAATTGGACCATAAGTTCTTTCATTTCCACAGGTGCTAGTCGATATGGAGCCTTAGCCACGGGCTGGGCATTTGGTACTAAGTCGATTCGGAATTCAATCTCTCTTTCGGGTGGCATCACAGGCAAATCCTATGAAAACACCTCTGGATACTCGCATACCACGGGTACATTGTCTAGTTCCTTCACTTCCTTACACTTGTCGATCACGTACACCAGATAAGCCTCGCATCCGCGCCTCAAGTAATCTGTTGCCTTAATCATCGAGATGACGTTAGGCATCGGGGCGTCACGATCTCTAAAAACCTCGACTTTGCTACCATCCGGAGCCTTGAGTCGGATTATCTTTCATTTGCATATAATTTGCGCTTCATTGGCAGTTAGTCAATCCATACCTAACACGACATCGAACCCACCCAAAACCATAACAAACAACTAGACAGAGAACCTATGACCTTCTATTTTTATCATGGAGTTTTCAACTACATCGGTCACTCTCGTAGTTCTACCCTTAGCGGTTTCCACGCTAAAAGCCCTTTCTAGCTTACCGACAGTGTACTTTACTCGTTTACAAAAAGTCGTAGATATAAAACTCTTACTGGCACCTGAATCAAATAACACAGAAATAAAAGTGTTGTCAAGGATGAACGTACCTGACGCCACGTCGGGGTCCACCCTGGCCTGGTCTTGCGTCAACGCGTACGCACGAGTCTTTGCTAGGGGCCTCTCTTCTTTCCTCTCGGCACTCTTTCCTTTCCCAGATTCGCCCATTTTCAGTTTCGGGCATTCCCTACTCAGATGACCGGCATCCCTACAGTTATAGCACTTGAAGTGTTGTCGGCACTCACGGGAGTAGTGCCCGGTCTTTCCACACTTGAAGCACAAGTTAGATCCCAGTCTACATTCACATGTATGCTCCCTTCCACACTTCTTACAAACAGTCGGCTCATCCACCCAAGCCCTCTTATCACGAGTCCCAAACATCTTTCCACTAGTTCGCTTGTTTGAGAAGCTCGGTCTCTTCTTCGGTTCCTCAATGGCGGCATCGTTTAATGCCAGATCATCATACACCACACCACTGAGTTCCACCACCGAATCGAAAGTGGTAGGAGTGTTTGCTTTGATAAAGGTGCGGACCTTGTCCGACAGTCCCTGGATATAACAAGAAATCTTTCTCTCTTCGGTAGTAATTAGGTGTGGCACCAGTCATGGCAACTCATTGTACCGGGTGGTGTATTGACGGTGAGTCATGTTACCAGCCTTTAAATTCAGAAATTCCCTCTCCACCTTCTCAATTTCGTTCCTTGGGCAAAAATTCTTTATAACTAACGCCTTCAAATCATTCCATAACATGGAGTCAACAGCTGTATCTCCCTTAGCTTGTCGCACTCCTTCCCACCAATGGGACGCTTCTTCTCTCAAGGAGTTTGCAGCAAATTTCACCACTTGATCCGCCCGGCATTCGCTGAGACGGATGGCAGCCTCCATATGGATTACCCAGTCAAACGTAGCCACCGCGTCTTTCTTTCCACTCAGGACCGGCAGGTCACATGCTTTAAATGACTTATAGTCGCATCCGCGAGCAGGCGGCGCGTTGTCAGTCTCGTTGTTCTGGGCACCAGTTGCCGCGCTAGACCCACCTTCCCCATTAACCTTCTTCAATGCTTCAGCTAACAGACCTGGCAGAGAAGTCTTCATCAACTCGGTGAACTCTCGAGCTATAGCTGCTCTCACTTCTAGTTCAAAAGTGAAAGGTTGTTCTTCAACCTGTGTCTGCTACGTTCCATGCACACCAACCGTCGGTTCAGTGTGAACACTTCCTTCTTCACTATACTCTTGGCGCGCAGGGGTCCTGCCGCGACCGCCGTTACGACCACCGGTATGGCCCCCACCACGCCTTCCGTTTCCTCTTCTTGCCATTTTGTTCTATAAGACAAGAATCCAATGTCATCCCGCTAGTTAACAAATAAAATTCAACAAGCACTGTAAGATGTTAATATACACTGGCCATCTGCAATTAACCATTACACTACCTTTCGATTTCTATTTGAACACCTTTGTGATTCCATCAGAACACAAGTCCTTACCTAACCCTTTCTAAGGCATACTACATACACATACTCTACTTTTCATACATGTTGCTATGGCTCGAGTTACCCGTACTGGCATCCGCTTTCGGTCCCATTCACAGTTTAAGTTCAGACACTGGGAGTGTCCGAATCTCTCAAATTATTGCTCTGATACCAACTTGTAAGGCCCCAAACCCGGGAGGCCTCACTTGTTGGATTTACTCATTTACAAACAGTTCTTAAACTTGAATATCAAAATAACGCAGCGGAAAATACTTCATTAAAACATAACCATTACATTGTTCAACATACAGAAGAGTAAACATGTCTAAACATAACTTAACGAAATCAAAACGTAACATGATGCCAGTCTTCATAAGCGTCCGGGTAACTCTTCATCGCTAGCCAAGCATCACCGTCCAACCTCATAACCTGCCTTAACCTGAATGTGCACACTAAAAAGTCAGCTACGCTGGTGAGTTCTAGTTTTCGTTCGATTTAAGAAATGGTTCATCATTCAATCGTTCATTAGGGTTTAACATCATGTATAAGAAAACAGGGCCTTTCGTTCATCATTAAAAACCTTCAAACATTTATCCTCATCATAAACACATTGAACGGATCATTCGTTTAAAACATTTAACATTCTTTTAAGTCATACATTACTATCTAAATTTGTGTTACCATTCGTACCGTCATTTAGTATGGTATTGCCCCTAAGGCTTAACTGCACGAAGACCGACAATACCACGCATTCTGTCAATTCCCTTTTGTATTGCCCCCAAGGCTTAACTGCACGAGGACCGACAATACCCATTCATTTGCCCCTATGGCTCTCATGTCCATAGACCGACAACTTCCATCGACGGCTATGGCTCACGGCCATAACACCGTCGGATCATAATTTAACCTTACATAGGGTCACGTTAACCCCTGAGTAACCGTCGTTACTCCCTACCAGTTGTACAACATCAAACCATTGACATGCCACAAAGACACTGCCCCTGTTGTTCTTATGGCAACTATGGCTCGCTGTTCATAATCTACCACAAGGCTGGGAATTACATTCCCAGACTTCATTCGTCAATTCCCTTCATTCGACAGATTAGATTTGTAATGACTTCTTTAAAACCTTTGCCCTTTTCTTTTCATAAAACATTTCATTCATTTTCAAAACCTTTTACCTTCATTATAAAGCCATTTCTTTATAAACATTTCGTTCATAAACATTCCATTCATAAAACTTTTTTTCCATAAACCGTTCATTCCAAATCATTTCATTTCGTAAACATAGTTTCATAAACATCATTTCGTAAAACATCATTTCGTATGTATGCACACCAGCCCGAAAACATTATATAAAACATTTAAAAGAGGGCTTCTAGAACTCACCTGATAAGCTAATATGGGTTGTCCTAAACAAAGGTCCCACAACGTCACTTCCAATCTGAATTGATTAGTTAAATACACATCAGACCAACCTCCGACTCTAACGGTTTGACCTTCTTAAACATACTAACTTTAACTAAACAACCTGATGCCTGCGCACTTAGCAAGTGCGCAGGGACTTGTTCTTGCGTACTTAATAAGTGCGCAGACTTTGCTTCATGCGTACTTGACAAAAATACACAGTACCTGCTTCATGCGTACTTGATAAGTACGCATGACCCTCTTCATACGTACTTGATAAGTACGTAGGATCCTCTTCTTGTGTACTTGGTAAGTACGCAGGATCAGCTTCATGCGTACTTGATAAGTACGCACGAACTGCTTCCTCGCAAAAACCCTAACTTTCGCCTTCAGGTCTGATCATGTCAAGATCCCGAACTTGTTTACTTCAAAACGTTTGCTTTTCATTAAGGAATCCAAATATATGTTTTCCTTCCAATTTCAACCGTAAAAACGTTACATTTTCAACCAAAACCCGAAAACCCAAAAACGAACAAAAACTCAGATTTAGGCCAAATCGTTACCTGAATCAAGTTTCTGGTCCGGAGGTTCTTCTCACGAGCTCTGGAGCAACACACTTCTCAAATATCAGGTCGATCCGCCAACTTTCTCTCTCTATGGTTTCTCTCTCTAGAAGTTGCAAATGAGAGAAGTAGGTGGTGACCTTGGCTATTTATAGGGACGACTCCCCTTCCAGCCCTCCGGCCCGACCCGACATGCCTCGTTCATTTATTCCGTCATTATAACTGTCGTTTTATTTTTGGGATGTTACAGTCCTTCAAGGCTGATACCAACGAGTTTATCCTGATTGATGTTAATGGACAGAAGATGATATGTTCAAGCAAGGCCATCTTCAAAATGTCAAGCAAAGACATAAAGACTCTATCTGAGCTTCCTCTAAACAATCCCAGCCACGACAAGAGGCTATGAGGTAAGAGAGTTTTGGTAGCATCAGTCTAGGGAGAGTTTGTAGAAATAAAGACTGATGGCTATAAAATTCTCTAAGTACAACTGATGTGGACCTCAGAGTTTGCTGCAACATGAAAAAGCTTCAGCAGCAAAAGCAGTAAGAGAGTTTTGGTAGCATCAGTCTAGGGGGAGTTTGTAGAAATAAAGACTGATGGCTATAAAATTCTAACCGATGTGGACCTCAGAGTTTGCTGCAGATCGACAAACTGATGCGGATAAGCTTATCTGCAGCGGATACTTGTTCTTCTGCTGAAAAAAACAAATCTGTTGCGGATAGCCTTATCTGCTGAAGACCAAAGTTGCTGCTAATAGGAAAATCATCAGCAGCTGTGGACAGTTGTGTCTTGCTGCTGATCAACAACATTGTTGCTGATAGCCATTCCTTTTGAAGATCAAACGTTGCAGCTGACTGGCTTCGATAAAGTAACCATTACCACTGACAACTTTCTGCTACAACACTGACACACTCCAAGCAAAAAGAATGCTACTGGTGCAAGACAATAAAAGACAACGACGCTCTTCTTCCAAGGACTCAAGCAATGATGCCTAAGAAGACGTTTGAGTAAAGATAACTTTTGTAGTATTTATTGTCGTTACATGTAGAATAGCTTCAATACAAGATCAACGGCTTGTGTTAGATCTGATCCTTAGAATCAAGGGTCTGTCTTGATTCTAAGTTACTATATAAGTAGTACTTAGAGTCATTGTATAAGTGTGCTTTTTCTTAAGAGTTTTCTCTGTAATCTTTGAAGCTTAATACAAATTGCATTTATCAGTATTCTTCTTGTTTACTTGTTTACATTGCTTAGTTGTGATTGTTTCCGCCAATCTCAACTAGAAGAGAACTATCTTGTATTCACCGATCCTACAGAACAGCTCTAAACAACCTAGTGGATCCCTAATCACTCTAAGGGTGTTACCAACTAAGCTACCTAAAGATGTAATAACTCACCAGACTGTTGGATCACTTTCAGGTATTTCCAACTATGATAATGTACCCTAATGGACAGATTACCTCTCAGTCTCACCGCCCACCATACACTCGAAGAATGCACGGGATAATCTCAAGATGACAACTATGACTTGACCTAGCATCAATCACTAGACACCTAATACTAACGTCCTCTCAGACTGTTAACACTCGGATTCCTAATAACGAAGACTAGACAACTAATTCTCACCTCTCGGGTATTGAACTAGGACACACATTCACTTCTAATCAGTATTCAACTAATGTTCTTATGGATCACTACTCCTAGCAAACCACTCAGGTCATCAACAACAAGCAAACAACCTAAACATGCACTATTTATGAAGGATATTCAACAAGATAACATGAACCACATTAATCAACTCAAAACCAGAATTAAACATGCATATTCATCACAATTGTTAACTCAAGATCGTTTACAAAATCGTTACACCATTAAACAAATCCAAAACCGATAAAAATTCGAACATTAACAAGTATTCATCTAATGACCCAGGCAGTATAAGAGTTTTAGCCTAAGATCATATCTAAAACATCCAAACAGAAGTAATAAACAGAAACCATGGTTTCAAACAAAGAAAACACAAATAAAAATCAAATCTTGAAACCAAAAACGTTAAAACTAACGAACCCGGAAGCAAAGTCTTCAACTTTAGCCTTGATTCACCTTCCCTGCTCCTAAAATCGCCTCTGGCTATGCTCTAGACGGCAAGAAATTGAACTCTTATGATAATGGGGATCAAATTCTATTTAATTCGAAATTAGAGTTTTTTCTCGAAAATCAATGCCCTCGCGCACCGCGAGCAAGGTTGGTCGGTCCCTCGCGTACCACGAGGGACAATTTAGTCGGGCCCAGATTTCTTCATTCTCGCGTACCGCGATAGTTCTCTGCTCACTCTTCGCGTACCGCTAAGGGGCTATTTTCACTATTTTTCACTTTTGAACTTCGGGCCTCATTCTCGTGCTCGGTTTCTTCGGGTTTTCACTAGTAATTATCACGAACACCTGTAAACATGACATAGACTCAATACATAACAAAAACAACTCAAAACAAATAGAAAACTAATTAAAACGACACTAAAACCTAGGAATAAAGATGTGTGCTTTGCACTACATTAATTATTACCATTTTTTTTATATAAATGATCAAGAGTTTACAACAAATATCATCTTCAAATAAAAACGTACACGTTTATAACCATGTCTAAATGATTATTATCATGAACATTACTATTTTCAAAACGTACACATTTCTAAGCATATATCATAATTGAAAGCTTCGGTTTATAAAATATTTTTGGGATATAAAAGGAACTAGTTTATTTAGTATTATTAGGAAAAAACCTAATAAATCATAACTTATTTCAAAAAATCCTTTAACAAATTATTAATTTGAAATCCCTATTTTATGAATTATATTTGGAAAATAAATATGATTATTTTTGTTCTAAAATCTTTTACCTTGTAGAGAAACTTAACAATCTTTTATACAATTTATTTTTATAAAACATTAAAACACATTTCATGCTTTTAATTAATAATTAAATTGTGGTTTAATTATTTATTTATTTAAAATATTATTTGTATACTTTAAATTTTGGTTTAATTACTAATTGACTAAACAATTATTTTCTTTTAAAACACTTATTGTTCTTGAAAACCAAACTAAATAATTAAAAGGTCTTATTTATGTATCTAATCATCTATTTATCCAACTAATTATAATTCGTTTACTTATTTATTTATTCATTTACAAACAAGAGTAAACTACTTATTCAAGTATTTGTTTATTTATAAACAAAAGAGTACTAATTAGTTTTTCATATTTATCTAAATGTTTACAAAACAAATGGAACCATTTATTTATACACTTATACTTTTTATTTATACACTTATACTTTTTACAAGCAATTACATGAGTATCCTTTGAAATTCAAGCAAACATTTTCTTACGTAATCAAGGACCCCCACATCCATCTCTTTACACACTAGGATTCCCTTTAACCATTTGAACGAATCATTGATACACATATTCCATCAAATATTGGTTAAATATTGTGATTAGCTAGGAACACTTATGCAACAACTTATTTGTGTATTATCAAGCTGTTTATTGTAAGGTGAGTTTCATAGCCCCTTTTACGTTATGTTTTCTTTACAAATACTCGGGGTGGAACGTGTTTACAATATTTTACCTGTACAATTCAATTACTATTTCCTTATGCAAGATCTGTGTGCTTCATGTCCTAAACTACTTGGTGTTACATGCATTTATGTTTTTAGTACAATCATTAACTTGAGTTGCAAGCCTAAGGTAGTACTTATTATGATCATATATGGGAACCGGATTCATTACTTAACACATATCTTGGCGGATTTGCGTATACATTTTGGTACATTTCATAACACAATCAAGTGGATTGTGTATACATTGTTCATATTTCATGGGTTAATTGTACACTTAGAACCTTGTGTGTTTTCACATTTATACCTTCGAATTGATATGGATATAATGAATTGTAAATCATTTTCTACTTTTTTTTGTGTCAAAACCTATGTTACTCACTATCTACTTATAGTTGACATTTACTTAATATGTTCAGGTGCACACGTTTGAGGACAAGTCTTGATCATATAAGACTATGGACCTAGTTATATTTAATTCAAACTTTGATTATGTCATGTTTCTTTTGAACTATGTGTTTCTCATTTCCTTCTAATGAATACTTAATATGGTTGAATAAATATTGAAACTTATTTAATAGTTGATCGTGTGCTTTTGAACAACCGCGTCAGCCCCGACGTATAATCCGTTAACCTACTAACACGTGACTCGTTAACCTACTAACACGTGACTCGTTAACCTGCTAACCCATGACACGTGAAGAAAACCGATTAACCCAACAACGACTCCCCCTAATCGTTGTTTGTTCAAGTCGTTCGGTCACAACAGCGTTGAATCACCGTCCACCTCGGTCACGTTCAAAGTCTTCACTCGTCCCTTTTGTTCTAACATTCGCTTCCCCGATTCTCCAATTCATTCCTTGTTGTAATCCACCTGTTATCAACCACTAACCAAAGAAAAACGAATTGAGCCTCCTGCTCCTAACATCCCTTGCTTTCACCCGCTAAACCAACTTATTCCAAAGCCACCTGCTTTGATTTCTTTCAGCCCGTTTTTTCTACATTTCCAGTTAGAATATTTTTGCCAAAAGAACTAAGACCTGTTGTTCTTGTCCTAGGTGAGGAAGAAAAACCGGTCGAATGAATCCGATCTCCCGTGAACACCCTAATTCGTGTGTGTAGCAGTGTGCTGCCGCTCTCCTGGTTGCGACCCAACCTTTATCGCCAAAACTAGTTGCCAACCCACCTGCTTTCGTTGCGATAGCAGCCCTACAGCTGAAGGCTACTCTCCCTTTGAAAGTCGACTCTCAAAACGGCCCTCGGTTAACCTTTGCTCTGATATCAAATGTTGGTCGAGGCCCCTTGAAAACACACATAAACACAATTTGGGATGAATTTTTTGTGTACTGAACTTCAAAGGAATTACAAGAGAGAGTTGAAGCTGAATGTAAAATTGCTTATATAGAAAATAGAACAAACAATAAACAACCCACGTAGCGTACTGGCCATGTTCTCCTGTTTACACAGTCAAGCTCCTGTTTACTCGGTCAAGCCACCTTCAATTCACGTTAACTAATAATATATTATTTTAGTTAATAAACCATAAACTACATGTGACCAAATTCATTTTCTGCTAACCCATATCCAACTCTATGACCCATATATCCCTACAAATATAGGTAAATATCATACATACTCAACCAAAATAAAAAATATCATATATACTAATTAAAATAATTTGTTTTTTTTATGTTCATTCTACCCTTATCCATTATATAATTTTTATAACCTAAATTTTTATGATATTATCACATACGTAAAAGATCATTTGTTCTCCTATTCTTGATGGCGACTATCGCGATTCTCCAAACTCATTCAGAAGACATCGATTCAGAAGGAATGATTGTGAGAAAATTACAAAACGCTAATGCTATAAATGAAAACTAGTAAAATTATAAAAAAATTGAGAAAAATTCAAAATACTATTTTGAGAAAACTATTTTTTATGGTTAAATAGAAAATTCTAAAGTTGAAAATTTGTAAATATAAAATTTCAATGTTAAAAATTGGTAAATATTAAATATTAAAGTTTACAGAAATAAGGGTAAAGTGGTCATCTTTTAAATGGTTTTTAATGAAATGGATATATATATATATATATGTGGAGGATCCCTTAAGAAGGAGATTTTACCTAAGGAGCCTAAGAAGTATTATGGATATGACATGTGACACTCTTCATAATTATGATTAAAGGGCATTTAGGTCCTACAACCTAAACTTTCACCCACTTGTTTTATCAAATTACAGCACACAAAATATACTACAAAAAATACAGCACTTAGGGTGGTGGTTTTAGGCTTTTCGGGGTGAGGTTTGAAGGGGGTGCTTTAGGTTTTTGGGGGTACGGGTGGGTTTAGGTTTTTGGTTCTGGGTTAGGGATCGATGAGACGGTTCCAACGCCACTTGAATGAGCTTAATCAGAGTTCGTTTGACCCACTTCTTAGCGTTTTTTAGCGAAAAAATACTTTTTAGTGGAACTTCCCCTATATATACATACATATATATATATATATAGGGTTATATTCATTTGAGAACTCTAAATATCTTGAGAACTCCTATCAATGGTTTATATTTTTTGTATTTTTTTATATATTTTCATGTGTGTTTATGTACATAAAAACAATAAAACTAATTTTTACAAATTATTAAATTTTTACCTATACATGTGTAAGTAGTAAAACCTACACATGACTACACATGTGTAGGTAAAAATTTAAAAATGTAAAAACACATTTAAAAATTAGTCTGTTTGATTTTTATGTACATAAACATACACGACAATATATAAAAAAATACAAAATTTAAAAAACATAAACCATTGATAAGAGTTCTTAGAGTTCTTAAGATATTTAAGAGTTATCAAATGATCCAAACCCTATATATATATATATATATATATATATATATATATATATATATATATATATATATATATATATATATGGTTGGGTTCAAATGCTAACCACATTTTTAGGTGATAACCATGATAACCACAATCCAACCAATCACATAATTTATAATTTATTTATTTTTCCAATTATCAAAAGGGTATTTGAGTAAACTTGCAAATTTTATTTTTGTTATTTATATGTGTTTTAATTTAAAGTTCATTAATTATCTTATTCTCTCACCTAAAACAAGAAAGTCAATTTTTAATTCAAAGTACATTTATTTATTTTGTTCACCAATTTTCCTCACTCAAACAAGAAAGTCAATTTAAAACTAAAAAAATATCTTATTCTCTTTCCTAACACGGTTGGTACGTATATGTAACACCGTTGGTACGTATATGTAACACCGTTGGTACGTATATGTAACACAGCTGGTATGTATATGTAACAAACTTTGACTTGAATTTTATGTTCTAGCATATATATATATATATATATATATATATATATATATATATATATATATATTGTATAATTGTAATGTAAAACTAAAAAAATTATTTATCTTTTTAGTTTTAAAGTAATTTTTATGGATTTTAGTTATTAAGTTTGAAATGGTAGAAGAGAGAGTGTAGTACGTATATGTAATACGGTTGGTATATATATGTAACAAACTTTGACTTGAATTTTATTTTCTAGTATATATTTTTTTTGTATGATTGTAATGTAAAACTAAAAAAAATTATTGAATCTATTTTACTTTAAATTAATTTTTATGGGTTTTATTTATTAAATTTGAAATGGTAGGAAAGAGATTGTGTACTAATTAATGACTATCTAAATTAAATTATGTTGTTTTACCCAAACTATCCTTTTGCATTAAATATAATTAATTTTTTCATTTAATAATTAAAAACTTGTTATTAAATGAAATCAACCATTGATCAAACTCAATTAATGGTTAATATGTGGTGATCATGGTTATCTTATAAAATGAGTTTAACATTTGAACCATACCCTATATATATATATATATATATATATATACTAGGTTAGACCCCATGTATATATTTAAATAAAAACGATTTAAAATGGACCGTAACCAAAAAATTTAAAACGTTATGTTGAAAGTTGACGATCAAGTTGAAAACACCATAACCAAAAAAACTAAAACCCCATGTTAAAATGGACCTCGCATGTTTAAAACACTATATCCAGAAAAAACACTATGTTGAAAAACACCATGACAAATAAAATTAAAACACCATTTTCAATTTAGTATTTCACTTTTTAAGTGAATTTATATAGACACGTATGATTACTGTTTTAGTATTTATAAAGTAGCTCATAAAGTATGGTGTTTTACATGAATATAATTGGTTTAAAGTATGGTGTTTTATTTGAATACAATGTGTATAAAGTTATGGTGTTTTACTTGAACACAATGTGTTTAAAGTTATGATGTTTTATCTGAACACCATGAGTTTAAAGTCATGGAGTAAAACATCATGATCAGAAATCTTAAACGATATGTTGAAAGTTGACGCTCAAGTTGAAAACACCATGACCAAAAAAACTAAAACGTCATGTTAAAATAGACCCCGAATGTGTAAAACACCATATCTAGAAAAATACTATGTTGAAAAACACTTACTTGAAAACACCATGTTGAAATTGACCAATATGCATAAAAACACAATAACCAGAAAAACACCATATTTTAAACCCATGGTGTTCAAGTAAAACACCATAGTTTAGAAAAAAGACGTTTTTTTTCTAAACAAAACATAACAATATCATACTCATATTAAAGATAAAAAAACGCTCGATTTTATGGTGATTTAAAAAAAAATAATAACATATAAAAAAGTTATGGACGTTTAAAAATTAGGAGGGAAGTTGCATGTGACTTGCATGTGATGCTTTTTAGTTGAATCTTACAATTCTACCCTCCTGATCCATTCCGTATTGACCAAAATATCACCGTGTGAATCTCAGCCACAAAACACAAATATCTTGTGGCTGAGATTTCTTCCTACACATTTCTCCCTTTCTAGTCTAACCTCATACTATATATATATATATATATATATATATATATATATATATATATATATATATATATATATATATATATATATATATATATATATACTTTTTGGAAAATATATGCAACTAGTGGTTACCTTTTTTAAACCAAAATTCCACCCAACATTTTTTTTATCGACGAATACACTTTATTACTTATAAAAATATCATACCTTTATTTCATATGATTTGAACGAATAACCATTTAACATTCAATAAAAGAGTATATAATTTTATCACCGAGATGTCTTGTTAAAAAAAAGTTCCACCCAACATAACCAAAATAAACAAAAGATATAAGATATAGAACATATTTCTGACAAGTTATGTTACATGCCATGTGCTCTTATTTCTGACAAGTTTTGATTAAGTTTTTTTTTATTAACATACTAAAATACAAAGTATATGCTGGGTTAATTTTTTAATAACTATCTATATCTATACTATTATATAAAACATATTGAAAGCATATGTTGGTAATTTATCAAAAAATTTAAGACACATAATACAAATTGTTGTGCATAAGATACAACTTATCAATGCATAAAATATGCTCAATTACTATTTAACACCATCTTTACAATTAAACTCCAACACTTAATAATTACCATTATTTAATACACATGAGAATTGGTCTAATAGCATATCAACTGGACCTACCCAAAAGACTTAGTGGTGCACACGATGTCTTTCATGTCTCGAACTTGAAGAAATGTCTAGCAGATGAAACACTCGCGGTTCCTCTTGAGGAACTACACATCGATGAACAAATGCGGTTCGTTGAAGAACCGGTGGAAATCATGGATAGGGAAATCAAAACGCTGAAACGCAGTAAAATCCCTATTGTCAGAGTTCGTTGGAACTCGAAACGCGGACCGGAATTCACGTGGGAGCGCGAGGATCAGAGGATACACAAGTATCCGCATCTGTTCAAGCAATCCACTTCAAACTCTTAAGATACTATTCTAAATTTTCGGGACGAAAATTATTTCAACTAGGGGATGATGTGACATCCAAAATTTTTTTTATTATTTTAATTTTCGGGACGAAAATTCTTTCAACTAGAGGATGATGTGACATCCAATTTTTTTTTTATTATTATTTTAATTTTCGGGACGAAAATTCTTTCAACTAGGGGATGATGTGACAATTCGACTTTTCAAGTTAACTCCGTTAGCAATCCTGTTAAATATTCCGTTAAATCCTAACCCAATTAACCTAACCTTAAACCCTAGGGGCTATTTCTGCTAATATTTAATCTTGAACTACAGGGACTAGTTATGTAATTTCTTAAAAATCAAATCTGTTGACTCTAAGAAGTCAAAATCGCAAGTTTTGTATTCTGTTGACTTTTAGAAGTCAAACCCGTGAACCTATGATCCAAATTCACAGCAATAACTTGAAACCGGTTCAATTCACGAGTAATGACGAGCATTGATGATCTCGACCCTGTCATAATCATTCCCATACGTTTTTGATCGTTAATGAGTACGCATTTAATCATAGAACCCGTAACCGTCGACCCCTAGTCATTAACCCATCAAAAACGATTACTTCGATCAGAATTCGCACAAAATGAACCCCTGCGCATCTGAATCGCATCCCCCTGAACTTGTTTCATCACCCAATTTGATCGAAAGTGAAGCCGTGGTAGCCGGAGACAAACTCGCGCAAGTCGGAATCTGCAATTACTCGATCGTCATCAATTCGTGCATCATTTTGGTAATTTCTTACACCTACAGCTTCGTGTTTGTTCCTAGATTGAAAACCCTATGCTATTTAGGCCTTACAACACCGAATCGATCTTGAACCGAATTCTAGGGTTCATAACTTTCGGGTTTAATCAAACACCCACCTACACTCGATTTCAATCAAATTAAATCACTCCATTAAAATAGCAACACTCTGTTTATTGATAACTCTATTCCAATTCGGTCTCATAACATTGAATTGTGTAAGAACCAGTATCTAGGGTTTACTCTTAAAAAGATTTGGGGATTTTGATCCTAACAACCTTGTAAATCTAATTAATATATATGTATAGAATCGAAATGATCTATTCAAAAAAAAAAACCCTATGATTGCAACGACTGTTAATATCAGATTCTATCAAATCGATTTGGTGTTCTTGAACTAGGGTTTCGGTTTCTAAAAACAGGAATTAAATGACTAAAAACTTAATGATTCCGAAATTAAATCCGCCTACAGCTTCGAAATGGATTGATAATCAAAACCCCCAAACTCTCATTTCAAATCATTGTTGTAATCATTGGAATCGGGACTGGTTTTGTTTAGATCATCGAATGGGGAAGGAACACCGGTTGGCTTCGTGTTAAAACCCAACTGATCCGGCTTTGGTTGCGATACCCTAGCGGGCTGAGTTGGTTAAAGCTTAGTACATACACGCAGGAGACCCGGGTTCGAAACCGGTCTCCTGCAATTATATTTTTGGGACTTTTTCAATGATTTTCATGTTATAAAAACTATACTCTATATTATTATATTATATATTAAAGTGTTTTAGCCAGGAAAATAACCCGTATGCTCGGGTTTGGTTTTATAACCTATTTTTATTCCCATTTTTAATTATAATATATTTATATTATTTTCAAACCACGACTTCATATAAAATAATATATTTATATTATTTTCAACCCGTGACTCCTATTATAAAATAATATATATTTATATTATTTCTCCTCGTTTATAAACCTCGTGTAACGTTTAAACTAATTGATAATTATTTATATTATTTACTCACGTATTATATCCCCGAATAAAAATAACATATTTATTATTTTTGTCACGTAAATGATTATCGTATATTTTCTACGAATTCAAAATAAGATATTAATTATATTATTTTTCTAGCCATTATTTTAATGGTACAAACGTACGAATATATTTATATATTAATATTATTCGTAATTAAAGACGTTCGACGCGTAATGTAACTATCTTAATAATTAAATTAAGAAACTCTTATTCCCGTGGACACGTTCGTCTACTCATTGATCCTTGGAATGTCTTAAGACGTTCAAATCTTCCGTGTCGTCGTCACAAAACCCCATTGTATCCCTAACTATTATGCTTGTAATTTTAGGGCATACGTACACAGTTCACATGCAAACTCTTGTGTTTCCTACTTGCATCCTTGTGTGATGCTATCTACTACTCGTACACAACTCAGGTGAGTTTTCACGGGCCCTTTTTTACTGTTTTAAACTGGGGGAGAAAGCATGATACAAACTCTTTTTGATTTTTGTACTTCATATTATATCACTTGTTATGACTATGCGTAAACTCTATCATGAAAGTCCTCATATCGAACCGTTTAAATATGAATATAGCGAGGTATGTTGGGTAGTACTACTGGTTTTGACAAACCTCACCCGCGTTAGTCGCGCTAACTCGATTGGATATCGAACGGGTGCAATATTGACATAAATGTGCGCCGTGGTTGATAGATGTGGCGGGAGGCAATACAAACAGTCAGTTTACGGTTACGAGCGTAATAGAAAACATGAACATGGGTTAGCTACTCATTGGTATATATATGTTGATTGTACAATAAATCTGGTAAACGTTTAATTATATATTGAAACTTGTGAACTCACCAACCTCGTGTTGACATTTTTACTTATATGTTTTCTCAGGTCGCTAAGGCACAGGTTGCACATCTAGGGCATGCATGGAGTCCTACTGTCATTTCATTCATATGCAAACATTTGAGATAATTCACCTTCTTTTATTAAATTAAACTAGAGCGCATTTGTTTTGCGTAGTAATTATCTTGTCTAAACGCTTCCGCATTAACTCTGAACTTTTATGTTATGACATTTTAAGTCTCATATAGTGTCGTTTGATGTAACTAATGACTGAGATCCTGGTGTGTCACCTTCCAAACGGTAAAACTCCGTTAGTGGAATTTGGGGGTGTGACCAAACGAAACTGTGGCTTCACATTTTATCATATATGACATTATAACTACTGATATTCATTAATAAAATCTAAAACTTAAGGTTTCATAGTCACGAATTTATATAAAAGCCGGTTTTACAACTTTTGAGCGGTTCGTACGTGTGTGCATGGGTTTTGGGTATGCAACCGACTATATAGCCACTTTTTGAGTAGTAGACTCAGTTTTATACTTTAGGCGTCCAAAATGCTATTTTTTGGTGTCTACTTGGTTAGTAGGACTCGGTTAGTACACCTGTTTTTGCGGTTCTTGCGGATTTAGCCGTACCTTGGTAGGACTGAGTTACTAGCCACACTTTGCTTGCATTTGGCTGCTGGCCTCTGATAGAATTTGGATGTTAACCGTACTTTGCAATTTTTGGTGACTATGTCACAATTATCACCGACGTTGTTCAGGTGAGTTTCGCGGCCCCACTTTTCAATTTTTACTGTTTTACGGGGGAAAAGCTGTTTCACTCTACACTATGTTACTTGGGATTAGGGTTACCTAGGTTTACTTATGGATGTATTAAGTCCCTACTTTAACGCAATCAATTAGCTTGGATAGCCGGTGGGAATTATGAATAGTACTATTTGGGTTGACACCCCCGCCCACGGTTGGTCGCGCCAACCAGACTTGTTGGGTCATTTGGGCGCATAATTAGCCATAGTAGGTGTTCACATTCGACACCTGGATACAAGGTCAACAACTAGACTGATGGTTTTGATTGTGGCTTAGGGTAATTATATCTTAACACGTGTACTTGATCATCTGCGGATGGTTACTATTACACTTTGAAATTTATTTACTTACTTTTTATAGAGTCGCAAAACCTGCGTGCTCACCAACTGTTTTTATAGTTGACCCGTTTTCGAAACATGCTTTTCAGGTAAACAGTTATGGGGATCACGAGCTTTAAACGGCTTGCTTTTGGGAATAATTATTATTGTGTACCTTTGGTTGTAGTCATGCATTTCAGACACTTTGTATTGATTCCGGATTTTCATGTATTCGTACTTTCGTTAGATGCATGTTGTATGGTTTAATGTAATGCACAACTTTCCTTTTAGTTTCTCTTGTACTTGTGTTCAATGCGATATACCGGTTACATCCCGTTTTTCCGCCTTGGCGAGGTGTGACAGACTTGGTATCAGAGCACTGGTTATAGAGAATTAGGTTTACCCAAGACTAGACCTAGACTATAACTCTAAGTTTATTGCATTGAACCGTAGGAATTATATGTGCATTGCATACTACCTCTTGCTTATCTACGACACATTGCTTCGTCATAATCATGTCGTCATCACAGCACTACGCGTACTCTTTGATGATTCTGATTACGTTTGTGGTAATCTATATCCTCCTCTATCTGTCTTGGTGTTACCTCGAGCTGTACCTGTACCTACACCGCACTTGCATCTACTCCAGTTCTAGAGTCGACTTTCTTATTTAACATCTATTGTTTTCACTTTGTGCGGTATATACTTGCTTTGGTGATCTGCTGGATTAGATGGCTAGAACTTTTGCCATGAGATATGGCAGCCATAATTGCTCGATATAAAGGGAACCCGGGGTGGAGAAGCAGGACTAAATGGGAGAGAACTCTATGGGTCAGGAGACCCATAAACTTTTTTTTGTTTGTTTTGTTGGATCATTGGATCCAAGTATATGTACAAATTTGTAGCATGACTTGCTCGACTCTGATTTGGGGATCTCTGCCCTATTATTACTGCCTGACTTCCACCACACACTTTTTATTTTATTAGAGGACGCCGGTTGTTCCCCTCTATCGTTACCTCCATCCAACAACAACCTTAGTCTGCAGATCCATGAGTATTGGTACAAATAATTAAAAGTGATCAGATAGAACATCCACACTTTTACGCGAAAGTGAAACATGATGACGTGATCCAATGAATATTTCAGTTCCTTTTTTTAGCTGAGAGCTCGAGATAGAGGAAACACTGTAGGGACCATGCAAAGTAAATTATTATTACGGGTGCACACGTAATCATAATCTGCAGTGTATGAGAACTCTAGTGAGTCTTACTGTCCTAGTTAATGTTCATGATTAATCTGTATTTCTAACCCCGATTCCCAGTCATTCGAATATTGATAAAAAAACTATCGTAACCTTAGGGTTGAGTCGAAGACATCGAATGATGCGATAGGCTACCTCAGGTGACATGAGAATTTATATTGTCTCTTTTATCTTTGAATCGTAATGGATTCAAAACTCTTATCAAGATTTATTTTGCATAAAAATTTAGACCGAGACACTGGAGAGATCTGTTCTTAGTTGATTTAACCTTGGTATTTGGACCGAATTTGGAAATTATTTGTTAAGTATTGCTTCACATTTGAGATCCAGCTAAATAGTCTCTCATTTCAATTTTGTTATATGTTTATCAACGCATGTGACGACTCTCGGTCTAGCGTGAATCAGACCTCGACATTTCTAACTCCCCTAATGGATCTTCATGTAACGTACTCGCAGTTCTGAAGGAACAAGAGAAATTCGAATTTGATCAAATAAAATCCTCACTGAATTTTGAGCAACGAAGATTTTCTCTCATCTGTTTTACTTGATAAATCAGACCCCTTGAGATTTTACTGGCCACGTAAATTCAGTATGGGACTTTACAACGCTCGACACTTGCAGTAACTGTACGACTATCATCGGAGGTCTCAGTATAATCTCGTATTTTATCTTATAATCCAAACATACTCTAACATCGATGGAGTAACAATATGATGGAGAAATTCCTTAAAGAAATATGAGCTTCTTTTTCTTAGACAATATAACCTTTCTATACGATCGTTCGTATAAATCCTCATTTCGGTGTTTATCATTCTCACTATACTCCTGATAAATATTCTTAATAATTCAGTTTTACACCTACTTGAAATTTCCATTGCAAGTGCTCTGCACTCACTATGGTAATTTGGTACACTCAATCCCGATTCTTTTAACCGCGACGCTCATATTGTGGAAACCTAACTTGAGAAACTTGTTTACTTGGGAGGAGCCATCTTTACGACGTTCATTGTCGTGTTTATTTCTATCATTTGTAGTTCTACTATAGACACCGAGCGGCTTGTGCCCAGGATTCTTTTGGTTGGATTTACAAAAACTTTTTATTTTGGGATAGCTATTGCTTAGTATGAAACTAATGCCCTTTTTTATGAACATTGCTACGTATGTTTTGCAAATCTTGATTTCTCCTGGTGCTTCGATGTCTTATTGAAAACCATTTTGATGGAGAAAATGAAACTTTACGTTGGAATGATTCTTTGTCTACCGAAAATTTTATTAGTCATCATTCAAAGTTTATTTATGGTGATTATCGCTATTTGTTATTCTACGTATACTGTCATTATATTTGAACAATTAGTGAAAGTTCAAGCATTAATTTTATGTCTAAATATGGTTTTAGAATTATTGTCTATTAAAACTTTATAAAAAGTTATTATTTTTAGAAATTTTTGTATAAAAATATTTTTATAAAAGTTTTAATGGGAGTTTGGACAGAAGTATTATCATATTAAAAATATAAAATTTGGACTTTTAAATTGGGTGCTAAAATCACACTAAAACCCTAATTTCTGATGAATCGGATTTTTAAACCGTAAACCTTACTTTACGTGCATAATCGCGTTTTTGGTCAAACGAAACTGTGACTTCAGATTTTATCATATATGACATTATAACTACTGATATTCATTAATAAAATCTAAAACTTAAGGTTTCAAAGTCACGAATTTATATAAAAGCCGATTTTACAACTTTTGAGCGGTTCGTACGTGTGTGCACGGGTTTTGGGTATGCAACCGACTGCATATCCACTTTTTGAGTAGTAGACTTAGTTTTATACTTTAGGCGTCCTAAATGCTATTTTTTTTCATGTCTACTTGGTTAGTAGGACTCGGTTAGGACACCTGTTTTTGCGGTTCTTGCGGATTTATCCGTACCTTGGTAGCACTGAGTTGCTAGCCACACTTTGCTTGCATTTGGCTGCTGGCCTTTGATAGAATTTGGATGTTAACCGTACTTTACGGTTTTTGTTGACTATGTCACACTTATCACCGACGTTGTTTAGATGAGTTTTACGGCCCCACTTTTCAATATTACTTTTTTACGGGGGAAAAGCTGTTTCACTCTACACTATGTTACTTGGGATTAGGGTTACTTGGGTTTACTTATGGATGTATTAAGTCTCTACTTTAACACAATCAATTAGCTTGGATAGCCGGTGGGAATTATGATTAGTACTATTTGGGGTGACACCCCCGCCCACGGTTGGCCACGCCAACTAAACCTGTAGGGTCATTTGGGCGCATATTTAGCCATAGTAGGTGTTCACATTCGACACCTGGATACAGGGGCAACAACTAGTCTGACGATTTTGATTGTAGCTCAGGGTAATTATATCTTAACACGTGTACTTGATCATATGCGGATGGTTACTATTACATTTTGAAATTTATTTACTTACTTTTTATAGAGTCGCAAAACCTGCGTGCTCACCAACTATTTTTATAGTTGACCCGTTTTCGAAACATGCTTTTCAGGTAAACAGTTATGGGGATCACGAGCTTTAAACGACTTGCTTTTGGGAATAATTATTATTGTGTACCTTTGGTTGTAGTCATGCATTTTAGACACTTTGTATTGATTCAGGGTATTCGTACTTTCGTTAGAAGCGTGTAGTATGGTTCAATGTAATGCACAACTTTCCTTTTAGTTTCTCTTGTACTTGTGTTCAATGCGATATACCGGTTACATCCCGTTTTTCCGCCTTGGCGGGGTGTGAAAATAATAATAATAATAATAATAATAATAATAATATAATCAGTGTTTAAGACAGTTTGGGTTAGATTGCACTCTACAAAAAAGCCTCGATGGTGTCCGACGCTTTACGTGAGCCAACTTACTAGTATACTAAAGACTAAATTACAACTTTTGTCCTTTATGTTTACCAAAATTATGGAATAAATCCTTTAAAGTTTAGACTTTCATTCACTGTCCTTTATTTGCAAAAGTACTTATGAATTTTGTCCTTTCCACTAACAGTCATTAAGTTTTTCAGTTAAATCACCCATATGCATTGCACCTAAGGGCATTTTAGTCTTTTTCACCACTAAGAACAATTATTGTCATTTTGTTAAATTGAAAATTACAATAATATGTCATGTGGGAAATTACACCGTTAACGAGAGGACAAAAATTGTGGTGATTGAGGAGATCGTTGATGGATTTTAACCAGCAACGTTGCTATTTTACACCGTTGCTATTTTCCGGTTCGTTCCAGTCGCTGGACCACTACCGACCCTTGATTCTTATGTGGTTTTGTCTCCGGAAAATGGATTATGGTACAGAGAGATAATAGAATTTTTTGTTAAAATGTGGATATTTGGACATTGAAGATGGGTTATAGGTTACATGCAAAAGAATTTTCGTTTTTAGGTGATCCGCTCCTAGTACTAGCGGATCTTCTTTACATCCGCTCCTAGTACCAGCGGATCTTGACACCCGTATCTATCACTAGCGGATCTCAACATCCATCTCTACCACTAGCGGATCTCCTTTTACACTGTTACTTCTTCGTCCCCTCTATTTTACGTCCGCTGGTACCACCGGCGGATCTCCATAAAGTGGCTAGAGTGTTATTGCATCACTTTTAAGTTCAAATGGTCATTATGACGTACGAATTTATTTGAAGGTTGTTTGCATTCAAAGACCTTTATATTTTTGCACGTATCAATAAAAATAAAAAAAATAAAAGAATACTTAAAATTTTTAAATAATGAAATATTATGCGTTGTTTTCTTAAACGTTTTGGTCAACGTTCTGGTTTAAACTTTATTAAAGACTAAGTTCAATTCAAATTCGAGTGCTATTTTGTATCGTACGCTATAACGAGTCTAGGATTTTATGTACCTGCAAAAAAATGAAGGTCTTTGAATGCAAACAACCTTCAAATAAATTCGTACACCATAATGACCATTTGAACTTAAAAGTGTTGCAAGAACACTGTAGCTACTTTATGGAGATCCGTTGGTGGTACCAGCGGATGTAAAATGGAGGGGACGGAGAAGTAACCGTGTTAAAGGATATCCGCTAATGGTAGAGACGGATGTTGAGATCCGCTAGTGGTAGAGAAGGATGTCAAGATCCGCTGGTACTATGAGCGGATATGAAGAAGATCCTCTGGTACTAGGAGCGGATCACCTAAAAAAGAATTTATTTTACAGGTAACCTATAACCCATCTTCAATGTCCAAATATCCATATTTCAACAAAAAATTCGAGATAATAGAGAGAGTGAGAGATATTTTTTTGTGTTAGATTTTTGTTTTTTTGTTTTTATTTGATTTAGAAACAAATATATTTACATAATATTATTTGTAATAAATTTTAATAAAACCTAAATAAATTACAAGATTTGTCTTTTGAGGGAAAAAGACTAAAATACCCTCATGTGCAATACACATAGGGTGATTTAACTGAAAAATTTAACGGCTGTTAGTGGAAAAGACAAAATTTGTAAGTACTTTTGCAAATAAAGTACAGTGAGTGAAACTCAAAACTTTAAAACACACATTTCATAATTTTGGTAAACAAAGATTGTAATTTAGGCTACATTAAATAAATAGTAAATTATAGATATCGTCCTTTATGTTTATAACATTTTTTTCGATATTGTCCTTTAGCCCCAAATTATCAGAGATCATCCTCAATGTTTATACCCTTTTTTTCTTGATGTCCCGGTATAAATTTCGTTAAAACGGAGTCGTATTCAACGTAGGGTATTTTTTATGTGTCGTAGATTATATCGGCTGACGGTAACGTGCTGTTACCGTGTAGAACGAGATCGACACCGACTAAACAAACATCGGTTCCGTTATATAATTTTTTTTATCCATGTTTCGATCTGCACAGCCGATTCGCCGTAACATTATATGTCCATATATTTAACCACGTTTCTTTTTTGTGTTTGGCCACGTTAATGCCACCATCTCGGCCGTTTAAAGTCCGCCTCCCACAGTGTGGTTCAAGCACCGTGTGGTGCAAGAGCCTCCCTTCGCCTAGCGCGAGGCTTATTTTCTTGTTAGCATAATGAACTTGATTACGTAAAAACGAAAGTTTGATTGTTTTCTCATATTTAACAGGTTAAAAAAATTATATATAAAATTCACCTAAAGGAAAACTGGATGAATATATGAACATACAAAATGTGAATCCAAAACTTTAGTCTCTCGAAATCATTTAACTCATATTATAAATGTGAATACAAAATGTATATACTTACTATAATAAATACATAACTTTAACTGTCACGTGTTGACTTTTGATAAAGTCAAGATTTTTGTTTCACGTGTCTCTCTTCTACTAAATAATAATTATTTTAAATAAATAAATATTTAAAAGTTATTCTCATATTTTATTAAAATTTACTAAATTGTAAGAATATTTCAATTATATCTTATTTTAAAATATATTTTTATAATTCTTAAATCTTAACTATTTTTTTATTTATAGTTATTAAATATTCATTATTTGTTATTTATAATTCTTAAATCCTTTCACCAATGGCGGATAACATTCAATACAAAAAATTTTCATAGATAGTGATGGTTTACAACAAATTGTATATGTTCAAGCCGTGTAATAAAAAGATTTATAACCTAGTACTAACATACATAAATGATTGTTTAATATACATTAATTTCAAGTAAAGAAGTGTAAGAATTATTAACTTAACAATCAGCAAGTGGTGAACGGCAAGGTACAAGGATTCAAGCAACAAAGTACAAGTTTGTTTTGCATTGGAACCTCATGCTCCGTTCCTTTTCTTTTTCCTGCCTACCAAATACAGACACAAATCATACTCCTCCTTAACGATTCTCACTTTATTTGAAGCGTTTCTGAGTAATCGCTTTGTATTTTTGGGTCCAAATATTCAATCGAAACTTAGAGGTGCACCAAATTATGGAATTAGGGTTTTGTTTCGATGTTACATAAACAATGTAACAATATAACTATACATCTTTTTTCTCTCGGTGTATATGCAGGCACATTATACATGTGTTTATACAGTTATTTTTTATTTTTTTTACTTAAATTAGTTTTTTTAAATTTATGTATGTGTTTATCTATTTTTCTTTTGGCTATTTTCCAAGAAATTTAATAAAACTATTTGTTTTATTAATATGTTACAACGATGAGGATAACTGGAACCGCCTTCTATTAAATAATAATTATTTTAAATTATAATTATTTTAAATAAATAAATATTTAAAGGTTATTCTCATATTTTATTAAAATTTACTAAATTGTAAGAATATTTCAATTATATCTTATTTTAAAATATATTTTTATAATTCTTAAATCTTTACTATATTTTTATTTATAGTTATTAAATATTCATTATTTGTTATTTATAATTCTTAAATCCTTTCACCAATGGCGGATAACATTCAATATAAAAATATTTCATAGATAGTGATGGTTTACAACAAGTTGTATCTGTTTAAGCCGTGTAATAAAAAGATTTATAACCTAGTACTAACATACATAAATGATTGTTTAATATACATTAATTTTAAGTAAAGAAGTGTAAGAATTATTAACTTAACAATCAGCAAGTGGTGAACAGTAAGGTACAAGGATTCAAGCAACAAAGTACAAGTTTGTTTTGCATTGGAACCTCATGCTCCGTTCCTTTTCTTTTCCCTGCCTACCAAATACAGACACAAATCATACTCCTCCTTAACGATTCTCACTTTCTTTGAAGCGTTTCTAAGTAATCGCTTTGTATTTTTGGGTCCAAATATTCAATCGAAACTTAGAGGTGCACCAAATTATGGAATTAGGGTTTTTGTTTCGATGTTACATAAACAATGTAACAATATAACTATATATCTTTTTCTCTCGATGTATATGCAGGCACATTATACATGTGTTTATACAGTTATTTTTTATTTTTTTTACTTAAATTAGTTTTTTTTTTTAATTTTTGTATGTGTTTATCTATTTTTCTTTTTGGCTATTTTCCAAGAAATTTAATAAAACTACTTGTTTTATCTACTCACCAACTTTACAACATATATGTTACACGTTGTTGGGTATGTATCTCCCCAAACCCGGAGGCCTCACGTGTTGGATGTACGCAATAACAATCGGTTCTTAAACTTCAAACATCAAATATTGGCGGAATTAAACGTCATTTCATTGTCTAAGATAAACAACCAAATTAAAACTTTGTTTACTACATTCAAAGTTTCACAAAACATTCATAACGGGATGTGTAGAAATAAAGACTGATGGCTACAAAATTCTCTAAGTAACTGTTGTGGACCTCAGAGTTTGCTGCAGATCGACAAACTGCTGCGGATAAGCTTATCTGCAGCGGATACTTGTTCTTCTGTTGAAAAACAAATCTGCTGCGGATAGCCTTATCTGCTGAAGACCAAAGTTGCTGCTGATAGGCAAATCATCAGCAACTGTGGACAGTTGTGTCTTGCTGCTGATCAACAACATTGCTGCTGATAGCCATTCCCTCTGAAGATCAAACGTTGTAGCTGACTGGTTTCGATAAAGCAACCATTACCACTGACAACTTTCTGCTGCAACACTGACACACTCCACGCAGAAAGAATGTTACTGGTGCCAGACAATAAAAGACAACGACGCTCTTCTTCCAAGTACTCAAGCAATGATGCCTAAGAAGACTTTTGAGTAAAGATAACTTTTGTAGTTTTTATTGTCGTTACATGTAGAATAGCTTTAATACAAGATCAACGGCTTGTGTTAGATCTGATCCTTAGAATCAAGGGTCTGTCTTGATTCTAAGTTACTATATAAGTAGTACTTAGAGTCATTGTATACCAGTGCTTTTTCTTAAGAGTTTTTTCTGTAATCTTGTAATCTTTGAAGCTTAATACAAATTGCATTTATCAGTATTCTTCTTGTTTACATTGCTTAGTTGTGATTGTTTTTGCCAATCTCAACTAGAATAGAACCATCTTGTATTCACCGATCCTACAAGTGGTATCAGAGCTTTGGCTCACAGATTAAACAAACTCACACTTGTTTAATCATTCTCTGGTTCTATTCTAAACTATCCCTTTGCTAAAGTCACCCATTATCACAAATCAAAAATGGCACAAAACAATGGAGTTGAAGACATTGGAAGCATCAGCAGACCACCAAGACTGGTGTTTGGAGAAGACTATGATATGTGGAAGAACAGAATGGAAAGCTTCTTCTGCTATCAAGAATATGGGATGTGGAAATCCATTAAAGATGGACCATACATACCCATGGTGGCCTCCGCTGATTCCGGAGGTACACTGGTTCCCAAAGAATCCTCCAAATACACTGATGAAGACATTAAGAAAATGGAGGTAGATTTCAAGGCCTTGGGAGCCATCCAGATGTGCTTACCAAATGAAGTTTTTCACAACTTCAGAGGATACAAAACTGTAAAGGAGCTATGAGAGGCTCTTGAGAAGATGTTTGCTGGTTCATGGGAAGTAAAAGAAAACAGAAGAGACATCCTGAAGCTGCAATATGAAAATTTCGTCTGGAAGGAAGGTAAGTCTATAACTGTTTTATTTAACAGATATAATTATCTTGTAGGTGAGCTGCAATGCTCAAAAGTGAAGCTGGAGAATGAAGATATTCTCAAGAAGTTCATCAGGTCTCTACCCAGTTGATGGACACTCTACACAGTGTCCATAAGAAGAACTGAGAATCTGAAGACTCTACAGATGACTGAGCTTTTCGGTATGCTAAAGACCTATGAATTAGAGATGATTCAGGCCAAGGAAAGAAGCTCAAGCTACTAAACAACCTCAACATCCACCACCACCTCTTCTGCCCTCCACTCTGACCACTCAAGTCCTAGTTCAAGCAACTATTATCCTCCCATCGTCACTCATCCCCAAACTCCAACCTCTCAATCAAACAACTCACCATTTCTTATTGAAGCCCCACCTCAAACATCAACCTCTACTTCTTTTGTCTCTGAAAACTCAAGCAATATGTCCTTTATCAAGGAAGATCTAGAATGTTTTCATCCAGATGATCTAGAAGAAATGGTTATACAGCACTCCTATGCCATGCTCTCTTTAAGAGCAAAAAAGTTCTACTCAAGAACAGGAAGACCCGTTCCAAGAAACAACTCTAACACCAGGGTTGGATAGGACAAAAGATAATTGAGGTGTTACAACTGTAACCAACTTGGTCATTTTGCTGGAGAATACAAGGCACCAAAGGCAAACCCAGCTGCTGCTCATACCAGACAAGCTCACCAAGCTTAGCCAAGACAGCAACAGGCCACTCCTCCTGCACAAACTGTAGCTTGTGCAGCTGTTGGAACTGCTGACTTTGACTGGAGCTTCCAGTATGAGGACATTCCTGCCAACAATCAAGCTCTCATGGCAGACACATCAGAGGTACCACCTCAGGTATATGAAAATCTGTGTACTCAAGCTTGTATTCATAAGGTCCTTGGATACAGGAAACATAACCAGAATCTTATAGATCAAAATGAAGAATTTCAACAAATGAAATCTGAATTTAAAAAGGTTGAAAACAGTTACAAGGAAAAGATTGATTGTTTAAAGAAAGAAATCTCATCATTAAAACATGAACAAACAAACCTTGAAACTCAAAGTGATGACCTTCTAGTTAAGTTAAAAGCTACAAGGGCCGAATTAGCAGACCAAAAGGTCCATGTGGAAAAATATGAGTTTACATCCAAAAAGCTGTAAAGACTTTTGGATGCTCAAATTCATGAAAAGGTAACTACTGGTCTTGGATTCCAAGCTGAACAACCCTACAATGTTGTTCCTCCAACCATTGACTATGTAGCCATTCATGAACCAAGTTTCAATCTTTCCAACCTTGACATGACCAACCGAAATCTTGACCCTGTTGTCCAAGAATGCACTACTCCATCCGAGTCTGAGTCAACATGCTTAGACTCCACTGAAACCAATAAAGTTTCATCACCACCTACCTGTGAAGTTATTAAAGCCAACAATCCAAGCCCTTTCATCCCTTCAAAAACAGTACCAGTATCTCAACCAACCAAACAAATCAGTATCATCTATCCTCTAGAAGGAAGAAAGCTAACTGTTGAAAAGGGAAAGTCTTCAACCTCCACCAACTCAAAGCCTCAATCCAAATCAATCTTACAAAGGAAGGTGTTTGACATATGTCATGCACCTGGAGAGAGAGATCCATATGTTCAAAAGACATTGGAAGAAGCCACTTTTGAGCACAACAAAGCTCACCCGTGGAACTTCAAAGACTTGTTCAAAAGAAAGGACTTTGTGTACTTTCAAAGGGACAAACTGGCGAAATCATACTTTCTGTGTGGGAAATACAATCATACTGCCAGCACATGCTTCTATTACCTTCAACAACAAAGAAACCTAAAGCAACACGCTTTTGAGAAAACAAACAAGAACAAAAAGGTAAGAAGCTTTGAAGCCAAAGCAACTCAGTTCAGAAACTCTCTATCCCCACCAAGAAAGCATCTGCCAAAACCTCAACAATCTTGCATCATCTGTGGTGAATCAGACCACTTTGCTGCAAATTGTAAGTTTAATCCTCTCAAACAGGTTCTTCATCAAATTCCTTTTCAACAAAAGCCTATCAGTAAGATGAAGAAGGGTAGGCATAGTTCGGAGATTCAACCATCAGCATCAAACAAAACTACTGTTGATCAAGTAAGACTCAACCAACCAAAGGAAAAGCCTTCATCAGCAACCAAGATTGCTGCTGCCCAAGTTAAACCATTAGCAGCCAAAAAAAATGTTGATGGTCAATTAAAGCCAAAGCGACCCAAAGACAAGTCTTCTGCAGCAACCAAGATTGCTGCTGCTCAAGTAAAACCACCAGCATCAACAAAATCTGCTGCTGATAAGCCAAAGTCCTCAATTGTAACATCTGCCGCTGACAAAGCAAAGAGAGCTGGAAAACCACCAATTCAGCATTGGAAAGCCAAAATTCCTCCAAGAATCATTATTGGTTCTGTTGAATGCACACATGTTGATACTGATAATCTGAGAACCCTTTTTTACTAGGATGCGAGCTCTTGGATTCCTCCCACTAACTAGATCTCTCTCATGAGCAGGGACAGCCGGGTCACAAGAATAACACCTGGGTGTTAGATAGTGGTGAAGGATAATCTTGTCAGAGGGCTTCCTGACAAAGAATTCCAGCTAGAAGATCATTGCATTGCTTGTTTGAAGGGGAAGCAACACAAGAGTTCTCACAAGCCCAAGACTTTGAATACAAATGACACTCCACTACAACTGCTGCATATGGATCTCTTTGGTCCTACAAGTATTATGTCAATGGGTAAGAAGTCATACTGTCTGGTGATAACTGATGACTACACCAGATTCTCATGGGTATACGTTTTGAGAACTAAAGATGAAACTGCTGAGACTCTCAAATCTTACATTCTTAGGATAGAGAATCAAAGCAATCAGAAGGTAAAGATCATAAGGTGTGATTAAGGCACATAGTTCAAGAACCACACTTTGAACTGTTTCTGTGAAAGCAAAGGAATAGAAAGATAATACAGTGCTCCAAGAACTCCTCAACAAAATGGAGTTGCTGAAAAAAGAAACAGAACTCTAATTGAATCAGCAAGATCAATGTTGGCTAATTCAAAACTACCTCTCACATTCTGGGCAGAAGCAGTAAGCATAGCCTGCTATGTGCAAAATAGAGTTCTCATAGTCAAGCCTCTCAACAAGACACCTTATGAACTATGGTTCCAAAGAGTTCCCTACATTGGATTTCTAAAACCTTTTGGATGTCCATGCTCAATTCTGATCACACATGGGGCTCTTCCTAAGTTTGGTGCCAAATCTGATGAAGGATATTTTGTGGGCTATTCCTCTCAATCCAAGGCCAAGAGAGTATTCAACTCAAGAACAAGAATTGTGGAAGAATCAGCCAATGTGGAATGTAGAGAACACATTGCCTGTGAACAGGGAAAAGGCCCAAACTGGCTCTTTGACATAGACTCCTTCACCCAAATATTTGAGCCTCTTATCTTCTCAAATATGGAATCTACCTCTTCACAAGCACCAGCTTCCTCTTTCTCCTCTGACTACAGATTGGATTTTCCTAAATCTTCCATCAGTCTGAAAAGACCATCCATTGATCCTCCATCTGTTATGGAAGCCATTGAAGCAAGTGAATCCGGAACCAGACTCTCCAATGTCACCAGCAGCAGCCTGTCTGAAAATGAAAATTTGAATGAACACTTTTCGGTAAATGCTGCAAATACTGTTGCTGATAATACTGATGTAGCTGTTGATATTGAAGAATTTTCCACCATGAATGAAGAAATCCCTGATCAAAATCAAAGTAATCTTGAGCAAGGGATATAGCTGGAGGTGGTACCGACACAAAGGATCAACAAGGAACATCCACTGGAAAATATTATTAGCCAAGTTCACCAAGGAGTTCTAACAAGAAGAAAATCTCATGAGGCCAATATATGTTTGTTTTCATGTTTTCTATCTCAGGTGGAACCCAAGAAGATAGATGAAGCTCTGAAACACAGCAGTTGGATTGAGGCAATGCAGGAAGAGTTGCTGCAATTCAAGAGACAGGATGTCTGGAAACTTGTTGATCTTCCACTTGGTTAATCCGCCATTGGCACAAGATGGGTATTCATGAACAAGCAAGATGAGAGAGGCATTGTAGTCAAGAACAAAGCTAGACTTGTAGCTGAAGGCTATACTCAGGTAGAGGTAATTGACTATGATGAAGTCTTTGCTCCTGTTGCCAGGCTGGAGGCCATCATAATCTTCATGGCATATGCTGCATCAAAGAATTTCATGGTCTATCAAATGGATGTCAAGAATGCCTTTCTGTATGGGAAGATTGGTGAAGAAGTATATGTCAACCAGCCTCCAGGCTTTGTAGATCCCGCACATCCTAACCAAGTGTTCAAATTAGACAAAGCTCTGTATGGATTACATCAAGCCCCAAGAGCCTGGTATGAAACTTTGTCTGGATATCTACTAAGCAACAACTTTAGAAGAGGCCATTGACCAGACCTTGCTTATCAAAGATGAAGGGGGAGAAATATTTCTTGTACAAATCTACGTTGATGATATCATCTTTAGATCAACAAGGAAGAAGTTGTGTAAAGAATTTGAGATCCTGATGCACTCAAAGTTTAAATGGGTTCAATGGGTGAAATAAATTTCTTTCTGGGTCTATAAGTCAAACAAGTTCCAAATAGAATCTTCATCAGCTAATCCAAATATGTCAAGAGTATTTTGGAAAGATTCAAGTTGGCTGACTGCTCTGCTGCAAGAACCCCTATGCAAGTGCACCATCAACTGACTCCAGACAAAGATGGTCAAGACCCTGATCAACATCAGTACCGTGCAATGATAGGGTCTCTCATGTATCTCACTGCCTCAAGGCCAGATATCATGTTTGCAGTATGTCTCTATGCAAGATTCCAAGCAGCTCCAAAGAATATGGTACTCTAAAAATGATAAGTTCAATATGTATGCATACACTGATAGTGATTATGGGGGATGCAACATGGACAAAAAGTCCACATCATGGGGATGTCAGTTTCTGGGATGGAGACAGATTTCATGGCAGTGCAAGAAGCAAACATGTGTCTCAACTTCTACAGCAGAAGCAGAATACATTGCAGCTTCAAGTTGCTGTGCACAAGTCATCTGGATACAAAACCAAATGCTGGATTATGGGATGACTTTCATGGCAACTCCCATTCACATTAACAACATGAGTGCTATATCAATCACAAAAAATCCAGTTCAACACTCCAAGACAAAGCACATCGACATCATATCACTTCATAAGAGATCAAGCAGAGAAAAAGAGAATTATTTTAACCAAAGTTCATACCAATGAGCAATATGTTGATTTTTTTACATAACCTTTTGATGAAGCTAGATTTAGATATTGTTGGATCGGGATCTACCTTGATCCAATGATTCAACACATTAACCGAACCAAATCGTGCGGAATCCGATTTGATTGGCAATCCAATCTATGACACGGATTGGGTCGTGAGAAACGAGCGGATTAGATGTCGAAACGAAGGTTTCTATCGACCCTTTGGTGTAGAGAAGTTGGATACAAGACCTGGAAACTCTCAACGGACAGAGATTCGACAATGCCGGTGCAAAGAGTTTGTGTGTGTTCTGTTGCTTAGTCTGGTTCTGCTCTGGTTAGTCTCTGCTATATTTTTTTTTGTACTCATGAAGTGAAAGTTATATATATAGTGCAGAGGCCATTCGTACGAATGAGCCATGTGAATGGACTCACTCGTGCGAATGAATCAGTAGAATGGTTCATTCGTAAGAATGAATCATCAGAATGGTTCATTCGTACAAATGAATCATTTTCATGACTTATTCTAGCGAATGAATCATTCTCATGATCTATTCGCGTGAATGGATCATTCTCATGATCCATTCGTGCGAATGGGCCTTTCATTAGCACGATTGATCAACGTTATCGATATTTATCAGATCGTTTAATACACAGTCGTTATATATGAGTAAACATTAGGGATAAACATGTAATTTCATTAATATATCAAATAGTTACATTAAACATAGATGAAATACATACTACAAGGGATTAGGGACATATCATGCATCTACATACTCCCCCTTGGACCTAGATCCCTTCAAAATGACCTAACTGACATTAGTTGGACTTCAACATCTCTTTTGTACGAGTTTTACAGTTGACCCCGGCGTGTATGTCAAAAGCAAAGCATATACGTATCACCTTCACATACTGCAACGCCTGGTCTATATCTGCAACATCAAAAAACGGCTGACACTTGTATAAAGTTGTAACATCTTGTTCAAACAAGTTGGTCAGCCACAAGGGATCAAAGACCCTGATGGTCTCCCATGACCCTTCTTTACAAAGCACTATAACAGCTTCACCAGTACGCCCATCATAGTACCACCATTTGAACTGATTTGAGAAGTCCTGGATCATTTTCCTTAAAGGAATCTTCTTCATGATCGTTGGAGGTTTCCACTTTAAGACAATTAGGGGCTTCCTTTTCCTTGTGAATGTAACGTGTTGGCATTTGTGGCTTGAAGTTCACCCACTTCTTCCGGTATTCGTACTGTAATTGACGTTCAAACCATTCGGATAGACCGGAAGATTCGCTGTATAGAAGCTTTAGACGCGCCAATTGATTTACTTCAAATGCGGGCAGCGTCTTGAAGTCATGAGGGTACCTGAAATATTATATGCCCTTCTCTTATTTTATAGCATAGCATCTTAAGTCGTTGAAGTATGCCCAACTGATTATACGACCATCAGACTTGTGTTCTTTGAGTCAATAAACTTTAGTGTACTTGGTTGGAGGAGAGGGCTTTGAGTTCTTCTTTAATTCGGCCATGTATTCCATCCACTGACTTTTACGTTCATTCAGCTCGTCAATGTCAATAGTGGAGGGACCGGCTTCATCTTCTTTGTTGTCGATAATGCTGTCACACCCCGCCAGGGCGGAAACGCGAGGCGCGACTTTCACTGGTTTCCAAAGCATATGATTACCGCAAACACATACATGTAATTGGATACATAACTGAATTTAAAATATTTACGTTACAAAATATCAATTTGAGTTTACAAATGTTTAAGATTTCGCAAATATGACTCAAGACCATGAGTTATACAAGAGAAATCCTCCCAAAAGCCGTATCCACGTGCATGCATGTAACCTACATTGCTAACCTGATGACCACGTTCAATTTCCTGAAAACATACTTAAAACTGTCAACACGAGGTTGGTGAGTTCACAAGTTATTATAAAGAGTTATCATAAACCCAATGTTTAAATCTGATCTTTTTGCCGATCAAAACTCTTTGTTAAACCTGATCATTTTAACCTAATCAGTACTCTTTCGTTTAAACCTGATCACTTTAACCTGATCAGAATTCTTTACTTTAAACCTGATCACTTTACCCTGATCAGAACACTTTTGTGTAAAACCTGATCATTTTAACCTGATCAGAACTCTTTTGATAAACCTGATCACTTTACCCTGATCAGAACTCTTTTGTGTAAAACCTGATCATTTTAACCTGATCAGAACTCTTTTGATAAACCTGATCACTTTACCCTGATCAGAACTCTTTTGTGTAAAACCTGATCACTTTACGTTGATCAGAACTCTTTTGATAAACCTGATCACTTTACCCTGATCAGAACTCTTTTGTGTAAAACCTGATCACTTCACGTTGATCAGAACTCTTTTGTGTAAAACCTGATCATTTTAACCTGATCAGAACCCTTTTGTGTAAAACCTGATCATTTTAACCTGATCAGAACTCTTTTGATAAACCTGATCATTTTACCCTGATCAGAACTCTTTTGTATGTATTACCAATGAATATGATTACTAATCCGATCTATTGACCCCATTTGTAAGCTTGCAAGGAATACAAAATAGTATGTAATGTACGAGACCGTAACCAAACCCCAACTTTCTGTGCCTCCCCTCGCCTTTCTGCGAGTAAGACAATATGCGGTCATTCGGCCATTTTGACCCCTGGTTAGCGCGACTAACCATGACCGGAGGCGTCACCCCCAATAGTACTATTCATATAATCCCGGGCTAAATCCATAGCTAATGGTTACTAATTTATTACGAGGACTTTAAGCGCTTTATTGTTCCCTCAATACATACATACGGTCAGATCATTAGTTCCATTCATTTATACACAAAAGTCTTTTACAAGTATGTTTCCACCCCAAATCATTTCAAAAACTTAAAAAAAGGGGATTAGTGAAACTCACCTCGACAGTATGAATGCTAGCAAAAATTTGAATGACGGCAGATTCGCCTATCCGTATCCTATTTACACAAGGATAACATACACGTTAAGACTACTCGTCTTAAACGCAATTTGTTCATTTGACCTAGCCGATCTGATTACTTTTGTTTTAATTATCTTTTTAGTTTTTCCAACCTTGTTTTGTTATGAAAATAGTTCTGAGTTACTGCCTTAAGGGGCTGATGAACAGGTATCTAAGCTTTCTTAGTTTCGATTGAACAGAACAGATGTCGAAACTTCCTAGTTTCGACTGAGTGAAATAGGTATCGAAACTACCTAGTTTCGATTGGCAAGAATAGTATCGAAACTACCTAGTTTCGATTGTACACAGGTATCGAAACTTCCTAGTTTCGATTGAGTAAATAGATATCGAAACTCCTAGTTTCGATAGAACAACCGGTATCGAAACTCCTAGTTTCGATTGAATAACTGGTATCGAAACTCCTAGTTTCGATCAATAGGTATCGAAACTCCCAGTTTCGATTGACTAACAGGTATCGAAACTATAGTTTCGATATCTGCACTTTGATTTACAGAATTCACTCTGTATATTTTTATGTTCAAATCTTGAGTTTGACACAGTTTTCTTGTTATCTTACTTGCGTTTGAACGATTTGTATGTTTAGTTACGGTTTTAAAGCAAATAATATGGATGGTATCGAGTTTTTACCTCAAACCGAGAATGGCGATCTTTAGAGAAAAACAGAGAAGTAGTCTTGAATCTTTTGAGCTTTCTTCAAGAACACTTGAAATTCTCCTTATGACACCGAATTATGGTGATTTTCGCTTTAAAACTGGACTTCGATTTGAAAGGGAATTGGGAATTTGCCGTAAGAAAAGAGAAGGTTTGAAAGGAATGGTGAAGTTTCGTCTGAAGAGTATGGTTTTCATCTGAATCAAAGTGAATCAGGCAAGTGGGAGCATGGCTCCCCTGACTCTCGGCCAAGAAAGTCAAGAAGTTGTTTAGGGGTTAATGATAACCAATTTTTAAATATTAATTTATTATGGTATTAGTATCAATTAGAGTTTTAAAGGGGTAATTTAATTCAGTTTCGATTCTTCACGGTATTATAATTTTTAACCATTTTATGGCTCGTTGAAGAAAATATTAGAATCTTGGCTCAACGTAAATTTTGTGTAATATATATATATATATATTTTTCTGGTTATTTTATTTAACCATTTACGTTCGCATTAAGTCGGGTTATCCTGCTTACTTTTTCTAGTAACTCTTTACGGTTTACTAGACTTGGAACAAACTTCTTTGCTAGACTTCTTGACTTTACTTAGTCAAAATAAAATATCAGGAAATAATAATTATGAACGTGCGTTTATGAAATGTGGATATTGACCTGAAATGCTGGGTGTCACATTCTCCCCATGTTACAGAGAATTTCGTCCCGAAATTCAGTTCTTGTCACTCTGACTTGGTGTTTTTGTAAATAATGACGGGTACTTGGATTTCATTTTATCTTCCCGCTCCCACGTATACTCGGGGCCGCGCTTTGAATTCCAACGTACCTTGACCAGCTTAACACGGCTGCGCCTTGTTCTCTGAACCTTCCAATCTGTGACTTCCATAGGTTCCTCAATGAAGTGCAACTTGTCGTCTATGTGAATCTCATCAGGCGGTATTATTAATGTCTCGTCTGATAAACACTTCTTGAGATTTGATACATGGAACGTATCATGTACATTGCTTAGTTCTTGTGGCAACTTGAGCTTGTAAGCTACAGGGCCAACCCTAGCCAATATTTCAAACGGTCCAACGTACCTAGGGTTAAGCTTGCCACGGTTGCCAAATCTTGCAACTCCTTTCCAAGGTGAGACCTTTAACATGACTTTGTCTCCTACTTGAAATTCTAAAGGTCTTCGTCTGTTATCCGCGTAACTCTTTTGTCTGTCACGGGCGGCCTTCAGACGATCCTTGATTTTGAAAATCTTATCTGTGGTCTCTTGAATAACTTCAGGACCGTTTAAATGTTTGTCGCCAACTTCTGCCCAACAAAGCGGTGAACGACATTTTCGACCATACAAAGCCTCAAACGGAGCGGCTTTGATGCTGGTGTGGTAACTGTTATTATATGAAAACTCAGCTAGTGGCAAATGAGTATCCCAATTTCCACCGAAGTCAATTGCACACGCACGGAGCATATCCTCTAAGGTTTGAATGGTTCTTTCACTTTGACCATCTGTTTGTGGGTGATATGCCGTGCTCATGTCAAGACGTGTGCCCATGGCTTCTTGTAACGATTTCCAGATTCTAGACACGAATCTGTTGTCTCTATCAGAGATAATAGAAATTGGTACTCCATGCCTAGCCACAATTTCCTTGATATAAAGCTTTGCAAGTTTCTCGGTTTTATCCGTTTCTTTGATGGGTAGAAAATGAGCTGATTTCGTCAAACGATCGACGATTACCCATATAGTGTCATACCCGCTCGACGTCTTGGGTAACTTTGTAATGAAATCCATGGAAATCTGTTCCCATTTCCATTGAGGTATCTCGGGTTGTTGTAACAATCCCGACGGTTTCTGATGTTCTGCTTTTACTTTTGAACATGTCAGGCATTTACCGACATAAATAGCAATTTCTCCTTTCATGTTTGGCCACCAGTAGAATTCTTTCAGATCCTTATACATTTTATCCGAACCTGGGTGAATGGAGTACCTGGACTTGTGGGCTTCGTCCATAACCAACTCCCGTATGTTACCAAAACATGGCACCCAAATTCTATTCATGAAGTATAAAGTGTCATCTGACTTTGGTTCCAACTGCTTTATCATTCCTCGTAAAGCTTCGTTCTGACTGTTTTCTTCTTTGATTGCTTCTTGTTGTGCCATCCGAATTTGAGTCGTGAGACTCGTATGAATTGTCAATTCTAGGGCACGAACACGGAGTGTTTTAAGTCGTTCTTTACGACTCAAGGCATCTGCTACGACGTTTGCCTTACCAGGGTGATACTTGATATCACAGTCGTAATCATTCAGTAGTTCTACCCAACGACGTTGCCTCATGTTGAGTTCTTTCTGATTAAAGATGTGCTGGAGACTCTTGTGGTCTGTAAATATAGTACATTTTGTACCGTATAAGTAATGTCTCCAAATCTTGAGTGCAAACACGACTGCACCCAATTCCAAGTCGTGGGTCGTATAATTCTTTTCGTGCACCTTTAGTTGTCTGGATGCATATGCTATGACTTTTTCTCTCTGCATCAATACACATCCTAAACCTTGGTGTGATGCGTCACAGTACACAATGAAATTGTCAGTCCCTTCGGGAAGGGATAGGATTGGTGCACTGCAAAGTTTTTGCTTCAATAATTGAAAAGCTGATTCTTGTTTATCAGTCCAATCAAACTTTTTGTCCTTCTGGGTTAACGTGGTCAAAGGCAAGGCTATCTTTGAAAAATTCTCTATAAATCGCCTGTAATATCCTGCCAAACCCAGAAATTGACGCACCTCAGTCGGAGTTCTTGGTGCTTCCCAGTTTTTGATAGCTTCAATCTTAGATGGATCCACATGGATACCCTTCTTATTAATGACATGTCCGAGAAAGTGAACCTCTTGGATCCAAAACTCACACTTAGAGAATTTAGCATAAAGCTTCTCATTCCTGAGTAGTTCCAAGATTAATTTCAAATGATATTCATGTTCCTCCTTGGTTCGTGAATATATCAATATGTCATCGATAAACACAATCACGAATTTATCCAAGTACGGCTTGCACACGTGGTTCATGAGATCCATGAAAACAGCTGGTGCATTAGTCAAGCCAAATGGCATAACTAGGAATTCGTAGTGACCGTAACGAGTCCTAAAAGCCGTTTTTGGTATATCTTCTTCCTGAATTTTCAGTTGATGATACCCTGATCGTAGATCAATTTTAGAATAGAAACTGGAACCTTGAAGTTGATCAAACAAATCGTCTATTCGAGGAAGAGGATACCGATTTTTGATTGTCAGTTTGTTCAACTCTCGATAATCAATGCACATTCTAAAGGTTCCATCCTTTTTCTTTACAAATAGGACCGGAGCTCCCCATGGTGAGAAACTCGGTCTTATGAAACCTTTGTCAAGTAATTCTTGTAGTTGACTCGACAGTTCCTGCATCTCAGAAGGGGCTAGACGATACGGAGATCGTGCAACTGGTGCGGCTCCTGGTACTAGGTCGATCCGAAACTCGACTTGTCTTGATGGTGGTATTCCTGGTAAGTCTTCGGGAAATACTTCCGAATAATCTCTGACGACTGGTATGTCCTCAAGTCGACGTTCTTCGGGTTTCTTCTCGACGATGTGAGCCAGGAATGCACAATAACCCTTGCGTAGATACTTATGAGCTTTCATGCAGTTTATCGTTTTTAACATCGTTATACACCTTTCGCCTTGAATTGAAAGAATTTCTCCGCTTGGTAGAGGAATACGTACAATCTTCTCGAAGCATACTATCTCGGCACGATTCTTGGTTAACCAATCCATACCAATAACAATATCAAAACTCCCTAACTCGACGGGTAGAAGGTCTATACTGAATATACGGTTTTCTAAACATAAAGTACAACCCCTAAAGACCTCTCCGGTTTCTATTAATTTCCCATTTGCTAATTCAATTGTATAACGTTGATCTAGTTTGCTGGCCTTAATACCGAGTAAGGATTTAAAATCATTCGATACAAAGCTCATATCCGCACCCGAATCAAAAAGTACAGAGGCATAGTGGTTATTTATCGGGAACGTACCAGTGACGATGTTCGGGTCCTGGCGTGCGTCCCTTGCACCCATCACAAATGCCCTCCCTGGTGCCTGAGCGTTGTTCTGATTCTTCCACTTGGGACAATCCTTCTTGAAGTGTTTTAGATCACCACATACAAAACATCCCGGTTTGATTTTCCCCAATCGGTTGTTAGTTCGACATGCTTGAGTGGTGTGACCAAACTTGTCGCATTTTCCACACTTGATGCAAACACCGTCATGATGATTTCCACACCTCTTACATCTCGGTAGGCCCCTATCATACTCCTTTCTTTCCACTGTGTTGGCTGCAAAAGCCTTCACAGTTCCTTGTTTCTTAAACTCTTGTTTTCCAGATTTGTTACTTGAATTTCCCATCCATTTTCTTTTCTCCCCAGATCTACCTTCCTCATTCTCCTTCCTCACAAACAATTCATTACGTACTGCATCATCCTTTAGTTTGAATGCTAAAGTTATAGCACTCTTGGCATCTATTGGATTAGATGATGTTACCATGCTACGAATTTGAGACGCAAGGCCCCACAGATACCTCTCCACACGCTTATGTTCTGGTGTGACCATATGCGGTACCAGAAGTGCCAATTCATTGAAGCGGTCGGTGTATCCCGCTACATCATCTCCTATCATCTGTAGGTTCCACATCTCAGTTTCAATATTTTGCAATTCGTTCCGAGGACAGTATTCCTCAATCATCATGTTTTTCAAATCTTCCCAAGACAATTGGTACGCTGTCTCTCTCCCCAAAGTCTTCATTTGAGTATTCCACCAAGTTAAAGCTTTATCAGTGAGCGTGCAGGTAGAATACTTTACTACGCAATCAGCGGTGCATTCACTTATATCAATCACCGACTCCATATGTTCTATCCATCTCATTAGTCCTACTGCACCCTCGGTGCCATTAAAACTGCGGGGTTTGCAGGATAGGAAGGCCTTGTAGGTACACTTCCTATTTGGAGCATCTGCAGGATCACAAGTCATAACGTCATTAATTCGGATCATGACTATGTGTTATGGCTTATTTATTTTTTTTATTACCTCCGGAACCTCCGGAACCTCCTGCTGTACCGCTACCCCCTGCGGTACCGCTACCTCCTGCACCTCCTCTGCTATTTCGGTTTGCTTCATACTGCTCTATAGCGGCAGCTACTCGCTGTGCTATTAGTTGTTCCATGTTTGGGGAAATTGTCTCGTTGTTGTCACCAGTAGTGTTACGGGGTGTCCCACGCTTAGGTGCCATGACGTTCTTTCTAACATGTCAATTAAAAAGAAACAACATCATATATCAATAATGATAGATCATGACATAAGGATACCACAACATCAAACATGAACAACTATCATTACAACATAAACCATTACATACATAGTCAAAACATACATAGTACATTGTTCCCAAAAGACGAGGATACAAAAGAGATGGGTTCACATGACCTCATCAGTACTAACGTTTTAAACTACATAATGTACTATGGGCACAACCCGCCCATAATAGGTTTAAAAGAAGAAGTGGGAGTACAACCCAATCATCATGGCAAGTCCCGCCATGACAAAGCTAGCTCTTGCCACAAATTCTGCAGCCAAAGTCCTCTCCTCCAGCGCCTCCACCATGTCTCGGACCGTGAGAGTGAACTGCCAGTCCATATCAGCTCTCAACTCGAGGTAGTCAGTGGCACTCTGTATGTCTCGAGTGCTATCCTCCAGAGTCTGTACTCGAGATCCGAGCCCTTGACGTAAGCGCCTGGTTGCATCCCCCTGTGCCCGAATATCATCTAGGAGATCATCAAGACGCTCCTCATGCGTACGAACGCGAGCTACCAAGGTAGGCACAGTGAGCTCTATGGCTTCCCCAGTGTGGGGTAGGGGTGTTGGGGAGTTAGAAGACTCTCCAAGCTCAAAGGTAGATGGGATGCTCTCCATCTCCCTCCAACGTGCCAGGGTACGAGGCATCCAACGGATGGTTCCCACGGTAGGGTGGTAGCAGGGTCGTTGCCTCGGTGGTTCCTCATCGGTCTCCAAGTCTTTCGGGTCACGGGCTGCCAGGTTTCTCTTGCGCGGAAGTCGAACCTTCTTCCTAGCACTTTGCACCTTAACTGGTCCTCCGCTTTTCTTTCGGTAGACGATGGGCGGTTCTCCCAGAGCGACATTGGGTGGTGTCGAGCTGCGAACTTGTACTCGATTTTTAGGGCGTGAGGCGGAAAGTTCCTCGTTGGATTCAGAGTCAGAGACGGGGTCAGAGTGTGAATGTGACGACATACTTGTGACTACAATATCCACATGACATGATGACTGGTTATGCAATGATTATGCAATGAAAACATTTTAGTGAGTCATTCTAATTATAGACTAGGTTCCATTTTAGACACCTAGTTCACTATAATCAATGGCTCTGATACCAAGTTCTGTCACACCCCGCCAGGGCGGAAACGCGAGGCGCGACTTTCACTGGTTTCCAAAGCATATGATTACCGCAAACACATACATGTAATTGGATACATAACTGAATTTAAAATATTTACGTTACAAAATATCAATTTGAGTTTACAAATGTTTAAGATTTCGCAAATATGACTCAAGACCATGAGTTATACAAGAGAAATCCTCCCAAAAGCCGTATCCACGTGCATGCATGTAACCTACATTGCTAACCTGATGACCACGTTCAATTTCCTGAAAACATACTTAAAACTGTCAACACGAGGTTGGTGAGTTCACAAGTTATTATAAAGAGTTATCATAAACCCAATGTTTAAATCTGATCTTTTTGCCGATCAAAACTCTTTGTTAAACCTGATCATTTTAACCTAATCAGTACTCTTTCGTTTAAACCTGATCACTTTAACCTGATCAGAATTCTTTACTTTAAACCTGATCACTTTACCCTGATCAGAACACTTTTGTGTAAAACCTGATCATTTTAACCTGATCAGAACTCTTTTGATAAACCTGATCACTTTACCCTGATCAGAACTCTTTTGTGTAAAACCTGATCATTTTAACCTGATCAGAACTCTTTTGATAAACCTGATCACTTTACCCTGATCAGAACTCTTTTGTGTAAAACCTGATCACTTTACGTTGATCAGAACTCTTTTGATAAACCTGATCACTTTACCCTGATCAGAACTCTTTTGTGTAAAACCTGATCACTTCACGTTGATCAGAACTCTTTTGTGTAAAACCTGATCATTTTAACCTGATCAGAACCCTTTTGTGTAAAACCTGATCATTTTAACCTGATCAGAACTCTTTTGATAAACCTGATCATTTTACCCTGATCAGAACTCTTTTGTATGTATTACCAATGAATATGATTACTAATCCGATCTATTGACCCCATTTGTAAGCTTGCAAGGAATACAAAATAGTATGTAATGTACGAGACCGTAACCAAACCCCAACTTTCTGTGCCTCCCCTCGCCTTTCTGCGAGTAAGACAATATGCGGTCATTCGGCCATTTTGACCCATGGTTAGCGCGACTAACCATGACCGGAGGCGTCACCCCCAATAGTACTATTCATATAATCCCGGGCTAAATCCATAGCTAATGGTTACTAATTTATTACGAGGACTTTAAGCGCTTTATTGTTCCCTCAATACATACATACGGTCAGATCATTAGTTCCATTCATTTATACACAAAAGTCTTTTACAAGTATGTTTCCACCCCAAATCATTTCAAAAACTTAAAAAAAAGGGGATTAGTGAAACTCACCTCGACAGTATGAATGCTAGCAAAAATTTGAATGACGGCAGATTCGCCTATCCGTATCCTATTTACACAAGGATAACATACACGTTAAGACTACTCGTCTTAAACGCAATTTGTTCATTTGACCTAGCCGATCTGATTACTTTTGTTTTAATTATCTTTTTAGTTTTTCCAACCTTGTTTTGTTATGAAAATAGTTCTGAGTTACTGCCTTAAGGGGCTGATGAACAGGTATCTAAGCTTTCTTAGTTTCGATTGAACAGAACAGATGTCGAAACTTCCTAGTTTCGACTGAGTGAAATAGGTATCGAAACTACCTAGTTTCGATTGGCAAGAATAGTATCGAAACTACCTAGTTTCGATTGTACACAGGTATCGAAACTTCCTAGTTTCGATTGAGTAAATAGATATCGAAACTCCTAGTTTCGATAGAACAACCGGTATCGAAACTCCTAGTTTCGATTGAATAACTGGTATCGAAACTCCTAGTTTCGATCAATAGGTATCGAAACTCCCAGTTTCGATTGACTAACAGGTATCGAAACTATAGTTTCGATATCTGCACTTTGATTTACAGAATTCACTCTGTATATTTTTATGTTCAAATCTTGAGTTTGACACAGTTTTCTTGTTATCTTACTTGCGTTTGAACGATTTGTGTGTTTAGTTACGGTTTTAAAGCAAATAATATGGATGGTATCGAGTTTTTACCTCAAACCGAGAATGGCGATCTTTAGAGAAAAACAGAGAAGTAGTCTTGAATCTTTTGAGCTTTCTTCAAGAACACTTGAAATTCTCCTTATGACACCGAATTATGGTGATTTTCGCTTTAAAACTGGACTTCGATTTGAAAGGGAATTGGGAATTTGCCGTAAGAAAAGAGAAGGTTTGAAAGGAATGGTGAAGTTTCGTCTGAAGAGTATGGTTTTCATCTGAATCAAAGTGAATCAGGCAAGTGGGAGCATGGCTCCCCTGACTCTCGGCCAAGAAAGTCAAGAAGTTGTTTAGGGGTTAATGATAACCAATTTTTAAATATTAATTTATTATGGTATTAGTATCAATTAGAGTTTTAAAGGGGTAATTTAATTCAGTTTCGATTCTTCACGGTATTATAATTTTTAACCATTTTATGGCTCGTTGAAGAAAATATTAGAATCTTGGCTCAACGTAAATTTTGTGTAATATATATATATATATATTTTTCTGGTTATTTTATTTAACCATTTACGTTCGCATTAAGTCGGGTTATCCTGCTTACTTTTTCTAGTAACTCTTTACGGTTTACTAGACTTGGAACAAACTTCTTTGCTAGACTTCTTGACTTTACTTAGTCAAAATAAAATATCAGGAAATAATAATTATGAACGTGCGTTTATGAAATGTGGATATTGACCTGAAATGCTGGGTGTCACAAATGCGGTTGACCTCCTCGTCGGACTGCTGAGTGAATAAGTCTGCGAAGGAGGGAAGATCATCACCATCTACTGATGTGTACTTTGGATATTCTTGATCAGTGATGTCTTCGACTTCAACCTCATCAACAGTTCGTCAGAGGAGGGATAATCAGTTGTAGGAACAGATGCCTCTTCAGTGATGACTTCGTCGGGATTCATTTGAAATAGCTCGGCAATCTGTTCTTTTGACAAGCAGTGTACGATTTCCCCTTCCTCTTTGTCATAAATAACTGAATGTTGGATGATCCCTTGCATGTCAAGCACATAAGTTAACTTTGAAGGTTGCTGCTTGAGAGGCATCACATCCAAAACTATTTACATAAACAATCATAAAATAAACATGTGAGAATAAGAAATTTCATTGATTTAATCAAAATAAAACTGAAATTATTTACATAATAATCTAATATTTACAATAAGACAAGTTAAAACACTTAAAACAAAAACTATCAACCTTCAGTGCCCTTTTGTTTATCTGATGATGAGCCTTCTGATTTGTCTGATTTTTGCTTTGTTCGCGCCTCTGCTTCTGCTGTCTTTGCAGCACTTGATGCAGCACCAGCATTGGCACCATCGTCCTTATCTTTGTCATTATTGTCATCATCATCATCATCACTATCATCATCATCATCGTCATCATCATCATCCTCATCGTCATCATCATCATCATCGTCACCATCATCACCATCGTCACCATTATTGCGAGTACCCTCAATTCTGGGTGTCGGGTCCCTTCTGCTTTCTAAGTCTTCCAACAGTCTCTTATTTTCCTCCTCAAGCCTTTGTATCCTCTGAGCATGTGCATCAACAGTTGTAGACAACTGTTGATTCTGGTTTGTAGCAGTGAGAAGGAGGACTTGTTGATCATTACACCTGTTGGTGAGACTTGTGATGGCTTGAGATTGTTTAGAGTTTTGTTCAAATTCAGATTTTGATGAAACAAACCTGCGAATGCTTTCTATTTTGTGCGAATGATTCTGCACATGCGAATGAATGGCCTATTTATAGGATGGCCTGGTTCATTCGTACGAATGGCCATCCATTCGTATGCGTGTGTCCTTCAGTAGTACGAATGGGTATGCATTCGTACTAATGAACCCTTCATTCATACGGATGGATGTTCATTCATACTAATGAACCTTCATTCGTACGAATGGACCATTCTGGTCAGTCCATTCGTGTGAATGACCTATTCTCATCATCCATTCGTACGAGTGAGCCATTTTGCTCATCCATTCGTACGAATGGGACAATCCCCTTATGCAAATTAAACTTTTCAAGTTAAATGGGGTATCCGACCACATTGGTTTTAACAAAAATTTAATTATGAAGTAATTTACATTTTATTATGAAGTGAGGGATCAATTATGAAGTTTTGGAATAGTTTATGAAGTAAAGGAACGATTTGATCAATCAGGAAGTCAAGCGGTTTTCAAAATTTGATTTTCTGACAGTCGTTCGAGTCTTATCAGATAATCTAAAATTCAGGAAAAGTAAAATCTTTTTGGATTTTTGAATATGTAATGCTGAAAATAATATCAACAAGATATATACACGCATGTCTTAGTAAGAATGATCCTTATGAGAAATCATACAGACTTAATGACTAATGATCTGAGACATTTTGAATTTTGTAGATACAACTATACAATGGTATTTACACATCTTTTTGTGAGAAAGATCCGAACGTGGGGTCGGTACTAAGCTCATAGCAATCAGCAACATTGCAAATTATCTGAGCTTTAAGTACACTTAGTCAAAATGCAATCATTGATATGTTTGTCCATCTTAAACCTATGCAGACCTCTTCTCAACACTTACAAGATGATCTTGAAGGATTGAGTCCATTGTCTGTGTGTCCCACACTAGTTAAGAATTGACTTGAATTACTTTTCAAAACATGTTAATGTTTCAAATCAGCACAACTTACTTAACCAGCCATCATAAGTTCATGAGATCTCAGTTATTCCCTGTTACTTCTTTACTACACAATTTTTTTTTTTTTTTTTAGTATTCATAGTGACAGCCATCAGCTCATGGACGGCTTCAGCCAGGTATTTACAAGGCAATATGGCACGTATGCAGCTAACGGTGTTTGTGTTCATCCTATCCCATGGATGGCTTCAACCAGGCTGCAACCCGGTAATATGGCACATATACGGATTCGGATTCATACTTTTATTTTATTCTTAATCGCATGGACGGCTTCAGCCAGGTATTTACAAGGCAATATGGCACGTATACGACTTCGGAATCTTATTTTTAATTTTATAACTACTTTCTGATATCTCATTAAACCGATGATAACTGATGTGCACAGAATGAGAAACACCTTCAGTTTCTATTGTTGATTTTCGTCAATCCTTTCACCATTATGTGACTCACAAGACAATATCTAATATGGTATAGATTGATCATCAATGGTCGAGATTCAGTAAGATAAGCCTATCAATGCATCACATGTCGACTTAGTGTGACTATTCACTATGACATTAAATGCAATGTGCTTCATACATATGGTTAATGTGCCATTACTTCCCAAAGGTTGGATACGATTTCTCATTTTTGAGTTTTTCAGATGTTTTTGGGTTTTAGTCTGTACAAAAATGGAAAATCTTTTTGAAATTTTTTTATTTTTTAAACAAACTATACACAAATAACTGTACACAAATAACTGTACATAATATAGAAATCTTTTTGGAGTCTCAGATAACTAGCGTCTGTGTACTATCATTTTTCTCAGCGAGAGATCATTTTCTTACTAACATTTTCTCCCCCTAAAATTTTAAAATGAAAAATCTTTTTGAGTTTTTGAGATTTTTAATAAACGCAAGAAAGAAAATATATACAGGAACGTAATTGATAAAAATTATTATTGACTCGACTCTTGGTCCGGAACAACGTCATCCTTCTTTTTCATGCCGTTTACCTCTAACAAGAATAAAAATCTTGATTTGTCAAAGGCTTTTGTATAGAGGTCGGCCTTTTGGAAATCAGTGTTAATTTGAACCATATTAATAAGTTTCTTTTCAAAACAGTCACGAATGAAGTGATATTTTATACCGATGTGTTTGGTTTTTGAATGCTGAACTGGATTCTTAGTGATAGCTATGGCAGCAGAATTATCTACATAAATAGGAGTGTTAGAGAATTGCAAACCGTAGTCCCGAAGTTGCTGTTGAATCTAGATAATCTGAGAACAGCAACTGGCAGCAGCGATGTATTCAGCTTCACATGTAGATGTAGCCACTGAAGTCTGCTTTTTGCATTGCCATGTCACGAGACGGTTTCCGAAGAACTGACACCCTGCAGATGTAGACTTGAAGTCTGTTTTGCAACCACCATAATCAGAATCACTATATGCAGTAAGCTCTAAGTTATCATCATTAGAGTACCATAATCCAAGATCAGGAGTACCCTTCAGATAACGAAAAATCCTTTTGACAGCAATTAAGTGGGAGACTTTTGGATTTGACTGATATCGGGCACAGAGACACGTGGCGAACATGATTTCTGGTCGAGATGCCGTGAGATACATGAGAGATCCGATCATGGCTCGATAGAGAGTAGCATCAATATACTCCCCCTTGTCATCAGGCGAAATCCCGTGATTGATCGCCAATGGAGTACCAGTAGGTTTGGCATCAGTCATACTGAATCGGCTCAGTATGTCTCCAACATAATTGGTTTGATGAAGGAAAATCCCTGTCTCAGATTGATCTACTTGTAGCCCTAGAAAGAACTTCATCTCTCCCATGGAACTCATCTCGAACTTGTCCTGCATAACTTTTTCAAATTCTTTGCACAGAACATCATTCGTCGATCCGAAAATAATGTCATCCACGTATACCTGTACCATTAAAAGTTCTCCACCCTTTTCCCGAATAAACAACGTGCAGTCGATGACACCTCTTCTAAATCCATTGTTCAGAAGATGAGTGGAATGTGTCTCGTACCACGCTCGCGGAGCTTGGTGCAATCCGTACAGTGCCTTGTCCAATTTGTAGACACGGTCACGATGCATAGGATCTTCAAACCCAGGAGGTTGACTGACGTATACGACTTCACTGATTTCTCCATGAAGGAATGCACTCTTTACATCCATTTGATAGACTTTGAACCTTTTGTAGGATGCATAAGCAAGAAAAATTCGAATTGCTTCCAGACGAGCAACCGGTGCAAACACTTCATTGCAATCTATACCTTCAATTTTCCTAAATACCTGAACGACCAAACGAGCCTTATTTCTTATGACTATTCCTTGATCATCCCTTTTGCAACGAAGAACCCATCGAGTACCAATCTTCTTAGCTCCTTTTGGTAAATCAGCTAACTTCCAAACTCCGAGCTTCTGAAATTGGAGTAGTTCTTCCTGCATTGCATTTACCCAAGATTCTTCTTTTAAAGCATCTGTTATAGACCGTGGTTCAATTTGCGAGACGAAACATGAATGCGCACAATCGTTGACCACACCAGATTCCATGATTTCTGAGTAGACTCCAGAGTTGATCTGACCCCTAGTTTTGACACCAGATGTGGGATCACCAATAATGTTCTGTTGAGGATGAATTCTATCAATCCTACCCACAGGATGAGCAGGAACCTCAACAGTTTGATCAAGGTTTGTGATACTCTATTCAATTGCCACAGAATGTGAAACATCATCACTTAATTGTACAACATCATGGGAAGGATCTTCAATCAGCTGGTCTATTTCTTGTCGAGAACCTTCATACTCTGAAGAAGAAGAAGAGTCATCATCATGTGTGACTTGTGTGTTTTTGGAGGACTCAGGAATGTCAGATGATGAGGGAGTAGGTTGCACATGTTCATCAGGTGCATTTTGAGCATCATACATCATTTGAACAACAACCTCCTCATCTGAACATTCTGGAGGAACATTAAACGAGGCAAAAAGTTCTTCATAATCAAACATCCAAGGAAGACCTTTTCCAGCAGTAGGAGAGTTATACTTTTGAACATCAACATGGTACCATTCTTCTACATTCCCAGAAGCTTTGTTGTAAACTCTTTTATTGGGAGTGTTGTACCCTAAGAAGTAACCTTCCTCTACTTTCTCGTTAAACTTGCCATGAGCATCTTTTTTTAACATGGTACATGGAGCGCCGAACGGTTCAAGATACTGTAAGTTCGGTTTCCGTCGAAGCAACAATTCAAAGCAAGTTTTATCGTGACGCTTGACAACTAGAACCCGGTTGAGCGTGTAACATGCATTAGCAATAGCTTCATTCCAGAACTGCACGGGTAAGTTTGAGTCAGCGAGCATAGTCCTTGCCGCTTCTATCAAGGTCCGATTCTTCCTCTCAGCAACACCGTTCATTTGTGGAACATATGGCGCACTGAATTCATGGTGAATACCAAGTTTTTGACAGAAAGTTTTCATAAGGTGATTTTTAAATTCAGTACCATTGTCCGAACGGATCCTCCTAACCTTTAACTTATACAGAGACTCCAATTTGGTAATAAGAATCTCCACATATTCAAAAGTCTCAGATTTTTCTTTCAAGAACATCACCCAAGAATATCTCGAATACTCATCCGTCACAACCAAACAATATAAGTCTCCAGCAATGCTCTTCTGGTTGATAGGACCAAACAAGTCCATGTGTAAGAGCTCTAGTGGTATAGTGATGGAATGTTGAGATTTGGGTTTATGAGATTTCTTGGTTTGTTTGCCTTTCTTGCAAGAAACACACAAGTCAGGAAGATGAAAACTTTTCACAGTGACTCCTTCAACAAGATTTTTGTGCACCAAATGATTCATTTTTCTGAGACTGAGATGTCCCATTCTTTTGTGCCATAAAATAGAATCCTTCTCAGTGGCTTTTGAAACAAAACATGATGCTGTGGACACTGAGGATGATGCTTGTGACATGTCAAGAATATAAAGATCATTCACTCTTAGAGCAGACATAATCACCATGTCTTCTGGAATCATAAACTCCTTTTTCAAGATATAACAATGCTTGTCATCAAAAAGAACCTTGAACTCCTTATCACAGATTTGAGAAACAGAAAGCAAGTTGTTATCCAACTGTTTGAAAAAGTTGACCTTCTCAAAGCTGACAGCTCCATTAGACAGTGTTCTCTGAGCTGAGATAAAACCACCTTTATCGCCTGCAAATGAAACATAGCCCCCTTTGATATTTCTGACGTCGAAACGGAGAGCTAAGTTCCCAGTCATGTGCCTGGATGCCCCACTATCAATAATCTAATTATTACTAATAGGATTATAAAGGACAACCTACACAAGAAGGAAAGTAATTAGTTTAGGTTAGGAACCCAAGCCTTTACGGTCTTGGGTTTCCCAGTCTCATCTACAACAGTACAATCCATCCACTGTCCTTGTGGACTTTTGGAACAACCATTTGACTTTGAAGTACAGTCGTCAGAAGCATCATCTGATTTTGCTTTCCACACATGTTGTTTGTGCAACGACTGTTTGTGGTAAACAGTGGATTGCTTAACGATTTGTACAGGTGTGGAACTCGAATCAGAGACCAACAAGTCATGCATCTTTTGTTTAACTTTCTTTTGATGCACTTGTTGTTGGGTAAAAGAGTTAGATTTTGACTTTAAAAACTTTTGTTTATTTTCTAGAAAATGGTTAACTCTTTTACTTGGCTTCTGAAGATAAGGACAGTTGACAACAACGTGTCCTTGTGTACCGCACTCAAAACAGTATCTCCGCTCAACCAACCTCGGAGATCTGTAATGATTTTTACTTTGGTGAGTTTTTGAACCACCAGCCTTAGCTTCTTTTAGTTCAGCTGAAGAGAGTGACTTGTTTGATTGAACAGACTCTCCAGCTTTAACAAAATTAACCTTTTTGATTGAGGCTTTGGTTACTTGACTCTTCTGATCAGAAGTAGTGGGATAAGATGGACGGCAATTGGTTTGTTTAATTTTAAAAACATTTTTAGAAGCAGATTTTGAAATACCAATGCTGTCATTCTGTGGAGCAGACGAGTTTTTGTGTCCCAAACCACGAGTAGGGCACCCATCGTCGTCTTCATCCCACTCTTCTACCATTCCATCAACACACTGGGACTCCGAGGTCGAAGCACCATTATCGTTAACATTTGGTTGAGAAATTTTGTTTTCGGTTGGATCAACGACAAGTGGCGTTTTGACCTTAAAGTCAGTGATTGGGTTATCATCCGGTGTGTTTACCATAGTATTCAACACAGGTGGAGGACAATTGTTATACCCCATCCCAACATTTTTCTTTCCTGGACGCTGTGAAACCATGTAATCAAGAATGTAAGAAGCATTTGAATAACTTTTCAGCTTTTGATTTAAAGTTTCATAATCACATTCGACAAGCGCCAGCTTTTTCTTTGTTTCATCAATCGTGTTTAAATAAAAGGTGATGGCATTTTGTTTGTTGAGAACACATATTTCTAATTCATGAACTTACCTGTTTAAAAGATCAATTTTGTTTTTGAAGGCAAGTTCGTTTCCCTTTAAAACACGGTTTGCTTCAAGACAACCAGTTAAATCAGTAATTAAGTCTGTGTTGTGACTTTTAAGTGCCTCAACTTTCTTTTCAAGTTCATCACAAATTAAACACGGTTGAGATTCAGACTCACTTTCAAAACTGTCAGAATTTACCTGAATGTTTGTGGATGTTTTTACCATAAAAGCACAGCTACAGGTAGATTCAGAAGAGGAATTGTTATCATCCACATCAGCTGTCGATTGACTTGAAGAGACGACAGATGATTTTTCTTCATTCTCAGCTGTGAAGCCAGAACTGTTTGAAGATGTGTCGTCTTCAGCTGATGAACTTTCTGAAGCAATCTCTCTCTCAGCATCAGAATCTGATTCTTCATTGATTTCTACAGCCTTTGCCATGTAAGCTCTATCCCCTGAACTGCCATCAGCTCCAAATTTAAAAGACCAATCAACAGTCTCATCTGTTTGAACAACCATAGCTTTTGTTCCACTTGAAGTGCCCTTATCTTGTGCAAGAGTAACTGGAACAAGGTTTGTTTCTGTATTTTGAGTTTGTGGCTTCGGTTGGCTTTGACGGTTGTTGAAAGGGTTACGGTTTCCAGTCTGTTTAGGCTTTTCACATTGCCTAGCAAAATGCCCTTTCTCACCACAGTTAAAACAAACAACAGCAGACAGATCAAAACCATAAGTAGTGTCTTTGTTCCCTTCGAGAGTTTTTCCTGTCCTTTTTACATAATCTCTCGCTCTTCTGACTGCACTTGCAAGAGCCCACATTATATCAATTCGATCTATTTCATCCTTATCAATCTGACCATAGTCTTCTGCTGTCAGATGACTGTTTCCAACCTGTCCAGCAACAAGACTGTCATATAAATTGATAACGGTAGACAACAGTGCCATGTGTTCCTTGGCCACTTCGATAGTAACCTTGTCGAAGTTGTCTGTTTGCAATTTAATGGGGCTTGGTGGAGGATTACTAGCAGTATTTCCCTGCTTTGGAACCGAGCTTGATGAAACTGAAGCATGAGCTGTTGAAGACTGGCTGGCTGAAACATTTGACATGTTTGATACAAACGCAGTCTGCAAAGGAACATTTTGTTGAGTTGATGTAGAATAGTACAATGAAGGATCCTGAGCTTGCACGCCTCTCTTTAGCTTTCACTTATTCAACACCTCTTGTTCTCTCAATTTCTGAAGAAATTCATTGATGTCAATGGTTCCAAGAGTATTGTTCTGTTTGAGAACCATCAAGAATGAATCCCATTTTGGTGGTAGCGCATCTGCCATGCATTGAACCTTTTCTTCTTTCGTTGTTTTGATCTCATGGGCATGCAATTTACTCATCAAGTGATAGAATCTCTCAATTAGATCATTTAAGGACTCATTCCCAATATACATGAAATTATCAAATTCCTTCTTAATGGCCTTAGCATTGATAGCTTTCAACGAAGCATTTCCTTCGTGACGTTGTTCTAAGGCATCCCACAGAGATTTTGAAGATGTAAACTGCCTGAATTGATGAAATATTTCTCTTGATATGGCCTGAGATAGGATAGCATATGCCTTCTTTTCTAAGTCATAATCTTTTCTTTGTTGTTCGCTTAAAAGGGAAGGCAAAACAGGAGTTCCATCCTCACTCAACACTTTCTGATATCCATTCTCTAACATCATCCATAAGTTTGTATCAACTCCATTAATGTGTATCTCAAACCTGTTTTTCCAGTGATGATATTCGTCCATTGTCATGAGTTTTGGAGCCTTGTTAGCATTTCCAGCTTCATTATCGATTAATAACAAGTTTTGGATTTTGCTGTTCTGACTGGCAACAAAGGCTAAGTCCAACATGGTAAAAAAAAAAGTTTTTCGACACTAAAAAAAAATTCAGAAGAGATTTGTGCGAATGGGTCTATTCGTGCGAATGGAATTTTCTATTCGTGCGATTGGAAGCTTGAACGAATGAGCAGGAGACTTGATCTATTCGTGCGAATGGTAGGAGCCATTCGTGCGAATGAAGTTCATCATAGTAGCCATTCGTACGACAGAGAGCTGTTTGACTTTTTTGCACCAAAAAGCACCAATGATTGAGCCTTTATCAGATCTGGAAACTGAAACGATCAGATCACTCAGAAGCAATAATCACAAGTTTTGAACGTGGCTAAACAGCGATCAAGTGATCTTTATAACATTCAAGAAGATAGAAAAAGCAAGATTAGATTTTCTATGTTGAATCTAGAGCACAATGGCTCTGATACCACTTTGTTGGATCGGGATCTACCTTGATCCAATGATTCAACACATTAACCGAACCAAATCGTGCGGAATCCGATTTGATTGGCAATCCAATCTATGACACGGATCGGGTCGTGAGAAACGAGCGGATTAGATGTCGAAACGAAGGTTTCTATCGACCCTTTGGTGTAGAGAAGTTGGATACAAGACCTGGAAACTCTCAACGGACAAAGATTCGACAATGCCGGTGCAAAGAGTTTGTGTGTGTTCTGTTGCTTAGTCTGGTTCTGCTCTGGTTAGTCTCTGCTATATTTTTTTTTGTGCTCATGAAGTGAAAGTTATATATATAGTGCAGAGGCCATTCGTACGAATGAGCCATGTGAATGGACTCATTCGTGCGAATGAATCAGTAGAATGGTTCATTCGTAAGAATGAATCATCAGAATGGTTCATTCGTATAAATGAATCATTCTCATGACTTATTCTAGCGAATGAATCATTCTCATGATCTATTCGCGCGAATGGATCATTCTCATGATCCATTCGTGCGAATGGGCCTTTCATTAGCACGATTGATCAACGTTATCGATATTTATCAGATCGTTTAATACACAGTCGTTATGTATGAGTAAACATTAAGGATAAACATGTAATTTCATTAATATATCAAATAGTTACATTAAACATAGATGAAATACATACTACAAGGGATTAGGGACATATCATGCATCTACAGATATTTAGTTGAATCTATTGGTATGATGAACTTTGATTAAAACATGTCTCTAAAATTTTGTTTTGTAAATGTGTTTGTCTTTTGTTGAAAATAAAAGTTATAAGTCAGCAGCATCCTTTTTCACTGCTGACAGGTTTAATCATCAGCAGCAGAGAATTTTCCACTGACTGCTTTAAGTTATCAGCAGGAACAAGTTTCCTGCGGATAGCTTTAAGGCTGTCAGCAGCAACATCCTTAATGTGGGTCATTGCATCCATCAGCAGCAATTGAGTTTGCTGCTGACAGAGTTAACCATCCATAGCAACCAAGCTTGCAGCGGATAGGCTTAACCATCCACAACAACCAAGTTTGCTGCTGATGGGTAAATCTAAATCTAAATTAACCTTTACCCGCTTTAAAAACTTTCAGTCTTTACCATGACTGCTTTAGTGTATTACAGCTATAAAAGTAAAAAGTGAACAAGGTTGTACTGTACAAGTATTCTTGCTTTTTCTCTCCTCTACCGTTATAACACAAATCAAATTTCTTCACCACCTCTTCACATTCAATTGCACCCTAACTCCCATTCAAATCACTTTCTCTCAAGCCTCCACAACATTCAAAGCTTTCCATCCTTAACCACCCGTCAAAAACCTTCCTCTTTCCCTCCAAACCCAACAAAATGGCAGAGGTAGACATAAACCATCCCGATGACAAGTTCTCTCCATATCACAACCTAACGAAATACTTAATCAAAGTAAAGAATTCTGAGGGATTCAATGACATGATCGACTTTCTCTGTGGATCAAAGATACACCATGCACTCACTGTAAACCCAACCATTTACATCCTTCACATGGAGGACTTCTGGAACCCTGCCGTATACTCTACCGAACAGGGGATACCCCAAATCCAAGCCAAGGTAGATGGCAAAGACATCACCATCACTGAAGCTACTCTACGAAAACATCTAAAGCTTCAAGATGAGGGGGCCACCATTTCATACTCGAAGGAAGAATACATGAGGACCTTTGTATCCATAGGGTACACTGGAAATCAGAACGAGTACACAATTGAAATGGCCCTAATGGGCCCTCCATGGAAGTTTCTGTCCCACACTCTTCTACAAGGCATATCACAGAAGAGAAGTGGATGGCATCAAGTGAGCTTTTCACTTGCCTCTGTTGTTCATGGTATGGCTTCTGGCCAGGGTTTCAACTTTGCACATCTCATCTTTGAAGGTTTGAGATACAACCTTCAAGAAGGTGTAAAGCAATCATTTTTTATGTACCCAAGATTCTTGCAAGAGGTTTTCAATAACGAATTAAAAGATCTTGCACAATCTGCAAAAATCTATCTTATGATGGGACATAAAAATAACATTTTTCAAAGTATGAGAACTGTTTCCAAAAAGTTCTCAGGTGTCAATGTTCCATTGTTATCTACAATGATGAACATACAAATCCGCCAGGGTGACAGTTCCGCAATCCCAGATGATACTGATCCCACACCCTCCTCTTCAAATCCTAAACAACAATCTGCTTTCACTGTTTGAACCCCTGTCCATACTACTAAGGATGCACAGGCACAAAAATTACTTACACCTGTTTTGGATGTTATCGTTCAACTGGAACAAAGGGCCCCAGTTGCGGCAAAATATACTAGAAAAAGGAGCAAGAAGAGTCCTTCTCTTCTTGTCTCAAAGGCCCAATCCCAACCTAAAAGCCCTCATTCAGAATCCCAAAATTCTGATGAGAATATCAAAAGGGATAGCCACATCATTAGAGAGATTTCCTTGGAAGCTTCTCTATTAGGATCAGGATAACCTCCCGGATCCATAGAATAACCCACTGAGCCATTCCATTATTTTTCTTCTCTGAACTTAAGTGCAGAGGCACCTTGTCAAGATGATATACCTTCTCAAACAACCACTATCTCGGAGGTATTGATTGACTTGGCTGCTAGGGCACCTAACCCAAGTTCATCACCCAAGAAGGTTAACTCTGGGAGTACTGATAGAGTGAATGTGGAAAGGGCTGTCACTACTCTTAGGTGGAAAGTGGTAACATCACTAAGACCTTAACCACGACAACAGTAGTAAAAGAACAAAACATGGTTTCAACAACGTAATTAAAGATCAAAGAACGAAGATCGAAAACTGAATAAGCTATTACTAACAAACCCGAATCCGAAAGCTTCAAACTTTAGCTTCAGTTGCTCCTCCAACTCTAGAAATCGCCCAAAAACTATGCTCTTGTATCATCTGCAGATCGATCTCGTGACAGGACGTCTCGATAACACGGAGTGCGGAATCCTACCGTGTTAACGTTTGTATACGAATTGACAATAGAAACAGCAGGTAAATAAACTTCTCTTTGTATTCCACAAAACACAGAGTTTACAAGATTCATAGAATACAATCGTTCAAACCCCTTTCTTCTCAATTTTTAGAACAGAATCTATAAACACCTATTTATAGACACAAACCTGCTATAGGCGAACATAACAAGTTCGCTCCTAAAGATGCTTAGGCGAACTTGTTAAGTTCGCCTCTCTATGAACTTGTACAATATTCCTTAGGCGAACTTAACAAGTTCGCTCCTAAAGATGCTTAGGCGAACTTAACAAGTTCGCCTCTCTATGAACTTATACAGAATTTTATCAACAGTTACAAAACATGTCCTAACAGACTCTCCTTTAACTGTTGCTAACAATTCTATCAATTACAAGTCAAAGACTCTAAGACTAAGACATAATATCTTCAAGCTCGTTGTCACCAGAATATGCTCCAACAGACTCCCCCTTGACAACAACTTTAGAAGATTGTCATCCGTCTTCATATATCATCAAACACACTGTAGTCTTCTTCTTGTTCATCTGCACTTTCTCTTTCTATCTAGAAGAAAACTTGGGATAAGGACCCCTTGTCAACTTCTGTCTGCAATATTCAGTTTTTGCAAAGGAGAACAACCAAGAATAACCAACAATTAAGATTTCCATGGAAGCTGGAAAAATAAAATCTTTTTGATTTTTCAAAAATAAGAAACACAAAATCTTTTTGGTTTTTCTTTGTACAAACTAAAATGTAAAATACAAAATCACATCTTTTTGGTCAAACATCACGAGTAAGAAGATCATATCAATAAAAACAATGCATCAATCACACATTTTGGATAAACATGCCTAAACATTCTATGGGTATCCTATCCTATCCAGATTCATTCTTTCATTTCTTTCGTTTGAATTTCCAAACAATTATATGAAGTAACATCTTTTGAATCAGATAAGATCAAATCTTTTAAGCTTCAACCAAAACATGTAATGATACGCGAAGAACTTCAAAAAAGATGAGATCAGATCATAACATGCTTATAATAAATTACATACGAATTTGCAACACATAACATGTCAATCTAAGTTGTCAATATTATAAGAATTTAAACCATCAGTATCTTTGTCCCATGTTCTTGTGAATTAAGGTACCATTTATTTTGTAATACAACGTGTACCCCACAAATATGCCAACAGAAATTTAAATATGCACTATCTTCAAGACATATAAGATCATTGCAAGATAATATTCAATCTCCAGGATGAATTATACCGATAAACACAAGAAAATATCAAGCAGAGAATCAGAATGATTCAGAATCGAATGATTCAAATGTCTTGATTTGGATGAAGTATCATGATTCATAGTAACAGAAAGATTGTACCAATCAAGGAATCGATTGATTCAATGACATAAGGTAGCATGATCCAACTGTTATCTTGATATACTCAATGGAATCAGGATAATGATCCAAGGGCTAGTATATATTCCAACAGATGTTGTCAGAAACATATCTTAGTCCAACTTCACGTTGCATGTTTTTCGGGGCGTGGGCAGTGAAGTGAACTGAAAAACTGTGTTTAACGACATAACCGATACTGGTCTCAAGAAGTACTTTAGATCTTATATTCTTTATCTGATAATGATCTTTTACACACACACCCGGCATACTATGGGTTCAAATCACAGTTGTCACAAAGATCATTATGTTGTCATACTACTAATGGACCAAAGATACTCATAGCCTATTCAAAATTCAGACTACATACTAGTATCCAAATTAAAATATAAGCATCAAGCATCAATTTTTGATAAGCATAAGCAGTTATGAAGCTATCATTTCTCATACTGTGCAGTCTAAGAAGTTCTGATCAAAACATTTATCACAGATATATTAGATAAGCATCATAAAGTCCAACTAAGGTCATGTGTGACTGAACATCTACTGATGTACTATCATTTCTCCTTATAACTTCAAGTAATGTCGATTTTAACTTTTTCAATTTGTTTGGCTTTTTCAAAATCTTTTTCAAAGAAAGTAAAACAAGCGAAAATAAACCTTCCATGAAAACATTTTATGAAAAATATTTTACTTGGTTACATGGAATTAAGAAAGTCAATCAACTAAAAACTCAAACCGATGTAATCCTGTAATTGAATGCCTTTGCCTTTGTCACCAACACAAATCTGTACTCCCCCTGTCCTATAGACTCCCTCTTAACTAGTCAAATGGTTGCATCAATGACTTTATGCTCACCATTGTCATCCTAAGTTTCAGGTTATCATTTGGACTTTGTAAAACTCTTTCCAAAACAATGTGTGTGACATATTCTCCCCCTTGAGCATCAAGTCGTTGAATCAAATAGTTTCTCAGTTATCAACATTTACTCTTGCAAATGTCATTCCTTGTCATGTGCTAAGAACAACCACTATCAACAACCAAAATGGTATTAATAGTCCCTCTTGGTTAATCCTACACATTTAACAAGAAACATTAATTTGAAATTGGGACCCAAGCCATGGTAGTCACGGGTCATCCATCTGTATCAAAATAATAAACCGCACTCCATTCACAATCGAATCTCTCATCGATTTTCGGTGATTGCTCCGACGAGTCAGAAACAGAAACTTTAGATTTCCAAACATACTTCTGTTCATTAAGTTATTTTTACTTAAAATGTGAAGTGTTTGAACACTCTTGTTCATTTGAAAAATGTTTAGATTGTGAAAGCTCTTATTGTTCTAAAAGTTTTCTCAATCTTCTGTTTCTCCTTCGTCTTTGAGGTCTAGAAAGCCTAACCTCAGATTTTGAATTACCCTTTGGTGTATCATGAGGTTTAACCACATTTGGGTTAACATAAGGCTTACCATGAGTTATTACCTTTCCTGGAGTAACATGTCGGTTACCTTTGGTGTTGTGAGGATAAGCAATCCGAATATGACCCACAAGACCACAGTAAAAGCAAGATCTCGTCTCACGATATTCTCTCATATAAGGAATCTTCACACGATAAGATGCACTTGAAAAAGATTCGCCTACATGAACTTCTTTTGGTGTTTGAGACTGAACAAACTTTTTCTCAACAGGTTTTGATTCATGCTTCATTTTCTCAGAAACTACATGCTTCTTCCCTTTATTTTTGTAAGGACATTTCACCACAATGTGACCCATCTCATTACAATGAAAGCATGTACGCCTGTCTTTATAATCTCTGACATTTGGAACTCTCCTTGAATTTGAAGAACGTCCAAATGTATTATTTCCCGATGAATTAGAATCAACCTTTGAGTCTTCTTTCTTAACCTCTTTCGCTATCCCCTCTACCTTAGCTTCATCAAAATATTCATCATCACTCTCATCAGAATACACCATATCTTCACCTGTGACTGGATTCACCTTCAACACAGTCTTAGGATCTAAATCCTCATCGTTTATAATCTCAGGTGTAACAGAATAATTTCCATTGAATGGTGGAGGAACATAGCCAATACCACTAGTTCCCTTCCCCACTTCTGTATTATTAAAATATCCCGGTAAGAATGATGAATTTCTAAAGCTTTCTAACTTTCTATGTAATCTGATCACCTCTGCATTAGATTCAGCTAGTTCCTTACCTTTCTCAGCAAGATCATTATTTCTTTTCTCAATTTCTGCAAAGGACATATCCAGGTGATATGCCTGCTCTTTGATCTTCAAAGTCAGAGAACTTATATCCCTCTTCAGTGATTCTATTCTCTCAATACACACATTCTCGTTATCCTTTAATTTCTGGTTTACCGTGTGCATCGATTTCATATCACAAATGAGGTTTACGTTGTCATCCATAACCCTCATCATTTTATCCTCCACTGAAATACAGTTAGAAGAAAACGTTTCAGAGTTAGAAACTACCGTATCCTTTTCTTCCAAAGAAGATGCACCAGTAGCCATGAATACGTCATCATCGGCTTCACCCTTTTGAGCAACAATGACATGCTCTGTATCAATTTCTGATTCACTCAGATCATCTTCAATTGTCTGAAAGCTTTCTTCATTCATCACATCAGTCTCAGTAGATTGAGTACTTTCACCAGAACGAATACTCTCACTATCAGTTAAATCTGTAGAAGAATCACTTTGAGAATCACCCTGCTTCTCCAATACTTCTTTGATCAAGACCACAAACGCTTGAGAAGTTGCTTCACCCTTTTTCTTCAATGCTTCCCATAGATCTCTTGAAGTTGGACACTTCCCGAGACTATGAATGATTTCTTTTGGTAAAGACATCGTTAAAGTTTCACACGTTTTCATCTCATGATCAAACTTCTGCTTTTCTACTTTAGTAAGAGCTGTCACTGGTTAAAAACATCACGAAATTCTAGAAAGTCAAAAGTAGGATGCACATATCCTTCTGTTATTGGTCTCTAAAAATTTTCATCAGTTTCTGATACGAACTGTTCGAACCGGACTTTCCAGCTACGGTAATCTGATATGCACAAAAGCCTCGATGGTATAGTTCCAATCTCATTATCATCACACGAAATTGACATTTTGAATTTTTTTTTGTGAAAATATCCGGAAAAAAATTTCCCGCCAAAATACTTTTTTTTCTCAAGCGAACTTAGTAAGTTCGCCTGAAATTGCCTGAGCGAACTTAATAAGTTCGCCTAAACTTCACTAAGTGAACAAGACCACAAGCGATCTTGATAAGTTCGCCTAATCAATATGTTCGCCTAAACTGAGTGAAGCGAACTTGATAAGTTCACTTAAACTGAGAGAAGCGAACTCGATAAGTTCGCTTGCAACAAAATCTCAGCAAGTTCGCTTGCTTCAGCTGTAACAAACTCAGGAAGAACTTCAACCAAAACACGAACATCACCGAAAATCATCATTTCTCACAGATTAGAAGGAATTTGAAGAAATTGGACCGTAGGATTTAGTATTTTATGAATTAGAACACTTCTATCAGATTAATTTCACCAAAATCCACTTCAAATCCACAAATTTAGCAGCAAAATCAACTTCAAGAACTTGAAAACTCCATGGATACAAAAACTTGAAAAAATGATCAATTTCTTGTCAAATTGTACACAAAAACGTCTCCAATCACCAAGAATCAAACACAAATCACGAGCAAACGCTCTGATACCACTTGTAGGTCCACATGACTCATCTGCAGATCAATCTCGTGACAGGACGTCTCGATAACACGGAGTGCGGAATCCTACTGTGTTAACGTTTGTATACGAATTGACAATAGAAACAACATGTAAATAAACTTCTCTTTGTATTCCACAAAACACAGAGTTTACAAGATTCATAGAATACAATCGTTCAAGCCCCTTTCTTCTCACTTTTTATAACATAATCTTTAAATACCTATTTATAGACACAAACCTGCTATAGGCGAACTTAACAAGTTCGCTCCTAAAGATGCTTAGGCGAACTTGTTAAGTTCCCCTCTCTATGAACTTGTACAATATTCCTTAGGCGAACTTAACAAGTTCGCTCCTAAAGATTCGCCTCTGTATGAACTTATACAGAATTTTATCAACAGTTACAAAACATGTCCTAACAGCTCTGATGGCCAAAAGATCGAACTCCTGACCTAATGGCTATCCAATTCTATGTAATTCGAATTTAGGGCTTTTTACGAAATAATAGGCCTCTCGCGTACCGCGAGAACTTCCTCCTGGTCCTTCATGTACCGCGGCGGACAATCTAGTTGGGCGCCATTATAGGTTTCCTCACGTACCGCGAGAAATTGTGACCGAGTCTTTGCGTACCGCGAGGACTTGGTCTTCCAACATTTTTCAACCTTTCTCTACCTTTTTCTTTGGGACTTCTTCTCTTGCTTGATTTCTTCATGATTTGACTTGTAATCCACACGAGCTCCTGAAAACATAACAACGACTCAAAATGAACTAAAAATGACTCAAAACAAATATAAAACGCACTAAAAAAATAGGAAATAGGATGTGTGCTTTGCACTACATCAAACATCATCACACTTAACCTTTTTTCATCCCCTAAAAAGTCTGCAGTGGAATCATAACTGGAAATAGCTTAACAATCTTATTATTTTATTAGCACAAATATACTCACGCGTTAAAAAGCAATAATCGGTATTTCTGTCCGATTAAACACAACCACCAACTTTCAAGCCCTCTATTTGTGTTCTAATTCCATTTTATACACCTTATCATTCAATCTATGAGACTCACACTCAAAATTACAGCTCTACCTAATCTCGTCTCATGGTCACGTCTAGGCACGGGTTAAACCAAGTAGATTTTTCACCATATTAAAGTAAGATTTACATGGATGAAAATGAGCATTAAATTAAACACAATTGAACCTTTATCTAGAGACGTTTCAACCAAGACACTATCCCGGAGAGTAACACATAGACTAAGTTCTAATCAATGAAGCACTTAAGAACTGCTTAGTGGTATTTTCTCCAAGTTGCTATCCCGAAGGGTAACACATAAACAAACTTAGAATTCTCATTAATTAAGCTCATGAATTATGGAATTAATGGATTGCGGGCGCCACCGAAACTCAGATTTATTCTCATAAAAAGAAAGTGGTGTGCCAAGAAAGTTCAAAAATCTCTAAATTTTAACTTAAATGTGGTACCTATCACCCTATGTTGATATTTTCAGCATTACCGACACCCCTAAGATGAGTACCCACAAGATATCATGATTTAATTCAATTAATTATCCTAAACAACACTCATAGGATATTTAAGCTTTTCTAGTTGACTGGGTCTACCAAAAAATCACAATTTAGACATGTTTTCTATCATTTATATCATTTAAACACAACAACAGATCCAGTTCTACTATCATTTTTCATTTACTATGCAAAAACTTTTACTTTCAGGGGACATTTTTTTTCAAAATTTTCAAATCTTTTTTGAGTTTTGTATTTTTATATAAGAAAAACAACCTAGAAAAACTAGACTCAACATAGTCCCTCATCCCTACAATTGAAACGCACATTGTCCCCAATGTGAACCGAGAAACAACAACTAAAAATAAAAAATTAAACTAGGAAGACTTACTTGTGTCCAACTTTTGCTCTTCCACTTGTGCACCGTATAGCATTTCGGTCACGGCCGCACAAACTCTGCTGGGTTTGCCTTTACAAATTATAAGATTAGCATCGACTCCGCCCGAGTGGAGATTAGGTACGAACGGAGTGATAAATACCTACAAAATAAACCTCAATCAAGCCCGCAACAATAAACTGACTCAAAAGACAACTCAAAGTAAAATGAAAGACTCAAGATAGATTAGGGACTCGTTCCTTATGGTTGACAAACAAAAAGACATGAATATAAAAAACAAGGTGAAACATCGGTCACAAACGGTCCTTAGGTTTCACATGGTGATGATAGTCGGTGAATGATAGGGATGCTGGTATGATGGTGATGGATTGTGAATGATGGTGATGATGGTGGGTGATAAAGGTGGGGGTAGTGAATGGTAGATGGTGAATGATGGGAGTGGTGAACGGTGACGAGAAATGGGAACTAAGGGACAAAGGACAATCCAGTGGTCCCCCGCGTACCGCGAAACACAGGGCAACACTCCTCACGTACCGCGAGGGGGCAACTTTTAAGTCGGCCCAAACTTTCATCCTTCGTGTACCGCGAAGGATGGCCTTATGGGTTTCGTGTACCGCGAGGGGTGTTTATTAATAGAAAGCCATGAGGGTTTTTTATACTTAGAAAGTTTTTCACCCCTCAAACTTTTTTCACCAAATCCTCTAAAAACTTGTTCCAACTATAAACACCAATATACAAATACCTGGAACTTCGTTCCTGATGATTTTCCTCACCGAATTGAGTGCGAATCCCTGCAAGATACACATAAACTAAAAAACACAAAAATAAAGCAAAATATTATGCAAACTCTACACTTCGGGCACTTGACCAAGAGGCAAATTACCCTAATCAGGAGGTTTCTCCTTGATGCTAACTGGAACCACCTTCATTCCGCATGGTATCCCAGCTCTCCACACCATTAACAAATAACTACCAACCACTAAACCTCTATTACAATTATCAATTGGGCCTTTCGACCAAAACTTAAACCTACCCGGTCCGAAAATAACAAGCATAATATATCCAAGCAATTTATTGCCCATAAACGTCCCCACACTTGGGGTTTGCATTTTCCATAAATCTCCTAAATCACTCAATGCTCAGGTTCTTTTACATGGTGGCCTAGACTTAGGGGACCTAGAACTAGGGGCCGACTCAGTATTTACCCTTTCAGAACGAACAACAGTGACGAGCAAGGGTTCATGAATAGGTGTCTCGAATGGGATAGCCTCTAAACTCTCACCTAGATCTTCGGGATCCTCTACACTCTCTACCTTCCCCATACTTGGGGTTTGGTAAATCATCTCTTCTAGCTCTGCCATCATTTCCTGCAAATCACTAGGCACCTCATCACCGTATTCATCTGGTGCATCCAACAACTTCTCTAGCTCCAACACTCAGTTAGATGGTTCTCCTAAATCAGGGGCGGGTTTATCTACGACATCCTCTACTGGATTAGAGTCCCGATGGTCGTCTATGAAGGCATCAATCATGCAAACAGAATGGATTTGCTCACTAACACAAAGTGTGAGTTTCCTTTCAAAGACATCGATCAATGTGTGAGCTTCCAGTCAAAGACATCGATCAATGCCTTGGCGATGCACAGAAACGGGCGCCCTAGGCTGAGTGGGACTCTGTCATCCACATCCATGTCTAGAATGACAAAATCCACGGGAAGACGATTTTTTCTACTTTCACTAAAAGGTTTTCCACTATTTGTTAGAGCATGAATTTGTAACTGTAGTAAAACTTTTGTATAAGTTCTTAGATAAGTTCGCCTAAGCAACTTTAGGAGCGAACTTGTTCAGTTCGCCTATGGTGCTGTGGGCATTTGTGTTTTCCAATAAATAGGTGTTTACAAGTCTTAGACATAAGACCTTAGAGATTAGAAGTCAAGAACAGATCTGAGAGAGTTTGTAAACAGTGTTTGTGGTGAAATACAAAGAAGATTAATTTACACCGTGTTGTTGATTGTTTTACACGTTGCACGTTGATCATGGATTCCGCACGTTATCACTGTGTTGTACCACGAGTCTAGAAGATCCGTCATGCCCTAAGGGACATAACAGTGGTATCAGAGCCTTTGTTCTTGATTAGCAGAAGATTCGTGGTGTTTTCGTGTACAATCATCAAAAATCACTGATTTTGAAGACTTTTTCATGTTGTTCGTGTTGTTGATAAAAATGGAGATATTTTGATAAATTTGGATTGATTTGAAGAATTTGATTCGATAGAAGTGTTCCAAATCATTTCCTACGCATTCCTACGGTTCAGATTTGTCTAATTTGATCATATACATGAGAAATCATGATTTTCAGAGGTCTGAGTTCATGTTTTTGTTTTTCCTGAAGTTTCAGCTGTTGCAGGCGAACTTGATCATTCAGTTACAGGCGAACTTAATCAGGCGAACTTACCAAGTTCGCTCAGTGTAGTTCAGGCGAACTTATCTAGTTCGCTCATGTAGTTTCAAGCGAACATAGCTAGGCAAACTTACTAAGTTCGCTAGTGTTGATAACAAAAAAAAGTAGTTTAGGACCATTAGAGTATTTTGGCGGGAAAAATTTTCTTGTCCAAATTTTTTAGTGGACATTTATATACTTGTTTTGAGTCATTTTTTAGAATATTAAAACTTTGAATCTTTTACTTTACTAAAAAGAGTATTTTGGCGGGAAAATATTTTCCTGATATTTTCATAAAATTTTCAAAATGTCAAATTCTTGTGATGATAATAAGATTGGAACTATGCCACCGAGGCTTTTGTGTATATCAGATTACTCTAGTTGGAAAGTCCGGTTCGAGCAGTTCGTGTCAGATACAGATGAAAGTTTTTGGATACCCATCTTGGAAGGATATAAGCATCCTACTTATCAGTTTATGGGATATTGTGATGCTTCTAAACCAGTGACAACACTTACTAAAAGAGAAAAGATTTTATTTGATCGAGAGATAAAGATGCGTGCAACTTTACCAAAAGAAATCTTTCATAGTTTCGGGAAGTGTCCAACTTCAAGAGATATATGGGAAGCATTGAAGAAAAAGGGTGAAGTTAATACTCAAGCGTTTGTGATCTTGATCAAAGAAGAACTAGAGAAGCAACATGATTCTAAAAGTGATTCGTCTTTCGATTTAAGTGACGGTGAGAGTATTAGATCTGGTGAAAGCACTCAGTCTACCGAGAGTGATGTGATGACTAAAGAAAGCTTCCGGAAATTTGAAGATGATCTGAGTGAATCAGAAATTGATGCAGAGCATGTCAATGTTGACCAAAAGAATGAAGTGGATGATGACGTATTCATGGCTTCTGATGCATCTTCCTTAGAAGTAAAAGCTGAGGTAGTTTCTAACTCTAAAACATTTTGTTCTAACTGTGTTTCTGTGCAGGACAAATGATGAGGGTTATGGATGACAACGTAAACCTCATTTGTGATATGAAATCAATGCACACGGTAAATCAGAAATTAAAAGATAATGAGAATGTGTGTTGAAAGGATAGAATCACTGAAGAGACACATTAATTCTCTTACTTTGAAGATCAAAGAACAGGCATATCACCTAGATATGGCCTATGCAAATATTGAGAAAAGAAATACCGATCTTGTTGAGAAAGATAAGGAGCTTGCAAAATCTAAAGATGAGGTGATCAGACTGCACAGAGAGTTCGAAAGCTTTGGAAATTCATCATTCTTACTTGGATATTATGATAATAATACCGAAGAGGGGAAGGGAACTAGTGGTATTTGTTATGTTCCTCCATCATTCAACGAAAATTATTCTATTGCACCTGAGATTGTAAAAGATGAGGATTTAGATCCTAAGACTGTGTTAAAGGTGAATCAATCACAGGTGAAGATATGATGTATTTAGATGAGAGTGATGATGAATATTTTGATGAAGCTAGGGTTGAGGGGATACCGAAAGAGGTTAAGATTAAAGAATCAAAGTTGTGAAGCAGAAGCAAGAAGGTGTTGATTCTAAATCATCTGGAAATTATACATTTGGTAGTTCTTTGAGCTCAAGGAGAGTTTCAAATGTCAGAGATTATAAGGAAAGGCGTACATGCTTTCATTGCAGTGAGAGGGGACACATTGTGGTGAATTGTCCTTACAAAAATAAAGATAAAAAGCATATAGTTCCTGAGAAGGTGAAGCCTGAATAAAAACATGTTGAGAAAAAGTTTATTCATTCTTAAACCCTAAAAAAAGTTCATGTCGACGAATCTTCTTCAAGTGCATCTTATCGCGTGAAGGTTCCTTATATGAGAGAATATCGTGAGAAGAAATCTAGCTTTTACTATGGTCTTGTTAGTCACATTAAGATCAATTGTCCTCACAACGCCAAAGGTAACCGACATGTTACTCCAGAAAAGGTAAGAACCCCTGTTAAGCTTTATGTTAACCAAATGTGGTTAAACCTCGTGATACACCAAAGGGTAATTCAAAATATGAGGTTAGGCTTTCTAGACCTCAAAGACGGATGAGAAACAAGAGATTGAGAAAACCATTAGAACAACAAGAGATTTCATAATGTAAACATTTTTTAAATGAACAAGATTGTTCAAACACTTCACATTTTAACCAAGAGGGACTATTAATAACTTTTTGTTCGTTAATAGTGGTTGTTCATAGCACATGATAGGAAATGGCATCTACAAAAGCAAAGAGTTGTTAGAAAAGTTGGTAAATCTATTTGATTCAACCACTTGATGCCCAGGGGGAGAATATGTCACACATAATGTTGTTTTGGAAAGAGTTTTACCAAGTCCAAAAGATAACCTTAAACTTAGGATGACGATGGTGAGTATAAAATCGTTGATGCAACTATTTGACTAGTTGAGGGGGAGTCTACTGGATAGGGGGAGTACAGTATTGTGTTGGTGACAAAGGCAAAGGCATTCAATAACATTCGATTACATCGGTTTGAGTTTTTAATTGATTGAATTGCTTAATCCCATGTAACCAAGTAAATGTTTTTCTTAAAATGTTTTCATGGAAGTTTTTATTTTCTTTTTTGATTTACTTCCTTTCAAAAAGATTTTGAAAAAGCCAAACAAATTGAAAAAGTTAAAATATCGACATTACTTGAAGTTATAAGGAGAAATGATAGTACATTAGTAGGTGTTTAGCCACACATGACCTTTGTTGGCCCTTATGATTGCTTATCTAATATATCTATGATAAATGTTTTGATAAGAACTTCTTAGACTGCACAGTATGGGAAATGATAGCTTCGTAACACCTTTTGCTTAACAATAATTAATGTTTGATGCTTATATTTTTAATTTGGATACTAGCATGTAGTCTGAATTGTCAATAGGCTATGTGTATCTTTGGTCCATTAGTAGTGTGACAACATAATGATCTTTGTTACAACTGTGATTTGAACCCATGGTATGTCGGGTGTGTGTGTAAAAGATCAGTATCAGATAAAGAATAAAAGATCTAAAATACTTCCCGAGACCAGTATCGGTTATGTCGTTAAACATAATTTTTCAGTTCACTTCACTACACATGCCCCGAAAAATATGCAATGTGATGTTGAACTAAGATATTTTTCTGACATCTGTTGGAACATATACTAGCCCTTGGATAATTATCTTGATTCCATTGAATACATCTCAGATAGAAGTTAGATCACGCTACCATGTGTCATTGAATCAGTCAATTCCTTGATCATTCTTACGTTAAAGAATTCCATCGGTACAATCTTTCTGTTACATTGAATCATGATACTTCATCCAAACCAAGACATTTGAAGACTAAATTACAAAAAACAACCTTTAGGTATATACTAAATTACACCCGTATACCTTAATCTTCACTAATTACACTGGACACCCTTTATCTATATGGTTTGTATCAAGTTATAACCTTTAGACTAACCGATGTTAGATTTTCAGTTAAATGACTAATTTACCCTTCATTCTTATATTAACAAATTAATATATATATATATATAGAGAGAGATATGTGTAGAAAGATATATATGTGTATATATATATATATTACTCTCTCAAGCTCTGTAACAAGTAAAAGCCACACCACCACAGTCACCAACCGACGGCCGAGATTAACAAATTAACCGCCACTCGCCCGCCCATTCACCGATAAGTTTCTAGCCTCTCTTCCTACCCTAGTCTCCTCTTACACTCTCTCTCCCTCTCCTTTCCATCATCTACACAGACACATACCATCGCCCTCCCACCGTCGGCAGGCCGGAACAACCGAACCCCCTCTGCATCCCTCTCTGTTCTCTGGCTTTCCCCTCTGCTCAACACATCCAACCCTAATTTTGTTTCCATTTGAATCGATTTCATTTTGGATTTGGATTTTACCCAATAATTGGGTTATTGGTCATTTTGGATTTGGACTGCTGGCCAAACACCCGTTGGTTTCATTTTGGATTTGAATTTTGCCAACTGAATGTAAGCTTTTTGAAGTATAAGAATTTAATTTGTAGGTTTTGGGTTTTTGTTTAGGTAGAAGGAATAATGGATGGGGCCCACAATGCTTTTGAATTTATTTATTTTTTTTATTTTATAATAGTAAGGGTAATATGATCGTTTATAAAAAACTAACTGAAAAATCTAACATCTGTTAGTCTAAAGTTTATAACTTGATACAAACCATTTAGATAAAGAGTGTCTAGCGTAATTAGTAAAGATAAAGGTCTGTGGGTGTAATTTAGTATATACTTAAAGGTTGCTTGATGTAATTTAGTCACATTTGAATCATTCGTTTCTGAATCATTATGATTCTCTGCTTGATTTTTCCAGTGTTTAACTTTATAATTTCATCCTGGAGATTGAAAATTATCTTGCAATGATCTTATATGTCTTGAAGATAATTGATGTAGTGCAAAGCACACAACTTTATTCCTGTTGTTTTAGTATGTTTTAGATAAGTTTTGTAGGTCCTGATTTCACTTGAAAATCACTCAAATGATCGATTACACACACACAGAGGCAGAATTTGTGTGTATGGTGGTGAAACATAGGAGAGAAACAGATTTGGTGATAATAACAGGCTAATCTCGCTTAGAAATCAACACAAACAGATATGAAATTGTAAGAACAACAATATAAAACAACTGCAAATGTGTATTTATTCAGAAACTTGTGAAAGAGAAGGTTCAGGGTTACAGCCGCTACACACACCCTAAACATTCTCAAACTAGGCTATTTATAGTAGTTGACAGATATTGAAACTATGTAGTTTCGGTTGAGCATTTACAATAATGAAACAACACTGTCGAAACTACTATATATGGAAAATACTAGTTTCGATTGAACAAATCTAAATCAAAACTAAGTAGTTTCGATGGCCCAGACTTAGTCTAATGAAAACAGTAAATTACATAAACAGAAATTACAATACTGAAATAACAAATAAGTAAAACTAAGTTAACTTTGTTCAAAATACATTGATGTTATCAGCTTAAAGAAACTTGACTCTACAATCTCCCCTAAGTTGTTGCATTAATGTATTTTGAACAAAGTTAACTTAGTTTTACTTATTTGTTATTTCAATATTGTAATTTCTATTTATGAAATTTACTGTTTTCATTAGAACAAGTCTGGGCAATCGAAACTACTTAGTTTCGAATGAGATTTGTTCAATCGAAACTAGTAGTTTCGATAGATAGTAGTTTCGACAGTGTTGTTTCATTATTGTGAATTCTTAACCAAAACTAGTAGTTTCGGTTGGCATAGTTTCGATACCTATCAACTACTACAAATAGCCTAGTTTTAGAATGTTTAGGGTGTATGTAGCGGCTGTAACCCTAAACCTTCTGTTTCACAAGTTTCTGAATAAATACACATTTGAAGTTGTTTTAAACTGTTGTTCTTACAATTTCAAATCTGTTTGTGTTGATTTCTGAGCAAGGTTAGCATGTTATTATCACCAAATTTGTTTCTTTCCTTTGTTTCACCACCATACTCACAGATTCCGCCTGTGTGTGTAATCGATCATTTGAGTGAATTTTGAGTGAAATCAGGACCTACAATTGGTATTAGAGCTTTATGCTCTTGTTTCTAAGTATTATTAGGTTTTTGTGATCGATTCTATGTTTTTTTCTTAGATTTTCTGCATCTGGGTTCTACGAGCACTATTTCATTGAAGATTGTACTGTTTCATCGATTTCCGGTATATTTTGTTCGTGGTTTCAAGATTGGAGGTTGGTTTAGTGATCAGGAGTATTAGACTAAACTTTTCGGTGGATTGGATTGCTCTTTCAGTGATTTTGATTTCTGAAGTTGTTCATCAATGGAGGTTTTTTGAGTTGGGGAAGAAAGCATCGAAACTACTGGGGGAACATTGCCTGTAGTTGGTCTTCGAAACTTTCTGTCTGTACCTTGTCTGGTGAAGGTACAATCGAAACTAGTTATTTGTCCTATTACATCGAAACTAATATGTGCAGCTTGAGATTCCGCCTGTGTGTGTGTGTGTAATCGATCATTTGAGTGATTTTCGAGTGAAATCAGGACCTACAATTGGTATTAGAGCTTTATGCTCTTGTTTCTAAGTATTATCAGGTTTTTGTGATCGATTCTAGGTTTTTTCTTAGATTTTCTGCATCTGGGTTCTACGAGCACTATTTCATCGAAGATTGTACTGTTTCATCGATTTTCGGTATATTTTGTTCGTGGTTTCAAGATTGGAGGTTGGTTTAGTGATCAGGAGTATTTAACTAAACTTTTCTGTGGATTGGATTGCTCTTTCAGTGATTTTGATTTCTGAAGTTGTTCATCAATGGAGGTTTTCTGAGTTAGGAAGAAAGCATCGAAACTACTGGGGGAACATTGTCTGCAAATAGTTGGTCTTCGAAACTTTCTGTATGTACCTTGTCTGGTGAAGGTACAATCGAAACTAGTTATTTGTCCTATTACATCGAAACTAATATGTGCAGCTTGACCACCCAAAACTCCTATTACCTTGTCTGCTTTATCGAAACTAGTAGTTTCTGCTAAGGTTGCTGGATTTCCTGCCAAGTGTTCATCATCGAAACTAGTTGTTTCGGATTCTGTGTTCTTCTATCGAAACTAGAAGTTTGGGGAAACAATTATCTCAATCAAAACTAGGAGTTTCTATCAGTCTTTTCTCAATCGAAACTAGTAGTTTTGATCAACCATGTTCACCCGAAACTAGCTTATGTTTAAATTCAAGTTTCTGAGACTATGGCGACTTCAAGCACCTATGAGTATTCTGGAGGGAACAAACCACCTATTATTATGTCTACAAGATATTTTGATGACTGAACAAAGAAGATGAAGACTTTTTTTCAATTCCATGATCATACCTTTTTGAACTCCATCAAAGACGGTCCTCACAAACCCGTTATCACTACTACTGATGTTCATTGCCTTAAGGCTGTGGCTGAATATGATGAAAAGGATATTGCCTTTATTGCCCGAGACAACAAGGCCAATGGTACCATTGCTATGGCTCTTCCTATGGATATCTTTAATACTTTTGCCGAGTACACCACAACCAAAGACTTATGCGTGGCATTATGCACTAGATTTGAGGGAAGTGCTGAAGTTAGGGAGAGTAAGAGAGACCTTATCAAGAAGTAGTATGAGATGTTCAGCAGTGTTAGAGGAGAATCTATGTCTGACTTAATGAACCGGTTCTTAAGCATTGTGTCTAGGCTGAAAGTAATGGGTGTTGAGTACCCAACTGTGGAGTTGAAAAAAAAACTACTAGATGCTCTTCCTGAGGAATGAAACATGTACCGTATCATGATCAAAAAGACTGAAAACTTGAGCACCCTATCTCAACAAGAAGTCTACAGCATCCTTGAATCTTATGAAATTGAGATCAAGAAAGGAGCAGTCACTCCCACCAACCAGTCTGGAAACACCGCTCTCATTGCTGGATCAAGCTCTTCCAGTAGTTCATACTTTCAGACTGATGTTCCTCCTTCTACTGCGGCGTTCCAATCTACCAGTTCCTCTACACCTCAAAAGACTATTGCTATGATTCGTGATGAGTATGTCCCAATCATGACTACTTTCATGTCGTGCTATGATGCACTGATTTCTGGAAACTTGACACCGGTCAATTTTCAACTTGGTGACTTGGAGTAGATCAATCCTGATGATTTGGAGAAAATGGACATTGATTGGTGCATGGCCATGCTGACTTTAAGGGCCAAGAGATTCATCAAAAGAACGGGAATGGATATATTTAAGCAAGGAAAGACTCTTGGGTTTGACATCAAGAAGGTGAGGTGCTACAACTGTGACCAGCTGGGTCATTTTGCTAGGGTTTAACACCAAGAAGGTGAGGTGCTACAACTGCAAGGAGCCTTCATCCAAAGATCAGCATGAAAAGAAGAACTCCTCTGAAAAGCAAGCTGTCAATCCTCCCAATTCCAATACATCTTCAAGCTCCACGGCTCTTGTTTGTCAAGCTGAGGGACACTATCACTTAGGAGAACAGACTAAGGAAGCTGCTGACAACACAAACAGATATGAAATTGTAAGAACAACAGTATAAAACAACTGCAAATGTGTATTGATTCAGAAACTTGTGAAAGAAAAGGTTCAGGGTTACAGCCGCTACATACACCCTAAACATTCTCAAACTAGGCTATTTATAGTAGTTGACAGGTATCGAAACTATGCCAACCAAAACTACTAGTTTCGGTTGAGCATTTACAATAATGAAACAACACTGTTGAAACTACTATCTATCGAAACTACTAGTTTCGATTGAACAAATCTCAATCAAAACTAAGTAGTTTCGATGGCCCAGACTTAGTCTAATGAAAACAATAAATTACATAAACAGAAATTACAATACTGAAATAACAAATAAATATAACTAAGTTAACTTTGTTCAAAATACATTGATGTTATCAGCTTAAATAAACTTGACTCTACAAGTTTTGTCTTTGCTTTAAGTCATTTTTGTATACTATTGAGTCGTTGTCTTGTTTACAGGTGCTCGAGTTGAATACAGGCTAAAACTCGAACAAACCGAGCACGAGAATAAAGTCCAAAGTTCAAAAATCAAAAATTGATGGAAACAAGAGTCTCGCGGTACGCGAAGAACAGAGGATCATTTCTCGCGATACGCGAGGAATCCTAAATGGGCGCCCGATTAAATTATCCCTCGCGGTATGCTAGGGACCGGCCACAACCTATAGCAGTACGCGAGAGGCCTATAAAATCCGAAAAAGCCCTAATTCGACTTTTAATAGAATTGTAATGCCATTATCCAAAGAGTATCGATTTCCAGCCGTTTAGAGACAGAAAAGAGGCTATTTTGAGGCTGGAGGAGAGGATTGAAGTGCAAAGGTCGAATCTTTGATCCCAGGTTCGTTAGATTTAGCAATTTCGGTTCCAAAGCTTGAACCTTTATCTTTGATTTGTATGTTTGAACCATGATTGTGTTTAATTCTTGTTCTTTTGATGTTTTAGACATGATTCTAGGCCAAAACGCTTATACTGCCTTGGTCTAGTGATGAATACTTGTTAAAGTTTTGATTTTTATTCGGTTTTTGATGATGGTTTAATGATTATGTAAAGAATCTTAGTATGATTATTGTGATTATATAGCATGTTTGATTCTGATTTGTGATTGATTATAACTCCATGCGTTGATTGTGGTTGTCTGCCAGTTTGATTAGCATATATAGGTCATAGATCTTAGGGTTGGTGATTGTTGTGTGGTTTACTAGAGGTAGTAGCCATAGGAGTTGTGTGTAATTGCTTATTAGAGTTGAATGTGTGTCCTAGTTCAATACCCTAGATGTGAGAATTAGTTATCTAGTCTTCGTCATTAGGAATCCAAGTGTTAACAGTCTGAGAGGACGTTGGTATTAGGTGTCTAGTGATTGTTGCTAGTTCAAATAATAGTTGTTATATTGAGATTACCCCGTGCATTCCTTGCATGTATCGTGGATAGTGAGACTTAAGGGTGATCTGTCTTTAGGGTACATTGTCATAGTTGGAGAGACCGAGGGGTAATCCAACCATCTAGTGAGTTAGTATGCTTTAGCTTTCTTAGTTGGTGACACCATGGGAGTGATTATAGGTCCACTACGTATCTATAGTTGTTATCCTTAGAAACTAAGATCCATCTTAGTTTCCAGAACCGATAAAAGTTGATCTTTGCAAGTTGGATTCTGAACTAGGTGGTATTCTTCCCATTCCTGATATTACCTTAGTTCTCCTCCTTGACAGTCTGGGTTGTTCTTAGTTTTCTGCATTCCTTAGTTTATTCAGTAGAGTAGTTAAGCCCCCAATCATCAATCTTTAGTCCGAGTCTAGTTTTGTTACATAGTGTCTCTAGGGATAGATAACTCTCTTTACCGTTAAGCTGTGCGATAGCGTGTGATAAGTATATAAAAATATAATAAATATATTTTTAGGATGATTTCACAAGATCAGGTTTTAAATTTATAAAATGATAATTACGTTAACTTAAAACACACACAATAGGCAAGTGTACTTATCAGTGTAATATAGTTTAGGTAAGAACCAATTATCGAACCAATGGACACGGTCGAGTTCCAATATTCAACTTTTGTTATCGTTTAGCCGGATTAATAAGTGAGTGGGTTTTATGTGCTTGTGAAGCAGAAAAGTAAATGACGGTAAAGTAAATAACATAAAAGTAAAAATGTGCGTGAAGTGTGTAACAGGAATGTAATTAGCAGAATAGTAAATATCAGTAAAGTAAATAAGGTAAAAATGATCAGATTACGGATAGTATTGCTTCGGGATTCGAATCAGCTTGGTACGTGATAATGTTAAGTTGACTAAATCAGTGGTATGACTACTACAAACTTGTGACCCGGGTCACCGTTGGAGGCTCGTCCTCACTACATTTGATTCATGAATTATATTCTTTAAATTAAAATAGTAGTGCCTCCCGTTAGGGACAACAGTTACCCTCAATCCATCGAATGGTCATCTTTGGGTTGATTTAAGACATCGGACTTAAAATGCTTTATATTAAAGTTAAATAGGTGATTATATTTTGTTCAACGAGGAGGCAGTGTAACAATGGGACCAAGTATAAAGACGTACCGTTCCCAACATGAGTTCACCAATTCTTGGTTGCATAATAAGCTCGTATAAAGACGTACGATCTTAGAAGTTTAAACCATGCCTTGGCTTATCAATCTTTGCTCGTATAAAGAAGTACGAGTTTCAAAGGAAGTTTGATTAAAAAGGGTTTTACATTCTTACTCTTTAAAATCAAGACACTCACAAATATAAAGACGGATTTAGACAATAATAAAAGCCCACCAACAGATGGTTTTTAAGAACGAATTAGTTAAAGACATAAGCATACCACTTCATTAATACGTTAAACATTAACATGCACCAAACATCATCTTCACCCTAGCAATACAATGAAGTTTTAGCCACGAATGGCCATAACGACTAGCGTAATGATGAGTTTCGTAGGCTCCCCTATTGTGGAACAAGGAGGAAGAGCCCTTCTACTCTCTACACTCTACTCTAACTACGAGAATGCTCTCTTCTTGAGTGTTCTTTTGGTCTAAATTGGTGTGTGGAAGGAAGAACTCAGACCTTCTATTTATAAGCCTCAAAATGTGTAATGCACGGCCGTGCAATGCGTTGCATGGTCGTGCAAAGGCCTAGGGAATCAAACAGGGTACAGCGGACACGGTACTGGGCCGTGGGAAGCAAGGGACCATGATGCACGACCGTGTATTGGGATGCACTGCCGTTGTAACACCCGAATATTTAAAACATAAATATTTACATATTGCGGAAAATAGGCCCATATTTTTCTTTTTAAATAAGAACTCATTTCACCCAAAATAACACCTTATATTATTTTACACCAACATTCACCCAATAATAATACTCATAAAACGCATCAGGGTTTTCTCATAAAATTTTGACATGACCCGTTGGTAAAATAAACTACCCTTACGAAGCATTAACATGTTTAGACACCAAATAAAACCAACCAAGTGACTAAAACATCCTCGGACACATCGACAAGTAATAAATCAATATGAAGTTTAAACTCCATGACACCAATATAAAACACAATGTAAATGAAAGACTTTACAAAATGACAATGCAAAATCATATGTCACGCCAACTCAAAATTTCCATCCCGTTGACCCGATCCCTCGACTTGATCACCAACGTCTTTCACCATCAAAAACTGTCACATGACATCACCCAACGGTTAGTCAACTCACAATTCAAGTATTTCTATAGTATTATCTCCGTAACAACATATACATGTACATATATAATTATGTGTTTATCACCCAACTCAATTAATTGGAAACGGCTTATTTATTCACTTATCTTTTAACTCAGGTTAAGCCACCTATTTGACCTTCCCGTTACTCCAGGATAAACGCCTTCAGTTAATCCCCCAAAGGTATGTAATCTAAGTCGATCCGCTTAATCCACATATCTTCACCACCTCCGTGTATAAACGTATCTACATACCTGCACATTACCAGCACCATAACTAATTAGCCGAAGCTAAGTGAGGACTCACATTCCACATATAATTTTTATAAATACGATTAAAATATATAAACTCGAAGCGTGTCAAGCTTCACCCCCGTGGCACGACTCCCACAACGGTTTAAAAGTCCGATGTATACCTCTTTGTTCTTTTATTCTCCCGATCCTAATGTTGGGTCGTTTCACCTTTGATATCCCTGTTAATACGAATTTAAAACACTACAAACACCATTAGTAGGTCAATTCACATCGTAAGAATTAAACAACATAATAGACCAACATTCATTGTGTTTCACACCACAACCCGTACGGTTAACAACTTGTTATTACCCCCGCCACTCACTCTTATTAATTTTGTAACATTAACCCGCCTTTGGTTTGTAAATCCACTTAAACACCACATATGGTAAAAGTATATTTAAACCGGGCTACAAACTTGTGACACCGTAATTACAACAAACCCCACGACTTCACCAAAATCTCACCATTTATTTATTCTAAATCAAGATATACCTCATCCCTAACTCATCTAGAGAGTTTTAAACACCTTAAGGTTTACCACTATATAAAAGACACCCCTAACAAGTTCTCGGTTAATCCCTAACGATTTTATAAATATTATAAAATTCGTGTTTAGCCTTAAGTGGCTGTAAAAGTTCAACATTTACACCCACTTACAATAGGTATTTCACCTCAACTAAAAATTATGAGTAAAGTAGACACATAGAGCTTTCCGTCGATGTATAATACACCTCAAACGGACATCCGATTAATTTACTATTAATATTTCAAAACCGGTTAAATTATGGAAATATGCTGAATTTTCAGCACTTGGGTCACTCGACCCATTACCAATTCGCACTCTTTTTTATGAGTATAAACCCTCAAAACGCCGTCAAAACAATACGTTATTGTTAAGTTAAACCATATTTAAGAATTTATATTAAACCACCTAAATCATAAGAATCCTAAGTCATCATTATGATTATTCTAATCGAACTCAAATTCGAGTCACTCTCCTTTGCCTGTAGGAAAGTTGTTGTTTTGTAACCTGTTTGATCCGTTGCCATTAGAGACTTGTTACACCTATCTTGACAACAATCAAACATGCAAACCATTAGAACACATAACCGGGATGTTAATCCCTTAAATACGTATGTATTAATCACCCACTCATAACATGTGTTCTAACCCACCATTCTTTAACATACAAATAATAAACGAGTTACCCCCACCCATGAGACCCGCCATCACTCATTTGACTCGTTATCACCCGTTCTTGTTCAACCACAAATATGGGTCAAAATCATCAATTCAACATACGTAATTTATGTTAACCTCATTCACCGTTAGCTTCACCCAAGCTTATGTTTATTATAAATCAAGTAAACATTATAAAACCTCCCAATTTCCACTATTTATTTAATTAGACATTTTATCGAACACCTTGTGGGCACGATCATGAATTCTTATTTTTAGTATCAAAGTAAACTTCCTTAATCCATCTCTTTAACAATTTTATTCCCTTCCTTACTTTCATAAGTTTAACTAAAACACATAATCAATATTTCACTTTATTAAGCTAAACATCATCATCTAGGTGAACACTCATAAATCTCAACATAGTTCACCTAAGATTTCACACCATACTTACCAAGTCAAGGAATCAACACCCAAACTATACCATGCAATTAAACCCATAACTCAAATGTTATAATCAAACATTCAAACACGTCTATTAAGGTTTTTATAAAGAAAACGAGTATTAGGACCCCTCAATTTGCGAGTTTTAGAACCACAATACCAAACCCTTAACTCATAGGTTTACTAACACAAAATCATAAAAATCTACTTACGTGAAGCCTTAGAAATCGAGAGGCTAGCATAATTGAGGCTTTATCTTCCAATTTTCAGATTCCATTGATGAAATTGCCCCTCCCCCTTCGTTCCTTGTTGATGTCGATACCACTAGGAGGTCATCGACCTCCCCACCCCCAAATTAAAGATCTTTTTTTAATTTGTTTTCTCTTTTAGTTGTTGTAATTTCCCCTTATTACCACATCAATTGATTTTAAGCAAGGTTAGTCCCTCCATTTTACAAACTTACAATTATGAAGTGTAAGTTTACATATTTCACCCCATCTACTATTTTAATCCCCCAACTTTCAAATCTCCATAATAACACTTAGTTACTTTAAGTTAGGTTAAGGCTATGATAATTAAATTATCAAGCATTTCTCTAACATATAAAAATCCTCATATATATTATTTTATAGTATTTATTTAATACTATTTCCACCAAAATAATTTCACTTTGATACCAGATATTTATTAAAAATATCTTTTAGATCATAATGAATTCGGAATGTTACCGCCGTGCATCCCCTTGTTTTCTCCCAGCTTTGTCTTTTAGCTGCTTGGTTGATTTTTGTTGACCAATTTTGACTTCTTGGGGGTCAATGCTCAGGAATGAATCTCCCAGAAGCTTGAATTCTTGGTGTTTTTGATAGGATTTTGCTTGATTTATATTTTCAACACCGAATAACCTGCAATTACAAAATATAAGTGTTTTAAACATAAATTGCAAGGTTATTATTCAATTAGTACCATAATGTGGGGATTATTATGTATGTAAAATATGTATACATGATGGCACATCATAACACACTATACTTAAACTTTGCTTGTCCTCAAGCAAACTCATGCACGATCACACCCATAACTAAAAAACTTTACAAGGGTAATGGAATTTCAACTAGTGTTGGAACTCTGGGATAACTCTTGAGTTGGTTATTCTATTTTTGTATTTTTCTTGTTTTAAGATGATTGAATCCATGACAAGCCTACTAGAACTTTGATTATGCAATAACTCCTCACTACTTACAATGTTCACTCAACTCTAGGGTTATGTAATGTAAGTGAAGTGGAACACTCAAGTTCGGATCGAATTATGCAATGGTGATAAGCTTGTATGCAATTCAAGTATCCACCAACTAACTAAGTAGTATGCATGAATCAAGAGCACTTTAAAGGGTTGTAATGTGGCTAAAGTAAAACTAAAGGTGAAAATGAAAATCTTTTTGATTTCTAGGGATTTTTTTAAGGGGTTTAAAGGGCTGCAGCTATCGCGAAACACTCAGCTACGACCTCATGGCTTAAAATAGAAAATACTAAAAGGTCCCTCTACAGTACTAAGATCATGAGGGTATAACTAATATGAGGGCTCTTTTATAGTCAGATTGCCAAGAATAAGATTTCTCATCAATGCTAACTCGTCCCTTATTGAGTAAAACACGTCGCTGCCTTTTCATATGGTTATTTCGGCTCGTAGCCTAATAGCGCCTACTTCGATCAGGTGTGTATACTCACTTTTGGAGTGAGTTTGATTATTGCTAAACTTTCCATCGTGGCTCTAGTTACCACACTTTCTACATTTATTGTATCTTTTGGCTCTTCTTTTGGCGGCACTTTTCTTACATCATTGGTTGCTTGAAAAATCTTTTCTCGGAGTTCGGTTGATAATTTAGGCTTTGCAAAATGAAGGCAGGAAAGCAAATTGAAATGAAAAGAATGCATGTCCAGTTCTTTAAGGTCTCCCGATAAAAAACCAAGATTGTCTCTTCTTTTTTATAAAGACAATTTCTTTGATAATCCTTTCTTCCTCAATTTCCTTGAAATAATGTTTCCATGAATTCCTTGTAGATAGTTCGGCTATTTCCTAAACATCCACTTTCTGTATATATTCCAAATCTTCTGAAGCGAAACACTCAGCTACGACCTCATGGCTTAAAATAGAAAATACTAAAAGGTCCCTCTACAGTACTAAGATCATGAGGGTATAACTAATATGAGGGCTCTTTTATAGTCAGATTGCCAAGAACAAGATTTCTCATCAATGCTAACTCGTCCCTTATTGAGTAAAACACGTCGCTGCCTTTTCATATGGTTCTTTCGGCTCGTAGCCTAATAGCGCCTACTTCGATCAGGTGTGTATACTCACTTTTGGAGTGAGTTTGATTATTGCTAAACTTTCCATCGTGGCTCTAGTTACCACACTTTCTACATTTATTGTATCTTTTGGCTCTTCTTTTGGCGGCACTTTTCTTACATCATTGGTTGCTTGAAAAATCTTTTCTCGGAGTTCGGTTGATAATTTAGGCTTTGCAAAATGAAGGCAGGAAAGCAAATTGAAATGAAAAGAATGCATGTCCAGTTCTTTAAGGTCTCCCGATAAAAAACCAAGATTGTCTCTTCTTTTTTATAAAGACAATTTCTTTGATAATCCTTTCTTCCTCAATTTCCTTGAAATAATGTTTCCATGAATTCCTTGTAGATAGTTCGGCTATTTCCTAAACATCCACTTTCTGTATATATTCCAAATCTTCTGAAGCGAAACACTCAGCTACGACCTCATGGCTTAAAATAGAAAATACTAAAAGGTCCCTCTACAGTACTAAGATTATGAGGGTATAACTAATATGAGGGCTCTTTTATAGTCAGATTGCCAAGAACAAGATTTCTCATCAATGCTAACTCGTCCCTTATTGAGTAAAACACGTCGCTGCCTTTTCATATGGTTATTTCGGCTCGTAGCCTAATAGCGCCTACTTCGATCAGGTGTGTATACTCACTTTTGGAGTGAGTTTGATTATTGCTAAACTTTCCATCGTGGCTCTAGTTACCACACTTTCTACATTTATTGTATCTTTTGGCTCTTCTTTTGGCGGCACTTTTCTTACATCATTGGTTGCTTGAAAAATCTTTTCTCGGAGTTCGGTTGATAATTTAGGTTTTGCAAAATGAAGGCAGGAAAGCAAATTGAAATGAAAAGAATGCATGTCCAGTTCTTTAAGGTCTCCCGATAAAAAACCAAGATTGTCTCTTCTTTTTTAATAAGACAATTTCTTTGATAATCCTTTCTTCCTCAATTTCCTTGAAATAATGTTTCCATGAATTCCTTGTAGATAGTTCGGCTATTTCCTAAACATCCACTTTCTGTATATATTCCAAATCTTCTGAGTAGAGCAGATTCTTTCTAAAACCGTCTTGGTGATAGTGAACTTGAAATGACAATGTAGGATAATTTTTCCATTTTGAAGACGGTCAGCCAATAACTGGTGTTTGCGAAAAGCTAATTGGTTGATAAGTGTGGGTAATATAAAAGAAAAGGCTAAGGCTAAGGCTCATTGGGCTATCTAGGCGGATAATATTTTTGTGATTTTTGGATAATAAGGGTAATAAAGTCGTAATACTTTCACTAGTTCATGGTCTTGATATGTATAAGTCATACAAGTTCTAGTTATGCATAGAATTCAAACGAATAAATACTAAATATACCAAACGAAAGAGCATGCAACAATATTGCTAATAATGCTCGTGAAAAGACTTAGATTATTCTTACATGGAAACGAATGAGATAGGGTTTAGTGATTTGTTATGCATAATTTCCATTGTTTCTACTTGCCATGTCTTCATTTTATTTAAATAGATGCAAACTCCAAGAGGTTTTGGTTTTTAGGGTTTAAAACTTTTGAAAAATTTCGAGTTTTCTAAAAGGGTAAGTTTTAGTCAAATGGGTAGAAAATCACAAGTTAAATTTTACTGCTTTGAGGTTACAAACAGTCCTGAATCTCTAATTCCCCACCCCTCACTTAAAACCGTGCATTGCCCTCAATGTACAAATGCATGTAATGGAATGCTATGCAGGAATTAAAATGATAGAGTTTTAAGGGAAAAGAAACTGGTACTCCCCCGGTCAATTCGGTGTATAACCTAATGCCAAAACTTATTATTGCTGTCAGGCTGTGCCTATCAGCTACATGTCAACTTGTTGCTTTAAAGACTTCATCTAATTTCTCAGAAATTTGATGTGGATTGCGGCTCCAGGCTCGTAGAGTTGGAGTGTAACTCCTCAAAGTAAAGAGATGATCTGGTAATGTTATTCTACCTGAAACATAAAAGAAAACATAAAAGCATACAAGGAAAATAAAAGATAGTAGTTAAGCTAATAAGGTCCTAGTATCGAGGAGGCATACATGGGGGCTGAAATAATTAGAAACTTAAATTTGGAGAAACCAAACCTAAGGTCCATGCTTTCTGCCGTATGCACCAAATTCTCAATTTATTTACGATCATCGGGTTGCCTCCTGGAAGCGCTACATTTCTTTAAGGGTCTTTAGCCCGACCCGTACGTGTTGCATCAATCTTTCTTCAAGTGGGGGTAAACAGCCTCCCCTGTGTTTCCCATTTCTTCGTTCAAGTTGTTCATCTTTGGTAGTTTATCCAAATACGCATCGATCCAATTAGTGTTATCAAGATCTTTGGTAAGGTCTATCGTCTTAGGATCTGGTTTCTTTGGTTTGGTAAGATCTGGTGCTTTTCCTTTTTTCAATTCCCTTGCTTTCTGTATTTGGTAGTCGAGATTGGAGTCGATAAATTGGGAAATTTCAAGAGGATCACTTGACATGCATTCATATATCCTCCGATGTTGTATGTTACTGATTGCTTTCCGATACAAAGTGTTAGAATTCCTTCATCCATGTCAATGACGGCTATTACAGTTGCTAAAAATGGACGTCCCAAGATTAATGGTACGGGAAAGTCGGGTCCCATTTTTAAAACCATGAAGTCAGCAGGGAAGACAAACTTGCCAACTTTTACCAATAAGTTCTCAATGAAACCTGTAGGTGTTTTAACCGATCCATCCGCGAGTTCAACGGCCGTGCATCCCCTTGTTTTCTCCCAGATTTGTCTTTTGGCTGCTTGGTTGACTTTTGTTGACCAATTTTAACTTCTTGGGGGTTCATGCTCAAGAATGAATCTTCTAGAAGCTTGAATTCTTGGTGTTTTTGATAGGATTTAGCTTGATTTATATTTCAACACCAAATAACCTGCATTTACAAAATATAAGTGTTTTAAGCATAAATTGCAAGGTTATTATTTAATTAGTACCATAATGTGGGGATTATTATGTATGTAAATTATGTATAAATGATGGCACATCACTGTGCTACACTCGATAGGTACACTTGCCTGTCAGTGTGGTTTAGTTCATAGGTATTCCTTTTATTACTTAGGAGTCTAAGTTAGATTTTGTTAGTTTTTATATTGATCGTCTCGACATCAATTTTTTGGCGCCGTTGCCGGGGACACTTGGCAATAGCAATATTAACTCTGATTAGTTCTTTGTTTGATAGTTGGTTTATTTTGTTTTCTATGAGTCTTGTTTGTGTGCTTACTTATGTGTCTAAACTAGGATCGAGTCTTTCTGTCTTTGAGTCTTTTGTTCATCTCTTTTCTTGTGTGTTTCTGTTTATACACCATACTCGCTCCTAGGGATCACCACCGTATTCAGCTTTCTTAGAGCCCGAGCGAGAGCTTCACGAGCACACCCGCGACTTCCGAGAGCGTTTGAAAGAGCTGTGCAAAAACCAGGTACGTCTTATTAGCCTAATTAAATTTCCTAAAATGGGCGACGCTGATCCACCAGTGAGGCGTACCGTACACCAGAGAGCCAGTGATGGGATCACTGAGGCAAGATCTTCGATCACACGCCTCACTGTTCCGAACACAAATTCTTGGCAGATCCCATCACATGTCATGAGTACGATCACTCATGCCATGCAATTTCATGGCCTCGAGGATGAGGAGTCACCCGGACACTTGTCCCTTTTCGTTCGTATATGTGACACCTTTAATATTACGGGTGTGTCTAAGGACGCCATCTACTTGCGTCTTTTCCTATTTTCGCTATCTTGGGGTGCATCCACTTGGCTTGACACCCTCCCGGACAACTCTATTACCACTTGGGAGGATCTTCAAGCCAAGTACTATAAGAATTAGTATCCAACTTCCAAGGCCGCTCGCCTAAGGGATCAAATCCACTCCTTCTGGATGGATCTCGATGAGCCTTATCACATGGCCTGGGAGCGGTTCAACAAGTTGTTGAGCCGATGTCCCCAACATGGCCTGTCAGAATGGGAGATAGTGGAGAAATTCTATAATGGCCTTACGTTCAAGAAGCAACAAATATTCAATACAGCCGCGGGAGGCCATATCATGGAGATACTCGAGCCCGCTGAGTGTGAGGATATGTTTGAGTGCTTCGCTCAAGATGAATATCAGTATCCATCTACTAGGACTTCCATTCCTAGTGCTAGAGCATCCACCTCATCTCCTAGAGATGTGCATCAGGTCACTCCTGATTCTAGCGTGGCTGCTGCACTCGTCGCTATGGCAAACGAGATAAAAGAGCTGAAGCTAAGTGCTCAAAGGTGTGAAGTATGCAGGGGAGGCCACGACACCCGAGATTGTCCCGTCAGTCATCCAGAGCATGTGAGCTTTGCTGGCAACCAGTAACAGAACCGAGGGGGTATAACAACTATAACAATTCTTTTGGCTCGGGATGGGTTTAATTGTCACCAGCATCAGCAAGGAGGAGGAGAAGCAAGAGCTAATTCTAGAAGAAGTGTTAACACTAGGAAGATTGAGGAGATGATAGAGAACTAGACACAGATGCGTGCCCATTTAGTGTAGAGGGATATAGATGCTAGGCAGAGACTGGATGTCCATGCCACTTTATTGAAGAATCAGCAGTCAACATTCCAAGATCTGTAACACACGGTGGAGGACATCGCTAAGAGTCTAAAGGATCAACAAGGAGGTCCATCTTCAGGCTCCAGAGCTTCAGTGATGACCGTGCCAGTTAGGAGTGAGAAGGAGGAAGAGGTTGCAGAGGATTCCTCCCACGTCATTGACCATCACATTCCGTCGCCTGAGGAGGTTAAGAATATAGATTGGAGAGCTTGATTGATTGAGATCGATGCCAAGATAGCCGAGGAGTAGGTGGACGAGGAAGTAGAAGTTAAGATGCCTGCCGGGAAGCCAGAGAAGAAGAAGAAGGGGTGGAGATGAAGACACCCGAGATTGACGTGAGCCTTATTCCCTATCGAGCTCGCTTGTTGCCACATAAACATGCTAGGGAATACGATCACTTCTTGAATATCTTTAAACAACTAAAGGTCAATCTCCCACTCATGAGACCCTCCAGCACATGCCAAAGTATGACAAATTCCTCAGAGATCTTCTTTCCAACAAAAGAAGTTGGGGGAGGTCTCTAAAGTCTCACTTAGTGAGCAATGCTCTGCGGTGGTGCAGAACAAACTACCTAAGAAATTGGGAGATTCGGGTCGTTTCACGATCCCATGTCTCCTAAGCAGTTTGCCCATTCACCACGCATTGGCCGATCTAGGTGCTAGCATAAATCTGATGCCATATTCCATATATATGCAGCTAGACCTAGGTGAACCTTAGCCGACGCGCATGAGCATCTCCTTGGCTGACCGTTCTGTCAAGTATCCATGGGGAATTATGGAGAATCTGTTAGTAAAAGTAGGCAAATTTGTATTCCCCGTGGATGTTGTTACTCTAGACATGGAAGCGGATGATAGAGTCCCACTCATCCTCGGGCGCCCATTCTTGCGCACCGCCAAGGCATTGATCGATGTCTTTACCGGAAAACTCACACTTCGTGTGGGGGATGTGTCGATCACCTTTGATGCTACACAGTCCATGAATGCTTGATGCCTTCATGGACTACCATCAGGACTCTAATCCATGTATGATAGAAGTAGGTGAATCCACCCCGAATTTAGAAGAACCATCTGATTGGGCGGTAGAATTGGAGAGATTGTTTGATGAACGAGATGAATACGACGATGAGGTGCCTGATGATCTGCTAGAGATTATGGCAAAGCTAGATGAGATCATAGGCAAAACCTCAAGTGTTGGGAAGTTGGTCGAGAGTGTAGAGGATCCCGGAGATCCTGGTGAAGGTTTAAGGGTCACATTGTTAGAAATACCCATACCCGAGCCCTCGTCTAATAGTTTTATGCGTTCTGAGAAGGGGAGTGTTGAACCACGTCCTTGTTCTAGGTCCCCTAAGTCTAGACCACCCTGTAAGAGAAATTCTATAATGGCCTCACCTTCAAGACGCAACAAATATTCAATACAGCTGCGGGAGGCCATATCATGGAGAGACTCGAGCCCGCTGAGTGCGAGGATATGTTCGAGTGCTTCGCTCAAGCCGAATAGTAGTATCCATCTACTAGGACTTCCATTCCTAGTGCTAGAGCATCCACCTCATCTCCTAGAGGTGTGCATCAGGTCACTCCTTATTCTAGCGTGGCTGCAGCACTCGCCGTTATGGCAAACGAGATAAAAGAGCTGAAGCTCAGTGCTCAATGGTGTGAAGTGTGCATGGTAGGACACGACACCCGAGATTGTCCCATCAGTCATCCAGAGCATGTGAGCTTTGTTGGAAACCAGTACCAGAACCGAGGGTATAACAACTATAATAATTCTTTTGGCTCGGGATGGAGATCTGGAAATAACTCGCCTGGGTTTAATGGTCGCCAGCATCAGCAGGGAGAAGGAGAAGCAGGAGCTAACTCGGGAAGCAGTATTAACACTAGAAAGATTGAGGAGATGATAGAGAACCAGACACAAATGCGTGCCCATTTAGTGAGGGACATAGATGATAGACAGAGACTGGATGACCATGACACTTTATTGAAGAATCAACAGTCAACATTCTAGGATCTGTAACACACGGTGGAGGACATCGCTAAGAGTCTAAAGGATCGACAATGAGGTCCATCTTCAGGCTCCAGAGCTTCAGTGATGGCCGTGTCAGTTAGGAGTGAGAAGGAGGAAGAGGTTGCAGAGGATTCCTCCCACATCATTGACCATCACATTTCGTCGCCCGAGGAGGTTAAGAATATAGATTGGAGAGCTTGATTCGTTGAGATCGATGCCAAGATGGCAGAGGAGCAGGTGGACGAGGAAGTAGTAGTTAAGATGCATGCCGGGAAGGCAGAGAAGAAGAAGAAGGGGGTGGAGATGAAGACCCCCGAGATTGACATGAGCCTTATTCCCTACCCAGCTCGCTTATTGCCACATAAACAATCTAGGGAATACGGTCACTTCTGGAATGTCTTTAAACAGATTAAGGTCAATCTCCCACTCATAGAGACCCTCCAGCACATGCCAAAGTATGGCAAATTCCTCAGAGATCTTCTTTCCAACAAAAGAAGCTGGAGGAGGTCTCTAAAGTCTCACTTAGTGAGCAATGCTCTACGGTGGTGCAGAACAAACTACCTGAGAAATTGGGAGATTTGGGTCATTTCACGATCCCATGTCTCCTAGGCAGTTTGCCCATGCACCACGCGTTGGCCGATCTAGGTGCTAGCATAAATTTGATGCCATATTCCATATATAAGCAGCTAGACCTAGGTGAACCTTAGTCGACGCGCATGAGCATCTCCTTGGCTGACCGTTTAGTTAAGTATCCACAAGGAATTATGGAGAATATTTTAGTAAAAGTAGGCAAATTTGTATTCCCCGTGGATTTCGTTACTCTAGACATGGAAGCGAATGATAGAGTCTCACTCATCCTCAGGCGCCCATTCTTGTTTACCGCCAAGGCATTGATCGATGTCTTTGACGGAAAACTCACACTTCGTGTGGGGGATGTGTCGATCAATTTTGATGCTACACAGTCCATGAATGCTTGATGCCTTCATGGACTACCATCAGGACTCTAACCCATGTAATATAGAAGTAGGTGAATCCGCCCCTAATTTAGAAGAACCATCTGATTGGGTGGTAGAGTTGGAGAGATTGTTAGATGAACCAGATGAATACGACGATGAGGTGCCTGATGATCTGCTGGAGATGATGGCAGAGCTAGATGAGATCATAGACAAAACCTCAAGTGTTGGGAAGTTGGTCGAGAGTGTAGAGGAACCCGAAGATTATGGTGAAGGTTTAGGTGTCACATTGTTAGAAATACCCATACTCGAGCCCTTGTCCAACAGTGTTATGCATTCTGAGAAGGGGAGTGTTAAACCAAGTCCTAGTTCTAGGTCCCCTAAGTCTAGACCACCTTGTAAGAGAAATTCTATAATGGGCTTACCTTCAAGAAGCAACAAATATTCAATACAACTGTGAGAAGGGGAGTGTTGAACCAAGAGACTCGAGCCCGCTGAGTGCGAGGATATGTTCGAGTGCTTCGCTCAATCCGAATAACAGTATCTATCTACTAGGACTTCCATTCCTAGTGCTAGAGCATCCACCTCATCTCCTAGAGGTGTGCATCAGGTCACTTCTGATTCTAGCGTGGCTGCTGCACTCGCCGCTAAGGCAAACGAGATAAAAGAGCTGAAGCTCAGTGCTCAACGGTGTGAAGTGTGCAGGGTAGACCACGACACCCGAGATTGTCCCATCAGTCATCCAGAGCATGTGAGCTTTGCTGGAAAACAGTACCAGAACCGAGGGTATAAGAACTATAACAATTCTTTTGGCTCGAGTTGGAGATCTGGAAATAACCCGCCTGGGTTTAATGGTCACCAGCATCAGCAGGGAGGAGGAGAAGCAGGAGCTAACTCGGGAAGCGGTGTTAACACTAGGAAGATTAAGGAGATGATAGAGAACCAGACACAGATGCGTTCCCATTTAGTGTAGAGGGACATAGATGTTAGGCAGAGACTGGATGACCATGACACTTTATTGAAGAATCAGCAGTCAACATTCCAGGATCTGTAACACACGATGGAGGACATCGCTAAGAGTCTAAAGGATCGACAAGGAGGTCCATCTTCAGGTTCCAGAGCTTCAGTGATGGCCGTGTCAGTTAGGAGTGAGAAGGAGGAAGGGGTTGCAGAGGATTCCTCCCATGTCATTGACCATCACATTCCGTCGCCTGAGGAGGTTAAGAATATAGTATGGAGAGCTTGATTCATTGAGATCGATGCCAAGATGGTCGATGAGCAGGTGGACGAGGAAGTAGTAGTTAAGATGCCTGCCGGGAAGGCAGAGAAGAAGAAGAAGGGGGCGGAGATGAAGACCCCCGAGATTGACTTGAGCCTTATTCCCTACCCAGCTCGCTTTTTGCCACATAAACATTCTAGGGAATACGGTCACTTCTTGAATATCTTTAAATAGCTTAAGATCAATCTCCCACTCATAGAGACCCTCCAGCACATGCCAAAGTATGGCAAATTCCTCAGAGATCTTCTTTCCAACAAAAGAAGTTGGAGGAGTTCTCTAAAGTCTCACTTAGTGAGCAATGCTCTGCGGTGGTGCAGAACAAACTACCTGTAAAATTGGGAGATTCGGGTCGTTTCACGATCCCATGTCTCCTAGGCAGTTTGCTCATGCACCACGCGTTGGCCGATCTAGGTGCTAGCATAAATCTGATGCCGTATTCCATATATAAGCAGCTAGACCTAGGTGAACCTTAGCCGACGCGCATGAGCATCTCCTTGGCTGACCGTTCAGTCAAGTATCCACGGGGAATTGTGGAGAATCTGTTTGTAAAAGTAGGCAAATTTGTATTCCCCGTGGATGTTGTTACTCTAGACATGGAAGCGGATGATAGAGTCCCACACATCCTCGGGCGCCCATTCTTGCGCACCGCCAAGGCATTAATCGATGTCTTTGACGGAAAACTCACACTTCGTGTAGGGGATGTGTCGATCACTTTTGATGCTACACAGTCCATGAATGCTTGATGCCTTCATGGAATACCATCAGGACTCTAATCCATGAAAGATAGAAGTAGGTGAATCCGCCCCTATTTTAGAAGAACCATCTGATTGGGCGGTAGAGTTGGAGAGATTGTTAGATGAACTAGATGAATACAACGATGAGGTGCCTGATGATCTGCTGGAGATGATGGCAGAGCTAGATGAGATTATAAGTAAAACCTCAAGCGTTGGGAAGTTGGTCGAGAGTGTAGAGGATCCCGGAGATCCTGGTGAAGGTTTAGGGGTCACATTGTTAGAAATACCCATACCCGAGCCCTTGTCCAACAGTGTTATGCATTGTGAGAAGGGGAGTGTTGATCCAAGTCCTAGTTCTAGGTCCCCTAAGTCTAGACCACCCTGTAAGAGAACTCGTGAGTTGAGAGATATATTTGAGTTAAATAGAGTGCAAACCCCAAGTGTGGGGACGCGAGGGGTGACAATTCACTTGGTTATTTATTGCATTTTATTTTCGGACAAGGTAGATATAAGTTGTGGTGGAAAGACAGGGGTGATAGATACAAGGGTTATACGGTGTTAGTGTGGTTATTGTTGATTTGGAGTACCGGGAGGCCGCGTAGGATGAAGGCGGTTCCGGTTAGTATCAAGGACCACTATAAGAAAATGGAGCAAATGCAACCCCGGCAAAATGTTGCATTAGGTCTTGAAAAGGTTGCATTAGGCCTAATGCAACCTTTTATTAGGAGCTGCATTAGAAGCAGTTGCATTAGACCTAATACAACCTTTTCAAGATCTTTTGCAACATTTTTTGAAAGTGTTGCATTTACTATTCAAATGTAACTTTTTTACTACGCAACCTTTTTACTTTCTAATGTAACTTTTTTACTTTGAAATGCAACCTTTTTACACTAAAATGCAACTTTTTTTTATTTAAATGCAACCTTTATTATTGTTTAGTTACAAAAATGCAACTTTTTTCTAGACTTAATGCAACCTTTATTACGTTTATAATAGAATAAATACAACTTTTTTAACAGTAAATGCAACATTTTTACAAATTTTAGTTACAGCAAATGCAACTTTTTTTACACTCAAATACAACTTTGTAACATAAATTCAGTTGTTATTAATTAATGTTCATCAATCACCATTACGAAAAAACAATGACAAAACATTTATAATTGATATTGAAATGGTGTAATTCAACATGCTTGTCCAAAATCAAATAACAATATAGTCAACACAAAGTGTCAGTTACAATAATAAACAAAAACAAAAACGTTCTACTCTTCTCGATCTATAAATGGTAGTTGTTTCATAACTTTACGCATGATAGCTTCAAAGTTTTGTCGCTGGCCGTCAATCTCTTTTCGCATAGCTTCGAGCTCGACTTTTTTTCTTTCACGATCCTTTTCAAATTTTTTGTGCATTTCCGGCAACTATTTTTTCTCAACTTCAACGTTTGCTTTTAATGATTTCATCAGCCCCTCCAAAATCATGTATGATGTGCAAGCACTATATGCTTTTATGAATATATTTGTAACGCCTCTACCATAAAGTCGGCGATATCCATAGCTCTCTTTGTTCATTACAACCAGAAAAGGATGTACCGTAGCGTTGTCATCCTCTATAGGCTTGTAGTTCTTCATTTGTCATGCAATATTAACAATAATGACATACGATCATAAATGTTGTAATTTTCCGATGTTCATATATGAGTTTGTCTTGATATATTGGTAAATGAATGTAGATACGGGTGACTTTATATTTAATGTATGCTAGTATGCACAAATCAAGTTAAACAATGCTACTTTTTACCTGTTTTAATGGCTTAAACTCTATCTCTGATGGTGGCAAAGCCTAAACAAATTGAGAACAAAGAATAGAAAAGGCATTAAGTGATACAAAATCAATGAAACAACCTTTCTAAACTTGCAACAAAAATATCACCAAAATGTAATGACATATCTATATGTTCTTTGTAGTGCTCAGGCCTCCGGTGCATTTAGATGCCTATTGGGCTTTTCACACATAGATCACCTCATGTGCACAAATCTGACTATATTTAACAAAATCACAAACCTCATACATGAATGGGCCATGTATTGTGTCGAAATCACGTGTTCCAATATCAACTAGAGTTCTTCGCCTAAAAGATAGAAACGTATCAACCCAAGAAAGTATCTTAAACGATAATTTATACACATATATACATATATATGCATGGATCTTGCACACTACAGTTGGCAATGAAAGTAAAATCTATATATTACCTACATATAGCTTATGAAGCTTATCTTGGAGATAAATAAAGCTGTTATATCTCGCCTCATCGAAAGTTATACCTCTCGAAACAGCATAAACAACATACAGACATATCAAAGATGTCTGTAATAAAATAAACAAAACGAATATTATCTACCAAATATATGAAAATGAAGAGCTCTTGATGCTTTAAACAAACATAGCACACAAGTGTTGGTTTATGAGATTACCTCAGGCTTTACATGCATTTTCAGTATAGACTCCTTACCAATACCAGCAAGTTTGTAATTAGTTACAGAATCAACGCCACAAAATATGCGCAGTTACTGAACAAGTCCCTCAAGATAAAGCAAATCATATCTTCCTTTAAATGAGAATAACAATTACACCAAAACAATAACAGAAATATGATTGATAGTGATGTGGTGTACTTTAACATACTTGTCCAACTCAAAAGAACAAAAGAGTCACCACGAAGTGTCAATTAAAATCATAAACAATAATGAAAACATTATACTCATGTTAGAAACTCTCAATCTCCAACAGGTAGTTCCATAACCTTTCTCATCATAGATTTCAAGTTTTCTCGTTGGTTGTCCATATTTTTTCGCATAGCTTTTAACTTGGCATCATATTTTTTCAAATGCAAAACGAAGAGGAAAGAAAAGCTCTGCGTTTTTTTTTTCTTTGAAAAAGAATTCTCTACATTATATTGGAAATAAATATTTTCATACACATATACAAAATGTTATATGAAATACATGTTCGGAGGTGTACAAAAGCTTAAGTGTTTTGAAATGATTTTTCAACATGACAAGTTTATCTAATTCAATGGTGAATGATAAACATAAATCTATCATGTATAACTTACAAAAATATAGAATTCGTAGGTCAACCCATTGTTTCTACTTTGAAGGATGAAGGAAAAAAAAGAGACACAAAACTAACATATTGTTAGCAATAATAATAAATGGATCAAAAGTTGTCCAAAAAAGAAAACTAACCAGATAAAAGAAGAACTAAACCTGGCATGGCACTAAGCTCAATGACATGCAGCTTTGATGTAACTTGTCCAACATTAGAGCTTTTGGTTGCAAAATAAATAAGAATAGTAGGATTTTTATTTCCTGGACCTGTTTAAAATGTATAAATATGTGATCAATTATATGCAACTATCTAAAAGATAGAAATAAATATAAAGAAACTATATTTTTTCAGTTATAATAACAAATAAAACATAAGTACTTTGAAGGAGGCAAATGATGTTGCATGCGCTTCAAGAGCTAGACTTGTCTAGCACGATTGGTCCATCTTCGGGGCTGAGAAAAACAACCAATATTTCCATCAATGCCTAAAAAGAATTTTAGAACATAATGAATAAAATGGAAGATGGAAAAAAAAGACATTAACTTAGGTCAAAAAGAAAAAAAAAATACATACATAAGATTAGGTTGAGCATTAACATGCATGATGGCCGACAGGGAATAAGCAAGAGTCTTTCCGTATCTTGTTTCAGCAATTTCATTTAACTTCCAATTTACTGCATTAAGATGACCCGTTGACCCATTAGCAGGTTTTACTCACTAGAATTACTTAGACCCGTGCCAATTTTATTGGATTAGTCTGACCCGTTAACCCATTAATTGGTTTCATGCACTAAAATTAATTTGAATAGTTGACCCATATATTGAACTGCCAATTTATCGAGTGTTTGAGTTATAGTTTAATATATATATATATATATATATACTAGCTTAGACCCCGTGTAATACACACGGGATGAAAAATATCAATACATAAATTTCTCAAATTTTATTTACGTATTTTACAGGTGTAAAAATGTATTACTATACATATACCAATGATAGAAAACAAAATTCAAAATATGTAAAAAATAATATACAATTGGGTTTTGAAAATACCATAATTACTATTTAAAATAATTTGACTTTCATTTACTATATAATTGAAAATAAAAGTTAAATAATTAGATTTCAAAGTTTTTTATTATAAAGGATAATTTAAAATAAATGTGTTTTATTAGTATAATTAGTAATTTATTAAAAGATATGGGTGCATTTAATAAGAGAGAGACGGGAAAAAAATGATGAAATTGAATATGGTGACGACACGTGGCACATAAAAACCTTTATTTATTATATAGTATAGATATAGATATAATAAAAACAAAAATAAGAAAAAACACATGCTTCCTATTTTTTCCATTTTCATTCTGAGATGGGTTGACCCTCTCTTCCACTTAACAACTTTGTTTTTCTTTGCAATTCAAGTTCCAACAGCATCAGCAATCTCCTGATCCAACAGCAAACTGTTGAAACAACAGCAGCAACATAAACCTCCTGCTACATTTGTTGGGTTAATCTGGTTGTTCGCGGATCACACGGGTCGGGATCTGAACCGGGTCAGCAGCTCAATTGGGTCTGCAGTTTGTTTTAATTAGCATGCGTTTAATTATTGTATTGATTGAGTCATGCAAAGAGTCTTAGTCTTCCTGTTTAATCGGAAGTTTTAAAGATGGGTTAGTTTTTCCTATTTAATCTCTTGTAACTCTTTATTGTAAAGGTGGGTTTTTCAAGTAGTAAATTAGATCTCCTCTATACGTAAATTGTGTGTGTAGTGTGTGTGTTTGGAGGGGCCTGAACCTTCAACATTATATAGGGATGCATTTTATGTGGATGTTTGGCAAATTTAACAGTAAGCTAGAGTTTTGAGTTGTAGTTAATATATATTTCGATTCAGTATAAACTACCCTATTTAAAATAATGGAAAACTTCATCAAATAGTAACCAAGTTTCTCAAGTGTTCCATTTAAATAGCTCAAAGTTTTTTTGTCCATTTAAAGTCACTTAACTTTCAGTAGGTGTTCCAATCCTATGTAATATTTTTATAAATGTTTAATTTTTTTAAAATTGAATGAGACAAATGAAATATATATGAATATTAATTACCAACAAGTGAAATTTATATTCCAATTAATCTAAAATTGTAGGTAATAGTGAAGAAAAAAATTCACCGAATAATAAACAACTTTCAAAATTGTTATATTTAAGTCGAATTGAAAAAAAATAATTGATAAATAGTAAACAAGATTCATATATGTTTCATTTGCCTCATTCAATTTAAAAAAAAATTTAAACATTTATAAAAATATTACATAGGATTGGAACACTTACTGAAAGTTGAGTGACTTTAAAGAGACAAAAAAAACTTTGAGTTATTTAAATTGAACACTTGAGAAACTTGGTTACTATTGTGTAAAGTTACCACTTAAAATAAATTAAAAACTCATAAAACTCATAATCAAATTGATAACATCACCTTCTTTGATTAAACAGTTGACTCCCTCAAAAGTCAAAATACATCTCATGTCAAATGTCAATTGTACACCAAATATAACAATAACACAGACTATAACTCATAATGGCCAGATGCAACCGTCTGTTACATATTTGCATGATGTTCAAAAATCTGCAATAACACAGACTATACTACCTTGTAGTTACTAACACATATATACATCAACTTTGTTATGAACAAATACAACAACAATTATTACTGCAGAAACACAAGACTAAAAACCAAAACGGGTTTAGGTAACGAGTGAAAACTGGTTTGGGGTAAAAATGGTAACGTGTCAAAATGAGTTCGGGCCAAAATGAGTTCGGGTCAAAATGGTAACAGGTCAAAATGGTACAGGCTAAAGAAGTCAATAAGCAACCAAATACCATCCATTTAGCAAACAACTTTTTTTTATCAATTCTGAAGTTCGAATTCTGATGATGGGGATGAAGGATTTAAGAGCACCATGAAGAAACATATAATTACATATGCTGAATTTTACTGCAAGAAACTTGAATTCGCATTGAAGATGATGATTAGATGTAATTGATGTTGGATATGATGATGATCGATCAAGTATTGAAAGCCTGTTGTATCGTTGTTTAAAATTAAACCATCCTAAAAAATGTAGGTATAAATTACCCTTAATTGGTTTATTGTTATTTATTGTTTTGTATATTTTTAGTTGATATTGGAACAACAATTGTATATTGCAACATGGTTAGTACTCTAACCCATTAAGCATCAGATCGCAAGTTCGAATTTTGAATCTTGCTCATGGTATTATTTTTTTTTCTTCTAATTCTACTCTTTGTCTTAAGCCAAGGGCATATGTTTTCATAATACAATTTGGAAGCCTAAATTTTAAGGTAATAAATTCTTTTAAAAATAAGCTTCAATAATTATAAATTATTTTAAACCAGTTTTTTAACTAATTAGTCGTTGTTGAGATTAATTTTATTTTTGAGATAACTTTGTGTAATAAAATCATTGTAAATAGACAACTTTTCTATTGTAATACACATAACAAGCCCGAACAACACGGTACCGGTATTCATTATTATGGTTTTTAGTTTCAATATGAGTCGGTTTTGGAATTTTCTATATGTATCGCATAAGTTTTATTGAAATTTGCAACCTTACTAATAAAAGTTGCAAATTTCTATAAAATTGGCAACCTTTCAAGAAAAAGGTTACAATTTTTAGTAAAACTTGTAACTTTTAAATAAAAAGGTTGTATTTTCAATAAAATTTTTCAACTTTTTAGGAAAAAGGTTGCATTAGATCTTTGAATGTAACCTTTATGTTGCACGAAGTTGCATTAGTTTCAAATGTAACAGGACTGAAAAATGGTTGTATCTAAAAGGTTGCATTAGCCTTATTTTCTAGTAGTGGACAAGCCTCTTAATAGGCTTGCTTGAATCTCGGGCAAGTGCCCGGGATGTATTGTTTGTATGCATTTCTTTGGTTGAGTCCGTGTCTTTTATGTGTCTTTCGGTTTTGTGTGTGTCATATCTTGCAGGGATTCACGCTCGATTCAATGAGAAAAAAATCATCAGGAATGAAGTTCCAGGTATTTCCACATTAATGTTTATGCATTGAATGGGTTTTTAAGGAATTTGGGTGAAGAATGATTTTTAAGGGGTCTAAAATTTTCTACGTATAAAAAATTGAAAATTTTCATAACTTTCTCTCACTAAGGCTCTCTCGCGGTACGCGAGATTTGAAGAGGAATCCCTCAAGGTACGCGAGGGATGGCTAGTTTGGCCGGCTTAAGTTTAAACTCCCCGCGGTACGCGAGGAGTCATCTCTTCTCCTTCGCGGTACGCGGGGGTACCCTGCCTTGCCCTTTTTCCTTTGTTTCCCCATGGTTTGTTCATCCACCGATCATCACTCACCATCATCATAACCATTACCATCATACCACCTACCATTCTCCACTATCATCGTCTCTCATATATCATCCATCATCATATCATTTACTGACCACCGACCATGGGGAACTTTGAAAACTGTTGGAAAAAGAATTTGTAACTGTAGCAGAAACTCTAAGCGAATATGTAGCGAACATGTTAAGTTCGCCTAAGGGAATGTTTAGGCGAACTTACTAAGTTCGCCTATAGAGTTATGGGCGAACTTGTTAAATTCACCTGTAGACTTAGTTTGCCTATAAATAGGACATTAAGTTGTTCATTTGTAGTAAGCAATGTTAGAGATAGCATACACAGAGAGGGAGTGATTCCTTATGTGAAGTGAGTCTCAATCCCTAGGTAGAGCTCACCTAGGGATTGCAATTGGAGCTTAAACGTAGAGATGTACACTTCTTCGGTATTGTAATCTGTGATGACGACTTCGTTATCGATTATATATACGATTGATTATGTTTCATCTCTGTTCTATGTGCGTGTTTTATTCACTTCGTGCTTCCGTCTCAATGCGAATCATCGAGTAATGTGTTTGATCGTGGTTATTCTAGTCGTTAGAAGACGCCACAGGCACTTTCAGAAACCAGTTCGTAACCGATGATTTACCTTGCTATGGCGTTCATGTCTATTTTTTTGCCACACATCGGGTACATCTCCTTGCATTCTATCCATAGTCTCAGTTTGAGTCGGTGAGTCTTTAATTTTTAATTTCAGTCAGTTTAATGTTGCGGGTTTGTAGTGAGGTTTATTTTGTAGGTATTGTTCGTCCTGTCCGTACTCAATCTCAATTCGGGTGGGATCGATGCTCATATTAATTTGTAAAGGCAACCCAACAGAGTTGTGCAACCGCAACCAAAATGTTGTACAGTGCACACAAGGAAGAACGAAGTTGGAACTTCAGTGCAAATTCATTACCAGCTAAGTCGCTTACTGTTTATTTTTGCATTTTTATTTTACGTGTGTCTTGCTTCACATTGAGGACAATGTGTCTTTCAAGTGTAGGGATGCGAGTGTTTAGTAGTCTAAGTTTGTGTCTTTATATAAAAAAATTCAAAAATACAAAAAAATTTGAAAAATTTGAAATATTTGAAAAAACTGTCCTTTGAAAACAAACGTTTTGCATAATAAATAGAAAATGATAGTACAACTGAATCTGCTTGTTGAGTTTAAATGAATAAATAATAGAACACGCGTCTAATTAGTGATGTTTTCGTAGACCCAACAAGCTTTAAAAGCTTAAATAGTCTGTGAGTGTTACTTAGTGTAGGTCCCAGCGGGTCCACGGATTTGTCTCTGTCATAAAACACGCAACACGTACACGTAGTGCAGAATCCTAATGAATACGCTTGTCTCTAACTCACACATACATAATAATATCACACGCAAGATAAGATATCAATAAGCTCCTTGTATTATCCAAAAACAGTGCTTACGGATTGTAATTTCAGAAGTTACAAATGAACACAAACCAAACACTATTTCTAGACAAAACTACTGTCATAGGCGAACTTAATATGTTCGCCAATAATAGTCTAGGCGAATTTGTTAAGTTCTCCTCTACTATATCAGGCGAACATGTTAAGTTCGCCTGTTACAAACTTAACTATTACAAGACAAAACATTATAAAACAGAACATAAAGACTAATCTATTACACAAGCTAGTTGTCACACTAAAAGTTCAAACAGACTCCCACTTGACAACAGGTCGGTCTTTATCTTAAGTCTTGTTCTTCCATGTCTCTAGTAATGAGCTCCCTGCACAAACTCCATTATTTAAACAGATATACAAAACTCTCTTGTACTGCAACGCCTTCTCTCTGCACTCATCTGTGTACATAATCTCTCTACGTCTCAGCATCTTCTGATCAGAGTTTGAAAAGTTAACAAGATTCATAGCATCAAAGAACCTTACTATAACTTTGCCACTCAAATCTTCTATCACTGCTTCACCGGTATAGACATCAACGTACCACCATTTCAAGTCATTCAAGCACTCATAAGGAATCATCTTTAATGGAATCTTCGGTACAGATCTCATAGGTTTAAACTTGTATCTCCAGATCACCTTCTGAGAAACCAGATCTACATCTTTAATTCTTTTTCCCTGCTGAGGTTTCAATTTCTCATACCTCCCTGATCCACCTTCATTTCTAATAATCTTTGCTATTGAGTCAGCTATGCCATTGCCCGATCAGTTAATCAAGTGCTTTGTTGATAACCCATTGACTTCACATCTCGTCAAAGAGTTAAAGTACCTTAAGCCTTGGCTTCAAGTATTGTACACCATCAGATCTCTTTAAAGCAAAAAGCTTGAGCTCATCTTCATAAAACCAGCTAATGATCCTACCAGAACACTTGACTTTGTTCACATATCTCTCTTTTTGGACCGGTGCTACTGGAGAAACTGGCAACACCTTCTTCCAGCTCTTAACCAATTCAACCCATTGTGCCTTGGTCATCCCTGTATTCTTGTACATTTCTGTATCTTCAAGCACGTTCTCTGCAGTATCAGGGTTTTGATCATTTAGATTAGGATCATACTCTCCAGATTCTGCAACCCTTTCAAACATGTCATCAGGTATTACATCATCTTTGAATAAATCCATGTCAATAAGACCATTACATCCTTCATATACAACCTTCTGTTTATCACACTCCACTTCAACCTCTACAATCTCTCCTTCCTCTACTTCATCTCACTCATCCTCAACCGTGTCCTCATCTTCTATTAATTCATCAAGATCTAACAAGCACTCTAATTTATCAGCATCATCTATGTTAGAATCTTCAAAGATTGAATTATCTAACATATCAACATCAGCATCTGAGGCTCCTTTATCTGTCATAGTCATCATTGTAGCTTCAACAATAACTCCTGACTCCCCCTGAGTTAATGATGTAGGGTTAGTATCATCAGTTTTACAGGCACCCAAACCATCACCAACATATGGTTCATCATCATCTAGATTCTTTTGAACACCAACATTGTGACAAGCAACTTTTTCAACTACAACCTTCTCCCCTTGAGCGTCATGATGCTCTACTAACTGACTAATTAGTATTTGTATTTCACTAATCAGCTTGTTTTGATCATTGATAGATATAGTACGTTGAGCATCACTATGGATTAACACGTCCACTTGATTTTGCAATTCAGAGACTTGGGACTCTAAAACACTAATCCTTTCATCACGAGGATCAACAGTAGAAGGACCAGCTTCATCTTGAGTTTTAGACACATTTGAGTGTTTGATTGTGAAGGAATAGGAGTAATAAGCAAAGAATCAACAAACTCTCTATCCCGTTGTGCAGTGGACTGTGTAGCATTAATAGCCGAAGCCATCAGTTTAGGTCCTTTTGCTGCAGGAGCTTCATCATCATCAGAACTAGATGATTCGTCTTGTAACTTTATTTTTCTAAGTACTTCATCGGGAGGAGGACCCTTTACAGACTTGCGTCTTGGTACCTGATGTATTACAAAATACATTTATTTATCGTTTAGAGTTTGTATAATTTTCGTATAGTTTCGTTGCGTTTTCGTAGTTAGATTAGTTCCTTTTGTAGTTTTAGTTTGTGTTTGTGCAGGTCCCGGTTGCTGAAAGGAGCGAAAAACAGTCAAAATATGCTGAAAAGAATTAACGGTTGGAATCGGGTCGAGTTGGAGCTGAACGGGAACGGAAAAAAGAGAAAATCTGGCAGAAACAGGTTTACGCGCCACGCGACACCCCTAAGGAGGGAGGATACGCGCAACGCGTAGCCTTGGAATTGTAATGCCCGGAAGTGAAGGCGCCGCGCCACGCGACGCCTAGGTGGGATTCCTGTCGCGCGACGCGACGGGGGTATTATTCGGCCCAGGATGTTGCTGCTGCAGAATTATTGCTGAAAATCATATATAAACATCTTAAAGAAAAAAAGTTTAACCTAGTTACGAATAGGGTTTCTTGAGTGCGAATTTTGCAGCAAGTTCTGGGATTTTTGAAGTATTCTAACTCACGGGAATCACTCGGTTGAAGACGAAAGCTTAGGAAAGAAGAACATTCGGGTTTTATCATCCGGTTTTCCTTATTCTTGTGTTTTCATTCTTTTAATTATGAATTCCTTTGTTAAACATTGTGCTTTGATTTTTATTACCATGATGCTTGGCTAAAACTCTTGAACTACCTAGATTAGATGAAAGATTGAATAAAGTTTGGATTTTTATGGACTTTATTGTGTTTATGGATTAATCTCAAAAAAGTAATAAACTTTGGAACTTCTAATTTGGTGCATATTCGTATCTAGCTTTGATTGTTGATTGTTTACTGTTTTACACAAACTTTGGTGAATGTCTTTCATGTAATGGGTTTGTGTTGATTATCGAGTCTTTACGGGTTCAGAAATCTTTGGGTAAACTGGCCACTAGCCTTAAAAACAGTAATTAAAATACAATTAGAACTAGGTTTTCTGCTTAACTTGTCGCTGAGAGGCTCGAGTTCGTTAGAAGGTCACGGTTTAACATATAGCTAAGGTAGGTTTTGAGAGAAGCCGGTCTTAGTTCCCTAGTCATTCTTGTGTCTATTAAACCAAGTTAGAACCCATAGTTGCCTTAGACTTCCGTGCTGAGAGGTAGGTTGTCATGTTAGGGCACTTTTAGAGACGTTAGAGGACTGAAAGGAAGTCTAACAGCCGATGTTCATAACGGCTTTGTAGAGTCTCCTAGGTTTCTTCCTGAGAAGGGTCGGGAGGTCTTAGCTGAGATTTCTTAGGGTTTAGTACACAAAGATCCTGGTTCCATAGCACTTTAATACCATTAGAAAATCCATTCCTAAATCAATCCGGATTCTAGTCTAGGTAGTCATTCATTTCTACTGAATTCAACCTTAATCTATTTCGTACTTTAGCTTAATTAACTTTAATTTCAATTTTAGGATTTTTAGTAAACCCCCCCCCCTCAAACAGTAAAAATGGTTAGTGTCGTGTCCGTGTCAGTCTAGGTCTAGATAGAGTCGTTAGCGTAATTTAATAGAGTCTCGTGGGTTCGATATCCGGACTTACTTAGCTTTACTAGAGTCGATCGGTTCACTTGCCGGTTAGTAGTAGTGTAGTTTAAGAGAGTCTAGAGTATTACTTAGTATCTAGGTCTAGGATAATTTAGTTTATTTTTACTAGATTACTTTTAGAACATCAGTACCTTAACTTTCTTCTTACCAAGAGACTCCTTTCACTTCTCATAGACATTCGTAGTAACCCTAGGAACTTTTGCCAACATAGCATAATGTTCATGTAAGGCTCCATTCCCGGGTAACCTCACTTGTTGGATTTACTCATAAACATAGTCATAAATACTGAGCTTAAATTTAACACATTTGAATTCAATCATTACATAACGTAACATGACATGACATAACAACGGAAGTCTTAACAATTAAATACATAACATTGTCTTAACATATAATAAGTGGGATGTCAGTCTTGTGTCGGGTAACATTCACGCCATCGCACGACCCTTCCTTCCTTTACCTGAAATGTATACTAAAAGTCAGCTAACGCTGGTGAGTTCTAGTTTATAGACAATCATACATAATATTTATCTTATCATGAGTATTATATATATAATATACTTAATATTCGAGCTTTTACATATTCTTTGCTTTACTGTTCTCACGTATCATTCATATTGAGTATATACATATGTACATACATACTTACTTGGGGAGAACATTCATTTGGCCATAAACTTAAGGGTGATCAACCCATCATACTTGTCGCGAATGTCACAAAGACATCGCAGTGAGAACTACCGTCGTAGCCCTTTTCATTAACCGTCCGGCTCTAGAAAACCGTCCGTCGAAACTTAAATCCGTCCGGCAACCTTTGTCCGTCCGCTCTTAAACCGTCCTACCGTCGTAGTCCGTCCTTTTGTCTGTCTGCCCTAGGGCATCCGTTTCCCACACGACCATTATGTATGCAACCGTTCTACTTGAATTAACGCATTTGCTTCGACCGTCCATTAATGCCATTTTATACGTCCTAGCTTGCGAAGGAACGTTTTTGTCCCGGTTGCAAAATAGTCACGTGGTCGTCCGTCTACCGAAGTATCCGTTGTCATAGAAGGGTTCATAACGTTTACATACATTCATAACATGCAATATATATAATATAAAGCAAGATTTCATTCATTTACGTTATGCCCTTCTTTCATTCATTCTTTATAATCATACGTTTCATTATTTATTCATAATTCATTTTCATATATAAGTATATATATATATATATATATATATATTTGTATACCACGTATGATCACATTGACATTCATAGCATTTATTCATTTAGTGTATACACTTCAGCCCCAAAACATTTAAGATGATTTGCACTCAACATAGAAGGGGGCACATAGAACTCACCTGATAAGCTAGTCTTGGTTGTCCTAAACAAAGGTCCAACAACGTCACGTACGATCTGAATTAGGTAGTTAAATACACATCAGACCCAATCCCGACTCTAATGGTTAAATCATACTGAATTAGGCGAACATACTGACTTTACTAACTGGTTTGCTTCCACTTAGTAAGTGCGCAGGCCCTTGCTCATGCGTACTTGACAAGTACGCAGAACATTCTTCTTGCATACTTATTAAGTACGTAGGATCTTCCTCATGCGTACTTGATAAGTACGCATGACATCCTTCTTGCGTACTTGATAAGTACGCAAGACCTGCTTCCTGGACAAGTCCAAAATTCTTGCATGTTAATCTGATCATGCCAATCTTACAATTTTCTTTGATCAAAAGGTGCGGTTTTCATTCTAGATGCTATTTCTAAGCTTATTATCAGGTTTCATCCATAAAAACGTATCCTATTTAGCTAAAACCCGAGAAACCCCAAAACGAAGAAAAACTCAGTTTAAGGTCGAATCGTTACCTGGATTGTGATTCTGATTCGGAGGTTTTGCTCACGAGCTCAGCAGTAACGTGCTCCTTCAATCTCGTGTCGATCCGTCGACTTTCTCACTCTAGACCCGAACTCTCCTTTCTCTCTCTAGATGTTGCAAATGAGAGAGTTGAGGCTTTCTTGGCCCTTATATAGATGGGTTTCCCTCGACCCGTTGGAGCCGAGCCTGAGCCCATCCATTTTCCTTTCATTTTTTACGGTTAACTCTCGATCGCGTTATTACATTTATTTATTTACTATTTTTTGGGATGTTACAGTTCAGGACCAAAATACTAAGAACCACTATCATCTTCATCAGCAACACTTGAACCTAAGGAACTAGTACTAGTGTCTTCTACTTTAACCTGTTCTATCTAAGGTGATATGGGTTCATTCATTTCAACAGTCGCCTAGACATCACCTCCATCATCTCCACCATCATCATTATCATTTTCATCACCATCACCATCATCATCATCACTCTCATCTTCACCATCACCCTCATCTTCACCGTCACCTCCATCTTCACCTTCCTCCTCATTGTCTTGATTATCAACAGGGGTTAATTCCAAAGCAGGATCATCATGTATCTAATTATTGTTAGGCGATGCAAATAGGGTTGTAAACGAATTGAACTAAACCGAACGAAGCCTTGTTCGTGTTTGTTCATTAAGCATTGAACTTGTTCACGAACGGTTCATGAACACTAACCGAACGAAATTTCATGTTCGTGTTCGTTCATTAAGGAAATGGGTTTGTTCACGAACGTTACTGAATGAAGCGCCGTTTAGGACTTTTGATGTCAACCCTAATGCTTACATGATTTAGGATTGAGGGAAGCTTACATTATTTAGAATTGAGAACTTAGAAGCCTTAATCGAGTAATAGTGGATAGGGAAATGACACATAAATGAGAAAATGGTTTGCTACTGTACTTAGTTAATTGTCAGGATAATAAAAAATATTAAAAATTAAAGAATATAAAATGTTTAGATAAAATAAAACAGAAATATACAAAAATCTTAATGAACATCTTAAACAAACTAAAATGAACAAACATAAACGAATGTAAATGAACGAACGTTCACGAACAAATTACCGAACGTTCACGAACACAATTGAACAAACGAGACCTCTGTTCATGTTCATTCATTTAATTAATCGAACAAAATTTCATGATCATGTTCGTTCATTTATTAAACAAACTTGCCGCCGAACGGTTTATGAACTGTTCGCTGAATGTTCAGTTCGTTTACAGCCCTAGGTGCAACATAACTAGGATTGATTATGTGCCCAAACAATGAAGTAGGAACCTGAATCAAGGCCAGATTTTGCTGTTTCATATTTAAACAATCAGTGAAGATCCTCTTGGTCATTGGTGTAAGTGTCAATCTTGGGTTCACTAGTGGTAGGTTTGGAAGAAGATGATTCATAATAACTTGTAGGAATCTAGGGTACATGAGAAAACCCTAACCCTCTGGGGTGTAATCTGCATAACAAGCTCTCTGTAAATGTATAGTGAAAAGTTGAATGGTTTATTGAGAGTTAAAGCCACCATGGCTTCTTGTAAGGATGTCTTCAATCCATCAGTACTAGCTTTCCTTGGTGATAAGCATTGAATTATAACGTGCATGAAATACCTCCATTACCCCACAAGACCACCTTTATTGTCTTGAGAATCATTTGGTCTGCCTCTATACCCCATTCTTTTAAAACAACCCATAATTAGGGTATTCGGCAATCCAATAGGGTCATTATTTTCTCCACCCAACGCTAGAGCTGTTATAATGTCTTGTACTGAAATAACAATCTTCTGATTGTTCACAGTTGCTCTATCACATGAGGCTCAACATCAGTATCAAGATTTTGATGTTAGAACTTAAATCAATCATATACACTAACTCCCCAACACTCGATTAAGGTATAGACATGATCAATTTCAAGTTTTAACCACAAATCGATGATAAACATGATAGCGACAGTCACGACAAATACCCTGAGACAAAAACAACAATTTAGAGGAAATTGATGCATGAAATGGAGTGACTCTACCTTCAATGAATTCACAAACTGATTATGAATAGACAACATAAAAAAATTAACCACCCTCAATATCTAGAAATCGAACTTGGAACAAATTGCACAAATATTAGTAAACTCGCCAGATAAGTTCGCAAAAGTCAAAGAACAAGTGAAGTGGTCATGTTCCTGGAATCTATATATACTCAACTGCTTAAGTTCGCCTTTAAGCGAACCTAACAAGTTCGCCACACACCCTCAGGCGAACTTATGAAGCGATCTTAAAAAGTTCGTCTCTTTCAAGACTTATCCAAAAAATGATTTTTTTCACATTTTCCAACTTTTCCTTCTCGACCTAATTACCTTGTAACCTGTACAGCAACTTAATCAAAAAATTAAGACTTTTTCATGGAAGATAGAAACAAAATCTTTTTGGATTATTTTTAATGAAGCTAACTAAACAAGTGAAGAACATATTTTTAGATTTTTCAAACTTTATGCTAAAACACACTAAAATCTTTTTGTACTTTTTCTTAATGAATTAAAGCAGTAAAGAATATAACACCTAAAATCAAATCCTTTTTGGTTTTTCTCTGTAAATATAGAATCACATAATTTTGGTCGAACACTGCGAGTAAGAAGATTATATCAGTATCTTTGATGTATCACACACACATTCTGAATATAAAATTTCCTAGCAGATCTAAGGGTTGACCTATGGCATTCTGCATATTTATGATTTTGGGCTAAGCAAACAATTTCTCTGAACTAACATTTCATACTGTCATAAACTATCAATTATTTTAAAAGTTCTATTCAAATACTATTTCTTAGATATCACAACTTTCTTTTTCACAATTTACTTTTTCAAATACTCTGAAATTCATGAAATGATACGCGATAAACTTCAAAGTAAACAGGATCAGATCATGACATGCTAACTTATTCATACCGAATTTTCAATATACTACATGTCAATTCAAGTTGTCAGCATTATAAGATTTGAAACTACAAGCGTTTTTATCCCACTTTCTTATGAGTTAGTACCATTTATATGAAAACAATGTGTACCCCACAAATATGCCAACAGAAATTTAAATTACATTATCTTCAAGACATATGAGACTTATGCAAAGATTAGATCAATCTCTAGGATGAAACTATCTCAATTAGCACAAGAAAAGAAACAGATCCCGAAGGATATATAGAATCAGAATGATTCAGAATAGAATGATTCAGAATCGAATGATTCATATAGCTTGGTTTTGGATGAAGTATCATGATTCAATAGTAACAGTGAGATTCTACCAATGGAATTCTTCAACAATAAGAATAATCAAGGAATCGATTGATTCAATGACATAGGGTAACGTGATCCAACTGTTATGTGGATATATTCAATCGAATCAAGATAATTGATCCAAGGGTGAGTATATGTTCCAACAGATGTTGTCAGAAACATATCTTAGTCCAACTTCACATTGCATGTTTTTCGGGGCATGGGCAGTGAAGTGAACTGAAAAATTGTGCTAATCAATATAGTCCGATACTGGTCTCATGAAATACTTGAAGCCTCATATTCTTTATCTGATAATGATCTTTTAACACACACACCCGACAAACCATGGGTTCAAATCACAATTGTGACATAGACCATTATGTTTTCATACTACTAATGGACTAAAAACGCTTCTAGCCTACTGACAATTCAAATTACAAGCAAATATTCAAATTAAAATTTATATACAGCAATATCAAGCAGTCATGAAGCTATCATTTCCTGTTTATGCAGACTAAGAAGTTTAGATAAAATCATATAAGCACAAACATAAATACAGAAACCAAATAGTCATTCTATGGTCATGTGTATGTGATCCATACTGATGTACTATCATTTTTTCTCTAACTTCAAGCAGTGCCAATTTTATCTTTTTCAAATTTGTTTATGTTTTTCAGAAAACAGGTAAACTAATGAAAATAAAGCATAAAACTAATTACTTTTAAATAATCTAGAAAACTAAAAAAAAACTTCCATGAAAAACCTTTGTCACGTTGGATTAATCATTCCAATCATTTGAATACGAAATTCATACCGTGTACGATCGAATGCTTTTGTAACATTTAGGGTTTTTCTTACGCTTGAATTCATTGCAATAACATTATTTCAATTTTGAACCACTTGATTTTGTTATACAATCACAAACTTATGCATTTATAAAGTTATACACATTTAATATATATCAACATACAAACATGCTTATTTTAAATAGGGACTTAATTCCCATTATGGTGCATATGACTAAACATGATTAGGCATAAATACCAAAACAAGGTATTTTTATAAAACATGACAATATTTATTTAGATTCCATTTTTTTATGAATATATGTATATATATATATGTATGGCAATTTTATACAACATAGTTTTAATATCATAGATTTTATAAAACAAATTATGTAAACGCAAAAGGTTTAAATAAAACAAGTGTAAACCCACTCGAGCCATTGAAACCATTGAGTTTGAACCCTCAAATTTGAACCCATTTACATTTGTTTTACAAATTTACGCATGTTTGACTCTTTAAAAGTCAAACCGTACCAAATTCCATAAATCCGTACAAGAATCGAGTGAATTAGGGTGCTAACATTGTAATCAAGCTCCTGGAAACGATCATACGTGTAACATTTCTGATTTTTAGTATCCGTATTTCAATTCAATGTAATGCATTTCAAACTCAATTCTAGTGCACTGTTTTGTTCTATTCGTACCATCAATTAAATACTATACTTCCATACAAATCCACAAATTTTACTCGGTTATACTTTATTAAAACACTACATAAGTATCTATTTATACAAATACGTCAAACACTAAAGTTACAAGGCCTAATGTTGAAAATTTACAAGAAACCCTAATAGGCACGGTCGCGCGCCTTGCTTCAGAACGGTCGCGCCCGGTGCCTTGGCACGGTCGCGCCTCATATTGGCACGGTCGCACCTCTCATCAGTTGAAACGTAAATGCAGACCTTTAATCACAGGAACGTTCGGTTTCATAACCGTTCTACACGTTTTCGTCCTTAACAAACTCCATTAAGCTCTTTAATCATCACCATTACAACAAATGAACTTATTTTCATCAAATTACCTCATAATCACCAAATTCTCTCACGAAATCACCAAATTCACCAATTTGATTACAATTCTTCCAAGCCAACATACCATCGATCCTCTATAAGACTTCTGGACACGCTGGTTTAGTCGGAATTGCAGCAGAGGACGCCGGAGACAGAACCCGTCGTCGCCGAAATTTCACTCTACCGAACACTATAAATTCGTCGTCCTTCCGGGTAATTGAAACCTCTCACACTTACGTTTTAGTCTAATAATCAAAAGCCCTAATCTAATTTGGGCTTACAATACGGGAATCATCACGAACCGGAGTCTAGTTTTCGTTCAAAATAGATTTAATCGAATCGAATCTTAGACACGCTTTAAATACAATTAATCTCTACAAAAAGATTCGTGATGATCTAATGGGTGAAAGCCCCATGAATTCCGACATTTACAATATAAGAATTACTCAAAACGATTCTCTTTTAGAACAGACACGGTCGCGCTAGCATTCTAGCGCGGTCGTGCTTCATGAGACACGGTCGCACCAAATACCAGCGCGGTCGTGCCTCACACACACAGACCCAGTCATGCCTTTGGCTAGACTTGGTCATGCCTCAAAACCCTAGACACGGTCTTGCCTAGTCCAGAACACGATCGTGCCTAGAGAACAATCCAATTGTGCATTCTGTTTGATCAACACGGTCGCGCCCTGACTAGCATGGTCGCGCCCGTGGTTCGAGCACGATTGTGCCCTCCCCATGCACGGTCGTGTGTGAGTTAAATTTTTGGCAGAATTATAATTTTACATATTTTTCAAACAATAAATATTCTGATTAAATTACAAAATAAAAATAGTTGATTTTTATAAAAATGCAATTAATCATATTTAGAAAGATCAAATATTTAATCTTGGAATAAATAGAAAATTATTTATTTAAAGTTTATAAAATTTAATTTACATTTATTGTTAAATCTTAAAAAAAGTATTTTTAATGGTTACATATATTATAAATAAATAAATAAAGAAATGATTATTTATTTAATTTATATTTAAACAAAAAAAATTAATTATTTATTCTAAATTATAACTAATACTTATAATGTTTTCATAAACAATAATTATTCACATTACTTATTTTGTGACAACCCGACTTTTCGGGTTAACTCAGTTAGTAAATTCCGTTAACTTGCTGTTAAAAACCTAACCCCGTTAACTATTTCGTTAAGTTTCTTATTAAACACTTAACCCTGTTAATCAAATCTAACCCCAAGGACTAATTCGGTCACAATATCAACTCAAAACTACAAGGAATAGGACTGTAATTACCCTAAACCTATTTGATTGACCTTCTAAGTCAAAATTAAGAATTTTGTGTTCAGTTGACTTTTAAAAGTCAAACTCGTAACCAAATCAACTCAAATCCGTATATTTCGATCATGCTTGTTGAAATTCATAACCGAAATCAAATTCAATATTAATCACGATCATCATGAAGCTTTTAATCCGGGTATTGAATCGAATTAATACTAATAATACGAATTTATCTCGTAACCGTCGACTTCATGTCAAATGCAATCAAATCCACCATTTTTCGATAATTCATGAATTGAAGCTCTGCACACGATAGACGCAACTCTCTGAAGCGTTTCCACACATCATTTCCACTGTAATCAAAGCCGGAGTCGTGAGAGAGCAACCGCGCGCGAAGTCGGAGCCAAGTTACTCGACCTCTGTCAATTCGGGCGTTATTCTGGTAATTCACTACTTCTGTAGCTTCGTCTCAATCTCTAGAACAATATCCCTAACCTAATTGGGGCTATCTCTATCGAATCTAACACAACCTTAATCTAGGGTTCATCACAAAACCGCTTTGGGGGTTCCGACCCAAAAACTAATCTTAATCGAATTAACCTACATCAACAGTTTCGAAATCTTGTGTAAAATAAAAACCCTCTATCAATTTCAAGTTATAGCATCGAATTGTGTTTGAACGGTAAATTAGGGTTTATCTTTGATTCGATTTGGGGGTTTTAATCTTAGGCTTAACCTTAATGCAATTAAACTATATCATTAGTTTCGAAATCTTCTTTTTAGTAAAAGCCCCATGATTCCAGAAAGATTTAACATGCAAATCGGTCAATTTGATTCGTAGTTCATATATAGGGTTCGGTTTCTAAAAACGAGAATTTAACGGATTTAAACTTGTTATTTTTGAAATTAAAACTATCCTCAAACTCGATTTTCATTGACAATCAAAACCCCTCTGCCCTATTACTTGGTCGCGGCCGAAATCAACACAATCGGACTGGGTTTGGCTTCGGCTCTCGCAAGAAAGGGGGGGTCACGGGATCTTCTGATTAAAACCTTTCCTCCTCGGGTTTGGTTGCGATGGCCCTAGCGGGTGGATTGGTTGAGTCTGTATGCTTACGTGGAGGAGACCCGGGTTCTAACCCTCCTGCCCTGTTTTCTTTTTAAATATTTATTTTAATTATATTTGAATATTTAAATCAATTGTTATATTATTATAATATCATATTAAAGTGTTTTAGCCCGGGAAAACCACCCGTGGGCTCGGGTTAAATTTCATAACCCATCTTTAGTATAAATTCTCACTTTTAAAAATTATATAATAATATTATTTTTCTAGACTACTATTTAATGACGAAAACGCTCGAATATAATTGTTATATATTAATTGTCATAAAACGTATTCATCCTAATTAAGAATTCTCATTCCCGTGGATATGTCCATTTACTCTAAATCATTAGAACGTTTCTTTAGGACGTTCAATCTTCCGCGTTGTCGTCGCATATTCCCATTAAGTCCCTAACTGTTATGTTATAATGCTAGGACATTTGTGAGCCATGTTAGGCTACTGCTTGAGATTTTAATCTCGTACTTGTGTGACTTTCTACCTTCGCAATCAGGTGAGTTTCACGGCCCCTTTTACTTGTTTACTATTGGGGGAGAAACATGCTTACACACAAATATTATTTTACTTGTTTTCCTGTTGAGGAGAAACATGCATAATCACAAACAATATTTTACTTGTTTTCCCGTTGGGGGAGAAACATGCATACGAACAGGCATCCGTTACTTGTCTCCCAGCCAGGGAGAGACATACACACGGACATGGATCACATAGTATTTCATTACCACTTGTGTACCTAAGTGCAAACATAACATGCAAAGTCCTTTCACACTCGTACCGTTAATATATGGAGTATAGCGAGGAAATTTGAGTAGTACTACTGGGTTTGACAAACCCCACCCGGGTTAGTTGCGCTAACTTGATTGGAGGTCTAACGGGTGTAAATTGTCCTTAACACTTGCCATTTGTTGATGTTAGCAATGGCGGAAGGCACCTAAACATAATCAGTCAGCTTCGGTTGCGAACGCTTAGAGTAACTTGTACATTGTCTAGCTAGCAATAGGTGTGACTTACGTATGTGGATCCAGCAACACTCAAACAGTTTATTTACATACAAACCTGTGAACTCACCAACCTCGTGTTGACACTTTTTCTTACATGTTTCTCAGGTCGCTAAGGCACAGGTTGCACACTTAGGACATGCATGGAGTCCTACTGTCAAATTATCCATTTCAAACATTTGAAACAGTTTACTTATTTACAATGATTGACGCCGATTGTGTGTAATTACTTTTGATTTCATATTAACGTTTACGTTTCCGCATTAACTCTGAACTTTTATGTTTTGACATTTCAAGTCCCATATAGTGTCGTTTGATGTAACTAATGACTGAGATCCTGGTGTGTCACCTTCCAAACGGTAAAACTCCGTTAGTTGAAATTGGGGGTGTGACAGATTGGTATCAGAGCCATTGGTTATAGAGAACTAGGATTGCATACTAGACTATAACCGTACACATGCATTAGTTACACGGCACAGACACTCATACCTGATACATATAGCATCTATACATACATTGTAGTGCAGGTATGTAATACCATCCGTATCACCCTCAGTTGGCAAGGGACACAACATTTGCATTGCATCATCAATTCCCAGTGGCGACACTCGGGGAAACAGAACATCATCCACTCCCGTCCGAGGGCAACGAGACAGAGCCTTCGGAGGAGTCACTTACATCACCATCACCCGTTGGATATGGTGGGCTTTCTCAGGTCCATGTTATGGACGACACTCAGCACTAACGCATATCTCTTTGGGAATTCGGATCGTCGGAGGCGAGTCCCTACGTAACCACTAGCAACAATACGCCGACTGAAGGCAGACCGTTACACGCATTATTGCAGAATCTATTGACATGTAGATGTCATCACTTTCTCGAGCCATGGGCTAGTGTCTTTGGTCGATATTCTGTTGAGCATAGATTGACCACAAATTTGAGAACGCATTGCTCAATGCAAACTCAAACCCTATCTTGACTCAGTTGAAAGGACGGCTACTTTGCTGCTTCCTGTAACTTGTATTCATGAATTAGTTTCATTTCTCGAAGTCGCACTTCATGTACATGTTTGTTACATGTTCTCATTTATAACCCGCTGGTCTGGACTCCTGTATTGTGTTTCACTCGAGTGAATACTCGGAGCAAACCATCCTCGACTACTCATCCCGATATGAGTTCTAATTGATCAACTTATTGTTGATGACTAAGCTTATCAATGACTTATCATATCTGACAACACTCTGTACTCAACAATATAACCTAAGGGACATTATGACACAGGACAGGGAGAACTAGGGTGAGCATGCAAAGCAAATTATCATTACGGGTGCACACGTAATAATAATTTGAGGTGCATGTAAGTCCTGGTGAAACCTAGTGTGTGGATAAATGGTCCTAATCGGTGAATTACAGACTTAAGTTTTCACTGTCCATAGAAATTCTCGTAGCCCGCTCAACGACTAGTTGGTATCATTAAACCTATTCAACAGTTGATAGGCGCGACTATAAGGTTGAAGATGTTTACGGACACACTGAATAGTCATCAATAGGATCCATCATTATATCTCACTCATGAAAGAGTCTTAGTGAAATTAAGACTCTCATCCAAACGTGATCACATAAACCATCATGACTAAAACTCTAATAGAATCTCATGGCAAACTTATCGACCCCAACTATGTAAGCGGAATTTGTGGAATTCTTCCTAAACTAACACGTTATTCCTTACACTACAACAATATATTCCATTTGACCTTGTTACCTCATCCTATGACTAATCCGTGGTCTAATTTGATTTATACCCCAACATATCCAGTTATTTCAGTGACCTCACGAAGTTCTTACTAGAGCAGTCGTACTCCAACCCTACTAGAAGCTAAGTACACCATAGAAATAGCTGATGGACAGATAATTGAAGCAACTCACATTCTTAAGGATCGTAAACTTGAATTCGTTAGTCATGAACTTGAAATTGACCTTATGCCAGTCACACTCGGCAGCTTCGACGTAATTGTCGGTATGGATTAGGTATCTATAAACCAAACTGAAATTATTTGTCATGAGCAAATTTGTTCGCCTACCTCTCCCGAGTGGAGAAACCCTTTCTGTCCAAGGCGAAAAGAGTGATGCTGTCGTGGGCATCATATCTTTCGTGAAAGCACAAAAGCATCTACGTAAAGGTCATACTGCCATTTTGGCTCTCGTCGCCGATCATTCCAAATTGATCTAGCACCCGGAGCAGCGCCTATTGCTCGGGCACCCTGTAGACTTGCACCTAGTGAATTGCAAGAGCTATCCACACAACTACAAGAGCTATTGGATAAAGGTTTCATTAGACCTAGCTCATCGCCATGGGGAGCTCCGGTCCTATTTATTAAGAAGAAGGACGTGACCTTCCGCATGTGCATCGACTATCGTGAACGTAATACCGTAACCAACAAGGACCGTTATTCTTTACCCCGCATTGATGATTTATTTGATCAACTCTATGGATCAAGCTTCTATTCCAAGATATATCTTAGATCCGGTTATCATCAACTGAGAGTCTGAGACTAGGGCATCTCAAAGACGTCATTCATAAACCCTATCTCTACAGTGCACCAAATCCTACCTCTTCCAGAGGGAACGGATGATTTTGTTGTGTATTGTGATGCATTCATTCAAAATCTTGGTTGTGTGCTGATGCAACGCGAGAAAGTGATCGCATCCGCTTCTCGTCAACTGAAAATCCACAAGAAAAACTACACGACTCATGACTTAGAGTTGGGAGTCGTGGTATTTGCACTAAAAATCTGGAGACACTGCTTGTACGGTACCAAATGCACTACCTACACCGATCACAAGAGTCTTCAGCATATCTTTGAATAGAAAGAGTTGAACACGCGACAGCGTCGTTGAATCGAACTCTTGAACGACTATGATTGTGCTATCAAGAATCACCCGGGCAAGACTAACGTAGTAGCCGATGCCCTAAATCGAAAGAAACTAAACCCAGACGAGTCCGACCATTACAGCTCACTATTCACCCTCGACTACCTGAACAGATCAGTAGTGCTCAACTTGAAGCTCTGAAAGAGGAAAACCTATCGCTGGAAGGTACACGCGGTATGGAAGCACAACTCGAAGTTAAATCAGGCGGTACTCGCTACTTCATGGAGCGAATATGGGTTCTAAAGCACGGGAACATAAGGGGACTTGTAATGGATGAATCTCACGAATCGCTCTATTCTATTCATCCTAGTTCCGATGAGATGTATCATGAACTAAAGGTTCCCTATTAGTGGATGAACATGAAAACTGATATGGCCATCTATGTTAGCAAGTGCCTGACCTGCTAGAAGGTCAAAGTCAAGTACCAAGAACCTGCTGGGTTGTTTCATCAACCGGAAATTCCGATGTGGAAATGGGAGTAGACTTCCATGGATTTTATTACCAAACTACCCCTAACTTCTATCGGATGCGACACCCTCTGGGTGATCGTAGATCGCTTGACAAAATCTGCACACTTCCTTGAAATCAAAGAAACCGACAAGATGGAAAAACTCACTCGTATTTACTTGAAGGAAGTAGTCTCTCGGCACGGTGTGCCAATTTCTATCATCTCGGATCGAGACGCTCGATTCACTTCTCGGTTCTGGCAATCATTGCAAAAATCCCTAGGCACACGTCTAGACATGAGTACAACATATCATCCATAAACTGATGGTCAAACGGAACGTACCATCCAAACCTTAGAAGACATGCTACGAGCTTGTATGATAGATTTCGGTAACAGTTGGGAAACTCACTTGCCTTTAGTGGAGTTCTTCTACAATAACAGTTATCAAACTAGCATCAAAGCAGCACCATTCGAGGCATTATACGGACGTAAATGCTGATCTCCTATCTGTTGGGCTGAAGTTGGGGATAGCCAACTTACGGGTCCTGAACTTGTTTTTGAAACTTCTGAAAAGATTGTACAAATCCAAAACCGTATGGTGGCAGCTCGTGATCGTCAAAAGAGCAACGCCGATAAGCGTCGTAAACAGTTACAATTTCAAGTAGGTGACATGGTTCTACTTAAAGTCTCACCTTGGAAAGGTGTAATTCACTTCGGGAAACGAGGCAAACTGAATCCTCGTTATGTTGGACCTTTCAAAATATTAAAGAGAATCGGACCAGTAGCGTATCAACTGGACTTACCTGAAGGACTGAGTGGTCTACACAACGTCTTTCACATCTCAAATTTGAAGAAATGTCTAGCTGACGAATCTCGCGGTTCCTCTGGAGGAACTACACGTTGATGAACAGCTGCGTTTCATCGAAGAACACGTAGAAATCATGGATAGGGAAGTCAAATCGTTAAAACACAGTAAAATCCCTATTGTTAGAGTCCGTTGGAACTCGAAACGCGGACCGAAATTCACGTGGGAGCGCGAGGATCAGATGATGCGCAAATATCCTAATCTGTTCAAGCACTCCGCGTCAAATTCTTAAGGTACTATTTTAATTTTCGGGACGAAAATTCTTTCAACTAGGGATGATGTGATATCCGAGAATTTTTTTTTATTTAATTTTCGGGACGAAAATTCTTTCAACTAGGGGATGATGTGACAACCCGACTTTTCGGGTTAACTCAGTTAGTAAATTCCGTTAACTTGCTGTTAAAAACCTAACCCCGTTAACTATTCCGTTAAGTTTCTTATTAAAAACTTAACCATGTTAATCAAATCTAACCCCAAGGACTAATTCGGTCACAATATCAACTCAAAACTACAAGGACTAGGACTGTAATTACCCTAAACCTATTTGATTGACCTTCTAAGTCAAAATTAAGAATTTTGTGTTCAGTTGACTTTTAAAAGTCAAACCCGTAACCAAATCAACTCAAATCCGTATATTTCGATCATGCTTGTTGAAATTCATAACCGAAATCAAATTCAATATTAATCACGATCATCATGACGCTTTTAATCCGGGTATTGAATCAAATTAATACTAATAATACGAATTTATCTCGTAACCGTCGACTTCATGTCAAATGCAATCAAATCCACCATTTTTCGTATACCAATTCGTGAATTGAAGCTCTACACACGATAGACGCAACTCTCTGGAGCGTTTCCACACATCATTTCCACTGTAATCGAAGCCGGAGTCGCGAGAGAGCAACCGCGCGCGAAGTCGGAGCCAAGTTACTCGACCTCTATCAATTCGGGCGTTATTCTGGTAATTCACTACTCCTGTAGCTTCGTCTCAATCTCTAGAACAATATCCCTAACCTAATTGGGGCTATCTCTATCGAATCTAACACAACCTTAATCTAGGGTTCATCACAAAACCGCTTTGGGGGTTCCGACCCAAAAACTAATCTCAATCGAATTAACCTACATCAACAGTTTTGAAATCATGTGTAAAATAAAAACCCTCTATCAATTTCAAGTTATTGCATCGAATTGTGTTTGAACGGTAAATTAGGGTTTATCTTTGATTCGATTTGGGGGTTTTAATCTTAGGCTTAACCTTAATGCAATTAAACTATATCATTAGTTTCGAAATCTTCTTTTTAGTAAAAGCCCCATGATTCCAGAAAGATTTAACATACAAATCGATCAATTTGATTCGTAGTTCATATCTAGGGTTCGGTTTCTAAAAATGAGAATTTAACGGATTTAAACTTGTTATTTTTGAAATTAAAACTATCCTCAAACTCGATTTTCATTGACAATCAAAACCCCTCGGCCCTATTACTTGATCGCGGCCGAAATCAACACAATCGGACTGGGTTTGGCTTCGGCTCTCGCAAGAAAGGGGGGGTCACGGGATCTTCTGATTAAAACCTTTCCTACTCGGGTTTGGTTGCGATGGCCCTAGCGGGTGGATTGGTTGAGTCTGTATGCTTACGGGGAGGAGACCCGGGTTCGAACCCTCCTCCCCTGTTTTCTTTTTAAATATTTATTTTAATGATATTTGAATATTTAAATCAATTGTTATATTATTATAATATCATATTAAATTGTTTTAGCCCGGGAAAACCACCCGTAGGCTCGGGTTAAATTTCATAACCCATCTTTAGTATAAATTCTCACTTTTAAAAATAATATAATAATATTATTTTTCTAGACTACTATTTAATGACGAAAACGCTCGAATATAATTGTTATATATTAATTGTCATAAAACGTATTCATCCTAATTAAGAATTCTCATTCCCGTGGATATGTCCGTTTACTCTAAATCATTAGAACGTTTCTTTAGGACGTTCAATCTTCCGCGTTGTCGTCGCATATTCCCATTAAGTCCCTAACTGTTATGTTATAATGCTAGGACATTTGTGAGCCGTGTTAGGCTACCGCTTGAGATTTTAATCTCGTACTTGTGTGGCTTTCTACCTTCGCAATCAGGTGAGTTTCACGGCCCCTTTTACTTGTTTTACTATTGGGGGAGAAACATGCTTACACACAAATATTATTTTACTTGTTTTCCTGTTGAGAAGAAACATGCATAATCACAAACAATATTTTACTTGTTTTCCCGTTGGGGGAGAAACATGCATACGAACAGGCATCCGTTACTTGTCTCCCAGCCAGGGAGAGACATACACACGGACATGGATCACATAGTATTTCATTACCACTTGTGTACCTAAGTGCAAACATAACATGCAAAGTCCTTACACACTCGGACCGTTAATATATGGAGTATAGCGAGGAAATTTGAGTAGTACTACTGGGTTTGACAAACCCCACCCGGGTTAGTCGCGCTAACTTGATTGGAGGTCTAACGGGTGTAAATTGTCCTTAACACTTGCCATTTGTTGATGTTAGCAATGGCGGAAGGCACCCAAACATAAACAGTCAGCTTCGGTTACGAACGCTTAGAGTAACTTGTACATTGTCTAGCTAGCAATAGGTGTGACTTACGTATGTGGATCCAGCAACACTCAAACAGTTTATTTACATACAAACCTGTGAACTCACCAACCTCGTGTTGACACTTTTTCTTTCATGTTTCTCAGGTCGCTAAGGCACAGGTTGCACACTTAGGACATGCATGGAGTCCTACTGTCAAATTATCCATTTCAAACATTTGAAATAGTTTACTTATTTACATTGATTGACGCCAATTGCCTGTAATTACTTTTGATTTCATATTATCGTTTACGTTTCCGCATTCACTCTGAACTTTTATGTTTTGACATTTCAAGTCCCATATAGTGTCGTTTGATGTAACTAATGACTGTGATCCTGGTGTGTCACCTTCCAAACGGTAAAACTCCGTTAGTTGAAATTGGGGGTGGCCATATTTAATTATTCAAACTCAAACCTTAATCAAAATATTTTAAAAAAATTTCTTTCAAACTTCATATATTTTATTCAATACTTCCAATTACAAATCAATGATTTTTATTACACAAGGCCAAATGCAACTTTAGACTTAAATTCTTGTGCACAATATTAATACCAAAAGGATCTTTATTCTATATAGTATCTTTGTTAGCAACGCCTTCAAACCAAGTGAGTATTTCATAGCCCCTTTTACTCTTTTACATTTTTGAGGTGAAACATGAACATTATTCAAATTACATGTTTACATTTACACAAACAACACAAGTACAAATCCTATTTACATTCATGTGTACAAATTTGAGCTTTATGCCCGAGTGCTATGTGTGTTAACTTTTGTATGCTATTATGTGCAATCATTAACTATTCAAGTCGACGGTTTTCAATGATAGATCTATTGAGCCTGACAAACCCACCCAGATTGGGGTGATTGATACCGACAACACAATTTGCATGCTAGTTACAAAGGTTTGATTGTACTTAGTTACACAATAGCTGTTCCCCATAAATGCCTTATTTATCATGTTATGTAAGGATTTGTTTTACAACTATATGCTATCTATATACAAACCTGTGTTATACTCACCAACTTTTTAGTTGACTTTATTTTATTCATGTTTCAGGTGCTAATGTGTGAGATTGATCAAGATGTGCTACACATAGGCTTGGACTTAGTTAATTTAAATAAAAGAACTCTATGTATTTCAATTTTGTTCTATCTTGGATTTGGTTGTGTTTGGACTACTTGTTATGAAATTTGATGTTTAATATATTCAATCTAGACAACCTTGTGCTTATGAACAGTCTACATGTCCCGCCCTGATGATTCCGCCATCGGTCGGGGTGTGACAGATTGGTATCAGAGCCTTGGTTATAGGGAATTAGGTTATTAGACACCTTGACCTAGACTATAACTTTAGGACACCTACTTATGCTATGTTTCATGATTTCATGTTATATGCTACATGCTATATGTTATATGTTATGTGTTACATGCTATGTGCTACATGCTTACTATGATTAGTTATTATTTTATTTGATAACTTAATTGTTAAAAATCCATGACTTATTAATATATACTTAAATGATAAATTAAATAAACAATATCCTTTCCTATATCCTAAAACCTTATAAAATTCTTATCTTCTTCTCTTTCTTGATCTTTCTAAGCATGTGGAAACTTCATGAAGCTAAATTCATAAAAATTTCTTTATATCCTCGTTAAGGTTTTTAAGTTTTGTTAATTATTTGAGGACACGTGCAATCTGGAAGAGTGACACCTGTATTTTGGGTTTTTTGTCTAGGAAAGCATTTCGCATAAATCCCAATCAACCGAGGGACCCGTATGCTTTCCTGAGAATTCCCGAGATGAGTGTTTACTTATAGGCTAAAGCATGTCTCCTTGAAAATTATATAAGTTTAATTAACCTTACTGTGTCATAGTATTCGAGTGATTATATCACTATTTGAGTACAATCCAAACTATGATTATCTATTTATTTTGTTATCTTATTCTATTAAATCCAAACAATTCTCATAAGTTCTTACATCTTTTCTTGTCTTGTGAAAATCTGTAGAATGCCTCCTCGTCGTGCTCCCGCTGCCAACACCAATACCGACATGGCTGCTATTCTTGCACAACTCGTAACACAACTCACTCAAGCTAATAGTGCCACCAATGGCAACAATGGTGGTAATGGTAGTAATAGTGGTAATGGTGGTAATGGTGGAAATGGTGGTGCCAACCCATCTCAATGTACCTTCAGCATTTCAACTCGTGTAATCCCCTCAAGTTCTATGGTACCGAAGGAGCTACCGGACTCCTTCAATGGTTCGAAAGCATTGAGAATACCTTTCTCAATAGTGACTTCCCCGACAACCTTCGTGTTCGTCATGCCACAAGTGTCCTACAAAAACGGGCACTCACGTGGTGGAATGGGGAGAAGAGAAATAGAGGTGTGGATGTAGTAATGGCCTTACCTTGGGATGAGGTTAAAAGGCTAATGACCGAGGAATTCTGTCCTCGAAATGAAGTGAAGAAACTTGAAGCTGAGTTTTGGGATCTTGCCCAAGATAGTGGTGAAAACTTGGCGTATACGACTCGGTTCCATGAGTTGAGTCTTCTTGTGCCACACATGGTCACTCCTCTGTCCTGCTGCATTGAAAAGTATATTGGGGGACTACCTAGGCAAATTCAAGATACTGTCCTAGGAAGGAATCCAGCAACACTTGAGGATGCTATTCGCTTATCCGCCACCTTAACCGATAACCATGTGAAAGCTGGAACTCTTACTAAAAAAGGCACCAAGAAAGTTTCCGACACCACAACTCCTCCTACCCACAACAAAGAAGCCACAACTGAGCCCTCCTGACACAATAAGAAGAGAAAGGCTAGAAATTTTGCTGTGGTCACTCCTGCTATTCCTGTTAACCAAGCTGCACCTATAGTTCAAGCACCGGCCAAAAATCCATATGTTGGAATCTACCCACTTTGTGCCACCTGCAACTACCATCATCCCCAAAACATCACATGTCGCCTTTGTACTCATTGTGGGAGATATGGCCATACGGTTAATGTTTGTAGGGCTAAAGCTCTTGCGGGTCAAGTCAACCCACCAAACCAAACCAACACCCAAGTGACTAATCAAGGTACCCCCGCTATTGCAAATGGGCGTGCATGTTATGAGTGTGGCAACCCGAACCATTTCCGTGATCTATGCCCAAGATTTGCCAATGCTAGACAAGGTGGAGCTCGTGGGCGTGCTTTCAACATAAACGCCAACGAAGCTCAAGCCAACAATGACGTGGTCAATGGTACGTTCCTTGTAAATAGTCAATATGCCTCCATTTTATTTGATAACGATACCGACAAGAGTTTTGTGTCACTTAACTTTGAACCTTTACTTGCAAAGACACGATCCCTTTTAGAGAAAACATTTACCATTGAAGTAGCAAATGGTGACTCTCTTACAATTGAATCCATTATTTATGATTGCTCTTTAGAACTTAATGATCATACATTCCCAATCAACCTTGTTCCAATGACACTAGGAAGCTTTGATATCATCGTAGGTATGGATTGGCTATCAATTCATCATGCCGAAGTTATTTGTTTCGAGAAGTGCATCCGAATACCCCTACCATCGGGAGAAACGTTAAGAGTCTTTGGTGAAAAGTCTTGCAAAGGACTTAAGTTAATGTCGTGCACTACTGCTCAAAAGTACTTACGAAAGAAGTACATCGCTTTCTTAGCTCATATTGTTCAAAAGTATGTCAAAGAGAAGACTATACAAGACATTCCTATCATTCGGGATTTTCTCGAAGATTTATCCGGACTTCCACCCGTTCGACAAGTAGAATTTCGCATTGATCTTGTGCCCGGAGCCAACCCCGTGGCTAGAGCTCCATACCGTCTTGCACCTTCTGAAATGCAAGAACTTGCAAGTCAACTTCAAGAGCTTTCCGACAAGGGATTCATTCGTTCAAGTCATTCACCGTGGGGTGCACCCGTCTTATTCATCAAAAAGAAGGATGGATCATGTGTATTGACTACCGTGAACTCAACAAGCTTACTATCAAAAACCGTTATCCTTTGCCAAGAATTGATGATCTCTTCGATCAACTTCAAGGTTCTACTTGTTTCTCAAAGATTGATCTTCGATCTGGTTATCACCAACTCTGTGTGCAAGAAGACGATATTCCAAAGACTGCCTTCCGAACAAGGTATGGTCATTACGAGTTCATGGTTATGCCTTTTGGACTAACCAATGCACCCGCAGTTTTCATGGACCTCATGAATCGTGTGTGCAAACCATACCTTGATAAATTCGTGATCGTTTTCATCGATGACATCTTAATCTATTCCAAGACTAAAGCCGATCATGAACAACATCTTAGATTGGTTTTGGATCTCTTGAAGAAAGAACAACTATATGCCAAATTCTCAAAATGTGAATTTTGGTTAAAAGAAGTTCAATTTCTTGGTCATATCGTCAACGACAAGGGTATTCATGTTGACCCTGCTAAGATCGAAACGGTTAAAAATTGGAATGCCCCGAAGACTCCCACTGAAGTTCGTTCATTTCTTGGTCTTGCGGGATATTACCGTCATTTCATCTCATACTTCTCTAAGATTACTGTCCCCCTTACCGCTTTGACTCACAAGGGTAAGACTTATGAATGGGGACCAAAACAAGAAGAAGCTTTCCAAACTCTCAAGCAAAAGTTGTGCAATGCTCCTATCTTGACTCTCTCTGATTGGAATGATGATCTAGTTGTCTACTATGATGCTTCCAACCAAGGTCTCGGTTGTGTTCTCATGCAACGAGGCAAGGTAATCGCTTATGCATCAAGGCAACTTAAGATTCACGAGAAGAATTATATGACGCACGATCTTGAGTTGGGTGCGGTCGTATTCGCATTGAAGATTTGGAGACATCACCTCTATGGGACGAAATGCGTGGTGTTCACCGACCACAAAAGTCTCCAACACATCTTCAATCAAAAGGAACTCAATATGAGGCAACGACGTTGGGTTGAACTCCTTAACGACTATGACTGCGAGATTCGTTACCATCCCGGCAAAACGAATGTTGTAGGCGACGCTTTGAGTCGAAAGGACCATGTTATGCTTCATTGTGCCCGAATTCAAACCGATATTCAAACCCGCATCTTAGAAGCTCAACACGTCTCAGTCACCGAGGGTAACATGTACGAGGAAATGTCGCGTGGTGTTGAACTTCTGCTTGAATCAAAACCCAATGGCTTACTTTATTACTTGAACCGTATTTGGGTTCCCGATCGCGATGATCTCCATACATTTCTCATGAACGAGGCTCATAAGACTCGTTATTCTATTCATCCTGGTGCGGACAAAATGTACCAAGATCTTCGCCAACAATATTGGTGGCCCGGTATGAAAAAGGACATTGCTCACTATGTTGCCAAATGTCTAACGTGTTCCAAAGTCAAAGCCGAACACCAACGTCCTTTCAGATTACTTGAACAACCGGAAATTCTCGTGTGGAAATGGCAGAACTTAGCCATGGATTTTATTACCAAACTCCCTCGCACCTCGAGTGGTTATGATAGTATTTGGGTAATCATTGATCGTCTCACCAAATCTGCTCATTTCTTGCCTATTGGTGAAGACTATCGGGTTGAGAAACTAGCTCGAATTTACATTGATGAAATTGTGAGCCGTCATGGTGTTCCCTTGAACATAATATCTGATCAAGATGCCCGGTTCACTTCTCGATTTTGGCAATCTCTCTAAACTACTCTTGGCACACGATTGGATTTGAGCACGGCTTACCATCCCCAAACTGATGGTCAAACCGAGCGAACAATCCTAACACTTGAAGACATGCTTAGAGCTTACGTAATCGATTTTGGTGGCAATTGGGATTCACATTTATCCCTCATTGAGTTCTCTTACAATAATAGCTACCATACAAGTATCAACATGGCTCCATTCGAAGCTCTTTATGGTCGCAAGTGTCGTTCTCCTATCTGTTAGAACGAGATTGGTGAAGCACAAATCACCGGTCCCGAGCTAATTCAAGAAACATCTGACAAGATTATTCAAATCCGTGACAACATCCGAACAGCGAGAAGTCGGCAAAAGAGTTATGCCGATAAACGACGAAAACCCTTAGAATTCCAAGTCGGTGACCTTGTTCTTCTTAAGGTGTCCCCGTGGAAGGGTGTGATCCGTTTTGGAAAGAAAGGCAAGTTAGCCCCTCGCTATGTTGGTCCATTCAAAATCCTTGAAAGAATTGGGAAAGTGGCTTACAAACTCGAGTTACCTCCATCTCTTGGCAATGTGCATCCTACATTTCATGTATCTAATCTGAAGAAATGTCTCGCCGATGAGAATATCCATATACCACTTGATGACGTGCGCATTAATGAAATGATGCATTTCGTTGAGAAACCGGTAGAAATTATGGATCGTGAAATCAAGCAACTCAAGCGAAGTCGTATTCCTATTTTCAAAGTTCGTTGGGAAGCGTGGTCCTGAATTCACTTGGGAACGAGAAGATCAAATGAAGCTCAAGTACCCCCATATTTTTACTGATGTCGTAGCTTCCTCTAACTAAATTTCGGGACGAAATTTCTTCAACATGGGGAGACTGTAACATTTCTGATTTTTAGTATCCGTATTTCAATTCAATGTAATGCATTTCAAACTCAATTCTAGTGCACTGTTTTGTTCTATTCGTACCATCAATTAAATACTATAGTTCCATACAAATCCACAAATTTTACTCGGTTATACTTTATTAAAACACTACATAAGTATCTATTTATACAAATACGTCAAATACTAAAGTTACAAGGCCTAATGTTGAAAATTTACAAGAAACCCTAATAGGCACGGTCGCGCCAAGTGCTATGGCACGGTCGCGCGCCTTGCTTCGGAACGGTCGCGCCCGGTTCCTTGGCACGGTCGCGCCTCATATTGGCACGGTCGCACCTCTCATCAGTTGAAACGTAAATGCAGACCTTTAATCACAGGAACGTTCGGTTTCATAACCGTTCTACACATTTTCGTCATTAACAAACTCCATTAAGCTCTTTAATCATCACCATTACAACAAATGAACTTATTTTCATCAAATTACCTCATAATCAGCAAATTCTCTCACAAAATCACCATATTCACCAATTTGATTACAATTCTTCCAAGCCAACATACCATCGATCCTCTATAAGACTTCTGGACACGCTGGTTTAGTCGGAATTGCAGCAGAGGACGCCGGAGACAGAACCCGTCGTCACCGAAATTTCACTCTACCGAACACTATAAATTCGTCATCCTTCCGGGTAATTGAAACCTCTCACACTTACGTTTTAGTCTAATAATCAAAAGCCCTAATCTAATTTGGGCTTACAATACGTGAATCATCACGAACCGGAGTCTATTTTTCGTTCAAAATAGATTTAATCGAATCGAATCTTAGACACGCTTTAAATACAATTAATCTCTACAAAAAGATTCGTGATGATCTAATGGGTGAAAGCCCCATGAATTCCGACATTTACAATATAAGAATTACTCAAATCGATTCTGTTTTAGAACAGACACGGTCGCGCTAGCATTCTAGCGCGGTCGTGCTTCATGAGACACGGTCGCGCCAAATACCAGCGCGGTCGTGCCTCAAACACACAGACCCAGTCATGCCTTTGGCTAGACTTGGTCATGCCTCAAAACTCTAGACACGGTCGTGCCTAGTCCAGAACACGATCGTGCCTAGAGAACAATCCAATTGTGCATTCTGTTTGATCAACACGGTCGCGCCCTGACTAGCATGGTCGCGCCCGTGGTTCGAGCACGATCATGCCCTCCCCAGGCACGGTCGTGTGTGAGTTAAATTTTTGACAGAATTATAATTTTACATATTTTTCAAACAATAAATATTCTGATTAAATTACAAAATAAAAATAGTTGATTTTTATAAAAATGCAATTAATCATATTTAGAAAGATCAAATATTTAATCTTGGAATAAATAGAAAATTATTTATTTAAAGTTTATAAAATTTAATTTACACTTATTGTTAAATCTTAAAAAAAGTATTTTTAATGGTTACATATATTATAACTAAATAAATAAAGAAATGATTATTTATTTAATTTATATTTAAACAAAAACAATTAATTATTTATACTAAATTATAACTAATATTTACAATGTTTTCATAAACAATAATTATTCACATTACTTAATTAATTATTCAAACTCAAACCTTAATCAAAATATTTAAAAAAATATTCTTTCAAACTTCATATATTTTATTCAATACTTCCAATTACAAATCAATGATTTTTTTTTACACAAGTCCAAATGCAACTTTAGACTTAAACTCTTGTGCACACTATTAATACCATATACATTACACTTTAGGTTAACTTGTGCATTTCAAGGATCTTTATTCTATCTAGTACCTTTGTTAGCAACGCCTTCAAACCAAATGAGTATTTCATAGCCCCTTTTACTCTTTTACATTTTGGGGTGAAACATGAACATTATTCAAATTACATGTTTACATTTACACAAACAGCACAAGTACAAATCCTATTTACATTTATGTGTATAAATTTGAGCTTTATGCCCGAGTGCTATGTGTGCTAACTTTTGTATGCTATTATGTGCAATCAGTAACTATTCAAGCCGACGGTTTTCAATGATAGATCTATTGAGTCTGACAAACCCACCCAGATTGGGGTGATTGATACCGACAACACAATTTGCATGCTAGTTACAAAGGTTTGATTGTATTTAGTTACACAATAGCTGCTCCCCATAAATGCCTTATTTATCATGTTATGTAAGGATTTGTTTTACAACTATATGCTATCTATATACAAACCTGTGTTATACTCACCAACTTTTTAGTTGACTTTATTTTATTCATGTTTCAGGTGCTAATGTGTGAGATTGATCAAGATGTGCTACACATAGGCTTGGACTTAGTTAATTTAAATAAAAGAACTCTATGTATTTCAATTTTGTTCTATCTTGGATTTGGTTGTGTTTGGACTACTTGTTATGAAATTTGATGTTTAATATATTCAATCTAGACAACCTTGTGCTTATGAACAGTCTACATGTCCCGCCCCGATGATTCCGCCATCGGTCGGGGTGTGACAATACGACTGTTAGGATCGTCCATAATGGACCAATTACACCTGCAATCAACAGATTTGAACCAAATCATCTCGTAACCGTCCTCAAATAATCAAGACATTAATTCGATCACTAAAAGTGAAATTGGCCTATAAAAACTGACCCCACACCTTTCTAACACTCACTATAAACTTCCTACACGCTCGATAGCATCGCATTTCCTCTCCAAAACTCCGGCGAGCTCGAAGATCGCTGGCTTCGGCCTCGTGGTCGTTCTCCCTCAATCCTCAACCAATTCAGGTATTGTTGATACTCATACTTTCATTTTGATGTAAGGAGTAAAAGCCCCATGAATCCAAGAACGATTGGGTACTCAATCGATGGAATTGGGTGGCTATGGTTTGGGTGCGATTTTAAAAAATTACGCATCTGCAAATAACCAAGGCTCAAGCCTATGTCCACATGTTAAGGCATTCGTCTCATAAGGGGGAGGTCGCGGGTTCAAAGCCATGCCCGCACCTCATTTTTCCCTTTTCGCGTGCGTGGAATCCGGCTCCTCTGTGGCCCTTTGTTAAAACCATTCAACCTCCCTTTGTAACCACTACCAGACTCTGGTCTAATTTTAATACCATTCAACCTCCTTTTGGGTTCGAGTCCCGTGGTCTACAATCATTTTTTATTTGTTTTTAAATCAAATTTTAACCCCATTTTTCGTATAAAAATTATTTTATAAAACTCCCAAGACCCGGGAATACTTTTATGAACCAAATTATTAACCTAATCATTTTAAATAAGTATTTAATTGTTTTAGAGAATTAAAAACTAATAATCTCTAAAGAATTTACATAATCATTTTTAAAACCCCTATTAAATATTTTATTTACACAATTATTTAGTATGATTTATGTCCTCTTTATTATTCCTTTAATTTATTTAAATAATTAATTAATTGAAAGGTTTAACTTATTATATATATATCTATAAATTCAAGCAAACATTATTTAAATACTTATTCATTATTTTGTAAACAAAAAATCATTATTCACACACACATATACATATACATATATACATACATACATACATACATATATATATATATATATATATATATATATATATACACACACTAGTGGGTAAGCCCGCCCTTCACGGCGGTTGTGAATTTCTACCAGTTTACCCTTGGGTTTATTGGCGGTTGTGAATTCCTACCACATTACTCTTGGGTTTCTTAGCCAAATGTTTACTTATTTTCTTTCATTTGTGTTTTCAAATTCTCATATATTTAAATAATGGTCATTGTTTAGAACATAACTCAAGAAATCAAATAAAAAGCACCTAAACTTCAATGAAAATGTATAGAACCCATCCATAACTACAACAATCATTTGACCTACCAAGAATTCTGAATTTGAGTATTCCTCACAAAAAAAAATCACTTATCATGGAATAACATTGTAGCCAATTTGTGGCATTCTGAAGACTCCAGGCTAGGCAAAAGAAATACATGTGATACCAAGTCTAAAAAGCAACGTTCATGAATGCATGAAGAAAACGATGAGATGATTGCAGCTCCCCCTGGATTATCATGGAATAACATTATAGCCAAATGGCAGAATGCTTCTGGTTTGTAAGATGTTGCATTCACAAACTCTTTTAAATAATATGACAACATTCTTAGTGAAGACATCGAAATAGATTTCTAATTCGTGTATATTAGTTCAAGAAAAAAAAACTACGTTTCATAACCACATTTGTAATCAGTATCTCTAAGTAAATTTCCATATAAAGTTAGGTGTTTCATTACAAGTGGGACCTAATTACGTCACACAACAGGTGTAGCATAGAATGCATAAACAGATGCAACATATTTGAAGCATCCTTGTAGTCTTGTATTGTGATAGAATCATATTTGATTTTCATTATTCAACAGTTACTTACATTGTGGCAAAAAACGGTTTCATAAAGAAGAAAAATCGAAGTCATATTAAACAAATTTGAAAAATAAAATCATTAAGAATTCGTAAATGTTAATTACTGCCCCTTCTAACTTTTTTATAAACCACAAAAAGGTGAATTGCATGTAAGATAGCCAATTCAACCTTAAAGGAATGACGAAATGTTTTTCAAAATAAGATGCAGAAATGCTAATTTTTGCGAGAGATCAGCATTTGTTAAATATTAACTGTTATATTTATTTATAGTTAAATGGAAGAAAGACATAAAATTAAACCAAAAAAAAAATATATGGACAAAAATGAACTATCAAAACACTTCATTTTAAAGTTTGTTATATATTAGGAAAATAGACAAACATACCAATCCTCTCTAGTAACATAAGAGAGTACATTTGGATTGCTTTTAAATTTAAAAAGTTTTAAGGTCATGTTTCAAATCTAAATCTAGTTTTTCCCCTTGTGAAAAATTTCTTTGCGACAGAGTAATTATAATTTTATAATCATATTTGACACACTAATTATCCATAAAAAACAATTAAACAAAAAGTGTAGCAGGTCAACTCAACCCTATTCAACCTGGACACAATGATTACACTTAATGTTCCGGACTTTTATTTTCATGTTATACGACCCGCCCAATTTGTCACACCATGTAGGTCCATGGGTGTCTCAGATCGTTACGTGTGGATGTGTGACTAGTCGGACCGGGTGCGGAATACCCATGACTAGGTGGAGAATCAAGTAACACAAAGTAAACCGACAGCGAAAACACTTTCAAACTTTGTCTATTATAAAACTTGTAGGTTACAGAGATGTTACAAAATGAGTGTGTACATAACTTCTGTCACCACAACCTATTTATACTATACATGATCTTTGCGCACTTAACAAGTGAACAAGACAAAATATTCCTGCGTACATAACAAGTACTTAACAAGTACACAAAGTATTCTTGCATACTTGCTAAGTACGCAGAAAGTAATTCCTACGCACATGCTAAGTGCGTAAAACACTTAGAGAAAACAGACGACTAGTACATACATTAGTAATTACAACTCGACAACTACTACATACAGACACTAACATACAAAGACTAATACATACAAGACAAGTACAAAAGCTAAGACAATATCCAGAGTGTTTGTCACACAAAAGTGCTTCAACAAACTCCCCCTTGACAACAGCTCTGGATTGTCTTCGGTCTTCACTGCTCCCCAGCTTTAGCTTCCATCTTCTTCTTGTAGTCAAGGAAGAACTTGACCACCTTGTCGTATTTAGAAGCAAGGAACTTTGTCCACTCATCCGTGTACATGCAGTACTTGTCAGTTAGCGCCTCCAAATCTTTCATAGAAAAATTTATGAAGCAGACTTCATCAAAAACTCTGATTAGTTCCCTTGGCACTAAGCTTCCATTCTCGGACCACACCTTTCCAATCACCACTGCCTCACCCGATTTAGGATCTACGTACCAGTACCATATGTTACCGAGGATATCCTGAGATAACTTACTCAGGGGAATCTTGGTTTCACACAGCACTGGCTTGTATACCAGTTTCTTTAAGGTTATATGAGTCACGGCATGTCTAACGTTCTTGTCCCTGACTCGCTTGGGCATTTGAGGCTTAAACATTTCGAACTTCCCTGATCTTACCTCTCGCTGCAACACCTGCCACAAACCCATCACTACTGCGTGATTTGAGTGACCCAGCAGCTCTTGGTTTGCTAGGTTCACAAGGTCGTACTTTGGCAATTGGTTTCAAGTATTGAACACCTCACAGCTAAGATCATACATGTCGCTCCATGTTTGTGTATGATTGATGTCTTCTACCAGACAGGAGCCGGATCCTTTGATGAACTTGCAGGCGTATGTTTGCTTTTCAGCACCTCTGGATCCACATGTGTAGGGTCGGTAGGAGAGGCTTCAGTCGACCCCTCAACAGTACTTACAGGCTCGACTGAACCTGTGTCAAGATTAGTTTCACATAGTGGAGCTTCGAAAATCTCTCCATCCTCAAACTCATATTCTCCTTCCCCGTCACCCTTGGGAACTTCAATCACAACATCCTCATCCTCCTCGTCCCTGTCATCACTAGACTCGATCTCTCCCTCTTCTAAATTGTTGAAAGCATTGATCTGTGGTTCTTTGGAATAGTCTTGCTCTAATAATAAGATCACATCGTCCGACACGTCATCAGGTAGATCTTTCAATACGTCAGCCACAGACTTTCCTTTATCACTACCCAAAGCATCACCTCCACCTTCACTCCGAGTAGACTCCCCCTCAGCCATATGCACGACAGAAATGGGAACAATAGCCAAAGCTGACGATTGCTGCTCACTTCCACTCGGTCCGGCTTCAGGATCCTTGTCCTGATCATCACCCTTAGTTAGATCAACTAAGTGACAAGCCTCTCCACTGCTAGGCTTAGGTGGTTGCTTCTCCAACAATTCTTTCAATCTCTCCCCCTGAGCAGCAAGCGTCTTGGCCATATCACAAACCAGTTTAACCATAGCATCATGATCCTTACGCTGCTTTTCATCAATCGCTTGCTGTTTCTTCAAAGCGGCAACTTCATCAATCAGTGGGTTTATCTGGCCCTGTTGCTTGTCAATTTCTTCACGTGATTTCCGTACCATTTCAAGTAATCCAGCAACTTGTGTCTCTAGAGTAGTGATCCTAGCATATCTAGGATCAGGACCCCTAGACGACGATGCTTTGGCTTGATGAGTTGGAAAGGTGAATATTTAATCAAAATCAAATCCATGAGTAAAATCCAACTCAGGAAATGGTTCACTGATGTGTTGGAGAGTGGTTGTGGGGAATGAGGTAGGGATGGTGGTTGTTTGGATGGTGGTTAGGGTGATGGTGACAGACTCGGTCAGAACTGGAGTCGTTACCGCCACCTGGACAGATTGTATAGGGAGGGTTACTATCACAGGAACCTCCTCTGTGATATAGTAGTAGCCTCAACAAATGTTACCAATGGCCTCCTCTTCTGTCGTCGATAAAGCTTCTGTGAAGGTGAAGTAGAAGTCGATTCAGTGCTCGCAGCTGCCATGGTTACCTGCCTCTGAGCACTTACTTCCACCTCATGAAGAATAGGTTGATGTTGCCTATCCCCCCAATGCTTGTTGTACTTTCCCGTCCGCGTCTCTGTATAGAAGCATCCGAATCAGAATCAAGCTCATATTCACTGCTAGTCTCTTGTCTTTTTTTCTTGGAAGATGACTCGGGAAGGGTCACCTTCGTCAATCTCCTTGGGTGTGCCTGGAATGGTGCATCATAAGAATCAGATGAATCTGACTCGGTCGTTTCTGAGTCGGATTCTTCAGCACCCCCACTTCCCTGTTCTTCGTCTCCTCTTTTTTCAGATACTTCATCCTCAGATTCAACTTCCTCTTCTTCCTGTTGTTCATCACTGTGTTCACTGAGTTCAGGCTCAGACTCTACACTATACCATCTCCAATCTGCAGCCGCAACATAAGCTTCATTGATCAAGTGGCCAAAGAGTGGAGTATGCTCAGGGGTAGGTTCTACACTGCCTTGTGTTAACAACTGTGAGAAAACTCTCTTGGCCACCCGCTTAACTTGCAATATCTCCCTAATAGGAGGTAGATTATGCAACGCATCATTTACCAAAAGTTGCACAAATTAGGGGTATAATAAGAATCTAAACCTCTTCGCCGTATTAATCTGATCAACTAAGGCTTTGTAGATGTAGCGGGAGAAGTTGTAGCCCTTGTTGAGAGACAGCCCAATCATAGCGGCTGCTAGATCATGACCCATGGCATCCTTCCCTGCCTTCCTGGAAGACATGCACACGATCATAATGTGGGCAAAGTACCTCTACTGATCCAGCACCCACATCTTCTTGTAAGATGAATAATTTCGTACATCGACATATCCCATACGTTGTCTCCAACACCCATCCACAAAGTAATCAGGATAGGAGATTGGGTCGGTTGCAAGATCTCTGAACTGTAAGACTCGCTTGATGGTGTCCTCAGAAATGGCAATATCATGACCTGCCACAGTAGCCGGAATGATATCGGGGGTTACTGTGCAGTCATGTTCTGCAGTATCCCATAACTGCTCCAAGTACGGTCTTGATACGACAGGGTCTGCTAAAATAGCATAGCTTATCCTTGAGCGGTTCAAGAAATCAATGATCTCCCGATATTCAAGCGCAACACCCTTCCATTCCGGTTCAGTAAGTGCCAGCTGATTGAACTCACTTGTAAATGCACGAGCCATCACTGTAAAAACAAACAGTAAACACAATAAGAACAAGAAGCATCATTCGAAATGAATACACATGAACAAATATAGCACAATAACAATGAACTGAACATCCAGACTTAGAAAAATTTCAGAATTTTCCTTCCTGCATACTTGTTATGTACGCAGGGTTTAGGTCTTGCGTACTTAGCAAGTACGCATGACTTATGTCTTGCGTACTTGTTAAGTACGCATGACTTATGTCTTGTGTACTTGTTAAGTACGCATGACTTAACACTTAGACATTTTTTCAAGAATCCAAAATCTGATATTATGAACATTGATGATAATGTTGGTGACCACTGAGTCGAAAACCGTGTTTGCGACCACAGGAACCATACCCAACACCGAATTTGTGCTATTACCCTGTCACTTTGACCTAAATTTCGACAGACGGAACCCACTGTCCAACATAGGGTTAAAATCTAAATCAACGAGTGTTATGGACAAATTTGGTAAGCTAAGGCTTCGATTGAAGGTATTAAACAAGATTTAGGGTATGATTTCACTCAAAAACTCCCAAAATCGGTCTAAATTGCATCATCAAAACCCTAGTTTTTTTTTAAAGTTCAAGAAATCGGTCCAAAATCAAGATTTAACAAATGAAATGGTCCTAGATTCTGACCAAATGTTAGTTAGATGTTGTTAAAACTAGAATCAGGACAAAAAACCGTTCGGGAACACACGAAATTTTGAGTGAAAAATGATCAGGAGTATTCAACAGTGTCGAAAGTTTGAAATGAGATGAACTCATAAAAAACTTATGTCCTGTATATATACGCCACGCATTTGGGTCTTGCGTATTTAGCAAGTGCGCAAGACTTGAATCATGTGTACTTGACAAGTACGCAAGGTTTAATTCCTGCGCACTTGTCAAGTACGCAGAAACCCTTGTGTTTCACAAACTTCAACTCACATTATGAAGAAGTCAAAGTCAAATAACGAACAAGATAAGCATATTCAATCAAGAGGATTCAAAGTCAATTCAAGAAGGTTAAACACAAATATTTTTATTTTTTTTTGGCTTTTTCTGATTAGAATGAACTATATGTAAACTTGAAATCTTTTTGATTTTTTCTGAATAGAATGAAATGTACCTAAACTTAAAATCTTTTTGATCTTTTCTGAATAGAGATATACAAGTATATACACAAACACTATCTTTGTTCAAAGACACGAGTAGAGGATCATATCAGTCTAAACTATCGTAATAATGATACAAGATAAACATCAAAGAATATGAGATCATGTCATGGATTACTATTTATTCATACGTAATAAGCATATAAACAAGTAATTCAAGTTGGGAATATTATAAGATTTGAAACCATAAGCATCTTAGTATCATGTTCTTGTGTGTTAAGGTAATAGTTATAAATATACAACGTGTGCCCCATAGTTATGCTATGAACTTACTTTGCACTGATCTCAAGGCATCTAAGATTTTCCTAATGATTTTCTAAATTTCCAGAATGAGGCTACATCAATTAGCACAGGAAAAATCAAACAGAATCCATAAGGATTATCAGGAATCATAAGATTCAGAATCGAGTGATTCATTTGTCTTGGTTTCATGTGATTTCTTCAGTGAATATCGGTATGATGATTCAGGATAATGAATATGGTGTTTGAGGATTTAGGTAAGGGGGTCCAACTTTTATCTAGATTTGAATTCAATGAATCAGAAGTGATTCAAGGGTGAATACATGCTCAACGGTTGATGTCAAGACATATCTTGATTCAAGCTCTAACTACATACTTGTGAGTATGGGCAGTGAGATGAACCGCATTAATTGTGCTAACGACCTAACCCGAAACTGGTCTCCGAAGAAAATAATTGCCAAAATCTAACATCCTGTATCTGATAGTGATCTTTTGAATTCTTTTACGCACACACTAGCAAACATGGGTTCAAATCACAGTTGTAGTATCGATTTACTTTCCACACTACTAATGATTCAAACACGCTTACAGCCTACTGACAATTCAAATTACTTGTAAATAAGCAGATTAAAAACACAATAATTTAAACAATCAAGTAGGCATGACGCAATCATTTCCCATACGTGCAATCTAAGACGTTTAGATCATTTCATATGTACTGTCATTTCCTCTTTTCTCAAAATGACTTTGAAATTTTCTCGGTTTTCTATTTTGTTTGTATTTTTGTAAAATATTTGAAAGTTAAAAGGACTATACTAAAAACATTTAAAATAAATAAAATTTAACTCTCAAGAATTGAATTGATTTAAGAAAAACAAGTTTTCACTCCGGATTGAACATTCCTATCATGTTGACAAGATATTCAAAACGTGTTCGATCAAACGCCTTAGTGAAAAGGTCAGCAAAGTTGTCATCCGTGTGAACCTTTACAAGTTCAAAGAGATGCTTTTCAGCACAAGCATGGATGAAATGATGGAGAATTTCAATATGTTTAGTTTTGGAATGCTTCACCAGGTTGTTTGTGATGGACATGGTGGCATTGTTGTTAATGAACAGTGGAGTTCCAGTGAAGTTTAAGCCGTAGTCTTTCAATTGCTGCAGAATCCACTATATATGATAACAACCGCTCGCTGCAGCAATGTACTATGCTTCACATGTTGAGACAGAAACCGTCGAATGCTTCTTGCACTGTCAGGAAACCAGCCTGTCTCCCAAGAATTGACATCCACCTGAAGTTGATTTTCTATCAAGGTTACAACCGCCATAGTCTGAATCAGTATAGGCTTTGAGGTCAAATGACTTCTTCTTTGAGTACCAAAGACCTAATCGTGGTTTCCCTTTCAAGTATCTGAATATCCTGTTGACAGCTATCAAATGAGACTCCTTTGGTTGTGACTGAAACCTTGAGCACAAACATACATCAAACATTATGTCGGGCCTTGAAGCTGTGAGATACATGAGAGAACCGATCATCCCACGGTACATTTACAATCCACATCCTTTCCATATTTGTATAGATGCAAACCATGATTGACAAGGATAGGTGTGCCATAAGTATTGCTATCATTCATCTTGTATTGTGACAAAATGTCTTGCACATACTTAGTTTGATGTAGATAGATTCCATCCTCTCTTTGACTAACTTGAAGACCTAGGAAGAATGACAATTCACCCATGTTGCTCATCTCAAACTTAGACTTCAACACCTGTTCGAATTCCCAACACATCTCTTCATTTGTAGACCCAAAGATAATGTCGTCGACATACAGTTGTACGAGTAGAATATCACCTCCTGCTTTCCGAATGAAGAGGGTTGAGTCAATCTATCCACGATCAAAACCATTTAACAGTAGATGTTTTGATAACGCCTCATACCATGCCCGATGTGCTTGATGAAGACCATAAAGTTCTTTGTTGAGCTTATACACTTTATTGATATTATGCGGATCTTCAAAGCCGGGAGGTTGAGAGACATAGACCTTTTCATGAACTTTTCCATACAGGAAAGCACTTTTCTCATCAAGTTGATTGACCTTGAAGCCGACATAGGAGGCATAAGCCAGAAACAACCGATTGGCCTCAAGTCTAGCAACTGGGGTATATACTTCAGTGTAATCCAGGCCCTCTTGTTGATAAAATCCTTGAACAACCAACCTTGCTTTATTCTTCACTACGACATGACGATCATCCGTTTTGTACTTGAACACCAATCTGGTTCCAATTGGTTGTATGCCTCTTGGAAAGTCAACTAAATCCCACACATGCAACTTTTGGAATTGGGACAGTTCATCTTGCATCACCTCAATCTAGCAGTTGTCAGCGAGAGCCTCCTTCACATTCTTTGGCTCTAACTGGGGCACAAATGCATCATGCAAACATGTTTCCATGATACCAGTGTCAAGTATCTCAGCGTACAAACTAGTGTTCTCAGCAACGGTTCTATGACGAGTCTGAACACCAGCATGAGGATCACCAATAATGTTGTCAATTGTATGATTCTTATGCACTCTTGTCTCTGGTATGAGCGGTTCCTAGAGATTTGTGTCTAGATTCGTGCTCAACTCCCCCATATCCTGTGATCCAAAAGACGATGATTCAATGTTGACTGGATCAGCTGGATCTTCATTTCCTACACGAGTGTTAGGATTAGCAAGAGTGTCATCTCCATCAACATGGACAACTTCAACATCGTCACTGTGATGAGTTCCAGATGCAGATGCAGCATTGGAATCGAGAGTTACAATGGGCACCGTGGCACTAGTGGAGAAATCTGAATCATCACCACCATTAAAGAAATCGTACACATTTGCGGCATCATCGGCAGACAAATCAGGAAGGTTGAAAGACTTGAATAGCGCATCATAATCAAAACCCCAAGCTGGACCAGTTGGTTCTGGTGGAATGTTGTGTTTACTACAATCCACTTTGAACCATTCCTCGACAGTACGAGTTCCTATATTGTACACTCTCTTTCATGGTGAATTGGCAACATATCCTAAGAAAATGCCTTCAACTGCTTTTGCATGAAACTTAGATTTTCGATCTTTGTATTGTAGCAATAAGGAACAGGGACTACGAAAAGGAACTAGGTAGTCAAGATTGAGAGGTCGATTGTTGATCAACTTATAGCAAGTCTTGTTATGCCTCTTCACAACCAGAACTATGTTCAAAACGTGACAAGCTGTATTTACTGCTTCTGCCCAGAAAGTTACAGGAAGCTTTGCATCTGACAGCGTTGTCCTTGCAGGCTCGATCAAGGTTCTGTTCTTCCTTTCTGCAACTCCGTTCTGCTGAGGTGTGTACGCGGCACTAAATTCGTGATGGATACCCTTCTTGAGACAGAAAAGCTCCATCAAATTATTCTTGAATTCAGTTCCGCTATCACTCCTTATTCTTCTAACCTTCAACATGCAAAGAGATTCCAAGCTCATGATCAGGTATTGAAGAATGTCAGCAGTCTTGTCCTTTGTACTTAAAAAATGCACCCAAGGAAAACGTGAGAAGTCATCAGTTACAACTAGACAGTATGACTTACCTCCAAAACTCCTGATACTTATGGGGCCAAACAGATCCATATGTAATAGCTCCAAAGAGGTATCGATGGAGTTTTGGAGCTTGGGCTTGTGAGACTTCCGTTGCTGTTTGCCCTTTTTACAAGGCATACAGTCATCTGCAACGGTAAATCTCAACTTAGGAACACCGGTTACCAAACCATTTCGAACAAGATGATTCATTTTTCGATAAGAAATGTGTCCGATTTTCCTATGCCACAAGATTGAGTCAAGCTCTGTCGCTTTGGTAAGCAAACAAGTAGCAACTTATGAGGTGGTTGATGCCACGCTCATATCGATCTGATAAGTGTCGTTTGCCGTTGGTGCTCGCATCAGAATCCAGTCTTCAGGAACTTCCAAACCAGGTTTGAGAATCATGCATTCTGTCTTGTCAAACATAACTGAGTACTCCTTGTCGCACATCTGGGAGGCACTCAAGAGGTTATGCTTCAGCTGCTCACAGTAGTTGACATTGTCGAAGCTAACACAACCATTCGAAACCACACCTTGACACGTGATACTACTGTCTTTCTCTCCAGCAAAGGCCACATAGCCGCCTCTGAATGGTTTGACATCTTGAAGCAGGGCCATCTTACCTGTCATGTGCCAGGAGCATCCACTATCTACATACCAACGATTAGAGATAGTACCCTTCGGATGTCCCTGCACGAGTCACAAACAGACTAGTTAGATTTGGAGACCCAAGCTATAGTGATCTTGGGTCTTCTGTCTTTCTCAAAATAAACAACCTCTATTAACTCACAGTCGTGACTTTAAAAAATGGATGAATCTTTTGAAGACTTGGGATCAGGAGATTGAGAACTTTTGGATTTCTTGTTCCAGGACATCTTCTTTTTCTTAACTGGAACAATAGGCTTACCTTCAATGGCAGCAGGTGAACTAGTGGAAGCTTCACCTGATTGAACTCCAGCCAGTTGTTCCAGCTTTCTCAATTCTTGTTCCTTCTTCTCCTCTATGGTTTAGAGAGTTTTACCACAGGTTTCTCACCAGTTGGTGCATTACCGGAGGTAGATGCATATGGTTTAGCAGGAAGCTTTTCCCTTTTTGGAACAGTTGGTTTAGCCTCAGATGTGGTCTTTGGCTTCACCAACGGTTTCATTGGTGGTTTCACCTCATTCTTTTTTGGACTCTTGGTCTGTTCACTAGTGGTGACTTGGGGACAACAGCTGGCTGTGAAATAACTGGCCGTTTCCCTTGGTTCTTATTCGGGCAGTTCACAATAATGTGACCGATCGTACCATAGTGAAAACCTGTTATCCTATCTTTGTAAGTCCTCCTGTAAGGCTCATTTGATTTGAAGTTTGATGACTCAGCATGATGAACAGAAGAAGTTGTTTGGTGAACAGTAGTTTGACCCGATGGTGATTGGTTTTTGGGAATATAATACTTTTGCATATTTTCTTGATAGCCAAGCCCGTAATTAGCTGGAAAGGCTTCTTTCTTAACTTGACTAATGTTTTTATATCCCCCATAAAGCATCACTTTTAATTTTTCATTTGATTCAACGATATTTCAGTCAAAATACAATTATCACAATCAGTGACAATGATTTTCTTAACTTTCTGTTCACCGAGCAACTCCTCAGAGACTACTCCTTTAGGGTAGGTGTTCTCAGACCCATAATAAGAAGCAGTAAAGAACTCTTCATCAGATGCAGAGTTAGCCTTACTTGAGGAATCATCCTTACTCGAGGACTCATCAAGGCAAGACAGATCAATATCAATTAAGTCGTTGACAAATTTCCCGCTTACTGGTGGAGGAATGACATTAGTACCCAGCCCTAAGCCATTCACTTGTCTCACAACACACTCATAGTGTTCCACCACAAAATGAGAGTTTTTTAACTTTTCAATATTGCCTTTCAACTGCAAGATCTCATTTTGCAGCTTGGTGATCTCATTGTTTCTCTTTTCCAACCCCATGTATGCAACATCCAAATGAAACTGTTGATCACTGATTTTAAGTGAATAATCATGTTTTTCTTTCTTCAAAGTTTAATTGAATCTTTGTATCGTTTTTCATTTTATTTGTAGCTTAAAGCTGCAATACGAAGGGGTTCGACTTTGTCTTGAAGCTTAGAATTTTCATCCTTTAAGCTGAGACATTCTGAACAAGAAATGACAGCAAAAGAGCTAGAATCTACCTCATTTGATGAACATGATGCCTCTCCAATAGCCATGAGGGCAACACCAGTTGTAGACTCTTCTTGGTCAGCCACAGAAGCTTCCTGTTCCTCTGCTTCCATCATCTCCATGATCTCAGCCATGAGACCAACCTGTGTTTGAGCAATAATGGCATCCTCCAGCTGAACACCCCAATCAAAGCTATCATTCTGTTGAGCTACCAACGCGTTTGACGTACAACCTTGACTTTGATTGCGGTTGTTGGAGTTGTTGTACCCTTGACTGTTTCCTTGGCTAGGTCTGGTGAAACCTGAGGCCGGTGCTTTGTCCTTTTGACATTCACGAGCAAAGTGTCCAAAATTCTGACACTTATAGCACTTGTCTTTGGATTTATCAAAACCAACCTTGGCAATTGAATGCCCACCAATGAACTTTCTTCCTATTCTGTTCAGGAAACACTTGGCTCTTCTCAAGATCATGGCCATATTCCATTGAATATCCATGTCCTCCGTATCATCTGGATCCACCTAATTAAAGTCTTCTTCTATGGTTTCAGAATCCGTTATCTTGCCACCAATGATGTTTTCATAGGCAAGCATACATGATGAAAACAAAGACACATGATCTTCAGCTATCTTGGCTATTGCAGATTGGTTACCTGAAGATGTGGGAGAAGGATTTCTTGAGGAATTCTGCTGAAGAGATCTAGAACCAGATCCAGATGCTATATAGCAAGCATGACCACCACAAACTTTTGAATTATCCTCCTCGTGAGAGTTCTCTGAGAAAAGGGCAATTCTAGAACCCGATGACTTGGCTGTAGAAGACGTCCCATAATACATAGAAGGGTCTTGTATTTGAGGTCTCCCTAAGCTCTCATTTCTTTTTATGTTCATATCATGTGCTTGAATCTTTCCAATTGCTTCATCAATAATCATCTTATAAAACTTAGAGTTCTTCCTCATCAAGGTTGTGTACATCTCAATCCAGAAACTTCTCAACTAACTCCTCATTTGGACAAATGAGGTCAAAAGCTTTCAGCTCAGTTTACAGATGATAGAATCTAGAGATAAGCTCATTTATGGATTCATTCTCCAGATATCTAAAGCACTCATACTGCTTCCTAAGAAGTTCCCTCTTACTCTTCTTGATGTCGCTGTTTCCCTCGAATCTCTTCTGCAAATCCTTCCAGAGATCCTTGGAGTTATTGTATCCTCTAAAGTTGTGAAATAACTCCCTGGTCAAGGCCATAGTAATAGATCTGTGTGCCTTCTTCTCTCTGTCATAAACTTTCTTTTCTTCTTCATCAAGTTTGGAGATAGGCTTGGGAACTTCCTCATCAAGATATGTATGTGGGATGCTTATAACCCTCTAGAATAGGTATCCAAAGTGAGGAATCAGTGTATGAGATATAATGCTCAAAGCGTGCTTTCAAATTTGAGTAATCATTTACGTTAAGCAGCTTTGGTGGTTTCTGTGGGGTTCCAATCTCGTTGTCATAATTCAGAAGATTACTGAGGTTCTGAAGAGTTTCCATGGTGAAACACTTAGTCAAATTTCAGAAAAATCAAAACAATGTGTGCACTTAAGTTCTGCCCTTGCGCACTTAAGAACTTGGTCTTGCGCACTTAAGATTTGCTCTTGCGTACTTAACAAGTACGCAGGAGTAAATGACAAGTACGCAGGAAGGAGTTAAATACGCAACAAGAAATGGTCTTGCGTACTTGGTAAGTACGCAGGAAGCCTATACTTGTTTCCAAAAATGGTAAGTACGCATATCACTTTTTCACCAACCCTCACCAACTTTTTTCGGACACTGGAATCTCACCAGAGACAGAAAAGGTTGAAGATATGACCAAACAAAATGAGCCAAAGGGTCAAAAAACCATTTCTAACCAACCTTTGATGCTCAAAACACTCAAATACGCAAGAAAATGTCGGTTTTTGAGTGATTTTTGCTTCTAAAATAGTGCAAAATCTCTGTAGATTGTGTAGAAGATGCTCCTAACACACTCACAACACTCAAAATCAAGAGCTATGCTCTGATACCACTTGTAGGTCCCCCGGTGTCTCAGATCGTTACGTGTGGGTGTGTGACTAGTCGGACCGGGTGTGAAATACCCGTGACTAGGTGAAGAATCAAGTAACACAAAGTAAACCGACAGCGAAAACACTTTCAAACTTCGTCTATTATAAAACTTGTAGGTTACAGAGATGTTACAAAATGAGTGCGTACATAACTTCTGTCACCACAACCTATTTATACTAGACCTGATCTCTGTGCACTTAATAAGTGCGCAGGGCAAATTGGTATTCTTGCGTACTTGGCAAGTACGCAGAGTATTCTTGTGTACTTGCTAAGTACGCAGGAAGTAATTCCTGCGTACATGCTAAGTGCGCAAAACACTTAGAGAAAACAGAAGACTAGTACATACATTAGTAATTAAAACTCGATACCTACTACATACAGACACTAACATACAAAGACTAATACATACAAGACAAGTACAAAAGCTAAGATAATATCTAGAGTGTTTGTCACACAAAAGTGCTTCAACACACCAAAAAGTAAATAAGTGAGTATTGATGTATTCGGTGAACTACCATCAAGAAAAGCATACACAAGATAACATTAGTGATGCTCACCTCCCTTTGGGCCAAGTTAAACTTTTCCGTTTGCATCTGGATACGTTTTTCTTCGAAACAAACCTACAAAGAAATTAAAACAAAACACGCGTTTAGGAATCATGTGTGCCTTAAAGACATTTCCGATGTTCAAGCTTCAAGTTAAAAATAAAATGCATGCTTCAAACATTGTAACCATAAACTACTAAATATTGAAGCAAAATAACAACTACCCCCCATTGATCGTAGAGCAGATGCTTCTTTACCCATCCGATTCAATTTTTCCTCACAAGCAACCTGAATATAACACTATGCCAATCAAAAGTGTTCTAAGAAATATTTGTAATCGTCAAAAATCCAGAAAGACTTAAGTTATGTTTACAATAATTAATATTAGAGGTTGTTTGAAGATAACTTATAAAGCTTATGGTTACAATTATTAATCTCAACTCACCTCTTTTTGAAGCCAAATGCGTTTTTCTGCTTGTAATTGTGAAATTGTTGCCTCGAGCGCAGTCTGGTGATTAAAACACAAGTTCATCATGAACGCTTGATTTGCCATCAGAAAATGAATCAAGAAAAATAAACAAACAAATGAAAAAGAATGTACTTGAAAATTACTTAGATTTACTGATAAAAACTGACTACAATTAGTTTAGCTACGGAAGTCACCTCTGTATGATGCCATAAATTTCTTTCTTTCTCTGATTGCGAAATATTCCTCTCAATATTGGCCTGTAAACATGTATCAACAAAAAGCATAATAATGATTTAGAGCAAGTTGAAAATAATAACAACAAAAAACATAAGAATGATTTAGAGCAAGTTGAAAATAATAACAAGCATATGAACCTTTTAAATAATCAGATCAATTTCTTAGCGGATTTAGAGCACGTTTACAATAATAACAAGCATATGAACCTTTTAAATAATCAGATCAATTTCTCAAGGAAATTAGTCATTACCTCCTTTTGTACAAGTATGTCCACTTGCTCTTGTAGTTCTTTAATTTTTTGTTCTAGGGAAGCCTATAAACAAGAAAATATGAAGTAAATATAAAAATTATTAATTGTTGCTAATCACATATTTTAGGAACATGTAAATAAATGCATAGAGTTGAAAACAAGTTTTTACATCTTGGTTTAACCAATAGGACTTCTTAGCCTCAACTGAACAGCACTGTACAGCCAAAATTTCAAAGTAACAACAAATCGGGCTTTAGATAACACTATGGGTTTAAGTATTTGACTCGTATGAACTATTTGATTCATTCTTAACCCATTTGACCCGTATCAACTATTTGATCACAACACTTTGGGGTTATCATGTTTTTAACCGTTACAAGTTTATCTACAAAAGGGAAAAAATGTTAGTGAGTCAACCAACCTGGTCTGACCCATTGAAAAACTTGACCCCTTAGTCAATTTTGGTAGTATGTTTACCTATTCTTAACTTAGTAATGACCAGTTAGGACCAATGAACAAACTAAATATAACAAGTGTATTTGTTGTAGAAATGTGTTGTTCATTGAGGAATTTTATTAAACGGTTTGTGTTCCATTTCAACACCAAATCTTAAAAACTATGAATCAAATAGAACGTGCATTGGTGTAATGCAAAGCACACATCTTTATTCCTTTGTTTTCATATCGTTTTAACTAGTTTTGTATTCGTTTTGAGTCATTTTTTGTTTGTATTGAGTCTACTATGTGTTTACTTGTGCTCATGATGATTACAAGTGAAAACACGAAGAAACCGAGCACGAGAATGAAGTCCAAGGTTCAAAGTGCAAAAAATGATGATTTTTAGTCCTTTGTTGTACACGAAGATCAGACAGAGATTCCTCGCGGTACGCAAGGGAATCCATAACCTGTTGCGACTATTTTGTTCCTCGCGTTACGCGAGGAACCTTGGCCTAACTTTCGCGGTACGCGAGGTCCCTATTTTCTGTAAAAAACCCTAATTTGATATTAAAACGATTTTGATACCCAATATGGGAGGAGTTCGATTATTGCCGTCAAGAACAAGACCAGAGGCAATTTTAAGGGTTTTGGAAGTCAATTGAAGTGCAAGTTTGAAGCTTTTGGATCCCAGGTTCGTTGTAGTAGCCTATTTGGTTTTCAAGATTCAATCTTTATCTTTGTTTTGTTTGATTGAAACCATGTTTATGTCTTTTACTTCTGTTATGGATGTTTTGAACATGATCTTTGGCTAGATCTTAATTATTGCCTAGGTTAATGATGATTACTGCGTAAAGTTGTGATTTTTACTGGTTTTGGATTCAATTGATGGTGTTATGATTTTGTAAGTAATTCTAGTTAATAATTGTGATGAATAAGCATGCTTAAATCTGATTGTGTGATTAATAATTGATTCCTTGCGTTGATTACGGTTGTCTGCCTGTTTAATTAGCGTATCTTGATCATAGATCTTAGGGTTTGTGATTGCGGTGGTCTGCCAGACGTAGTAGCCATAGGAATTATTATTGATTGCTGATTAGAGTTAAGTGTGTAGTGAATGGTGAGACTGAGAGGTAATCTATCCATTAGGGTACATTATCATAGTTGGAAATATCTGAGAAGTGATACAACAAATTTGGTGAGTTTAGTACACTTTAGGTTCTTTAGTTGGTGACACCCTGAGAGTGATTAGGGATCCACTAGGTTGTCTTTAGCAGTTATCCTTAGAATCCCAGATCCATCATAGTTACAGAACCGGTAGAAGGTGGTATTCTCCCTATTCCTGATATCTTCCTTAGTTTTTGTCTTGATAATTGAGTCGACCTAGTTTATTGCATTCATAGTGATATTTGGTAGTGTAGTAAACCCCCCCAAATCAATCAATCCTTAGTCCGAGTCAGAGTCTAGTATTGTTACATAGTGTCTCTAGGGTTCGATAACTCGGTTTACCATTAAGCTGTGCTACACTCAATAGGTACACTTGTCTGTCAGTGCGGTTTAGTTCATAGGTTTTCCATCTTATTGGTTAGGAGTCTAGGTTAGGTCTTGTTAGTTTTATATAGACCATCCGGACGACATCAAGTTTTTGGTGCCGTTACCAGGGACACTTGACAATAGCAATATTGACTTCGACTTGTTCTTTGTTTGATTTTTGGTTTATTTGTTTTTCTTTAAGTCTGATCTGTGAGCTTGTCTTCTTTGATTACTTGTGTGTCTAATATAGGGTCGAGTCTTTCTGTTCTTGAGACTTTTGTTTCCTTCTATCTTGTGTCTTTCTTTGTATGCACAACACTCGTTCGTGGGGGTCACCATCATTTCAGCTTTTCTAGAGCCTGAACGAGAGCTTCACGAACACACCCGTGACTTTCGAGAGCGTTTGAAAGAGTTATGCAACAACCAGGTACGTCCTATTAGGCCTATCCCATTTCCTACTATGGGCGACGCTGATTCGCCGGTGAGGTGTACTGTACACCAAAGGGCAAGTGATGGGGTCACGGGTGCAAGATCTTCGATCACTCGCCCCGCCATTCCAAATGTTAATTTTTGGCAGATCCCGTCACATGTCATGAGCACGATAACTCATGCCACTCAATTCAATGGCGTTGAGGATGGACATGTTTCCCGCTTTTGCGCGCATATGCGATACTTTCAATATGACGGGTATATCTAAGGACACAATCTACTTGCATATTTTCCCATTCTCCCTCTCTGGGAGTGCTTCTACTTGGCTCGACACTCTCCAAGACAAGTCGATCACCACTTGGGAGGATCTCGAAGCCAAGTTCTTCAAAAAGTACTATCCACCTTCCAGGGCCGCTCACCTTTGGGATCAAATCCACTCATTCCGGATGGATCCCGATGAGCCCTATCACATGGCATGGGAGCGGTTCAATGCGCTGTTGGGCCGATGTCCCCAGCACGGTCTTTCTGACTAGGCGATAGTGGAGAAGTTTTATAATTGCCTCACCTTCAAGAAGCAGCAAATGTTTAACATAGCTGGGGGAGGCCACATCATGGAAAAGTTTAAGCCTGCTGAATGCGAGGAGATGTTCGAGAGCTTCGCTCAAGCCGAACACCAGTACCCATCTTCTAGGACTTCCATTCCTAGTGCTAGATCATCCACCACATCTCCTAGAGGTGTGCATCAGGTCACTCCTGATTCTAGCATGGCTGTTGCCCTCGCCTCTATGGCTAATGAAATCAAAGAGCTGAAACTTAGTGCTCAGAGGTGTCAAGTGTGTAGGGGATGCCACGAAACCCGTGATTGCTCGGTAAATAATCAAGAGCATGTGAGTTTTGCTGGCAACCAATACCAGAACCGAGGGTACAACAACTACAATTCTTTTGGCTTGGGATAGAGATCTAGAAACAACCCGCCTGGGTTTAACGGTCGTCAGCAGCAGCAACATGGAGGAGGAGATACAGGACCTAACACGAGAAGTAGTGTTGACACGACTACGACACAGCTGCTTGCCCACTTAGTCCAGCAGGACAGGGATGCTAGGCAGAGATTGGATAGCCATGACGCTTTATTGAAGAATCAACAGTCGACATTCCATGATCTAAAATGCATGGTTGATGACATCGCTATGAGCTTGGAAGATCGACAGGGAGGTTCATCTTAAAGCTCCAACGCTTCTGTGAAGGCCGTGTCAGTCAGGAGTGTGGAGAAGGAAGAGGTTGTAGAGGATGACTCCCACTCCAGTGTGTATAACATTCCGTCACCTGAAGAGGTCAATAAGATAGACTGTAGAGCTCGATTTGCTGTGATCGATGCGGAGATGGTCGAAGAAAAGGTGGACGAGGAGAAAACAGTTGAGTTGCCTGCCGATAAGGCAGAGGAGAAGAAGGGGGCAGAGATGAAGGCCCGCGAGATTGACCTAAGTTGCGTTCCCTAACACGTTTGCTGCTGTTTAAAAGAGCTAGGGAACACGACAAATTTATTGATATGTTTAAGCAACTCAAGGTCAATATTCTGATGATAGAGACCCTCCAGCGTATGCCAAAGTATGGCAAATTCCGAAAAGATCTTATTTCCAACCAGAAGAAACTAGAGGAGGGCTATAAAGTCTAACTTAGTGAGCAATGTTCTGCGGTGGTGCAGAACAAGCTGCCAGAGAAACTGGGAGACTCGGGTCATTTCACGATCCCATGTCTCCTATGCAGTCTACCTCTGCACCACGCGTTGGCTGACCTAGGTGCCAGCATCAGCCTGATGCCATATTCCATTTATAAGAAGTTGGACCTAGGTGAACCACAGCTGACGCGCATGAGCATAGCCTTGGCTGGCCGTTCAGTAAAGTATCCACGGGGAATTGTGGAAAATCTTCTAATGAAAGTAGGCAAATTTGTCTTCCCCGTGGATTTCGTCATTCTAGATATGGAAGTGGATGATAGAGTCCCAGTTATCCTTGGGCGCCCATTCTTGCGCACCGCCAAGGCATTGATCGATTTATTTGACGGGAAACTCACACTTCGTGTGGGGGATGACTCTATTATATTTAATGCCACACAGTCCGTGGAGGATGTTGGCGAGCATAGCTACTCCGTGTGCATGCTTGATGCCTTCATGGACTACTAGCAGGACTATGATACCCTGTTAGAAGTTGGTGAACCCGCCCCTAATTTAGAAGAGCCATCTTAGTGGGCGTTATAGTTGGAGAGATTGTTAGAAGAGCAGGATGAATATGGTGATGATGTGCCTGCTGATCTGTTGAAGATGATGGCAGATCTAGATGAGGTCATAGGCACAACCCAAAGTGTGGGGAAGTTGGTGGATATTGTAGAGGACCCGGATGATCCGGGTGGAGTCTTAGAGGTCACATCCGTAGGAAATCCCATGCCCGACCCTTTATCCATTCTGAAGGGAGAGTTGCTGAGTCGACCCCTATTCCCAGTGCTTTTAGTTCTAGGCCGCCCCGTAAGAGAACCCGTGCGTTAATAGATTCATCTAGGGTGAGGGTAGTGTAAACCCCAAGTGTGGGGACGTCTACGGGTGACAAACTACTTGTGTATTTGATGCATATTACATTTGGACCGGGTAGATTTAAACTGTGGTGGAAGGATCTGTGTTCAAAATGTGATATGAGTTCAATGTTTGTGAGGAGTAGGAGTTTGTTGAATTTATGGAGAATCGGGAGACCACGTAGAATGAAGGTGGTGCCGGTTAGGATCAGGGAGAAGCCCCCTGATAGGCTTGTTTGAGACTTGGGCAAGTGCCCGGGATGTAGAGTTTGTATGCCTCTTTGATTTGAATCCGTGTCTTTTTATGTGTTTTTCGGTATTGTGTTTTGTGTGTGTCGTGTCTTGCATGGATTCGCGCTTCATTTGGCATGGAAAATCGTTGGGAACAAAGTTCCAGGTATGTTTTACATTGCTTTTTATCATTGGAACGAGTTTTGGAAAAATTAGGTGAAAAAGATTTTAAGGGGTCAAAAATATTCTAAGTATGAAAATTAAATTTTCTTCTTAACTTTCTGTGAACAACTGCCTCTCGCGGTACGTGAAGGAGGATCCCAAGTCTCTCGCGGTACGTGAGAGACAAAAGAGATGACCCGCCTGATGTTTTGTCCCTCGCGGTAGGCGAGGGATTTGTCTTGGGTCTTCGCGGTACGCGGGGGATTCCCTGACATGCCCTTATCACCTTGTTTTTTTCATGGTTTTCCATACCCGCACACCCGTCACAACCACATATCCCATATCACCACTACCACCATTGATCCACCATCTACCCACCACCATCCACATCATCCGTTACCCTGACTCACCATACTCATCACTAATCATCTCTCACCACCATATCATCCACCATCACCTACATCACCCATCATAACATCATCTTATTCACTGACCACCGACCATGGGAAACTTGGGAACCTGTTTCAATCCGATGATACACCTTGTCGTGGCATTCATGTCTATGTGTTTGCCACCCATCAGGTACATGTCCTTGCATACCTATCCAGAGTCAGTTTGAGTCAGTGAGTCTTTAATTTTAATTTGAGTCAACTTAATGCTGCGGGTTTGTTGTGAGTTTATTTTATAGGTATTGTTCGTCCTATCCATACTCAATCTCCATTCAGACGGGACTGATGCTTATATTAAATTGTAAAGGCAACCCAGCAGAGATGTGCCACCGTGACCAAAATGCTATACGGTGCACACGAGGAAGAACGAAGCTGCACATTCACTTGAGTGTTTATCATTACCAGCTAAGTCGCTTCCTTTTTATTTTTGCAATTTTATTTCTAGTTGTGTCTTGCTTCACATTGAGGACAATGTGTCTTTCAAGTGTAAGGATGTGAGTGTCTAGTTTGTGTCTTTTATAAAATTACAAAAAAATTGAAAGATTTGAAAAAATGTCCTTTGAAAATTAATGTTTTTGCATAATAAATAGAAAATGATAGTACAACTGGATCTGCTTGTTTGTTTAGATAATATAAATAATAGAAAACGCATCTAATTAGTGATGTTTTGGTAGATCCAGCCAGCTTGAATAGCTTAAATATCATGTGAGTGTTACTTAGGATTAATAACTTAATAATATCATGATATCTTGTGGGTACTCATCTTAGGGTAATGGTAATACTGAAAATGTCAACATAGGGTGATAGGTACCACGTTAAGCTAGAACTTAGAGGTTTTTGAAAACTATTCTAGGCACACCATTCTCTTTTTATGTGAATAAATCCGAGTTTGGTGGCGCCTGCATCCATAATTCCATCTAATAATGAGTGTAATTAATAAACTGAATGCTTAAGTCTTGACCTACGTGTTACCCTCCGGGATAGCGACTTGGTTGATACACCATTGGGTTGGGATTTAAGTGATCAGTGTTTTGGATAAATAAGTTCTGACTTACGTGTTTCCCACGGGGATAGTGATTCGGTGGATACGCCTCCAAGTTGATTCTTATGTGTTTAATTGATTGACTGCAACCTATGTGCTACCTCCTGGGATAGTGACTTGTGAGACGCACCCCTAGGTGAAGTTGATTCATATACAGTTAATAATACCCATTCCATTCATTCCATAATCCATTGATTTCTAAAAACATGTAAATCTTAGTTTAACGTGGTAGGCAAATCTATATGGTATAACTCGTGCCTAGACATGACTGTGAGACGGGATTAGGTAGAGCTATAATTTTTAAGTGTGAGTCACATAGATTGAGTGATTGTTGTATAAATTGGAATTAGAACATGTAGATCCCTCGGGTGTGACGGATCGTCACATGCAAGTGGGTCTACTAGTCGGACCGGGTGCGGAATACCCGTGACTAGGTGGAGAGTCTTACAACACAAAGTAAACCGACAAGATGATCACTTTAAACGTTCGTCTATTATAAACACTTGAAGGTTACAGAGAGAAATACTGAGATTACAAATTCTGCGTATTTGCTACTATGAATGCGTACTTATCTACTGTCAACCATTCCTATTTATACACGAACTGATGCCTGCGCACTTAGCAAGTGCGCAGGGCAATTTGCTCATGCATACTTAGCAAGTACGCAACGGTATTCTTGCGTACTTGCTAAGTACGCAGGAACTAATTCCTGCGTACATACAAGTGCGCAAAACACTTAGAGAAATTTGCAACAAGAAATATGTAAAAGTAAATACAACTCGATTACTAATACATACAGACACTTACAAACAAAGACAAAAACATACATTAAAGTATAAAACTAAGACTCTTTCTATCCAGAGTGTTTGTCACAGGAAAGTGCTTCAACAAACTCCCCCTTGACAACAGCTCTGGATCATCTTCGATCTTTAGTCTTCAGTCTTCGGTCTTCACAGCTATGCATCTTTAGCTTCCATCTTCTTCTTATAGTCAAGGCAGAACTTGATCACCTTGTTATATTTAGAAGCAAGGAATTTCGTCCACTCGTCCGTATGCAAGCAATACCTGTCTTTTAGTGCCTCCAGATCTTTCACAGAGAAGTTAATAAAGTATACTTCATCAAATACTCTGATTAGTTCCCTCGGCACTAAGCATCCACTTTCTGACCGTACCTTTCCTATTACCATAGCATCGCCCGTTTTTGGATCTACGTACCAGTACCACATGTCACCAAGAATATCCTGAGATAACTTGCTCAGGGGAATCTTAGTTTCACATAGCACTGGCTTGTATACCAGTTTCTTTAAGTACTTCTTAGTCACAGGATGTCTATCTTTCTTATCCTTGACTCTTTTGGGCACTTGAGGCTTGAACACTTCGAACTTCCCAGATCTTGCTTCCCGCTGCAGAACCTGCCACATACCCATCGCCACTACGTGATTTGAGTGACCCAGCAGCTCTCGGTTTTCTAGGTTCACAAGGTCGTATTTGAGTAAGGAGTTGAATGCTTCACTGGTTGGTTTCAAGTATTGAACCCCCCCCCAAGATATTTTGATTGCGAACAACTGCTTATCCTCCTCGAACCTTATAGCCAAGATCATTCCTGTTGCCCCTTGTTTGTCTATGATAGATGTCTTCTGTCAAACAGGAGCTGGACCATTAGATGAAGTAGAAGGCATATCTTTTTCTTTCTGTGCCTCCAGATCCACAGGTGTAGGGTCAACTGGGGAGGCTTCAGTCGAGGCTTCAACATTACTAGCATGCTCGACTGAACCTATGTCGAGCTGAGCTTCGAAGGATGGAACTTCAAAGATCTCTCCATCTTCTAACTCATACTCTCCTTCCCCGTCGCCCTTGGGAACTTCTATCACTACATCCTCATCATCTTCATCCCAATCATCACCAGAGTCGATATCTCCTTCTTCTATGTTGTAGAAAGCATCGATCTGTGCTTCCTTGGAATAGTCATGCTCTAAGTATAAGATCTCATCGTTAGATAGATCCTTAAGCACATCAGCTGCTGACTTTCCTTTGTCACCACCACCACCAGAAGTATTTCCACCCTCATGATGAGTAGACTCCCCCTCAGCCATTGGAATAGCAGAAATGGGCACGATTGCCAAAGCTTGGTGCTCACTCCCACTAGGACCGACTTCAGGATCCCTGCCTTTGTCGTCATCCTTTGTCAAATCCACAGGATGACAAGCATCATCACCAGTAGTTGTCTTTTCTTTCTCATTCTCCTTATCTTTCTCCCCCTGAGCATCAAGCTTCTTGGTCAGATCAGCAATTAGTTTGAGCATCAGCTCATGCTCTTTCTTCTGCATATCATATCGAAGCTCAAGAGACGACCTGTGTTCCAGAATTAAGTTGTTTGTCTTGGTCAGCAGCTCGTTCTGAGCCATTATGTTCTGCAGTCTCTCGTCTATCCCCGTTCTCTGGCTTCGTTGAATTCTAACTTCGTCCACCAACGAATTAATCTATGCTTGTTGAGCATCAGATTCCTCCTTTGACTTCTGAATAGTTTCCAACAGACCAACAACTTGGGTTTCTAGAATTACTATCCTTTCTTCATTAGGATCAGGATGTCTGCAGGTAGATGCTTCAGCATTGTGAATTGGGGAGGAGAATATAGTATCGAAGTCAAACCGTTGAGTAATTTCTCCGTAGTTGAAGGGTGGACTTATCGGTTCAATGGTGGTTGTTGGGATTGAGGATGTGATGACGGTTGTAGGTGTTATGGAAGGGGTGATGGTGACTGACTCCGTGAGAATTGGAGTAATCATCTCCAGCTGGACAGATGTGACAGGGAGGGTCACTATCACAGGAACCTCCTCTGTGATTGAAGTGACTGCCACCTCAGGTTGTACCTGTAGCCTCCTCCTCTGTGTCCGGTATAATTGCTGTGAAGGTGGGGTAGAGGCTGAATCAGTACTTGCAGCTGGAACTTGTACTTGCTATAGAGTAGTAACCTCCACCTCACTAGGAATAGCAAGTTGCTGCCTATCCCCTCTGTTCTAGTTTACACTTTCACGCCTCTGTCTCTGTATAGCAGCGTCAGAGTCAGAATCTGGCTCATATTCGCTGCTTGAAGCTTGCCGCTTTCTCTTTGAGGACGAATCAGGTAGGGTTACCTTCGTCATTCTCCTCGGGTGAGCCTACGATGGTGCATCATCGGAATCAGAAGAAACAGACTCTGTCTCTTCCGAGTCGGATCCCTCAGCACCATTATGACCTTCTTCTTCGTCTCCATTTTCCGATGATCCATCTACACTTTCAACTTCCTCCTCTTGTTTTTGTTGTTCATCTGAATGTTCACTCAACTTTGGCTCCGAATCGTGACTATACCATCTCCAGTCAGATGGTGCCACATATGCTTCGTTTATCAGGTGGCCAAAAAGTGGGTTCTACACTGCCTGGCTTTAAAAAATGTGTAAACACTCTTTTGTCCACCCTTTTAACTTGCAATCTCTTCCCAGTTGCAGGTAGGTTTGGCAGCGCATCGTCAATCAAAAGTTGCACAAACCTTGGGTATAATAAGAACCTGAATCTCTCAGCCATGTTAATCTGATCATTGATGGCTTTGAATATGTATCGTGAGAAGTTGTTACCCTTATTGAGAGATAAGCCAACAATGGCAGCAGCAAGGTCATGACCCATTGCATCCTTTCCAGCTTTTCTTAAGGAGATGCACATGATCATGATGTGGGCAATATATCTCCATTGATCAAGCACCCACATTTTCTTGTAAGAAGCGTAGTCTCTCACACCGACATACCCCATTCGTTGCCTCCAACAGCCATCCACAAAGTAGTCAGGATAGGCTGTTGGGTCGGTGGAGAGATCTCTGAATTGCAAGACCCGTCTAATAGTGTCTTCAGAAAAGGCGATATCATGACCCGCAACGGTAGCCCTTATAACATTGGGGGTTACCGTGCAATCATGCTCTGCGGTCTCCCAAAATTGATCAAGATAAGGTCTTGAAACTGCAGGGTTAGCTGAAATAGCATGGCTGATTCTTGAACGGTTCAAGAAATCAACTATCTCTCGGTACTGTAGAGCTGCACCCTTCCATTCAGGTTGAGTATGAGCTAGAAGATTGAACTCATTCGTAAACGCACGAGCCATAATCTGCAAAAACACACAGAAAACATAATCAGAACAACAAGTTTCATTGGAATTGAATAAACATGACTCAGTATAGCAGTTACTCTTTGAAATGAATTTCCAAACTTAGAAATTTTTCCCAAGTGTTGGTCCTGCGTACTTAGCAAGTACGCAGGAATTTCCTCTTACGTACTTAACATGTACGCATGAATTGCTTCTTGCGTACTTGTTAAGTGCACAGGAAACGCACTTGTTCAAAATTCCAGAAATCTAAGAAATCAACAGATGTTCAAGATTTGATGTGTATTAGGTCACCACTAGGTCGGAATGCATGATTCTAGCCTATGGGACCAACATTCACATCAAATACCTGCTACACTAGTTTAATTTTGACCTAATCGACCACCCAGATGAACCTACGGTCAATCGAGGGTCAAAGGGCAAAATCAAGGACGAAATCAAGTGATTAAGGGATCGACTGATGGTTCTTAACAAGTTTTAGTCATAAATTGTTACTAAAATGCCCTAAAATTTGTCTAAAATCAACGGATTAAACCCTAAAATTTTTAACGTCTCAATCGGTCCATAAAATGTGATTTTGTGGATGGATTGGATCTAGATTCTCACCAAATGATTGTAAGAAGATGATGATACTAGAGATGGGACGAAAAAACGGTTTGGAACACTCGGATTTTTGAGGAAAATTTGCGGAGGGAATTGAACAGGCGTTTGAGTTTGAATGTGATAAAAAACTGAAAAAATTTCTAACTCATGTATATATACCAAACACATAATGGTCTTGCGTACTTGCTAAGTGTGCAAGCTTTAACTCATGCGTACTTACAAGTGCACAAGACTTAACTCTTGCGTACTTGTCAAGTACGCAGGGCTTACTTCATGCGCACTTGTCAAGTACGCAGAAACCCTTAAGTGCGCAAACTTTCAACTCAAATTATGAAGGTTTTTCAAGTCAGATAAGGAACAAGATAAACAACATTCAATCAAGAGGATTCAAAATCAATTCAGGAAGGTTAAACACAAATATTTTTGGCTTTTCTGATTAAGATTGAACTATACACAAACTTAAAATCTTTTTGATCTTTTCAAGATAGAAATATACACATATTCACACAAGCTATTTTTGATCAAAGACACGAGCAGAGGATCATATCTGGCTAACTTATAGCAAAAACGATACAATATAAACATCAAAGAATATGAGCTCATGTCATGGATTACTATTTATTCATACGTAATAAGCACATAAACAAGTAATTCAAGTTGACAATATTATAAGATTTGAAACTATAAGCATCTTTATATCACGTTCTTGTGTGTTAAGATATTGATTATAAGATATACAACGTGTACCCCACTGATATGCTACAGTAATGTAATTTGCACTATCTCAAGGCATCTAAGATTTTCACAATTATTTTCTAAATTTTCAGAATGAAACTACATCAATTAGCACAGGAAAAATCAAGCAGAATCCATAAGGATTATCAGGAATCATAAGATTCAGAATCGAGTGATTCATTTATCTTGGTTTCATTTGATTTCTTCATTGAATATCGGTATGATGATTCAGGATAATGAATATGGTGTTTGAATAAGGTAAGGGAATCCAACTTTTATCTGAACTTGATTTCAATGAATCAGGAGTGATTCAAGGGTGAATACATGCTCAACGGTTGATGTAGAGACATGTCTTGATTCAATCTCTCCTTGCATACTTGTGAGTATGGGCAGTGAGATGAACCGCATTAATTGTGCTAACGACATAACCTGAAACTGATCTCAAAAGAAAATTATTGCCAAAATCTAACATCCTTTATCTGATAATGATCTTTTCTATTCTTTTACGCACACACACTAGCAAACATGGGTTCAAATCACAGCTGTATTTTTAGATTAAGTTTCCACACTACTAGTGATTCAAAGACGCATACAGCCTACTGACAATTCAAACTACTTGTAAATAAGCAGATTAAAACCATAATAATTTACACAATTAAGTAAGCATGACGCAATCATTTCCCATATGAGCAGTCTGTGTCGTTTAGATCATTTCTGATGTACTATCATTTCCTCTTTTCTCAAGTTAACTTAGAAATTTTCTCCATTATCTATTTTGTTTTTGTAAAATGTTTTTGAAAGTTAAAAGAACTATACAAAAAACCTAAAAGAAAATAAAATTTAACTTTCATGAATTGAATTGATTTAAGAAAAACAAGTTTTCACTCATGATTAAACATTCCTATCAAGTTGACAAGATGTTCAAAACGGGATTGATCAAATGCCTTTGTGAAAAGGTCAGCAAGATTGTCATCCGTGTGAACCATTACAAGTTCAATTAAATGCTTTTCAGCACAATCACGGATGAAATGATGGCGAATTTCTATATGTTTTGTTTTGGAATGTTTCACCGGGTTATTTGTGATGGACATTGTGGCATTGCTGTCAATGAACAGAGGAGTTCCAGTGAAGTTTAAGACATAGTCTCTCAATTGCTGCTGAATCCACAATATCTGAGAACAACTGCTCGCCTCAGCAATGTATTCTGCTTCACAAGTTGAGACGGAAACCGTTGACTGCTTCTTACACTGCCAGGAAACCAGTCTATCTCTTAAGAATTGAGATCCACCAAAAGTTGACTTTCTGTCAAGGTTACAACCGCCATAGTCTGAATCAGTGTAGGCTTTGAAGTCAAATGACTGTTGCTTAGAGTACCAAAGACCTAATCGAGGTTTCCCTTTCAAGTATCTGAAATCCTATTCACATCTGTCATATGGGACTCCTTCGGTTGTGACTGAAACCTTGAGCACAAGCACACATCAAACATTATATCGGGTCTTGAAGCTGTGAGATACATAAGAGATCCGATCATCCCACGATACAATCTGCAATCCATATCCTTTTCATCTTTGTCATGATGCAGACCATGATTGACTGGGATAGGTGTGCCATAAGTACTGCTATTATTCATCTTGTATTTTGACAAGACGTCCTACACATATTTTGTTTGATGTAGATAAATCCCATCCTCTCTTTGACTTACTTGCAGACCCAGGAAGAACGACAATTCACCCATGTTGCTCATTTCGAACTTGGACTTCATAACCTTTTCGAATTCCCTACACATCCCTTCATTGGTAGATCCAAAAATAATGTCGTCGACGTAGACTTGTACAAGAAGAATGTCACCTCCTGCTTTCCGTATGAAGAGGGTCGAGTCAATCTGTCAACGGTCGAAACCATTAGACTGTAGATGCTTAGATAAAGTCTCATACCATGCCCGCGGTGCTTGATGAAGACCATAAAGTGCTTTGTCGAGCTTATACACTTTATTGATATTATGCGGATCTTCAAAGCCGGGAGGTTGAGTGACATAGACCTCTTCATGTACTTTTCCATATAGGAAAGCACTCTTCACATCAAGTTGATAGACCTTGAAGCCAACATACGAGGCATAAGCCAGAAACAATCGAATGGCTTCAAGTCTAGCAACTGGGGCATATACTTCTGTGTAATCCAAGCCCTCTTGCTGATAAAAACCCTGAACAACCAATCTTGCTTTATTCTTCACAACCATATGACGAACATCCGTCTTGCATTTGAACACCCATTTGGTTCCAATTGGCTGAAAGCCTTTTGGCAAGTCAACCAAATCCCACACATGCAACTTTTGGAATTGAGACAATTCATTTTGCATCGCCTCAATCCAGCAGTTGTCAGTGAGAGCCTCCTTCACATTCTTCGGCTCTAACTGGGACACGAATGCAGCATGCAGACATGTTTCCATGACACCAGTGTCAAGTATCTCCGAGTACAGACTAGTGTTCTCAGTAATGGTTCGATGGTGAGTTTGAACACCGATATTAGGATCACCAATAATGTTGTCAATTGGATGATTCTTATGCACTCTTGCCTCTGGTACATTCGGTTCCTGAATTTCTGAATCGAGATTCGTGCTTAACTCCCCCATTTCCTATGTTCTAGAAGAAGAAGATTCAATGTTAATTGGATCAGCTTGAGCTTCATTTCCTACAGTTGTGTTAGGATTAGCTTGAGCGTCATCTCCATCAACATGAACATCTTCTCTGTTATCACTGTCATGAGTTCCAGATGCAGATGCAGCATTGGAATCAGGAGTTACAATCGGTACAATAGCAAGAGTAGAGAAACTGGAGTCATCGCCGCCACCCAATAATTCATAAACATTTGCGGCGTCAACTGCAGATAGATCAGGAAGATTGAATGACTTGAATAGCGCATCATAATCAAAACCCCGAGCTGGACCTGTTGGTTCTGGTGGAATGCTGTGTTTACTGTAATCCACTTCTAACCATTCCTCGACAGTACGAGTTCCTATATTGTACACTCTCTTGCAAGGCGAGTTGGAAACGTATCCTAAGAAGATGCCTTCCACCGTTTTTGCATGAAACTTAGACTGGCGGTCTTTGTATTGTAGTAATAAGGAATAGGGACTACCAAAAGGAACTAGGTAATCAAGATTGGGAAGTTGATTGTTGATCAACTCGTAACAAGTCTTGTTGTGCCTCTTCACAATCAGAACTCTGTTTAAGATGTGACAAGCTGTATTGACGGCTTCTGCCCAGAAAGTGACAGGAAGCTTTGCATCCGACAGCATAGTCCTTGCAGTCTCAATCAATGTTCTGTTCTTCCGTTCTGCAACTCCATTCTGCTGAGGCGTGTACGGGGCGCTGAATTCGTGACGGATCCCCTTCTTGAGACAGAAAAGTTCCATCAAATTATTCTTAAACTCGGTTCCGTTGTCTCTCCTTATTTTTCTAACCTTCAGCTTGCAAAGAGATTCCAAGCTCAGGATCAGGTATTGAAGAATATCAGCAGTCTCATCCTTTGTACCAAAAAAATGCACCCAAGAAAAACGTGAGAAATCATCAGTTACAACCAGACAGAACGACTTACCTCCAATACTCCTGATACTTGTGGGGCCAAACAGATCCATGTGTAATAGCTCCAAAGGGGTATCAATGGAGTTTTGGAGCTTGGGCTTGTGAGACTTCCATTGCTGTTTGCCCTTTTTACACGGCATACAGTCATCTGCAACGGTAAATCTCAGCTTAGGAACCCCGGTTACCAAACCGTTTCGGACAAGATGGTTCATTTTACGATTAGAGATATGTCCGAGTTTCCTATGCCACAAGATAGAGTCAAGCTCTGTCGCTTTGGTAAGCAAACAAGTAGCAACTGATGAGGTGGTTGTTGCCACACTCATATCAATCTGATAGGTTTTGTTTGTCCTTGGCGCTCTCATCACAATCCAGTCTTCAGGAACTTCAAAACCAGGCTTGAGAATCAAGCATTCATTCTTATCAAACATCACCGAGTACTCCTTTTCGCACATTTGGGAGACACTCAGCAGGTTATGCTTCAGCTGTTCGCAAAAGTTGACATTGACAAAACTGACACAACCATTTGATACCACGCCTTGACACGTGACACTGCCGCCTTTCTCTCCAGCAAAGGCCACATAGCCGCTTCTGAATGGTTTCACATCTTGAAGCAAGGCCATGTTTACTGTCATGTGCCGGGAGCATCCACTATCTACATACTAGCGGTTAGAGATAGTACCCTTCGGACGTCCCTGTACGAGTCACAAAAAGAATTAGTTAGTTTTGGAGACCCAAGCCATAGTGGTCTTGGGTCGTCCATACTTTTCAAAATAAACTACCTTTTTTAACTCACAGTCATGATGACTGTTTAAAATGGATGAATCTTTAAAAGAATTAGGACTAGGAGATTGAGAATTTCTAGATTTGGCAATCCAAGACCTCTTATGTTTCTTAACCGGAACAGTAGACTTTGGTTCAATAACAGGAGGTGAACTTGTGGAAGCTTTACCTGATTGAACTGAAGTCAGCTACTCTAGCTTTCTCAACCTCTTATTCCTTCTCATTCTCTGTGGCTTTGAGAGTTTCACCACAGGTTTCTCACCAGTAAGTGTACTACCAGAGGTAGATCCACAAGGTACAGCAGGTTGCTTTACCTTTCTTGAAACAGATGGTTTGGCCTCAGATTTGATATTTGGCTTTGCCATCGGTTTAACTGGTGGTTTCACCACATTTTGTTTTGGACATTTGGGAGGTTTCACTGATGGCGACTTAGGGATGACAGCCGGTTGTGGAACAATAGGCTGTTTACCTTGGTTCTTTGAAGGATAGTTCACAAAAATGTGACCAACCAAGCCACAGTGAAAGCAAGTCCTCTTATCCATATAAGTCCTTTTGTAAGGCTCATTAGATCTGGTATTAGATGACTCAGCATGATGAGCAGGAGGAGTTGATTTATGAATAGGAGTCTGACCCGATACAGATTGGTTCTTTTAGAGTATAGTATTTTTGCAAATTTTATTTGTAACCAAGCCCATAGTGAGCTGAAAAAGCCTCTTTCTTTACTTGATTAAGATTTTTATACCCCCCATAAAACATTACCTTTAATTTATCATTAGATTCAATGATATCGGGTTCAGTTAAAATACAGTTATCACTATTAGTGATAATGTTTTTCTTGAATTTCTGTTCAGATAACAACTCCTCAGATACTACTCCTTCAGGGCAAGTTTTAGCCGACCATCATCAGAAGCAGTAAAGAACTCCTCATTAGATGTGGAGTTAGCCTTACTTGAGGAATCATCCCTTTTAGAGGAATCATCCTTTCCTGAGGACTCATCAAGACAAGTTAGATCAATGTCTACTAAGTTGTTGACAAACTTCCCACTAACTGGTGGAGGAATGGCATTAGTACCCAGCCCTAAGCCATTCATTTGCCTCACTACAGATTCGTAGTGTTCCACCACAAAATGAGAGTTTTTCAACTTCTCATTAGAACATTTCAACTGCAAGATTTCATTTTGCAGCTTGTTAATTTCATTGTTCATTTTCTCCAACCCATGTATGCAATATCCAAGTGAAGCTGTTGATACCTCATTTTTAGTGAATACTCACGTTTTTCCTTTTGCAACGTTTCAATTGAATCTTTAAAACGTTTTTCGTTTTCTTTATAACTTAGAGCTGCAATGCGAAGGGGTTCGACCTTGTCTTGAAGCTTAGAATTTTCAAGTTTTAAGCATAGACATTTAGAAGAAGAAATAACAGAAAAAGGATTAGAATCTACCTTAGTTGATGAACTTGTTGCCTCTCCAATAGCCATGAGAGCAATAGCAGTAGTAGATTCCTCTTGATCAGCTATAGAAGCTTCCTTTTCTTCAGCTTCCTTCTCCTCAGCTTCCTTTTTCTCAGCTTCCATCAACTCCATGATCTCAGCCATGAGACCAACCTGAGTTTGTGCAATGATGGCATCTTCTAGATGAACACCCCAATCAAAGTTGTCTTCCTGTTGAGCTACCAGTGCATTGGACGAACCACCGTGGCTTTGATTGTGGTTGTTTATGTTGTCGTAGCCATGGCTGTTTCCTTGGCTAGGTCTGGTGAAACCCGAAGCCGGTGCTCTGTCTTTCTGACATTCACGAGCAATGTGTCCAAATTTTAGACACTTAAAGCATTTGGCCTTGGATTTTTCAAAACCAACCTTGGCATTAGAATGCCCGCCAATGAACTTTCTTCCTGTTCTGTTCAGGAAACGCTTGGCTCTCCTCAGTATCATGGCCATATTCCATTGAATATTCATGTCCTCCATGTCATCAGGATCCACTTGATTAAAATATTCTTCAATTGTCTCGGGATCTGTAAGCTTGCCACCTATGAAGTTCTCATAGGCCAGCATACAAGATGAAAACAGTGCTACATGATCTTCAGCTATTTTGGCTATAGCAGATTGGTTAGCTGAAGTTGTAGCGGGAGGATTTCTTGAGGTATGTTGTTGATGAGATCCAGAACCTGATCCAGATCCATAGCATGCATGACCACCACAACCATTTGAGTGGTCTTCTTCAGTAGAGTTTCCAGAGAAAAGGGCAATTCCAGAGCCCGAAGATTTGGTTGTAGAAGACGTCCCATGATACATAGAAGGGTCTTGTATCTGAGGTCTTCCTGAGATCTCCTTCTTTCTAAGGTTCATGTTATGAGCTTGAACCTTTCCAATTGCCTCCTCCACTGTCATTTCATAGAATTTTGGATTCTCTCTCATCAGGGTTGTGTACATTTCAACCATGGGTGGCAAAGCATCCAGAAACTTTTCCACCAACTCTTTATCGGGATACTTGAGCTCTAAAGCTTTCAATTTTGTCTGCAGATGATAGAATCTAAAGATGAGGTCATCTAAAGACTCATTCTCCAAAAATCTGAAGCATTCATACTGCTTCCTAAGTAGATCCCGTTTACTCTTCTTGATATCACTATTCCCCTCGAATCTTTTCTGTAGTGTCTTCCAAAGATCCTTAGAGTTGTCATAACCTCTGAAGCTGTGGAACAACTCCCGAGTTAATGCCATAGTGATAGAACCAAGAGCCTTCTTCTCTCTATCATAAACTTTCTTTTCTTCTTTCTCAAGTTTAGAGATAGTCTTGGGCATGACTTCATCAAGATAGATGTGTGTGGGATGCTTATATCCCTCTAGGATTGGTATCCATAACGAAGAATCAGTGTAAGAAATGGAATGCTCAAAGTGTGCCTTCCAGTTAGAATAATCATTTACATTTAACAGCTTTGGAGGTTTCTGAGGAGTACCGATCTCATTGTCATAGTTTAAAAGGTTTCCAAGGTTCTGAAGATTCGACATGGTGAACACTTAGTCAAATTTCAGAAAAATCCGAGACACTTGCGCACTTGATATTGGCCTTGCGCACTTAGAGGAATGGTCTTGCATATTTAAGATTTGCTCTTGCGTACTTGATAAGTACGCAGGAGTAAATGATAAGTACGCATGATATAACTTAAGTACGCACAAGATTAGTCTTACGTATTTAGTAAGTACGCAAGAGATTAGTCTTGCGTATTTAGTAAGTACATAACAAGACTGTACTTTTTGCCAGATATGGTAAGTACACAGATCACCTTTTCACCAACTCTCACTAAACTATTCCGGTCACTGGAAACACACCGGAGATGGCAAAAATCGGACGGATGAACAATCAAAATGAGCCCAAGGGTCAGAAACTTGTTTCTAACCAACCTTTGATGCTCAAAACACTCAAAATACACAACAAAAGTCAGGTTTTGAGTGATTTTTTGCTTCTAAAATAGTGCTTAAGAGCTACCCCTATTTTATCCCAAAAATCAACAAAAACACCTCCTTTTGCTTGTAAAACTCTGTAGAAAACTCTCCAAACTCACTCACAACACTCAAAATCAAGAGCAAAGGCTCTGATACCACTTGTTGGTCCCGGGAGACTCGTCGCGCAGCGGATATACACGAACCTGTTCTGTGATTTGTGTGGGAACCAAGAAACGAGACTGAGAAAACACGAACAAAGACAAAATACAATGAAACAACACGTAATCCATAACATAGAAGTTATCCCGTATTACAGACTACATACCGAAGGAGCACACATCTCTCATCTAAACTCACGGTCCAGGGATCGGGAGAGCTCTTCCTGACCCGGACACGTCTCGACCTTGTTCCAGAAGTTCCACCTACAAATGAAGACAAGTCTTCTATTTATAGGGGCAGAAACACTAACTACGTACTTACTAAGTATGCATGGTTTGGTCATGCGTACTTGACAAGTACGCAAGGCAAAAGCCTTGCGTACTTACTAAATACGCAGGACCAAACTGGTGTGCAGGCTAAGTACTCAGGAACACCCTCCTGTGTACTAGCCACGTACACCGATACATAGAATTTAATCTATAGTTACAAATACATGTTTCTACAAACTCCCTCTTAACTATAGCATCAAATTCTATCTATCACTAACATTGATAATCATCAGTTTACAAAGAATGTCCTAACAGACTCCCTCTAAACTAATGACATCAAGTGTCTTCTGGCGAGACTTGATCTTCTGGCATTCCACTTGAGATCTTCAAATCTTCAAACTTCAGTCTTCAGTTGCCGAGTGATGACAAACCCGACTCTCTCTTAACTGTAGCTTTCATTGTAGACCAAACCAAGTGCTTCAATAGGAACCAACTAACCCAACACAACTCATTGTAGTTCATCCTCTCAGCAGTAGCAACCTCCACCCTGACTTAGAATTCTGAGTCTGACAATGTCTTCCTAAACAGGTAACAATAGTAGACTAAGACAACTCCAAGTCCGCTGGCATATGATAGAGAGTTTGAATTTACAATAACCTGCATCAAACTAATCAACTTCCATAGGAATTCCAGTAAGATAAACTTAAGTCTTCAACCAGATGTGTCCAACTCTATTCTGTATCTTCACGAGTCAACCAAATTCCCGAAAATGTTTATTTCCAATATCCCCTTTCAGTTTAACCTCCATCTAACTAGACCAGAAACAAGGGTATGTTTCCTATCCCATCGGCCAAAGATAAAAGGTTCCATCTTCAACTAATAATCCAACGAATATCCAGCTTCATCTTGAAAACACACGATAGAATCACACATGAAAAATATAGTTTACACGAGAAATCATAGTTGAGATCCACGTTACGTCAAAGAGGAATATATATAGGAAGTACCAACGGCTTTTCCACCTCATCTTTAATGTCTCATGAATACTAAATTTTATCCCCTCCCCCCATTTCTCTGTAAACTATGACCAGTCTCATCATCACTTCACTCAAATCCTCAAATAGCACAACTAGCCAACTCCAGGATTTTATTCTTTTATTCCTTTGCAAAGATCCAAAACAGCAAATCCTTGGGTTCAAGTTGTTCCAGTATTCATCCCCTATTAAAAAAGTATCCCGGATACTCGTAGCCTACATATTCAGGTTTGAATACCTAAACAAGATGATTCTCTTTCCAAAATACCTAAAGCAGCCACATCTTCACAAATAGAACGAGACCTTTAACCGATGACGACCCAATTCATCCCATTAGTTCAGCATTCATACCCTATTAAATAAGTATCCCGGATACTCGTAGCCTACATTTTCAGGTATGGACCCTTAAAAAATGTATGACAAGTGGTATCATCCAACAAAAATCTCGTCCGTGTTTCGCTAAGCCACATCGTATACAAATTCTGGTCCGGAAAAACCAAAATTACTATCTTCTCAAAAATGGCCCGAAACACACGTACAAATGATCCCTAAATTTTTTTTTGAATCCCAGAAGCTAGTTCATGCATACTTAGTAAATACGCACATAAAGGGTGCTCATGCGTATTTAGTAAATACGCAAAGCCAAGTGCTCATGCGTATTTGATAAGTTCGCAAAGCCAAAATGCCCATGCGTACATGCTAAGTACGCAGAGTCAAATACTCATGCGTACTTAACAAGTACGCAGGACAACTTCTCTTGCGTACTTAGTAAGTACGCAGGACAAAACCCATGCGTACTTAGTAAGTACGCAGAAAAGCTGAATTTGCGTACTTATCAAAAAGTAACAGCGTTCTTGACGGATCTTGAGGAGAATGCTCGAAAAGTGATGGATCTGAGAAATTGATGCTTCCAAAAGCCTAGAAATCGTCATCTAACAAACCCTTAGCCTTCCAAACACCAAATGAAGTGATAACAAACTCGATTTTAAGGATTTTAAGTCTGAAAAGTACGAACTACTTGAAACCCTAAAAAATCGAAACTGGAACACAAATCAAAGAACACCGAGGCTCTGATACCACTTGTAGGTCCCTCGGGTATGTCGAATCGTCAATGCAAGTGGGTCTACTAGTCAGACCGGGTGCGGAATACTCGTGACTAGGTGGAGAATCTTACAACACAAAGTAAACCGACAAGATGATCATTTTAAACGTTCGTCTATTATAAACACTTGAAGGTTACAGAGAGAAATACTGAGATTACAAATTCTACGTATTTGCTACTATGAATGCGTACTTATCTACCGTCAACCATTCCAATTTATACACGACCTGATGCCTGCGCACTTAGCAAGTTCGCATGGAAATTTGCTCATGCGTACTTAGCAAGTACACAAAGGTATTCTTGCGTACTTACTAAGTACGCATGAACTAATTCCTGCGCACATACTAGTGCGCAAAACACTTAGAGAAATTTGCAACAAGCAATATGTAAAAGTAAATACAACTCGATTACTAATTATAGAACCAAAGACTGATTGCTTCTAAATTATTCTAAGTACAAATGCTGCTGATAGGCTTATTAGCAGCATTCAACACATGTTGTTGCTGGTAGGCTTATCAGCAGCACTCAACACTTGTTATTGCTGATAGGCTTATCAGCAGCACTCAACACTTGTCGCTGCTGATAGGCTTATCAGCAGCACTAAACAGTTGTTGCTGCTGATAGGCTTATCAGCAGCATCATTCTCATTCTTGCTGCTGATAGCTGTGTTCCTTGAAGACAAATCGTTGCAGCTGACTATCCATGCCAAGCGTCACTGGAAACCTTCTATAAAAGCGACTGACACACTCAAATCAGAAGGAACCTCAATGGTGCAACCAATGACGGACGACAATGCTCTTCTCCAGACATGCAAGCAATTATGCATAAAAAAGACGCTTCAATAAAGTTAACTAGATATAGACAAAACGTGTAATAGTTAGCTATTTTCATCAGATCAACGGTCTGTGTTAGATCTGATACTTAGAATCAAGGGTCTGTCCTGATTCTAAATTTAGAATAAATATTGTGTAAACACTTCATTGTATGTGTGCTTTTTGTGCTTCTTCACTGAGTTTTCATTTGTAATCGTTTATTCACAAAGATTAATACAACAGTGCTCTTATTAGTATTCACTCTGTTTACTCGATTATACTTGTGTAGTTGTTATTGTTTCCGCCAATCTTAACTAAGAACAGAACCATCTTGTAATATTACGATCCTACAAGTGGTATCAGAGCTTTGGCTCAGATTAAACAAATTAACACTTGTTTAATCACTTCTGGTTATATTCTAAACTCTCTCTCTTTGATCAAGTCACCCAAAACCACGAAACAAAAATGGCACAAAGCAATGGTTTTGAAGACATCGGCAGCATCAACCGACCACCAAGATTGGTGTCTGGAGAAGACTACGACATGTGGAAGAATCGCATGGAAAGTTTTTTCTGCTAACAGGAGTACGGAATGTGGAAATCCATCATGGATGGTGTGACACCCGACATTTCATGTCAATATCCGTACACGATATAAACGAGTTTATATTATATTTGTTTTCGTGATTTACCTAATTGCATGAATTAGGACATTAAAGTCTAAGAAAAGCCGTACATTGTTCATTTCATATTTTAGTAATTCCAGGAATTACCGGTTCACGTACCAGGATAACCCGACTAAATACGAACACTAATGGTTAAATTAAATAACCAGAAATATATATATATATATACACACACACTACACAAAAGTTACGTTGAACTACAATTTATTTTTAGACTAAAACATACGGTATAAGTTAAAGTAAAATAACGAACCCTTTCGAAGACGTTACCACGTATCGTCACCTTTAGGTATTTATACCTACGAATAACCACCTCAACGAATTATACAATCTAAGATTTAAATATTTTTCGTTAACGAGCCATAAACTTAATAAAATTATAATACCGTGAGAAACCTAAACCGAATTAAAGTACCCCCTTAAAACTCTAATTGATATTAAAACTCTAAATAAACTAATACTTAAAACTAATTATTAACCCTCAACCCACTTTTTGACTTTCTCGGCCGAAGCCAGAGAAGACCATACCCCCTCACTCGACCCATCCCACACCAGAGAAAACTCAGATAAAACCATACCCTCTCAGTCTCAACATCACAATTTCCTTTTCATATTTCTCATTTTCATATGGCAAACATTCCAACTCTCTCCAAATCGAAGTCAAGTTTTAGGGCAAAATCCATCAAAAGTTCGGTGTTTTAAGAAGAATTCCAAGTGTTTTTCTCAAGAATCAAGCTAAGGAACTCAAAATCATTCTTCTGTTTTTCTCTCATCATCTTCGTCTCTGTTTTAAGGTAAAAACTCAATACTATCTACATTACTTTCTTTAAACCGAAACTAAACATACAACTTATTTGAAACGCAAGAAATGATAACAAGAAAAGTGTGTCGAATTCAAGTTTAAAACATAAAAATATGCAGGACTGATTCTGTCAATCAGAATTGCAGTAATCGAAACTATAGTTTCGATACCTGTTTCTCAATCGAAACTAGGAGTTTCGATACCAGTTTGATCGAAACTAGGAGTTTCGATACCTCTTTGATCGAAACTAGGAGTTTCGATACCTGTTTACTCAATCGAAACTAGGTAGTTTCGATAGCCATTATTCAATCGAAACTAGGAGTTTCGATACCTATTACTCAACCGAAACTAGATAGTTTCGATACCCAGTTTGCTTAATCGAAACTATTTAGTTTCGACCTCTGTTCTGTTCTGTCCTGTTCAATCGAAACTAGGTAGTTTCGATACCTGGTCATCAGTCCCATTTAGCAGTAACTTAGAACTGTTTTTACTACAAATCAAGTGTTGAACAACTAATAAGATTTTAAACAAACACAACCAGATTTACAAAGTCGGTGAACAATTTGCAATATGAGACGTTTGGTCTTAACACAATTTACCCTTGGTATCTAGGGTACGAATAGTCAAGGTTGACTACAACAAGTATCATTACAAGTATACACAAACTCAAGGTGAGTTTCACGACCCCTTTTTACTGTTTTCAATATTTGGGGGAAAAACATACTTACAACTATTTTATGGGATAACAAGAGAATAAGGCACGACTTTTATGTTTACATGAGATGAGAACAACGAGTTGAGGCCGCTAAAGTCCCCTGGAACAATGTAGTAACCATTAACTGTAGCCTAGGGTCCTATGAATAGTACTATGGAGAGTGACGTCTCCCGGTCATGGTTAGTCACGCTAACCACAATCTGGAGGATTTATGGCCGCATAGAACCGGATAACGAAATTAGGTGCGTGTACAATTGTCATGGTTTGGTTACGCCTCATGTATGAACATATTATTTTTATTCCTAGCTAGTTTACAAATGGGTCAACAATTCTTATTCTGTTTATCACATACACCTGAAACTGTTTACGAACAATTGAATTTTACAAAGAACTATTGGATTAAACCTGTGAACTCACCAACCTAGTGTTGACAATTTTAAGTATGTTTTTCAGGAAATTGAACGTGACCGCAAGGTTAGCAATGTAGGATACATGCATGCACGATGGATACAACTTTTGGGGGATTTCTCTTGTATAACTCATTGTAATAGGGTCATATTTGCGAAATCTTCGCCTTTTTGTAAACTCAATTTACATTTTGGAATGTAAAACTTTAAACTTGTTTATGTATCCATTTATCATGTATGCGTTTGCGGTAATCATATGTTTTGGAAACCATGTTACGTCACGCCTCGCGTTTCCGCCTTGGCGAGGGTGTGACAGATTGGTATCAGAGCCATTGATTATAGCGAACTAGGAGTCTAAAAATCGAACCTAGTCTATAATCTAAATGACTCACTGAGACGTTTTTCCTTGCATATGCATTTCATAACTTATCATCATATTATACGGATACCGTAGACACTGAATATCGTCACACACTAACCCCATTTCGACTTCAGACCCATGGCACCCAAAAGAAGGACACCGCGTGACACTACTGGTGAAAACAACACGACGATTTCCGCAGAAGTTGAGCAACTCATATCCCAACGTGTAGCCGCTGCCTTGGAGCAGTACGAAGCCAATAGGAATAACGTCGGAGGAAATGGTAGTGGTAGCGGAGGAGGTGTAGGAGGCAGTGGCACTACTGGAGGTTCTGGAGGTAATAGGATGTGTAAACACCTCTGTAACACAGTCGCGATCTAAGTTAACCACATTATTAAAATATTGACTTGTGACCCTACAGATGCTTCGAACAAGAAGTGCACTTATAAGGCCTTTCTATCCTGCAACCCTCGCAACTTCAATGGCACTGAGGGTACAGTAGGCCTGATGAGGTGGATTGAGAAGATGGAATCTGTAATTGTAGAACCAAAGACTGATTGCTACCAAATTATTCTAAGTACAAATGCTGCTGATAGGCTTATCAGCAGCATTCAACACAAGTTGCTACTAATAGGCTTATCAGCAGCATTCAACACTTGTTGCTGCTGATAGGCTTATCAGCAGCATTCTGCACAAGTTGCTGCTGATAGGCTTATCAACAGCGGTCATCCATGTTTGCTGCTGATAGGCTTACCAGCAGCAACCTTCACTCTTTGCAGCTGATGGCCTTATTCACTGAAGACCAAACGTTGCAGCTGACTATCCAGGCCAAGCGTCTTTGACACCTTTCTGCAAAAGCAACTGACAGACTCAAAGCAGAAGGAACCGCTATGGTCAACCAATGACGGACAACAATACACTTCTCCAAGCATGCAAACAATCATGAATAAAGAAAACGTTTCAGTAAAGTTAACTAGATTAGCCTTTACGTGTAATGTAAATTAATAAATAAGATCAAAGGCTTGTGTTCGATCTGATCCTTAGAATCAAGGGTCTGTCTTGATTCTAAGTTACTATAAATACTGAGTTACCACTTCATTGTAAGTGTGTCTTGATAGTGCTTGTAGTGCTTGTCATACTTATTCATTGAGTTTCTCACTTGTAATCTTTGCATTCACAAAAGCTTAATACAACAGTGTTTATCAGTATTCTTTGTGTTTACTTGATTATAAATTGTGTAGTTGATTTTGTTTCCGCCAACCTCAACTAAGAACAGAACCATCTTGTATTCTCACGATCCTACAAGTGGTATCAGAGCTTTGGCTCAGATTAAACAAACTAACATTTGTTTAATCATCTCTGGTTCTATTCTAAACTCTCTATTTGAACAAGTCACCCAAAATCAAAACAAAAATGGCACAGAGCAATGGCTTTGAAGATATTGGCAGCATCAACCGACCACCAAGGTTGGTATCTGGAGAAGACTATGACATGTGGAAAAATCGCATGGAAAGCTTCTTCTGTTACCAAGAATACGAAATGTGGGGATCCATCAAGGAGGGTCCATATATTCCCATGGTGGCCTCTGCTGATGGTGGAGGGATACAAGTCCCGAAGGAAACCTCCAAGTACTCTGAAGAGGACATCAAGAAAATGGAGGTGGACTTCAAGGCACTGGGAGCCATCCAAATGTGCCTTCCGAATGAAGTTTTTCACAACTTCAGAAGCTACAAAACTGCCAAGGAGCTCTGGGAGGCGCTGGAGAAGATGTTTGCTGGCTCTGAAGAAGTCAAAGAGAACAGAAGGGACATACTGAAGCAGCAGTATGAGAACTTCGTTTGGAGGGAAGGTGAGTCCTTAACTATTTTATATAACAGATTTACCTATCTTGTAGGTGAACTGCAGTGCTCCAAGGTAAAGCTGGAGAATGAAGACATTCTCAAGAAGTTCATAAGATCTCTTCCTAGTTGTTGGACATTATACATTGTGTCCATCAGAAGAACAGAGAATCTGAAGACTCTTCAGATGACTGAGCTCTTTGGCATGCTCAAAACCTATGAATTAGAAATGATTCAAGCTAAAGAAAGGAGCTCCAGTTATCAATCAGCTACCACTTCCTCCACTACCTCCTCAGCGCTTCACTCTGATCATTCCGGTCCTAGTGCAAGCAGCTACTATCCTCCCATTGTTACTCACCCTCAGACCCCAACCGCTTCACAATCTAACTCATCACCATTTCTTCTTGAGGCACCTCCTCAACAGCCAACCTCTACTGCTTTTGTCTCTAACAACTCAAGCAGCATGTATTTCGTAAAAGAGGATCTGGAATGCTTTCATCCATATGATCTTGAAGAAATGGATATTCAGCACTCATATGCCATGCTCTCCCTCAGAGCAAAAAGGTTCTATTCTAGAACCGGAAGATCATTTCCAAGCAACAACTCAAACAGCAGAGTTGGGCTTGATAAAAGCAAGATCCGTTGTTACAACTGTAACCAAATGGGTCACTTTGCTAGGGAGTGCAAGGCACCTAAAGCCAATCAGGGTGCAGGCCATCAAAGACAAGCCTACCAAAGTCAGCCCAGACAACAGCAGCAGCAACAAACTCCCCCAGCACAAACTGCAGCCTGTACAAATGTTGGAACTGCAGAATTCGACTGGAGTTTTCAATATGAAGATGTTCCTGTCTCCAACCAAGCACTTATGGCAGACACTGCAGAGATACCATCTCAGGTATTTGAACATCTATGCTCTCAAGCTTGCATTGATAAAGTTTTAGGTTATAGAAAACATAACCAAAACCTTATAGATCAAAATGAAGAGTTTCTTCAAATGAAATCTGAGTTCAAAAGGGTTGAAATCACTTACAAAGAAAAAATTGAATGCCTTAAGAAAGAGATTTCATCTCTAAAACATGAACAAACCAATCTTGAAACTCAGATTGATGATCTATTAGTAAAACTTAAATCAACCAGAGCTGATCTGGCAGAACAGAAAGTTCATGTTGAAAAATATGAATTTTCTTCTAAAAAGCTACAGAGACTTCTAGACATTCAAGTCCATGAAAAGGTAAAGCTTTGAGGACTTGGATATGGCAAGGAACAGTACAATACTGTTCCTCATCCAGCTGACTATGTTGCCATCTATGAACCAAGCTTCGATGTCGCAAAACTCGACATTGCAAACAGAAATCTTGATCCTTCAATGGATGAACCCCTTGTTAAAGACTGCACTACCTCATCAGAATCTGAGTTAACCCTCTCAGACCATGATGAAACCAGTACAGCCTCATCTGAAGCTGTTCTGAATAGATTCCCAGTCCCTACTGTTCTCCCAGCTGTTCCAGCCCCTGTACCATTCAAACAGATAAGGATCAGCTATCCTCCAGGTGGAAGAAAGCTAAACACTGAAAAGGGACAAACATCAGGACCCACAAACTCCAAGTCTCAGTTCATGCCAAATCAGAAGAATCAGCAACAGGGTTGAAGAGTTACGACCAAGAAAACTCAGTTTAGAAACTCTTCTTCTCCACCAAGGAAGCAGCAGCCCAAGGTTCAGCAGTCCTGCATCATATGTGGGGAATCAAACCACTTTGCTGCAAAATGTCAGTTTAACCCCTTCAACCAGATCCTTCTTCAATCAGCGCATAAACAAAAGAAGGATCAGCATACTTCAGTTGATAGGCCATCTGCAGCCAGTAGAAGAGTTGAAACTGCAGAAAAACACAAGCAGCAGCAAAAGGCAAAGCCTTCAGCAGCCACCAAATCTGCTGCTGCTCAAACAAAGCAGTCAGCAGCAAAAACTAAATCTGTTGCTGCTCCAAATATGCTTTCAGCAGCAAAAGCAAAATCTGCTGCTGAAAGGCCAAGGTCATCAGCAGCAACATCTGCAGCTGATAAGCTGAAGCCATCAGCAGCAAAACCTGCCCCTGCTGACAAGCCAAAACCTCAAGCAGGAAAATCAGCTGCTGATAGAGCAAATTCATCAGCTGCCAAAGCCAAATCCGCAGCTGATAAAGAAAAGAGAACTGGAAAACCACTTCTTAAGCAATGGAAAGCCAAAATCTCTGCTCCTGTCAGCAAAATCATCATCGGTGCTGTTGAATGCACGCATGATGAATCAGAATGTCCAAGAACTCTTTTCTTCAAAAAGGAGAGCTCTTGGACCACTCCCACTAACTAAATCTCTTTCATGTGCAGGGACAGCCAGGTAACAAGAATAACACCTGGGTGGTAGATAGCGGCTGTTCCAGGCACATGACAGGCAACAGATCCATCCTCTTCAACTTCAGACATTTGAATGGAGGATATGTTGCCTTTGGGAGTGACTCAAAAGGTGGATCTATCACTGGACAAGGCACTGTGTCCAATGAAAGGATGAGTATTGAAAGAGTCAACTATGTTAAAGAACTTGACTTCAATCTCATGAGTGTTTCTCAAGTATGTGATCAAAAGCATTGGATGCTCTTCACTGACAAAGAATGTTTCGTGTTAGCTCCTGGCCTATCTAAACCCCCCCCCAGAGAAGATTCTCCTAACTGCTAATAGAAAGGACAACTTATATGTGCTTGACATGAATGAAGTCACTCCATCTGGTAGTGTTTCATGTTTTCTGTCAAAGGCATCAGTTGATGAATCCGCTCTCTGGCACAGGAGGTTAAGCCATGTTAACATCAAAACAATCAATAAATTAGTGAAGGACAATCTTGTCAGAGGGCTTCCTGACAAAGAATTCCAGCTAGACGATCATTGCATTGCCTGCTTGAAGGGAAAACAACACAAAAGTTCCCAAAAGCCCAAGACATTGAACACAAATGACACTCCTCTCCAGCTACTGCATATGGATCTCTTTGGTCCTACAAATGTCATGTCAATGGGCAAAAAGTCCTACTGTCTGGTGATCACTGATGACTTCTCCAGATTCTCTTGGGTATTCTTCCTAAGAACAAAAGATGAAACTGCTGAGATTCTCAAATCCTATATTCTCAGGGTAGAGAATCAAAGCAATCTGAAGGTAAAGATCATAAGGTGTGATCAGGGAACAGAGTTCAAAAATCACACTTTGAACAGTTTCTGTGAAGGCAAGGGCATTGAAAGGCAGTACAGTGCTCCAAGAACTCCTCAACAAAATGGGGTTGCTGAAAGAAGAAACAGGACTCTGATTGAATCAGCAAGATCTATGCTGGCTGACTCAATGCTGCCCCTTACTTTCTGGGCAGAAGCAGTAAGCACAGCTTGTTATGTGCAGAATAGAGTCCTTATTGTTAAGCCTCTCCAGAAAACTCCCTATGAACTCTGGCTCAAAAGAGTTCCCTACATTGGCTTCCTGAAGCCCTTTGGATGTCCATGTACCATCCTCATCACACATGGAGTTCTTCCTAAATTCGGTGCAAAGTCTGATGAAGGTTACTTTGTGGGTTACTCCTCTCAATCGAAGGCCTACCGAGTGTTCAATTCTAGGACTCGGATTGTGGAAGAATCTGCTAATGTGGAATGCAGGGAACACGTTGTCTGTGAACAAGGCAAAGGTCCCAACTGGCTTTTTGATATAGACTCCTTCACCCAGATATTTGAGCCCTCATATTCTCAAATATGGAGCCTCCTTCTTCAAACTCAACACCTTCTACCTCAACCTATTCTTCTGACTATAGACTGGAGTTTCCCAGTCCCTACATCAGGATGAAAAGGCCATCCATTGATCCTCCATCAGTGGCAGAAGCTATTGAAGCCAGTGCAGGTGAAGCCGGTACATCCAACACCACAAGCAGCAATCTCTCTGACAATGAAATCCTAAATGAAGCCTCCTCAATTCATGATGAAGAGGCCTCTGATGCTAATGCTGCTGACTATGTGGAACACAATGATCAGATCCTCCAAGCTCCTCTCCACACATCTGAAGACAATACTGATCTAAACCACAGTAATCTTGAAGAGGGAAAACGGCTGGATGTGATACCTGTTCAGAGAATAAACAAAGAGCATCCTCTGGAAAACATCATTGGCCAAGTCCACACAGGCATCCAGACAAGAAGTAAGTCTCATGAAGCCAACATTTGTTTGTTCACTTGCTTTCTATCACAGGTGGAACCCAAAAGGATTGATGAAGCTCTCAAGCACAACAGCTGGATTGAAGCAATGCAGGAAAAATTGCTGCAATTCAAAAGACAAGATGTTTGGAAGCTTGTTGATCTTCCACCTGGTCAAACAGCCATTGGAACAAGATGGGTTTTCAGAAACAAGCAAGATGAGAGGGGCATCGTAGTCAAGAACAAAGCCAGACTGGTAGCTCAAGGTTACACTCAAGAAGAAGGCATTGACTATGATGAAGTTCTTGCTCCTGTTGCCCGTCTGGAAGCCATTAGAATTTTTCTGGCTTATGCAGCATCCAAAAACTTTATGGTCTATCAAATGGATGTGAAGAGTGCCTTTCTGTATGGCACGATTGATGAAGAGGTCTATGTCAAACAGCCTCCAGGCTTTGTAGATCCTGCACATCCAAATAAGGTCTTAAAACTAGACAAAGCTCTCTACGGCTTACACCAAGCCCCAAGAGCCTGGTATGAAACTTTATCTAGATATCTACTTAGCAACAACTTCAGAAGGGGGGCCATTGATCAGACGCTTTTCATCAAAGATGAAGGGGGAGAAATTTTGTTGGTCCAGATTTATGTTGATGACATTATCTTTGGATCTACAAGAAAGAAGCTCTGCAAAGACTTTGAAGTGCTGATGCATTCCAAATTTGAAATGAGTTCAATGGGTGAACTAAATTTCTTTTTAGGACTTCAAGTCAAACAGGTACCAACTGGAATCTTCATAAGTCAATCCAAGTATGTCAAAAGCATCTTGGAAAGGTTCAAAATGACTGACTGCTCTGCTGCAAGAACTCCTATACAAGTGCACCATCAATTATCTCCGGATAAAGAAGGACAAGACACTGACCAACATCAGTACCGAGCAATGATAGGGTCTCTCATGTACCTCACTGCCTCAAGACCAGATATCATGTTTGCAGTTTGTCTCTGCGCAAGATTTCAAGCAGCTCCAAAAGTGTCTCATCTTCAAGCTGTCAAAAGGATCCTTAGATACCTAAAGGGAGCTCCCAAACTTGGGCTATGGTATCCAAAGAATGAAAATGTCAATCTCTATGCCTACACTGACAGTGACTATGGGGGTTGTAACTTGGATAAAAAGTCCACATCTGGGGGATGTCAATTTCTTGGAGGAAGGCTCATCTCATGGCAATGCAAAAAGCAAACATGTGTTTCTACTTCAACAGCTGAAGCAGAATACATTGCAGCTTCAAGCTGCTGTGCACAGGTCATCTGGATCCAAAATCAAATGCTTGACTATGGAATGACCTTCATGCAGACTCCAATTCACATTGACAACATGAGTGCTATCTCTATCACAAACAATCCGGTGCAGCACTCAAAGACAAAGCACATCGACATCAGGTACCATTTCATAAGAGATCAAGCTGAGAAAAAGAGAATTATTTTAACCAAAGTTCATACAAATGAGCAATATGCTGATCTGTTTACAAAACCTTTTGATGAAGCTAGATTCAGATATTTAGTTGAATCAATTGGTATGATGAACTTTGATTAAAATCCATCTCAAGTTTCTCCTTAAAATGTGCCTTTTTGTCTCTTGTTGTAAATAAAAGTTATGGGTCAGCAGCATTTTTGTCCTTCAGCTGCTGACAGGTAAAAGCATCAGCAGCAAAAGTTTTGCCACTGATAGCTTTAAGTTATCAGCAGGTACATGTTTCCTGCGGATAGCTTTAAGGCTTTCAGTAGCAATTCCTTTGCTGCGGATCTTTAAACCTTTCAGCAGCAAAATCTGCTGCTGACAGACTTATCTTTCCGCAGCAACCAAGTTTGCAGCTGATAGGCTTATCCATCAGTTGCAACCAATTTTGCTGTGGATTCTCTTATCTTTCAGCAGCAACCAAGTTTGCTGCTGATGGGTGAACTTAAGTCTAAATTAACCTTTACCCGCTGTAAAAGTAAATATCGTCAGTCTTCACCATGACTGCTCGAGTGTTTTACAGCTGTAACAATGAAAAGTGAAACAGGTTGTACTGTACAAGTAGAGTTGCTTTTTCTCCGTCTGCCGTTATATCACCAACTCAAATCATCCCTCTACCTCTTCACATTCTATTTCAAACCTATCTCCCATCACTTTCTCTCCCGTCCCCACAGCATTCAAAGCCCTCCACAATTAACCACCATTCAAACACCTTTCTCTCTTCCCTCCGAATCCATAACAATGGCAGGCGCAGACATAAAAAACCCAAATGATAAGTTCTCCCCATATCACAACCTAACTTCGTACCTAATCAAGGGCAAGAAATCCGAAGGTTTCGACGGTATGATCGACTTCCTCTGTCGGTCCAAAATTTACCATGCCCTAACCGTCAACCCAACCATATATACTTCACACATGGAAGATTTTTGGAGCTCAGCCATGTATTCTACTGAACAGGGCACTCCTCAAATCAGAGGCACAGTTGACGGTAAGGAAATGATCATCACTGAAGCAAAACTCCGCCAACACCTCAAGCTTCAGGATGAAGGGGACGCCCTCTCTTACCCAAAAGACGTATACATGAGGACCTTTGTATCCATAGGGTACACTGGGAATCAAACAGAGTATACGATAGAGAAGGCACTCATGGGTCCCAAATGGAAGTATCTCTGCCACACTCTTCTCCAATGCATATCTCAAAAGAGGAGTGGCTGGAACCAACTCAGCTCCGGACTTGCGTCGGCAGTTCACGGTATGATAACAGGAGCAGGTTTCAATTTTTCCCACCTCATTCTTGAAGGTTTGAGATACAACCTTCAAGAAGGGGTGAAATCACAGTTCTTCATGTACCCAAGATTCTTGCAGGAAGTGTTCAATTTTGAGCACCAAGATCTTTCAAAAACTGCAAGAATCTACTCAATACTGGGACATAAGAACAACATTTTTCAGAGCATGAGAACAGTTTCATCAAAGTTCTCAGGGGCCGATTTTCCATTGTTATCTACAATGTTGAACACACATAGTGCCCAGGGTGACAGTTCAGCAAACCCAGCTGATACTGATCCCACACCCTCCACCTCACTGCCACAAACTCAACCTACTGTTTCCCTTGATCGAACCCCTGTGCATTCTACTGAGGATGCACAGGCACATACATTACTCACCCCCAGTTTGATTGCTCAACCGGAACACAGGGCCCCGGTTGCAGCCAAGTATACAAGGAAGAGGGGCAAGAGAACTCCTTCTTCTCTTGCCTCCAAGGCCCAAACCCAAGCCAAAATCCCTCACTCAGAATCACAACATTCTAGTGAGAATATCATAAGGGAAAGCCACATTGCTAGGGAGACTCCTTCGGAAGTCTCTCTATTAGGATTAGGATCACTTCCCGGATCCATAGAACAGCCCTTCGAGCCATTCCTCTCTTCTTTGAACTTAAGTGTAGAGGAACCTGACCAAAGTGATATACCTTCTCCAACTACCACTATCAAGGAGGTACTGATTGGTCTTGCTTCCGAAACACCCAACCCAAGTTCCTCACCCTTGAAGGTCCACTTTGGGAGTATTGAAAGAGTGGATGTGGACGAGGCTGTCACTACTGCTGGTCCATCAACTGACCAGGAGGACAGTGACAACATCTTTAAGACCTCAACCACGGCAACTCACGGTGAGGGTGTTTCCTTGGAAACTCCCTTCACTAAAAGGAATCCCAGGCGCCAAGAAACCGCGGGTGATGGGGATGCTGAGGCTAGGCCTACGGACCCATCTGGGTCCAAGATTCCACAACTGTGGATGAGGACAGACTGAAACTTCATAACATGGAATTGACGGCCAGGGTGGCTATGCTAGAGGCTGAAATGTCCAAACTAAGACACCAAGTCGCTATGCATGAAGCCCATCAATGCCCAACTCTAGCCTCTCCCTCTCTTGTATCAGTAGGCACCCAAACTGATGCTTACCTGTCTGCTGATGCAACCAAAAAGGGGGAGATGGTTTCTATGGAAGATGATACAGACAGTCTTGACGACTGGATTCAAGAGCAGTTTGTACTTCAAAGCTCACAATACAAGCCAGCTTTTGTCCAAGTTCATGACCTGCCAGCCCCAGATAACGAAGACGAAGAAATATCTGAAGACTGGCAGTTGGTCGTCAGGGCTGTCGATGAAATGCTGAATGATGCTGAAGACACAGAACAAACAAATGCATCATTCAGCATCCTTCCACAAGCAGCAGCCATCATAGGTCAATCCACTACCCCCCAAATCTTCAAATCTTCAAAGAAGCTAGAGTTTGACTCTATTCTAGCTTGGGGGTATGATGGATTAGCTGAGAGGTTTTGGATTGGATGGGAGTTCAACGGAGTAGAAGAGCTGAACTGGAACTCTCTCAATGCCCTCCAAGTCCTAGAACTGCATCTAACTGACTGCATCAACACTTCAGCAGATCTCTCAGCTGAACTTGCCATTGGCAGGTTCCATGACCTGATGGAGGATAATCTACCCAGGTTCCAAAGATTCCTACAAGCAGCACATCGGGTAGCTTATCCTGAATCCTCGGCGGCCGCAGAAAGAAGACTGACTTCTAGCAATCTTGAAATAACAAGGAGCAGTCTTCTCACTGAAGAAGAAGTTCTGGGCCTTCGAAGGTTCCTGTATGCCTTCCTGGTCAAGGACTTGGATGTGCTAGGTTGGGTGAGCACTAAGTCTCTTGACCACACTTTTCTGCTCAGCAACGGCTCCTCTCTCATCATCAACACCAGAAACATCCTTCATCTGCCCTCAGACTTTCTCTTCAAGATCTATCAGCTCAGAACCAACATCTGCAATGTCAAATCACTTGAAAGCCAGGCAATGATAGATACTGTCAGAGCCAATCTTGAACAAGTAGGAAGAATTACTGAGGCAGTATATGTGTCAAACTATAACACTGACACTGACTCAGCTTCCCCTCGAGTTAACATCTGCACTGCAGCTTATGAGTCAAGATCAACTATCAAAGAAAATCTGAGAGAAATAGAAGGTCCTGAGTATCAACTTGATGAAGACGATGACCTTCCCTTATTCACATCTCAAATTTCCAATGAAGCCGAGGCAGAGATCCCAACAGCACAACAATCAGCTGTTTCTGTGATTAGTGAAGCCAGAGCAGAGGCATCCAATGTTAATAAAGGGAAGGGCATCATGACAAAAGAGGATGAAGAGAGGTTGCAAAAGGAAAAGAAAGAGAAAGAAGAGAGAAGAAGGAAAAGAGAAGAAGAAGAGTTGGCTGAAGAGATGGCTCAAAAACAAAGGCATGAAGATAGAAAGGCAGCCATACTTCTCAGACAACAAACAATCCAGCTGTATGCCAAACAGCTGGATGAAATGAAGGTAAAAGTCCTTGCAGGGTCTCAAGTTGAGGAAGATGAACAACTTGCTAGACAGCTGCAGGAACAGTTTGCAAAAGAAGAAGAAGAAGAAGCTAAAGAGAAAAGGAAGGAAGATGCTAAGTTTAGAATCACTGATTCTAAATTAGCAAAAGAATTAAGGGAGGAGTGGACTGAAGCTCTGATCTCTCAAGGTGAGGATGAAGACTACCTTGAAAAACTTTCAAACAAAGAGATCTACAGAGCCTTCATGGGTCAGCAAGGTCAGTTGGCAAAGAAGAAAAAGGCTGAAGAAGAAGAAAAAGCCAAACAACAGTCCAAAAAGACCATTGCCTTCAATAAAAGGACCCATGAAGAAAGGGAGGTCATGATTGACTTCCTTAAGGCCAGAGGAGATAGTGGAAAGAGGCTAGGTCCTATGAATTTCATGAACCTGCAAGCCCTCTACTTTAAAGTTAAAAAGGATGAGGAAGAAAGACTAAGGAAGAAGGGCTCCAAGAAAAAGGTACATATCAAAGAAGATGAAGACCCAAAGACAAAGAAACCCAAGCCTTCTCACTCACCTACCTCTTCCTCAGTCCATCATCCTTCCACTCTCCTCCCCAAACCTTCCACTCCTCCACCCAAAAAGTCCAAGTCATCCCACCCAGCTCCCACTCATCAACAGCCTCCCTTGAAGATACCCAAACCCACTCCTAAACCAGAAGACTCAAGAAATATATTTAACTGGTTCCACAATTCACAAGATCAAGTGTTTGAGATCTTCAGGGGGAGAACTGAGAGAAGAAGATCCACTTACAGGTCTGTTGATGAGGTTCTACAACTACCTGATTCCGACCTTCAAAGAATTTTAGAGCTGGGTGAAGCTCATGAGCCTGCAAATGAGAGTGGGAAACGTCTTGTGCTAGCAATCAAACACTACTTCAACCCTAGCAAATATGTGATCATAAACATCAAACCACTCAAGTCCCACTCTCCATTTGTATCCTGGACCTACAATGCTGATTTGGATGAGTTCACACTGACTGATGTAAAGGAGCAGCAGATGAGATGTTCAAGCAAAGCAATCTACAAAATGCAACACAAAGACATCAAGACTCTGTCTGAACTTCCACTGAACAATCCCAGCAAGGATCCAAGAGGCTATGAGGTTGAAAGGATAGTCAGCCACATGCAAAAGCTTCAGCAGCAAAGTGAGTAGAAGAATTTTTGGTTGCATCAGTCTAGTGGGAGTTTGTAGAACCAAAGACTGATTGCTACCAAATTATTCTAAGTGCAAATGCTGCTGATAGGCTTATCAGCAGCATTCAACACAAGTTGCTGCTGATAGGCTTATCAGCAGCATTCAACACTTGTTGCTGCTGATAGGCTTATCAGCAGCATTCTGCACAAGTTGCTGCTGATAGGCTTATCAGCAGCGGTCATCCATGTTTGCTGCTGATAGGCTTACCAGCAGCAACCTTCACTCTTTGCAACTGATGGCCTTATTCACTGAAGACCAAACGTTGCAGCTGACTATCCAGGCCAAGCGTCTCTGACACCTTTCTGCAAAAGCAACTGACAGACTCAAAGCAGAAGGAACCGCTATGGTCAACCAATGACGGACAACAATACACTTCTCCAAGCATGCAAACAATCATGAATAAAGAAAACGTTTCAGTAAAGTTAACTAGATTAGCCTTTACGTGTAATGTAAATTAATAAATAAGATCAACGGCTTGTGTTCGATCTGATCCTTAGAATCAAGGGTCTGTCTTGATTCTAAGTTACTATAAATACTGAGTTACCACTTCATTGTAAGTGTGTCTTGATAGTGCTTGTAGTGCTTGTCATACTTATTCATTGAGTTTCTCACTTGTAATCTTTGCATTCACAAAAGCTTAATACAACAGTGTTTATCAGTATTCTTTGTGTTTACTTGATTATAAATTGTGTAGTTGATTTTGTTTCCGCCAACCACAACTAAGAACAGAACCATCTTGTATTCTCACGATCCTACAGTAATTGATATTAGTGAATTCACAGCCGACTGTATAGTGAAATATGCCACTTGCACACTTGCTGACAAAGCATTAACCTGGTGGAATTCTCATATGAAAACAATGGGAAGACAGACTGCCTACCAGCTATCATGGGATGATCTAAAGGCTATGATGATCGAGGAGTACTGTCCTCGAAATGAGTTGCAAAAGATCGAATCTGAAATGTGGAATTTACAAATGATAGGAGATGACGTGACTGGTTACACTGACCGATTCAATGAGTTAGCAAGTTTAGTTCCACACATGGTTACCCCAGAATACAAGAAAGTTGAAAGATACTTGTGGGGTCTTGCTCCTCAAATCCGAAGCCTGGTAACTTCATCGAACCCTATGGATGCCAAGAGCGCTATAACTCTAGCTTCCAAACTAAGAGATAATGATGTGCGTGATGGTTTGTTTGAGAAGAAGGAGACCGAGGAAGGAAGGTCTGGGGAAAAGAGGAAATGGTTTGGAAAGCTAAGTAATCAAAACAAGAATCAAACTAACAAGAGACCTGAAATTATGAAAGCCTATGCTGTCAACACTGTGGAATAGAAAGGATATCTTGGAACACTACCAAAGTGTGACAAGTGTGGATATCATCAGAGCGAAAAGTGTATCCAATGTGGAAAATGTAAAAAGTATGGGCATATGACCCATAACTGTTGGAGCAATGCAAATCCTAATAAAATTAATCAAGTAGCCGAAAGGATCAAACCAGGAACAGAAAGGATGAATCAGGGATGCTTTGAGTGTGGAGATCCAAAGCACTTTAGAAAAGACTGTCCAAAATTGAAGAACCGAAACGACAATCAGGCCCGTGGAAGAGCGTTTGTGATGGGGGCTGGTGACGCACGACAAGATCCGAACATTGTCACTGGTACGTTCCCGATAAATAATCACTATGCCTCTATACTTTTTGATACGGGTGCTGATATGAGTTTTGTGTCAAATGACTTTAAGTCCCTACTCGGTATTAAGCCCAGCAAGCTAGACCAAAATTATACAATTGAATTAGCAAACGGGAAATTAATTAAAACTGGGGAAGTCATTCAGGGTTGTACCTTATGTTTTAAGAACCACACATTTAGTATAGACCTACTACCTGTTGACTTGGGAAGTTTTGACGTTGTTATTGGTATGGATTGGTTGTCAAAGAATCACGCCGAGATTGTTTGTTTTGAGAAGATTGTTCATATTCCTCTCCCGAACGGAGAAGTTCTTTCGGTTCAAGGTGAGAAGAGTGGAGTGACATTGAGGATGATAAACTGCATGAAAGCTCGTAAGTACCTACGTAAAGGCTATTGCGTATTCCTGGCGCACGTCGTCGAGAAGAAACCCGAGAAACGTTGACTTGAAGACATACCAATCGTTAAAGATTACCCCGAAGTTTTTCCTGAAGACTTACCTGGATTACCACCACCGAGGCAAGTCGAATTCCGAATCGATTTGGTACCAGGAGCCGCACCGGTTGCGCGATCACCGTATCGACTAGCACCTTCCGAGATGCAGGAATTATCTAATCAACTGCAAGAATTGCTTGATAAAGGTTTCATAAGACCGATTTTCTCACCTTGGGGAGCTCCAGTCCTATTCGTAAAGAAGAAGGATGGAACCTTTAGGATGTGTATTGATTACCGAGAGTTAAACAAGCTTACAATCAAAAATCGATATCCACTTCCTCGAATAGATGATTTGTTTGATCAACTTCAAGGTTCCAGCTTCTATTCTAAAATTGATCTACGATCAGGGTATCATCAACTGAAAATTCAGGACGAAGATATACCAAAAACGGCTTTTAGGACTCGTTACGGTCACTACGAGTTCCTAGTTATGCCATTTGGTTTGACGAACGCACCAGCTGTTTCATGGATCTCATGAACCGCGTGTGCAAGCCATACTTGGATAAATTCGTGATAGTATTTATTGATGATATATTAATATATTCACGAACCAAGGAGGATCATGAACATCATCTGAAATTAATCTTAGAACTACTCAGGAATGAGAAGCTTTATGCTAAATTCTCTAAGTGTGAGTTTTGGATCCGAGAGGTTCACTTTCTCGGACACGTCATCAATAAGAACGGTATTCACGTAGACCCATCCAAGATTGAAGCTATCAAAAACTGGGAAGCACCAAGAACTCCGACTGAAGTGCGCCAATTTCTGGGTTTGGCAGGCTATTACAGGCGATTCATCGAGAATTTTTCAAAGATAGCCTTACCTTTGACCACGTTAACTCAGAAGGACAAAAAGTTTGATTGGACTGATAAACAAGAATCAGCTTTTCAATTACTGAAGCAGAAGCTGTGTAGTGCACCGATCTTATCCCTTCCTGAGGGAATCGACAACTTTGTCGTATACTGCGATGCATCACACCAAGGACATGGTTGCGTGTTAATGCAAAGAGACAAATTCATCGCATATGCCTCACGACAACTAAAAGTGCATGAAAAGAATTATACGACCCATGACTTAGAATTGGGTGCAGTTGTGTTTGCACTCAAGATTTGGAGACATTATCTTTACGGTACAAGATGCACTATTTTTACTGATCACAAGAGTCTTCAACATATCTTCGACCAAAAGGAACTTAACATAAGACAACGTCGTTGGGTAGAACTACTGAATGATTACGACTGTGATATCAAGTATCACCCTGGCAAAGCGAACGTCGTAGCAGATGCCTTGAGTCGTAAGGAACGGGTTAAAACTCTTCGTGTTCGCGCCCTAGGATTGACAATTCATACGAGTCTCACGATTCAAATCCGGATGGCACAACAAGAGGCAATCAAAGAAGAAAACATTCATAATGAAGCTTTACGAGGAATGACCAGACAGTTAGACCCAAAATCAGATGATACTTTATACTTTGCAAATAGAATCTGGGTGCCATGTTTTGGTAACTTACGGGAGTTAGTTATGGACGAAGCCCACAAGTCCATGTACTCCATTCACCCAGGTTCAGATAAGATGTATAAGGATCTGAAAGAACACTATTGGTGGCCGAACATGAAAGGAGAAATTGCTGTTTATGTCGGTAAATGCCTGACGTGTTCAAAGGTAAAGACAGAACATCAGAAACCGTCGGGATTGTTACAACAACCCGAGATACCTCAATGGAAATGGGAACATATTTCTATGGATTTCATCACAAAGTTACCCAGGATGTCCAGCGGTTATGACACAATATGGGTAATTGTCGATCCTCTGACAAAATCAGCTCATTTTCTACCTATCAAAGAGACGGGTAAAATCGAGAAACTTGCAAAGCTTTATATCAAGGAAATTGTGGCTAGGCATGGAGTGCCAATTTCTATTATCTCTAATAGAGACAGCAGATTCGTGTCTCGAATCTGGAAAGCATTACAAGAAGCCTTAGGCACGCGCCTAGACATGAGCACCGCCTACCATCCACAAACGGACGGTCAAAGTGAAAGGACTATCCAAACATTAGAAGATATGCTCCGTGCGTGTGTAATTGATTTCGGAGGAAATTGGGATACTCATTTACCATTGGCGGAGTTTTCCTATAATAACAGTTACCACACGAGCATTAAAGCAGCCCCGTTTGAAGCTTTATATGGTCGTAAATGCCGCTCACCGCTATGTTGGGCGGAAGTTGGTGAAAAACATTTGACAGGCCCTGAGATTGTCTAGGAAACCACTGATAAGACCTTCAAAATTAAGGACCGTCTGAAAGCGGCCCGAGACAGACAGAAGAGCTATGCTGATAACAGACGGAAACCATTAGAATTTCAAGTTAGTGACCGAGTAATGTTAAAAGTCTCACCATGGAAAGGCGTTGCAAGGTTTGGCAACCGTGGTAAGCTCAACCCTAGATACGTTGGACCTTTTGAAATACTGGCTAGAGTTGGCCCTGTAGCTTACAAACTCAAACTACCACAAGAACTAAGCAACGTACATGATACGTTTCATGTATCAAATCTCAAGAAATGTTTATCAGATGAGACGTTAATTATACCACCTGATGAGATTCACATAGACGACAGGTTGCATTTCATCGAGGAACCGATTGAGATTTCAGATTGGAAAGTTCAAAAGCTGAGACGTAGTCGAATCAAACTGGTTAAAGTACGTTGGAACTCAAAACGTGGTCCTGAGTATACATGGGAACGAGAAAATCAAATGAAGACGAAATACCCCTCCTTGTTTAAGGATACACTAATTCAAGAAGACACGAATTGAATTTCGGGACGAAATTCTTTTAACATGGGGAGAATGTGACACCCGACATTTCAGGTCAATATCCGTACACGATATAAACGAGTTTATATTATATTTGTTTTCGTGATTTACCTAATTGCATGAATTAGGACATTAAAGTCTAAGAAAAGCCGTACATTGTTCATTTCATATTTTAGTAATTATAGGAATTACCGGTTCACGTACCAGGATAACCCGACTAAATACGAACACTAATGGTTAAATTAAATAACCAGAAATATATATATATATATATATATATATATATATATATATATATACACACTACACAAAAGTTACGTTGAACTACAATTTATTTTTAGACTAAAACATACGGTATAAGTTAAAGTAAAATAACGAACCCTTTCGAAGACGTTACCACGTATCGTCACCTTTAGGTATTTATACCTACGAATAACCACCTCAACGAATTATACAATCTAAGATTTAAATATTTTTCGTTAACGAGCCATAAACTTAATAAAATTATAATACCGTGAGAAACCTAAACCGAATTAAAATACCCCCTTAAAACTCTAATTGATATTAAAACTCTAAATAAACTAATACTTAAAACTAATTATTAACCCTCAACCCACTTTTTGACTTTCTCGGCCGAAGCCAGAGAAGACCATACCCCCTCACTCGACCCATCCTACACCAGAGAAAACTCAGATAAAACCATACCCTCTCAGTCTCAACATCACAATTTCCTTTTCATATTTCTCATTTTCATACGGCAAACATTCCAACTCTCTCCAAATCGAAGTCAAGTTTTAGGGCAAAATCCATCAAAAGTTCGGTGTTTTAAGAAGAATTCCAATTGTTTTTCTCAAGAATCAAGCTAAGGAACTCAAAATCATTCTTCTGTTTTTCTCTCATCATCTTCGTCTCTGTTTTAAGGTAAAAACTCAATACTATCTACATTACTTTCTTTAAACCGAAGCTAAACATACAACTTATTTGAAACGCAAGAAATGATAACAAGAAAAGTGTGTCGAATTCAAGTTTAAAACATAAAAATATGCAGGACTGATTCTGTCAATCAGAATTGCAGTAATCGAAACTATAGTTTCGATACCTGTTTCTCAATCGAAACTAGGAGTTTCGATACCAGTTTGATCGAAACTAGGAGTTTCGATACCTATTTGATCGAAACTAGGAGTTTCGATACCTGTTTACTCAATCGAAACTAGGTAATTTCGATAGCCATTATTCAATCGAAACTAGGAGTTTCGATACCTATTACTCAACCGAAACTATATAGTTTCAATACCCAGTTTGCTTAATCGAAACTAGGTAGTTTCGACCTCTGTTCTGTTCTGTCCTGTTCAATCGAAACTAGGTAGTTTCGATACCTGGTCATCAGTCCCATTTAGCAGTAACTTAGAACTGTTTTTACTACAAATCAAGTGTTGAACAACTAAGAAGATTTTAAACAAACACAACCAGGTTTACAAAGTCGGTGAACAATTTGCAATATGAGACGTTTGGTCTTAACACAATTTACCCTTGGTATCTAGGGTACGAATAGTCAAGGTTGACTACAACAAGTATCATTACAAGTATACACAAACTCAAGGTGAGTTTCACGGCCCCTTTTTACTGTTTTCAATATTTGGGGGAAAAACATACTTACAACTATTTTATGGGATAACAAGAGAATAAGGCACGACTTTTATGTTTATATGAGATGAGAACAACGAGTTGAGGCCGCTAAAGTCCCCTGGAACAATGTAGTAACCATTAACTGTAGCCTAGGGTCCTATGAATAGTACTATGGAGAGTGACGTCTCCCGGTCATGGTTAGTCGCGCTAACCACAATCTGGAGGATTTATGGCCGCATAAAACCGGATAACAAAATTAGGGGCGTGTACAATTGTCATGGTTTGGTTACGCCTCATGTATGAACATATTATTTGTATTCCTAGCTAGTTTACAAATGGGTCAACAATTCTTATTCTGTTTATCATATACACTTGAAACTGTTTACGAACAATTGAATTTTACAAAGAACTATTGGATTAAACCTGTGAACTCACCAACCTAGTGTTGACAATTTTAAGTATGTTTTTCAGGAAATTGAACATGACCGCAAGGTTAGCAATGTAGGATACATGCATGCACGATGGATACAACTTTTGGGGGATTTCTCTTGTATAACTCATTGTAATAGAGTCATATTTGCGAAATCTTCGCCTTTTTGTAAACTCAATTTACATTTTGGAATGTAAAACTTTAAACTTGTTTATGTATCCATTTATCATGTATGCGTTTGCGGTAATCATATGCTTTGGAAACCATGTTACGTCACGCCTCGCGTTTCCGCCTTGGCGAGGGTGTGACAGATGGACCCTACATTCCCATGGTGGCATCTGTTGACTCTGGAGGACCATCAGTTCCAAAGGATCCCTCCAAGTACTCGGAAGAGGATATAAAAAGATGGAGGTGGACTTCAAGGCACTAGGAGCTATCCAAATGTGCCTTCCAAATAAAGTTTTTCATAACCTCAGAGGTTACAAAACCGCCAAAGAGCATGTTTGCTGGCTCAGAAAAAGTCAAAGAAAACAGAAGGGACATCCTGAAGCAGCAGTACGAAAACTTCGTCTGGAAGGAAGGTGAGTCCCTAACTGTTTTATATAACAGATTTACTTATCTTGTAGGTGAGCTGCAGTGCTCAAAGGTGAAACTGTAGAATGAGGATATTCTCAAAAAGTTCATCAGGTCTTTACCTAGCTGCTGGACACTCTACACGGTGTCCATTAGAAGAACTGAGAATCTGAAGACTCTCCAAATGACTGAGCTCTTCGGTATGCTGAAGACTTATGAGCTAGAGATGATTCAGGCAAAAGAACGAAGTTCAAGCTACCAAACAGCTTCAACATCCACCACCACCTCTTCTGCTTTTCACTCCGAGTACTCAGGTCCTAGTACTAGCAACCACTATCCTCCCATAGTCACACATCCTCAAACTCCTACCTCTAAAACAAACACATCACCATTTCTTCTTGAAGCTCCTTCTCAAGCCTCAACATCCGCTGCTTTTGTTTCTGAAAACTCAAGCAACATGTATTTTATCAAGGAGGATCTTGAGTGCTTCCATCCAGATGATCTAGAAGAAATGGATATACAGCACTCCTATGCCATGCTCTCTATAAGAGCAAAAAGGTTCTACTCTAGAACCGGAAGACCCATTCCAAGCAACAGCTCCAACACCAGAGTTGGATTAGATAAAAGTAAATTGAGATGTTACAACTGTAACCAACTGGGTCATTTTGCTAGAGAATGCAAGGCACCTACGGCAAACCCTGCTGAGGATCGAACAAGACAAAGCCAACCTAGCCAACCTAGACAACAGCAACAAGCTGCTCCTCCAGCTCAAACTGCAGCTTGTGCAGCTATTGGAACATCTGACTTTGACTGGAGCTTCCAGTATGAAGATCTGCCTGCTAACAACCAAGCTCTTATGGCAGACACAACTGAGATACCGCCTCAGGTATATGAACATCTATGTTCCTAAGCCTGTATTGATAAGGTTTTAGGCTACAGAAAGCATAATCAAAACCTCATAGATCAAAATGAAGAGTTTCATCAAATGAAATCTGAATTCAAAAAGGTCAAAGACAGTTACAAAGAAAAAATTAACTGCCTAAAGAAAGAGATTTCATCATTAAAACATGAACAAACCAATCTTAAAACTCAGATTGATGATCTACTGGACAGATTAAAAGCTACCAGAGCAGAATTGGCAGAACAAAAGGTTCATGTCGACAAATATGAATTTGCATCCAAAAAGCTACAAAGACTGTTGGATGCTCAAATTCATGAAAAAGTAAAAACTTGTCTGGGGTATCATGCTGAACAATATCAAGCCGTTGCCATCCATGAACCAAGCTTCAATCTTGCAAATCTTGATATGGCCAACAGAAATCTTGATCCCTCTAAGGATGAACCTTTGGTACAAGAATTCACTACCTCATCAGAGTCTGATTCAACTTGCTCAGACTCCACTGAAATAAGTGAAGCTTCATTTTTGGTACAAGAATCCACTACTTCATCTCCCCCTGCCCCTAAAGTTATTCTGACTAAAGATGAAGTCCCCATTATCCAGTCAGCACCAGTATCAGCCATTTCAGTACCAGTTCCTACACCATTCAAACAAATCAAAAGTAGCTATCCTCCAGAAGGTAGGAAGCTAAATACTGAAAAGGGCCAGTCCTCATCTTCAGTCCAGCCAAGGAAGGTGTTTGACATATGTCATGCGCCTGGAGAAAGGGTTCCATATGTTCAAAAGACATTAGAAGAAGCTACTTTTGAGCACAACAAAGCTCACCCTTGGAATTTCAAAGACCTTTTCAAAAGAAAGGATTATGTGTATCTTTCAAGGGATAAACTGGCAAAATCATGTTTTGTCTATGGAAAATATAACCACACTATCAGCACCTGCTTCTACTACCTTCAGCAGCAAAGAAACCTCAAGCAACATGCTTTTGAGAAGATAAAGAAGAACAAACAGGTAAGAAGTTTTGAAGCTAAGACAACTCAATTCAGAAAAACTCTTTCTCCACCAAGGGAACAGTTGTCAAAACCTCAACAATCTTGCATCATCTGCGGAAAATCAGACCACTTTACTGCAAATTGTAAGTCTAATCCTTTCAATCAAATTCTTCTTCCAACCCCAGTTATGCAAAAGCCTATCAATAAGGTGAAGAAGGATAAGCATACATATGTTTCTAAGCCATCAATAGCCAAAATAACTGCTGCTGATCAAGTAAAGCCCAAGCAACCAAAAGGAAAACCTTCAGCAGCAACAAAGTTTGCAGCTGCTCAAGCAAAACCATCAGCAGCAACAAAATCTGCTGCTGATAAGACAAAGTCCTTAAATACAACGGCCGGTGCTGAAAAGGCAAAGAGAGCTGGAAAACCACCAACCCAACAATGGAAGGCAAAGAAACCACCAATCATCATTATCGGTCCAGTTGAGTGCGTCTATCCTTTGTTGTAAATATGTCTGTCTTATGTTTTAATAAAGAGTTATAACTCAGCAGCATCCTTTTTGGCTGCTGACAGGTCTGATCTTCAGCAGCAAAGAATTTGCCCCTGACTGCTTTAACTTATCAGAAGGAACAAGTTTCCTATGGATAGCTTTAAGGCTGTCAGCAGCAACATCCTTACTGCAGATCATTGCATCTATCAGCAGCAATTAAGTTACTGATGAAAAACTTAACCTTCCGCAGCAACCAAAGTTGCAGCGGACAGGCTTATTCATCCACAGCAACCAAGTTTGCTGTTGATGGGTAAACTTAAGTTCAAATTAACCTTTACCCGCTGTAAAAGATATTAACGTCAGTCTTTACCATGACTGCCTCGGTGTATTACAGCTGTAACAATAAAAGGTAAATAAGGTTGTACTGTACAAGTCATTTTGCTTTTTCTCTCCTCTGCCGTTATAAGAACAAATCAAATTTTCTTTACCACCTCTTCACATTCAATTCATCCCTAAGTCCCCACCACATTCAAAGCTCTCCATATTCTCCATATTCTCAAGTCTCCACCATACTCAAACCATCCCTCCAAAATCAAACGACAATGGCAGATACCAACAACCCAGATGACAAGTTTTCCCCATACCATAACCTAACAGCATACCTCACCAAAGGAAAGAAATCCAAAGGATTTGACGATATGATCGATTTCTTATGTCGATCAAAGATCTACTTTGCACTCACCACCAACCCTACCATATATATCCCTAATATGGAGGATTTCTGGAGTACCGCCGTCTACTCTACCGAACAGGGGATTCCCCAAATCAAAGCCAAAGTAGACGGCAAGGATATCACCATCTTGGAAGCCACACTCAGAAAACATCTTAAGCTTCAAGATGAGGGAGCAGTGATCTCATACTCGAAGGACGAATATATGAGGACCTTTGTCTCCATTGGATACACTGGAAATCAGTCAGAGTATACGATCGAGAAGGCGCTGATGGGCCCCCCATGGAAGTATCTCTGCCACACTCTTCTCCAATGCATATCTCAGAAGAGGAGTGGATGGCATCAGGTGAGCTCTGCACTTGCCTCAGCCTTCCATGGTATGGTCACTAACCAAGGTTTCAACTTTGCACACCTCATCTTTGAGGGTTTGAGATATAAACTTCAAGAGGGTGTAAAGCAGCAATTCTTTATGTACCCAAGATTCTTGTAGGAAGTTTTCAATCAAGAACTAAAAGAACTTTCAAAACCTGCAAGAATCTACATCATGTTGGGTCATAAAAATAACATTTTTCAAAGCATGAGGACTGTTTCCAAAAAGTTCTCGGGGGTCAATGTTCCATTGTTATCTACAATTCTGAACATACAAAGAACCCCGGGTGACAGTTCAGCAATCCCAGCTGATACTGATCCCACACCCTCCACCTCACATCCTGAACAACAATCTGCTCTACCATTCTAACCCCTGTGCATACTACTAAGGATGCACAGGCACAAAAATTACTTACACCTCTTTTGGATGTTATCGTTCAACCGGAACACAGGGCCCCGGTTGTAACGACATATACTAGGAAAAGGGGCAGGAGAACTCCTTCTTCTCTTGCCTCCAAGGCCCAAACCCAACCTAACAGCCCTCACTCAGAATCACAACATTCTGGTGAGAATATCATAAGGGAAAGCCACAATATTAGGGAGACTTCTTTGGATGTCTCTCTATTAGGATCAGGATCACTTCCCGGATCTGTAGAACAGCCCCCCTGAGCCCTTCCTTTCTCTTCTGAACTTAAGTGCTGAGGAACCTGATCAAGATGATGTACCTTCTCCAACTACCACAATTTTAGAGGTACTGATTGATCTTGCTTCCAACACACCCAACCCAAGTTCTTCTACCCTGAAGGACCACTCTAGGAGTTATGAAAAAGTGGATGTGGAAAAGGCTGTCACTACTACTGGTCCATCAAATGACCAGGAGGACAGTGACAACATTGCTAAGAGGAATCCCAGGCGCCAAGAAACCATGGGTGATGGGGATGAAGAGGCTAGGCCTAAGGCCCCATCTGGATCCAAGGATTCCACAACTGTGGATGAGGACAGACTGAAACTTCATAACCTGGAATTGACGGCCAGGGTGGCTATGCTAGAGGCTGAAGTGTCCAAACTAAGACACCAAGTCTCTATGCATGAAGCTCATAAATGCCCATCTATACCTTCTCCCTCTCTTGTATCAGTGGGCACCCAAACTGATGCTTATTTGTTCACTGATGCAACCAAAAAGGGGGAGATGGTCCCAATGGAGGAAGACACAAACAGTCTTGACGACTGGATTCAAGAGCATGCTGTTTTTCAAAGTACACTTTTCAAGCCAGCTTTTGTACAAGTCCATGACTTGCTAGCTTTAGATAACGAAGAAGAAGAAACAACTGAAGACTGGAAGTTAGTCGTCAGGTCTGTTGATGAGGTGCTGAATGAAGCTGAAGACAAAGAACAAAAATATACAGCTTTCAGCATCCTCCCAGTATCAGCAGCCATCATAAGTCAATCCATTTCCCCCCAACTCTTTCAAACTTCACAAAAGCTAGAATTTAACTCCATTCTAGCTTGGGGGTATGATGGATCAGCTGAGAGATTTTGGATTAGATGGGAGTTTAGTAGAGTAGAAGAGCTAAACTAGAACTCTCTCAATGTCCTCCAAGTCCTACAATTGTATTTAACTAACTGCATCAACACTTCATCAGATCTCTCAGTAGAACTTGCCATTGGCAGGTTCTATGACTTGATGGAGGATAATCTACCCAACTTCGAAAAACTCATACAAAAAGCAAAACGGGTAGCTTATCCTGAATCTTCGGCAGCAGCAGAAAGAAGACTGACTCCTAGAAGACTTGAAATTATAAGGAGCAGTCTTCTCACTGAAGAAGAAGCTCTGTGCTTAAGAAGATTTCTGTACAAATCTATTGTCAAGGACTTAGATGTGCTGGGATGGATAAGCACTAAGTCTCTTGACCACACCTTCTAACTGAGCAACGGCTCCTCTCTTACCATCAACACCAGGAACATCCTGTCACTTCCTACAGACTTTCTCTACAAGATCTTTCAACTCAGGGAAAATATCTGCAATGTCAACTCCCTTGAAAGCCAGGCAATGATAGCTACTGTCAGAGCCCATCTTGAACAAAAAGGAAGAATTACTGAGGAAGTATATGTGTCAAACTCTGACACTGATACTGACTCAGCTTCCCCTCGAGTAGACATCTTTGCTGCAGCATATGAGTCAAGATCAACAATCAAAGAAATGCTGAAAGAAGTCACAGGTCCTGAGTGCAAATCGGATGAAGCCATTGACCTTCCCTTGTTCACCTCTCAATGTGCCAATGAAGCTGAGGCTGAGATCCCAATAACAGCACCATCATCTGCTGTTGTGGTCAGTGAAGCCGAAGCAGAGGCATCCAATATAAAAAAGGGAAAGGGAATTATGACAGATGAAGATGAAGAGAGATTGCTAAAAGAGAAAAGAGAGAGGGAAGAGAAGAGAAGAAGAAGAGAAGAAGAGGAGATGGCTGACATTAAAAAGGCTCAAGAAAGAAAAACAGCCATTCTCCTCAGAGAACAAACCATCCAGCTGTATGCTAGACAGCTGGATGAATTGAAAAGAAAGATTCATTCATTTGACCCGATTGAAGAAGATGCAGCTCTTGCTCTTCAACTGTAGGAACAATTTAACAGAGAAGAGGAAGAATTGGAGAAGAAGAAGAATCTAAGTTCAGAATAACCGATTCTGAACTAGCCAAAGAAATGAGGGAGGAGTGGGTAACGGCTCTAGTTTCTCAAGGTGAGGATGCAGACTACCTTGAGAAACTATCAAATAAAGAAGTCTACAGAGCCTTCATGGGTCAGCAAGGTCAATTGGCAAAGAAGAAACAGGCTGAAGAAGAAGAAAAAGCCAAACAAAAGTCTAAGAAGACCATTGCCTTTAATAAATGGACCCATGAAGAAAGGAAGGTCATGATTGTCTTCCTTAAGGCTAGAGGAGAGAGTGGACAGAGGCTAGGTCCCATGAACTTCATGAACCTGCAAGCCCTCTACTTCAAAGTCAAGAAGGATGAGGAAGAGAGATTGGGAAAGAAGGGCTCCAAGAAAAGGGTACCTATTCAGGAAGAAGAAGAATCAAAAGCAAAGAAACCCAAGCCTTCTCCCTCACCTACCTCTCCCTCAGTCCAAAAACCTTCCACTCTCCTCCCCAAACCTTCCACTCCTACACCCAAAAAGTCCAAACCATCCCACCCAGCTCCCACTCATCAACAGCCTCCCTTAAAGAAATCCAAACCCACACCTAAACCAGAAGACTCAAGAGACATAGTTGATTGGGTCTATAATCCACAGGATCAAAGGTTTGAGATCTTCAGGGGAGAACTGAAAGAAGAAGATCTATCTACAGATCTGTTGATGAAGTTCTGCAATTGCTAGATTCAGATCTTGACAGAATTTTGGAGCTGGGTGAAGCTCATGAGCCTGCAAATGAGGGTGGAAACTTCTTGTGCTAGCCATCAAACACTACTTCAACCCTAGCAAAGATGTGATCATTGACATCAAAGCACTCAAGACCCACTCTCCATTTGTAAGTTAGTCCTATAATGCTAATTTTGATGAGTTCACTTTAACTGTTGTAAGGAAGCAGGAGATGATATGTTCAAGCAAAACAATCTACAAAATGCCACATAAAGACATCAAGACTCTGTCTGCACTTCCACTGAACAATCCCAGCAAGGATCCAAGAGGCTATGAAGTTGAAAGGATAGTCAGCCACATGCAAAAGCTTTAGCAGCAAAGTGATTAGAAGAATTTTGGTCGCATCAGTCTTGGGGGAGTTTATAGAACCAAAGACTGATTGCTTCTAAATTTTTCTAAGTACAAATGCTGCTGATAGGCTTATCAGCAGCACTCAACACATGTTGCTGCTGATAGGCTTGTTAGCAGCACTCAACACTTGTTGCTACTGATAGGCTTATCAGCAGCATCATTCTCATTCTTGCTGCAGATAGCTGTGTTCCTTGAAGACAAATCATTGCAGCTGACTATCCATGCCAAGCGTCACTGACAACCTTCTGCAAAAGCGACTGACACACTCAAAGCAGAAGGAACCTCAATGGTGCAACCAATGATGGATGACAATGCTCTTCTCCAGACATGCAAGCAATTATGCATAAAGAAGACGCTTCAATAAAGTTAACTAGATATAGACAAAACGTGTAATAGTTAGCTATTTTCATCAGATCAACGGTCTGTGTTAGATCTGATACTTAGAATCAAGGGTCTGTCCTGATTCTAAATTTAGTATAAATACTGTGTAAACACTTCATTGTATGTGTGATTTTTGTGCTTCTTCACTGAATTTTCATTTGTAATCGTTTATTCACAAAGATTAATAAAACAGTGCTCTTATTAGTATTCACTCTGTTTACTCGATTATACTTGTGTAGTTGTTATTGTTTCCGCCAATCTCAACTAAGAACAGAACCATCTTGTAATTTTATGATCCTACACTAATACATATAGACACTTACAAACAAAGACAAATACATACATGAAAGTACAAAACTAAGAATATATCTATCCAGAGTGTTTGTCACAGGAAAGTGCTTCAACAGAACACATCACGGGGGCTAGCTACTTGGTGCTTGGGTTTAATCAGACAGAAATACTGATTATTGCTTTGTAATGCATGAGTAAGTTTAACTAATTGGTAATTGATTATTAAGGTTAGATCTCAGTTGTGATTCCGTTGCAGACTTTCTCGAGGACGAAAAAAGGTTAAGTGTGGGAATGTTTGATGAAGTGCAAAGCACACATCTTTATTCCTTTGTTTTCGTATCGTTTTAACTAGTTTTTATTAGTTTTGAGTCATTTTTGGTTTGTATTGATTCTACTATGTGTCTACAGGTGCTCGTGATGATTACAAGTGAAAATCCAAAGAAACCGAGCACAAGAATGAAGTCCAGGGTTCAAAGTGCAAAAATGGTGATTTTTAGTCCTTCGTTGTACGCGAAGATCAGACAGAGATTCCTCGCGGTACGCGAGGGAATCCAGAACCTGCTGTGACTATTTTGTTCCTCGCGATATGGGAGGAACCTTGGCCTAACTCTCGCGGTACACAATGTCCCTGTTTTCCGTTAAAAAAACCCTAATTTGATATTAAAACGATTTTGATACCCATTATGGGAGGAGTTTGATTATTGCCGTCAAGAACAAGACTAGAGGCGATTTTGAGGGTTTTAGAAGTCAATTGAAGTGCATGTTTGAAGCTTTTGGATCCCGGGTTCGTTGTAGTAGCCTATTCGGTTTTCAAGATTCAATCTTTATCTTTGTTTTGTTTGATTGAAACCATGTTTATATCTTTTACTTCTATTATGTATGTTTTGAACATGATCTTTGGCTAGATCTTAATTACTGCCTAGGTTAACGATGATTACTGCCTAAAGTTGTATTTTTTACTTGTTTTGGATTTAATTGATGGTGTTATGATTTTGTAAGAAATTCTAGTTAATAATTGTGATGAATAATAATGCTTAAATCTGATTGTGTGATTAATTATTGATTCCTTGCGTTGATTATGGTTGTCTGCTAATTCAATTTGCGTATCTTGATCATAGATCTTAGAGGGTGTGATTACGGTGGTCTGCTAGACGTAGTAGCCATAGGAATTATAATTGATTGTTTATTAGAGTTAAGTGTGTATCCTAGTTTAATACCCTAGATGTGAGAATTAGTCGGTTAGTCTTCGTCATTAGGAATCCGAGTGTCAACTGTCTGAGAGGAAGTTGGTTTAGGTGTCTAGTGATTTGTTGCTATTCTGAATCATAATTATTTTTCTACGATTACCCCGTGCATTCCTTGAATGTATTGCGGACGGTGAGACTGAGAGGTAATCCATCTATTTGCGTACATTATCATAGTTGGAAATACCTGAGTAGTGATCCAACAAATCTGGTGAGTTTAGTACACTTTAGGTTCCTTAGTTGGTGACACTCTGAGAGTGATTAGGGATCCACTAGGTTGTCTTTAGTAGGTATCCTTAGAATCCTAGATCCATCATAGTTCCAGAACCGGTAGAAGTTGTGCTTTTCAAGTAGGATTCCGACCTAGGTGGTATTCTCCCTATTCCTGATATCTTCCTTAGTTCTTGTCTTGATAGTTGAGTCGACCTAGTTTATTGCATTCATAGTGATATTTAGTAGTGTAGTAAACCCCCCAAATCAATCAATCAATCCTTAGTCCGAGTCAGAGTCTAGTATTGTTACATAGTGTCTCTAGGGTTCGATAACTCGGTTTACCATTAAGTTGTGCTACACTCGATAGGTCCACTTGCCTGTCAGTGCGGTTTAGTTCATAGGTTTTCCATCTTATTAATTAGGAGTTTAGGTTAGGTTTTGTTAGTTTTATATAGACCGTCTGGACAACATCATACATAAATCCCTACAAAATTTAAAAAAATTCAATAAGCAATACACATGCATAATCACATACCCGCATAAGCATGATCTCTAGAAATAAAAACCCAAAACCACCTGCATTCAAATGGGATATCAATAAAGAAGAAAGCCAAAATCATAAGTCGAAAACATAATAAAAAAAAACTTAAATATCACAGTGAAAATCACACTATTTTCATCAAAGCACTAAGTTATGTAATCAAATGTTTTCTACTGTTCAATTTGCAGAATTTGTAACACTTTGTCTAATAACTAATATTTTTCCATTTTCACTCTTCCGTAACCTACTGTACATTTAAAATCACTCATTTAACAAATACTACTAATTGTTGAATTGCAATTCACATGGGTTAAGAACATCTACAGACCACAAAGCAGTAGCAGTCAAAATCCTAATTCAAAAATCTAACCATACATGATTAAATCAATCATTTTCAAGTAGAAACTGAACAATAGATACTTCTAACAAACTGAATCCTACAGACCTTTAGATGATGGTTAGATTTTTGAATTAGGGTTTGTGGCACCACAGATTTTGAAAAATCGTTTAATATTTTACAAACTTGTTGCGAATGAAGAACAAAGGGGCGATCAATTTTAGGGTTTTCCATAGAGAGTTCCATTACAACTTTTCTTAATTTTAGGGTTTCGCAAAGAGAAATGAATGGAGAGGAAGGTCAGGTGGAAAACTCAGCGTGAAAATCCTCAAATTTCTTTGTGATTTTCAAATATCTAGTGTTAGGAATTACTTACAGTTGATGGTGGGAATAGTTGTTTACCACAAATGACAAGATGCTTACGGTTTTCCTTCTTGAATCCTCAACCTTCTTGAAAAGAAAAGGGTTGAGAAATCGTGTATAAATTGATGAAATTTTGACTTCCGATTGCATAACAAAGGTAAAAAAAACATAAGAACTAAATAGATCGATTGTACGTGGACTTCCACGCCGTTTGACGTCCAGGTTGGTTCCATCGATTTAGGGTTTGCAGAATGTGGAAGATGTCATTATTGAGAACCCGAGAAACTCTCTCCTGATTCCAGGCTAGAAACGTATGAGCATTCAATCCCATTAAAGCAGGCCACTTTAAGCGACAGAGCAGGGGGGAAGGGCCTTTCAATCGACTGCAAGACTCCGGTTTTGTTAAATTACCAGGTGCATTAAAAAGGCGTCTTAAAACATATGCTTTATAAAGGAGTATATATATATATATACATATACATATATATATTCAATCCTTTATTGATGAACGTATTATTTTCGTTATTAAACAAACATATTATTTCCCTATTTAACAAGCACATTATTTACAACAAATGAATAAACACTCATTCAACCTAACTCATTCCATTATACGTTAGTCTTTTGAGCATGTCATTGATACATATAAATTTAATCTTAGGTTAACCTCGTGTTAGCTAAACAACTTGTGCAACTACCCATACTTGTGATTTCAAGCTACAAATCTAATGTGAGTTTACATAGCCCCTTTTCATATTTACATCTTTGGGGTGAAACATGATTACAATCAAACTATTTGCAATTATAACTATTCACACATTGTGATCATGTGTGCAATTTGTGCCTTATGCTTGAACATTATTAGTGCAAAACTATATTTACATACTTTTTGTGCATAGTGCAATCATTAACTCAGTACAAGCCGACAGTATACAATGATAGATCTATTGAGTCTGACCAATCCACCCGGTTAGGGTGATTGTTGTCGAAAACACTTAAGGATAACTGTTGTGTTATCTCAATCATTTAAGGATAACTGTTGTGTTATGCCTATCACTTAAGGATAACTGTTGTGTTATGCCTATCAGTCACAAGGTTTGAATGTACGCCCCAGTTTTAACTATAGTGGTTCTCCATAATTGCCTTATTAAACCATGTATCTTATGAATTGTACACAAACTCTTGAAATTACTTGTGGTGTCAAAACATATGTATGCTCACGAACTAATTTTAGTTGACACTGTTTTCATCATGTTTCAGGTACTAGTGTATGAGATCTTATGCAGGATATTACATATAGGATTTGGACTTAGTGAACAAAGAAATTGGAACATGCTGATGTATTTGATCTTGGTTGTTGAATGAACTATTGTAATGAAATATTGATGTTATTAATATATGAAACTTTAGTCGATCATGAGCTTATGAACAGTATCACACCCCCAAATTCCACTAAAGGAGTTTTACCGTTTGGGAAGTGACAAAACAGGATCTTAGTCATTAGTTACATCAAACGACACTATATGGGACTCAAATTGTAATAATATAAAAGTTCCGAGTTAATGCGGAAGCGTTGAATAAAAAGTAAATGCGTAAAACAACGCGCCCAAAGTCTAGTTCAAAAAAAAGTAAATAAGATAGTTTGTATGTCTTGATTAATATAAAATAATATTAGGACTCCATGGATGTCCAAATCGTGCACCTGTGCCTTAGCTTAGCGTCCTAAGAAAACCTGTAAGAAAAGTGTCAACACAAGTTTGATGAGTTCACAAGTTTCAGTTTATAGTAGAGTTTGTCAGATTAATGTACATTCAATATATATATCAGTAGGTAGCTAACCCATGTTCATGTTTACCAATGCGCTCGCAATCGAAAGCTGACTGTTTATGTGTATGCCTCCCACCAGGCCTATCAACCATGGTGCATGTTTAGGCCAATCTTGCACCCGTTCGACCTCCAATCTAGTTAGCGCGACTAACGCGGTTTGTCAAACCCAGTAGTACTACTCAAATTACCTCGCTATGTTCATATTAACGGTCCGATGTGAGGACTTAATGATAGATGTGTACGCATAGTCATACAAGTGATAACATATATGAATTACAAAAATCAAAAGAGTTTACGTCATGTTTTCTCCCCCAGTTTAAAACAGTAAAAGGGCCATGAAAACTCACCTGAGTTGCATAGGTAGATTCACACAAGAATGAGATTGAAACCACAAGTGTTAGCCTGCAACTGCTTACGTATGTCCTAGAATTATACACATTACAATTAGGGATACAATGAGATTTGTCCTAAAACGCTCTAATAATCAAGGAGTAGACGAACGTGTCCACGGGAATAAAGGATTTCTTACTATAATATTTAAGATAAATACGTTACGCGACGAATAACAATAATAATATATAATAAATATATTTGTATGTTTGCACCATTAATAATGGTTTAATATAACTTAATATATTATTCATAAGTTTGGGGAAATAACACTATAATAAACTCCGTGACAAAATAATAAATAATTATTTTTATTCGAGAACATATACGTGTGTAAATAGTATAAGTAATTATATTATTTATTAATTTGAAACGTCTCACAATGTTTATAAACGTGGCGAAATAATATTTAAATATATATTATTTTTAATTGGAGTTACGGGTTGAAAATAATATATATTATTTTATTCGGAGGCGCGGTTTGAAAATAATATAAATACATTATTTAAATATGGTGAACACATTAAACGGTTTATAAAACCAAACCGGATATAAAACCATTCGTTCTCACGTTTTTACGAATTTAATATTTTTTTCGAAAATAATATAATAAATTAGATTATTTTTAATTTAACATAATATTCAAAAATGTGCCATAAGTTCAATCCCGAGCCTACGGGAGTTTTTCCGAGGTTAAGACGTAATTATATAACATTATAGTAATATAGGAAATGTTTTTATAATTAAAATAATATCATAAATGCGCTTTAAAACAAAACAAGGGTGGAGAGAGTCGAACCCGGGTCTCTCCCCCAACAGCTCGGTGACTTAACCACTCCAGCCCCCTAGGGAAATGGCAACAGAAGCTAGATCAAATGTGTTTCAATAATCAAGGCTACCATGTTTTTCCCCCTGTAGCGATCCGAGCCAAAACCACCTCCATTTCCACATAATTCGATCGCGATTGAAATTAAAAACATTGGGGTTCTGTTCATCATTGAATTACGAATCTGTGGGTGTATTTAATTGCAAAATCAATGAGTTTAATGTCGTTAATTTCTGTTTTGAAAAAGTCAAAACCCTAGGTTAAGAACACAAAATCGAATTGATCAATTTCGATAACAAAACCTGTAGGAATCATAGGGCTTTCATTAAAAGAAGGATTATGAATCAAGCCATGTAGTTTAATTAGATTGAGAATGTGTTTAGGATCAAAACTCCCCAAACCTTCATATGAACGAACCCTAGATTCTAGATCCTGATCAGATCGATGTTGTTTGATAAAATTAACATGGGGCTTTCAATAAACAGAGGATTGCGAAACTACCCATGTGATTTAACTGAATTGTAATCGGGTCTAGAGTGGGGTTCGACTAAACTGTATTTGATAAGAACCCTAGAATCGGTTCTTGATAATTTCGATGATATAAGCCCAAATTATCATAGGGCTTTTATTCTAGAGATGAAAACGAAGCTAGGGAAACGTTTGATTACCAGATTTGATGCTGAATTGATGGAGTTCGAATAAAACCCAGTTGCATCTTCCGTGGTTTGATCTCCGGCTACTACGGCTTCAACTCCGGCCAAGATGGACTGTGCAAATGCTTCTGAGAGATGCGATAGAGGTGTGCAGGTGCTTGATTTGTGATAGTGGTAGCAGAAACGAATGGATTTGACGAGTATGTGATAGTGGTCGGCGGTTACGAGTTTAATACTCATAATTCGGATTAATTCAAATTGATAATGATGATTAATGGCTCAATGATGGTCGAAACTGCTAATAATGTCCATATCAGTTATGAAATCAAACGAATTTTGGGTATAACTCGCGAATTTGAATCCAAGAGTCACGAGTTTGACTTTTTAAAAGTCAACAGAAACAAAAACCTTCAATTTTGACTTTCAAATTCAACAGACCTGAGTTTAGGGCAATTACATAACTAGTCCTTGAAATTCTAATTTCAAAGATGACACAACTAGTCCATAGGGTTTGAGATAAGTTAACTAGGTTAGGATTTAATGGAATTTACTAACGGGGTTAATCCTAAAAGTCCGGATTGTCACAAACAGTCTTCTCGTCCGCCCCGACGTATTCCGCCGTCGGTTGGGGTGTGACATATTGGTATCAAAGCCATGGTTATAGGGAATTAGGTTATTAGAAACCCATAAGCTAGACTATAACCTTAAGACTCCCATTTTATGCCATGCTACATACTACATGCTATATGTTAAACTACTAGATGCCTTACTTGTTAGATTACTTACTAGCACTTCTATCCTAAGTTTCTCATCCTTCTTACCCCTATCTATGTCATTATCACCTTCACATGTGAAACGTCATACTCTTAGATACAAAATTATCAAAATCCTTATATCTCGTCAAGGCTTTAAATTCTAATAGCTAGTAGGGAACATGTGCAATCTGGAAGGGTGACACCTGTATTCTGGGTTTTATGTCTTGGAAAGCATTTCGTATAAATCAAAATCAACTGAAGGAACCGTATGCTTTCCTGGGAATTCCCGGGATGAGTGTTTACTTATAGGCTAAAGCACGTCTTCCTGAAAACTATATGAATTTAAATAACTTTGATAAGTCATAATATCCAAATGGTTATATTACCAATAGGGTACAACCAAAATATAATTATTTTTATCCTTGTGTTGTTCCTTCTATAGTATGCCTCCCCGTCGTGACGACAGTACAAGTAGTAACAATGACCTCGCTATCCTCATTACCCAGCTTGTGAATCAACTCACACAAGCAAACAACAACAACAATGGTGCCAGTAGTAGTGCTAATGGTGGTAGTGGTGCCAACCCGCCCCAATGCACCTTCAAACACTTTAACTCGTGCAACCCTATCAAGTTCTATGGTACCGAAGGAGCTACAGGCTTGCTCCAGTGATTCAAAAGCATTGAAAATATTTTCCTCAATAGTGATTGCCCCAACAATCTCCGAGTTCGTTTTGCTACAAGGGTCTTCCAAACACTGGCACTCACTTGGTGGAAAGGTGAGAAAAGGAATAGAGGTGTTGATACGGAAATGGCCTTGCCATGCGATGATGTGAAGAGACTAATGACCGAGGAGTTCTGTCCTCGAAATGAGATGAAGAAACTAGAAGCTGAGTTTTGGAATCTTACCCAAGACAGTGGTGAAAACCTAGTCTACACAACTCGCTTCCATGAGTTGAGTCTCCTGGTGCCACACATGGTCACACCTCTGTCTCGGGGTATTGAGAAGTACATAGGTGGTATGCCAATGAAAATCCAAGACAGTGCTGGGAAGAAATCCCACAACTCTTGAGGACGCAATCCGCTTAGCCGCCACGTTAACCGACAATCACGTGAAGGCGGTCACGTTAACAAGGAAAGGTGAAAATAAGATGGATGACAAGACAACTCTAACTGAAATGACTAAAGAGGGCAAACTCGAACCTTCTCATGACAATAAGAGGCATAAGACTAGTAACCTTGCAGTCGTCGCCCTTGCTACACCAATCAACCAAGTTGCTTCGGTGGCCGTTACCCAAACATTAGGTCACATGTGGGCAACAATCCTCAATGCAACACTTGCAAGTACCGTCATCTCCCAAATGTACCATGCCGTCTATGCGCGAGTTGTGGGAGATATGGTCATTTGGCAAATACATGTCGATCTTGGCCTCCCGTTAACCAAGGAAACCAAGCCAATCAGCAAGCTGTTACCCAAGCTCGACTAGCTATCATTAATGGGCATGCTTGCTATGAGTGTGGTGATCCAAACCACTTTCGAAACCAATGTCTAAGACTGGCTAATGCAAACCAAGGTGGTGCGCGTGAGCGTGCTTTCAACATAAACGGAACTTAAGTCAATACCAAGACGGTAAATGATACCATTTGAAGCAAGTGCAAGATAGAGTCGGATGGAGATTTAATCTAGAATAAATTACGCATTGTAATAATTTACAATATCTTTTGAGCTATTTACACCTATTAGCTTTTGTCACCCTCATTAAAGAGAGTTTGAGCTTGCTAGCCAACTTCGAGAAGACAGGTCGTTTCGCATGGACGTTAACCATTCAAATTTGAAAATTTAAAAACTCGACTACCCACATGACACATGAACGCCGAGCAACACGCTTTTTCACGAAGCTCGATCACCTACGAAATTCGATAGTTTACTTTACTTATGAGATTTGATTATTTATGTTTGATTATTCGCATTATCCATAAGGATCGATTGATTACTTCATACACAAAACTTGATTAATTGGGAAATTAACTACTTACATTATACATGAAAACCCGATTGTTGCAATTGATTGTTTACATTATACATGAAGCATGACTATTCTTTTTATTACTATAAGAGCTACTCGGGGTTTGACGTATTTTTGCTCAAACACGAGGAAACTATAAACTTTATGAACAATCTTAAGGATTATGCCATCTATCTAGGACAACCAAAGGGTTGTGCCACATTGTTACTCTTTGAATTATTTTTATTATCTATGGGCATAGTTATTAGTAACACATATGTGGAACAATAGTTATAAAATGGTTATATGTCCCCTCTTGACCCGCACACAATGGGATGATCTATACTAACCATGCGATGAATTGAATAATTACGGGTGCACACGTAATTATAAAATTCAGCGTATGGAAAACGTAGTAAGTTTTGTCGTGTGTTATGACATAAAACCTATCGTGACATATAGTAACGAAACTGATACGATATGACAAGGGCATGGTGGATACGCCGCTGGTACTTCCTATATATAAGTGTTCCTGTCATATTGTTAGAAGTAGCGTTGTTCGTGTCACGTAAAGTTTTATGTTATTTTGGCCTTGACCTATGTTTGTGAGATCTCTTATTTAATAATACTTCTTAAACACATTAGCTTACATCCTAAACAAGTTTGGATCAACAACGTGACCATTTCGAGTGATACATTCCACCGTAGTCCAAAGATATGCTTCGGCAGTTTCCTCCTCAATTCACTTTAAACTAAATCCATTAACGTACTCCTCAAGCTGACACTCAAGGCTCGTTGGAAATCCAAACCCTCACCTCTTTCCTTATTCAGTTTCTTCAACTAGTTGAATTTCGGGACCAAATTCCCTCAACTAGGGGATACTGTAACATTTAGGGTTTTTCTTATGCTTGAATTCATTGCAATAACATTATTGAATTTTGAACCACTTGATTTTGTTATACAATCACAAAGTTATGCATTTATAAAGTTATACATATTTAATATATATCAACATACAAACATGCTTATTTTAAATAGGGACTTCATTCCCATTATGGTGCATATAACTAAACATGATTAGGCATAAATACAAAAGCAAGGTATTTTTATAAAACATGACAATATTTATTTAGATTCCATTTTTTAATGAATATATGTATATATATATATATATATAGTATGAGGTTAGACTAGAAATGGGAAAAAGTGTAGAAAGTGTAGGACGGAATCTCAGTCACAAGATATTTGTGTTTTGTAGCTGAGATTCACATGGTGATATTTTGGTAAATAAGTGCAACTTAGAATCAATACGGAAGGGATAGGAGGATAGAATGGTAAGATTCAACAAAAAAGCCTCACATGCAAGACACATGCAACTTTCCCCTAATTTTTAAGCGTCCGTAACTTTTTTATACGTTATTATTATTTTTTTAAATTCACCATAAAATAGAGCTTTTTTTTATCTTTAATATGAGTATAATTTGGCTATCTTTTGTTTAGAAAAAAAATGTCTTTTTATTTAAACTATGGTGTCTTACTTGAACACCATGGGTTTAAAGTATGTTGTTTTTCTGGTTATGGTGTTTTACACATATTAGTCAATTTCAACATGGTGTTTTAGTTTTATTGTCATAGTGTTTTCAAGTAAGTGTTTTTCAACATAGTATTTTCTAGATATGGTGTTTTACACATTTGGGGTCTATTTTAATATGACGTTTTAGTTTTTTTGGTCATGGTGTTTTCAACTTAAGCGTCAACTTTCAACATATCGTTTAAGATTTTTTATCATGATGATTTACTCCATAAGTTTAAACTCATGGTGTTCAGATAAAACACCTTAACTTTAAACACATTGTGTTCAAGAAAAACACCATACTTTAAACCCATGATATTCATGTAAAACATCATACTTTATGAGCCACTTTATAAATACTAAAATAGTAATCATACCTGTCTATATAAATTCATTTAAAAGTGAAATACTAAATTGAAAATGGTGTTTCAGTTTTATTTGTCATGTGTTTTTCAACATAGTGTTTTTTCTGGATATGTTGTTTTACACATGCGGGGTCTATTTTAACATGGCGTTTTAGTTTTTTTTATTATGGTGTTTTCAACTTGAGCGTCAACTTTCAACGTAGCGTTTTAAAATTTTTGGTTATGGTTCATTTTAAATTGTTTTTATTTAAATAAAATTATAGTGGGTTTTTTTAACATGTTGTTTTAGATTTAAGGTGCTTTTTAACATGGTGTTTTATATTTTAGATTTATGGTGTTTTATCTTGTTTTATGGTGTTTTTAACATGGTGTTTAAGATATTATTGTGGTTTTTTTACATGTTGTTTTATATTTTAAATCATTTTTCAACATAAAGTGTTTCTCATCATGGTGTTTTACATACGGGGGCTATTTTAAACATGACGTTTTAGCTTTTTAAGTCATGATGGTTTCAACATTACGATTAGTTTTTATTATATATATATACATATACTTTTAACGTTTTTATTTAAATAACATTAAAATGGGGTTTTTTAACATGGTGTTTTAGATTTATGGTGTTTTTAACGAAGTGTTTTTCAACATGGTGTTTTTCTGGTCATGACGTTTTACAACTGGGGCCAATTTTAGCATGGCGTTTTAGCTTTTTTGGTCATGGTGTTTTCACAATAACAAATTTCAACATGTTGTTTGTGGTCATGGTGTTTTAGTTTCTTTTTTTGTCATTGTGTTTTACAGTTGTGGCGTATAATTTATGTTGAACTAGACGTTTTAAAAAAAAAGGTAAAACACCATAAACACAAACACGGCAAAACAGCATGTATATGGAAGTTAAAGTATAAAACACAATGAAAAACTAATCATCGATTGAAATTTTACGCCAAAAGTGTAAAACACTATGACAAAACAAAAACGTCATAAACATAAATATTATAAAATACATGTATACGGATGTTAAAATATAAAACACCATGTGAAAAATAATGACGCATAACACCATGACAAAACAAAAACGTCATAAACATAAATATCATAAAATACATGTATATGGTGTTTTGACATGTTTTATGTTTATGGTGTTTTGCTTTAGTCATGGTGTTTTACACTTTTAGCTTAAAATTTCAAGACCATAAACATAAACTTGGTTAAGGCTGTGTTCGAATTAAAGTTAGTTTTTTTCAACATGGTGTTTTACATCTATGGTGTTTTTAACCGGGTGTTTTTCAACAGAGAGTTTTTGTAGTCATGGTATTTTTCAACATTAAGTTTTTCTAGTCATGGTATATTTTACCTGGGGGCCAATTTGAACATCGCATTTTAGCTTTTTTGGTCATGGCGTTTTCACAAAGACAAATTTTAACATGTTCTTTTTTTTTGCTTTTTTGGTTGTGGTGTTTTGACGTGTTTATGTTTATGGCTTTTTGCTTTCGTCATGGTGTTTTACACTTTTAACTAAAAATTTCAATACCATAAAAATAAACTAGGTTAAGGTTGTTTTCGAATTAAAATAAGTTTTCAACATGGTGTTTTACCTCTATTGTGTTTTCAACTAGGTGTTTGATGTGTTGCAAAACACACCATGTTTTCCTTGTATTTTGTAGCAATTTTTATATAGTTTTAGAGTCAATTTCGGTCATAAATAACTTATACTTAGTAATGTTATATTTTGTAGGTATTCGTGAGTGAAAGGAACGTAAAAGGGCTCAAACAAAGAAAAAGAGTTAAATGGGTTCATATGAATTAAGTTTGGAAATTGACTGAGCTGCATTATTTAGTTGAGTTTAAATTGAAACGGGCTCATATGAGTTGAGTGGGCTAGGTTAAAACATAATAAAAGAAAAGAAAAAAGGAAAATATAGAGATTTGGGGGACCCGTGAGCAAGACGGCCTGAGAATTGATTTGGATGGCATTTAGACGCAAGATTGGAGGTGTGCTTAGGGACACGATTATCGAGACTGATTACAAGAATAAGGATTGGTGGCGACTGGTTGGTGTAAATCGATCGAAAGAATAGAAGCAACAAAAGTCAATGAATAGGCATCTCAAATATTTGTTGTCGAGTGAAAAGGAATTCGAAGAACACAAGCACGCCAACATTTATGAATGCAAGCAGCCTACTGAATTAATTAAGTAATCAGGTAAAAAATTATTAAAGCAGGCATGCATATCAATTAATTTAAGATCGTAGGCTGCTTAATTATTTTATATTTACAATGAACATTTATATTGACTTTATGGGTTATGTTTTTCTCATGATTGGCTAAACTTATTTATAGCTTCCTAGGTTTGATGAATATTTATTGATTGATTGGATTTCGTTCGGTTTTATGGATTGTTATTGATTGATGAATGCTATTGTAATGAATCTTTTGATTGTTGTTTATTCAAGATTAGATCAGATTTGTTATTGGTTTCAAATTCCATATGTTACCTGTGAATGCCTTTCAGTTAGGGTTTCTTATTAGATCATTGACTCCGTGTTATGATTAGTTTATGGTTTGTTGAATTCGCAATCCATAGGAACAGAAATCGTTTACCTATTTGATCTGTCACTCCCTAAAATTTCAACTAACGGAGTTTTACCGTTTGGGAAGTGACGAACCAGGATCTCGGAGATTAGTTACAATGAATGACTCTGCATGCGACTCAAATGAAAATATCATGACAAACATATTTTAATGCGGAAGCGTAAAGAAAAGTAAATGCGCAAACACACGCGCCCAAAAGTCCAAATGTCCAAACCAAACACAATTCAGAATAGACCAGATAATTTAATAAGACAACAATCAAATAGAAGAATCTCATGCATGTCCTAATGTGTACACCCGTGCCTTATCTTAAGCGACCTGAGAAAAACATGTAAGAAAATGTCAACACGAAGTTGGTGAGTTCACAGGTTTCAGTTTATAGAAGCGTTTAACAGATTAATGTACATTCAATATATAAATCAATAGGTAGCTAAACCATAAACATGCTAACTAATGCGCTCGCAACCGACAGCTGACTGTTTATATGCCTCCCACCATCATGGTGCATGATTAGGTCAATATTGCACCCGTTCGACCTCCAATCGAGTTAGCGCGACTAACGCGGGTGAGGTTTGTCAAACCCAGTAGTACTACTCAAATTACCTAGCTATGTTTATATTAACGGTCCGATGTGAGGACTTAAAGGATAATGTGTACGCATAGTCATACAAATGATATCATATATGAATTACAAAAATCAAAAGCATTTATGACATGTTTTCTCCCCCAGTTTAAAAATAGTAAAAAGGGGCCATGAAAACTCACCTGAATAGCGTAGGCAGTATCACACAAGGGATAAATTGGAACCATGAGTGTAAGTCTCAAACGACCTACGAATGCCCTAAAATTGTAAACATATAAATTAGGGGCAAGTTGAGATTTGTGACGACGACACGGAAGATTGAACGTCCTAAGGAAAAGCTCTAATGATTAAGAGTAGACGAACGTGTCTACGGGAATAAGAATTCTTTAATTAATAATTAAGATGTATACGTTACGCGACGGATGATAAAATAATATAATAATTATATTCGAGCGATTTCGTCATTACATAATGGCCTACGAAAATAATATAATACATATATTATTACAATAATTAATAATGCGATAAAATAATAAAATTATTATTTTATTCGAATATAATAACGAGTGTAAAATATTATAAATAACTACATTATTTATTATTTTAAAACATTACACGAAACGAGTAACGAGGCGAAATAATATAAAATATTTATATATATTATTTTATACTAGGAGTCACGGGTATAAATATATTATTTTATACGAGGTTATGGATTGAAAATAATATAAGTAAACTATTTTTAAAAGTGGAATTAATAAGTAAAATAGAACATAAATCCAAACCCGAGCCTACGGGTGGTTCCCCGGGCTAAAACATATTAATATAATATTATAATAATATAGGGTTTGATTTTTAATAATTTAATATAGTCAAAAGTGCCTCAAAAATAAAATGTGGGAGCCCGGTCTCGAACCCGGGTCTCTCCCACACACGCACACAGCTTTAACCAGTCCCACCCGTTAGGATATCGCATACAAACCCGGTTCCAATTGGTTTTAACATACAAGTTCAGCGTGATCTTCCCCCATATCACGATCCGATCGAAACCAACCCCAATTCCCACGAATCTGATAACGATCGATCAAAGTGACCTAGGGGTTTTGTTAATCGGGTTAATACGCATCTGTGCGTGTATTTAATTGCAAAACTAACAAGTTTATGATCGCTTAATTTTAGATTCAAAAGGCCGAAAACCCTCGATTTGATCCTGAATCGATTTGACAGATTATGATATAGAAAGGTGTTGGATTCATAGGGTTTTTGTTAATTTGATCATTGCGAGTCTGTTGGTGTAGTTTAATTTCATTTAAAAGGAGTACCGGTATGAATTCGCTTAACCAGAAAGCCACAAGAACCCTAGGTTTGATCCGGTTTCGATTAGATGATAAAACTCATAGATTTCATAGGGCTTTTAATGTAGACATCAAGGCGAGTCTACTGATGCGTTCAATTTCTGTAATCCGTATCGAAATGATAGGGTCGACTAAACCGAAGTCGTATGAACCCTAGGTATCGGATCATGATGAATCCGATAATGGAAACCAAAATTAAGATAGGGCTTTTGATATACAGAGGATTGCGAAGCCAATAATGTATATTAATTGGATTTAAATAGAGTCTAGGGTGTTCATCGATTAAACTGGTTTACGATGAACCCTAGAATCTGGTTTGAGTCGAATTCGATACTGTAAGCCCTAATTTGGTTAGGGATTTCATATATGAGATGGAAACGAAGCTGAAGGTTTAATCAATTACCTGAATTGATATCGGATTGAGAGTTCGACTAGAACAGGTTCCGGCTGCAACTAGCTGGTCTCCGAAGGCTCTGCTGTGATTCCGACGAGTTTGATGTGTGCAAATGCTTCAACAGCGTTCTAATGAAGTGCGCAGGAGTTCGATTTCTGAGATTAACAATAGGTTTAGACGAATTTGATGTTCAATATGATCGTGGTCGACAGTTTCAGTTTAATGCTCACTATTCGAGCTTAATGCGATGTAATGACGATGATTAAAGCATTGATTAGGTTCGTTAATGGACTGGTCGTGCATTTACGTTACTAATTCAAGCAATTCGGTTATAGATTACGAATTTGGTTCAAGAACTCACGATTTTGACTTTGCAATTCAACAAATTGAGTTTCAAGAAAATGGCAGGACTAGTCATTGTAGTTTCATGTGAATTGGAGTTTAGGAATTAGCAGGAAAGGTCCCTCAAGTTTGGATGGAGTTAGAAACATGGTTAGTTGACTTTCAAAGTCAACAGAATACAATTTTGACTTTAAACAATCAACAGAATAAGTACCTTAAGAGTTTGAAGTGGATTGCTTGAACAAATGAGGATACTTGCGCATCATCTGGTCCTCGCGCTCCTAAGTGAATTCCGGTCCTCGTTTCGAGTTCCAACGGACTCTGACAATAGGGATTTCACTGCGCTTAAGCGTTTTGACTTCCCTATCCATGATTGATGAAACGCAACTGTTCATCAATGTGTAGTTCCTCAAGAGGATCTGCGAGTGACTCGTCTGCTAGACATTTCTTCAAGTTTGAGATGTGAAAGACGTTGTGTACACCACTAAGTCCTTTGAGTAGGTCCAGTTGATACACTACTGGGCCAATTCTATTCACTATTTTGAATGGTCCAACATAACGAGGATTCAATTTGCCTCGTTTCCCAAAACGAATGACACCCTTCCAAGGTGAGGCTTTTAATAAGACCATATCCCCTACTTGAAATTCTAACGGTTTACGACGCTTATCGGCATAGCTCTTTTGAAGATCATGAGTTGCTGCCATACAGTTTCTAATTTGAACGATTTTCTCAGAAGTTTCAAGTACGAGTTCAGGACCTGTAAGTTGACTATCCCCAACTTCAGCCCAACAAATAAGGGAACGACATTTCCGTCCATATAGTGCTTCAAATGGAGCTGCCTTGATGCTAGTGTGATAACTGTTATTGTAGGAGAACTCCACCAACGGTAGATGAGACTCCCAGGTGTTACTGAAATCAATCACACAAGCTCGTAGCATGTCCTCCAGAGTTTGAATAGTACGTTCTGTTTGGCCATCAGTTTGAGGATGGTATGTTGTGCTCATATCTAGACGCGTGCCTAAAGCTTTATGTAACGATTTCCAGAAACGAGAGGTGAATCGTGAATCACGATCCGAAATGATAGAGATTGGCACTCCGTGCCTAGATACTACTTCCTTCAAGTATATACGAGTAAGCTTATCCATTTTGTCGGTTTCCTTGATTGCTAAGAAGTGAGCGGACTTTGTTAAACGATCGACTATTACCCAAATGGTATCACATCCGGTAGGAGTTCATGGCAATTTTGTCCTCCCATTTCCACATGGGAATCTCTGGTTGCTGGAAAAGATCAGAAGGCTTTTGATATTCAACTTTGACCTTCGCGCAAGTCAGGCACTTGCTCACATAGGTGGCTATATCGGCCTTCATCTTTTGCCACCAATACAGCACCCTTAGGTCATGATACATCTTGTTGGAACATGGATGAATATAGTAATGAGATTTATGAGCCTCATCTATGACTAGTTCCCTTAAATTTACGAATATTGGAACCCATATTCGTTCAGCGAAGTAGCGAATACCGTCTGATTTGACCTCGAGTTGTGCCTCCATACCGCGCGTGGCTTCCTGCTGTATGTTTTCCTCTTTCAGAGCTTCAAGTTGAGCACTACGGATTTTGTTAGGTAATCCGAGGTGAATAGTAAGCTGTAATGCTCGAACTCGTTTGGGCATGGATTCCTTTCGACTTAGAGCATCAGCTACAACGTTAGCTTTACCCGGATGATACCGGATCGCACAGTCATAATCATTCAAGAGAACGACCCAACAAAGTTGTCTCATGTTCAGCTCTTTCTGCTCGAAGATATGCTGAAGACTCTTGTGATCGGTGTAGATGGTGCACTTGGTACCGTACAAGTAGTGTCTCTATATCTTAAGTGCGAAAACTACAGCTCCGAACTCTTGGTCATGAGTGGTGTAGTTTTTCTCGTGAACTTTTAGTTGACGTGAAGCGTATGCAATCACCTTTTCTCATTGCATTAATACACAACCCAGACCCTGGATGGATGCATCACAATACACCACAAAATCATCCGTACCCTCCGGAAGAGCTAGAATAGGTGCACTGCAAAGTTTCTGCTTAAGATGTTGAAATGCTGACTCCTGGTTATCGCCCCAGTCATAGGCTTTACCCTTCTGAGTTAAGGCAGTGAGAGGTTGTGTAATTTTTTAAAATCCCTCGATGAATCGACGGTAATAACCAGCCAATCCCAGAAATTGTCGCACCTCAGTCGGGGTCGTCAGTGCTGCCCAATTCTTGATGGCCTCAATCTTTGATGGATCGACATGTATTCCCTTCTCGTTAACCACATGTCCTAAAAATTGAACTTCCCAGATCCAGAATTCACACATGGAAAACTTAGCATACCGTTGCTCCCTTTTAAGTAATTCCAGGATTAAATGTAAATGTTCTTCATGTTCCTCCTTGTTCTTGGAATAAATGAGAATGTCGTCGATGAAAACGATGACAAATTGATCAAGGTATGGCTTACACACACGGTTCATGAGGTCCATGAATATCGCAGGTGCGTTAGTTAATCCAAAAGGCATGACCATAAATTCATAGTGGCCGTACCTTGTCCTAAAAGCAGTCCTAGAGATATCTTCATCTCGGACTCTCAATTGATGGTAGCCGGACCTAAGATCTGTCTTGGAATAGAAACTAGATCCTTGGAGTTGATCAAAGAGATCATGTATGCGAGGCAAAGGATAACGATTCTTGATTGTGACTTTATTTAGCTCACGGTAGTTGATACACATACGGAAAGTTCCGTCCTTCTTCTTGACAAACAGGACTGGAGCTCCCCATGGTCGAATGAAATCTTTATCCAACAATTCTTGTAACTGAGTAGATAGCTCTTGCAATTCACTAGGTGCTAGTCTGTAAGGTGCCCGAGCGATCGGTGCCGCTCCGGGTGCCAGATCGATTTGAAATTCAACTTGGCGGTGTGGTGGCAGACCAGGCAATTCTTTGGGAAATACTTTCAGAAAATCATGAACGATGGGAATATCATCAATCTTTTTCTCTTCTGAGGGCTGCTCAGCAACGAGAGCCAAAATAGCAGTATGCCCTTTTCGAAGGCATTTCTGTGCTTTCATAAAGGATATGATGCCCATGACTACACCAACTTTTTCGCCCTGAACGGAAAGGGTTTCTCCACTCGGGAGAGGAATGCGAACAATTTTCTCACGAAAGATTATTTCGGCTTGGTTTTTAGATAACCAATCCATGCCCAAAATTACATCAAAACTACCAAGCGTGACCGGCATAAGGTCGATATCAAGTATATGACTATCTAGTTCAAGCTTACAACCCTTAAGAATGTGGGTTGCTTCAATTATTTGGCCATCAGCTATCTCTATTATATACTTAGTTTCTAACAGAGTTGGAGTTCCTTTTATCATATCACTAAGCTTCTTAGATATAAAACTACTATCAGCACTGGTATCAAATAGAACAGAAGCAAAGTAATCATTTAAGAGAAACTTACCGGTGACCACATTATGATCATAACGAGCTTCTTCAAATCCTAGCACGAAAGCTCGTCCTTTCGCACCATTCCCTCCATTATTGGCATTATTGCCACCACTGTTGTTGCCTTGATTGTTGTTGCTGTTACCATTGTTACCCTGGTTATTGTCGTTACCATTACCATTTCCATTCCCATTTCCATTACCACCCCTCTTCGACTGAGGACAATCCCTCTGAATATGTCCCTCCTTGCCGCATTGAAAACATCCCTTTGTGGACCCTTGCGGTCGGAATGGATGCTTATTCTGAAGATCCACTCTACAATCTTTTGTAGAGTGGCCCATCTTGCCACACCGTTGACAACGGTTACAAGCGCCGACATGATGGTAATTGCACTTGATGCACTTGTGGGCTCTCCCCGTATAACTACCTTGATTTTGACCTGAAGAGTTCGTCTGATTGAAGTTCTTAGCAGGCTTTAACTTTCACTGCTGCTGCTGGGGTTGATTGAACTGGGGTCCTTTGGAGTTGGAGTGAGACTTGGAATGGTGATCAAACTTGCGTTTATGATTGTCGGTGGATTTAGAGACCGAACCTCTCGGGGGTAAAGTCCCTTGAGTCACCGCCTGATCGGTTAGCTTATGGGCAAGTCTAATAGTCTGTTGGATGTTAGAAGGGTTGGACAAAGTAACCATACTTTGAATCTGTGGTACTAAGCCTCCAATATACAGCTCAATCCTCTTGTAATCAGGAGTCACCATTTGTGGGCACATGGTAGCAAGTTCATGTGAACGAGTGGTATAAAGCTCAATTTCAGAACCTTCCATCTTCAGGTTCCAAAATTATCCTTCCAACTTTTGAATTTCATCGCGAGGACAGTACTCCTCCTTCATCATCGTCTTAAACTCCTCCCATGGGATTCCATTTGCCATGGCCAGATCCAACATCTGGACCTGGGCATTCCACCACGTGAGAGTCGGGCCCTCCTGTAGAAGCATGTTTTTGTAACTATAGATTAAATTCTATGTATCGGTGTACATGGCTAGTACACAGGAGGGTGTTCCTAAGTACTTAGCCTGCACACCAATTTGGTCCTGCGTACTTAGTATGTACGCAAGGCTTTTGCCTTGCATACTTTTCAAGTACGCATGACCAAACCATACGTACTTAGACAAGTATGCAGGTAATGTTCCTTCCCCTATAAATAGAAGACTTGTATTCATTTGTAGGTGGAACTCTGGAACTAGGTCGAGAGGTGTCCGGGTTGGGACGAGCTCCCCCGACCCCTGGACCGTGAGCTTAGATGAGAGATGTGTGCTTCTTCGGTATGTAGTCTGTAATACGGGATGACTTCTATGTTATGGATTACGTGTCGTTTCATTATCTTTTGTCTTTGTTCGTGTTTTCTCTGTCTCGTTTCTTGGTTCCCACATAAATCACAGAACTGGTCCGTGTATTTTCGCTGCGCGACGAGGCTCCCGGGACCTACAAGGAGGGGGAGTTTGTTGAAGCACTTTCATGTGACAAACACTCTGGATAGAGTCTTAGGTTATGTACTTTCTTTGTATGTATTTGTCTTTGTTTGTAAGTGTTTGTATGTATTAGTTATCGAGTTGTATTTACTAATGCATGTTGATTGTTGCTTAATTCTCTAAGTGTTTTGCGCACTTAGTATGTGCGCAAGAATTAGTTCATGCGTACTTAGCAAGTACGCAAGAATACTCTACGTACTTGCTAAGTACGCATGAGTAATTTGCCCTAAGTGCACAGAGATCAGGTTTTGTATAAATTGAATAGGTTGACAGAATGTAAGAATGGAGACATTTGCACTTAGTATTTTCTCTCTGTAACCGATCGAGTTTATAATAGAAGGAACTTTAAAGTGATTTCTTTGTCAGTTTACTTTTTGTTGTTTGATTCTCCACCTAGTCACGGGTATTCCGCACCCGGTTCGACTAGTCACACACCCACACGTAACGATCCGAGACACCCGGGGACCTACACCTCCAAAGTTCCAGCGACGAACTTGACCTAATTGGCCACTGGGCAGTTGCACATGGCAATCACCGATTCTACCTTTTCGAACCACCGGAGTAGTCCGACAGCTCCTTCAGCTCCACTAAAGGTGTGGAGCTTACAGTCCATAAATGTCTTGAACGTGCATGCTGGTTGCTGATTCTGTTGGTTTTGCTGGCCTGCAGCATTCTGTGCTGCTAGAACCTTAGTCACGCTATCGTTGATTAGTGCCGCCAGCTCCACTGCTATCATGTTGATGGTACCTCGGCCACCAGCACGACCTCCACGTCCTCTTCCCGGCATGATTCTTCACATTCACAAATACAAACAATGAGAAATATATCGCATATTAAACATTATTTATGTACAAGTAAGGAAATATAACATCTAATATTTTGAAAATTAAATAAATTGTAAGGCTACAAAATAAATAACTCAAACATTAAACTTCTCATGCTTTTATTGAATGGGAATAACCTTACCCATCTAGGTTTGAAAAGAGAAATAACATAAACGAAGCATGAATGAAAAGGAAAGATAGAATAGAAAGATCATCAAACATCCTCGTCATCGAAAGAAACGTATGATTGTGCATCATCGATCTCCACTGGTTCCTCCTCGAGTGGCTCCTCCTCTAAGGGCTCATCCTCGAAGGGCTCCTCCTCGAAAGGTTCTTCCTCGTCGTCCGAAAGTGGAATGTCTTCCGAAAATAGGGCTGCTTGCAGTTGGGCTTCTAAGTGAGTTACTCTTTCTTGAAGTCCTTCAGTAGCATGGTTTGCTACTTGTAGCTGGGCTTCCAGATTAGCCACTCTCTCCAGAATCCCTCTTACCTCAAAATCCGAGGGGTCCACCCTCGTCTCCAAGTGTATCACCCGATCAACCAAAACGTTATGGACCTGATCCGTCACTGCTAGCTCAGCAGTCAAAAGCTCAATTCCTACCTTGTTCTCCTCTATTTATATCTCTCGCTGTAGAATTTCAGGTATCTCATCAGTAGCATCTTTCACAATGCTCAACTCCTTAGACATGTAAAATACAAAAGCTGCAAAAGCTTGTTCCATAGTGCAGGGCAAGCTAGGTAAAGTAGATGACGAGGAAGCGGAACCAAAGTAGGGTGATGGGACATTTCCCATTTCGATCCACCTTTGGATCATTTGCGGGTATTCCAATTGCGAGCAGGATTCGTTGCTTGCGCGCTACTCGGTTCACCCTGATCAACCGAATAGTCACTAGAACTAGTCTGGCGCCTTTTGCGCTCCGGGGATGATAAGATAGGTGCATCGTGTCCTGGTTCCTTAGGTGATGGTGGTGGAGTTGACGACATGTTCCTGTAATATAACATATAAGTGCCAAACATCTAAGGTTCATGACATGTGACTAATGTGTGAGGTTAAAGTCTAGTATGCAATCCTAGTTCTCTATAACCAATGGCTATGATACCAATCTGTCACACCCCAAAATTTCTACTAACGAAGTTTTATCGTTTGGTAAGTGACGAACCAGGATCTCGGACATTAGTTACATTGAACGACTCTACATGGGACTCAAATAAAAATATCATGACAAACAGAGTTTAATGCGGAAGCGTAAAGAAAAGTAAATGCGCAAACACACGTGCCCAAAAGTCCAAACGTCCAAACCAAAAACAATTCAGAATAGACCAGATAATTTAATAAGACAACAATCAAATAGAAGAATTCCATGCATGTCCTAATGTGTACACCCGTGCCTTATCTTAAGCGACCTGAGAAAATCATGTAAGAAAATGTCAACACGAGGTTGGTAAGTTCACAGGTTTCAGTTTATAGAAGCGTTTAACAGATTAATGTACATCTAATATATAAATCAATAGGTAGCTAACCCATAAACATGCTAACTAATGCGCTCGCAACCGACATCTGACTGTTTATATGCCCCCCACCATCGTGGTGCATGATTAGGTCAATATTGCACCCGTTCGACCTCCAATCGAGTTAGCGTCACTAACGTGGGTGAGGTTTTTCAAACCCAGTAGTACTACTCAAATTACCTCACTATGTTCATATTAACGGTCCGATGTGAGGACTTAAAGGATAATGTGTACGCATAGTCATACAAGTGATATCATATATGAATTACAAAAATCAAAAGCATTTACAACTTGTTTTCTCCCCCAGTTTAAAAACAGTAAAAAGGGGCCATGAAAACTCACCTGAATAGCGTAGGCGGTATCACACAAGAGTTAAATTGGAACCACGAGTGTAAGTCTCAAACGACCTACGAATGCCCTAAAATTATAAACACATAAATTAGGGACAAGTTGAGATTTGTGACGAGGACACGGAAGATTGAACGTCCTAAGGAAAAGCTCTAATGATTAAGAGTAGACGAACGTGTCTACGGGAATAAGAATTCTTTATTTAATAATTAATATGTATACGTTACGCGACGGATGACAAAATAATAAAATAATTATATTCGAGCGATTTCGTCATTACATAATGGTCTACGAAAATAATATAATACATATATTATTACAATAATTAATTATGCAATAAAATAATAAAATTATTATTTTATTCGAAGATAATAACGAGTGTAAAATATTATAAATAACTACATTATTTATTATTTTAAAACGTTACACGAAACTAGTAACGAGGCGAAATAATGTAAAATATATATATTATTTTATACTAGGAGTCACGGGTATAAATATATTATTTTATACGAGGTTATGGCTTGAAAATCATATAAGTAGGGTGTTCATCGATTAAATTGGATTTAAATAGAGTCTAGGGTGTTCATCGATTAAATTGGTTTACCATGAACCCTAGAATCTGGTTTGAGTCGAATTTGATAATGTAAGCCCTAATTTGGTTAGGGATTTCATATATGAGATGAAAACGAAGCTGAAGGTTTAATCAATTACCTGAATTGATATCGGATTGATAGAGTTCGACTAGAACAGGTTCCGGCTGCAACTAGTTGGTCTCCGGCGGCTTCTGCTGTGATTCCGATGAGTTTGATGTGTGCAAATGCTTCAACAGTGTTCTAATGAAGTGCGCAGGAGTTCGATTTCTGAGATTAACAACAGGTTTAGACGAATTTGATGTTCAATATGATCGTGGTCGACGGTTTAAGTTTAATGCTCATTATTCGAGCTTAATTCGATGTAATGACGATGATTAAAGCATTGATTAGGTTCGTTAATGGACTGGTCATGCATTTACGTTACTAATTCGAGCAATTCGGTTATGGATTACGAATTTGGTTCAAGAACTCGCGATTTTGACTTTGCAATTCAACAAATTGAGTTTCAAGAAAATGGCAGGACTAGTCCTTGTAGTTTCATGTGAATTGGAGTTTAGGAATTGGCAGGAAAGTTTGGATGGAGTTAGAAACATGGTTAGTTGACTTTCAAAGTCAACAGAATACAATTTTGACTTTAAACAATCAGCAGAATGGTTGAAGGGTATTACACAACTAGGCCTTGGAGTTTAAGTTTGGATTATTGAAAGAATTAGTCCCTGAAGTTTGAGTTAAGTTAATTAGGTTAACTTTAACTGGATTTTGTTAACGGAATTAACTGGAAAAGTTCGGATTGTCACATGATCTTAGTGCTCTGTCTATCTAGATAGATGAAAGGTGAAAGATAGTCGGGTTGTCTCTGGTGTTAGGGTTTCAAGTGTAAATACCCTGAAAGGAGGTTTCCCCTACGGTTCTTAGTATCTTTTCTATCCCGTGTCAATTTGATTGTTATTAGACTACCCCTTGCATTTCTTGAATGTATTGAGACAGAGACACTGAAAGGTAATCTGTCTATCGGGTACTTTAGTGTTGTTGGAGAGACTAAATGGTGATCCAACCAACCAGTAAGCATCACACACCACTTAGGTTTTTCTTCTAGGTCACACCTTTAGAATGATCAGGGATCCGTGAGCAAGACGGCCAGAGAATTGATTTGGAAGGCATTTGGACGCAAGATTGGAGGTGTGCTTAGGGGCACGATTATCGAGACTGATTACAAGAATAAGGATTGGTGGCGACTGGTTGGTGTAAATCGAACGAAAGAATAGAAGTAACAAAAGTCAAAGGAAATAAGCATCTAAAATATTTGTTGTCTAGTGAAAAGGAATTCGAAGAACATAAGCACGTCAACATTTATGAATGCAAGCAGCCTACTGAATTATTTAAGTAATCAGGTCAAAAATTATTAAAGCAGGCACGCATGTCATTTAATTTAAGCTAGCAGGCTGCTTAATTATTTTATATTTACAATGAACGTTTATATTGACTTTGTGGGTTCTGCTTTTCTCATGATTGGCTAAATTTGTTTATAGCTACCTAGGTTTGATGAATATTTGTTGATTGATTGGATTTCGTTCGGTTTTATGGATTGTTATTGATGGATAAATGCTATTGTAATGAATCTTTTGATTGTTGATTGATGTGTATGCATGTTTAGATCAGATTTGTAAATGGTTTCAAATTCCATATGTTACGTGTGAATGTCTTTCAGTTAGGGTTTCGTATTAGATCATTGACTCCTATTTATGATTAGTTTATGGTTTGTTGAATTCGCAATCCATATGAATAGAAATTGTTTTCCTATTTGATCTTAGTGTTCTTTCTATCTAGATAGCTGAAAGGTGATAGATAGTCAGGTTGTCTCTGGTGTTAGGGTTTCAGGTGTAAATACTCTGAAAGGAGGTTTCCCCTGCAGTTCTCAGTATCTTTGCTATCCCATGTCAATTTGATTGTTATTAGACTACCCCTTGCATTTCTTGAATGTATTGAGACAGAGAGACTGAAAGGTAATCTGTCTATTTGGTACTTTAGTGTTGTTGGAGAGACTAAATGGTGATCCAACCAACCAGTGAGCGTCACACACCCCTTAGGTTATTCGTTTAGGTCACACCTTGAGAATGATCAGGGATCATGAGGGTGTAGTATTCATAGATCCTGGTTCTATCATTAGTTTCCTTAGCCAAGAGAAATCCATGTTTCACAAGTAGGATTCTTAACCTGGGTAGTGTCTTCCCCATCCGCGAGTTCGTCTAAGTCCGTTGCTTTACATTTGGTGTCGTTAGTTAGCTATCCACTAGTCAGTCATAGTTAAACACATAAATCCCCCAAAATAATTCAGTTTAGATAGTTGAGTCAGAGTCTAGATAGAGTGTCACTAGTGTCTCGTGGGTTCGATATCCGGACTTCATTAGACTTTACTACATTGATCGGTAGACTTGCCGGTTGTGTGGTCTAGTATTAGGTTGAGTCAAGATTTATAAATTTAAAGCTAGAGTGTCTAGGTTAGATTTTATAGTTAGTTTTTATAGACTGTCCAACACACATCAAATTTTTGGCGCCGTTGCCAGGGATACTTAGGTGATAGCGTATATAACTTTGATTATACTTAACTGATTATTTGGTCTTATTTGAGTTTTGAGTCATAGAGTGTCTAGTTGTCCGTGTCTCTCTTTGTTTTTAGTGTGTCGTCGTAAATATTTTTATTTTTGTTCATTTATTTATTTTATATATTTGGTGCCCGTGATCCTTTTTCCTTAAGTGTCCATTACAGGGATTTATTATGGAGCGTTATTACTGGCACAACTACCAAGGACACTATTATGCTCAGAGGGATCAATACATGAATGTGTGGTGCGAGATGTGTGGAGGGCCCCATTACACCCAGAATTATCCATATTCATCGAGTCATTCCAAATATTACTATAGTAATCCTTATCCGCTCCCGCAATCATATGAGAGTTGCAACCTGCCACCACCTGAAGAAGAGGTAAGCTAGTCCTTGATTAAAAGACACAAGGCCCTAGTGGAAACCTTTAATCAGTGGATGGAGAGTGATGAAGAGAGAAAAAGGAGTTCACGCGAGGAATACCCCAATCTGGGAAGAGTTGCTTCAACAGTCAAAAGATATGCTTGCTCACATGAAAGAGGAAAGAAAGATTAAGGATGAACAAAGAAGGATCGAAGAGGAAGAAAATGGTAAGCTAACGGATGAGCTAGCAAGTCTGAAGCTAGCTAGAAAATCGGAGACTTTAACGGAAAAAGGCTCAAGTCAAAAGCGTACAACACTTTGTGCCAGACCCACCTCCGGTTCCTACACCACAGAACTTCGGGTTAGAATCCATCAAGGATGACTTCTTTAGTGATGAGGATGAAGCAGAGGTGGAAGAGTCGTTGGATGACACTATGGGTGATGGCCCAGGTAAGTATTCGGAACCCGATCTAATTGAGCATATTTTTGATAATCCTAACTTTTCGGGTAACGAGCTTGACTCTTTGAATACACTTAATACCTTACGCCTGTTCTTTGAGAGTAATGTGATGCAGGATCTAGAAAACGAAGACGAGTGTATCGAAGAGGGTGTAACAATGTTGTTTGAGATACAGGGCGAGTTAAAAGCGGAGCAGGTCCCATCCTGAGAGGATGAGTTTAGTGAGGAGTTGGGGGACCTGCTGACTCATAGTGAAGAAGAATTTGACCCACTTGGCGATTTAAAGTTCCTTGAAGATCTACTATATCAAGAGCCAAGTGTGGGGATCGAGAAGGAGAAACATGAGGACAACCGACCTGAGAATACATTAAGGTCAACTGAAGTGAAGAAGCATGAGTGGCCGGTGGATATAGTAGATGGTGTATCGCCACCCAAATCACCAAAGCTACTAAAGAGAAGTTGGAGGCATCTGACCTGGAGTATGGAGAGGATGCACATTGCCTGTAAAGGCACAAATTCCTACACTACATGCCACGTATCAGGTTTGGTCCAGGTAAGTTTAAAATTTGTTGGTCCGACCCGTTTGAATTTTTTAAATCAGTTTTAAGGTCTACCATCGGAGTGTGTCAAATCGGTGGTAGACCAATCATATTAAACGGTCCTGATGGGGGCGGCATAAAGGAGAAGCCTCCTGATTAGATTGGCATTTTGCTCGGGTTAGAACCCGAGTGTATAGTTTGTATAAATTTTGATTTTATTTTGACTCAGTTTGATGTTGTTTTGGGTTTGCTGTGAGTTTAGTTTTTGCAGGATTGGATTTGAATTGTTTGTCGCACTTGTAAGTACGCATGAGTTAAAACGTGCGCACTTGCTAAGTACGCACGACCTTTTGGTCTGGGTATAAATGGGGGACTTAGAAAATTTCTGAGTTTTCCATCGCATTCAAACGGACTTTTCCCTCTGCAAATTTTTACTCAAAATCCAAGTGTACTTAATCCGATTTTTCGTCCCACTGCAAGTTTCATCAACTCATAATATTCGTGGCAGTGGACCGATTCCTTGACTAAGAAAATCTAGGTTCAATCCGTGATTTTTAGGGCAAATTGTGGGTTGTTTGGGTAACCTCTTATCATTAAAACATGATTAGATAACTTAATCTACCCTTAATCGTCCTTTTTAGTCTCTGATTTTTTACTTTGGGTTTGAAGTCGAACCGTCCGTGGTTCGGTCGACCATTTTAGGTCAAAATTGGTCATGTATAGTAGTACTTGGTGTTGTTGTTGGTCCCTTAGGCTAGAATCATTGATTCCGACCTAGTGGTGACCCAATACACACCGATCTTTGAACATTTGTTGAATTTCAAATTCTGGAATTTTTCACCAAGTGTGTTTCCTGCGCACTTAACAAGTACGTAAGAAGCACTTCATGCGTACTTGTTAAGTACGCAAGAGGAAACTCCTGCGTACTTGCTAAGTACGCAGGACCAACACTTGGCAAAAATTCCTAAGTCTGAAATTCAGTTCAAAGAGTAACTGCTATACTGTGTCGTGTCTATTCATTTCCAATGATACGTGTTGTACTGATTCGGTTTTCTGTGTGTTTTTGCAGATCATGGCTCGGGCGTTTACTAACGAATTCAATATGTTAGCTAACACTGAACCTGAATGGAAGGGTGCGGCATTGTAGTACAAAGACATAGTTGATTTCTTGAACCGTTCAAGAATCAGCTACGCCATTTCTGCTGACCCGATCGTGTCCAGACCCTACCTTGAGCAGTTTTGGGAGACTACGGAGCAGGACTGCATGGTAACCCCTAACGTTATAAGGGCTATCGTTTCTGGTCACGCTATTGCTTTCTCTGAAGACACTATCAGAAGGGTCCTTCAATTCAGAGACCTCGCGACCTACCCAACAGCCTATCCAGACTACTTTGTGGATGGCTGTTGGAGACAAAGAATGGGCTATGTCGGTGCGAGGGACTATGCTTCATACAAGAAGATGTGGGTGTTAGACCAATGGAGATACTTCTCCCATGTCATGATCATGTGCATCTCATCAAGGAAAGCTGGGAAAGATGCCATGGGTCATGACCTTGCAGCAGCCATGGTCGGCCTTTCTCTCAATAAGGGCTACAACTTCTCCCGCTCCATATTTAAGGCCATCAATGACCAGATCAACACATCGAAGAGGTTTCGGTTCTTGTTATACCCTCGGTTTATGCAACTTCTGATTAATGACACGTTGTCAAACCTTCCTGCTATAGGGGAGAGACTGCAAGTAAAGAGGGTGGAAAAAAAAATATTCGCCCAATTCCTAAAGCCAGGCAGTGTAGATCCTACCCCTGTGCATACAGAACTCTTTGGCCACCTCATCAATGAAGCGTATGTGGCCCCAGGTGACTGGAGATGGTACAGTCCCGACTCGGAGCCTGAATTGAGTGAACACTCTGACGAACAACAGGAACAACAACAGGAGAAAATGGACAGTGATGATGGTTCGTCTGATGATGGAGACGACGAAGGAGGAGATGATGGTGCTGAGGTATCCGACGCGGAAGCGACTGAATCAGATTCTTCTGATTCCGATGATGCACCATCGTAGGTACACCCACGGAGAACGACTAAGGTAACCCTACATGATTCATCCTCCAAGAGAAAGCGACAGTCCTCTAGCAGCGAATACAAGCCAGACTCTGACTCTGACGGTGCTATACAAAGACAAAGAAGGGAAAGCATTCACAAGAACAGGGGCGATAGGCAACAGCCCTCTATCCCCAATGAGGTGGAGGCTCAGCAGCCAATACAAGTGTCAGCTGCTAGTCCTGATTCAGCCTCCACCCCACCTTTACAGTAGCTTTACCATAGGAGGAGGAGGCTACAAGTGCAAAGTGAAGTGGCCGTCACTACAATCACAGAAGTGATTCCTGTGATAGTGACCCTCCCTACCACAACTACTCAGGTGGCGGTGACTACTCCAATTCTCACGGAGTCAGTCACCATCACCCCTACAACCCTCGTTACATCTTCCATCCCAACCACCACCATTAAGCCTCTCAGTCAACCCTTCAATTATGGAGATTTCACGCAAGGGATTGACTTTGATACCATATTCTCCTCCCCCATTCACAATGTCGAGGCGTCCTCATCCAGACATCCTGATCCGAATGATGCTAGGATAGATGTTCTGGAAACCCAAGTTGCTGGATTACTGAAGACTAATCAGAAATCGAAGGAGGAGTCTGACGCTCAACAAGCACAGATCAATTCTTTGGTAGATGAAGTTACAATCCTTCGTAGCCAGAGAACAAGGACTGAGGAACGACTTAAGAACATCCTGGCCTAGATGAGCTCCTAATCAAGACAAATGAAATGCTTCTGGGTCATGGGTCATCCTTGGAGCTGAGGTTTGACGCTCAAAGGAAGGAGCATGAGCTGGTAGTCAAGCTGATTGCTAATCTGACCAAGAAGCTTGATGCTCAGGGGGAGAAGGACAAAGAGATAGGGAAGGAAAAGAGGACTATTGGTGATGAGGCGTGTCATCCGGTCGACTTGACTAAGGATAACGACAAGGACAAGGATCCCGAAGCCGGTCCTAGTGGAGGTGAGCACCAAGCTTTAGCAATCGTGCCCATCTCTGCTGTTCCAATGGCTCAGGGGGAGTCGACTCATCAAGAGGGTGGTGATACCTCTGGTGGTGGTGGTGGTGAGAAAGGAAAGTCAGTGGCTGAAGTACTTAAGGACTTCTCTGATGATGAGATCCTATATCTAGATCCTGACTATACCAATGAAGCACAGATCGATGCTCTCTTCAATCTAGAAGAAGGAGAGATCGACTCTTGTGACGATTGGGATGATGATGAAGAAGACGTTGTAATCAAAATTTCCAAGGGTGACGGGGAAGGAGAGTACGGGCCAAAAGATGGAGAGATCTTTGAATTTCCATCCTTCGACGCTCCGCTCGACACAGGTTCAGTCGAGCAGGCCAGTAATGTAGAAGCCTCGACTGAAGCCTCCCCAGTTGACCCTGAACCTGGGGACCCAGAGGCACCGAAAGAAACAGACATGCCTTCTACTTCATCAAAGGGTCCAGCTCCTGTGTGGCAAAAGACGTCTATAATAGACAAACATGGAGCAACATGAATGATCTTGGCTGTAAGGTTCGAGGAGGACAAGCAACTGTTCGCTATCAAAAGATCTGGGGGGTTCAATACTTGAAACCAACCAGTGAAGCGTTCAGCTCCTTTTCCAAATACGACCTCGTGAACCTAGCAAACCGAGAGCTGCTGAGTCATTCCAATCACGCAGTGGCGATGGGTTTGTGGGTGGTTCTACAGCGAGAAGCAAGATCGGGGAAATTCAAAATGTTCAAGCCTCAAGTGCCCAAGAGAGTCAAGGATAAGCACGCTGTACATCCTGTGACTAAGAAGCACTTAAAGAAATTGGTATACAAGCCAGTGCGATGTGAAACTAAGATTCCCCTGAGCAAGTTATCTCAGGATATTCTTGGTCACATGTGGTACTGGTACGTAGATCCAAAGACGGGCGAGGCTGTGATCATGGGTAAAGGACGTTCAGAGAGTGGGAACCTAGTGCTAAAGGAACTGATCAGAATATTTGATGAAGTCTGCTTCATCAACTTTTCTGTGAAAGATCTGGAGGTACTAGCAGAACACTATTGCGTCTACACGGATGAGTGGACAAAGCTCCTTGCTTCTAAATACGACAAGGTGATTAAGTTCTGCCTTCATTACAAGAAGAAGATGGAAGCTAAAGATCAAGCGCTGTGAAGACTGAAGATGTGAAGCCCGAAGACTGAAGATTATCCCGAGCTGTTGTCAAGGGGGAGTTTGTTGAAGCACTTTCCTGTGACAAACACTCTGGATAGATAGAGTCTTAGTCTTAGGTTGTCTTGTCTTGTTTGTAATTGTCTTTGTATGTAAGAGTCTTTATGTATTAGTTTATTGAGTTGTATTTACTTTTACATATTGAATGTTGCAAAATTCTCTAAGTGTTTTGCGCACTTATAAGTGCATAGGAGAAAGCTCCTGCGTACTTAGCAAGTACGCAAGAACAACTCTGCGTACTTGCTAAGTACGCAAGATCATTTTGCCCTGCGCACTTGCTAAGTGCGCAGGCATCAGGTCTTATATAAATAGGATAGGTTGACAGTAGTTAAGTACGCAGGCATTATAGCAAATACGCAGACTGTAATCTCAGTGTTTTTTCTCTGTAACCTTCAAGTGTTTATAATACAAAGAACGTTTAAAGTGTTTTCTCTTGTCGGTTTACTTTGTTTAGCTAGACTCTCCGCCTAGTCACGGGCATTCCGCACCTGGTCCGACTAGTAGACCCACTTGCATGTGACGATCCGACACACCCGATGGACCTACAGTTTGTATAAATTTTGATTTTATTTTGACTCAGTTTGATGTTGTTTTGGGTTTGCTGTGAGTTTAGTTTTTGCAGGATTGGATTTGAATTGTTCGTACTCAATATCCATTCGAACAAGGATAATCCGAGCTTGATAACCATGTAAAGGGCAACCCTACAGAGTCATGTTTGCAGTCGCGAAGGAAATGCTATACGGTTGCACAACTGGAAGAGCAAAGTTGGGCAAGAATCGTGCCATCATTACCAGCTAAGTCGTTTCGACTTTATAATTTTTATATATATATTTATTTATTATTTATTTTTTATTTTTAAGTCTTTATGTTTATTTTTCTTTGTTTCATGGTTCACATTGAGGACAATGTGTCGTTCAAGTGTGGGGATGAGAAACGCCTTGAGTCTAGTTTATTTAGGTTGTTTTTCGTTTATAAAAAGTCAAAAATAAAAAAAAATTGACAAATTGAAAAAAAAATGTCCTTTGAATTGCAAAGTTTTTGCAATCAAAATGGAAGATGATATGTATAATTGGAAATGTTGTTGAGTTTAAATATAATAAATGATAGAAAGCGCGTATAATTTGTGATGTTTTGGTAGACCCAGTCGATTTGAAAGCTTAAATAGCCCGTGCATGTTGTTAGGGTAATAAATGAAATTAAATCATGCAATCTTGTGGCTACTCATCTTAGGATGTCGGTAATACTGAAACTGTCAAAATAGGGTGATAGGTACCACGCTAAGCTAAAATTTAGAGGTTTTTTGTCACACCCCAACCGACGACGGAATACGTTGGTGCGGGACATGTAGACTGTTCATGAGCACAAGGTTGACTAGATTTCAATATTTTAATCATCAAATTTCATTTCAAACAAATCAAACACAACCAATTTCAAACAAGTACGTAAATGAAATACATATTATTCTGTATTTAAATTTAACTAAGTCCAAATCCTATGTGTAGCATGTCTTGATCAAACTCACACATTAGCACCTGAAACATGAATAAAAGAAAGTCAACTAAAAAGTTTGTGAGTATACACAGATTTATACATAGATAGTGTATAGATGTAAATAATCAAATCCTTACATAACATGATAAAATAAGGCATTTATGGGGAGCAACTATTGTGTAACCAAAGTACAATCAAACCTTTGTAACTAGCATGCAAGTTGTGTTGTCGGTAACAATCACCCCAATCTGGGTGGGTTTGTCAGACTCAACAAATCTATCATTGTTAACCGTCGGCTTGAATAGTTAATGATTGCACATAAATTGCACACAAACAGTTAACACACCTAGCACTCAAACATAAAGCTCAAATTTTGTATACAAGAATGTAAAGAGGATTTGTGTTTGTGTAAATGTAAGCAATTGTGTATAGAGTTCATGTTTCACCCTAAAAATGTAAAAGAGTAAAAGGGGCTATGTAATACTCACATGATTCAAAGGTGTAACTAGCACGCAAGACTAGATAGCAAAATTATCCTTGAAATCTCACAACGTTAACCAAGCGTGTAAAGTATATGGATTTAAATTAATAATGTGTATAATACTCTTTGCTTAAGTCTAGGATTGAATTGGGCGTGTGTACGAAGGGTTGTATTTGTGGTTTGTACTTAAAACGGGTGTTGTATAACATGAAAGATTGAACCCAACAGTTTTTAGAATAATTGAATTTGGGTTTAAATAAAATAATTTAAACAATATTTATTTAGTTAGTTAGAGAAATAGTATGAAAATTATGTTTAAGTTATAAATTAAATAAATAATCTTTCTTTATTTATTCATTTATAAAGTTTATGTAAAAATATTGGTGTATAATTTAAATAAATAATTTCTACTTTATTTATTTATGTTTAAAGATTTGTAAAAATATAAAGTTATGTAAATTATATTTATGTATAAAATCTAACATTTAACTTTTTATTGTGGATTATAATAAGTAAATTTATGTATACTTGTTTGTTTAAATAAAGTTAATATTTTATAAATTTTATAAAATCAATTGTTTTTATTTTATCATTTAACTTCTTATTGAGAATTATAATAAATAAATTTTATTTATTTATCATCTTTAAAATAAATACTAGTTTGCTTTAAATGAAATTAATATTTTATAAACTTTATAAAATCAATTGTTTTTATTTGGAAATTAATTTAAATACCTAAATTTTTGTTTTAAATATTTAATATACCATTTTTTAGCCATAAATTCATAATAAAATGAATTTATATTGGAAATTTGTAGATCAGATTTTATTCTGTTCAAAACATTGTATGGTTTATAAAAACAATTTTTATAAAATTTTTGGAGCTTTAAATGGGCGTTTAAAATATAAACAGACATGGGGGCTCGAACACGTGTCTGTTCTGTATGAGCCAAGTGAGTAAACCACTGGGGCGAGGTGTGGTTCTATGATGAGGATCCGGCTTCTGATACTTTTGTGGTGTTATTGAAGTGGGTTGGACTTGGGTTTTAGTAAAAACGCAAAAGTCTGCTGAGTATGGGTTTCGAACCCATACCACTCGGTCCAATGGTGCAACGACCTAGCCAGTTGGACCGAGTGGTTCGCTGGTATATCAGGTAAACCCAAAATACTTAAACGATTATGAGATCGAACGAAATCCCCAATTTCAAACCCGTATGAACAAGTCACGAACTCCACTTGCAATTGAATCCGATGGAACCTATTGATACGAATTGGTATGGGGCTTTCGATGTGCGGTCGAAAACGAATCGAATCATGTAAAACTTACTTGAAATGATTTGGGCACAATTGCAGTCGGCTACAGTTTCGGAGTCGATGTTCTCGAGTCTCGATCGACGTCCAGAAGCGTGTTGTGTATCAATTGAGTGCTCAGAAAGTTTGGAGTGGGACGTGCGAAGGTGAGAGGTAGGTTTAATTGAATTGATTATGACCTAATTGCTCAATTTGGTTACGAGTTTGCGTGTAACAGCTGTTGGCTGAGATTACGCGTAAATTCGATCTGTTGTGAATGAATTGAGACGGGAAATAGGCTCTAAACCGTGCGAGGTCAATCACCGAGTGATTTGCGGGTGATAATTGCAATAAATGTTTTGATTTGGAAAGGATTACACACGGTTTTGACTATACGGAGCAAACTATTCGAAATTCAAATGAACCGCGTATGGGATTGGATTGGGCTAACAAAATGGGTCATGGCATGATCGATCAGTGATTGCTCAAGTCCTGGGAAGTCCATGGATTCGTTTTGATCTATATTAGGAGGCTTGGATTTGGTGGATTTGGCCCTGTTTGACTTTTAAAAGTCAAACAGGTGACTTTGGTTTGAAGTAGATACAATATGCGGTCGTAGGGTTCCAACCTAGTTGTAGTTCACGGTTTGAAGGTTCAAAATGGTTGAAGGTTAAATCCCAAGATGTTTAAATGGTTAGGGTCCAAACCATTGTGTGTTTATATACTTGTATGTGCTTAAAAATATATATATATATATATATGAATATATAGGAATTTTAGAATGAATGACAATTGGAATTTGTTAATTCGTATCGATAATTAGGGTTTAGTTGTTTGCACAAATAACTTTAAACCATTGCTCTAGATTTGAATTTGAAATGTGTTACATTGAGTTGAAAATAAAGATAATAAAATCAGAAATGCTACAGTATCCCCATGTTGAGGGAATTTCGTCCCGAAATTTTGCTAGTCGAGGCGACTGAATCAGCAAAAGGTGCGGGTACTTGAGCTTCATTTGGTCCTCACGTTCCCAAGTAAACTCGAGTCCACACTTAGATTCCCAACGAACTTTGATAATAGGAATACGGCTTCGCTTGAATTGTTTGATTTCACGATCCATAATCTCTACGGGTCTCTCACCGAAGAGCATCGTTTCATTAATGCGCACGTCGTCAAGAGGTATATGGAGATTCTCGTCAGCAAGACATTTCTTTAGATTGGACACATGAAATGTAGGATGCACATTGCCAAGTGATGGAGGTAACTCGAGTTTGTTTGCCACTTTCCCTATCCATTCAAGGATCTTGAATGGGCCCACATAGCGAGGTGCTAATCTTTCCAAAACGGATCACACCCTTCCACGGAGACACCTTTAGAAGAACGAGGTCACCGACTTGGAATTCTAGGGATTTTCGTCATTTGTCGTCATAGCCCTTTTGCCGACTCCTCTCCACTCGAATGTTTTCACGGATTTGAATGATCTTGTCGGATATTTCCTGAATTAACTCGGGACCGGTGATTTGTGCTTCACCAATCTCGTTCCAACATATAGGAGAACGACACTTACGACCATAGAGAGCTTCAAATGGAGCCATATTGATACTTGTGTGATAGCTATTGTTGTCAGAGAACTCAACTAGGGATAGATGTGAATCCCAATTGCCACCAAAATCAATTACACATGCTCTAAGCATGTCCTCAAGAGTTTGGATTGTACGCTCGTTCTGAAATTATGTTTAGTGGGACACTGTGACGACTCACAATTTCTGAACCCGATCACGGATAGGCAAGAAGTGAGCGGATTTGGTGAGGCGGTCAATGATCACCCAAATACTATCATAACCACTTGAGGTGCGAGGGAGTTTGGTAATGAAGTCCATAGCTAAATTCTCCCACTTCCACACGGGAATTTCTGGTTGTTCAAGCAAACCGGAAGGATATTGGTGCTCGACTTTGACCTTGGAGCAAGTTAGACATTTGGCAACATAGAGAGCAATGTCTTTCTTCATACCGGGCCATCAATATTGTTGGCGAAGATCTTGGTACATTTTATCCGCAACAGGATGAATAGAATAACGAGTCTTGTGAGCCTCATTCATAAGAAATGCACGAAGATCATCACGACCGGGAACCCAAATACGATTCAAGTAATAAAGTAAGCCATTGGGCTTAGATTCAAGTTGAAGTTCAACACCATATGACATTTCCTCGTACATGTTACCCTCGGTGACCGAGACGTGTTGAGCTTCTAGGATACGATTTTGAATGTCGGTTTGAATTCGGACACAATGAAGCATGACATAGTCCTTTCGACTCAAGGCGTCGGCTACAACATTCGCTTTGCCGGGATGGTAACGAATCTCGCAGTCATAGTCGTTAAGGAGTTCAACCCAACGTCGTTGCCTCATATTGAGTTCTTTTCGGTTAAAGATGTGTTGGAGACTTTTGTGGTTAGTGAACACCACACATTTTGTGGCATAAAGGTAATGTCTCCAAATCATCAATGCAAATATGACCGCACCCAACTCGAGATCGTGCGTCGTATAATTCTTCTCATGAATCTTAAGTTGCCTTGATGCATAAGCAATCACCTTGCCTCGTTGCATGAGAACACAACCGATACCTTGGTTAGAGGCATCACCATAGACAACTAGATCCTCATTCCCATCAGGGAGAGTCAAAATAGGAGCATTGCATAACTTTTTTTGAGACTTTGGAAAGCTTCCTCTTGCTTTGGTCCCCATTCAAAAGGTTTACCCTTGTGCGTCAAAGCGGTGAGGGGGACAACAATCTTAGAGAAATTTGAAATGAAACGACGATAATATCCCACAAGACCTAGAAATGAACGAACTTCGGTGGGGGTCTTAGGGGCATTCTAATTCTTAACAGCTTCGATCTTAGCAGGGTCAACATGAATTCCCTTTTCGTTGACGATATGATCCAGGAATTGAACCTCCTTTAGCCAAAATTCACATTTGGAGAACTTGGCATATAGTTGCTCCTTCCTCAAGAGGTCCAAAACCAACCTAAGGTGTTGCTCATGATCGGCTTTAGTCTTGGAGTAGATTAGGAAATCGTCAATGAAGATGATCACGAATATGTCAAGATACGGTTTGCACACACGATTCATGAGGTCCCTGAAAACCGTGGGTGCATTGGTTAACCCAAAAGGCATGACCATAAATTAGTAGTGACCATACCTTTTTCGAAAGGCAGTCTTTGGAATATCTTCCTCTAGTACATGGAGTTGGTGATAACCAGATCGAAGATCAATCTTCGAGAAGTAAGTAGAACCTTGAAGTTGGTCAAAGAGATCATCAATTCTAGGCAAGGGATAACGGTGTTTGATGGTAAGCTTGTTGAGTTCGCGGTAGTCAATACACATGCGGAATGATCCATCCTTCTTCTTGACAAATAAGACGGGTGCACCCCACGGTGAATGACTTGGACGGATGAAGCCCTTGTCAGAGAGCTCTTGGAGTTGACTTGCAAGCTCTTGCATTTCATAAGGTGCAAGACGGTATGGAGCTCTAGCCACGGGGTTAGCTCCGGGTACAAGGTCAATGCGAAATTCTACTTGTCGAACTGGTGGAAGACCGGATAGGTCTTCGGGGAATATTCCGGGAAAGTCTCGGATGATGGGGATGTCTTGAATACTCTTCTCCTTGACATCCTTTTGAACAATATGGGCTAAGAAGGCCACGTACTTCTTTCGTAAGTACTTTTGAGCAGTAGTGGATGACATTAACTTGAATCCTTTACAAGGCTTTTCACCAAAGACTCTTAACGTTTCTCCCGACGGTAGAGGTATTCGGATGCACTTCTCAAAACAGATGTATTCGGCATGGTGATTCGACAGCCAATCCATGCCTATGACGATATCAAAAATTCCTAGTGGCATTGGCACAAGGTTGATTGGAAATGTATGATCATTAAGTTCTAGAGAGCAGTCATGGATAACGGAGTCAATTGTAAGAGAGTCACCATTTGCTACTTCGACGGTGAAAGTTTTCTCTAATTTGTATCACGTTTTTGCATGTAAGGGTTCAAAGTTAAGTGACACAAAAGTTTTATCTGCACCGGTATCAAATAAAATGCAGGCATATTGACTATTAACATGGAGCGTACCGTTGACCACATCATTATTGGCCTGAGCTTCATTGGCGTTTATGTTGAAAGCACGCCCACGAGCTCCGCCTTGTTTAGCATTGATGAACTTCAGGCATTGGTCACAAAAATGATTTGGGTTGCCACATTCATAACACGCACGCCCATTTGCAATAGCGGGAACATCTTGATTAGCCACTTGCTGGTTGGTCCGGGTTGGTGGATTGACTTGCCCTGCAAGTGCCTTGGCTCTAAAAACATTGACCGTATGGCCATATTTCCCACAGTGGGTGCAAAGGCGACAGGGAATGTTTTGGAGGTGGTGATAATTGCATGTGGCACAGAGTGGGTATATCCCAACATATGGCTTCTTGATTGGTGCTTAAGCCATTGGAGCAACTTGGTTAATAGGGATAGCAGGAGTAACCACAACATATTTCTTAGCCTTTCTTTTCTTATTATTGTGGTACGGTTCAGTTTTAGCTTCTTTGTTGTGTGAAGGAGGGGTGGCGATGTCGGGAACTTTCCTGGTGCCTTTTCTAGTCAGAGTCCCTGCTTTCACGTGGTTGTCGGTCAAAGTAGCAGATAACCGGATATCATCTTTGAGTGTTACGGGATTTCACCCTAAGACAGTATCCTGAATCTGCCTAGGTAATCCACCAATGTACTTCTCAATGCAGCGGGATAAATGTGTGACCATATGGGGCACAAGGAGAATCAACTCATGGAACCGAGTTGTATAAGCCAGACTCTCACCACTTTCTTGGGCAAGATCCCAAAACTTAGCTTCCAGTTTCTTCACCTCATTCCGAGGACAAAACTCTTCGGTCATTATCCTCTTAACCTCATCCCATGGTAAGGCCATTGCTGCCTCCATGCCTCTAGTTCTTCTTTCCCCATTCCACCACGTGAGCGCCCATTTTTGAAAGACACTTGTGGCATGACGAACACGAAGGTTATCGGGGCAGTCACTATTGAAGAAGGTGCCCTCAATACTTTAGAACCATTGAAGAAGTCATGTGGCTCCCTCGGTACCATAGAACTTGAGAGGATTACACGAATTGAAGTGTTTGAAGGTGCATTGTGGTGGGTTGGCACCACCACCACCATTAGTTCCATGGGTACCATTAATAGCTCCATTAGCTTGGGTGAGTTGAGTTAGAAGTTGTGCAAGGATAACAGTAATATCGGTTTTGTTGTTGGTCATGGTAGCACGACAAGGAGGCATTCTACTGATTTGCACAAGACAAGAAAAGATGTAAGAACTTATGAAAGTTGATTGAATTTAAAGGGGATAAGATAATAAATAAAACAGTTAATCATAGTTTGGATTGTACTCAAATAGTGACATAATCACTTGAATACTATGACACATTAAGGTTAATTAAACTCATATAACTTTCAAGGAGACATGCTTTAGCCTATAGGTAAACACTCATCCCGGGAATTCCCAGGAAAGCATACGGGTCCCTCGTTTGATTGGGATTTATACGAAATGCTTTCCTAGACAGAAAACCCATAATACAGGTGTCACCCTTCCAGATTGCACGTGTCCTCTAATAATTAACAAAGTTTAAAACCTTAACGAGGAAATAAAGAAATTTTATATATTTAAATCCATGAAGTTTCCACATGCTAGGATGATGACAGAGAAGTAGGTAAGAATGTTATGAGGCTTAGGGTATGGGTAGGGATAATGTTTATTTAATTTATTATTTAAGTATAGTCTAATACGTCATGAATTTTAACAAATAAGGTATCAAAATGAAATAATAATTAATATAATAAGCATGTAACACATAACATGTAGCACATAACACATAATCATGAAGCATGGTATAAGTGGGTGTCCTAAAGTTATAATCTAGGTCAAGGGTGTCTAATAACCTAGTTCCCTATAACCAAGGCTCTGTTACCAATCTGTCACACCCCAACTGACGGCAGAATACGTCGGGGCAGGACATGTAAACTGTTCATGAGCACAAGGTTGACTAGATTTCAATATTTTAATTATCAAATTTCATTTCAAACAAATCCAACACAACCAATTTCAAACAAGTACGTAAATGAAATACATAATATTCTTTATTTAAATTTAACTAAGTCCAAAGCCTATGTGTAGCATGTCTTGATCAAACTCACACATTAGCACCTGAAACATGAATAAAATAAAGTCAACTAAAAAGTTGGTGAGTATACATAGGTTTATACATAGATAATGTATAGATGTAAATAATCAAATCCGTACATAACATGATAAAATAAGGCATTTATGGGGAGCAACTATTGTGTATCCAAAGTACAATCAAACCTTTGTAACTAGCATGCAAATTGTGTTGTCGGTAACAATCACCCCAATCTAGGTGGGTTTGTCAGACTCAATAGATCTATCATTGTTAACCGTCGGCTTGAATAGTTAATGATTGCACATAAATTGCACACAAATAGTTAACACACCTAGCACTCAAACATAAAGCTCAAATTTTGTATACATGAATGTAAAAAGGATTTGTGTTTGTGTAGTTTGTGTAAATGTAAGCAATTGTGTATAGAGTTCATGTTTCACCCCAAAAAGTGTAAAAGAGTAAAGGAGCTATGCAATACTCACATGATTCAAAGATGTAGCTAGCACGCGAGACTAGATAGCAAAATGATCCTTGAAAACTCACAACGTTAACCTAGTGTGTAAAGTATATGGATTTAAATTAATAATGTGTATAATACTCTTTGCCTGAGTCTAGGATTGAATTGGGCGTGTGTACGAAGGGTTGTGGTTTGTACTTAAAACGGGTGTTGTATAACATGAAAGATTGAACCCAACAGTTTTTAGAATAATTGAATTTGGGTTTAAATAAAATAATTTAAACAATATTTATTTATTTAGTTAGAGAAATAGTATGAAAATTTTGTTTACGTTATAAATTAAATAAATAATCTTTCTTTATTTATTCATTTATAAAGTTTATGTAAAAATATTGGTGTATAATTTAAATAAATAATTTCTACTTTATTTATTTATGTTTAAAGATTTGTAAAAATATAAAGTTGTGTAAATTATATTTATGTATAAAATCTAACATTTAACTTTTTATTGTGAATTATAATAAGTAAATTTATGTATACTTGTTTGTTTTAAATAAAGTTAATATCTTATAAATTTTATAAAATCAATTGTTTTTATTTTATCATTTAACTTCTTATTGAGGATTAGAATAAATAAATTTTATTTATTTATCATCTTTAAAATAAATACTAGTTTGCTTTAAATAAAGTTAATATTTTTTAAACTTTATAAAATCAATTGCTTTTATTTGGAAATTAATTTAAATACCTAAATTTTTGTTTTAAATATTTCATATACCATTTTTTAGCCATAAATTCATAATAAAATGAATTTATATTGGAAATTTGTAGATCTGATTTTATTCTGTTAAAAACATTGTATGGTTTATAAAAATAATTTTTATAAAATTTTTGGAGCTTTAAATGGGCGTTTAAAATAAACAGACCTGGGGGCTCGAACCCGGGTCTGTTCTGTATGAGCCAAGTGAGTAAAACACTGGGGCAATGTGTGGTTCTTTGATGAGGATCCGACTTCTGATACTTTTGTGGTGTTATTGAAGTGGGTTGGACTTGGGTTTTAGTAAAAACGCAAAAGGCTGCTGAGTATGGGTTTCGAACCCATGCCACTCGGTCCAATGGTGCAACGACCTAGCCAGTTGGACCGAGTGGTTCGCTGGTATAACAGGTAAACCCGAAATACTTAAACGATTATGAGATCGAACGAAATCCCCAATTCCGAACCCGTATGAACAAGTCACGAACTCCACTTACAATTAAATCCGATGGAACCTATTGATACGAATTGGTATGGGGCTTTCGATGTGCGGTCGAAAATGAATCGAATCATGTAAAACTTACTTGAAATGATTTGGGCACAATTGCAGTCGGCTACAGTTTCGGACTCGATGTTCTCGAATCTCGATCGACGTCCAGAAGCGTGTTGTGTATCAATTGAGTGCCCAGAAAGTTTGGAGTGGGACGCGCGAAGGTGAGAGATAGGTTTAATTGAATTGATTCTGACCTAATTGCTAAATTTGGTTACGAGTTTGCGTGTAACAGCTGTTGGCTGAGATTACGCGTAAATTCGATCTGTTGTGAACGCATTGAGACGGGAAATAGGCTCTACACCGTGCAAGGACAATCACCGAGTGATTTGCAGGTGATAATTGCAATAAATGTTTTGATTTGGAAAGGATTACACACGGTTTTGACTATAGGGAGTCAAATTATTCGAAATTCAAATGAACCGCATATGGGATTAGAATGGGCTACCAAATGGGTCATGGCATGATCGATCAGTGATTGCTCAAGTCCTGGGAAGTCCATGGATTCGTTTTGATGTAGATTAGGAGGCTTGGATTTGGTGGATTCAGCCATGTTTGACTTTTAAAAGTAAAACATGTGACTTTGGTTTGAACTAGATACAATATGCGGTCCTAGGGTTCCAACCTAGTTGTAGTTCACGGTTTGAAGGTTCAAAATGGTTGAAGGTTAAATCCCAAGATGTTTAATTGGTTAGGGTCCAAACAATTGTGTGTTTATATACTTGTATGTGCTTTAAAAAAAATATATATGAATATATAGGAATTTTAGAATGAATGAGAATTGGAATTTGTTAATTCGTATCGATAATTAGGGTTTAGTTGTTTGCACAAATAACTTTAAACCATTGCACTAGATTTGAATTTGAAATGTGTTACATTGAGTTGAAAATAAAGATAATAAAATCAGAAATGTTACATTTTTGAAATTTAATGGCACACCATTTCTCTTTTTATGAAAATAAATCTGAGTTTGGTGTCGCCCGCAATCCATAGTTCCATCTAATAATGAGTATAATTAATAAACTGAAAGCTTAAGTCTTAACCTACGTGTTTCCCATGGGGATGGTGACTCTTTGGATGCACCCATGGGTTGGGGTTTGAGTGATCAGTGTTTAGATAATTAAGATTGACTTATGTGTTCCCCATGGGGATAGTGACTCTATGGATACGCCTATGGGTTTATTCTTATGTGCTTAATTAATAGACTGCAGCCTATGTGCTAACTTCTGGGATAGTGACTTGGGAGACGCACCCCTAGGTGAGGTTGATTCATATATAATTAATAATACTCATTCCATTCATTCCATAATCCATTGATTTCTAAAAACATGTAAATCTTAGTTTAACGTGGTGGGCAAATCTATATGGTTTAACCCGTGCCTAAACATGACCGTGACACATGAGTAGGTAGAGATGTAGCTTCTAAGTGTGAGTCACATAAGTTGATTGATTGTTGTATATGTAGGTCCACATGACTCATCTAAGATCGATCTCTTGACAGGACATCTCGTTAACACGGAGTGCGGAATCCTACCGTATTAACGTTCGTATACTAATTGACAATAGAAACAGCATGTAAATAAACTTTCTCTTTTTATATCATCAAACACATAGAAGTTTACAGTTCAAATCTCTGCTCTCTGCTCTCACTTGTCGTTCGTTCGTACTGAACAGAATCCGTAAACTCTCTATTTATAGAGACATGTTCTGCAATAGGCGAACTTAACAAGTTCGCTTCAAAGATTTAAGTTCGCCTCTAATAGACTAGGCGAACTTATCAAGTTCGCCTCTAGCAGAACTTGTTCTAATACTTAGACAAAATCTAAACAATTACATAAAAACATAAAGACAATAAGACCTAAACTATTACAAAGTTTTTGTCATACATTCTATGTCCTAACAGACTCCCCCTTGACAATAGCTTGATCTTCTGTTTTCAGTCTTTATGACGAGCTCTTCCAGTTATCTGGTAATCTGCTTCTTGCGTGCACTCCATATCTTTGACATATCTCCAACACTCTTTTATACTGCAATCCTTGTTCTCTCCATTCATCAGTAAACATAATCTCATTCTTTCTTAACGTCCTCTGATCTTTCTTTGAGAAGTTAATAAGATCCATTGCATCATAGAAACTAACAATGACCTTATTATCTTTATCATCAATCCTAGCTTCACCGGTATTCACATCTACGTACCACCATTTCATATTCGCCAGAAAATCTTGTGGTGTTTTCTTCAATGGTATCTTCTATACAGCACGTACTGGCTTGAACATATACTTCAAAGTCACAATCTCAGTCTTTTGATCAACAATCTTCACGCTTTTTCCTTTCTGTGGCTTTAATCTTTCATACTTCCCTGATCCACCTTCTCTTTTAATCAGGTTAGCAATCACATCAGCTAATCCACACTTTGATCTATTAATCAGTGGTTTCGTAGCTAGACCATTCATTTCACACCTTGGCAAGGTATTGAAATACTTAATCCTCAGCTTTAGGTATTGAACACCATTAGATCTTTTCAGAGCAAACAACTTCGTGTCATCATCATAAAACCAACTGATGATTCTTCCAATACACCTCTCTTTATTCATATATCTTTCTTTCTAAGCAGGTTGTATAGGTGACTTTGATAGTACTTTCATACAACTGTTAACTACTTCACTCCACTGTTCTCTAGTCATTCCTGTATTTCTATACATCACAGGTTCTTCATTCAGCTTAGGAGACACAATATGAGTAGTATCAACATCAAAATCTATCTTGGATTGAGCAGTGTCATCAGGTGTAGTGATATCTTCAACAGAGTCCATAGAATCTGTTACTCCATCTTAAGAAAACTCAGACATCATCTTGGACGAAGTTATACGGAACATTCAGACCATCACTTCCTTCATATGTAACTTTATCTTTACTTTTTTCTATCTCAATTTCTACAATCTCTCCTTCTTCAACTTCATTATCCATCACATCCTCTGCAACATCATCAAATAATTCGTCAATATCTTCCAGACATTCTAATTTCTCAGCTTCTTCTTTTTCAGAATCTTGAAAGAATTCCAATAATAATATTTCTTCATTCACTCCAGAATCATTCTTGGTTCCTTCAATAGTATGTGATGTCGACTCCCCCTGAGCTCTTGATATTGGATTCACGTCAGCGTATTGACGATCACCCTCAATATTACCACTAGGGTCATTGTCATCATTATCCTTTCGTTGAATTGATTCGGCATGACAAGTATTATGTATCCTTAACTCCCCCTGAGTGTCAAGACGCTCAACAAGTTTGGACACCAATAACTGCATGTTAGCAATCTGTGTAGCTTGAGCTTGAATGAACAACTTTCTCTGAGTATCAGTAGACACAAGAGTATCTACTTGAGTCTACAAAGCAAGCACCTGTGATTCAAGGAAGGTAATCCTTTCAGAATCAAACGGCTTTGAAGGACCAGCGTCAGATGAGTGTGGAACATTTGGAGAAATCATCGGAGATGGATGTTTAGAAGTAGGAGGTGTAATCAGTAAGGAAGCAACAAATATAGCGTCCTCAACACCTTGAGATGAATGAGCAGCAACAATACAAGCAGACATAAGCTTCTGAGCTTTTGGAACTGGAATAACATAACTATCTGAGTCAGAACTCTCATTGATTAAAGTTCTCTTGCCAAGTACTGATCCAGAAGGAGGATTCCAAACAGACTTACGCCTCAATTTTCTTGCTTTAGATTTAATACGTTTCCCCGCATTTGCCAATGGTAACGTAGCCAACCTCTCATAATGATCTGAGCTAAAATCTCTAGACGAATCAGAATCAGTAGCTTCAGAACCTGGCTCTGATACCACTTGTAGGTCCACATGACTCATCTCAGATCGATCTCGTGACAGGACGTCTCGTTAACGCGGAGTGCGGAATCCACTGTATTAACGTTCGTACACTAATTGACAATAGAAACAGCAGGTAAATAAACTTTCTCTTTTTATATCATCAAACACATAGAAGTTTACAGTTCAAATCTCTGCTCTCTGCTCTCACTTGTCGTTCGTTCGGACTGAACAGATTCTGTAAACTCTCTATTTATAGAGACACGTTCTGCAATAGGCGAACTTAACAAGTTCTCTTCAAAGATGCTTATCTAATAAGTTCGCCTCTAGCAGAACTTGTTATAATATTTAGACAAAATCTAAACAATTACATAAAAATATAAAGAAAATAAGACCTAAACTATTACAAAGCTTTTGTCATACATTCTTTGTCCTAATAGTATAAATTGTAATTAGAACACATCACGAGGGCTTAATAGTTGGTGCTTGGGTTTAATCGGACAAAAATAGCAAATGTTCCATTTTAACGCGTGATTATATCTATGCTAATTAATTAATGAATTTTTAAAGCAATGTCCAGTTGTGATTCCATTGCAAAGATCTTTTTCGAGGACGAAAAAATGTTAAGTGTGAGGATGTTTGATGTGTTGCAAAACACACCATGTTTTCCTTGTATTTTGTAGCAATTTTTATATAGTTTTAGAGTCAATTTTGGTCATAAATAGTTTGTACTTAGTAATGTTATCTTATGTAGGTGTTCGTGAGTGAAAGGAACGTAAATGAGCTCAAACAAAGAAAACGAGTTAAATGGGTTCATATGGATCAAGTTTGGAAATTGATTGAGGTGCATTAATTAGTTGAGCTTAAATTGAAACGGGCTCAAATGAGTTGAGTGGGCTAGATTAAAACATAATAAAAGAAAAAAAAAAGGAAAATATAGAGGGATTTGGGGAACCGTGAGCAAGACGGCTAGAGAATTGATTTGGATGGCATTTGGACGCAAGATTGAAGGTGTGCTTAAGGGCACAATTATCGAGACGGATTACAAGAATAAGGATTGGTGGCGGGTGGTTGGTGTGAATCGAACGAAAGAATAGAAGCAACAAAAGTCAAAGCAAATAAGCATCTAAAATATTTGTTGTCGACTGAAGTCGACTGAAAAGGAATTCGAAGAACATAAGCACGTCAACATTTATAATGCAAGCAGCCTACTGAATTAATTAAGTAATCAGGTAAAAAATTATTAAAGCATGCACGCATGTCAATTAATTTAAGATCGTAGGCTGCTTAATTATTTTATATTTACAATGAACGTTTATATTGAATTTGTGGGTTCTGTTTTTTTTCATGATTGGCTAAACTTGTTTATAGCTACCTAGGTTTGATGAATATTTATTGATTGATTGGATTTCGTTCGGTTTTATGGATTGTTATTGATGGATAAATACTATTGTAATGAATCTTTTGATTGTTGATTGATGTTTATGCATGCTTAGATCAGATTTATAATTAGTTTCAAATTCCATATGTTACCTATGAATGTCTTTCAGTTAGGGTTTCGTATGAGATCATTGACTCCGATTTACGATTAGTTTATGGTTTGTTGAATTCGCAATCCATAGGAATAGAAATCGTTTACCTATTTGATCTTAGTGTTCTGTCTATCTAGATAGCTGAAAGGTGATAGATAGTCGGGTTGTCTATGGTATTAGGGTTTCAGGTGTAAGTACTCTGAAAGGAGGTTTCCCCTACGATTCTTTGTATCTTTTCTATCCCGTGTCAATTTGATTGTTATTAGACTACCCCTTTCATTTCTTGAATGTATTGAGACAGAGAGACTGAAAGGTAATCTGTCTATCAGGTACTTTAGTGTTGTTGGAGAGACTAAATGGTGATCCAGCCAACCAGTGAGCGTCACACTCCCCTTAGGTTTTTCTTCTAGGTCACACCTTTAGAATGATCAGGGATCCTGTAGGTAGTCTGATGGTGTAGTATTCATAGATCCTAGTTCCATCATTAATTTACTTAGCCGAGAGAAATCCATGTTTCACAAGTAGGATTCTTAACCAGGGTAGTGTCTTCCCCATCCGTGAGTTCGTCTAAGTCCGTTGCTTTACATTTGGTGTCGTTAGTTAGCTATCCACTAGTTAGTCATAGTTAAACACATAAACTCCCCATAATAATTTAGTTTAGATAGTTGAGTCAGAGTCTAGATAGAGTTGTCACTAGTGTCTCATGGGTTCGATATCCGGACTTCATTAGACTTTACTACATTGATCGGTACACTTGCCGGTTGTGTAGTATAGTATTAGGTTGAGTCTAGATTTATAAATTTAAAGCTAGAGTGTCTAGGTTAAGTTATATAGTTAGTTTTTATAGACCGTCGAACACATATCAGTGTTTTTCAACATTGAGTTTTTCTAGTCATTGTGTTTTTTAACATGGAGTTTTTTGGGTCATGGTGTTTTACATTTAAGTGCCAATTTGAATATGGCGTTTTAGTTTTTTTTGGTCATCTCGTTTTCACAATAACAAATTTCAACATGGTCTTTTTTGGCTTTTTTAGTAATGTTGTTTTGACGTGTTTATGTTTATGACGTTTTGCTTCTGTCATGGTGTTTTACACTTTATCTTAAATTTTTTACACCATAAACATAAAACTCCACAAAACACCATAAAAGTTCTCAATTTCAAACAACAACCGGTTGGAATTTTTTTTTTTTTAAATATACCAATACCAAACTCGTTGGAAAGATAAAAAATGCTCAATTTTAAGGTGAAATTTAAAAAAAAATTATGGCGTATAAAAAAGTTATGGACGTTTAAAAAATGAGAAGAAATGACATGTGACTTGCATGTGCATTGCTGATTTAAGGGATGTTGTGTTTTGACTAAATTGATCTTTCCCTCTTTTTTACTTCTTGGATACGTGTCATGTTCAGAATTCTACCTACACTTTCTATGGTTTTGTTCCTTTGTAGCCTAACCCTCCTATATATATATGTGTATATATATGTATATATATATATATATATGTATGACAATTTTATGCAACATAGTTTTAATTTCATAGATTTTATAAAACAAATTATTTAAACGCAAAAGGTTTAAAGAAAACAAGTGTAGTTTGAACCCCCTCGGGCCATTGAAACCATTGAGTACATTGAACCCTCAAATTTGAACCCCTTTACATTTTTTTTACAAATTTACGCCGGTTTGACCTTTTGAAAGTCAAACCGAACCAAATTCCATAAATCCGTACAAGAATCGAGTGAATTAGAGTGCTAACAATGTAATCAAGCTCTTGGAAACGATCATACGAATGTTAGGATCGTCCCTAACAGACCAATTACACATGCAATCAACGGATTTGAACCAAATCGTCTCGTAACTGTCCTCAAACAATCAAGACATCAATTCGATCATTAAAAGTGAGTTTGGCCTATAAAAACTGATCCCACACCTTCATAACACTCATTACAAACTTCTTTCACGCTCGATAGCTTCGCATTTCCTCTCTAGAACTCCGGCGAGCTCGAAGATCGCCGACTTCAGCCTCGTGGTCGTTCTCCCTCAATCTGCAACCAATTCAAGTATTGTTGATACCCATAGTTTCATTTTGATGTAAGGAGTAAAAGCACCGCGAATCCAAGAACGATCGAGTACTCAATCGATTGAATTGGATGGCTAGGGTTCGGGTGCAATTTGGGGGAAGGAGACGGGTACGGGTTGGATGTTAAAACAATTAAGCGTCTGGAAATAACCAAGGCTCAAGCCCAGGTCCACCGGTTAAGGCGTTCGTCTCATAAGGGGGAGGTCGCATGTTTGAAACCATGCCCGCACCTCATTTTTTTCCTTTTTGCGCGCGTGGAACCCGGCTCCTCTGTGGCCCTCTGTTAAACCCATTCAACCTCCCTTTTTAACCACTACCAAACTCTGGTCTAGTGGTTGTGTGCTTTGCCCCTCTCCGAGCAGACCCGGGTTCGAGTCCCTTGGTTTGTAATCTTTTTTTATTTGTTTTTAAATCGAATTTTAACCCCATTTTCGTATAAAAATTATTTTATAAAACTCCCAAGACTCGGGAATACTTTTATGAACCAAATTATTAACCTAACCATTTTAAATAATTATTTAATTGTTTTAGAGAATTAAAAGCTAATAATCTCTAAAGAATTTACACATTTATTTAGTATGATTTAAGCCCTCTTTATTATTCATTTAATTTATTTAACTAATTAATTAATTGAAACATTTAACTTATTAATATATATATCTATATATTCATGCAAAAATTATTTAAATACTTATTCTTTATTTTGTAAACAAAAAATCATTATTCACACACATACACCCCTTATAGAGGAAGAGGTAACTCAAACTCAAGGGTCATATCCCAAATGGGTAATCGAAAATTAGTAGTAAAAAATATTTCTTCTTCTACTGGATCAACTACAGATAATATCTTATATCATTATCTTTTTCAATTTTAAAGGATTGTGTAGGAGGAAAAATCATAGAGATTATGTCTCTATTGACATTAAATTTTCTTTCAATAATAAAGATAATACGCACAGTAGGAAAAATCATAGAGATTATGTCTCTATTGACATTAAATTTTCTTTCAATAACAAAGATAATACGCACAGTATAACTCTCTATGAACCATGGAATAAAAGGTATAACCTAATTTTTTATAATTAAATCTTCATAAAATTTATCTTTGAAAAAAATTATATCAGTTTCTTTAAAATTTTTAAAAAACCAATTTCTAATTACAATTCTCATTTGGGTAATTGGAATTTTTTACTAATCTCTTTTCTCACCGGAGTTCCTGGAGTAAAATCTATTTTTTCTTTAAAATCCATTAAATAAAATCGATTTCTGATTTAGTTGATTCCAGATCTACATGAACTCCTATAACTATATTATTAGAATTTATTTTTAATCTGTTGTAGGAAAATCTTCCCTTATCCTAGAGGTAGAAGCTCTAGAAGGACTTTTAACAGTATATCCTAAAAGAGATATGTGGTAATGAGAAGATAAAGATCTAGTAGACATAGATCTAGGCAAAGGAGTTTTTGTAATTTGCTCAAAAAGGATTTGAACAATTCCTTCTTTAGTTTGTATAACTTCTAAACGATTATTATCTACATATTGTTGAGATGTTGTGGCTTTATCAAGAACCCAATTTTCTAGAAAGTTGATTTCTTCCCATTTAATTTTTTATCTGGTAGATATATTTGATTTACCAAAATTAGTTTCTATAACTATAGTTTCATTTAATGGTTTATCAACCATTTTACACTAGGGATTCAGAGTGTGTAAAGGTTTATAATAAATTTTATAACAGATACAGATAACTTCTGATCCTGGAGCATAGTTATAACCATGAGTCTTAACATTTAAGGTTAAAGCATCAGAAATATTAACATCCGATAATAAACTGGCCCATGAGCCAGGCTAGTTTGAACAATCTCTATAAGAGATTGTTTCCAGTCTAGATTTCTAGCATCTCTAAGAGATGCTACAAAACTTTCTGGAAGACCTTCTAAAGTTAAAGGTTTAAATGCAATTTGCACCAGTCCTATATGTAAGAATTTGTAATCTTTTTTATATTTATATAAATCTTTGTTCAACAACAGTTTAATAACCAAGTCTTCTTTGTTTAAAGAAAATGTTACTTCAGTTGTTTTAACAACTTGTTTTAACCCTAATTTTTCAAAGGTTCCTAATTTATAAATTAGTTTGTATTCCATTTTTGGAATTGTCCATTTGTTTAAAAGATCTAAGTTATGAGGAATATAATATTCCTCCTTAATACTGTTGTTGACAATATCGTTGCTTCTTAAGATATTCATCTTAAATGAGAAGTGTTGATCTGCACATTCTGATTTGAACAAAATTTATTAAATATAACAAACAAGTAAACTTCAGTTTTCTTCCTTAAGGTTTGAACCAAATTTCAGGTTTCGTCCCCCTGTAACACATATCATCCCTGACGTTTTATGTTTTAACAGTTTCCGTCCCTGATCCTTAACTCCGTTAAAATTTCTGTTAGTTTTTTTTATGAAATTACTAATATTCCCCCTTCTTCTTCTTTCAAACATCAGGCCCTCTTCTTCAAACATTAGTTATTTGGGTTAAAGGGTATAAACTTGATCTTGCATCCCCAAACCAAAATTGGAGTAACTCGTCTTCATCTCGTTGCCCGGTTCACGACCACCTCGCGGCCGGATAAAATAAACGGCTAGAGAAAGATGCCCTCGTCTTCATCCGTACCCTGATTGCTTTCCAGTTTATGTTCTTTGATCTTCATCACCCACAGTTGAAGTTTACTATGCGTATTTGAAGGAAGTAGAAAAAGCTAGGGTTTGTGGAGCTTTTCGCCTAATTCAGGTATCTGTTTCTGAAATTTTGTGCTTTTCAATCTAGTTACGTTGTAGAATCGATTAACCCCATCGTTTCCATGTTGTAATTTTGTAAAACTGTCGACTTCGATCTTTCATCTTTCTTCAAGTTACAGTATTTTCTTCGTTGATCGAAGCGATAATTTCGTCTTTATTGATTTTATATGTTTGCGATGCGAAATATGCAGTCCTCATTGTTTCCTTGTATGCCATGAAAAACAGATACAATTTTAATGAATGATATGAGTTTTGGTCAATTGCTTAGAGGTTTACAGGGATATGGTGTCAATGAGTTTGTAAGAAGGCCACACTTACGACAAACATAGTTGTAGTTTAGCAAGGATAAAAAACGAAGAACTTATCCTTGAAAGTCAACTTTACTAGTTTAGTTTTTGTGTTGGAACGTGAGGGGAAACTTAACGAATTTCTTACCTAGAAAATCAAGGTGTTCCTAAATTCCTAATGAACACATCCATGTAATTGAAATTTGTATAAAACTTATTTTTAGTTTGCAAGAATAAGCTATACAAACTAAAAAGGACTATGATATGTATTTTAAGTAAAGCTAATCAAAGACCAGATCCCAACGTTTTGCATCATAAACACATGGAATTGGTGGGTTAATGATGAAGAAGAAGATGGAGCTAAGGGTATCTTAGTAATTTCATATAAAATTAACAGAAAATTTAACAGAGTTAAGGAACAGGGACGGAAACTGTTAAAACATAAAACGTCAGGGATGATATGTGTTACAGGGGGACGAAACCTGAAGTTTGGTTCAAACCTCAGGGACGAAAATTGAAGTTTACTCTATAACAAACCTTTATTTAATATAACAATCCCTTATTTAAAGAGCACATGACTCTGATACCAATTTTCAGGATTTTTTTTTCAGGATTCGTAGGCCAAAAGGATAATTTTACCTATATAATTCAAGATAAATAAATGATGATAGGTAAAGGTCAGACCTATAAAAAGCCTTGTGCATCAATCCAACAATAAGTGGCTATAAGGTCCCCAAGAGTTTAACCATCATTTAGATTTCTAAAATTATCTATAACCTTGCCCATAATCAAATCCTTTTTTTTAATATTTTGTTCAAATCATTATGGCATTTCAACACTTAAGAAATTTAGCCTCTGATAGAGGCAATCATCTAATAAAAATAAGAATATTAAAGAATTGTATCAGATTTCCTTTTTCGAATGATGAACTTCAAGCTTCCCAATGAACTTCAAATATTATTATTTCAGAGGTATATTACAAGAGTAGTAGTAGAGGTGTTTTTCCGAGTTCTATCTTTTACAAGAGAAGTTAGTACCCTTAATATAGGCGGGGAAAAGCATATAAGATTCCCAATATGGGACCTAGACAGACAATTTTGTAGAAAAGAAAACAGTAAATATCAATTATTTTGCTAACTTTTTGAAAAGTAAATAGTGACTTGCAATTATATTGCCAGAGTGCATAATGATGTCTGCCTTCAATTATTAAAGGCTTGTTGTTGTCTTTTTCTTGGGCCTATCTCGTTATTTTGTCTTTTAGCTTTCCAGACGATTCTTCTAGGCTGAATTCTTGCTTGTATTCTGCAAGAAATGTGTTGATATATTATTCATCTAAAGGATCAGTAATATCTTCCTGTCCTTCGTGCAAATTTTTTTCTGTATCTTCGTCTTCTTCAGTTTGAGACGATGTATACATTGTTAAAGGAGATCCTTCTTTTCTAAAATTCTTCATAATGTCTTTTTTCATTTATGCTAAGTAGAAATCCATGATTTCTTTATTGCTGATTTGATCAGTGCCTTTAATTGTTTGGATTTTTTCTGACAATGTGTCTGAAAGGGCTTGGAGCTTCTTTGTGAGGATGCCTATTTGTCTGATCAATATAATATTGAATTGTTTTTTTTTTATTTTTCTATACTATCATGACTTTCTATGATACCATCATTGTTTACTAGAGTCATCTTTTTCCAGAAATTTGTAAAAAAGACTCTTTTAATGTAAAGAATATTCTGGCTGGTATAACCAACTTCTGGAGACCATTTCCAGATCCATGGGATACTGAACTAGACATAGAAATGAGATACATGCATATCTTTAAGAAATTATCACTTTGCTAAGCCTCTATTAAGGCTGGAGAAACATCTACCCATTGGGTATATAAATTTTTATATAAATCAGGAAAAATATTTACTGATGGGCCAAAAGATTACCACCAATTATAGAACCAGACTCAAATCTCCTGTCTGTAAGTATGAGAACAAATTTTTATAAACCCAGAATGTTTTTGTTTTGGATTCTCATATAAGAATGCTATATAAAAGGCATTCATATAATCCTAGTAATTATATTTAATTGGAACTTTTGTTTGGGGATGTACGATCTTCCGTTCTTTTAATGGAGAAGTCTCCCATGCTTCTACAGATATAATCTGTCTTATCACTATCTTGCTGAAGCTGTGAATATTAGGCTGGCCACCATGATAGTGTTCGATTTCACAAGTTTATTCTTTTAGAATATGTTCATAGTATTGTCTGGGCTTATAAGGCTCTACAGGGTAGAATCCTGTATCCATGTATCTGTTTATTAACAACCATGAATTATTCTTCCATTTGATGTCTTTATTTTCTAAAAGAAGAATAATCTCTTTATGTGGTTTAACATCCCCAAATTAGTGAATAAATAAATAATAACGCGAGCGGGATTGAATCGTCGAAAACTAACTATGAGATGAATGAAAGGAAAATGGATGAGTTTGGGCTCGGCTCCAACGGGCCGAGGGAAGCCCATGTATATAAGGATCATGGCAGCCCTCACTCTCCTTTAACTCCACCATTTGTGCAAACTTAGAGACAGAAAGGAGAGCTCGGGTCTAGAGAGAGAAAGCTCGGGAATCAAGCTCAAAGTCTCGGGGATCATTATTCCAGATCTCAGAAACGATTAGCAACAAAGAGGAAACGAAAACAGGTAACATTCATGCTTAAATATGAGTTTTTAGTTAAGAAATGGGTTTTAGGGTTCTAATGGGTTTTGAATCAAAAGATGGTATTTTTACGTATGGAATTGGATAAAAAGTATGTATCTAGCTTCATGGAAGCTAGATACAAGTTCTGAACGTAAAAAGATCGAAGCTTGAATAAAAAACGATGAAGATGATGAAAATCAGATGCATCGCCCGAAAAGTTGGATGAATGGGCCGAAAAAGGGGTTTTCGATCGAAAAGTATTTCTTACACCAAAGAATTCGATCACTATATTTCGGTCAAAAAATATTTCTAACACCCCCAAAGAATTCAATCACTACATTTCGGTCGAAAAGTATTTCTAACACCCCAAAGAATCCGATCACAACATTTCGATCGAAAAGTGTTTCTATCATCCAAGATTTCGATCAGAACATTTCGATCGAAAAGTGTTAAGGTCAAGGAGTTTTCGATCAAAAGGCTGGGGAATAAAGAATCCTTCCATGTAACTAGTTTTTGGTCGAAAAAGATTTCGATCAAATTAGTTTTCGATCCAAATATGGTTTTCGGGAATAGAGCTTTCGGACCGAATTTGATACTAACGTGTCTAGTTCACCTAACTCTAAGAATAGAAATGTTAAGTGTTGGTTAGATTCATTAGCTTACCTCGTATGACTTGATTATACAGATTGTGTGAGACCTTAACTGATGCTCCAAAATCAGCTAGGTGTATTCGGATATCACCCGTCAAGTGAGTTCTATGAGCCCCCTTCTATGTTATGTGTAAATCTTTTTAAATGTTTTAGGGCTGAAGTGTATACACTAAATGAATGTTATGAATGCCAATGTGATCATACACAATGTACAAATGTATATATATATATATATATATATATATATGAAATGGAAGGTTTACAAAGAATGAAACGTATGTTTACAAAGAACGAATGAATGAATGACATATCGTAAAAGGATGAATTCTTGCCTTATATTTTAATATATCACATATTATGAATGTATGTATACGTTATGGACGGAAACAAAGCTAACAGCTACTACGGTAGACGGACGACCACTTAACTATTATGCATCCAGAAAAGAAAGTCTAAAAAGGTAGACTAAATAATGGCCACTACGGTGGAGTAAGTCCCTAAATCGATTCACGATTGTATAATTAGTTCAAGTGGGAAACTGATGCCTTAGGGCAGACGGGCGAATTACGGGCTACGACGATAGGACGGTATGACCGACGGCCAAAGGTTGCCGGACGGTTTAAGTAATGATGGACGGTTTCTAGGACCGGACGGGATGTAATGGAGCTACGATGGTAGTTCAAAGAACGTTTTTCTTTGTGACTTACGTAAGATGGGTTCATCACCCTTATGTGTATGAACAATGAATGTTTAAATGAAAGAAAAGTTGAATACATATTTATGTACTCGCAAATGAATGTTAAATGAAGGCATATGATGTGTACGTGTGTATTTATATATTTATATGTACATATATATACTTATAAAGAATTAATGTTTATACCTAATTGCTCTAAACTAGAACTTATCAGCGTTAGCAAACTTTTAGTATGCAGTTCAGGTAGCAAGAAGAAAGGACGTGCGAAGGCGTGAAGGCTACCCGACATGAGACTGACATCCCGCTTTATTTTATGATTAAGACAATATTTGTGTTTTAAAGGTTAAGACTTCCGCTGTTATGTACTCAAAATGTTGAATGCTTCCGCTGTGTTTGAATGTTTTAAATTTGAAGTTCAGTATTGACGACTTTGTCTATGAGTAAATCCAACATGTGAGAATACCCGTAAATAGGGCCTTACAAGTTGGTATCAGAGCAATAGTTTGAGAGATTCAGACATCCCTAAATGTCTGGACTCAAGTTGATAATGGGACCAACGTACGAATGTTAGTATGGGTAGCCAACGCCAAGGCCAGCCCGGTAAGTAAGTACTAAAGTTAATGCCCGTAGATAGGAATAAATACCTTAACTTAGAATAAATAGATGTCAATGTCACAACTGATTTGAAGAGTTTTCACCTGAAAAGCAATGTAAATTAGTAATCACAAACCGGTCACTGTAATTAAAAATTTAACTTGCTCGTACTGTTCTAAACTATGATCTGAAGGAATGACATTGATCTATTCCCTTTACAACTATCAGGAAACTAGAAACTATGGTTGGTAGAGGAAGAACTGGACGCCGAGGCGGTCGTACTGGCCGAGTCGGTAGGCCTCCATTGAATCAAAGACGTGAGGTAGAAGAGACCTTGCACGAGGAACACACTGAGAGTATGCAAGAAACTAATGTGACCCCACCTGGGGAGGGCAATCAACGGTCTCTACATCGGGAACCTGAAGTTAGGGATGCTATTGCCCGTGAGTTTGTATTCACGCTGAAGAACGTATTGCCTGATCTACTATCTGAGGCACTTAAGAAGAGCAAGGAGGAGGAAGAGAATAATCATGAGGAAAGAGTTTATGACAGTGATGGTGATGAAGTAAGAGTGAGACTGAATACCCGTGGCTGTACCTACAAGGGTTTTAAGGACAGTGACTCGCCCAAGTTTGATGGTAACAAGGATTCGGTGGCCACATTTGAATGGATTGAGAGGATGAACGTCGTGATCAACATAAGTGAGTGTCGACCTAACCAGGTTGTTAAGTATGTGGCTCACTCTTTCACCAACGAGGCACTGAGTTGGTGGAGGAACATTCAAAGGACGAAGTCGCCAAACGCTCTCAACAAGATAACTTGGGAAGACATGAAAAAGCTCATAATCCAAAAGTTCTGCCCCTAGAACGAGATTGATCATGTGGAGAACGAGTTCCTAAACTTCAAGGTTGGCAACAAGACCCATCGTTAGTACACTTCAAGATTTAATGAGCTGGCTCAACTCGTACCTCATCTGGTAGAAACTGAAGAGCGATTGATCAAATACTATGTCAAGGGCCTGCTTCAAAGGGTCCGTGTTCATGTGAAAGCAAATCTTCCCTCGACCTTCGAGTCGGTGGTAAACCTGTCTGGAATTGTTTATGACGACTATGCTAATGAGGACTCAGTTCTAGAAGCACCAAGCGCAAATGGGAGAACATATCAAAAGGCAACAGAAAAGGGACTGTTGCATCTCAGACTAAAAATCCAAGGGAAGATGAGTACGAAGCATGCTCAAAATAATGGAAACTACACTGCGGTGAATGTCGGGCTGGCTCAAACATGTGTTTTAAATGTGGAAAGCCGGGGCACATTTCTAAGGATTGCAGAAACATTCTCAAGTGCCAGAACTGCGGTTGGTTTGGGCACGAGGCTAAGGATTGCAGAAAACCCGGACAATCTGGTTTAGGGAAATAGAAGGAAGCTAAAAAGGAACAGTCGAAAGCTAGGACTCGGGCTTATGCCTTAACTGAGGAAGAAGCTAGAGGAAACCCTGATGTCGTGTCAGGTACGTTCCTAGTTAATGATGATCATGCTGCAATTCTATTTGATTCTGGTGCTAGTAAAAGCTTTATATCAAATGCCTTTAGTCATAAACTAGATTGCACTATTGACACCATAGTAAGGGCTTTTAGCATACAAACCGCTGTTGGTAAAAATTCGGCGGTATTTCAAGTGACCGACGATTGCGTAATAGAAATAGAGGGCCATAAGTTTCCTTCTAGATTATTCCTTCTGACCTTAGGAGGATTTCATATAGTATTAGGCATGTATTGGTTAGCTGCCAACGAAGCTCAAATCATGTGTAAACGAAAGATGATACAGCCCAAAGCTACTGGCGGCAGTCCAATTACGATTTACGGGGATTGGAATGGTACAATGCCAAACGTAATCTCGATGGTCAAGGCCGAAATTTAAATGAGGCGCGGTTGCGAAGCTTATCTGGCATATGTTATTGAAGATAGAATGAAAACGAAAGAGCGTAAAGATGTACCCGTGGTGTGCAAATTTACAGAAGTGTTCCCAGAGGACCTACCTGGCTTGCCACCCGATCGGGAAATAGAATTTCAGATTGACTTACTGCTAGGAGCTGAGCCCGTTGCAAAAGCCCTCTACCGATTGGCTCCATCAGAAATGAAATTATTGATGTCTCAACTAGATGAATTAACAGAAAAAAGGATTTATCAGGCCGAGCATCTCACCATGGGGCGCTCCGATATTATTTTTAAAGAAGAAGGACGGTAGCATGCGAATGTGCATCGACTACCATGAATTGAACAAGAGGACAGTAAATAACGAATACCCACTACCTCGAATAGACGACCTTTTTGATCAACTACAAGGAGCGAGTTGGTTCTCAAAGATCGATCTTAGATCGGGTTACCATCAGTTGAAAGTAAGGGAGGAATATGTACCAAAAACCGCGTTTCGCACATGGTATGGACATTATGAGTTCCTCGTGGTGTCCTTCGGTCTAACCAACGCACCAGCAACATTCATGGACTTAATGAATAGAGTATGTCCACCAATGTTGGATCGGTCAGTGATAGTCTTCATAGACTACATCCTCATCTACTCAAAGAACGAGGGTGATCACCACTGCCACCTAAGGGAGGTTTTGGAGGTCCTAAAGCAGGAGAAACTGTATGCCATATTCTCCAAATGCGCATTCTGACTTAGGCAAGTCCAATTCCTAGGTCATGTGTTAAACCCAAACGGCATTATGGTAGATCATGCAAAGATCGAGATAGTAAAGGAATGGAATGTTCAAAAAACGCCAATAGAAATACGATGTTTTCTAGGATTGGCAGGCTACTATCGGAGGTTCATTCAGGATTTCTGAAGAATAGCCTCGCCACTAACAAAACTGACATGGAAGGAAGTAAAATATGAATGGGGTCCATCCCAAAACAACACGTTTGAGGAACTTAAGACACAATTAATTCAGTCCCCAGTCTTACCTTAGCTAAGGGAAATGAAGACTTGGTGGTCTACTCTGACGCTTTGGGTCAGCGATTGGGTTGCGTAGTTATGTAACGAGGAAAAGTAATTGCTTATGCATCACGCCAGTTAAAGATTCACAAAGTAAACTACCCGAATCATGATTTAGAGTTGGCGACAGTAGTTTTCGCATTAAAGATTTGGAGACACTATCTGTATGGAGTTAAATGCATAATTTACTCCGATTACAAAATCCTGAAGTACTTCTTCGAACACAAGAATTAAACATGAGACAAAGAAGATGGTTAGAGCTACTAAAGGACTATGATTGCGACGTATTGTACCACCCAGGCAAGGCAAACGTCGTGGCTGACGCCTTAAGTAGAAAGGAAGAGGTCGTGGCTGACGCCTTAAGTAGAAAGGAAGAGTTGACACCTATTCGAATCAAAGCATGCCAACTAATTATAACACCAAACTTGATGAATGACGCAGCAAAGGCACAAGATGAAGCACTTTTGGAAAGAAATGTGAAACGAGAAAGAATAGTAGGACAACAACGGAATCTAGATACTAATGCATACGGAGTACGAACTCAGTTTGGCCAGATGTGGATACCCAAGATTGGTGAACTTAGAGCCAAAATACTCGACGAGGCCCATAAGTCTCGCTATTCTATCCACCCTGCAATGAACAAAAAGTATAAAGACTTGAAGAAGGTGGCCTGGCATGAAGAATGATGTGATTCAATACGTGAGCAAGTGCCTCACATGTTCACTAGTTAAGGCTGAGCACCAGAAACCCTGCGGTAAAATGCAACCTTTACCAATATCAGAATGGAAGTGGGAGGAGATAATGATGGACTTCATTACCAAGCTACCGCGAATAGCTAAAGGCAATGCTACCATCTGGGTGATTGTCAACCGCTTGACGAAAATCATTCACTTCTTACCAATACATGAGGCTTCTTCGTCTGAAAAGCTAGCAGAAATATTTATCAAGGATATTGTGACCAAACATGGTATGCCACTGTCGATCATGTCCGACAGGGATACTAGATTCACATCAACATTTTGGAAGAAATTCAATGAAGCAATGGGCACTAGATTGAACATCACTACCGCTTACCACCCTCAAACCGATGGTCAATCTGAAAGGACCATTCAGACATTGGAGGACATGCTCCGGGCCTGTGTCATTGACTTCCGTGGGAGCTAGGACAAACACCTACCGTTGGTAGAATTTTCATATAACAACAGCTATCACTCAACTATTGGCATGCCACCATTTGAGATGTTATATAGAAGGAGGTACAGGACCCTGGTCTGTTGGGGGGAAATTGGACAAAAAGATTTTCAAGCCTCGAAGTGGTCAAAGCTACTTCAGAGAAATTCGATCAGATAAAAGCTCGAATGAAAGCTGCAAAAGATAGACATATATCGTATGCGGATAAGAGAAGAAGAGATCTCGAATTCCAAGTAGGGGACATTGTACTGTTAAAAGTATCACCATGGAAAGGGATCATCCGATTCAGAAAATGTGGCAAGCTAAGTCCAAGATTTGTTGGACCCTTCAAAATTTTAGCAAGAGTTGGTCACGTTGCTTATAGACTTGACCTACCCAATGTGCTTAGTGGAATTCACCCTACATTCCACGTGTCGCACTTACGCTAGTGCCTTGCTGATGATACACCTCACATACCCTATGATGAGATTCAGGTAGATAACAGTCTAAATTATGTAGAGGAACCAATAGCCATTCTTGACCGAGCTGAGAAACGACTACGCAATAAGTCGATTCATTTAGTCAAAGTGCTATGGAAGCACAGAAAAGGTCAGAAGCTACATGGGAGAAAGAAGACGAAATGAGGGGACTATACCAATAGCTGTTTACCGTATAATTGGTTTCGAGGACGAAACCTCTTTAAGGAAGGTAGACTTGTAACATACCAAAAATAGTTAATAAATAAATAATAACGCGAGCGGGATTGAATCATCGAAAACTAAAGATGAGATGAATGATAGGAAAATGGATGGGCTTGGGCTCAGCTCCAACAGGCCGAGGGAAGCCCATGTATATAAGGATCATGGCAGCCCTCACTCTCCTTCAACTCCACCATTTGTGCAAACTTAGAGAGAGAAAGGAGAGCTCGGGTATAGAGAGATAAAGCTCGGGAATCAAGCTCAAAGTCTCGGGGATCATTACTCCACATCTTAGAAACGATTAGCAACAAAGAGGAAACGAAAACATGTAACATTCATGCTCGAATATGAGTTTTTAGTTAAGAAATGAGGTTTAGGGTTCTAATGGGTTTTGAATCAAAAGATGATATTTTTACGTATGGAATCGCATAAAATGTATGTATCTAGCTTCATGGAAGCCAGATACAAGTTCTGAACGTAAAAAGATCGAAGATTGAATAAAAAATGATGAAGATGATGAAAATCAGATGCATCGCCCGAAAAGTTGGATGAATGGGCCGAAAAAGGGGTTTTCAATCGAAAAGTATTTCTGACACCAAATAATTCGATCACTACATTTCGGTCGAAAAGTGTTTCTAGCATCCAAGATTTCGATCAGAACATTTCGACCGAAAACTGTTAAGGTCAAGGAGTTTTCGATCAAAAGGCTTGGGAATAAAGAATCCTTCCAAGTAACTAGTTTTTGGTCGAAAAAGTTTTCGATCAAATTAAATTTCAATCGAAATATGGTTTTCGAGCATAGAGATTTTGGACAGAATTTGATACTAACGTGTCTAGTTCACCTAACTCTAAGAATAGAGATGTTAAGTGTCGGTTAGATTCATTAGCTTACCTCGTATGACTTGATTATACAGATTGTGTGAAACCTTAACTGACGCTCCAGAATCAGCTCGGTGTATTCGGAAATCACCCGTCAGGTGACTTCTATGTGCCTCCTTCTATGTTATATGTAAATCGTTTTAAATGTTTTGGTGCTGAAGTGTATACACTAAATGAATGAATGTTATGAATGGCAATGTGATCATACGCAATGTACAAATGTATATATATATATATATATATATATATATATGAAATGGAAGGTTTATAAAGAATGAAACGTATGTTTACAAAGAACGAATGAATGAATGATATAACGTAAAAGAATGAATTCTTGCCTTATATTTTAATATATCACATATTATGAATGTATGTATACGTTATGGAAGGAAACGAAGCCAACGGCTACTACAGTAGACGGACGACCACTTAACTATTATGCAGCCATATCTTCTAGGTGTAATTCTTTGTCAGGAAGCCCTCTGATAAGATTATCCATCACCAATTTGTTGATGGTTTTGATGTTAACATGGCTTAATCTCCTGTGCTAGAGAGCTGATTCATCAACTGAAGCTTTTGACATAAAACAGGATACACTGCCAAATGGAGTGACCTCATTCATGTCAAGCATATAAATATTTTCTTTTCTCTAAGCAGTTAATAAAATCCTTTCTGGAGGAGGCATGGATAAGCCAAGAGACAGTACAAAGCATTCTTTATTTGTGAAGAGTATCCAATGCTTCTGATCACAGACCTGGGAAACACTCATCAGATTGAAGTCCAATTCTTTGACATGGTTTACCTTTTCAATACTCATTCTTTCATTGGACACAGTTCCTTGTCCAGTTATAGATCCTCCTTTTGAGTCACTTCCAAAGGCAACATATCTTCCATTGAAATGTCTGAAGTTGGAGAGGATGGATCTGTTGCCTGTCATGTGCCTGGAACAACCACTGTCTTCCACCCAGGTGTTATTCTTGTGACCTGGCTGTCCCTGCACTCGAGAGAGATCTAGTTAGTGGGAGCAATCCAAGAGCTTGCATCCTTGTAAAAAAGGGTTCTCAGATTATAAGTATCAGCATGTGTGCGTTCAACAGAACCAATGATGAATCTTGGAGGAACTTTGGATTTCCAATGCTGAATTGGTGGTTTTCCAACTCTCTTTGCTTTATCAGCAGCAGATGTTGCAACTGAGGACTGGCTTATCAGCAGCAGATTTTGTTGATGCTGATGGTTTTACTTGAGCAGCAACAATCTTGGTTGCTGCTGAAGACTTGTCTTTGGGTCGCTTGGGCTTTAATTGATTAGCAACATTTTTGTTGGCTGCTGATGGTTTAACTTGGGCAGCAGCAATCTTGGTTGCTGATGAAGGCTTTTCCTTTGGTTGCTTGAGTCTTACTTGATTAACAGCAGTTTTGTTTACTACTGATGGTTTAATCTCCGAAGTATGCCTACCCTTCTTCATCTTACTGATAGGCTTTTGTTGAAGAGGAATTTGATGAAGAAACTGTTTGAGAGGATTAAACTTACAATTTGCCGCAAAGTGGTCTGATTCACCACAGATGATGCAAGATTGTTGAGGTTTTGGCAGATGCTTTCGTGGTGGAGATAGAGAGTTTCTGAACTGAGTTGCTTTGGCTTCAAAGCTTCTTACCTTTTTGTTCTTGTTTGTTTTCTCAAAAGCGTGTTGCTTTAGGTTTCTTTGTTGTTGAAGGTAATAGAAGCAGGTGCTGGCAGTATGATTGTATTACCCACACAGAAAGCATGATTTCACCAGTTTGTCTCTTTGAAAGTACACATAGTCCTTTCTTTTGAACAAGTCTTTGAAGTTCCAGGGGTGAGCTTTGTTGCGCTCAAAGGTGGCTTCTTCCAATATCTTTTGAACATATGGAGCTCTCTCTCCAGGCGCATGACATATGTCAAACACCTTCCTTTGTTGGGTTGATTTGGATTGAGGCTTTGAGTAGGTGGAGGTTGAAGACTGTCCCTTTTCAACAGTTGGCTTTCTTCCTTTTAGAGGATAGCTGATTCTGATTTGTTTGGTTGGTTGAGATACTGGTACTGTTTTTGAAGGGATGAAAGGGCTTGGATTGTTGGCTTTAATAACTTCACAGGTAGGTGGTGATGAAACTTTAATGGTTTCAGTTGAGTCTGAGCATGTTGACTCAGACTCGGATGAAGTAGTGCATTCTTGCACATGGGTTTCTTGGAAAACAGGGTCAAGATTTCGGTTGGCCATGTCAAGGTTGGAAAGATTGAAACTTGGTTCATGAATGGCTCCATAGTTAGCGGATGGAGGAACATCATTGTAGGGTTGTTCAGCTTGGAATCCAAGACTATCAGTTAGCTTTTCATGAATTTCAGCATCCAAAAGTCTTTGCTGCTTTTTGGATGCAAACACATATTTTTCCACATGGACCTTTTGGTCTGCTAATTCGGCCCTTGTAGCTTTTAACTTAACCAGAAGGTCACCAATTTGAGTTTCAAGGTTTTTTTGTTCATGTTTTAATGATGAAATTTCTTTCTTTAAACAATCAATTTTTTCCTTGTAACTGTTTTCGACCTTTTTAAATTCAGATTTCATTTGGTGAAATTCTTCATTTTGATCTATGAGATTCTGGTTAGGTTTCCTGTATCCAAGGACCTTATCAATACAAGCTTGAGTACACAGATTTTCATATACCTGAGGTGGTACCTATGATGTGTCTGCCATGAGAGCTTGATTGTTGGCAGGAATATCCTCATACTTGAAGCTCTAGTCAAAGTCAGCAGTTCCAACAGCTGCACAAGCTGCAGTTTGTGTAGGAGGAGTGGCCTGTTGCTGTTGTTGCTGTCTTGGCTGAGCTTGGTGAGCTTGTCTGGTATGAGCAGCGGCTGGGTTTGCCTTTGGTGCCTTGCATTCTCTAGCAAAATGACCAAGTTGGTTACAGTTGTAACACCTCAATTTGCTTTTGTCCAAGCCAACCTTGGTGTTAGAGGTGTTGCTTGGAACGGGTCTTCCTGTTCTTCAGTAGAACCCTTTTGCTCTTAGAGAGAGCATGGCATAGGAGTGCAGTATATCCATTTCTTCTAGATCATCTGGATGAAAACATTCCAGATCTTCCTTGATAAAGGACACATTGCTTGAGTTTTCAGAGACAAAACCAACAGAGGTTGATGTTTAAGGTGGGGCTTCAATGAGAAATGGTGAGTTGTTTGATTGAGAGGTTGGAGTTTGGGGATGAGTGACGATGGGAGGATAATAGTTGCTTGAACTAGGACCTGAGTGGTCAGAGTGGAGGGCAGAAGAGGTGGTGGTGGATGTTGAGGCTGTTTGGTAGCTTGAGCTTCTTTCCTTGGCTTGAATCATCTCTAATTCATAGGTATTTAGCATACCGAAAAGCTCCGTCATCTTTAGAGTCTTTAGATTCTCAGTTCTTCTGATGGACACTGTGTAGAGTGTCCAGCAACTGGGTAGAGACCTGATGAACTTCTTGAGAATATCTTCATTCTCCAGCTTCACTTTTGAGCACTGCAGCTCACCTACAAGATAAGTATATCTGTTAAATAAAACAGTTAGAGAATCACCTTCCTTCAGACGAAGTTTTCATATTGCTGCTTCAGGATGTCTCTTCTATTTTCTTTTACTTCCTATGAACCAGCAAACATCTTCTCAAGAGCCTCCCATAGCTCCTTTGCAGTTTTGTATCCTCTGAAGTTGTGAAAAACTTCATTTGGTAAGCACATCTGGATGGCTCCCAAGGCCTTGAAATCTACCTCCATTTTCTTGTTGTCTTCATCAGAGTATTTGGAGGATTCTTTGGGAACCAGTGTACCTCCGGAATCAACGGAGGCCACCATGGGTATGTATGGTACATCTTTGATGGATTTCTACATCCCATATTCTTGATAGCAGAAGAAGCTTTCCATTTTGTTCTTCCACATATCATAGTCTTCTCAAGACACCAGTCTTGGTGGTCTGCTGATGCTTCCAATGTCTTCAACTCCATTGTTTTGTGCCATTTTTGATTTGTAATAATGAGTGAGTTTAGAAAAGGGATAGTTTTGAATAGAACCAGAGAATGAGTAAACAAGTGTGAGTTTGTTTAACCTGTGAGCCAAGATGGTTCTATTCTAGTTGAGATTGGTAGAAACAATCACAACTAAGCAATGTCAACAAGTAAACAAGAAGAATACTGATAAATGCAATTTGTATTAAGCTTCAAATATTACAAGATTACAGAGAAAACTCTTAAGAAAAAGAACGCGTATACAATGACTCTAAGTACTACATATATAGCAACTTAGAATCAAGACAGACCCTTGATTCTAAGGATCAGATTTAACACAAGCCGTTGATCTTGTATTGAAGCTATTCTACATGTAACGACAATAAATACTACAAAATTTATCTTTACTCAAACGTCTTCTTAGGCATCATTGCTTGAGTCCTTGGAAGAAGAGCGTCGTTGTCTTTTATTGTCTTGCACCAGTAACATTCTTTGTGCGTGGAGTGTGTCAGTGTTGCAGCAAAAAGTTGTCAATGGTAATGGTTGCTTTATCGAAGCCAGTCAGCTGCAACGTTTGATCTTCAAAGGGAATGGCTATCAGCAGCAATGTTGTTGATCATCAACAAGACACAACTGCCCACAGATGTTGATGAGTTGCCTATTAGCAGCAACTTTGGTCTTCCGCAGATAAGGCTATCCGCAGCAGATTTGTTTTTCAGTAGAAGAACAAGTATCCGTTGCAGATAAGCTTATCAGCAGCAGTTTGTCGATCTGCAGCAAACACTAAGTCCCACAGCAGTTGTACTTAGAGAATTTTGTAGCCATCAATCTTTATTTTTATAAACTCCCCCTAGACTGATGCTACCAAAACTCTCTTACTGCTTTTGCTGCTGAAGCTTTTTCATGTTGCAGACTATCCTTTCTACCTCATAGCCTATTGGGTCCTGGCTGGGATTGTTTAGAGGAAGCTCAGATAGAGTCTTTTTGTCTTTGCTTGTGTCAAACCCCCAAATTTCAACTAACGGAGTTTTACCGTTTGGGGAGTGACGAACCAGGATCTCAGATATTTGTTACTTTGAACGACTCTACATGAGACTCAAATAAAAATATCATAATAAAAAAAGTTCAAATGCGAAAGCGTAAAGAAAAGTAAATGCGCAAAACACACGCACCCAAACCAAAAGTCCAAAAGTCCAAACGTCCAACCAATCCAAGTACAATACAAAATAATCCAAACAAACATAAATAAGCAACAATCAAAATAGATGAATCCCATGCATGCCCTAATGTGCACCTGTGCCTTATCTTAGCTACCTGAGAAAACATGTAAGAAAATATGTCAACACGAGGTTGGTAAGTTCACAGGTTTCAATATATAAATAAGCGTTTACTAGATTTATGATAATTCGATATGTATCTATAGGTAGCTAACCTATGTTCATGTTTAACTCAAGCACTCGCAACTAAAGCTGACTGTTTGTTTATTTGCCTCCTGCCAGGTCTATCAACACTCGCGGTGTGAGTAGGCTAACATTTCACCCGTTCGATCTCAAATCGAGTTAGCGTGACTAACGCGGGTGGGATTTGTCAAACCCAGTAGTACTACTAAATATTACCTCACTAAGATCCATATTAACGGTCCGATATAAGATGAGGACTTTCTGTGATAGCGTGTTACGCTTAGCTTTAACATTGATAACATATGAATTGCAAAATCTCAAAATAGTTTAATCGTGTTTTCTCCCCCAGATTAAAACAGTAAAAAGGGGCCATGAAAACTCACATGCGTTGCGTTGTAGGTAGTATCACACAAGTAAGAGATTTGGTACACAGTGTCAGCCTGCAACGGCCTACGTATGCCCTAGTATTATAAACATAACAATTAGGGACACATTGGGATTTGTGATGACGACACGAAAGATTTGAATGTCCTAAATACTTAGGATTAAAGTGTATACAAAAATGTCTACTGGAATAAGGATTTCTATAAGAATTAGAATAACTAAGTTTCGTGTCGAACGTAAATAACCAATACTAAATAAATAAATTCGTACGTTCGAGTCGTTTACAAAAGTTAGGAAAATAATATAATTTAATATATTATTTATTTTTTATTCTTTTTTTAGGTTCGTAGGATTAACTAAATAATCATTTGTGCGGAAAAATAATAAATATATTATTTTTTAATTGATATAATAAACGTGAGTAAATAATATAACAAATTATATTATCTATAATTTTTTTAATCGTTTCATAAAGTTTATAAATGTGACAAAAATAATATAAAAATATATATTACTTTTAGTTGATATCGTGAGGTTGAAAATAATATGAATATATTATTTTATTCGAAGTCACATTTTGAAAACAATAAAGATATATTATTTTATAAGTGGAAATAACAATAAAAATGGGTTATAGATTGAAAACCGAACGTACGAGGCGTTTCTCGTGCTAAAATACTTTAATATAATATTATAATATTATAGGGGTGGGTTTTATAATTAAATAATCCTTAAAAATAAATAAAAACCAAAACAAGGGGAGGGAGACTCGAACCCAGGTCTCCTCCCTGTTTGTACAAGTGTTTAACCGGTCCGCCCGCTAGGGTCATCGCAACATGATCCGGATTGAAATGGTTTTAACATACAACCCAAGTGTTCATCCCTCCCCATTTGTATGTGCGATCGAATCCCATCCCAAACTGACAATTTCGATTACGATTTCAATCAGAAGTATAGGGGTTCTGTTAATCGGATGCTTGCGAGTCTGTGGGTGTAAGTAATTGTAAAAACATCAAGTTTAATATCGTTTAATTGTAGTTTCAAGAACCGAAAACCCTAAATATGAACACAAGATTAATTTGATAAAATCTGCTGTTAAAAGGCGTTGGAATCATAGGGTTTTCAATAAGAATGAAATTACGAATCTAACCATACCATTTGATTGTATTGAGATCAAGTTTAGACCCGTATTCGATTAAATCGTAAATTGGGATGAACCCTAGAATCAGATCACGTTTAATTCGATAAAGCAAGATTGGATTAGCATAGGGCTTTTGACCAGTGACAGGTTACGAAGCTAACCATACACTTTAATTGGATTTAAACTGAGTCTAAGATCAAAAACCCCAATTCAATTTATGAATGAACCCTAGATACAGGATCTTATCCAATTCGATGTTAATAGACTGAATTGACATAGGGCTTTTGCTTTAAGGGTGGAAACGAAACTAATGGAGTATGAAATTACCAGAATGAAGCTTGATTTGATGGTGGTCGACTAGAACGGAAATTTGACTGTGAAGAATTTGATCTCTGGCGATTGTAACTTCTCCTTTGGTCAATTCACGAGTGCAATAGCTTCGGTGGAGTTCGAATGAAGTGTGCAGGTATCCAATTCGTGCGAATAGCAGAGGATTTAGGTCAATTTGATAATGGTCGATGATAGGGACGACGGTTATAAGTTTGATGGCCATTAATTGGATTAATTCGTGCAATGATGGTGTTTTAACACCTTAATGGTGTCGTTAAATGTTACTAATCGTGAATGACGGTTACAAATCAACCGATTTCGTGGATTCAGGCTCAAGAACACTCTGTTTGACTTATGAAAGTCAACAGAAATCTAAATTTTCTTAATTACAGAATTAGTCCCTCTGTTTCATGTTCATGTGTTTAGAAATAGTCAGAATTGGTCCCTCTAGTTTGGATGGAGTTAGAACATGGTTAGTTTGACTATTACAAGTCAACAGAATTGGGATTTTGACTTTCTAAAAGTCAACAATCAACTTTAGGGATATTACATAACTAGTCCCTAGAGTTTAGGTTTGGATTACTGATAGAATTAGTCCCTTGACGTGAAGTCGTAGTCTCACTAAAAAATAAACCAATTACACTAAATAGCTAGCGGTAAGTGGGTATCGAACACGAGGAGTTCGTGGAAAATGTGTTATCTAAGTAGCTTTTATAGTAAACTAAAATTAAACTAGATTGTAGAAATGTAATTTCCAGAATTTTGATTGTTGGTTTTGAAAACTAGAATTATCTAAATTAATCGCAATTCAAAAGATTGTAATTCAGAAATGAGAGAGTATGTCTTCCCCCGGTTTCAGGTTTCCATGAATGATAATACTGATGTTTAATTAGGAAGAACTACATAGACATAGTTCATGAAAATATGTTTGATTGTGATAAAAGGGGACCAAGTGCTTGGATTACAAGAACGCAAGATTGTCACCCGATGATCAATTAAATATATCCAACCCCGAATTCCTCCCAATAAATCTCGATTGCCAGCGGCACCAAGAACTGATGGTTTAGAAAACGATGTTAAACAATATCAACGATTACAATCAAACACATAAACACCACAATAACACAACCAAAATGATTAGATTATTGTCCTACAAATAACATAAACATCAACAAACATTCAAAAGATAAACCTTACAATCCGGAGGAAAACATATGAAAACTTAGCCACACATCGTTCGGTTGATCATCATCAAGCAACTATCAATGTTCATGTAAATCAAAAACACCAACCCAATTGTTCCAAATTGCTTCTAACCAAGAAAATCACCCAAAATCGCCCCTGAAACTCCTGCAAAACGTCTCCCAATGATTGGATATGAAAAGCCCCTTGAAGAAGTGTTTTAATAGGGCAGTTACACTTTTCACGCCAGTGTCTACTACCGTAGCTTACGGTAGCTTTTAAAGTGCTACGGTGGGTCTCTACTGCCTTACGGTGGAAGAAAAGTGCTGGGGGCTACCGTAACTTACGGTAGCCATCGTAAGCTATGGTAGGCTTCAGCATGCAATTTTGTTTTCTTCATAACTTTTTCGTTTCAACTCCGTTTTCTTCGCCGTTTGCGCCCACGTTCTCGTAATTTCTTCCTCTATCATGTTATCTTCTTAATTCTTCAATTCAAAGAAATTATTTTTTTTCACCTATACTCCGTCTTTCACTCTCCAATCCATCCGCGTTTATTCGAACCTTCATTTCCACACTTTTAAGGTCCGAATGTACCTGAAACACAAGCAAACGTAGTCATCTAATTCTAGACAATTACTCGATTAAATGTAGGATTAAAATACCATTTATAGCACTTAAGGGTCGTCCTACGGACCACCCGTCACATCCCCACACTTAACCATTGCTTGCCCCCAAGCAACTCATCAAAAACCATTTCCAAGTTCACAAGCGATCAACATGAATCAAGCAAACAAATGTCCTCATTTTACTAACTTTTTCTTAAACCCCGCATAACACACCCCTCACAATGACTCTCTTCTCGGCGACAAATAATAACTAGCAAGGATGAGCTAGAACACACTTAAAACAAATGGGTGATTGCACAATAATAGGCTTGTACTTAAATCGGTCATTCGCCTAAAGAATTTACTAAAATGCGCACGTGAATCAAAGGGACTTAAGGGTTGAAACGTGGCTAGGCATATGGGTAGGACATGGAAATATATATGTAGTAGCTAATGATCCGACCCGGTCTTATTATTACATCTAAATAAACTCAACTAATTAACTAACTACAAAGTCTCGCATTTTTTTTTCGTTCAAACTACTACCACATTTATTCTCATTCTTTTTGTATTTTTCTCAGATTTTTTTTTTCTTATTCTCTTTTTTTTCCATATATTTTTTTTAAACAAAACAAAAAATCAAACACTACGTACTAAAACTACTAAACCGGGTCTTCTCAAACAGGTAGGATATTTTGGGCGGTAAGCATGGGTTATCAAATGATAGGCAATAAGCTCAAATATGGTTACTAATGGACCAAACCCCCGCCCCTCTCGCTACCATGCTCATATGTGTAATTTATGAGGCCCAACCCCCGAATCCCACACTCACACACATCGTGACGAGGCTACCTAAATGCCCTTATCCTTTTCACATACATATCAAGCTAAGGCCTCAAACCGAATTCAAGCACAAGTTCTAATGCACCCCCACCCATTGCCACTCTAATCAAAGAAAATATTTCTAACAATTCAAATAGATGGCTCAAACTCTCACCAAGAAAAAGGGTATACGGGGTTGCCGGAGTGTTATGCGGTTTCAATACTTTAACTTTTCAAATTTAGACCATTTTTCGCTTGATTTCATAATTTTTCAAAAAATTCCCCCATCCCCACACTTGGGATACATTGTCCTCAATGTATGGCTTTGAAGAGAAAGATCGCTCAAAACACACCAAACTTTTTTCTTTTTTTTTTTTTTTTTTTTTTAACAAATAAACAAAACTAACTACCAATATTTCAAGGCTAAAGAACATGACAAGTCTAAGGAAAGAGTACATGGACCTGATGAAGTTTGACACAACAGATGTTGTAAATGATCCGATTTCCTATCACCACCTTCACACAACTATCCGCACATCTTCCTCACACTTGAGTGTTGCCATAGCCCTGAAACATAGAAAAATAAAGAAATAACAATGTCAGTGAAAAACCCCGGGTTGCCTCCCGAGCAGCGCTAAATTTTCGGGTCTTCAGCCAGACCGTGCCACCCTCGTTTATGGTGGCTCAAAGAAACGATTCTGGCCATCTCCATCACTACATCGTGCCATTGAGTAAAATGCATCCGTCCCGTTTCGATTCGGTAGGTAATCAAATACACTCCTACTTGATCCCGTATGCTTTTCTTCACGATCCGGTGGGTGATTTATTTTCATTCTTTGACACACTTTTGTCATACAATCACTAGACTCACCACCCTTCCCCTCATTGGATTCATAAATAATCACTCTAGTTTGAACATCAAATGATAACTTACTGTTCTTTTTTGTCATGGTAATAACCCCGTCTCTACAATTGATTTGAGCATTTGCTGTGTATAGAAACGGTCGGCCTAAGATTACCCTTTGTTGCGCTGCCATTTTAGTAGAAGCATAGTCTAGGACCAGAAAATCCACTAGGTACTCAAATTCTCCCAACTGAATCTTAACATTCCTAACTACTCCCCGTGGACGCCTCCAACTTTCATCTGCCAAGCTCACCATGATGCCTATATCTTGCAGCGGGCCAAAGTCATACATGTCATACAACTCGCCTGGTAGCACGCTCATGCCCGCCCCATAGTCCAACAATGCATGAGGAATTTTTAATTTTTCCACTCGGATTGGCACGATTGGTGCCCCATGCTCTTTGTCATTTTCCGCCTCGGCCTCCTTTCCTATACCTGCATTCACTTGACACGAAGAGGTTAGAAATGTTTCATTAAATTCACTATTGGGAACGGTACTTACCACATTAATGTTCACGCTTTTGATGTTCTTGGGATTTGTCACTGTGTCACTTGGTAGTTGACCTTTGTTCTTTTTTAAAAGGGCCACCTCACTTGCAAGTTGACCCATTTGGGTAGTCAAGGATTGGATGGCTTTGTCGCGAATTTCATCTTTTTGCAACCGAGCCTCATCCATTTGATTCCTCCTTTGCATATCTTGTTGCATCATCCGGAGCATATCCATCACTTTATTCCCACTTGAAGTAACTTGACCCGAATAGCCACTTTGGTCACCACCCGGTTGTTGAAATTGCCTTTGGAAGCCTTGATTGTTGAATTGTTGGCGAGGAACATAATTTCCTTGACTTCCTTGGAAATTCGGATTGGCTTGATTAGCCGGGTTTCCATAACGTAAATTCGGATGGTTTCGTAACCCGGGGTGATATGTATTCGAGTTCATGTTGTAATTTCTACCACCGCCCCCTTGGCCTTGAATAGCATTCACTTCTTCATATTGCCCTTCAACAACACCCACCAAACAAACATCCGCCCTATGACCCAATTCATTACAGTTAGTGCAAACATCATAAACTTGATTAGTAGTTTGCACATTACCATCCTCCACCGCATGCACTTGGGTTCTAGTAATGGCCGGTCTCGCTCTCCTAGATGAATGAGCCTTCCTCTTTGATGTGACCGCCATTTGTTCCAAAAACGCCCAATCGTCGTGCTCGTGATTAGTACCGAATGTACCATTCGTGATAGACATTAAGTCACGAGCATCTTCGGAATTCAACCCTTCATGAAACGCGTTCAACAATTCCCACAATTCGATCCCATGATGAGGGCAATTTTTTATCATCAAATTAAACCGTTCGAAAGCTTCGTGAAACATTTCACCTTTTTGTTGTTGGAAGCTTCTCAAGCTTCTTCTCGCATCGTTGGTCTTTTGGGCCGTGAAAAATTCTTCTAAAAATCTTTGTTGCATCTCCGCCCATGTATAAATCGAAGCCGATGGTAAAGTGTAAAACCATCTCTTCGCTTTATCTTCTAACGAGAATTGAAACAATACCAACTTTACTTCATCCGATGAAAATCCTTGCCCACCGATAGTATTGCATATCGAATCGTATGCCTCCAAATGAAAATAAGGTTCCTCTGTTGCTAATCCCTTATATTTCGATAAACTTTGGAGGGAATTAGTTCTAACTTCGAACGTCCTCCCTTGATTGTTTTGAGGAATAACTACCGGTGAAGGATTGTTGGTAATAACCGGCCTAAAATGTGCTTCAATACCCCTCACGGCCTCCCGATTATATCTTCTTGGCACACCCAATCGAACTCTTGGATGTGGTGGACCCATTGGTCTTTGAACTGGTCTTTGAGGCGCGAATTGTTGAGTTGGTGGTTGAATTATTTGCCCCACTTGTTGTTGTTGAGGTATTTGTCTTTGAATTTGTGGGCCTTGTGGTGGTACAATTTGTTGTTGTATGACTTGTTGTTGAGGTCTACCAAATCCTTGCATTCCTTGGCCTTGCACATATGTGTAGTCCCCTTGACCTCTATTACCGCCATAATAATACCCTTCCTCTTCGTATCCTCCAAACTCGTCATCATAACCATCATCAAACTCATCTCCTCTTACACCCGAAGTTTGAACAAATTGAGATGGTGAGTATTGCAAACCCGGTTGATTTGATGGTTGAAAGGTAGAAGTAGTATGAATAATGGTTGAACTTGACGGAAATTTTTGTGATGGTATTTGTTGAGTGGAAGATGATTGACCGAAAGTTGGGAAGAAAGATGAAAAGGGTGGAACTATTGATGAAAGGTTATAGGTAAAGGCGTGTTCGGGTTGGGTACTTGAAGGTAATGTAGTGTTAGGAGGTTTAACTTCATGGGTTGATGTCGGACTGATAGTAAGATTAGGTGACGGTGTAGATGGTGTTATTTGACCCGTAGTGGGAGGTGGTTCCATTGTGTTTCTTGGTGTGGTAGGAGACCCAATGACTTTGTTCTCCCTAAGTAAAACTCGGTTCCGTGAAAGTGTCCGTTCAATTTCCGGATCAAATGCTAATGGTGATGACTTTTTGGAGCTCTAGTATGCATACACCTGTAAGTACCAGCACACTAACACAACCAGCGTAAACCCGAAAATAACAAACAAAAAACTACGAAAGTTAACACACGTTGCGCACTACTCCCCGGCAACGGCGCCAATTTTTTTGACGTGAAGTCGTAGTCTCACTCAAAAATAAACCAATTACACTAAATAGCTAGCGGTAAGTGGGTATCGAACACGAGGAGTTTGTGGAAAATGTGTTATCTAAGTAGCTTTTATAGTAAACTAAAATTAAACTAGATTTCAGAAATGTAATTTCCAGAATTTTGATTGTTGGTTTTGAAAACTAGAATTATCTAAATTAATCGTAATTCAAAAGATTGTAATTCAGAAATGAGAGAGTATGTCTTCCCTCGGTTTCAGGTTTCCATGAATGATAATACTGATGTTTAATTAGGAAGAACTACATAGACATAGTTCATGAAAATATGTTTGATTGTGATAAAAGGGGACCAAGTGCTTGGATTACAAGAACGCAAGATTGTCACCCGATGATCAATTAAATATATCCAACCTCGAATTCCTCCCAATAAATCTCGATTGCCAGCGGCACCAAGAACTGATGGTTTAGAAAACGATGTTAAACAATATCAACGATTACAATCAAACACATAAACACCACAATAACACAACCAAAATGATTAGATTATTGTCCTACAAATAACATAAACATCAACAAACATTCAAAAGATAAACCTTACAATCCGGAGGAAAACATATGAAAACTTAGCCACACATCGTTCGGTTGATCATCATCAAGCAACTATCAATGTTCATGTAAATCAAAAACACCAACCCAATTGTTCCAAATTGCTTCTAACCAAGAAAATCACCCAAAATCGCCCCTGAAACTCCTGCAAAACGTCTCCCAATGATTGGATATGAAAAGCCCCTTGAAGAAGTGTTTTAATAGGGCAGTTACACTTTTCACGCCAGTGTCTACCGTAAGCTACGGTATCTACCGTAGCTTACGGTAGCTTTTAAAGTGCTACGGTGGGTCTCTACTGCCTTACGGTGGAAGAAAAGTGCTGGGGGCTACCGTAACTTACCGTAGCCACCGTAAGCTACGGTAGGCTTCAGCATGCAATTTTGTTTTCTTCATAACTTTTTCGTTTCAACTCCGTTTTCTTCGCCGTTTGCGCCCACGTTCTCGTAATTTCTTCATCTATCATGTTATCTTCTTAATTCTTCAATTCAAAGAAGTTATTTTTTTTCACCTATGCTCCGTCTTTCACTCTCCAATCCATCCGCGTTTATTCGAACCTTCATTTCCACACTTTTAAGCTCCGAATGTACCTGAAACACAAGCAAACGTAGTCATCTAATTCTAGACAATTACTCGATTAAATGTAGGATTAAAATACCATTTATAGCTCTTAAGGGTCGTCCTACGGACCACCCGTCATCCCTGAAGTTTGAGTTAAGTTAATTAGGTTAACTTTAACTGGATTTTGTTAACGGAGTTAACTGGAAAAGTCTGGATTGTCAGATCATCCCCTAGTTGAAAGAATTTTCGTCCTGAAAATTAAATAATAAAATTTTTTTTCCCTGGATATCACATCATCCCCTAGTTGAAAGAATTTTCGTCTCGAAAATTTAATAGTACCTTAAGAATTTGACGCGGAGTGCTTGAACAGATTAGGATATTCGCGCATCATCTGATCCTCACGCTCCCACATGAATTCCGGTCCGCGTTTCGAGTTCCAACGAACTCTGACAATAGGGATTTTACTGTGCTTTAACGTTTTAACATCCCTATCTATAATTTCCACGGGTTTTCGATGAAACGCAACTGTTCATCAATGTGCGACTCGTCTGCTAGACATTTCTTCAAGTTTGAGATGTGAAAGACATTGTGAACACCACTAAGTCCTTCAGGTAAGTCCAGTTGATACGCTACTGGTTCGATTCTTTTCAATATCTTGAATGGCCCAACATAACGAGGATTTAGTTTGCCTTGTTTCCCAAAACGAATGACACCCTTCCAAGGTGAAACTTTTAACAAGACCATATCCCCTACTTGAAATTCTAACGGTTTACGACGCTTATCGGCAAAGCTCTTTTGACCATCACGAGCTGCTGCCATACGGTTTCTAATTTGAAAGATTTTCTCAGAAGTTTCAAGTACGAGTTCAGGACCTGTAAGTTGACTATCCCCAACCTCGTCCCAACAAATAGGAGAACGACATTTCCGTCCATATAGCGCTTCAAATGGAGCTGCCTTGATGCTAGTGTGATAACTGTTGTTGTAGGAGAACTCCACCAACGGTAGGTGAGACTCCCAAGTGTTACCGAAATCAATCACACAAGCTCGTAGCATGTCCTCCAGAGTTTGGATAGTACGTTCTGTTTGGCCATCAGTTTGAGGATGGTATGTTGTGCTCATATCTAGACGCGTGCCTAAAGCTTTATGTAACGTCTGCCAGAAACGAGAGGTGAATCATGCATCACGATACGAAATGATAGAGATTGGCACTCCGTGCCGAGAGACTACTTCCTTCAAGGAAGTACGAGTAAGCTTATCCATTTTTTTGGTTTCCTTGATTGCTAAGAAGTGAGCGGACTTTGTTAAACGGTCAACAATTACCCAAATGGTATCACATCCGGTAGGAGTTCGTGGCAATTTTGTAATAAATTCCATGGAGATTTGTTCCCATTTCCACATGGGAATTTCTGGTTATTGGAGAAGGCCGGATGGATTTTGATATTCAACTTTGACCTTCGCGCAGGTCAGACACTTACTCACATAAGTGGCTATATCGGCCTTCATCTTCGGCCACCAATATAGCACCTTTAGGTCATGGTACATCTTGTCGGAACCTGGATGTATAGAGTAACGAGATTTATGAGCCTCATCCATGACTAGTTCCCTTAGGTTTTCGAATACTGGAACCCATATTCGCTCGACGAAGTAGCGAATACCGTCACATTTGACCTCGAGTTGTGCTTCCATACCGCGTGTACCTTCCAGCGGTAGGTTTTCCTCCTTCAGGGCTTCGAGTTGAGCACTACGGATTTTGTCAGGTAATCTGGGTGAATAGTAAGCTGTAATGCTCGAACTCGTTTGGGTTTTGTTTCCTTTTGACTTAGGGCATCAGCTACAACATTAGCTTTATCCAGGTGATACCGGATCGCACAATCATAATCATTCAAGAGTTCGACCCAACGACGCTGTCGCATGTTCAACTCTTTCTCTTCAAAGATGTGCTGAAGACTCTTGTGATCGGTGTAGATGGAGCATTTGGTACCGTACAAGTAATGTCTCCATATCTTAAGTGCGAAAACTACAGCTCCCAACTCTAAGTCATGAGTGGCGTAGTTTTTCTCTTGAACCTTTAGTTAGCGCGAAGCATACACGATCACCTTTTCTCGTTGCATTAACACACAACCTAGACCCTGAATAGACGCGTCACAATACACCACAAAATCATCCGTTCCTTCCGGAAGAGCTAGAACAGGTGCACTGCAAAGTTTCTGTTTAAGATGCTGGAATGCTGACTCCTGGTTATCGCCCCAGTTATAGGCTTTACCCTTTTGAGTTAAGGCAGTGAGAGGTTGTGCAATTTTTGAAAATCCTTCGATGAATCGACGGTAATATCCAGCCAATCCCAGAAATTGTCGCACCTCAGTCGGAGTCGTCGGTGCTGCCCAATTCTTGATGGCTTCTATCTTTGATGGGTCGACATGTATTCCTTTCTCGTTAACCACATGTCCTAAGAATTGAACCTCCCGGATCCAAAATTCACACTTAGAAAACTTAGCATATAGTTGCTCCCTTTTAAGTAATTCCAAAATTAGACGTAGATGTTCCTCATGTTCCTCCTCGTTCTTGGAATAAATGAGAATGTCTTCGATGAAAACGATGACGAATTGGTCAAGGTAAGGCTTACACGCACGGTTCATGAGGTCCATGAATACCGCAGGTGCGTTGGTTAATCCGAAAGGCATGACCATAAATTCAGAGCGGCCGTACCTTGTCCAGAAAGCAGTCTTAGAGATATCTTCATCTCGGACTCTTAATTGATGGTAACCGGACCTAAGATCTATCTTGGAATAGAAACTTGATCCTTGGAGTTTGTAGAAATAAAGACTGATGGCTACAAAATTCTCTAAGTAAAAATGCTGTTGATCTCAGAGTTTGCTGCTGACCAACAAACTGTTGCGGACAAGCTTATCTGCAGCGGATACATGTTCTTCTGTTGAAGAACAAATCTGCTGCGGATAGCCTTATCTACTGAAGACCAGAGTTGATGCGGATAGGCTTCTCAGCAGCATCAACACTTGATGCTGCTGATAGGCAAATCATTAGCAGCTTTGGATGGTCACATCTTGCTGCTGATCATCATCCTTGCTGCTGACAGCCCTATGCCTTGAAGATAAATCGTTGCAGCTGACTATCCATGCCAAGCGTCACTGACAACTTTCTGCAAAAGCTACTGACAAACTCAAAGCAGAAGGCACCTCAATGCTCTTCTCCAAGCATGCAAGTAATAATGCATAAAGAAGACGCTTCAATAAAGTTAACTAGCTAACTAGTTTTAGACTAAACGTGTAATAGTTAGCTATATACAAAAGATCAACGGTCTGTGTTAGATCTGATCCTTAGAATCAAGGGTCTGTCTTGATTCTAAGTGAGTATAAATACTGTGTAAACACTTCATTGTATGTGTGCTTTTTGATTGAGTTTTCATTTGTAATCATTTATTTGCAAAAGCTTAATAAAACAGTGTTCTTATAAGTATTCCTTCTGTTTACTCGATTATACTTGTGTAGTTGTTATTGTTTTCGCCAATTTAAACTAAGAACAGAACCATCTTGTACTTTCACGATCCTACAAGTGGTATCAGAGCTTTGGCTCAGATTAAACAAACTCACACTTGTTTAATAACTTCTGGTTCTATTCTAAACTCTCTTCAATCAAGTCACCCAAAATCACAAAAAACAAAGATGGCACTGAGCAATGGATTTGAAGACATCGGCAGCATCAACCGACCACCAAGATTGGTATCTGGGGAAGACTACGATATGTGGAAGAATCGCATGGAAAGCTTTTTCTGTTATCAGGATTACGGAATGTGGAAATCCATCAGGGATGGACCCTACACTCCCATGGTGGCCTCTGCTGACTCAGGAGGACCACTAGTTCCGAAGGAGCCCTCCAAGTACTCAGAAGAGGACATAAAGAAGATGGAGGTGGAATTCAAGGCACTAGGTGCTATCCAAATGTGCCTTCCAAATGAAGTTTTTAATAACTTCAGAAGTTACAAAACTGCTAAAGAGCTCTGGGAGGCTCCTGAGAAGATGTTTGCTGGCTCAGAGGAAGTCAAAGAAAATAGAAGGGACGTCCTGAAACAACAATACGAAAACTTCGTATGGAAGGAAGGTGAGTCACTAACCGTTTTGTATAACAGGTACACTTACCTGGTGGGAGAACTGCAGTGCTCCAAAGTAAAGCTAGAGAATGAAGATATTCTTAAAAAGTTTATCAGATCTCTCCCAAGCTGCTGGACACTATATACAGTGTCTATAAGAAGAACGGAGAATTTAAAAACTCTCCATATGACAGAGCTATTTGGCATGCTGAAAACATATGAATTAAAAATGATTCAAGCCAAGGAAAGGAGCTCCAATCATCAATCAACCTCTTCTTCCTCCACCATCTCATCTGCGCTTCACTCCGATCACTCAGTTCCTAGTTCCAGCAACTACTATCCTCCCATTGTCACCTATCCACAAACTCCAACCTCTCAAACAAACATCTCACCATTTCTCCTAGAAGCTCCTCCTCAAACCTCAACCTCTGCTGCTTTTGTTTCGGAAAATTCATGCAACATGTCCTTTATCAAGGGAGATCTGGAATGCTTCCACCCATATGACTTAGAAGAAATGGACATACAACACTCGTATGCCATGCTCTCTATAAGAGTAAAAAGGTTCTACTCTAGAACCGGAAGACCCATTCCAAGCAACAACTCCAACACCAGAGTTGGATTGGATAAAAGCAAACTAAGATGTTACAACTGTAACCTACTGGGTCACTTTGCTAGAGAATGCAAGGCACCAAGAGCAAATCCAGCTACTCCTCAGTCAAGACAAGCTCACCAAGCCCAACCCAGACAACAACAACAACAAGCTACTCCTCCAGTTCAAACTGCAGCCTGTGCAACTGTTGGAATTTCTGACTTCGACTGGAGCTTCCAGTATGAAGAGCTGCCTGCCAACAACCAAGCTCTTATGGCAAACACTGCAGAGATACCACCTCAGGGACAGCCAGGTCACAAGAATAACACCTGGGTGGTAGACAGTGGTTGTTCCAGGCACATGACAGGCAACAGATCCATCCTCTCCAACTTCAGACATTTCAATGGAGGATATGTTGCCTTTGGAAGTGACTCAAAGGGAGGATCCATTAATGGACAAGGAACTGTGTCCAACGAAAGAATGAGCATTGATAAGGTCAACTATGTCAAAGATTGGACTTCAATCTCATGAGTGTTTCCCAGGTCTGTAACCAAAAGCATTGGATGCTCTTCACAGATAAAGAATGCTTTGTACTGTCTACAGGCTTATCCATACCTCCTCCAGAAAGCATTTTATTAACTGCTCAGAGAAAAGAAAATCTCTATGTATTGGATATGAATGAAGTCACTCCATCTAAGAGTGTTTCCTGCTTTTTATCAAAAGCCTCAGTTAATGAATCAGCTCTCTGGCACAGGAGATTAAGCCATGTTAATATCAAAACTATTAACAAATTGGAGAAGAATAATCTTGTCAGAGGGATTCCTGACAAAGAATTTCAGCTAGAAGACCACTGCATTGCGTGCTTAAAGGGGAAGCAACACAAGAGTTCTCACAAGCCCAAGACCTTGAATACAAATGACACTCCAATGCAACTACTTCATATGGATCTCTTCGGTCCTACAAATGTCATGTCAATGGGCAAAAACTCATACTGTCTGGTGTTAACAGATGACTACACCAGATTCTCTTGGGTATACTTCTTGAGAACTAAAGATGAAACTGCTGAAATTCTCAAATCCTACATTCTAAGGGTAGAAAATCAAAGCAATCAAAGGGTGAAAATCATAAGGTGTGATTAGGGCACAGAGTTCAAAAACCACACTTTAAACTGTTTCTGTGAAAGCAAGGGGATAGAGAGACAATACAGTGCTCCAAGAACTCAACAAAATGGAGTTGTTGAAAGAAGAAACAAAACTCTTATTGAGTCAGCAAGATCTATGTTGGCTGACTCAAAACTGCCACTCACATTCTGGGCAGAAGCAGTTAGCACAGCCTATTATGTGCAAAATAGTGTTCTAATTGTCAAACCCGTCAACAAGACACCCTATGAACTTTGATTTCAAAGAGTTCCTTACATTGGGTTTCTAAAACCTTTTGGGTGTCCATGCACAATTCTCATCACAAATGGGGTTCTTCCTAAGTTTGGTGCCAAATCTAATGAAGTATATTTTGTGGGCTATTCCTCTCATTCAAAGGCCTATAGATTATTCAATTCAAGAACAAGAATTATGGAAGAATCAACAAATGTGGAATGTAGAGAACACATAGTCTGTGAGCAGGGAAAAGGTCCAAACTGGATCTTTGACATAGACCCCTTCTCCCAAATATTTGAGCCTCTCACCTTCTCAAATATGGAGTCTACATCTACACAAACACCTGCCTCCACTTCATCCACTGACTACAGACTGGATTTTCCCAAATCTTCTATCAGTCTGAGAAGACCATCAGTTGACCCTCCATCAGTTGTGGAAGCAATTAAAGCAAGTGAAGCCAGCACAAGACTGTCTAATGTAACCAGCAGCAACCTGTCTGAAACTGAAAATCTAAATGAAGACTCTTCGGTAAATGCAGTAGATGCTGATGATGCTATTGCTGAAAATATTGATGTGGCTAATGATGTTGAAGACTCTTCCATCATGAATGAAGAGACCCCTGATCAAAATCAAAGCAATCTGGAGCAAGGGATACAACTGGAGGTGGTACCAGCATAGAGGATCCACAAAGAACATCCTCATGAAAATATTATTGGCCAAGTCCACCAAGGAGTTCTCACAAGAAGCAAATCTCACGAAGCCAATGTATACTTGTTTTCATTTTTCCTATCTCAGGTGGAACCCAAGAAGATAGATGAAGCACTCAAACACAGCTGCTGGATTGAGGAAATGTAGGAAGAATTGCTGCAATTCAAGAGGCAGGATGTCATCTTCGACCAGGTAAATATGCTATTGGCACACGATGGGTTTTCAGGAACAAGCAAGATGAGAGAGGCATTGTAGTCAAGAACAAAGCCAGACTTGTAGCTCAAGGCTACACTCAGGAAGAAGGAATTGACTATGATGAAGTCTTTGCTCCTGTTGCCAGGCTGGAGGCCATCAGAATCTTCCTGGCATATGCTGCATCCAAGAATTTCACTGTCTATCACATGGACGTAAAAAGTGCCTTTCTGTATGGGAAGATTGGTGAGGAAGTATACGTCAAACAGCCTCCAGGCTTTATAGATCCTGCACATCCTACTCAAGTGTTCAAACTAGACAAAGCTCTGTATGGCCTACATCAGGCACCAAGAGCCTGGTATGAAACCTTGTCAGGATATCTACTAAGCAACAACTTCAGAAGAGGTGCCATTGACCAGACCTTATTTATCAAAGATGAAGGGGGAGAAATCTTACTAGTTCAAATTTATGTTGATGATATCATCTTTGGATCAACAAGGAAACAGCTGTGCAAAGACTTTGAGATTCTGATGCACTCAAAGTTTGAAATGAGTTCAGTGGGTGAACTAAATTTCTTCTTGGGTCTACAAGTCAAACAGGTCCCAAATGGAATCTTCATCAGCCAATCCAAATATGTAAAGAGCCTTTTAGAAAGATTCAAAATGGCTGACTGCTCTGCTGCAAGAACCTCTATGCAAGTGCATCATCAGCTAACTCCAGACAAAGATGGCCAAGACACTGATCAACATCAGTACCGTACAATGATAGGGTCTCTCATGTATCTCACTGCCTCAAGGCTAGATATCATGTTTGCAGTATGTCTCTGTGTAAGATTTCAAGCAGCTCCAAAAGTTTCACATCTTCAAGCCGTCAAGAGAATCTTTAGATACCTAAAGGGTGCCTCAAGACTTGGGCTATGGTACTCTAAAAATGACATGTTTAATCTGTATGGATACACTGACAGTGACTATAGGGGATGCAACTTGGACAAAAAGTCCACTTCAGGGGGACGTCAGTTTCTTGGAGGGAGACTGATTTCATATCAGTGCAAGAAGCAAACATGTGTTTCAACTTCTACAGCTGAAGCAGAATACATTGCAGCTTCAAGTTGTTGTGCACAAGTCATCTGGATACAAAATAAAATGCTGGATTACGGGATGACTTTCATGGCAACTCCAATTCACATTGACAACATGAGTGCTATATCAATCACAAACAATCCGGAGCAGCACTCCAAGACAAAGCACATTGACATTAGGTATCATTTCATAAGAGATCAAGCTGAGAAAAAGAGGATTATTTTAACCAAAGTTCATATGAATGAGCAATATGCTGATTTGTTTACAAAACCTTTTGATGAAGCTAAATTTAGATATTTAGTTGAATCGATTGGTATGATGAACTTTAATTAAAATCTATCTCTAAAATTCTATTTTAAAATGTGTTTTGTCTTATGTTGTAAATAAAAGTTATAAGTCAGCAGCATTTTTGTCCCTCAGCTGCTGACAGGTTTAATCTTCAGCAGAAAAGATTTGTAATTGACTACTTTAAGTTATCAGCAGGAACAGGTTTCCTATGGATATCCTTAAGACTGTCAGCAGCAACATCCTTGCTGCGGAATATTAAATCCGTCGGCAGCAGATGAGTTAACTGCTGACAGGTTTAATCTTCAGCAGCAAAAGATTTGCAGCTGACTGCTTTAAGTTATCAGCAGGAACAGGTTTCCTACGTATTTCTTTAAGACTGTCAGCAGCAACATCCTTGCTGCGGATTATTAAATCTATCAGCAGCAGATGAATTTGCTGCTGACAGACTTAACCTTCCGCAGTAACCAAGTTTGCAGCGGACAGGCTTATTCATCCACAGCAACCAAGTTTGCTGCTCATGGGTAAATTTAAGTCCAAATTAACTTTTACCCGCTGTAAAAATTAACGTCAGTCTTTACCATGACTGCCTCGGTGTATTACAGCTGTAACAGTAAAAGGTGAATTAGGTTGTACTGTACAAGTCATTTTGCTTTTTTCCCTCCTCTGCCGTTATAAGAACAAATCAAATTTCCTTACCACCCCTTCACCTTCAATTTCACCCTAAACCCACATCACTTTCTCTCAAGTCCCCACCACATTCAAAGCCTTCCATATTCTTAAACCTTCAAACCTTCAAACCTTTCCTCCAAATCAAACAACAATGGCAGACATCAATAACCCTGACAATAAGTTCTCCCCATACCATAACCTTACAACATACCTTACCAAGGGAAAGAAATCCGAAGGTTTCAATGATATGATCGACTTCTTATGTCGATCAAAGATCTATTTTGCCCTCACAACCAACCCTACCATATATATCCCTCATATGGAGGATTTCTGGAGTACCGCCGTCTACTCTACCGAACAGGGGATTCCCTAAATTAAAGCCAAGGTAGACGGCAAGGATATCACCATCTCGGAAGCTACCCTCCGAAAACATCTTAAGCTTCAGGATGAGGGAGCAGTCATCTCATACTCGAAGGACGAATACATGAGGACCTTTGTATCCATTAGATACCCTGGAAATCAGACCGAGTATACGATTGAGACGGCGCTGATGGGCCCTCCATGTAAGTATCTCTGCCACACTCTTCTCCAATGCATATCTCAGAAGAGGAGTGGATGACATCAGGTGAGCACCGCACTTGCCTTCGCCTTCCATGGTATGGTCACTGACCTAGGCTTCAACTTTGCACACCTCATCTTTGAGGGTTTGAGATATAACCTTCAAGAGGGTGCAAAGCAACAATTTTTTATCTACCCAAGATTCTTGCAGGAGGTTTTCAATCAAGAACTAAAAGAACTTTCAAAACCTGCAAGAATCTACATCATGTTGGGACATAAAAATAATATTTTTTAAAGCATGAGAACTGTTTCCAAAAGGTTCTCAAGGGTAAATGTTCCACTGTTATCTACAATGCTGAACATACAAAGTACCCCGGGTGACAGTTCAGCAATCCCAGCTGATACTGATCCCACACCCTCCACCACACATCCTGAACAACAGTCTGCTTTCACCATTCGAACCCCTGTGCATACTACTAAGGATGCACAGGTACAAAAATTACTTACACCTGTTTTGGATGTTATCGTTCAACCGGAACACAGGGCCCCGGTTGCAACGACATATACAAGGAAAAGGGGCAAGAGAACTCCTTCTTCTCTTGCCTCCAAGGCCCAAACCCAACCTCTAAGCCCTCATTCAGAATCCCAACATTCTGATGAGAATATCAAAAGGGATAGCCACAACACTAGAGAGACTTCTTTGGAAGCCTCTCTATTAGGATCAGGATCACATCCCGGATCCATAGAGTAACCCCCTGAGCCACTCCTCTCTCTTCTGAACTTAAGTGTTGAGGAACCTGATCAAGATGATGTACCTTCTCCAACTACCACTATCTCGGAGGTACTGATTGATCTTGCTTCCAACACACCCAACCCAAGTTCTTCTACCTTGAAGGTCCACTCTAGGAGTTATGAAAGAGTGGATATGGAAGAGGCTGTCACTACTGTTGGTCAATCAAATGACCAGGAGGACAGTGACAACATCGCTAAGACCTCAACCACGACAACTCACAGTGAGGATGCTTCCTTGGAAACTCCCCTCACTTAGAGGAATCCCAGGCGCCAAGAAACCATGGGTGATGGGGATGCAGAGGCCAGGCCTAAGGCCCCATCTGGATCCAAGGATTCCACAACTGTGGATGAGGACAGACTGCAACTTCATAACTTGGAATTGACAGCCAGGGTGGCTATGCTAGAGGGTAAAGTGTCCAAACTAAGACACCAAGTCTCTATGCATGAAGCCCATCAATTCCCAACTGTGCCTACTCCCTCTCTTGTATCAGTGGGCACCCAAACTGATGCTTTTTTGTCCACTGATGCAACCAAAAAGGGGGAGATGGTCCAAATGGAGGAAGACTCAGACAGTCTTGATGACTGGATTCAGGAGCAGGCTGTATTTCAAAGTACACTATTCAAGCCAGCTTTTGTACAGGTTCATGACTTGCCAGCTTCAGATGACGAAGAAGAAGAGACATCTGAAGACTGGAAGTTAGTCGTCAGGGCTGTTGATGAGATGCTCACTGATGCTGAAGACATAGAACAAACATATACATCTTTCAGCATCATCCCTGAAGCCGCAGCCATCATAAGTCAATCCACTGCCCCCAAATTTTCACTGACTTCAACACAGCTAGAGTTTGACAAAATACTAGCTTGGGGGTATGGTGGAAAGTCTGAGAGGTTCTGGATTGGTTGGGAGTTTGGCGGAGTAGAAGAGCTAAGCTGGGACTTTCTCAACAGCATCCAAGTCCTTCACCTATACCATCTACAATGCATTAACAACTCTACGGACCTCTCAGCAGAACTTGCTATTGGAAGGTTCTATGACTTGATGGAGGATAATCTACCCAACTTTGAAAGATAAATACAAGCCGCAAAAAGGGTAGCCTATCCTGAATCTTCAACAGCAGCAGAAAGTAGACTGACCCCTAGAAGACTTGAAATAATAAGGAGCAGTCTTCTCACTGAAGAAGAAGTTCTGTGCTGGAGAAGATTCCTGTACAATAGAATGGTCAGGGATGTCGAAGTGAAAGGATGGATAAGCACTGACTCCCATGACTTCACCTTCTTCCTGAGCAATGGATCTTCTCTATCAATCAACATCAAAGAGATCTTGCTCCTACCTTCAACCTTCCTACACAAGGTCTTTGAGCTCAGATCACTCATCTTCAAGGTCAACTCCTTAGAAAGTCAAGAAATAATCAAGATCATCAAGGCTTCTCTTTATAAGGAGGAATCTGGATCTGACTCAGACCTATCCTTTCTCTCTTCTTCAACAGTCAGACTGAACACAGAAGAAGAATCAAATATAAGAGAAGAGGAAAAGATGAAAGAGGCATGGAAAGATGTGACATGTATGGAATAGGAAGAAGATGAAGTAAGTTCCCCTCCCTTATCCATTCCCCAAATTGCCAATGAAGCTGAGGCTGAGATTCCAACAGCAGCACAATCATTTGTTGTTGTGATCAGTGAAGCCGAAGCAGAGGCATCCAACAAAGATAAGGGAAAGGGAATTATGACCAAAGAAGATGAGGAGAGGTTGCTCAGAGAGAAGAGAGAGAAGGAAGAAAGAAGAAGAAGAGAAGAAGAGGATATGGCTGAAACAAAGAAAGCTTAAGATAGACTCACATCCATTCTCCTTAGAGAACAACAAATCCAGCTGTATGCAAAACAGCTGGATGATCTGAATGTAAAGATTCCTGTAGTTTATCAAATTAAAGAAGATGAAGCTCTTGCTCTTCAACTGCAGGAACAATTCGATAAAAAAGAAGAAGAGGCTCAGAAGAAGAAGAAAGAGGCTAAGTTCAGAATAACTGATTCTGAACTAGCTAAAGAAATGAGAGAGGAATGGGTAAAGGCTCTGATTTCTCAAGGTGAGGATGTAGACTACCTTGAGAAACTATCCAATAAAGAAATCTACAGAGCTTTCATGGGTCAGCAGGGTCAATTGGCAAAGAAGAAAAAGGCTGAAAAAGAAGAAGAAAAAGCCAAACAAAAGTCCAAAAAGACCATTGCCTTGAATCAAAGAACCCATGAAGAAAGGAAGATCATGATTAACTTCCTTAAGGCTAGAGGAGAGAGTGGAAAGAGGCTAGGTCCCATGAATTTCATGAACCTGCAAGCCCTCAATTTTAAAGTCAAGAAGGACGAGGAAGAAAGATTGGAGAAGAAAGGCTCTAAGAAAAGGGCAATTATTATAGAAGAAAGGAAAACAAAGAAACCCAAGCCTTCTCTCTCACCCAACACTTCCTCAATCCAACAACCTTCCACTCTCCATCCTAGACCTCCCTCCTCTCCTCCCTCAAAGTCCAAATCCTCACACCCAGCTCCTACTCATCAACAACCTCCCAAAAAGAAAAACAAACCCACTTCCAAACCAGAAGACTCAAGAGAAATAATCAGATGGTCATAAAGCCCTCAAGACCAATGGTTTGAAATGTTCAGGGGGAGAACAGAAGCTAAAAGATCAATTTATACATCTGTTGATGAGGTACTACATCTTCCAGATTCTGATCTAAGAAGAATGATGGAGCTGGGTGAAGCCAATGAGCCTGAGAATGAAGGTGGGAGACATCTATTGCTGGTAATCAAACATTACTTCAACCCCAGAAAAGATGAAATCATTGATGTCAAACCTCTCCAATCCCACTCTCCATTCATCAGCTGGTCCTACAATGCTGAAAAGAATGAATTCACACTGACAGATGTTAAAGGAAAGAAGATGGGGTGTTCTAGCAAGGCTATCTTCAAAATGGCAAGCAAAGACATCAAGACTTTATCTGAGCTTCCTCTTAACAATCCCAGCATGGACCAGAGAGGATATGAGGTTGAAAGGATAGTCAGCAACATGTAAAAGCTTCAGCAACAAAGGCAGCAAGAGAGTTTTGGTAGAATCAGTCTAGGGGAGTTTGTAGAAATAAAGACCGATGGCAATAAAATTCTCTAAGTACAAATGCTGCTGATCTCAGAGTTTGCTGCTGACCAACAAACTGCTGCGGACAAGCTTATTTGCAGCGGATACTTGTTCTTCTGCTGAAGAACAAATCTGCTGCGGATAGCCTTATCTGCTGAACACCAGAGTTGCTGCGGATAGGCTTCTCAGCAGCATCAACACTTGATGCTGCTGATAGGCAAATCATCAGCAGCTTTTGATGGTCACATCTTGCTGCTGATCATCATCCTTGCTGCTGACAGCCCTGTGCCTGGAAGATAAATCGTTGCAGCTGACTATCCATGCCAAGCATCACTGACAACTTTCTGCAAAAGCTACTGACACGCTCAAAGCAGAAGAAACCTCAATGGTTCAACCAATGACAGAAAACAATGCTCTTCTCCAAGCATGCAAGTAATAATGCATAAAGAAGAAGCTTCAATAAAGTTAACTAGCTAACTAGTTTTAGACTAAACGTGTAATAGTTAGCTATATACAAAAGATCAACGGTCTGTGTTAGATCTGATCCTTAGAATCAAGGGTCTGTCTTGATTCTAAGTGAGTATAAATACTGTGTAAACACTTCATTGTATGTATGCTTTTTGATTCAGTTTTCATTTGTAATCGTTTATTTGCAAAAGCTTAATACAACAGTGTTCTTATAAGTATTCTTTCTGTTTACTCGATTATACTTGTGTAGTTGTTATTGTTTCCGCCAATTTCAACTAAGAACAGAACCATCTTGTACTTTCACGATCCTACAGAGTTGATCAAAGAGATCATCTATCCGAGGCAAAGGATAACGATTATTGATTGTGACTTTATTTAGCTCACGGTAGTCGATACACATACGAAAAGTTCCGTCCTTCTTCTTGACAAACAGGACTAGAGCTCCCCATGGAGATGAGCTAGGTCGGATGAAACCTTTATCCAACTAATCCTGTAACAGAGTAGATAGCTCTTGCAATTCACTAGGTGCTAGTCGATAAGGTGCCCGAGCGATCGGTGCCGCTACGGGTGCCAGATCGATTTGGAATTCAACCTGACGGTGTGGTGGCAGACCAGGCAGATCCTTGGGAAATACTTCTAAAAATTCATGAACGATGGGGATACCATCAATCTTATTCTCTTCTAACGGCTGCTCAGCAACCAGAGCCAAAATAGCCGTATGTCCTTTTCGAAGGCATTTTTATGCTTTCATAAAGGATATGATGCCCATGACTGCACCAACTTTTTCGCCCTGAACGGAAAGGGTTTCTCCACTCGGGAGGGGAATACGAACAATTTTCTCATGACAGATAATTTCTGCTTGGTTTTTAGATAACCAATCCATGCCGACAATTACATTCAAACTACCAAGTGTGACCGGCATAAGGTCAATATCAAGTATATGTCTAGCTAGCTCAAGCTTACATCCCTTAAGAATATGAGTTGCTTCAATTATTTGGCCATCAGCTATCTCTATTATATACTTAGCTTCTAATAGAGTTGGAGTTCCTTTTATCATATCACTAAGTTTCTTAGATATAAAACTTCTATCAGAACCAGTGTCAAAAAGGACAGAAGCAAAGTAATTATTTAAGAGAAACTTACCGGTGACCACATTATGATCATAACGAGCTTCTCCAGATCCTAGCACGAAGGCTCGTCCCTTCACACCATTTCCTCCACCATTGCCGTTGTTACCCCCATTGTTGTTATTCTGGTTAGGGTTGTGGTTTCCATTATCTCCTTTCTCAATTGAGGACAATTCTTCCGAATATGTCCCTCCTTCCCACACTCAAAACAACCCTTCGTAAATCCAGGTTGTTGCGAAGGCTGTTTGGCTTGTAATTCACCCTACAATCTTTGGCAGCATGACCTATTTTGCCACACCGCTGACAAGGATTGCAAAACCCGAAGTGATGGAAGTTGCACTTGTTACACTTAGGATACTTTCCCACGTAACCACCCTGGTTTTGACCTGAAGACGTCGACTGGTTGGAGTTCTTAGCAGGCTCTAATCTACGCTGTTGCTGCTACGGTTGATTAAACTAGGGTTGGTTGGGCTGGGGTCCTTTGGAGTGAGAGTTGGAGTGGTTATTGGAGTGGTGGTCAAACTTGTGTTTATGATTATCGGTGGGTTTAGAGACCGAACCTCTCGGAGGTAGAGTCCCTTGAGTCACCGCCTGATCGATTAACTTATGGGCAAGTCGGATAGTCTGCTGGATAGTGGTAGGGTTGGATGAAGTAACCATGCTTTGTATTTGAGGCACTAGACATCCAATGTATAGTTCGATTCTCTTGTAATCAGGGGTCACCATATGCGGGCACATAGTAGAAAGTTCATGTGAACGTGTGGTATAAAGTTCAATTTCAGAACCCTCCATCTTTAGGTTCCTGAACTCTCCCTCTAACTTCTGAATTTCATCGCGGGGACAGTACTCCTCCTTCATCATTGATTTAAACTCCTCCCACGAGAGTCCATTTTCCATGGCCAGAGCCAACATCTGGACCTGGGCGTTCCACCATGTGAGAGTCGGGCCCTCCAAAGTTCCAGCGACGAACTTGACCTGATTTGCCACTGGGCAGTTGCACATGGCAATCACTGATTCTACTTTCTCGAACAAACAAAGTAGTCCGACGGCTCCTTCAGCTCCACTAAATGCGTGGGGCTTACAATCCATGAATGCCTTGAAGGTGCAGGCTGGTTGCTGATTCTGCGGGCCTGGAGTTAAAAACAATATAGGATTGGGATTATAGAGTTTAGGACAAGCTTTTTAAGAGATGAATTGACATCATTAGTCACTAGCTAAAGCATTTAGCTGCAGCATTATGTGCTGCTAGAGCCTCCGCCACACTATCGTTTATTAGTGCCGCTAGCTCCGCTGCCGTCATGTTAATGGTACCTCGGCCACCAGTACGACCTCCACGTCCTCTTCCTGACATGATTCTTCACATTCACAAATACAAAACAATGAGAAATATATCGCATATTAAACATTATTTATGTACGAGTAAAGAAATACAACATCTAATATTTTGAAAATTAAATAAATTGTAAGGCTACATAATAAATAATTCAAACATTAAACTTCTCATGCTTTTATTGAATGGGAACAACCTTACCCATCTAGGTTTGAAAAGAGAAATAACAAAAGCAAAACATGCATGAAAAGGGAAGATAGAATAGGAAGATCATCAAACATCTTCGTCATCAGAAGAAACATATGATTGTGCATCATCGATCTCCATTGGTTCCTCCTCAGGTGGCACCTCCTCCAAGGGCTCATCCTCGAAGGGCTCCTCCTCGAAGGGCTCTTCCTCGCCGTCAGAAAGTGGAATCTCCTCAGGAAATAGAGCTGCTTGCAGTTGGACTTCCAAGTGAGTCACCCTCTCTTGAATACCTTCAGCAGTATGGTTTGCTACATGTAGCTGAGCTTCCAGAACAACCACTTTCTCCAGAACTCCTTCCATATCATTGTCCGAGGTGTCCACCCTCGTCTCCAAATGTGTCACCCGATCCACCAAGACGTTATGGACTTGATCCGTTACTGCTAGTTTAGCAGTCAAAAGCTCTATCCCTACCTTATTCTCCTCTATTTGAAACTCTCTCTTCAGAATGTCAGGTATCTCATCAGTAGCATCTTTCACAATACTCAACTCCCTAGACAAGTAAAATACAAAGGCTGCAAAAGCTTGTTCCATAGTGCATGGCAAGCTAGGTAATGTAGATGATGAGGAAGTAGAACCAAAGTAAGGTGATGGGACATTTCCCATTTTGATCCATCTTTGGACCATTTGCGGGTATGCGTTCCAATTGCGAGCAGGATTCATTGCTTGCGCGCTGCTCGTTTCCCCCTGGTCAACTTGATATTCACTGGAACTAGTCCGGTGCCTTTTGGGCTCCGGGGATGATAGGATAGGGGCCTTATGTCCTGGTGCCTTAGGTGATGGAAGTGGAGTTGACGACATGTTCCTGCAACAATATATATAAGTGCCAAACATCCAAATGACATGTAACTAATGTGTGAGGCTATAGTCTAGTATGCAATCCTAGTTCTCTATAACCAATGGCTCTGATACCAATCTGTTACACCCCCAAATTTCAACTAACGGAGTTTTACCGTTTGGGGAGTGACGAACCAGGATCTCAGACATTAGTTACTTTGAACGACTCTACATTTGACTCAAATAAAAATATCATAATAAACAGAGTTCAAATGCGGAAGCGTAAAGAAAAGTAAATGCGCAAAATACATGCGCCCAAACCAAAAGTCCAAAAGTCCAAACGTCCAACCAAACCAAGTACAATACAAAATAATCCAAACAAACATAAATAAGCAACAATCAAAATAGATGAATCCCATGCATGCCCTAATGTGCACCTGTGCCTTAACTTAGCGACCTAAGAAAACATGTAAGAAAATATGTCAACACGAGGTTGGTGAGTTCACAGGTTTCAATATATAAATAAGCGTTTACCAGATTTATGTTCATTCGATATGTATCTATAGGTAGCTAACCTATGTTCATGTTTAACTCAAGCGCTCGCAACCGAAGCTGACTCTTTGTTTATTTGCCTCCTGCCAGGTCTATTAACACTGGCGGTGTGAGTAGGCTAACATTTCACCCGTTCGATCTCAAATCGAGTTAGCGCGACTAACGCGGGTGGGATTTGGCAAACCCATTAGTACTACTAAATATTACCTCGCTAAGATCTATATTAACGGTCCGATATAAGATGAGGACTTTCTGTGATAGCGTGTTACGCTTAGCTTTAACATTGATAACATATGAATTGCAAAATCTCAAAATAGTTTAATCATGTTTTCTCCCCCAGATTAAAACAGAAAAAAGGGGCCGTGAAAACTCACCTGCGTTGCGTTTCACACAAGTAAGAGATTTGGTACACAGTGTCAGCCTGCAACGGCCTACGTATGCCCTAGAATTATAAACATAACAATTAGGGACACATTGGGATTTGTGATGACGACACGGAAGATTTGATTTTCCTAAAGACTTAGGATTAAAGAGTATACGAACATGTCCACGGGAATAAGGATTTCTATAAGAATTAGAATAACTAAGTTTCGTGTCGAACGTAAATAACGAATAATAAATAAATAAATTCGTACGTTCGAGTCGTTTACATTAGTTAGGAAAATAATATAATTTAATATATTATTTTTTTTATTTTTTTTAGGTTCGTAGGATTAACTAAATAATCATTTGTGCTTCACTCTCTTCCTTTTCCCATTCATTCCCATATATGACTTTAAAGGCCTATTTGACATTCTGAGCAGCCACTTTTCTTGACCCTTCTGCTGCATTCAGTATGACAATTGGTGAGGAGGGAAGGATAGATCTGAATCAGAGTCATCCATTGCAGGCCATCCCTCCTTTTCAAGAAAAGATTTAATAATCTTGATCATTGCTTGACTTTCTAAGGAGTTGATGTTGCAGATGTGTGTTCTGAGCTCAAAGACCTTGTGCAAGAAGTCTGGATTGGGGAGCAGGATCTCTTGGATGTTATTGATTGTGAAAGATGATCCGTCACTTAATAAGAACTGAAAGCCAGAGGACCCAGTGCTTAACCATCCTTGCACTTCCAGGCCCCTGACCACTTCATTGTAGAAAAATCTTCTCCAACATAGAACTTCTTCTTCTGTTAAAGCCCTGCTCCTTATCAAGTTAAATCTTGGAGCCAGTCTTTGTTCTGACGTTGTTGAAAATTCTGCATGGTGTTCAGGATAGGCCACCCTGTTTGCTTCTTCTAGAAACCTTTCAAACCAGGGAAGATTATCCTCCATCAAGACATAGAACCTGTTTATTGCAAGTTCTGCTGAGAGATGTGTGGAAGTGTTGATGCAGCTTGATAGGTACAGTTCAAGAACCTAAAGTGGATTTATTGTATTCCAATTCAGCTCTTCTATTGCACCAAACTCCCATCCAATCCAGAATCTCTCAGATAGAGCATCATACCCCCAAGCTAGAATGGAGTCAAATTCTAGCTTATTTGCAGTCGGTGTGAATTGAGGGGCAATGGTCTGTCTTGATATGTTTGCAGCAACAAGAAGTATGCTGAATGACAAAGGTGTGTCTTCATTTTGACTTTCATTCTTCAACACCACATCAACAGCTCGGACAACTAACTTCCAATCCTCAGAGATATCCTCCTCTTCATCTACTGAGTCTGTCAAGTCATGGATTTGAACAAACTCAGGTTTGAAGAGAGAACTTTGAAAAGCAACCTGCTCTTGTATCCATTCATCGAGGCTGTCAGCATCATCTTCCATAGTAACTATCTCCCCCTTTTTGGTTGCATCAGTGCATAGAGTTTCAACTGTTTGAGTGCCCACAGACACAAGGGAGGGAGTAGTCACTGGATGGCACTGATGGGCTTCATGCATAGGGACTTGGTGCCGTCGTTTGGACACTTCAGCTTCTAGCATTGCCACCCTTGTCGTCAATTCCAAATTTTGAACTTTCAGTCTATCCTCATCGAAAGTTATGGAATCCTTGGAACTAGATGGGGCCTTAGGTCTAGCATTTGCATCCCCATCACCCTGGTTTTCTTGGCACCTGGGATTCCTATCAGTGAAGAGTGTTTCAAGAGAAACATCCTCACTGTGAGTTGCCTGGAGTAGTGATAGCCCTTTCTGGTCAAATGATGTACCAGGAGTAGTGATAGCCCTTTCCACATTCACTCTATCATCACTCCCAGAGTGAACCTTCTTAAGTGATGTACATGGGTTGGGTACATTATCAGCCAAGTCAATCAATACCTCCAAAATAGTGGTGGTTGGAGAAGGTATATCATCTTGACTAGGTGCCTATGCACTTAAGTTCAGAGAAGAAAAATAATGATAGGGCTCTACAGGTTTTTCTATGGGTCCGCAATGTGATCCTGATACTAATAGAGAAACTTCCAAGGAAGTCTCTCTAATGGTTTGGCTATCCCTTTTGATATTCTCATCAGAATGTTGGGATTCTGAACGAGGGCTTTTAGGTTGGGATTGGGCCTGTGAGACAAGAATAGAAGGAGTCTTCTTGCTCCTTTTTCTTGTATATTTTGCCGCAACGGGGGCCCTGTGTTCCAGTTCGGCGGTGATAACATCCAAAACAAGTGTAAGTAGTTTTTGTGCCTGTGCATCCTTAGTAGTATGCACAGGGGTTCGAACAGTGGAAGCAGTTTGTTGTTCAGGTTTTGAAGTGGAGGGTGTGGGATCAGTATCAGCTGGGATTGCTGAACTGTCACCCTGGGTACTTTGTATGTTCATCATTGTAGATAGCAATGGAACATTGACCCCTGAGAACCTTTTGGAAACCGTTCTCATGCTTTGAAAAATATTATTTTTATTACCAGCATAAGATAGATTCTTGTAGGTTTTGAAAGATCTTTTATTTCATTGTTGAAAACCTCCTGCAAGAACCTTGGGTACATATAGAATTTCTGCTTTGCACCTTCTTGAAGGTTATATCTCAAAGCTTCAAAGATGAGATGTGCAAAGTTAAAACCTTGGCCAGTGACCATACCGTGAAAAGTAGAGGCAAGTGCAGAGCTCACTTGGTGCCATCCACTTCTCTTCTGGGATATGCATTGTAGAAGAGTGTGGCATAGAAACTTCCATGGAGGGCCCATCAACGGCTTTTCAATGGTATATTCGTTCTGATTTCCAGTGTACCCTATGGATACAAAGGTCCTCATATACTCTTCCCTTGAGTATGAAACGACGGCCCCCTCATCCTGTAGCTTGAGATGTTTTCTGAGGGTGGCTTCACTGATGATGGTGTCTTTGCCGTCTACCTTAGCTTGGATTTGGGGAATCCCCTATTCGGTAGAGTAGATGGCGGTGTTCCAGAAGTCCTCTATATGAGGGATGTATATGGTGGGGTTGACGGTTAACGCAAAGTATATCTTTGATCGACAGAGAAAATCGATCATGTCATTGAACCCCTCAGGCTTCTTTCCTTTTACTAGGTATGCGGTGAGATTATGGTAGGGTTAGAACTTGTTATCGGGCTGGTTTGGATCATGCCGACCTCTACCATTGTTGTCGACCTCTACCATTGTTGTCATCAGACTTCTTTCCTTTTACTAGGTATCGATCATGTCGACCTCTACCATTGTTGTTGGGTTTGGAGGGAAGGAGGAAGGTTTTTGAAAGGTGGTTAAGTATGGAAGGCTTTGAATGCTTGAGAGAAAATGGTGAGAGTTAGGTTGGAATTGAATGTGAAGAGGTTCTGGAGAAATTTGATTTGTGTTATAACGGCAGAGGAGGGAAAAAGAAAAGTTACTTGTACAGTACAACCTTATTCACTTTTCATTGTTACAGCTGTAATACACTAAAGCAGTCATGGTAAAGACTGAAAGGAATTTTTACAGGGGGTAAAAGTTAATTTGGACTTATCTTTACCCATCAGCAGCAAACTTGGTTGCAGAGGATGGTTAAGACTATCCGCTGCAAACTTGGTTGCTGCGGATGGTTAAGTCAGTCAGCAGCAAACTCAATTGCTGCTGATGGATACAATGGTCCGCAGCAAAGATGTTGCTGCTAACTGCCTTAAAGCTATCCGCATGAAACTTGTTCCTGCTAATAACTTAAAGCAGTCAGTGTTAAATTCTTTGCTGCTGATGATTAAACCTATCAGCAGCAAAAATGGTTGCTACTGACTTATAACTTTTATTTACAACAAAAGACAAACACATTTATAAAATAATTTTTATAGACAAATTTTAGTCAAATTTCATCATAGTAATGGATTCAACTAAATATCTAAATCTAGCTTCATCAAAAGGTTTTGTAAACAAATCAACATATTGCTCATTGGTATGAACTTTGGTTAAAATAATTCTTTTTTTCTCAGCTTGATCTCTTATGAAGTGATACCTGATGTCAATGTGCTTTGTCTTGGAGTGTTGCACTCAATGGAGCCTATGACGATGCTTAGAGGGATAGAGGCTGGGATCTTGGCTTTCCATTGCAGAGGAGGTTGTTTTCCAGATCTCTTTGCTTTGTCAGCAGCTGATGTTTCTTTGGCTGCTGACAGATTTGCTTGATCAGCAGATTTTGCTATTGAGGACTTTGACTTATCTAGCAGCAGATGTTGTTGCTGCTGATGGTTTCACTTGAGCAGCAGCACACTTGGTTGCTGCTGAAGGCTTGTCCTTTGGTTTCTTAGGCATTATTTAATCAACAGCATTTTTGCTGGCTACTGATGGGTTAACAACAGATGTATGCTTTAACATCCCGAAAATAATAAACGACAAAAAATGGAAACAGGTTAAACGGGAGACGAACGGAATAAGCGAGCATGGAATGGGCCGGCTATGGGCTTGCGCATCTCTCCCTATAAATACCCTAGCCCATCTCTCTTCTCTCATTTTACAAGTTCTAGAGAGAGAAACCAAAGCGAGAGAAAGTAGACGGATCGGCCCGAGATTCTAGCAAAGTGTTACTCCATATCTCGTTTGCAAAACCTCCGAATCAGAAGCTCCATACAGGTAACTATCTGATCTAGATCTGAGTTTTTGTTCATTTTGGGGTTTTCGGGTTTTGGATAAAAAAAGTAACGTTTTTACACATAAAACTTGAAAATGAACATAGATCTAGCATCTAGAAGGAAAAACGAATGCTTTGAACGTAAAAAATCAGGATCTTGACGTGATCAGATCTGCATGCAAAAACTTAGGTTTTTTGCAGAGAAGTAGGTCTTGCGTACTTATCAAGTACGCAAGAAGCAGGTCTTGCGTACTTATCAAGTACGCATGAAGCAAAGCCTGCGTACTTATCAAGTACGCATGAAGTAAAGTCTGCGCGCTTATTAAGTGCGCAGGCATCAGGCTGCTTAGTAAAGTCAGTATGGTCGCCTAATTCAGAATGATTAAACCATTAGAGTCGGGATAAGGTCTGATGTGTATTTAACTAATCAATTCAGATTGAAAGTGACGTTGTTAGACCTTTGTTTAGGACAACCCAGATTAGCTTATCAGGTGAGTTCTAGAGCCCTCTTTTAAATGTTTTATTAATGTTTTGGGCTGGTGTGCATACTTACGAAATAATTTTTAATGAAATGATGTTTACGAAAGGAAAGTTGAAATATGTTTATGAAGTGTTTTACCAATGAGGTTTATGAATGGTTTACGAATGGTTTAATGATTAAATGTTTTATAATAAAACGTACGAATGCTTTAACAGAAATGATGTAAAGGCGGTAACGGTTATTTTTATAAAAGTCACAAAATGAATGAATCTGCCACGAGTTCTTTCGGGAACTAAGGTATGCATGTATGTTATGGGCCTTACCTTTTAGGGGCCTTTGTGGCTGGCCAACTATTGTACAACTGGGTGGATAAAGGGGTGACGACGGTCACCATGGGATTACCGGGGTCCCTATTGAAGGTACTATTCCATGCGAGGGAACAATGCTTAAGGTGAAGGTATGTGCTATCCTTTGGGATGTCGTGCTTAAGGTGAAGGTGCGTGTATCCTTGTGGTACCGTTCCTAAGGTTCTGGTGTCGAACGGCTTTGGGGTATCAAGCCCTAGGTTTCTCCACATACAGGTAATGTACGGTGTCGAAGGGCCTAGTGGTGGCGTGCCACGGGGTTTCTCCGCTAGTTTGCGATGAATGGAATTGACGGTTATGAAAAGGCGCAGATTCGGTTCATGTTGACTTATGTTATCATGATATGATTACAAGGTTTTGATGATGTTAAGTTATTGCATGTTTTTACGTACGCTTTTATTAAATGAATGAATGTTATGTTTTTGGCAAATGTAAAAGTTAAAGTTTTATGTAATGCTAGAACTCACTAGCGTAGCTGACTTTTAGTGTGCACATTCAGGTTAAGGACATGTACGGAGGGACGGTGATGCTTGGCAAGCGATGAAGAGTTACCCGACTAATACGATGACTGGCATCTCGTTACGTTATGTTTATGTTATGTAATGAATGTTTTAGACAATGTTTAAGCTTCTGCATGTTGACATGGTTACTGTTATGTTTAAATGATAGTTTTTCCGCTGCGTTATTTGATATTCAAGTTTAAGAACTGTTTGTGAATGAGTAAATCCAACGAGTGAGGCCTGTGGGTTTGGGGCCTTACAAGTTGGCATCAGAGCAATAGTTTGAGAGATTCGGACACTCGAAGTGTCTGAACTTAAACTGTGAATGGGACCAAAAGCGAATGCCAGTACGGGTAACTCGATCCACATGTATGCCTTAGAAGTGGTAGGATAGGACATGTGTTCGGATGGAATCACAAAGGTGGTTAAATAGAAATCGAGAGGTAGTGTAATGGTTAATTGCAGATGGCAAGTGTATATTAACATCTTATAGTGCTTGTTGAGTTCTATTTGTTAACTAGCGTGATGACATTAGATTCATTGTTTTATAGAACGAAATGGCGGGACGAAAGAGTGGAAGGCGTGGTGGGGGCCGTACCAACGGTCGTACCGTTGGTCGTAATAGGACTCCTGCTCGTCAGGAGTACAGTGAAGAGGGAAGTGTCCACACAGAGCCGGAAACCAGCATGCATGGAACTGAACGGACTCCCGTGGAAGAACAACACTTCACTTTCGAACCGGAAGTGAAGGCGGCCCTTGCACGCGAGTTTACTGAGTTAATGAAGGCTACCCTGCCAGATCTGCTGGCAGAGGCAATGAAGAAGGCTAATGAGGTGGGCGGGTCCAACACGGCAACTAATGCCCAGATCATTGAGGCATTTTACGCACCGCCTGCTCGCGGTTGCGACTATAAGTCCTTCAAGGCATGTGATCCGCCGGTTCTGACTGGGAAGAAAGACGCGGTAGCTACTTTTGACTGGGTGATACGTATGGAAGCTGCCATCCGTTTGAGCGAGTATCTATCAAATCAAGTCATGAAATTTGCTGCTAACTCCTTGAGAGAGGAAGCATCACATTGGTGGGAAGGTGTACGTCAATCTAAGGGGACGAGACGGTTGACGCGATGATGTGGAAAGATTTGAAAACATTGGTGATTAAGAACTTCTGCCTGAGGAATGAAATCGATAAGGTGGAAAGAGAGTTTCTAGGATTTAAAGCCGGAAGTAAAACACATCGGCAACACACTACCAGATTCAATGAACTGGCACGTCTGATGCCGCATCTGATCACGACTGAGGAGAGAAAAATTGCTTGCTACATCCAAGGTTTGTCGGATAATGTGACATTTCGGGTTTTTATGCACACTTTTATAATATATGTCATGAAAACAATTTCTATTCAGTGAAATACAAGTGTTTTTATTTAATTTTTGTATGTATATAATGTACAAAATATATATTTTTAATTTTATGGATTTAAAATAATTAAAATTTTATAAGTTTTAAACTTATATAAAAAAAATCTAAAAAAAAATCTAAATTTAAAATGTTCATATATAAATAAGATGATCTATAAAATAATTACCTTTTATAAAAATATATATAATAATAATATAAGTTTATAAAACCATTTAAATATATTTTAAATAAAAAAAAATTAATTAGTTTATTTTTATAAAAGTTAAGGGGTCAGTTTTGAAAATTATTAAACTAAAAGGGTTTTAAAATAAAAATAAGTTAAGGGGCTATTCATGGACAAACTAAACCATAGGGACCTATTGGTAAAAATCTCGGGGACTATTTTAATTCAAAAACAAACTCCAGGGACCATTCTTGCCAACTCTCAATTCGTATTTCCGGTCGTCTCCCCCATGGTCCGGCGGTCCAAGCGTTTTTCCGGCGAACCCTCGACATGCTTGTTCCCTGCACCTCGATAGCCGAAAAAGGGCTCTCTGAGCTCGTCTTCCCCACGCGAACCTAAGCCCTCGACCAATTTGTCTCTTTATCATACGAAAAGTGTGTTCGCTTTTGTGATCGAAAGTCAACGCCGCGATTTGCCTCGTCAGTAGACCTCCACGCCTGCAAAACGGCTCGATAGCTTCGGCTTACCCAGACGAGTGTCTAGACATAATCAATTTCATCTTTCATTGTCGGGATCAGGTTCGGGTATAAATGGCCATTAACGGACCTTCTCAAGCTCACTCTCCCTTCGACACTGACTCTCACTCCAAATTGAAACTGTCATTGTGTTCGTCACCTCAGTGTGAAGCTGTGACCGGATTCTCAGAGCTCAATTCGTCTCGAGTCGTATTTCCCCATTCGTGGTATCTTCGGAATATCGGCCCAGTCGTCTCGACCCTTCGCGACCAGGTAAGAACCTCAAATTCGTTCCTTTACCTTCGGTTATCATCTGGCCATCTGTTCCAAGTGCTACCTCGGCCTCAGGCCTTCGATTTCCGAGCAAACCAATGTTCTGGGACACTGGTTTGCCAGTTGCCGAGAACCCAGCGACCAGTTGCTTGTGTGGTTATATATTAAACGCCACACACATAACCAGCGATAGGCGATAGCCCGGCTGGTTATGCGTGTGTGTGTTATGTCCGAGGTCTCGGGTTCGACCCTTGTTGGCCTCCGGCCCAACCATTTTCTTTTTATTTTATTGTTTTCTCTACACATTAAAAACTATTACAAACCGGTTGACTCGTTCGTTTATTTTGGAAACCTTTAAACGACTGTTTACACGTATTTAACCGTCAAATATTTAATAAGCCCTATATTTTTATAAACTTGTTTAAATAGTTTTAACTTACAAAAAAAAAATAAAAATAAAAAAACAAATAAAAAATAATATATAATAATAATATAAATAATATAAATAAACAAATTGAATTTTTTTTTATAAATACAATAAACATAATAGCTACTTATTTAAAAATATAATATTCTAACAAGATTAAAATATATTTTTAGATGTTAAGTTTTACAAAAAAAATCGTTATCATTTTACTACAATATTTTATACAAATAAATTTAAGGAATGTTTTTATTTATATACCCATACACGTTTAAAATGCGAATACACATATACAAACATACAATAATACGTATTTATCTACATAGGGTTTCAACGTGCTTAGATATCATTATCCTTATCACCTACACACGTGGATTAAAACATCCGCTAGCAAGGTGAGTTACATAGGCCCTATTTTACATTTTACATGCTTTGGGGTGAAACATTATTACCTATACACTTCATGCTACTCGTCAAATTGTTTATACGTGTTATACATGTGGATTATATACTTGTTCATCGTGAATTATCTGGGGTGTACATTCCTTAACTGTAAACACAAAGAGAACCAACAGTAATATTAATAGATCTATTGTGCCTGACCAGCCCACCCGTGTAGGGTGTTTATTACTGCATACTCGGGTATAGCCGTGTGTTATATTCAAACATATCGGATATAGTGGATAACTATATTCAATCATACCGGGCCTAGCTGTTGTGCTATGCTCAATCGCGTCAATCAAGGTTTGAATTGTGCTTAGATAAACATGAAGGATTCAACCATATATGCTATGTCTAACAAGTTAAACAATGAGTTTGCAAAACATTTTTATCTACTATTTATCAGGTCCACAAAACCTATGTACTCACCAACTTTATAGTTGACACTTGATTTAACTAATGTTTCAGGTTTGGATATGTGATTGCTTGCTAAAGATTCTTCCACTTAAGAACTTATGGACCTAGTTAATTAAATCAATGTTTTGAAATAGACTAGGTTATTTGAATTGTATTGTACTTGAATATTTGTTACTTTTAATTAAATTAATGAATTATGCGACATTTTAGCTATCATGTGCTTTTGAACAATCATCCATTGTCCGCCTCGATGATTCCGCCATAGGTCGGGGTGTGACAGATTGGTATCAGAGCCATGGTTATAGGGAATTAGGTTATTAGACACAATGACCTAGACTATAACCCTAGGACTCCCTTTTTACGTGTTACGTGCTAAATGTTTATTTGCTATGTGAATTATTTGTAGTTAGGTATTATTTGAATTTCCCCAAGTTTAGTGCATGAGACTTATACACATACATACAAGGCTTTAAACACACAATACATACTTTACATACACATTTGACAAACAAACATATGCAAACAAATACACTACACATCCTTATACGTACTCTTTCCTCATCCATACTATTTGCAACATTCCTACATATTTAATTATACTCATAGACTCACAAGTCTATTAAAATCTCGTCAACGACTTAATTTCTTGAAAACCAGTAAAGGACATGTGCAATCCGAAAGGGTGACACCTGTACATTGGGTTTTCTGTCTAGGAAAGCATTTCGTATAAATCCAAATATACGGACCCGTATGTGTAACATTTCTGATTTTTAGTATCGGTATTTCAATTCAATGTAATACATTTCAAACTCAATTCGAGTGCACTGTTTTGTTTCTTTTCGTACCATCAATTTAATACTATATTTCAATGCAAATCCGTAAATTTTACTCGGTTATATCCTATTAAAACAATACATAAGTATCTAATTGTACAAATATGGCAAAAAAAACTAAAGTTACAAGGTCTGATGTTGAAAAATAGCAAGAAACCCTAATAGGCACGGTCGCGCCTCGTTCTGACACGGTGGCGCCGAGTGCTTCGGCACGGTCGCGCGACTTGCTTTGGAACGATCGCGCCTGGTGCCTTAGCACGGTCGCGCCGCATATGGGCACGGTCGCGTCTAGTACGAGCTGAAACTTAAATACAGTTTTAATCGCCCGATCGTTGAGTTTCGTAACCGGTTTACACTTCATTACCATTAACAAAAGCAATAACATATTCAATTACAACAAACGTCTCAGTTTAATTCCATTAGACTCAAAAATCTCTCAAACATTTCAAAGAAAACACAAACCCTACTTTCGATTCGAATTCTCTCAATCAAACAACAAATTCACGCTACTCAATCCTCACTAAAACTACTGGACTCTCTGGTTTAGCCGAGATTGCAGCAGAAGACGCCGGAAGCCGTTCGTGACGTCGCCGGAACAAGTCTCTACCGTACTCCATCGATTCGCCATTATTCCGGGTAATTGAAACCTTGTCCTCTATCGATTTAGTCTTTAGATCAAAAGCCTCATGTTAATTTGGGCTTCCAATATGGAAATCATCTTAAACCAGAATCTACTTTTCGTTCAAAAATGATTTAATCGAATCCGACTCTACACACGTTTTAAATCCAATTAATCTATGCAAAAAGACTCGAAGTAATCTAATGGGTAAAAGCCCTATGATCTCCAACCCTGTTATTATAAGAATTAGTCAATTCGTACCTGATTTGGAACAGACGCGGTCGCGCTAATCATCTAGCGCGGTCGTGCCTCATGAGACGCGGTCGTGCCGACTACCAGCGCGGTCGTGTCCTCCTGTCCAGACCCAATCATGCCCTTTGGCTAATCTCAGTCGTGTCTTAGAATCATAGACACGATCATGCCTAGCCAAGGCACGGTCGTGCCTAATGATTTAGTTATTTAAGTCCTCTGTTTGATCAACACGGTCGCGCCCGTGGTTCGAGCATGGTCGTGCCCTTCCCAGGCACGGTCGTGTGTGAGTTAAATTCTTGGCAAAATTATAATTTTATATATTTTTCAAACAATAAATATTCTGATTAAATTACAAAATAAAAATAGTTGATTTTTATAAAAATTGCATTTAATCCTATTTAGAAAGAACAATTATTCAATCTTGGAATAAACAGAAAATTATTTATTTAAAGTTTATAAAATTTAATTTACATTTATTGTTAAACCTTAAAAAGTATTTTAATGGTTACGCTACATATATTATAAATAAATAAATAAGGAAATGATTATTTATTTAATTTATATTTAAACAAAAACAATTAATTATTTATACTAAATTTTAACTAATACTTACAATGATTTCATAAACAATAATTATTTACATTACTTATTTTATTATTCAAACTCAAACCTTAATCAAAATACTCTAAAAAAATATTCTTTCAAACTTTATATTTTATTCAATACTTTCAATTATAAATCAATGACTTTTTACACAAGTCTAAATGTAACTTTAGACTTAAACTTTTGTGCACACTATTAATACCATATACATTACACTTTATGTTAACTCGTGCATTTCAAGGATCTTTATTCTATCTAGTATCTTTGTTAGCTACGCCTTCAAACCAAGTGAGTATACATAGCCCCTTTTATTCTTTTACATTTTTTGGGTGAAACATGAACATTATTCAAATTACATGTTTACATTTACACAAACAACACAAGTACAAATCCTATTTACATTCATGTGTGCAATTTGAGCTTTATGCTCGAGTGCTAGGTGTGCTAACCTTTGTATGCGATTATATGCAATCATTAACTATTCAAGCCGACGGTTTTCAATGATAGATCTATTGAGTCTGACAAACCCACCCAGATTGGGGTGATTGATACCGAAAACACAATTTTGCATGCTAGTTACAAAGGTTTGATTGTACTTGGTTACACAATAGCTGCTCCCCATAAATGCCTTATTTATCATGATATGTATGGATTTGTTTTACAACTATATGCTATCTATATACAAACCTGTGTTATACTCACCAACTTTTTAGTTGACTTTATTTTATTCATGTTTCAGGTTCTAATGTGTGAGATTGATCAAGATGTGCTACACATAGGCTTGGACTTAGTTAAATTAAATAAAAGAACTCTATGTATTTCAATTTTGTTCAATCTTGGATTTGGTTATGTTTGGACTACTTGTTATGAAATTTGATGTTTAATATATTCAATCTAGTCAACTTTGTGCTTATGAACAGTCTACATGTCCCGCCCCGATGATTCCGCCATCGGTCGGGGTGTGATAGTATGCTTTCCTGGGAATTCCTGAAGTGAGTGTTTACCTATAGGCTAAAGCATGTCTCCTTGAAAGTTTTGAGAAATTACTTAACGTTGATAAGTCATGGTATTCGCAAGAATACGATCCAAACCTAAATTTGGGGACATTATAGTAAGATAGGAAGAACTAGATGAACATGCAAAGCAAATCATTATTACGGGTGCACACGTAATAACGATTTGTAGTGCATGCGAATCCCGGCGATTCCTATTGCGCGAATAATGATCTATGATATCATATACTACCAGGAATAGATGGCTTATTTCCCCCATCAACCTTGAATAAATACACATACATTGGCACGCGACATGATGAATCTCGCATTTCTGCTTACATTATTCCCACTATGGCTCATATATATCCACTTTATCTAAAAAAAAAAATTTATAAACTATTGTCTTTTCTTATGGTGTTAGAATGCCTCCTCGACGTGCGGTCAATACAAACTCTAGCACTTCCAATCCGGATCTTGCTACTCTTCTTGCCCAACTGGTGGGACAAATGACCCAAGCCAATAACAACAGTGACGGGTCTCACAACATCCAAGGAAACGGTGGTGCCAACCCGCCTCAATGCACGTTTAAGCACTTTAACTCGTGCAACCCTACAAAATTTTACGGGACTGAAGGTGCTACCGGCCTACTACAATGGTTTGAAAGCATGGAAAGCACGTTCTTAAATAGTGACTGTCCCGATAATCTTCGAGTTCGCTATGCCATAAGTGTACTTCAAAAGAGAGCCCTCACCTGGTGGAACGGTGAGAAACGCACTCGTGGAGTTGAGGTTGCTACATCTTTATCATGGGACGACCTGAAGAAAGCCATGACCGATGAATTATGTCCTCGAAATGAAATGAGGAAGCTCGAGACTGAGTTTTGGGATCTTGCCCAAGACAGCAGGGATAATCTGGCTTACACCACCCGATTTCAAGAGCTGAGCCTATTGGTACATCATATGATCACTCCCCTTGCTCGGGAAATTGAAAAATACATAGGCGGGCTGCCTATGCAAATTCAGGATGCCGTATTAGGAAGCAATCCTCCCACACTTGAAGCTGCTATCCGCTTATCCGCTACGCTATCCGACAATCACGTCAAAGCCGGAACCTTATCAAGAAAGGGTTCCAAGAAGGATGTTTCTACTCTTGCGGCCATCAAAGATGTAAGGCCCGAGTCTTCTAACCGCAACAAGAAATGAAAGGGTCGAAACTTCGCAGCCGTAACTCCCACCGTACCTGCTATTCAAGTGGCACCTTTAGATCAAAACCCAAAACCTTATATGGGCCCAAATCCCCAATGTCAGACCTGCAAATACCACCATCCTGCCAACGTACCATGCCGATTGTGTTCAAGCTACGGAAGATATGGACACGTGGCCACTACTTGCCGTACCCGTCCTCCCGTCCATCAAGCTGCTCCAGCCAACCGTCCAAACTATCCAGCACCTCTCAATGGTCGGGCATGTTACGAATGTGGAGACCCAAACCATTTCCGTGACCGATGCCCAAAAATTCATCAACAAGGTGGTCCCCAAGGATGAGCGTTTAATATAAACGCTAATGAGGCACAAGCAAACAACGAAGTGATAAACGGTACGTTTCTCGTAAACAATAATTATGCATCCGTTTTATTTGATACCGGTGCAGATAGGAGTTTCGTGTCTCTCACCTTTGAATCTCGACTTGCTAAACAAAGAACGAAACTTGACAATTCTTATTCCGTGGAGATAGCAAATGGGAAATCTATTACTATAAATTATGTTATCCGCGACTGCAATCTCGATCTCAATCATCATGTGTTCTCTGTTGATCTCCTTCCAATGCAATTGGGAAGCTTCGATGTTATAATTGGCATGGATTGGTTATCCAAGCACCATGCCGAGGTTATTTGCTACGAAAAGTGTATTCGTATACCTCTCCCTTCGGGCGACACGTTAGTTATTTTCGGTGAAAAACCGTGTCGTGGTCCTCAACTCATGTCTTGCACGTTGGCACAAAAGTACTTGCAGAAAAAGTACGTTGCTTTCTTGGCCAACGTAGTTGACACGAAAGACAAGGGTAAGAAATTGCAAGATATTCCGATCATTCAAGACTTTCCTGAGGTATTCCCCGAGGATTTACCCGGTCTTCTTCCCCCTAGACAAGTAGAGTTTCGTATTGACCTTGTGCCCGGAGCAACTCCCGTGGCAAAAGCTCCTTATCGTCTTGCTCCTTCCGAGATGCAAGAGCTCGCAAGTCAATTACAAGAGCTCTCATCCAAAGGTTTCATCCGACCAAGCCATTCGCCTTGGGGTGCTCCCGTGCTTTTCGTAAAGAAAAAGGATGGATCGTTTCGAATGTGCATTGATTATCGTGAACTCAACAAACTTACGATCAAGAACCGTTATCCTTTACCCCGTATCGACGATCTTTTCGACCAACTTCAAGGTTCAACATGTTTTTCCAAGATCGACCTTCGTTCCAGATACCATCAACTTCGTGTTCTCGATGAAGACATTCCGAAGACTGCCTTTCGGAATAGATATGGCCACTACGAGTTCATGATCATGCCTTTTGGTTTGACTAATGCACCTGCGGTTTTCATGGATCTCATGAACCGCGTATGCAAACCTTATTTGGACAAGTTCGTGATCGTTTTCATTGACGACATTCTCATCTATTCTATAACGAAAGCGGAACATGAACAACATCTTCGTTTGATTTTGGAGCTCTTAAAGAAAGAACTACTATACGCCAAGTTCTCCAAGTGTGAATTCTGGCTAAAGGAAGTTCAATTTTTGGGACACATAGTCAACGAAAAGGGGATTCATGTGGACCCGGCAAAGATCGAGGCGGTAAAGAATTCGAGTACTCCCAAGACTCCTACCGAGATTCGTTCCTTCCTTGGACTAGCTGGTTACTATCGCCGCTTCATCTCAAATTTCTCCAAGATTGCGGTCCCGCTCACTGCCTTGACTCACAAAGGTAAACCTTACGAGTGGGGGCCCAAACAAGAGGAAGCTTTTCAAACTCTCAAGCACAAGCTCTGTAATGCTCCTGTTCTAACCCTTCCTAGTGGTAATGATGACTTTGTCATTTATTACGATGCATCCAACCAAGGTCTTGGTTGTGTTCTTATGCAGCGTGGCCAAGTAATTACATACACATCACGTCAGCTCAAAACCTATTAGAAGAACTATACGACCCATGATCTCGAGCTTGGTGCTGTCATCTTCGCCTTGAAAATTTGGAGACACTATCTTTATGGCACCAAATGCGTGGTTTTCACCGACCACAAAAGTCTCTAACATATTTTCTATCAAAGAGATCTTAATATGAGGCAACGACGATGGGTCGAACTCCTTAACGACTACGACTGCGAGATTCGCTACCACCCCGGCAAAGCAAATGTTGTAGCCGACGCCTTGAGTCGTAAAGAACGTATCATGCTTCATAGTGTTCGTATTCATAGCGATATCCAAGCCCGCATTCTCCAAGAACAACACACCTCGGTTACCGAGGGAAACATGTATCACTAGATGGCATGTGGTGTGGAACTCTTGTTAGAAACTAAAGCCAACGGCCTGTTGTATTACTTGGATCGTATCTGGATTCCCAATCGTGACGACCTTCGTATATTTTTGATGAACGAGTCCCACAAGACGCGATATTCGGTACATCCCGAAGCTGATAAGATGTACATGGGTTTTCGTCAACAATATTGGTGGCCCGACATGAAAAAGGATATTGCCCTCTTTGTGGCAAAATGCTTAACTTGTTCTAAAGTAAAGGCCGAACACCAGAAGCCTTCCGGACTTCTCGAACAACCTGAAATTCCCATGTGGAAATGGGAGAACATTGCTATGGACTTCATCACCAAACTCCCACGCACCTCTAGTGGGCACGATAGTATTTGGGTTATTATCGATCGACTCACAAAGTCTGCTCATTTCTTGCCTATTCGTGAGGACTATCGAGTCAAGAAATTGGCTCGGATCTACATTGATGAGATCGTAAGTCGCCACGGAATCCCATTGAACATCATCTCCGATCGTGATTCGCGTTTTACTTCCCAATTTTGGCAATCATTACAATCTGCACTTGGTACTTGTTTGGATTTAAGCACGGCTTACCATCCTCAAACCGATGGAAAAACCGAGCGAACAATCCAAACTCTCGAGGATATGCTTAGATCTTGTGTCATTGACTTTGACGGCATTTAGGATTCTCACCTACCGCTGATCGAATTTTCCTACAACAACAGCTACCATACAAGCATTAACATGGCACCGTTTGAAGCTCTTTATGGACAAAAATGTCGTTCACCGATTTGTTGGAGCGAAATTGGTGAAGCACAAATCACCGGTCCCAAGCTTATCAAAGAGACCACCGATAAAATCTCTCTTGTTCGTGACAACATTCGAGTAGCGAGGAGTCGGCAAAAGAGCAATGCCGATAAACGAAGAAAACCCTTGGAATTTAAAGTTGGGGATATGGTTCTTCTAAAGGTATCACCCTGGAAAGGCGTAGTCCGATTTGGAAAGAAGGGAAAACTTGCACCTCGATATGTGGGTCCATTCAAGATACTCGAAAGGGTAGGAAAAGTGGCCTACAAACTCGAGCTTCCTCCAGAGCTCAGCAACGTTCATCCAACTTTTCACGTATCTAATTTAAAAAAGTGCCTAGCCGACGAGAATCTCCACATCCCTCTTGATGAAGTGCGCATTGACAAGAAAATGCACTTCGTGGAGAAACCTGTGGAAATCATGGACCGTGAAGTCAAGAAACTCAAGCGTAGCCGCATCCCCATTGTCAAGGTCCGTTGGTGTCACACCCCAACCGACGGCGGAAACATCGGGGCGTGAAGCGTGCAGACTGTTCATTGCTCATGGTTTACTAAAGTTTAAATAATTAATAATCGTTTTCATTGCAATCAAACAAGTTCAACAAAACATAGATTCAATCCACCAAACAATAATGAAAATTACATCAAAATATAACTGGTTCAATTAAAACTAGGTCCAAATCCTATGTGTAGCATATCTTGATCACTTCAAACATTGGTACCTGAAACATGGTTAAAATGAGAGGGTCAACTACAAGAGTTGGTGAGAAAACATAGGTTTTGTTGTGTGATAGCAAAAACGTGTTGTGTGTATACAGTTCATACAAAACATGTCAATAAAGGCGTTTATGGAGAGGAACCATCGTGTGACCTGTGTATTCAATCAAACCTTTGTAACTGAAATCAAATCGTGTTGTCAGCAACAGTCACCCTACCTGGGTGGGTTTGTCAGACTCAATAGTACTATCACTGTATACTGTCGGCTAATAGTTAATGATTGTGAATAGCGTATATAGTCTACACACCTAGCACTCAAGCATAAAGCACAGAATTGCATACATGTATGTAAGATGGAAACTGTATTCGTGTATAATTGAAAACATAGTAATTGAACGCATGTTCCACCCCAAAAAGTTTTGTAAATAGAGTAAAAGAGGGGCTATGTAACTCACTTGTTATGCAGAGTGTAGGTCACACAAGCAAGTATGTAATGGCGGTGTGTTGTGGATTCGCTAGATTCGACCTAATAAATAAACGTATAATCTTGTGTTATTGTTTGTGTTAGATTATATCGAAAGTGAATTTGGTTGATGGTACGATTAGGGTTCGTTTTATGGTATATTATTCATTTAAAAATAGGTTTAAATAAATAATTTTCGTTTAAGGCCAAGTGTGAGATATATAAGTATTTATATAAAAATAACTATAGGAATTGTTATTTAATATAGCTTATCGAGTTCAATAAGGAGAAAATAAAAATAAAGATTATGTTTTTAAGGAGCACGACCGCGCTCGTGAAAGGCACGACCGCGCTCTTGTCCGGGCATGACCGTGGTGTCTGAGGCGCGCCCGTGGTCGAGTCAGAAGGCTTCAAAAGGGTCTGTCCGTAGAGCACGACCGTGCTCGTGTCCGGCACGACCGCGTCTAGGGTTGGTTTAGGTCAGGACTTTGTTTGCTCGGCAAACACGACCAGGCCATGACTCGGGCACGACTGTGCTAGGTCAGGCACGACCGCGCTCCATGATGAGCGCGACCGTGTCTGGTCTTGTCCAGAACACAATTCGCTTAATCCTTGTAATAAAATCGTTTGATATTACAGGGCTTTCGTTCAATGGATGTTTGCGAACCCAACCCTACTAATTAATTGCGTTTATAACACATCCATTGTGCAGTTTGATTAAATCGTTTTTATTTCAAAACCAAGTTTTAAAATCTGATTATTTGTGTAATGTAGCAACGAATTAGTTTAGGGCTTTTGATCAGGGTGAAGAGACGAACCAATTGGACTACTACTAACCTGTTTAGAATGGGGCAACGAGTGACGTCGGCTTCGAGGAAGAAATCGTGGTTCTCGAGGATCGGCAGAGGAATAGCGGTGATGATCAGACGATTTTTGGGTTGAGATAGGTTTATGGAAGTCGTACGAAGTTATTATAATAGTTTAATTCGTTTGATTCTATCATAATTACACGATTCGATTAAGAATGGAAAGTCCGGGTAAAATTGCAAGGATTCGTTCGATTGGATGTGTATTGGGCCGTATCTAGGTCTTAATTTACCGAATATCGACTTCTGTATACACCGCGGTTTCTAAAACGCGTCTCAATTCTATTTTTGGACAAGATTTGAGTCGGTTTGACTTTTCAGAAGTCAAACTGCGTCGGAGGCGCGACCGTGCCTCATAGTGAGCACGATCGTGGTTGAAACTATAAGCGCGACCGTGCTTATGCTAAGCGCGACCGTGCTTGTGTAGATTTTTTTGGAAATTTCAAGAATAGTCCTTGTATCTTTGTAGTCTTAGCGTCGCTTTGAGTTTTTGTCACAACCCCGGGCTACCCCTGCCCGGGCGTCGCGAGACAACGCTGGTATCTGAATGAGGTCCCATATATTTGGACAGCGGAAGTCTTTGTTTTTACTTGATGCCCTTTTTGTAATGAAATTGTCATGTAAATAACCTCAAGGGTTAATTCTGTACTTTTTGTCAAAACTTGGGATCCACGTCCCTTTTCATTTCATGATAATAGACATTCAAAAGTCTATTATATAATGTACATCTGCTGAATTAATTTACATAATACAAGCCATTTAAAATGTTTAGGATCTACGTCCGTTCCAACATTTGGTCTTGTATTAGTCTGCCACAGGGATTTAAATATGCCTAAAGATCTTGTCTTTACTGCACCACCCTGAATTTAATGATTTCTTTCACTACCTGTGAAAAACGTTTTGAAAATGAACATCAGCATAAAGCCGGTGAATCACATTTAACTGACACGAAAATGATTTCTAACATAAACCAAATTAAAGCCTTTAAGCACGTTTCTGTATGGTAAATCTACACATTCAGCAGTCTTTTTCACCTGAAATATATACCACCTACATACACTGGGTTAACTGCCATGGGGTCAACTGGCTGAGCTCTATGTCTCAGACTGATAGCCTATTCCCAGGGTCGTGATGCTAAGAACCTTGTTCTTAGTCTTATATGATACTCAGGAACTCGTCCCTCGTATAATCTGCTAAGGAACCATATCCTCAGTCTTATGATACCCCCTTTCATGATCTGTACCCAGCCACGGACCGGACTTTCACCCGTCACATGTATACCATTTGATCAAATCTACGTATGCTTATGGCCTGAATGCTATCACGTAGATTACCCTTATGATTAAAGTATTTAATTTGTTTCATGCCGTTTTCGTAAATAAAATGGTTTTATCGTTTGAAAAGCGTTAAACGTGTTCACCTTGATTTTGATGGCTGGTAGGGTTGTAGGCTTCGGAATTTGAGCAGAACCTCGACACGTTTCTTCCTAGGGAAGACACGATTAACGAGAATATATATGAGAGAATATATATATAATTGCGGCTATATATATATGAATAGTTTTAACGATACCTACTTTGCAGGATTTGGACAGGACTACGGCTTGAGCAGGATTTCGTAGGATTCTTGAACAGCGCTTCGGGACGTTGTGGAGTTTTGAGAGATCGGGTTTGTGTGAAACGAATGTTTGGAAACTGTACAGAATTTCAATCCCGTTGAAGGCCTTTTATAGGCTGATTTTCCAGTCTCTCGCGTACCGCGAGACTGGCCAAGGAAATCTCTCGCGTACCGCGAGAGGATGAGGTGTCACGAACAGTGCTGAGTCAGCATGACACGTGTCGGCTGGTGGCAAGGGTGAATGACACGTGTTTTCTGGCCCTGACGCGTGTACTATTCCCTCGCGTACCGCGAGACTTCATCGAAGATCTTCTCGCGTACCGCGAGAAGGTGATTTTCTGGCGCATAAGCAGTCCCCTCGCGTACCGCGAGGTTTTGTCAAAATCTCCCTCGCGTACCGCGAGGGAGTGAAATTTTGAATTTTATTTTCTTTTTATTTTGGGTGTTACATCCTCCCCTCCTTTAGAATAATCTCGTCCTCGAGATTCATTGAAAGAGATGTGGATACTTTTTGCGCATTTCTGACTCAAGTTCCCAAGTATATTCTGGGCCACGTCTGGAATCCCATCTTATTTTGACTAACGCCAATTGCTTTCGTTTAAGCTTTTTGATTTGTCGGTCTTCAATTTGTAACGGGCGTTCGATGAATTTGAGCTTTTCATTTACTTCCACATCTTGTAAAGGCATAAGCAAGGATTCATCAGCTAAACACTTACGTAGGTTTGATACATGGAATACATCGTGTACTCCACCCATCTCTACTGGTAGTTCAAGCTGATAGGCAACAGGTCCGATTTGTTTAATGATTTTGAAAGGTCCAACAAAACGTGGACTTAACTTTCCTTTCTTTCCGAAACGAATAACACCTTTCCAAGGTGAAACTTTTAATAACACCTTGTCACCGATTTGGAATTCTAACGGCTTTCTTCGTTTATCTGCATAACTTTTCTGTCGATCTCTAGCCATTTTTAGACGTTCTCGTATTTGCAAGATTTTATCGGTAGTTTCTTGGACTATCTCTGGTCCTGATAGTTGATTTTCTCCGATATCTGACCAACATACAGGCGTTCGACATTTCCGTCCGTACAATGCTTCAAATGGTGCGGCCTGAATACTTGTGTGATAACTATTGTTGTATGAGAATTCCATTAGAGGTAAATGATCATCCCAATTACCTCCAAAGTCTATCACACAGGCTCGGAGCATATCTTCTAGGGTTTGTATGGTTCTTTCGCTCTGCCCATCAGTTTGTGGATGATAAGCAGTGCTAAGATTCAATCGAGTTCCTAGAGCTGTTTGAAAACTTTGCCAGAATCGAGATGTGAAGCGACTATCTCTATCTGACACTATGGATAGAGGCACACCATGTAATGTTACAATTTCATTAACGTAAATTTGCGCCATTTTGTCCATACTCATGGTGTCCTTGATAGATAGAAAGTGAGCTGATTTGGTTAAACGGTCAATGATAACCCAGATTGCATTATTTCCACGAGTGGTTCGAGGAAGTTTTGTAATAAAGTCCATAGTTATCAATTCCCATTTCCAAACTGGTAATTCTAACTGTTGCAATAATCCAGCTGGTTTTTGGTGTTCGGCTTTGACTTTGGAACAAGTCAAACATTTTGCTACGTAGATAGCAATGTTCTTTTTCATACCAATCCACCAATAACTTTCTTTGAGGTTTTTGTACATTTTATCACTTCCTGGGTGCATGGTGTATTTGGACTTGTGTGCTTCTTCGAGGATTCGCTCTCGAAGATCACCTGTAACTGGTACCCAAATACGTTTATTCATGCGAAGGATATTATCTTCTCCTTTGATCAGTAAATCAAGCATTCCTTTCATTCCTTCTTTTTCAAAGTTACCTTCCTTCAAAGCTAACTCTTGTGCCTCTTTTAACTGACTTACAAGATCAATTTGTAGTTCAAGTCTGAGAGAACGTACTCTCTTTGGCTTGACGTTTTCTTTTCGACTCAAGGCATCTGCTACTACATTTGCCTTTCCTTCATGATAACAAATTTCACAATCATAATCATTCAGGATTTCCATCCATCTTCTTTGTCTCATATTTAACTCCTTCTGGCTAAATATGTACTTGAGACTTTTATGATCAGTGTAGATTGTGAACTTAACCCCATAGAGATAGTGTCGCCATAATTTCAAAGCAAAGATTATAGCGCCCAACTCTAGATCGTGGGTTGAGTAGTTTTTCTCATGAATTTTCAACTGACGAGATGCATAAGCAATGACTTTCTTGCGTTGCATTAATACGCAACCTAAACCAGTATGTGAGGCGTCGCAGTAAACTACGAAATCTTCAATACCATCTGGTAAAGATAGAATAGGTGCGTTTGTCAGTTTTTGTTTCAAAGTTTCAAAAGATTCAGATTGTTTGGGTCCCCATTCGTATTTTACAGATTTCCGAGTTAAGGATGTGAGTGGGATTGCTATACGAGAAAAATTTTGAATGAACCGGCGGTAATATCCCGCTAATCCCAGAAAACTACGAATTTCAGTGGGTGACTTGGGAATTTCCCATTTGGATATAGCTTCAATTTTTGAAGGATCTACTTGAATTCCGTTCACGTTGATGACATGACCAAGAAATTGTACTTCTGTTAACCAAAATCCGCATTTGGAAAACTTAGCATAAAATTTTTCCTTTCGAAGAAGTTCAAGTATGGTTCGGAGATGAGTTTCGTGTTCAACTTGGGTTTTGGAATAAATAAGTATGTCATCAATAAAAACTATGACAAACTTATCCAAGTAAGGTTTGCAGACACGATTCATCATGTCCATGAATGCGGCAGGAGCATTTGTAAGTCCAAATGGCATAACTGTGAACTCGAAATGTCCATACCGTGTTCGAAATGCAGTTTTCGAGATATCGTTATCATGCACTTTCAACTGATGATAACCTGAACGAAGATCGATCTTTGAAAAATGACAAGCTCCTTGGAGTTGATCGAATAAATCGTCAATCCTTGGGAGTGGGTATCGGTTTTTAATGGTAACTTTATTTAATTCCCGATAATCAATACACATGCGCATTGATCCGTCTTTCTTCTTAACAAAGAGAATTGGAGCTCCCCAGGGTGAAGAACTTGGTTGTATAAAACCTTTCTCAAGAAGTTCATCCAATTGTTTCTTGAGTTCTGCCATTTCTGTGGGTGCCAGTCTGTACGGGGATTTGGCAATTGGAGTTGCACCAGGTACAAGGTTGATTCGAAATTCTACCTCTCGTTCTGGTGGTAATCCAGGCAGTTCTTCAGGAAAAACATCTGGAAATTCAGATACTACATGTACTGATTCTATCTTCTTCTCCTTTTCCAAGGCAGTAATTGATACCAGACATGCCAGATATCCTTTTCTTAAGCACTTGGTTGCTTTAAGTATGGAGATTATCTGGATAGGTTTTGTGGGTTTATCACCTTGGATAGTTAGAGTTTTGTTTGTTGGTGAAATGAGTTTTACAACTTGTTGATTACAAAGGATTTCGGCTTGGTTATTGGATAACCAATCCATCCCCAAAATAATGTCAAAGCCAGTTATTGACATTGGTAACAATTGTACTGGGATAGTGAAACCAGCCAATGTAATGTAACAATTGTTCAGTGATTGGGATATTTTTATCAAATCACCGTTCGCTGTTTCTACTTCATATGTTTCAGCTAAGGGACTTAATGGTTCGTTTAATAGATTACAGAAATTATAATCTATAAAACTCCGGTTCGCACCCGAGTCAAATAAGACCTTAGTATAAACATTATTAAGAAGAAATGTACCGGTAATTACGTCCGGCGTTCTCTCAGCTTGGTTAGTATTCATGACAAAAGCTCGTACGGTCTTTTTGTTTTCTGGAGTGATCTTGGCTCCTGATCCTCCAGCTCTTCCGGTCCTTGCAAACTTAGGGCAATTAGTGCTGATGTGCCCCAGCTCTCCACAATTGAAACAAGTAATCATTCCCTTTCTCTTGAAGCAATTCTCAGTAGTGTGACCTGAGACCTTGCAATGATTACAGAATGGAGTTTCAAAAACACACTTTCCACTATGCCTGCGTCCGCACGTTTTGCATGATGGATTGTTAAATGGTAACCCCTTTTGCCCAAAGTTCTTGCTAAATCTTTTGGCCTCGGGTTTTGATTTTATAGAGGATTCGACTTTCTTCTTTTCCTCTATATTTCTGATTAATCCAGCCGTCATGGTACCGGTCAATTCTACGGTGGACTCAATGGTTTTTGGTGAAACAACCTTCACCAAATCACGGATCTCTGGAACTAAACCGTAAATATATCGAGTTATGAGAACCGATTCAGGTTTAGCCAGGTGAGGTGCCAAACGGGCATATTCAAAAAATTTGGTAGTATACTCTCGATCATTGGTACCCACCATTCGGTGCTCCAGAAATTTTCTTTCAGCTTGTTCTTTTTCAGTCTTGGGGCAAAATTTCTTTTTCACCTTTGCCCGAAATTCTTTCCAATCCATGGCATTTGTCTTTCTCCTCCCTTTGGCAGAAATGATTGAATTCCACCATTCCAACGCTTCATTTTTGAAGGAGTTTGAAGCATACAGTACTTGATCTTTCTTAGCACACTTGCTAATTGCTATTACTGACTCCATCTTCTCTAGCCAGTGAAGAGTAGCAATACCGCCTTCGGTGCCCTTAAATTCATAAGGTTTACAGTCCTGAAAGGTTTTATAAGAACACCCTTTGTGTCTATACCTTTTTGTTTCTTTCTCTTCTTCTGAGCTCTCACTGCTTAGATTTAACGATTCTTCAGATTCAGAATACTTATTGCTTGATGTTCTGGATCTTTTCGAGGTTTGAGTTCTACGAGAGCTTGCTACTTGCTCTGTGTTGGTTTTCGAAGGGTTTTCTGTTCTTTTTGAATGAGAGGTTACATAGCTTGGAGTTTTGATGTTTTCTTGTACTTCCTTTATTATGGCAGGAAGCATTTCTTTAATGCTTTGTTTGACCAGTTGTTGCAATTCTGGTTGTTGAGTAGCTATTTCAGGATTATTATTAATTTCTTTTCCTTTTTCCTTGGTAATGTAGGTAGCTGGACCGCTATTGTTATTTTGTTGAGACATCTAAGAATACAAGACAAGAATTTGGGTCAAAATTTGAAGTTTATTATCGCTTAAACTTCATCTATTTGTTACAAATACAGAAATATAGATATGCATCTATATCACTTAAAGTTAGCTAATTATACAAATACTATCATTAACTTTAATCGAGAAGCACATCTCCCAAATCTTGATAGAATCTTCCCAGGGTCTCGGTCATAGCACCCTTCTGGATCAACTGATCTGCCACCCATTGTTCTGCGTACTTCCTGTCTTCCTGGGCTAGTTCGTAGTCAAATATAGTTTGTTCGTTTTTAACTACGACTTGTCTGGTGAAGAACAGCTCAGCACGTAGATCGTCAGCTTCCCTAAGAGCACGATCAAGGTGTTCATCAATTGAATTTGGCAGTTCATCATGGTATCCATAACAAGGAGGTGGTTCCCTGTGTCCCATCCTAAGATCGTGATATGCTGAGTTAACAGACCACACGACTTTTCCGTCGGTTGCATACTGACGTCCATCGGAGGGATCTACATAGAAGAAAGGTTCCTTGAAAACGGGATGTTCTGGAATAGGATCAAAGAAATACTTTCCACCACTGCCTTCACAAACGGCAGCCTTGTCGGATTCAGAAATCGAATGTGGAGTTTCTTCACTTGGACTGGGTGGATGTTCTTGAATTGTTCCGGTATGATCTACCACGTCTAATGATTGAGGTAGTGGCATAGATGTCATAACAGGACGTAAAGATTCTCTTGAATCTTCTATTTCCACTGAATACTCTGATTCTTCCCTCAGAGGTTCAAGCCTTGCTTGAGTCTGCTCCACTTGTTCTGCAACCATTCTGTTCCAATTCTCCGGGGTCGGTAGGTAGTGGACATAATCATCATAGCTTGGTACTACTTGATTAGATGATTCTCCAGGGAAGAAGTTTGGGTAGTTATGAGGGTAATAGTATGGATCTGTCATCCTGAAATTTATTGGTTATGTTAAAGGCATCTTCCTACCGTTCATTCAGTAGGCACAACTATTGGTTAAAGCTAAGATACTATCATACAAGTATCTAATTTTGCTAAAACCCTTAAATGCGGCTCTGATACCAACCTGTCACAACCCCGGGCTACCCCTGCCCGGGCGTCGCGAGACAACGCTGGTATCTGAATGAGGTCCCATATATTTGGACAGCGGAAGTCTTTGTTTTTACTTGATGCCCTTTTTGTAATGAAATTGTCATGTAAATAACCTCAAGGGTTAATTCTGTACTTTTTGTCAAAACTTGGGATCCACGTCCCTTTTCATTTCATGATAATAGACATTCAAAAGTCTATTATATAATGTACATCTGCTGAATTAATTTACATAATACAAGCCATTTAAAATGTTTAGGATCTACGTCCGTTCCAACATTTGGTCTTGTATTAGTCTGCCACAGGGATTTAAATATGCCTAAAGATCTTGTCTTTACTGCACCACCCTGAATTTAATGATTTCTTTCACTACCTGTGAAAAACGTTTTGAAAATGAACATCAGCATAAAGCCGGTGAATCACATTTAACTGACACGAAAATGATTTCTAACATAAACCAAATTAAAGCCTTTAAGCACGTTTCTGTATGGTAAATCTACACATTCAGCAGTCTTTTTCACCTGAAATATATACCACCTACATACACTGGGTTAACTGCCATGGGGTCAACTGGCTGAGCTCTATGTCTCAGACTGATAGCCTATTCCCAGGGTCATGATGCTAAGAACCTTGTTCTTAGTCTTATATGATACTCAGGAACTCGTCCCTCGTATAATCTGCTAAGGAACCATATCCTCAGTCTTATGATACCCCCTTTCATGATCTGTACCCAGCCACGGACCGGACTTTCACCCGTCACATGTATACCATTTGATCAAATCTACGTATGCTTATGGCCTGAATGCTATCACGTAGATTACCCTTATGATTAAAGTATTTAATTTGTTTCATGCCGTTTTCGTAAATAAAATGGTTTTATCGTTTGAAAAGCGTTAAACGTGTTCACCTTGATTTTGATGGCTGGTAGGGTTGTAGGCTTCGGAATTTGAGCAGAACCTCGACACGTTTCTTCCTAGGGAAGACACGATTAACGAGAATATATATGAGAGAATATATATATAATTGCGGCTATATATATATGAATAGTTTTAACGATACCTACTTTGCGGGATTTGGACAGGACTACGGCTTGAGCAGGATTTCGTAGGATTCTTGAACAGCGCTTCGGGACGTTGTGGAGTTTTGAGAGATCGGGTTTGTGTGAAACGAATGTTTGGAAACTGTACAGAATTTCAATCCCGTTGAAGGCCTTTTATAGGCTGATTTTCCAGTCTCTCGCGTACCGCGAGACTGGCCAAGGAAATCTCTCGCGTACCGCGAGAGGATGAGGTGTCACGAACAGTGCTGAGTCAGCATGACACGTGTCGGCTGGTGGCAAGGGTGAATGACACGTGTTTTCTGGCCCTGACGCGTGTACTATTCCCTCGCGTACCGCGAGACTTCATCGAAGATCTTCTCGCGTACCGCGAGAAGGTGATTTTCTGGCGCATAAGCAGTCCCCTCGCGTACCGCGAGGTTTTGTCAAAATCTCCCTCGCGTACCGCGAGGGAGTGAAATTTTGAATTTTATTTTCTTTTTATTTTGGGTGTTACAGTTTTAGTCGAATTTGATCCTCGAGTTTAGTGAGATGACGAAGGTTTGTTTCAGCTATTATTGCAACATAATCAATCGTATATAAGTACTTATAGCATAGTTATTGTACAAGAATTGAAATTGAATACTTGTGCATTGCATCAAAAACGGTTACATGGAAAAATCGGAAATGTTACAGTTGGGAGTCTAAACGTGGACCCGAGTTCACTTGGGAACGTGAAGACCAAATGAAGACCAAATATCCGCATCTCTTTTCATAGCTTCCACTAATTGAATTTCGGGGTGAAATTCCTTTAACATAGGGAGACTATGACATTTCGGGTTTTTATGCACACTTTTATAATGTATGTCATGTAAACAATTTCTATTCAGTGAAATACAAATGTTTTTATTTAATTTTTGTATGTATATAATGTACAAAGTATATATTTTTAATTTTATGGATTTAAATTAATTAAAATTTTATAAGTTTTAAACTTATATAAAAAAAATCTAAATTTAAAAAGTTCATATATATATAAGATGATCTATAAAATAATTAACTTTTATAAAAATATATATAATAATAATATAAGTTTATAAAACCATTTAAATATAATTTAAATAAAAAAAATTTCATTAGTTTATTTTTATAAAAGTTAAGTGGTCGGTTTTGAAAATTATTAAACTAAAAGGGTTTTAAAATAAAAATAAGTTAAGGGGCTATTCATGGACAAACTAAACCATAGGGACCTATTGGTAAAAATCTCGGGGACTATTTTAATTCAAAAACAAACTCCAGGGACCTTTCTTGCCAACTCTCAATTCGTATTTCCGGTCGTCTCCCCCATGGTCCCGCGGTCCAAGTGTTTTTCCGGCGAACCCTCGACACGCTTGTTCCCGGCACCTCGACAGCCGAAAAAGGGCTCTCTGAGATCGTCGTCCCCACGCGAACCTAAGCCCCCGACCAATTTGTCTCTTTATCATACGAAAAGTCTGTTAGCTTTTGTGATCGAAAGTCAACGCCGTGAGATTGGCCTCGTCATTAGACCTCCACGCCTGCAAACGGCTCGATAGCTTCGGCTTGCCCAGACGAGTGTCTAGACATACTCAATATCATGTTTCATTGTCGGGATCAGGTTCGGGTATAAATGGCCATTAACGGACCTTCTCAAGCTCATTCTCCCTTCGACACTCACTCTCACTCCAAATTGAAACTGTCATTGTGTTCGTCTCCTCAGTGTGAAGCTGTGACCAGATTCTCAGAGCTCAATTCGTCTCGAGTCGTATTTCCCCATTCGTGGTATCTTCGGAATATCGGCCCAGTCGTCTCGACCCTTCGCGACCAGGTAAGAACCTCAAACTCGTTCCTTTACCTTCGGTTATCATCTGGCCATCTGTTCCAAGCGCTACCTCGGCCTCAGGCCTTCGATTTCCGAGCAAACCAATGTTCTCGGACACTGGTTTGCCGGTTGCCGAGAACCCAGCGACCAGTTGCTTGTGTGGTTATATATTAAACGCCACACACATAACCAGCGATGGGCGATAGCCCAGCTGGTTATGTGTGTGTGTGTTATGTCCGAGGTCTCGGGTTCGACCCTTGTTGGCCTCCGGCCCAACCATATTCTTTTTATTTTATTATTTTCTCTACACATTAAAAACTATTACGAACCGGTTGACTCGTTCATTTATTTTGGAAACCTTTAAACGACTGTTTACACGTATTTAACCCGTCAAATATTTAATAAGCCCTATATTTTTATAAACTTGTTTAAATAGTTTTAACTTACAAAAAATAAAAAATAAAAAAAATAATATATAATAATAATAATATAAATAAACAAATAGAAATTTTTTTTTATAAATACAATAAACATAATAGCTACTTATTTAAAAATATAATATTCTAACAAGATTAAAATATATTTTTAGATGTTAAGTTTTACAAAAAAAATCGTTATCATTTTACTACAATATTTTATACAAATAATTTTAGGGAATGTTTTTATTTATAGACCCATACACGTTTAAAATGCGAATACACATATACAAACATACAATAATACGTATTTATTTACATAGGGTTTCAACGTGCTTAGATATCATTATCCTTATCACCTACACACGTGGATTAAAACATCCGCTAGCAAGGTGAGTTACATAGCCCCTATTTTACATTTTTACATGCTTTGGGGTGAAACATTATTACTTATACACTTCATGCTACTCGTCAAATTGTTTATACGTGTTATACATGTGGATTATATGCTTGTTCATCGTGAATTATCTGGGGTGTACATTCCTTAACTGTAAACACAAAGAGAACCAACAGTAATATTAATAGATCTATTGTGCCTGACCAGCCCACCCGTGTAGGGTGTTTATTACTGCATACTCGGGTATAGCCGTGTGTTATATTCAAACATATCGGATATAGTGGATAACTATATTCAATCATACTGGGCCTAGCTGTTGTGCTATGCTCAATCGCGTCAATCAAGGTTTGAATTGTGCTTAGATAAACATGAAGGACTCAACCATATATGCTATGTCTAACAAGTTAAACAATGAGTTTGCAAAACGTTTTTATCTACTATTTATCGGGTCCACAAAACCTATGTACTCACCAACTTTATAGTTGACACTTGATTTAACTAATGTTTCAGGTTTGGATATGTGATTGTTTGCTGAAGATTCTTCCACTTAAGAACTTATGGACCTAGTTAATTAAATCAATGTTTTGAAATAGACTAGGTTATTTGAATTGTATTGTACTTGAATATTTGTTACTTTTAATTAAATTAATGAATTATGCGACATTTTAGCTATCATGTGCTTTTGAACAATCATCCATTGTCCGCCTCGATGATTCCGCCCTCGGTCGGGGTGTGACAGATAAGGTCCATACTTTCATCAAAGCAAAAACCCCTAGCACCTATGATTCGATGGTGGAACTCAGTGGTGTAGTGTATGATGACCTGGCACTAAATGATGTTGCCATTGAGGAACCCAAAAAGAAACCGACTTTCCAAAACAAACGAATATGTGGAAAGATGTCTGGGGCTCGTGATAAGAGGGCTCGGATGAAGGAGATAGTGATGTGTAATAAGTGTGGGAAGGAGCATATGGGTGAGTGCAGACTGGGATCCAATCTATGCTTCAAGTGTGGCAAAACAGGACACTACTCACGTGAATGTCCCCAGCTCTACAAGTGCTATAACTAGGGGGAACCGGGCATCTGAATAGGGACTGCACAAAGCTAAGAATGGGGGAAACTAGTAAAGGGAAGAACACCGAAAAGAAGCATGAAAGGGCCCGGACAAGGACCCGAGCGTACGCACTGACACAAGACCAAGCCAGGGCAGTCCCCGATGTGGCGTCAGGTACGTTCATCCTTGACAACACTTTTGTTTCTGTGTTATTTGATTCGGGTGCCAGTAAGAGTTTTAAATCTGTGACTTTTTGTAAACGAGTGAAGTATACTGTCAGTAAGCTAGAAATGGCCTTTAGCGTAGAAACCGCTGACAGTAGAACTGCGAGAGTGGCCGATGTAGTTAACAACTCCACGATAAAAATAGAAGGTCATAGGTTCCCTGTCAGATTGTTTGTTATGGTTTTGGGAGGGTTTGATGTCGTGTTGGGTATGGATTGGTTAACTGCCAATGAAGCACAAATCATATGTAAACGAAAGATAATCCGACCCAAGGCTCCGGATGGTAGTGAAGTCGAGGTTTTTGGAGATCGTGATGCCCCGATGCCTAATGTTATCTCGATGATGAAGGCAGCTTATTACCTGAGGCGTGGATGCGAGGCTTATCTGGTATACGTAATTGACAAGTGTAAGGAAGTAAAGGAACTAGACGATGTACCTGTGGTACGCGAGTACCCGGAGGAGTTTCAAGAGGACTTGCCTCTGTTACCACTCGACAGAGAAATTGAGTTCCAAATTGACTTAGTACCAGATGCCCAGCCCGTGGCTAAGGCTCCATATCGACTAGTACCAGTGGAGATGAAAGAACTTATGGCCCAATTAGAAGAACTACTTGAGAAGGGATTTATACAACCGAGCATCTCGCCTTGGGGTGCTCCGATGTTGTATGTGAAGAAGAAGAAGGATGGTTTGATGAGAATGTGTATTGATTATCGTGAGTTGAACAAATGAACGGTGAAGAACAAGTACCCTTTACCAAGGATCGACGACCTGTTCGATCAATTACAGGGCGCAAGTTATTTCTCAAAAATCGAACTTCGATCCGGGTACCATCAGTTGAAGGTGAGGGAAGAAGACATACCGAAAACCGCATTTCGCACTCGTTATGGACATTTCGAGTTCCGCGTAATGTCTTTCGGATTGACGAACGCCCCAACAGCGTTCATGGACTTAATGAATAGGGTGTGTCGACCGATGCTGGACGGATCGGTAATCGTGTTCATCGATGATATCTTCATCTACTCCAAGAATGAGGGTGGTCACTCATGTCACTTAAATGACGTGTTAGAGGCTCTAAAGAAGGAGAAGTTGTATGCTAAGTTCTCTAAATGCGCGTTCTAGCTTACGGAAGTCCAATTCCTAAGTCACGTCATCAACCCGAACGGCATTATGGTTGACCCAGCAAAGATAATGACGGTAAGGGATTGGGATATTCCTAAGACGCCAACAGAGATCCACAGTTTCTTCGGGTTGGCGGGCTACTATCGGAGATTCATCCAGGATTTTTCGAAAATAGCTTCGCCGTTGACAAAGTTGACTCAGAAGAAGGTAAAGTACGAATGGCGTTCGACCCAAGATGAGGCGTTTAAGGAACTGAAGGAGAAACTACCCCAAGCTCTAGTCTTGGCCCTTCCTGAGGGTAATGAAGACTTAGTGGTATACTCTAACGCTTCGGCTCAGGGATTAGGATGCGTGTTGATGTAAAGCGGGCGAGTGATCGCGTATGCGTCACGGCAATTGAAGATTCACGAAGTCAATTATCCGACTCACGATTTGGAACTTGTTGTTGTTGTATTCGCATTGAAAATCTGGAGGCACTACCTTTATGGGGTGAAGTTTACTATTTACTTCGACCGTAAAAGTTTGAAGTACTTCTTCGAACAAAGGGAACTTAATATGAGGCAGAGATGATGGTTGGAACTATTGAATGACTATGACTGTGAAATCATATACCATCCTGGAAAGGAAAACATGGTGGCTGACGCTCTAAGCCGAAAGGATGTGCCTGCTCCTATTAGAGTGAAAGCTTGCCAGTTGGTGGTATCATCGGATGTGATGAGGGAAATTGAAAGAGCTCAAGATGAAGCAATTAAGTAAGAAAACATAAAGAAGGAAAGAATGGTTGTCCAACGGGGCAAGTGAGAATATAACACCCTTGGTGTTAGGACACGTTTTGGGCGGGTATGGATACCTATGGGTGGCGAGCTTAGGACCAAAATATTGGATGAGGCTCATAAGTCCCGTTACTCTATCCATCCCGGTACCAACAAAATGTACCAAGATCTGAGGAAGGAATACTGGTGGCCTAGAATGAAACACGAAGTGACAAAGTACGTGAGCAAGTGCTTGACTTGCTTGCAAGTAAAGGCTGAACACCAGAAACCTTATGGAAAGATTCAACCTCTTGATATACCGGAATGGAAATGGGAACATATTACCATGGACTTCATAACCAAGCTACCTCGCACAGCTAAAGGTCATGATACCATTTGGGTAATCGTGGACCATTTAACGAAGAGTGCTCATTTCCTACCTATTCGTGAGACGTTCTTGTCGAAAAGGTTAGCGGAAGTATTTATTAATGAAGTAGTAGCACGACATGGGATGCCTTTGACAATTGTATCTGACCGGGATACACGATTCACATTGAGGTTCTGGAAGAGATTTCACGAGGCGATGGGTACGAGGCTTAATATCAGCACGACATACCACCCGCAAACGGATGGTCAGTCCAAAAGGACCATTCAAACATTGGAGGACATGCTCCGCACTTGTATTGTTGACTTCGGTGGCAGTTGGGACAATCATATGCCGTTAGCTGAATTCTCCTACAACAACAGTCATCACACGACAATAGGCATGCCGCCTTTTGAAATGTTGTATGGGAGAAGATGCAGGAACCAAGTTTGTTGGGGTGAGATTGGGCAGAAGGAATTAGGAAGTCTCGAAGTCGTACGAGAAAATTCGGAAAGGTTTGATCAAATCAAAGCACGAATGAAAGCCGCATAAGATCGTCAGAAATCCTATGCGGATAAACGACGAAGGCCTATTGAGTTTGATGTTGGGGACAAGGTAATGTTAAAAGTGTCGCCTTGGAAGGGGATCATATGATTCAGAAAGAGAGGAAAGTTAAGTCCGAGGTTTGTCGGACCATTCCGGAAAATGGCACGGGTTGGTGAAGTCGCTTATCGGTTGGAGTTGCCTGATGAGTTAAGTGGGATTCATCCTACCTTCCATGTATCACACTTGCGAAAGTGTTTAGCGGATGAATCGACTGACGTACCACTTACTGACATTGAGGTCGACAACAGCCTTAACTACATTGAGGAACTCGTGGCCATCTTAGACATGAAGGAGAAGCATTTACGTAATAAGGTTATTCAATTGGTTAAAGTCTAATGGAAGCACCAGAAGGGATTGGAATCTACCTGGGAAGCGGAGATGGAAATAAGGGAGTCGTACCCTCAACTATTTGGCTTATGATAGGTTTCGGGGACGAACGGAATAAGCGAGCGTGGAATGGGTAGGCTATGGGCTTGTGCGCATATGGGCTCAAGGGTAGTCTCTCCCTATAAATATCCTAGCCCATCTCTCTTCTCTCATTTTACAAGTTCTAGAGAGAGAAACCGAAGAGAGAGAAAGTAGACGGATCAGCCCGAGATTCCAGCAAAGTGTTAATCCATATCTCGTGAGCAAAACCTCCAAATCAGAAGCTCGATACAGCTAACTATTGGAACCTAATTGTCCATAGAAATCAATTAGGTTTTAGAAGTATTAACTTCAGAGTTTTCGGTCGGAAAATGTTTTCGGTCGAAAACATTTTTTCAATCGAAAACTCTCTAGTATAAATAGTTGTGTCTTTTGTATTTCAAGTAACTTTCTCATTTTGTATTGTGATTTTACAAGTTAATCAAGAGAATTTATGTGTGTTTCTACTGTTAATACTTGATTACATTACTTGATTAATGAAGCTAATCATCATGAAGTATGCATTTGGTGTGATTGATAGTATTGAAATTGCTCTTCTTTGATTTGTTCATTTTGATGTGGATTTGATTTCTGAATTGATTCCGCCAATTCAGAGAGTGATTGAAGACTTTATCCTTGAATATCAACAGACCTGTTGGTTAATAGCTCTTGGTATTCAAGAAGATTTTAAGTCAGATCTTATCAAATTAAAGTAATTTGGGTGACATTGTTGCTGATTTGAAGCTAGTTTTGATGGAGATGAAGTTTGCATCAAGTTTGAAGACTTGATTGTTTACTCGGATCATCACAAAAAGTTTTTGGTCAATTCAAGTGTTCTTCTGTTGAATTGCTTGAAAAGTTTGTTTGAAGTAGCCGAAAACTCTGTTTGAAGAAATGGAAAAGTATTTCGTCCGAAAAGTATTGTCTGAAATTTCATCTGTCTGAAATATTCTGACTTTTCGATCGAAAAGTATCGTACTAAGTTTTCGACCGAAAAACTATAGGTTGGAAATTTTTCTGATTTCGACCAAGTTTCAAATTACAAGTAAAGAATGGCTGGAAAGGTATACAATACTGAGAGTGAAAATGAAAATCAATATCAGAATTTTCAAATTGGAAGATAATGATGAAGGCTTATTTCAAATTTACTGAACACACACTTTGGGAATCAATTGTAAAAGGTCCTCACATTCCTAAGACTGCAAATGCTGATGGGTTAGTCCCGATTTCTGATCCTGATCTTTATTCAGAGGAAGATAAGAAGTTAATCGAAAAGGATAACAGAGCATTGGGTTCTATTATTCCAACACTTCTGACTGTGTTGTATTTGAATTTTAATGCAGCTCTTCAGGAAAGCAGAACCGATCTTCTACTGAAGCAATATAACATGTTTAGTTATAAAAAGAAAGAGACTCTCAGTGAGCAGGTGACTAGGTTTACAACCATGATCAGCAGGTTGAGAAAAATGGGAGTAAAATTTGAAGAGTATGAGCTAGGAAAGAAGCTGTTAGACTCACTGCCAGATTGCTGGAGCATACCTTGTATGCTAATCAAGAACACAACTCCAGATCTGAAGAGTAAAACACTTGATGATATTATATGTTTACTCGAGTCTTATGAATTGGATGCAAAGAAGAGAGAACTGAACAACAAAGATAAACAAAATAACTCAAGTTCAACAAATGCAACATTATTTTCTGGATGTAGTAAAGGAAATAGTGGAACAAAACCTAAGAAAAACAAAGGTGGTTGTGAACACTCTTCTGGTGAGAAAGTCAAGTCATCGGGACAAATCCCAAAAGATCAGATTGCTCTGTTCGGAGCTTTCATTAGCAGCTATGATGCACTGGTGATAGGAAAGTTACAACCTGCCGTGCATGATGTAGATGATTTTGTTCAGATCAATCCTGATGATTTAGAATATATGGACTTGCAATGGCAGATGGCCATGATAGCTGTACGGGCTAAAAGTATTTGCAGAAGGTTGGGAAGGATAAGTTGCAGTTTGGTAAAAAGGTTGGTTTTGACAAAGTTAAACTCAGGTGCTACAACTGTCAATAGCTTGGTCACTTCGCTCGTGAGTGTACCAAGGACAAGAAAAAGGAGGTTGAGGGAAGCGGGGTTAAGCTGGTGGAAATGATTGATGAATCTGATAAGTCAAAGAAGGCTCCAACTTCACTCATGTCCAAACAGTTGAGTAATTGTGAATGGGAGGATGAGATCGAGGATGCTGAGGATGAAGCCTTGATGGATGAAATTGAAGATTCAATGAAACCAGCTGATATTACCAGTGACTGTGAGCTCAAAACCGATTCTAAAAGAAAGGGCAAAGCTGATGTTTCTGATGAACTTCATCTAAGAATGAGGTAAATTTTGAAAATAAATTTGATATATGTTCCTCATTGTGTGTATATCGAATGCAAAACTATCATTCAGCAAACACTTTTCTGATTGCTGAAAATGATAAACTAAAAAGAGTAAACAAAGAATTGAAACAAAATGAAGTAAATTTTACAAGAAAAATTAAAGCATTATTGAAAGATAATGTAACATTTAAAGAATATTTGGATAAAAAGGACGTTTTAATCAATGATCTTTCAGAAAAACTTATCAAATCTGAAACTGATTTAATAAAAGAAAGGGTAATTGTTTCAAAGTGGAAGATGCAACAAAATGTCTTTGATGAATGTGTGAGCAAACAGAAAACTGTATATATCAAAGACGGGTTGGGTTACAACAAGGTTCCACATCCTGAGAATTTTGTACCTTTTCATGAACCGCATGAATCAAATGAGTTCATAAATGTCAAAAATTCTAACTTTCATGATATGTATATTAGTGCAGATATAAACTCATGGTGTGTGGATGATGAAAATGAACTTGATGGAGTGAAAAGTTTTTCAACTTTCAATAAACAGTGCACTAGGGAGTTTATTAGGGACTGTAAACAGTACCTAGATGTTGAATGTAATCTAGATAAATTTGTTTCAATTTCTAGTTTAAATGCTGATGCAAAAAATATTAATGCTTCTGATTCTGATTCTGATATTTCTTATGTTTCGGCATGTTCTACTAACGGTTGTGTTTAGTTTGATTGTTTGTCTGAAGTGTCATCAACATCAAATTTCTTTGATAAAGTGGTGCATACAGCTAGAGATTATGTCCCACTTAATAAACTCTCTAGTCTAGTTGGTGATGTGCTCTTAGATGAGTTTGGAAATCCTCTGATTCAAGAGTATGATTTGTCAAGTGAGAGACCAAAGAAAAATAATGTCATAGAACCAGAGAATCATATTCTTACCAGTGAGACAGAGAACAATAAAGTTGTCAAAGTTAAAGTGAGTGTACCAACAAATGTCCAAAGAAAGTCTTGGTGTGTCAAAGACAAATCCATTGATGTAAAAGACAAGTTCATTGATGTCAAAGATAGGTCTATTCAAATCAAAGAACAATTAAGAGAGAAAAGTTGTGGCATTACGAGTGAAGTAGGCGAGTGTTCAAAGTCAAAGTCAAAGTCAAAGCCTAAGGGCTACAATTGCTTTGTGTGTGGTCAGGTTGGTCATTTTGCGAGAAATTGCAAACACAACTCTAGTGAGTCAAGGTTCACAAAGAACAAAGCGAAAGTTAAGTGCAACGTTATTCGGCATTTCAAGCAAGCGTCTGAGAACGACAGTGTGTCAGAGTCCAGAGTGATACAAAGATACAGTCGTGATTACTTGCTTTCCAGAAATTGTCATGCTTTATATTCTAATGTGTGCCGTGATTATGTGCTACCAAATTTTGGGGATAAACGTGTCCCAAAAGGTTCACAATATATGAAGAAATTTAACCAACCAATCTATTTTGCTAAAGAAAAAATTACTATGAAATATGCGAAAAATGTTGGTTATGTTTGGAAAGTTAAAAAGGAACAGTCTTCACATATGGTTGGAATAAAGAAAAATATAAAATTGATAAAATTGAAAGACCAAGATGTTAAAGATGTTAAGACTGTAAAAGGTAAAAGTCAGCTCCGGTCAAAGATGATCTGGGTACCTGTTTTTCCTTAATTTTTTCTTGAATGTGCAGAGTTTAACCGGGAGGACTATTAATAATGTTTAGCATGTTGATAGCGGTTTCTCAAGGCACATGACTGGACAAAGAAAAATTCGAGAAAATTTTTGAACTTTTGATGGACGTTTTGTTGCATTTGCTGGAGATAAAAAGGGAGGAAAAATAACTGGTCAAGGAACAGTGTCGAATGAATTCATAACATTAGAAAAAGTAAACTTTGTGTCTCAATTTACTAAGTGTTTCTCAAGTTTGTGATAAAGGCATACCAGTTCATTTTACTGCAAAGGAATGCTTGTTCTTAAAGCCTGGATTGGTTATTCCAGAAGAAATGATTCTGATGCGTGCTCCAAGGAAATTCAACACATATGTGGTTGACATGAATGATCATACTACACCAGTAAACGTTTCATGTTTATTATCAAAGGCAACTGGTTCAGAATCTTATTTATGGCATCGAAGTATGTGTCATGTGAATTTAAAGAACATGAATAACTTGGTGTATAAAGATTTGGTGCGAGGATTGCCAAAGAAAGAGTTCATAATTGAAGAAAATTGCATGTCATGTGCAAAGGGAAAACAGCACTAGAAGTCCCATCCAAGAAAAACCATAACAACTTTTACTAGACCTATATTTCTTATTAATATGGATTTGTTTAGTCCAGTTCGAGTTAAAAGTATTGTGAAAACGTCATATTGTCTTGTTATCACATATGATTTTTCAAGATTTTCATGGGTGTTTTTCCTTGCAACAAAGGATGAAACACCTGAAACAATTATTGATTTTGTCAAACGAATAGAAAACATCTGTGATAGCAAAGTTTCAATCATTCGCAGTGACAATGGAACAGAATTTAAAAATAAACTGATAAGTTTGTTTTGTGCAGAAAACGGAATAACACATCAGTATAGTGCTGCAAGAACACCACAACAGAATGGAGTAGCTGAAAGGAAGAATAGAACTTTAGTAGAAGCTGCTCGAACAATGCTTGTCGATTCCAAGTTGCCCATTATCTTCTGGGCTGAAGCAGTAAACACTACATGTTATGTTTTAAACAGAGTTCTTATGGTGAAGCAACTTACAAAGACATATATCAAGTTCTTCAGAGCATTTCTTTGTTCTTTTACATTGTTGAATACACAAGATTCATTTCTAAATTTGCAGCTGTCGGTGATGAATGCTATTTTTTGGGTTATTCTTCATACCAGAAAGCTTATAGAGTGTACAACAAAAGAACCAAAATTGTTCAAGAATCGTTTTATGTGGAGTGGCAAGAACTAAATACTCCCATAGATCAAAATGGACCCGGTTGGTTCTTTGATGCTGAAGTAATCTTCAAAACTTTTGATCAACAACTTCAAATGGATTCTAATGAAGCAAGTACTTCGGGTACTGTAACTGAGTCTTCTACAAGTAGTGATCTATCTGTTGGAAAGTTTTTGGTTGGGCCACAGAATTTGATGATTCAAAAATTGATGTCTGAGAATGTTACTACATCAACTAAAACACAAGAAGATCTTGTTGATAACTCTGTAACTAATGTTGATTCTAAAGTACAAGAAATTCCAAGTACCAATGATGAACCAGCAGTTAATGAAGTTCAGTTATATCCTGTAAATGATCAGACTGAGGATGTAATTCAAACAAGTTCTTCTAGTGTTGAAGATTCAAATGATCAATTACCAGATTTGAATGATACAAACATGCCATAATCTGTGGAAGTTGAGCATATTCAAAATCATCAAATCCATTCTGCTCATCCAGTTGAGAATATTATTAGATCTCTTGAAGATGGAGTAAAGATAAGAAGTCAAACTGGAAATATAAATGTTTGTTTGTGCTCCTGTTTCTTATCTCAAGAGGAACCAAATAATGTTGATGTTGCTTTACAAGATCCAAGTTAGATTGAAGCTATGGAAGAAGAATTGCTTCAGTTTAAGAAGTTAAACGTGTGACATCTTGTGGACTTACCTGAGGGAAAATATCCAATTGGAACGAAGTGGGTCTTCAGAAACAAAAAGGACGATCATGGGATTGTAGTTCGGAACGAAGCTCGTTTTGTTGTACAAGGTTTTTATCAAGAGGAAGGACTAGATTATGATGATGTCTTTGCTCCTGTTGCATGAATTGAAGCCATACGAATCTTTTTGGCTTATGCATCGTACAAGAAATTTACTGTATATCAAATGGATGTAAAAACAACTTTTCTGTATGGGGTGGTAAAGGAAAAAGTTTACGTGAATCAACCACCAGGTTTTGAAGATCCAACTCATCCATTTCAAGTGTATAAGCTTGATAAAGCATTGTACGGGTTACATCAAGCTCCTCGTGCGTGGTATGAAACCTTGTCAATACATCTTACATCAAATGGATTCGTTCGTGGAACAATTGGCAAGACCTTATACCTGATAAAATATGATGTTGATTTGTTGATTGTACAATTTTATGTCGATGATATTATATATGGATCAACAAATGAAGCTCTTTACAAAGAATTTGAACAAGTTAGGAAATTAAAGTTTGAAGTGAGCTTAATGGGAAAAATGCAGTTCTTTCTAGGGTTACAAGTTGAGCAGTCTGAATCAGGAATTCTTATTCATCAGGCCAAATATGTGAAAGATATTCTTACAAAATTCAAAATGACTTATTACAAATCATCTTCAACACCAATTTCTCCTCATGAACCTTTAATTGTCAATGTGTCTGGAGTTGAAGTAAATCAAAAGATGTACAAGTCAATGATTGGCAGTGTTACATGTCAGGCAGTGTTAGGACATAGATTGTATAACAAAAGCTTTGTAATAGTTTAGGTCTTATTGTCTTTATGTTTTTATGTAATTGTTTAGTTTTTGTCTAAGTATTAGTACAAGTTCTGCTAGAGGCGAACTTGATAAGTTCGCCTAGTCTATTAAAGGCGAACTTGTTAAGTCACACATTAGTAAGTAAAACAAACAAAAAAAGAATTAAGCAAAAATTTCAACACAAAAAAATCACAAGTCCAAAACACTCCTGAGCCCTTAGGCGAACTTAATAAGTTCGCTTAGTTTTCCTAGAGGCGAACATAATAAGTTCGCCTAAACAAATTCGCTTGAAAAAGTTCGCCAGAACAAGTTCTCCTGAACCAGTTTGTCGATACAACTTCCACAGCAGAATCTCAATAATGTCTAAATCATCAATAAAAGCTTAATTCAAACATAACAATAGCATCAATTAACAATCACGACACAAGTTTAAGCATCAATTTCAAGATTTAATCCAGAAAATCTAGGTTATCTTAGAAAAATTAAAAAACTTTCAAAACCGACGAACATAGAGTCAAGATTACAAATTCCAGACGATTGAACGGATAAAATTATTTGAAATTACCTTAGAAATACTCGCAATCAAAAACCGGTCCAGAAACAAACACCAAAATTTCAAATCAGAAACCCTAGATAAGAAAATCACAAGTTCGCAAAAAACGCCTTATGTTCGCTCGATAAGTTCGCTCTCACAGTGAACAAGATAAAATGAATAAGTTCGCCTTAACAAAATATTAAATCACAATTAAGTTCTCTTCATTAGACGAAATTGTTAAGTTCGCTTAACAAGTCTCAGGCGAACATAGTGAGTTCGCTTAAACAGAACCAGGCGAACATATTATGTTCGCTCCAAACCTTTTTCTTTGAACAAAATTCTTGATTTTCAACACGACACATTCTTTTGAACATTCATCTGTAGCATGTATCTGATCCAATCCCAAATCATTTTAATTAAAAATAAAATTCTCATGGAAGATAGAAACAAAATATTTTTGGATTTTATCTGTACAAACGGAATCACATATTTTTGGTTTTTATCTGAGCAAACTGAAACACATATTTTTGGATTTTATATGAGCAAACTAAAATACATATTTTTGGATTTCATATGAGCAAACTAAAATACATATTTTTGGATGAACATCATGAGCAAGAAGATCATATCAGTATATGAGCAATTCATCACACAGTTTATTATCAACTATGGGTAACCTATGATATGAAACAATCAAACTCATACTTAGGTAACTCAATACTTTTTTCAATTTTATGTAACTTTTGCAATCAATTTGAATAAAACTTGAAATGGTACGCGATAAATTTCAAAGTAAACAAGATCAGGTTATGAAATGCTCAAATTTTCATTCCGAATTTTCAATACAAAGCATGAATTTTTAAATTGTCAATATTATGTAATTTGAAACTATAAGAATTTTTCTTCCAAATTCATGTGTGTTAGTACCATTTAGATGAAAAACATCGTGTACCTCACATATATGCCAACAAAAATTAAATTTGCATTATCTTCAAGACATACACAGTTTATTGAAAGATTAGATCAATCTCCAAGATGAAATTATCTCTATTAGCACAAGTATAGAATAACAGATCCCAAAGGATATAAGAATCAGAATGATTCAGAATCGAAAGATTCTAATGAATTGGCTTTGTAATGAGAATCAATAGATTCAGGTAGGACGATCCAACTATTATCTGGATAAATTTCAATGAAATCAGAATAGATGATGTATCTAACTGATCTAAGGGTGAATATATGTTCTAACAGATGTCAGAAACATATCTTAGTTCAGCAACACATTGCATGTTTTTCTGCGCATGGGCAGTGAAGTGAACTGAAAGAGATTGTGCTAAAGACATAATTCGATATTGGTCTCATGAAATTCTTAAAACCATATATTCTATATCTGATAATGATCTGGTACACACACACCCAGACATATAATGGATTCAAATCACAGATGTAATCATATCATATTTTATTTTCACACTACTATTAGTTCAAAAACGCTTCTAGTCTATTGACAATTCAAGTTTCAAACTCATATTCAAATTAAAACATATTATCAAGATTAGAGCATTCAAAACACTATCATTTCTCATTTATGCAGACTTTGAAATTTAGATCAAATCAAATTACTTTAAACTATCATAAATTAAAGGTCTACTAAGGTCGTGTGTAATGAACTATTCACTGATGTACTATCATTTCTTCTATAACTTCAAATGATGTCAATTTTATATTTTTCATTTTGTTTTGAATTTTTATAAATAACACTTTTAACTGAAATTTAAAATGAAGAAATGTAATAAAGCAATAAAAGAATTTTGAAACAAAATCTCCCTTGAAAATTGTTTTGAAAAACTTTTATTTGGGATTGATCATACCGATCATTTTGATCAGAAATTCAAACCTGGTACGATCAAATGCCTTGGTAAAAAGATCAGCAAAATTATCATCTGTATATACCTTTACCAGCTCAATCAACTTCTTATCTGCACAATCACGAATAAAGTGATATCTAATTTCATTGTGCTTTGTTTTACTGAGCTTAACATGATTATTTGTGATAGACATTGTAGCATTGTTATCAATAAACATGGGGGTTCCTGTAAAATTCAAACCGTAGTCTCTTAATTGTTGTTGGATCCACAAGATCTGTGAACAACAACTTGCAACAGTAATGTATTCTGCTTCACATGTTGAAATGGAGAAAATTGATGAGAACCAAGAAGAGAAGGAGCAGGAAGAAGAAGATGATGAAGAAGTGGTGATCACTGGTGAAAGAAAAGATGATAACAATTCTTCAGATGACGATGATAATAGTGGTGGTACTGGTGGTGTTGGTGGAAGTGGAAAAACATTTGAAGATGTTGAACAAGAAACTCTAACCAACAATGAATACAAAAAGTATGAATATGAACAACAGCAGACGTATGTTGAAGAAGATTGTTCAGTGATTGGTAAATTGGATAAACTTGTAGATGAAAGAGAGCCATTTACTGTTTCTGAAGATATTGAACCACCATCTAAATGGCCAAAGACTTCAAAGATTGACAAGAGTACTTGGTGGACAGTGACTAAGAAGCCATCAATTGTAGAAAAGATTACACAAACAATAAAGAGTCCAGACAAACATTAACTGGTGAAACATTAGCATGGATGTATGATGGTGAAAAGAAGATGTATGTAATAAAGAGATGTGATGGGAATATCCAGTATTTTGATAGAAGTTCAAAGTTAAACACATTGCCATACTGGGGTATTCGAGAGCTAAGTCAACAGAAGATGATCAATACATCGAACAATTCATTTGCTGCTAATTTTGAAGAATTTTTAAAGAGAGAGTGTGGAAAAGCTAAATTTGAAAACTTCAAACCACAGGTGCCTAAATGCGGAAAGTTGAAAGAAATGATAAAGACGTCAAAAGAAGGTTTAGATACATTGTGAAGCCTGCTGATACAGTTTCAACTGTTTACATTCCAGCACGTAAAGAGACATTCATTAAAAGCTTCAAGAAGTGGGTGTATGATAGCAAAACACATGAAGCTATGATTATACAGGATCATTTACTAGAAGTCAGATTTTTTGATCCAGTGGATTTGTTTAGCTTTTCTGATGATGATCTAAAGATTTTGTATAAGAATCCTATTAGATGTGATATGAGCACGAAGATTAAAACTGAAACAAAGCTGTAAATGAGAGTCGTGGCTCGATGTTTGTCAAGAAGATATGAAGCTAAAGTGATCAAGAAGAGACTTGTTGCTCTGGATGCTAAGAAGCTAAATGTTAAAGTCAAAACCAAGCCTACAAAAGACAACTTTTGAAGAATTGATGTTCTGTGGAGTAGGGGGAGATTGTTGGAACCTAATAGTCCATAGAAATCAATTAGGTTTTAGAAGTATTAACTTCAGAGTTTTCGGTCGAAAACTTTATGTTTTCGATCAGAAAATGTTTTCGGTCGAAAACATTTTTTCGATCAAGAAGATTTCGATCGAAAACTCTCTAGTATAAATAGTTGTGTCTTTTGTATTTCAAGTAACTTTCTCATTTGTATTGTGCTTTTACAAGTTAATCAAGAGAATTTATGTATGTTTCTACTGTTAATACTTGATTACATTACTTGATTAACGAAGCTAATCATCATGAAGTATGCATTTGGTGTGATTGATAGTATTGAAATTGCTCTTCTTGGATTTGTTCATTTTGATGTTGATTTGATTTCTGAATTGATTCCGCCAATTCAGATAGTGATTGAAGACTTTATCCTTGAATATCAACATATCTGAGGGAATCACAGTAACGATCTGATCTAGATCTGAGTTTTTGTTCGTTTTGGGGTTTTTGGGTTTTGGATAAAAAGGTAATGTTTTTACACATAAAACTTGAAAATGAACATAGATCTAGCATCTAGAAGGAAAACGGACGTTTTGAACGTAAAAAGTCGGGATCTTGACGTGATCAGATCTGCATGCAAAAAGTTAGGGTTTTTGCGGAGAACTAGGTCTTGCGTACTTATCAAGTACGCATGAAGCAAAGTCTGCGTACTTATCAAGTACGCATGAAGCAAAGTCTGCGCACTTATTAAGTACTCAAGAACAAGGTCCTGCGCACTTGCTAAGTACGCAGGCATCAGGCTGGTTAGTAAAGTCAGTATGGTCGCCTAATTCAGAATGGTTAAACTGTTAGAGTCGGGATTAGGTCTGATGCGCATTTAACTAATCAATTCAGATCGTAAGTGACGTTGTTGGACCTTTGTTTAGGACAACCCAGATTAGCTTATTAGGTGAGTTCTAGAGCCCTCTTTTAAATGTTTTATTAATGTTTTGGGCTGGTGTGCATACTTACGAAATGATGTTTTAACGAAATGATGTTTACGAAAGGAAAGTAGAATTGTGTTTATGAAGTGTTTTGCCAAAGAGGTTTACGAACGGTTTAATGATGAAATGTTTTATAATAAAACGTACGAATGCTTTAACTGAAATGATGTAAAAGCGGTAACTGTTCATTTTATAAAAGTCACAAAATGAACGAATTTGCCACGAGTTCTTTCGGGAACTAAGGTATGCATGTGGGTTATGGGCCTTACCTTTTAGGTGCCTTTGTGGCTGGCCAACTGTTGTACATCTGGGTGGATAAAGGGGTGACGACGGTCACCATGGGATTATCGGGGTCCCTACTGAAGGTACTATTCCTTGTGAGGGAACATTGCTTAAGGTGAAGGTACGTGCTATCCTTTGGGACGGCTTAATGTGAAGGTGCGTGTATCCTTGTGGTACCGTTCCTAAGGTTCTGGTGTCGAACGACTTTGGGGTATCGGGCCCTAGGTTTCTCCGCCTACAGGTAATGTACGGTGTCGAAGGGCCTAGTGGTGGCGTGCCTCGTGGTTTTTCCAACAGTATGCGATGAATGGAATTAACGATTACGAAAAGGCGCTGATTCGGTTCTTGTTGACTTATGTTATGATGATATGATTACGAGGTTTTGATGATGTTAAGTTATTGCATGTTTTTGCATACGCTTTTATTAAATGAATGAATATTATGTTTTTGGAAAATGTAAAAGTTAAAGTTTTATGTAATGCTAGAACTCACCAGCATAGCTGACTGTTAGTATGCACATTCAGGTTAAGGACAGGTACGGAGGGACGGTGATGCTTGGCAAGCGAAGAAGAGTTACCCGGCTGATACAATGACTGGCATCCCGTTACGTTATGTAATGTATGTTTTAGACAATGTTTACGCTTGCGCATGTTGACATGGTTACTGTTATGTTTAAATGAAACTTTTTCCGCTGTGTTATTTGATATTCAAGTTTAAGAACTGTTTGTGAATGAGTAAATCCAACGAGTGAGGCCTGTGGGTTTGGGGCCTTACATATTCCTATCCTTCTTTACCTTGTTAACAGAGGGTTTCTCTGTAGAAGTTCTTTTGCTGATAAGCTTTTGTTTAGGAGGAGCTTGATGAAGGATCTGATTGAAGCGATTAAATTCACAATTTACAGCAAAGTGGTCTGATTCACCACAGATGATGCAAGTTTGTTGAGGTTTTAGCAGCTGCTTCCTTGGTGGGGAGAGAGAGTTTCTGAAAAGAGTTGCCTTGGCTTCAAAGCTTCTTACCTTTTTGTTCTTGCTCGTCTTCTCAAAAGCATGTTGCTTGAGTTTTGTTTGTTGCTCAAGGTAGTAGAAGAAGGTGTTGGCAGTATGGTTGTATTTGCTACAAACAAACCATGATTTGTCACACCCCGACCGATGGCGGAATCATCGGGGCGGGACATGTAGACTGTTCATAGCACATGGTTGACTAAATTGAAATATATTAAAGTCAAATTTGCATTACAAATAATCCAAGTACAAAATCAAATTCAAACAAGAAACATAAAACAACTCATAAAATTCTTGATTTAACTTGCTAAGTCCAAATCCTATGTTGAACACGTCTTGAATCAATCTCACATATTGGGGCCTGAAACATGTATAAAATAAAGTCAACTAAAAAGTTGGTGAGTATAACACAGTTGTATATAGATAGCATATAGATGAAAACAAATCCTTTACATATCATGATAAATAAGGCATTTATGGGGAGCAGATATTGTCTAACCATGTACAATCAAACCTTGTAACTAGCATGCAAAACAAATGTGTTGTCGGTTTCAATCACCGCGTACCATGGGTGGGTTTGTCAGACTCAATAGATCTATCATTGAAAACCGTCGGCTTGTATAGTTAATGATTGCATATAATCGCATACAAAGGTTAGCACACCTAGCACTCGGGCATAAAGCTCAAATTTGCACACATGAAAGTAAATAAGATTTGTACTTTGTGTTGTTTGTGTAAATGTAATGTGTAATGTGAAATGTGTATAGAGTTCATGTTCCACCCAAAAAGTGTAAAAGAGTAAAAGGGGTTGTGAATACTCACTTGGTATGGAAGTGTAGCTAACAAAGATTATAGATAGCAAATATGATCCTCGAAACGCACAATTTAACCTAAAGAGTAATGTGTATTGAATCAAATAGATGCATAAAGTTTAAGTCTAAAAATGAAAGTTGAATTTGTGTATAAAACTATTGATTTGTATTTAAAAGTATTGAATAAAATATATAGAGTTTGAAATAAAATATTTTCGAAACAATTTGATTAGGTTTGAATTGAATAACTATATAATTATGGTTTATGAAATAATGTAAATATTAATTGTAATTAAGTATAAATAAATAAATGAGTTTGATTTAAATTGTAAATTAAATAAATAATCATTATCTGATTTATTTATAAATTTTGTAACTTAATTATTTAAAATATTATTTAAGTGTAAGATAGTAAATATGAATTTAATTTTCATAAACTTTTAAATAAATTATATTTATGCCAAGATTAAACTTTTAATCCATTTTTAAATACAGAAAACATATTTTTATAAAATCTGAAACATTTACTGATTAAAATATATAAAATTATAATTATGTTAAAAGTTCTGAATCTCACACGACCGTGCCTCGGAAGGGCACGATCGTGCTCAAGCCACGGGCGCGACCGCGCTAGTCGGGGCGCGACCGGGTTGATCAACAGGAGCACAATCTAGACAAGTCAACAGGCACGACCGTGCCTTGGCCCGGCACGGTCGTGTCTATGATCTTTAGACACAACAGAGACTAGCCCAGAGGGCATGACATGGTTTGGATAGGAGGACACGACCGCGCTGCTAATCGGCACGACCGCGTTTCATGAGGCACGGCCGCGCTAGATGATTAGCGCGACCGTGTCTCTTCCAAATCAGACACGAATTGAACAATTCTTGTATTTATAGTGTTGGAATTGATAGAGCTTTTGATTACTGGGTTATTAAGAGTCTTTTCATATGACTTAATTGCATGTACATCGTGTTTAAGCAGGGATTCGATTAAATCATCTTTTTATAAAACATGAGTTCTGATTCGGACGACTTCTGTAATGAAAGCCCAGATTGATACGGGGCTTTTGGTATATGGACCAAAACGAAAGGGAGGGATGATTCAATTACCTCAAACAGTAAGGAATTGATAGCGATCGGTAGGAGGGAGTTCCGGCGTCAGCGGTAGCGGCTTCCGGCGACTTCGGTTGCAATTCCGGCTAGGCCAGAGAGTCCAGAGACTTGACGATATTCAGGAGATGCGAATTCCTTTCTTGATTGGGAGGATTTGGGTTCAGAGGAGGATTCGAGTTTTTTTGCTTGAATTGCTTGAGAGAGATTTCGAGATTGATGGTATGAAACTGAAGCGTTTGTAAAATTTGAAAATGGTAATACATTCGTTAAGGGGAAAAGAAACGTATGGATGTTACGGATTCTAACGATCGGGTAATTAAAGTTGCAGTTACGTTTCAGCTGTTACACAGGCGCGACCGTGCTTAGGCACCGGGCGCGATCGTTCCAGGACCAGTCGCGCGATCGTGCCGAGGCACTTGGCGCGACCGTGCTAGGACGAAGCACGACCGTGCTAATTAGGGTTTCTTGCTAAATTTTCAACTATAGTCCTTAACCTTTCAGGTTTGATTAGTTTAAAACAAATAGTTACTTGTATAGCGTTTAAGTGTATATAATCGAGCAAAACTTGTAAATTTGTATTGAATCATTGCATTTAATTTATGGCGAAAAGTATAATAAGGCAGTGCACGAGCATTGAATTTGAAAATACATTACATTGAATTGAAATATGAATACTAAAAATCAGAAATGTTACAGTCTCCCCATGTTGAGAGAATTTCGTCCCGAAATTTAGTTTTAGGAAGCGATGGTATCGGTAAAAAGATGAGGGTACTTGAGCTTCATTTGGTCTTCTCGTTCCCAAGTGAACTCAGGACCACGCTTAGATTCCCAACGAACTTTGACAATAGGAATGCGATTTCGCTTGAGCTGTTTGACTTCACGATCCATAATTTCCACCGGCTTCTCAACGAAGTGCATCGTTTCATCAATGCGCACGTCGTCAAGCGGTATATGGAGATTTTCATCAGCGAGACATTTCTTCAGATTAGATATATGAAATGTAGGATACACATTGCCAAGAGATGGTAACTCGGGCTTGTAAGCCACTTTCCCAATCCTTTCAAGGATCTTGAATGGACCAACATAGCGAGGTGCTAACTTGCCTTTCTTTCCAAAATGGATCACGCCCTTCCATGGAGACACCTTAAGAAGAACAAGATCACCGACTTGGAATTCCAATGGTTTTCGACGTTTGTCGGCATAACTCTTTTGCCGACTCCTCGCTACTCGAATATTGTCACGGATTTGAATAATCTTGTCGGATGTTTCTTGAATTAACTCGGGACCGGTGATTTGTGCTTCACCAATCTCATTCCAACAGATAGGAGAACGACACTTGCGACCATAGAGAGCTTCAAATGGAGCCATGTTAATACTTGTGTGGTAGCTATTATTGTAAGAGAACTCAATGAGGGATAGATGTGAATCCCAATTGCCACCAAAATCGATTACACAAGCTCTAAGCATGTCTTCAAGAGTTTGGATTGTTCGCTCGGTTTGACCATCAGTTTGCGGATGGTAAGCCGTGCTCAAATCCAATCTAGTACCAAGAGCAGTTTGGAGAGATTGCCAAAATCGAGAAGTGAACCGGGCATCTCGATCAGATATTATGTTCAAAGGAACACCATGATGGCTCACAATTTCATCAATGTAAATTCAGGCTAGTTTCTCAACCCGATAGTCTTCACGGATAGGCAAAAAATGCGCAGATTTGGTGAGACGATCAATGATCACCCAAATACTATCATAACCACTCGAGGTGCGAGGGAGCTTGGTAATGAAATCCATAGCTAGATTCTCCCATTTCCACACAGGAATTTCTGGTTGTTCGAGTAAACCAGATGGACGTTGATGTTCGGCTTTGACTTTGGAACAGGTTAAGCATTTGGCCACATAAAGAGCAATGTCTTTCTTCATACCGGGCCACCAATAAAGTTGGCGAAGATCTTGGTACATTTTATCCGCACCAGGATGAATAGAATAACGAGTCTTATGAGCCTCGTTCATGAGAAATGTACGGCGATCGTCGCGATCGGGAATCCAAATACGGTTCAAGTAATAGAGTAAGCCATTGGGCTTTGATTCAAGGAGGAGTTCAACACCACATGACATTTCTTCGTACATATTACCCTCGGTTACCGAGACGTGTTGAGCTTCTAAAATACGGGTTTGAATATCGGTTTGAATACGGGCACAATGAAGCATAACATGGTCCTTTCGACTCAAAGCATCGGCTACAACATTCGCTTTGCCGGGATGGTAACGAATCTCGCAGTCGTAGTCGTTAAGGAGTTCGACCCAACGTCGTTGCCTCATATTAAGTTCTTTTTGGTTGAAAATATGTTGAAGACTTTTGTGGTCGGTGAACACCACACATTTCGTGCCATATAGGTAATGTCTCCAAATCTTTAACGCGAATACGACCGCACCCAACTCGAGATCGTGCGTCGTATAATTCTTCTCATGAACTTTGAGTTGCCTAGATGCATAAGCGATTACTTTGCCTCGTTGCATGAGAACACAACCAAGACCTTGGTTAGAAGCATCACAATAGACAACTAAATCATCATTTCCATCGGGGAGAGTCAATATGGGAGCATTGCACAACTTTTGCTTGAGGGTTTGGAAAGCTTCTTCTTATTTCGGTCCCCATTCATAAGTCTTACCCTTGTGGGTCAGAGCGGTAAGAGGGACAGCAATCTTTGAGAAGTTTGAGATGAAACGACGATAATAACCCGCAAGACCAAGAAATAAACGAACTTCAGTAGGAGTCTTCGGGGCATTCCAATTCTTAACCGTTTCAATCTTAGCAGGATCAACATGAATACCCTTGTCGTTGACGATGTGACCAAGAAATTGAACTTCTTTTAGCCAAAATTCGCATTTGGAGAATTTGGCATATAGTTGTTCTTTTCTCAAGAGGTCCAAAACCAATCTAAGGTGTTCTTCATGGTCGGCTTTAGTCTTGGAATAGATTAAGATATCATCATTGAAAACGATCACGAATTTATCAGGGTACGGTTTGCACATACGATTCATGAGATCCATGAAAACTACGTGTGCATTGGTCAACCCGAAAGGCATAACCATGAACTCGTAATGACCATACCTTGTTCGAAAAGCAGTCTTGGGAATGTCATCTTCTTGAACACGAAGCTGATGATAACCGGATCGAAGATCAATCTTCGAGAAACAAGTGGAACCTTGAAGTTGATCAAAGAGATCATCAATTCTAGGTAAGGGATAACGGTTCTTGATAGTAAGCTTATTAAGTTCGCGATAGTCAATACACATGCGAAACGATCCATCCTTCTTCTTAACAAATAAGACGGGTGCACCCCACGGTGAATGACTTGGGCGAATGAAACCTTTGTCGGAGAGCTCTTGAAGTTGACTTGCAAGTTCTTGCATTTCAGAAGGTGCAAGACGATAGGGAGCTCTAGCAACGGGGTTAGCTCCAGGTATAAGATCAATACGGAACTCTACTTGACGAACGGGAGGAAGACCGGATAAATCCTTAGGAAAAACTTCGGGAAATCCCGAATGATCGGAATGTCTTGGATACTCTTCTCCTTGACATCCTTTTGAACAATATGAGCTAAGAAAGCAATGTACTTCTTACGTAAGTACTTTTGAGCGGTAGTACACGACATCAACTTAAGTCCCTTGCAAGGCTTTTCACCAAAAACCCTTAAGGTTTCTCCCGATGGTAGCGGAATTCGGATACACTTTCAAAGCAAATGACTTCGGCATGATGATTTGATAGCCAATCCATACCTATGATAATATCAAAGCTTCCTAGTGGCATTGGAACAAGGTTGATTGGGAATGAATGATCATTTAGTTCTAAGGAGCAATCATAAATAATGGACTCAATGGTAAGGAAGTCACCATTTGCTATTTCAACGGTGAAGGTTTTCTCTAATCGGGATCGTGTCTTTGCAAGTAAAGGCTCAAAATTAAGTGACACAAAACTTTTATCGGCACCGGTATCGAACAAAATGGAGGCATATTGACTATTAACAAGGAACGTACCATTAACCACGTCGTTGTTGGCTTGAGCTTCGTTGGCGTTTATGTTGAACGCATGCCCACGAGCTCCACCTTGCCTAGCATTTGCAAGTCTTGGACATTGATCACGAAAATGGTTCGGGTCACCACACTCATAGCAAGCACGCCCATTAGCAATGGTGGGTGCACCTTGATTAGCCACTTGAGGTACAGTTCGGTTTGGAGGGTTGACTTGGCCCGCAAGAGCTTTGGTCCTACAAACACTGACCGTATGACCATATCTCCCACAATAAGTACAAAGGCGACATGGGATGTTTTGGGGATTATGGTAGTTACAGGTGGCACAAAGTGGGTAGATCCCAACATATGGCTTTTTAGCCGGCGCTTGAACCATAGGTGCAGCTTGGTTGATGGGAACAGCAGGAGTAACCACAGCAAAATTTCTAACTTTCCTCTTTCTATTATTACGAGAGGGCTCGATGGTGGCTTCTTTGTTGTGAGTAGGAGGGGTTACGGTTTCAGAAAGTTTATTAGAACCCTTTTTAGTAAGAGTTCCAGCTTTCACATGATTATCAGTTAAAGTAGCAGATAGACGAATAGCATCCTCCAGAGTAGCAGGATTTCTACCTAAGACAGTATCTTGGATTTGTCTTGGTAGCCCACCAATATACTTTTCTATACAACGGGACAAAGGAGTGACCATGTGGGCACTAGAAGACTCAACTCATGGAACCGAGTTGTATATGCTAAGCTTTCCCTACTATCTTGGGCAAGATCCCAAAATTCAGCTTCTAACTTTTTCACTTCATTTCGAGGACAGAACTCCTCGGTCATAAGCCTTTTGACCTTATCCCAAGGTAAGGCCATAGCTATGTCAACACCCCTATTCCTTTTCTCCCCATTCCACCATGTAAGTGCCCGTTTTTGTAGGACACTTGTAGCATGACGAACACGGAGGTTGTCGGGACAGTCACTATTGAGAAAGGTATTCTCAATGCTTTCGAACCACTGAAGGAGTCCAGTAGCTCCTTCGGTACCATAGAACTTTAGGGGATTGCACGAGTTGAAGTGCTTGAAGGTGCATTGAGATAGATTATTACCACCATTTCCACCATTTCCACCATTATTACCACTATTGCTTCCATTTCCATCATTGTTGCCATTGGTGGCACCATTGGCTTGGGTGAGTTGTGTCACCAATTGGGTGAGAATAGCAGCAATGTCGGTGTTGGCGTTGGTTGCGGGAGCACGACGAGGAGGCATTCTACAGATTTTCACAAGACAAGAAAAATTGTAAGAACTTATGAGATTTGATAGGATTTAAAAAATGAGATAACAAAATAAAATAGATATTCTTAGTTTGGATTGTACTCAAAAGTGACAAAATCACTTGAATACCATGGCACATTAAGGTTAATTAAACTTATAAAATTTTCAAGGAGACATGCTTTAGCCAAAAGTAAACACTCATCTCGGGAATTCCCAGGAAAGCATACGGGTCCCTCGGTTGATTGGGATTTATGCGAAATGCTTTCCTAGACAGAAGACCCAAAATACAGGTGTCACCCTTCAAGATTGCACGTGTCCTCAAATAATTTAACAAGTTTAAAACCTTAACGAAGAAATAAAAATTTTAGAGATTTTTTTTTTTGCTTCAAGAATTTTTCACATGCTTAGAAAGGATAAAGATAGAAAAGAAGATAGAAATATTATGAGGTTTTAGAATATAGAAAAAGGATATTATTTATTTACTTATTAAGAATATCCTAATAAGTCATGGATTTAAAACACATAAGTCATCAAAATGAAATAATAAGTAATCATATTAAGCATGTAACATATAACATGTAACACATAGCACAAAAATCATGAAGCATAGTATAAGTGGGTGTCCTAAAGTTATAGTCTAGGTCAAGGTGTCTAATAACCTAATTCCCTATAACCAAGGCTCTGATACCAATCTGTCACACCCCGACCGATGGCGGAATCATTGGGGCGGGACATGTAGACTGTTCATAGCACATGGTTGACTAAATTGAAATATATTAAAGTCAAATTTGCATTACAAATAATCCAAGTACAAAATCAAATTCAAACAAGAAACATAAAACAACTCATAAAATTCTTAATTTAACTTGCTAAGTCCAAATCCTATGTTGCGTCTTGAATCAATCTCACATATTGGGGCCTGAAACATGAATAAAATAAAGTCAACTAAAAAGTTGGTGAGTATAACACAGTTGTATATAGATAGCATATAGATGAAAACAAATCCTTTACATATCATGATAAATAAGGCATTTATGGGGAGCAGCTATTGTCTAACCATGTACAATCAAACCTTGTAACTAGCATGCAAAACAAATGTGTTGTCGGTTTCAATCACCGCGTACCATGGGTGGGTTTGTCAGACTCAATAGATCTATCATTGAAAACCGTCGGCTTGTATAGTTAATGATTGCACATAATCGCATACAAAGGTTAGCACACCTAGCACTCGGGCATAAAGCTCAAATTTGCACACATGAAAGTAAATAGGATTTGTACTTTGTGTTGTTTGTGTAAATGTAATGTGTAATGTGAAATGTGTATAGAGTTCATGTTCCACCCAAAAAGTGTAAAAGAGTAAAAGGGGTTGTGAATACTCACTTGGTATGGAAGTGTAGCTAACAAAGATTATAGATAGCAAATATGATCCTCGAAACGCACAATTTAACCTAAAGAGTAATGTGTATTGAATCAAATAGATGCATAAAGTTTAAGTCTAAAAATGAAAGTTGAATTTGTGTATAAAACTATTGATTTGTATTTAAAAGTATTGAATAAAATATATAGAGTTTGAAATAAAATATTTTCGAAACAATTTGATTAGGTTTGAATTTGATAATTGAATAACTATATAATTATGGTTTATGAAATATTGTAAATATTAATTGTAATTAAGTATAAATAAATAAATGAGTTTGATTTAAATTGTAAATTAAATAAATAATCATTATCTGATTTATTTATAAATTTTGTAACTTAATTGTTTAAAATATTATTTAAGTGTAAGATAGTAAATATGAATTTAATTTTCATAAACTTTTAAATAAATTATATTTATGCCAAGATTAAACTTTTAATCCATTTTTAAATACAGAAAACATATTTTTATAAAATCTGAAACATTTACTGATTAAAATATATAAAATTATAATTCTGTTAAAAGTTCTGAATCTCACACGACCGTGCCTCGGAAGGGCACGATCGTGCTCAAGCCACGGACGCGACCGTGCTAGTCGGGGCGCGACCGGGTTGATCAACAGGAGCACAATCTAGACAAGTCAACAGGCACGACCGTGTCTTGGCCCGGCACGGTCGTGTCTATGATCTTTAGACACAACAGAGACTAGCCCAGAGGGCATAACACGGTCTGGACAGGAGGACACGACCGCGCTACTAATCGGCACGACCGCGTTTCATGAGGCACGGCCGCGCTAGATGATTAGCGCGACCGTGTCTCTTCCAAATCAGACACGAATTGAACAATTCTTGTATTTATAGTGTTGGAATTGATAGGGCTTTTGATTACTGGGTTATTAAGAGTCTTTTCATATGACTTAATTGCATGTACATCGTGTTTAAGCAGGGATTCGATTAAATCATCTTTTTATAAAACATGAGTTCTGATTCGGACGATTTCTGTAATGAAAGCCCAGATTGATAGGGGGCTTTTGGTATATGGACCGAAATGAAAAGGAGGGATGATTCAATTGCCTCAAACAGTAAGGAATTGATAGCGATCGGTAGGAGGGAGTTCCGGCGTCGGCGGTAGCGGCTTCCGGCGACTTCGGTTGCAATTCCGGCTAGGCCATAGAGTCCAGAGACTTGACGAGATTCAGGAGATGCGAATTCCTTTCTTGATTGGGAGGATTTGGGTTCAGAGGAGGATTCGAGTTTTTTTGCTTGAATTGCTTGAGAGAGATTTCGAGATTGATGGTATGAAACTGAAGCGTTTGTAAAATTTGAAAATGGTAATACATTCGTTAAGGGGAAAAGAAACGTATGGATGTTACGGATTCGAACGATCGGGTAATTAAAGTTGCAGTTACGTTTCAGCTATTACACAGGCGCGACCGTGCTTAGGCACCGGGCGCGATCGTTCCAGGACCAGTCGCGCGAACGTGCCGAGGCACTTGGCGCGACCGTGTTAGGACGAAGCACGACCGTGCTAATTAGGGTTTCTTGCTAAATTTTCAACTTTAGTCCTTAACCTTTCAGGTTTGATTAGTTTGAAACAAATAGTTACTTGTATAGCGTTTAAGTGTATATAATCGAGCAAAACTTGTAAATTTGTATTGAATCATTGCATTTAATTTATGGCGAAAAGTATAATAAGACAGTGCACGAGCATTGAATTTGAAAATACATTACATTGAATTGAAATATGAATACTAAAAATCAGAAATGTTACAAGCCAACTTGTCCCTTTGAAAGTACACATAGTCCTTTTTCTTGAATAAGTCTTTGAAATTCCAGGGATGGGCTTTGTTGTGCTCAAAGGTGGCTTCCTCCAATGTCTTTTGAACATATGGAGCTCTCTCTCTAGGTTGAATGGTTGTAGATTGAGGATTGGGGTTGGTGGAGATTGAAGACTGTCCCTTTTCAACAGTTAGCTTTCTTCCTTCTAGAGGATAGCTGATTTTGATTTGTTTGGTGAGTTGAGGTACTAGGACTAGTATAGAAGGGATGAAGGGGCTTGAACCGTTGGTTTGAATAACTTCAAAGGCAGGTAGTGATGGAGCTGCATTTGTTTCAGTGGAGTCTGAGCATGTGGACTCAGACTCATATGAAGTAGTGCATTCTTGCAAAGAGGTTTCTTGGGCTGAAGGATCAAGATTTTGGATGGCCAGATCAAGATTGGCAAGATTGAAACTTGGTTCATGAATAGCTACATAGTCAGCAAGTAGAGGAACAACATTGTAGGGTTTTTTCAATTGAAACCCAGGTCCAGCAGTTTCCCTTTCATGAATTTGAGCATCCAAAAGTCTTTGCAGCTTTTTGGATGCAAACTCATATTTTTCCACATGGACCTTTTGGTCTGCTAATTCAGCTCTTGTAGCCTTTAACTTAACCAAAAGATCATCAATCTGAGTTTCAAGGTTTGTTTGTTCATGTTTTAATGATGAAATCTCTTTCTTTAAATAGTTAATCTTTTCTTTGTAACTGTTTTCAACCTTTTTAAATTTAGATTTCATTTGGTGAAACTCTTCATTTTGATCTATGAGATTCTGGTTATGTTTTCTATATCCAAGAACCTTATCAATTCAAGCCTGAGTACAAAGATTTTCATATATCTTAGGTGGTATCTCTGATGTGTCTGCCATGAGAGCTTGATTGTTGGCAGAAGATCCTCATACTGAAAGCTCCAGTCAAAGTCAGCAGTTCCAACATCTATACAAGCTGCAGTTTGAGCAGGAGGAGTGGCTTGTTGCTGTTGTTGCTGTCTTGACTGAGTATCAGCTAGGTTTGCCTTTGGTGCCTTGCATTCTCTAGCAAAATGACCAAGTTGGTTATAGTTGTAACATCTAAGTTTACTTTTGTCCAAGCCAACTCTGGTGTTGGAGTTGTTTCTTGGGATTGGTCTTCCTATTCTAGAGTAGAACCTTTTTGCTCTAACAGAAAGCATGGCATAGGAGTGCTGTATGTCCATTTCTTCTAGATCAACTGGGTGAAAACATTCCAGATCTTCCTTGATAAAGGACATGTTGCTAGAGTTTTCAGAGACAAAGGCAGTAGAGTTTGTTTGAGGTGATGCTTCAAGAAGAAATGGTGAGTTGTTTGATTGTGCGGTTGGAATCCGGGGATGTGTAACAAAAGGAGGATAGTAGTTGCTTAAACTGGGAATTGAGTGGTTAGAGTGAAGTGTAGAAGAAGTGGTGGTGGATGATGAAGCTGTTAAGTAACTTGAGCTTCTCTCTTTGGTTTGAATCATTTCTAATTCATAAGTCTTTAGCATGCTGAACAGCTCAGTCATCTGTAGGGTCTTCAAATTTTCAGTTCTTCTGATTGACACTGTGTAAAGTGTCCAGCAACTTGGCAGGGACCTGATAAACTTTTTGATAATGTCCTCATTCTCCAACTTCACCTTAGAGCATTGTAGCTCTCCCACAAGGTAAGTGTACCAGTTGTACAACACAGTAAGAGATTCACCTTCCTTCCAGACAAAGTTCTCATATTGTTGCTTCATAATGTCTCTTCTATTTTCTTTCACTTCTTCTGACCTAGCAAACATCTTCTCAAGAGCCTCCCATAGCTCTTTGGTAGTCTTGTGTTCTCTGAAGTTGTTAAATACATCATTTGGCAAGCACATCTTGTCACACCCCGACCGATGGCGGAATCATCGGGGCGGGACATGTAGACTGTTCATAGCACATGGTTGACTAAATCGAAATATATTAAAGTCAAATTTCCATTACAAATAATCCAAGTACAAACCAAATTCAAACAAAGAAACATAAAACAACTCATAGAATTCTTGATTTAAATTGGTAAGTCCAAATCCTATATTGAGCACGTCTTGAATCATTCTCACATATTAGGGCCTGAAACATGAATAAAATAAAGTTAACTAAAAAGTTGGTGAGTATAACACAGCTGTATATGGATAGCATATAGTTGAAAACAAATTCTTTACAAAACATGATAATATAAGACATTTATGGGGAGCAGCTATTGTGTAATCAAGTACAACCAAACCTTTGTAACTAGTATGCAAATTGTGTTATCGGTATCAATCACCTCCACTTGGGTGGGTTTGTCAGACTCAATAGATCTATCATTGAAAACTGTCGGCTTGTATAGTTAATGATTGCACATAAGTTTTCACAAAGATTAGCACAACTAGCACTCGGGCACAAAGCTCAAATTTTGCACACATGTATGTATATAGGATTTTGCACTTGTGTTGTTTGTGTAAATGTAAATGTGTAATGTGTATAAGGTTCATGTTCCATCCCAAAAGTGTAAAAGAGTAAAAAGGGGTTGTGAATACTCACTTGGTATGGAAGTGTAGCTAACAAAGAGTATAGATAAATTAAGAATCCTTGATACGCACGAGTTAACCTAGATAATAATGTATATTGAATCAAATATGTGCACAAAATTTAAGTCTAAAATGAAGGTTGAATTTGTGTATAAAACTATTGATTTGTATTTAAAAGTGTTGAATAACATATATAAAATTTTGAAGTAAATATTTTTGAAACATTTTGATTAAGGTTTGGAATTGAATAGTAAAATAGAATATTTATAAAATCATTGATTATGAAAATAAAGTATGTGTTAAATGTAATTTAATAAATAAATAAATGATTATAGTTTATGAAATAATGTAAATATTGATTGTAATTAAGTATAAATAAATGATTTTTGTTTAAATATGAATTAAATAAATAATTATTATCTTATTTATTTATAAACTTTGTAACTTAATTATTTAAAACATCATTTAAGTGTAAGATAAATATAAATTTAGTTTTTATAAATTTTTAAATAAACTTTCAAATAAATAAAATTTATGTCCAGATTAAACTTTAAATCTTTTCAAGTACAGAAAACATATTTTTTATAAAATTTGAAACATTTACTGATTGAAAAATATAAAAGTATAATTCTGTTAAAAGTTCTGAGTCACACACGACCGTGCCTCGGAAGGGCACGATCGTGCTCAAGCCACGGGCGCGACCGCGCTAGTCGGGGCGCGACCGGGTTGATCAACAGAGGGCACAGACTAGACAAGTCAACAGGCACGACCATGCCTTGGCTCGGCACGGTCGTGTCTATGATTTTTAGACACAACAGAGGCTAGCCTAAAGGGCATGACTAGGTCTGGACAGGAGGACACGACCGCGCTACATGAGGCACGGCCGCGCTAGATGATTAGCGCGACCGTGTCTCTTCCAAATCAGACACGAATTGAACAAATTTATAGCGTTGGAATTGATAGGGCTTTTGATTACTGAGTTGTTACGAGTCTATTCATATAAATTAATTGTATGTAAATCGTGTTTACGAGTGGAATCGATTAAATCTTTTCTTATTAAAATCATAATTCTGATTCGGACGATTTCTGTAATGAAAGCCCAGATTAATAGGGGGCTTTTGATATTGATACTGTAACGAATGAGATGGAGAGTATACTTACCCTGAAGCGTATCGAATTGATGAAGAATGGTAGAATGGAATTCCGACGACGGCAAGATTAACCTCCGGTGACTTCTGCTGCGATTCCGACTGCTTCAACGACTTCGGTCGTTCCAGAGAGGGTTGAATATCGTATGGCGATGGATTGCTCGAGAGTATTCGGATCGATTTTGAGGATTCGAGGCTTGGGAGGAACTTGACGGTTTCTTGAGAGGAAAATGTAATTGGATTGATAAAACTCGTAATGGACTGAGATATTTTTCTTTGTCAAAGAAAATAAAACGTAATCGGTTTCGAATTTCAAACGATCGGGCGTTTTGAAACTGCATTTACGTTTCTACTGTTACGCAGGCGCGACCGTGCTTAGGCACCGGGCGCGATCGTTCCAGGACCAGTCGCGTGATCGTGCCGAGGCACTTGGCGCGACCGTGCCAGGACGAAGCACGACCGTGCTAATTAGGGTTTCTTGATAATTTTTCAACTTTAGTCCTTGACTTTTCAGATTTGATAAGTTTGGATTAAATAGTTTCTTGCATAGTGTTTAAACGTATATAATTGCGTAAAACTTACGAATTTGTATCGAATCATTGCATTTAGTTAATGGCGGGAAATAGAACAAGACAGTGCACGAGTATTGAGTTCGAAATGCATTACATTGAATTGAAAATATGAATACTAAAATCAGAAATGTTACACGTCTGAATGGCTCCCAAGGCTTTGAAGTCTACCTCCATCTTCTTGATGTCTTCATCAGCAGAGGCCATCATGGGTACATATGGTCCATATTTAATGGATCTCCACATCCCATACTCTTGATAGCAGAAGAAACATTCCATCATGTTCTTCCACATATCATAGTCTTCTCCAGACACCAGTCTTGGTGGTCTGTTGATGCTTCTAGTATCATCAAAACCATTGTTTTGTGCCATTTTGGATTTGTGATATATGGTGTCTTAGCAAAGAGATAGTATTGAATAGAACCACAGAGTGATTAAACAAGTGTGAGTTTGTTTAATCTGAGAGCCAAAGCTCTGATACCACTTGTAGGATCAGTAAATACAAGATAGTTCTATTCTAGTTGAGATTGGCAGAAACAATCACAACTAAGCAATGTAAACAAGTAAACACAAGAAGTACTGATAAATGAAATTTGTATTAAGCATCAATGGATACAAGATTACAGAGAAAACTATAAGAAAGCACACTTGTACAATGAACGAATACAGTACTTATATAGTAACTTAGAATCAAGACACACCTTTGATTCTAAGGATCAGATCGAACACAAGCCGTTAATCTTGTATACTATAAGCTATACTACACGTTAAGACAAAAAAAAATACAATGGTTAACTTTACTCAAACGTCTTCTTAGGCATCATTACTTGGATACTTGGAAGGAGAGCGTTGTTGTCTTTTATTATCAGCACTAGTAACATTCTTTCTGCATGGGATGTGTCAGAGTTGCAGCAAAAAGTTGTCAGTGGTAAAGTTGCTTTTGCTATGCCAGTCAGCAGCAACGATTGATCTTCATCGGATATGGCTATCAGCAGCATTGTTGATGATCCACCGAAAGACTCAACTATCCAAAGTTGCTGATGATTTGCTTATCAGTAGCATCAAATGTTTGATGCTACTGAGAAGCCTATCAGCATCAACTTTGTTCTTTAGCATATAAAGATGTCCGCAGCAGAAATGTTCATCAGCAGGAGAACAACTATCCATAGCAAACAGGCTTATCCGTAACAGCTTGTTGGTTAGCAACAAAACTGTGGAGTTCGCAGCAGTTGTACTTAGAGAATTTTGTAGCCATCAGTCTTTATTTCTATAGACATATCTGTAAAAATAATCCACATGAGATAATAATCTTCTTTTCACTTAATATTTGTGATTTCTTAATTAGATAAGCAATATGCTTATTCTTGTTTGTAACATAATAAGATATCGTCTTAGGATCTAACAAAAGATTTTCTTTGATTTCAATAATATGAATTTGTTGTCGTAATATGTCATTTGCAATATCTTCTCTCTAGCTATAAATTTCAAAGAGGGCCATTTTTAACGGTCCTCTGTAATGAGCCATTTAATCAAGATATTCCCTGGTAAGAAAATCAGGAAGACTATTATCACTACCTTTTTTATAAACATTATTAAAATCAAATGGGGCTAATTGTGATTGCCATCTTGCAAACATCTGTTTTGAGACATCGTGTTTGAAATCTTTAGCAAACATAAATTTTGCTGCTTGACAATCAGTTTTTATAGTAAACTTTTGATTATATAAATCATCTTGAAATTTTAAAACACATTTTACTATTGTTAGAATCTCTTTTGCAATAGTAGCATAATTGTTTTGACTATTATTCTATTTTCTTGAATGGAATTTGACCAAATTCTCTTGTTTATTTACTGGTGAGATTTGTTTAAGAATTCCACCATAGCCTATATCAGAGTCATCTGTTTCAATAATTTTTTCCCATTCTGGGTTGGCATTAGGCAAGGAAACTTTTTAACCTTTTGCTTAATTTTCTGAACAATTTTAGTATGTTTTTCAGACCACAGTTGAGGATTATTTTTTCGTCTGTCATATAAGATGGAAGTATCCTCATGTAAATTTTTATAACAAGGAAGAATATAATTAAGACTTCCTAAAAATCTTTAAAGTTGGGTTTTATCATGAATTTCATCTGGGAATTTCGACCCAAATTCAATACTTCTATTAATAGGAATAATATTTCAAGTTTCAATATTATGGCCTAAAAATCTGATTTTTATGAAAATCCCATACTTTAACTTCTCCCCACCAGCAGAACTTAATGTATGGGAGGTTAAAACTGTATACAAGAAGGTATTATTCCTACAAAATATTTTCATAAAACCTCCCATACTTCAAGTTCTGCTGGTGGGGAGAAGTTAAAAATTGAGTATAAATTACCACAGGTTTATGTTTGTCATGATGAGACATGTATTTCAACTAGTTTTCTCTTAGTTAAAAACTTTACTAGCCAAGCTATACTTGAAACCCCTTTCTTAAATAAAATTTTTCCTTTAAAACATATTGATAATAAAGGAATTACTGGATCTTTTCAAAATAAAGATATATATTTTCCATTTATTACAAATCTTTTTTCTAGGACTTTGAATAATGTAAAAGAATCTGATTTACAAGCAAAAATAAATCAGATTAATTTTTTACAAAAAAAATAATTTCTTTAAATATTCAAGACAGAATAAACAATTCAAAATTACAAGATAAGATAAAAATTATTAGTAATCAATTCACTTTGCAAATATGCAATGATCATCCAAATGATTTTTGGAACAGAAAGAAACATATTGTTTCTCTACCTTATGAAAATAAATTTCATTATAGTAAAATTAATACTAAAGCTAGGCCTTATCAAATGAATTCCGAATATATGGAATTATGCAAACAAGAGATAAAATCTCTTCTTGACAAAAATTTAATCAAAAGATCAAAATCTCCTTGGTCTTGTACTGCTTTTTATGTTAATAAACATTAAGAACAAGAAAGATGTATTCGTAGATTAGTTATAAATTACAAACCCTTTAATAAAGTTTTAAAATGGATTAGGTATCCTATACCTAATAAAAATGATTTACTTGATAAATTACATAATATGATATTTTCAAAATTCGACTTAAAATTTGGATATTGGCAAATCCAAATTGATGAAAAAGATACGTATAAGATTGCTTTTGTTGTACCTACTATGCATTATGAATGAAATGTTATGTCATTTGGATTAAAGAATGCCCCATCAAAATTTCAGAATATCATGAATGGTATTTTTATTCCATATAGTGATTTTATAATAGTCTACATCGATGATATCCTTGTATTTTCAAAAGACATCGAAACTCATTTTAAACATCTTGATATATTCAAAAATATTATCATAAATAGTGGTTTAGTTATTTCTAGACAAAAAATGATGTTTTTTCAAACAAAAATTATATTTTTAGGCCATAATATTGAAACTGGAAATATTATTCCTATTAATAGAAGTATTGAATTTGGGTCGAAATTCCCAGATGAAATTCATGATAAAACCCAACTTCAAAGATTTTTAGGAAGTCTTAATTATATTCTTACTTAGTATAAAAATTTAGCTGAGGATACTTCCATCTTATATAACAGACTAAAAAAGAATACTCAACCGTGGCCTGAAAAACATACTAAAATTGTTCAGAAAATTAAGCAAAAGGTTAAAAACCTTCCATGCCTAATGCCAACCCAGAATGGGAAAAAATTAATGAAACAGATAACTCTGATATAGGCTATGGTGGAATTCTTAAACAAATCTCACCGGTAAATAAACAAGAGAATTTGGTCAGATTCCATTTAGGAAAATGAAATAACAGTTAAAAAAATTATGCTACTATTGCAAAAGAGATTCTGGCAATAGTAAAATGTGTTTTAAAATTTCAAGATGATTTATATAATCAAAAGTTTACTATAAAACTTATTGTCAAGAAGCAAAATTTATGTTTGCTAAAGATTTCAAACACGATGTCTCAAAACAGATGTTTGCAAGGTGGCAATCACATTTAGCCCCATTTGATTTTAATATTGTTTATTAAAAAGGTAGTGATAATAGTCTTCCTGATTTTCTTACCAGGGAATATCTTGATTAAATAACTCATTACAGAGGACCGTTAAAAATGGCTCTCCTGAAATTTATAGCTAGAGAGAAGATATTGCAAATGACATATTACGACAATAAATTCATATTATTGAAATCCAAGAAAATCTTTTTTTGGATCCTAAGACGATATCTTATTATGTTACAAACAAGAATAAGCATATTGCTTATCTAATTAAGAAATCACAAATATTAAGTGAAAAGAAGATTATTATCTCATGTGGATGATTTTTACAGAATAGCTTCCTTGGGACCAAGGAAGAGGAGGTCGTGGAAGATCTTCCTCTTATAGAGGAAGAGGTAACTCTAACTCAAGGGTCATATCCCAAATGGATAATCAAAAATTAGTAGCAGAGAATATTTCCTCTTTTACTAGATCAACTACAGATAATATCCTTTATAAGGAGTTTCTGGCTTACAAAGCCTTAAAGGAGAAATCTAATGACTCTGAAGCATCATATGCTAAAACTGTTTCTAATGAAGCAGAAGATGACATTAAAAATTGGACTCAGAGCCCACATAAAGAGATTATTCTTCTTTTAGAAAATTAATACATCAAATGGAAGAATAATCCGTGGCTGTTATTAAACAGATAAATGCATACATGATTCTACCCTGCTGTAGGTCCTGGGAGCCTCGTCGCGCAGCGGAGATAACACGGACCTGTTCTGTGATTTTTGTGGGAACCAAGAAACAAAGTAGAGAAACAAAAACAAAGACAAAAGATAATGAAACGATACGTAATCCATAACATAGAAGTCATCCTGTATTAGAGACTACATATCAAAGGAGCACACATCTCTCATCTAAGCTAACGGTCCAGGGTTTGGGAGGGCTCGTCCCGACCTCGACACCTCTCAACCTAGTTCCAAAAGTTCCACCTACAAATGAAGACATGTCTTCTATTTATAGGGGCAGGAACACTACCTGCGTACTTGTCTAAGTACGCAGGGTTTGGTCATGCGTACTTGCTAACTAAGTACACAGGACCAACTGGTGAACAAGATAAGTATGCAGGAACACCCTCCTGCGTACTAGCCTAGTACACCGATACATAGAATTTAATCTATAGTTACTAAAACATGCTTCTACACCTGCGGAGGCTTATAAGCCTAGACAATACTATGAACATATTAACAAAGAAGAAAATTGCGAAATCGAACGCTATCATGGTGGCCTGCTTAATATTCACAGCTTCAGCAAGATAGTGATAAAACATATTATATCTGTAGAAGCACGGGGAACTTCTCCATTAAAAGAAGGGGAGATCATACATCCCTAAACAAAAGTCTCAATTAAATAGAATTACTGGGTTTATATGAATGCCTTTTATAAAGCATTCTTATATGAGAATCCAAAACAAAAACATTCTTGGTTCATAAAAATTTGTTCTCATACTTATGGACAGGAGTTTCCAGTTTGGTTCTATAATTGGTGGCAATCTTTTTGCCCATCAGTAAATATTCTTCCTGATTTATATAAAAATTTATAGTAGATGTTTGTCCAGCCTTAATAGAGGCTCAACAAAATGATAATTTCATTAAAGATATGCATGTATCTCATTTCTATGTCCAGTTAAGTATCCCATTGATCTGGAAATGGTCTCAAGAAGTTGGTTATACCAGCCAGAATATTATTTGCATTAAAAGAGTCTTTTTAACAAAATTCTGGAAAAAGATGACTATAGTAAACAATGATGGTATCATAGAAAGTCATGATACTATAGAAAATATAAAAAAAACAATTCAAGATTATATTGATCCGACAAATAGCCATCCTCACAAAGAAGCTCCAAGCCCTTTCAGACACATTTTCAAAAAAATCCAAACAATAAAAGGCATTGATCAAATCAGCAATAAAGAAATCATGGATATATATTTAGTAGAAATGAAAAAAAGACATTTTGAAGAATTTTAGAAAAGAAGGAAATTTTCCACGAAGGATAGGAAGATATTACTGATCCTTTAGACGAAGAATATATCAACACAGTCCTTGCAGAATACAAGCAAGAATTCAGCCTAAAAGAATCGTCTTGAAAGCTAAAAGACAAAATAACGAGATAGGCCCCAAGAAAAAGACAACAACAAGCCTTTAATAATTAAAGGCAGACACCATTATGCACTCTAGCATTATAATTGTCAGTCACTATTTGCTTTTCAAAAAGTTAGCAAAATAATTGATATTTACTGTTTTCTTTTTGAAAAAATTGTATGTCTAGGTCCTATATTGGGAATCTTGTATGGTTTTCTCCACCTATATTAAGGGGACTATCTTCTCTTGTAAAAGATAGAACTCGGAGAACACCTCCACTACTACTCTTGTAATATACCTATGAAATAATAATATTTGAAGTTTATTGGGAAGCTTGAAGTTCATCATCCAAAAAAGGAAACCTGGTACAATTCTTTAATATTCTTATTTTTATCAGATGATCGCCTCTATCAGAGGCTAAATTTCTTAAGTGTTGAAATTCCATAATGATTTGAACAATATATTAAAAAAAGGATTTGATTGTGGGCAAGGTTATAGATAATTTTAGAAATCTAAATGATGGTTAAACTCTTGGGGACCTTATAGCTGCTTATTGCTGGATTGATGCACAAGGATTTTTATAGGCCTGACCATTACCTATCATCATTTATTTATCTTGAATTATTTAGGTAAAATTATCCTTTTGGCCTACAAATCTTGAAAAAAAATCCTGAAAATTGGCATCAGAGCCATGTGCTCTTTAAATAAGGGATGGTTATATTAAATAATGGTTTGTTATATTTAATAAATTTTGTTCAAATCAGAATGTGCTGATCAACACTTCTCATTTAAGATGAATATCTTAAGAAGCAACGATACTGTCAACAACAATATTGAGGAGGAATATGATATTCCTCGTAACTTAGATCTTTTAAACAAATGGAAAATTCCAAAAATGGAATACAAACTAATTTATAAATTAGGAACCTTTGAAAAATTAGGGTTAAAACAAGTTATTAAAACAACTAAAGAAACATTTTCTTTAAACAAAGAAGACATGGTTATTAAACTGTTGTTGAACAAAGATTTAAATAAATATAAAAAAGATTACAAATTCTTACATATAGGACTGGTGCAAATTGCATTTAAACCTTTAACTTTAGAAGGTTTTTCAGAAAGTTTTGTAGCAGCTCTTTGAGATGCTAGAAATCTAGACTGGAAGCAATTTCTTATAGGTATTGTTCAAACTAGCCTGGCTCATGGGCCAGGTTATTTCAATGTATATCCTAATCTTCAATTATCTTTATCAGATGTTTATATTTTTGACGCTTTAACCTTAAATGTTAAGACTCATGGTTATAACTATGCTCAAGGATCAGAAGTTATCTGTAATCTATTATAGAATTTATTATAAACCTTTATACACTATGAATCCCTAGTGTAAAATGGTTGATAAACCATTAAATAAAACTATAGTTATAGAAACTAATTTTGGTTAATCAAATATAACTACCAAAAAAAAATTAAATTCGAATAAATCAACTTTCCAGAAAATTGGGTTCTTGATAAAGCCACAACATCTTAATAATATGTAGATAATAATCCTTTCGATGTTACACAATCTAAAGAAGGAATTGTTCAAATCCTTTTTGAGCAAATTACAAAAACTCCTTTGCCTAGATCTATGTCTACTAGATCTTTATCTTCTCCTTACCATATATCTCCTTTAGAATATACTGTTAAAAGTCATTCTAGAACTTCTACCTCTAGGATAAGGGAAGATTTTCCTAGAATAGAAAAATTCAACAAATTAAAAATAAATTATGATAATATAGTTACAGGAGTTCATGTATATCCGGAATCAACCGAATCAGAAATCGATTTTATTTAATGGATTTTAAAGAAAAAATAGATTTTACTCCGGGATCTCCGGCGAGAAAAAAGATCAGTAAAGAATTTCAATTAACCAAATGGGAACTGTTTAGAAATTGATTTTTTAAAATTTTTAAAGAAACTGATATAATTTTTTTCAAAGATAAATTTTATGAAGATTTAATTATAAAAAATGAGGTTATACATTTTATTCCATGGTTCATAGAGAGTTATACTGAGAGTATTATCTCTATTATTGAAAGAAAATTTAATGTCAATGGAGAAATAATCATTAGGATTTTTCCTCCTACACAATAATTTAAAATTGAAAAAGATAATGAAATAAGATATTATTAAGTTTTCCAAAAATTATTGGAATGTAATACTTTACCTGTTACTGTATCTTATATAAATGAGTTAATAAAACAACAGAATTACGAAAATTTATATTTAGTAATTCTTGGAGATCAATTACAAGATTTATCTAATAAGATGGATAGAATTATATTCTATTTCCAAGAAAAAAATATATCTACCAATAAAAATTTAAAGGAAAAAATTGCTACCCCTAGTACCCAGCTTCCCCCTGAGGTAACATATTTTAAAATAAAATTACAAGATAATTTAATAAAAACTTTAAATGACACAATTAATGCTCTTAAAAATCTTAATATTACTACTATAACCGATTTTTCTGAAGAAAATTATCAAGAAGAAACGAATGATAAAATTTCCAAAGTTTCTAAATGGGCTAATAAACCAACTCAGAGAAAATATTATTATCCTGGACCTACTCCTCAAGATGTTCTTATAGAAGAACAATAGTATATTGTTAATAACTCTTACAATGGAAAAACGATCTATGAATGGAACATAGATGGACAGACTAAAGGACAAATTTATAATACTGTTCATAGGATGCTTATATATAGCACCATCTGTAAGAATAACAATAATTTTGTTACTACCATAGCAAACATGATTATATTTGGGTTTACAGGCCAGCTAAAAGGATGGTGGGATAATTATTTATCTCAATCTGATAAAAATAAAATCCTTAGCAGTGTCAAACAAGAAGAAGGAACTAATAATACTGAAAGTAATGCAGTTTACATACTATTTGTAAACATCATAGAACATTTTACAGGCAGATGGTCTGAAGGTTCTGAAAATATGAGAACTTTACTATAAAATTTAAGATGTACAACTCTCACGTGTTTTAGATGGTATAAAGACATTTTCTTATGTAGAGTTATGGAGCTCCCTGAGGTTAATAGTCCGCATTGGAAGTCAAAACTCATAGATGATCTTCCCCATTTATTATCCTTTATTAACGAACGTATTATTTTCGTTATTAAACAAACATATTATTTCCCTATTTAACAAGCACATTATTTACAACAAATGGATAAACACTCATTCAACCTAACTCATTCCATTATACGTTAGTCTTTTGAGCATGTCATTGATACATATAAATCTAATCTTAGGTTAACCTCGTGTTAGCTAAACAATTTGTACAACTACCCATACTTGTGATTTCAAGCTACAAATCTAATGTGAGTTTACATAGCCCCTTTTTCATATCTACATCTTTGGGGTGAAACATGATTACAATCAAACTATTTGCAATTATTACAATTCAAACATTATGATCATGTGTGCAATTTGTGCCTTATGCTTGAACATTATTAGTGCAAAACTACATTTACATGCTTTTAGTGCATAGTGCAAGTGCAATCATTAAATCAGTACAAGCCGACGGTATACAATGATAGATCTATTGAGTCTGACCAACCCACCCTGTTAGGGTGATTGTTGCCGAAAACACTTATGGATAACTGTTGTGTTATGCCTATTATTTAAGGATAAATGTTGTGTTACGCCTATCACTTAAGGATAACTGTTGTGTTATGCCTATCAGTCACAAGGTTTGATTGTACGCCCCAGTTTTAACTATAGTGGTTCTCCATAATTTCCTTACTAAACCATGTATCATATGAATTGTACACAAAATCTTGAAATTACTTGTGGTGTCAAAACATATGTATGCTCACCAACTATTTTTAGTTGACACTGTTTTCATCATGTTTCAGGTACTAGTGTATGAGATCTTATGCAAGATACTACATATAGGATTTGGACTTAGTGAACAAAGAAATTGGATCATGTTGATGTATTTGATCTTGGTTGTTGAATGAACTATTGTAATGAAATATTGATGTTATTAATATATGAAACTTTAGTCGATCATGAGCATATGAACAGTCTACTTGTCAACCTTGACGTATTTCACCGTCGGCTGGGGTGTGACAGCTTTGGTAAACAAATTAGCAAAATTGCCATTCGTGTGGACTTTCACCAACTCAATCAACTTCTTCTCTGCACAATCAAGAATGAAATGATGTCGAATTTCAATGTGCTTTGTCTTTGAGTGTTCCACAGGATTTGTTGTAATCGACATGGTGGTTGTGTTATAAATCATCATTGGTGTCCCTATGTGTAAGTCCTAGCGGGTCTAACGATCGATCTCTGCTGTTAAACACATGATACGTACACGTAGTGCAGAATCCTAACGCATACGTACGTCTCGAATACTCACACACACGATACAATCACGCGCATGACAAGATATCATAAACAACTTCTTGTATTCACTCTGTAAACAGTACACACATTGTACTTCCAGAATTACAGATCTCTACAAATGAGAACAACTACTGCACTATATATAGGCAACACATACATGTATAGGCGAACTTATCATGTTCGCCAACATAAGTTCAGGCGAACTTGTTAAGTTCGCCTCAACTACATCAGGCGAACATGTTAAGTTCGCCTGTGCAGACTTAACTAAATACAAGACAAAACATAAACATAAAGACTAATCTATTACAAAGGCTAGTCGTCACATAAAATGCTCCAACAGACTCCCCTTGACAACAACTTGGTCTTTATCTTCAAGTCTTGTTCTTCCAATTCTTTGGCAATGAGCTCCATGCATAAATTCTGTGTTTCAAACAAACATACAACACCTTCTTGTATTGCAACTTGTGCTCTCTATTCTCGTCTGTGTACATGATCTCTCTAAGTTTTAGCATCTTCTGATCAGACCTTGAGAAGTTAACATGGTTCATAGCATCAAAGAACCTCACTATAACCTTGCTTCCCATATCTACTATCACTACTTCACCTGTATAGACATCAACATACCACCATTTCAGATTATTCAGGCAATCATAGGGAATCAACTTCAGTGGAATTTTCGGTACTGATCTCATAGGCTTGAACTTGTATCTCCAAATCACTTTTTGATTAACTGGATCCACTTCTTTAATTCCCTTAGCTTGTTGAGGTTTTAGCTTCTCATACTTACCCGATCCACCTTCAACTCTGATAAGTTTAGCTATTGAGTCACCTATACCATTATCTGATCCGTTAATCAAGGGTTTAGTTGATAACCCATTGACTTGACATCTTGGTAAGGAATTAAAGTACTTCGGCCTTGGCTTTAGATACTGAACTCCATCCGATATTTTCAAAGCAAATAGCTTGAACTCAGCTTCGTAAAACCAACTGATAATCCTGCCAGAGCATTGTTCTTTGTTTACGTATCTCTGTGTCTGAACTGGTACAACTGGAGAGACTCGAAACTTAGTTCTCCAACTCTTCACCATCTTTGCCCACTATGCCTTTGTCATTCGAGTATTCTTATACATCTCTGTATCTTCATGCGTGCTCTCAGCATGTTAGGACATAGTTTGTATGACAAAAGCTTTGTAATAGTTTAGATCTTATTGTCTTTATGTTTTTATGTAAATGTTTAGTTTTTGTCTAAGTATTTGTACAAGTTCTGCTAGAGGCGAACTTGATAAGTTCGCCTGGTCTATCAGAGGCGAACTTGTTAAGTTCGCCTAAGCATCTTTGAAGCGAACTTGTTAAGTTCGCCTGGTGCAGAACATGTGTCTATAAATAGAGTTACAGAGTCTGTTTAGAATAGAGAAGTGAGACTGATCGAACAAGAATTCTGTAAACTCTGTGTTTGTGAATACAAAGAGAAAGCTTTATTTACATGTTGTGTTTACTTGTCAATTAGTATACATTCGTTAACACGAAGGATTCCACACTCAGTGTTATCAAGACGTCTTATCACGAGATCGATCTGAGATGTGTAATGAGGACCTACAAGTGGTATAAGAGCTTTTGCTCATGATTTGTGGTTGATTTTTGTTGATTAGAGACTGTTTTTGTGTACAATTTGACAAGAAATTGGTCATTTTTGAAGATTTTATATCCATGGGGTTTACAAGTTCTTGGAACTGATTTAACTGCTGAATTCATGAATTTGAGGTTGATTTTGATGAAATTAATCCGATAGAAGTGTTCGAATTGATAAAATACGATATCATACGGTTCAATTTCTTCTAATTCCTTCTAAATCTGCTTGAAATGATGATTTTTGGGGATTTTTGTTCGTGTTTGGGTTAAAGTTCTTGCTGAGTTTGTTTCAGCTGTTTTAAGTGAACATGCTGAAAGTTGTTGCAGGCGAACTTATCAAGCGAACTTATTAAATTTGCTCCTGTCAGTTTAGGCGAACTTAATCGGTGATCTTACTGAAGTTTCTTGGGTAAGTGAACTTATCAAGTTCGCTTGATATCAAATCTGCTTGTTTGAGGCGAACTTATTATCTTCGCCTAAGGGGATATTTTTTCAACCATTGAAATTAAAAAAATGGCAAATATGGTACAAATGACAAATATGTTGAATTACGACAACGAGATTGGTACATCTCAGAAACCGTTCAAATTGTTAACTCTTGCAGATTATTCAAATTGGAAAGATCGGTTTGATCAGTTCGTATCCTTTACTGATACAAGTTTATGGATTCCAATCTTAGAAGGTTATACGCATCCGACATATACTTGGATGGGAAAGGATGATGTTCCAAAATCAGTATCTGCGTTAACCATAGAAGAAAAAATATTGTTTGATAGAGAAAAGAAGGCAATGGCTAGTATCTCAATGTCTCTTCCAAAAGAAATTTATCACAACTTTAAACAATTCAGGACTTCTCAACAATTGTGGGAGGCGTTGCAAAAGAGGTGTGAAGGGAGTTTGGATGTTAAGAAAAGCCGAAAAGAATTATTGAAAAAGCAATTCTTAGTGTTCAAGCACTTTTAAAATGAATCTTTAGATGATCTTGCAACTAGATTCTATCATTTGCTAAGTGAGTTGTCGAGTGCTTCAGTGGTTTATGAGACTGTGGAGATAAATGATAAATTCTTGGAGGCATTACCATCAAAATTTGATGTGTATATAGTTTTGATTAAAGAGAATATCAAGTATAAAACTATGTCTCTTGAAGAGGTACTTGGCAAGATTCAGTCACATGATTTAAATATGAAGAAGAAAGAAACCAATATGGAGCATATTCAAGATCCTTCAATGTATTTTTCTAAGTCTTCTGGAAAAACTGGTACAGGGGCTGCATTCTTTTCTGGTGATACTCAAGAGGTTTCTCATGATTATTGTTCTGGAATTCCATGTAATTCAGGTTTCTATGCAAATTCAACTTCGTCATCATCGGGAACACATAATATGCGTCAAAGAGTTGTTGATGATTATTTAGCAATGTTTTCTTCCTTCATGGCGTCTTATGAAAATTTTATTGGTGGGAAGATTCATGATCCAGAGGTTATTGAAGAAGATTTTAGACAGATTGATCTTGTTGATCTGGAAGAGATGAATATTCAATGGAACATGGCTATGCTGATGCGACAAGCAAAGGATTTTTTAATGAAGACCGGAAGAAAGTATATTGGGTCAAATAGTCATTCACGTATGGGATTTGACGAAACCAAAGTTCGTTTCTATAATTGTAAGGAGTATGGTCATTTCGCCAAAGAATGTGTAAAGCCAAAAGTTGAGTTTGATTCTCAGAAGAAGCATATTAACTTTCAGAACAATCGGAATCAGTCACATGGTCCCTCTAGTTCTGGAAATTCTAATCATGCTTCTGCATCATCTGCTTTGGTAGCTCAGAATGATGACAATTATGACTGGGGTATTCATCTTGAAGATTTGGTTTGTTCGGTAAGTCAAGCGTTTTAGCTGAGATTCATTCTACACAATCTGAAGAGTCAGCTGATGATGATAGCTCAAGTGATGGTGAGAGTTTGCCGAGTACTGATGAAGAGCGTGATCAAGTACAGAAAGTTGAATCTGATATTACTTCTGGTGTTTCTGAAGAGGATATTGTTTTAACTCAATATTCTTCTGATGGTGCTGATTCAGAGAATATTCCTATTGCAAAAGTATTCATGGCAGATATGTCTGATCCTTCAAAGGTAAAAGATTCTGTCTGTTACATTTATTGTTCAAATTGCATTAGTGTAAAGGATAAAATGCAAAAATCCATGGATGATAACACAAATTTAATTTGTGATATGAAATTGATGCATTCAGTTAATCAAAAGCTGAAAGATAATGATAAACTGAGTGTCGATCGAATTGAATGTTTGAAAAGAGATTTAAATTCTTTGGGGTTGAAATATAAGGAACAAGCATATCATCTGGATATGGCTTATGCCGAGATTGAGAAGCGAAATGAAATTGTCGCTCAAAAGAACAAAGAAATTTCTGATAAAGAATCTGAAGTGATCAAACTACATCTAAAGCTGGAAAATTTTGAAAATTCATCTGTAGTATTAGATTATTTTAATGCTAATGCTGATCCTACTAAGAGGGATGCTGGGATTGGATTTTTTCCTTCACCATTCAACGCAAATTATGTGGTTGAACCTGAAATTATTCATGAATAGGAAATAGATCCAAAGACAGTGTTAAACGTGAATCCAGTAACTGGTGAAGATATGATATATGATTCTGATTCTGAGGATGAGGTTTTTTATGATAAGAAGGTTGAGGGCATTCCAAAGGAAGTGCAACTTGATGATCCAAAGATAGTGAAAAATGTTACCCGTGATAGTTACATTTTGACAGAACATGATGAGGTGAAAGTTGAACAACCTAAGTGTAGGTCCCTCGGGTGTGGCGGATCGTCACATGCAAGTGGGTCTACTAGTTGGACCGGGTGCGGAATACCCGTGACTAGGCGGAGAGTCTAGCTAAACAAAGTAAACCGATAAGAGAAAACACTTTAAACGTTCTTTCTATTATAAACACTTGAAGGTTACTGAGAGAAGCACTGAGATTACAATTTGCGTATTTGCAACTATGACTGCGTATATCTGCGTACTTAACTTCTGTCAACCTATCCTATTTATACAAGACCTGATGCCTGCGCACTTAGCAAGTACGCAGAGGTATTCCTGCGTACTTGCTAAGTACGCAAGAGCTTTCTCCTGCGCACATACAAGTGCGCAAAACACTTAGAGAAAAATGCATCATTCAATATGTAAAAGTTAATACAACTCGATAAACTAATACATAAAGACTCTTACATACAAAGAAAATTGCAGACATGAAAATACAAACTAAGACTCTATCTATCCAGAGTGTTTGTCACAGGAAAGTGCTTCAACAAACTCCCCCTTGACAACAGCTCTGGATAATCTTCAGTCTTCACATCTTCAGTCTTCACAGCACTTGATCTTTAGCTTCCATCTTCTTCTTGTAATAAAGGCAGAACTTAATCACCTTGTCATATTTAGAAGCAAGGAGCTTTGTCCATTCATCAGTGTACATGCAGTATCTCTCTGCTAGTGCCTCCAGATCTTTCACAGAAAAGTTGATAAAACAGACTTCATCAAATATTCTGATCAGTTCTTTTGGCACTATGTTCCTGCTTACCTTTCCAATGATCACAGCCTCGCCCGTCTTTGGATCTACGTACCAGTACCACATGTCACCAAGAATATCCTGAGATAACTTGCTCAGGGGAATCTTAGTTTCACATCGCACTGGCTTGTATACCAATTTATTTAAGTGCTTCTTAGTCACAGGATGTCTAGCGTGCTTATCCTTGACTCTCTTGGGCACTTGAGGCTTGAAAATCTCGAATTTCCCCGATCTTGCTTCCCACTGCAGAACCACCCACAAACCCATCGCCACTGCATGATTGGAATGACCCAGCAGCTCTCGGTTTGCTAGGTTCACAAGGTCGTATTTGGGTAAGGAGCTGAACGCTTCACTGGTGGTTTCAAGTATTGAACCCCGCCAGATCTTTTGATTGCGAACAACTGCTTATCCTCCTCGAACCTTACAGCCAAGATCATCCCTGTTGCTCCTTGTTTGTCTATTATAGACGTCTTTTGCCACACAGGAGCTGGACCCTTTGATGAAGTAGAAGGCATATATGTTTCTTTCGGTGCCTCTAGGTCCACAGGTGCAGGGTCAACTGGGGAGGCTTCAGTCGAGGCTTCCACATTACTAGCATGCTCGACTGAACCTGTATTGAGCTGAGCTTCGAAGGATGGAAATTCAAAGATCTATCCATCTTCTAACTCGTACTCTCCTTCCCCATCACCCTTGGGAATTTCAATTACAACATCTTCATCATCATCATCCCAATCATCACCAGAGTCGATCTCTCCTTCTTCTAGATTAAAGAGAGCATCGATCTGTGCTTCATTGGTATAGTCAGGCTCTAGGTATAGGATCTCATCATCAGATAAGTCCTTAAGCACTTCAGCCACTGATTTTCCTTTGTCACCACCACCACTAGAGGTATCACCACCCTCTTGATGAGTAAACTCCCCCTGAGCCATTGGAATAGCATAGATGGGCACATTTGCTAAAGCTTGGTGCTCACCTCCACTAGGACCGGCTTCGGGATCCTTGTCTTTATCGTCATCCTTAGTCAAGTCCACAGGATGACAAGCCTCATCACCAGTGGTTTTCTTTTCTTTCTCTTTCTCCTTCTCTTTCTCTTTCTCCCCATGAGCATCAAGCTTCTTGGTCAGATCAGCAATTAGTTTGACCATCAGCTCATGCTCCTTCCTTTGAGTATCAAACCTCAGCTCCAAGGACGTCATGTGACCCATAATCATTTCATTCGTCTTGATTAGGAGCTCGTTCTGGGCCATGACGTTCTTCAGTCTTTCATCAGTCCCCGTTCTCTGGCTACGTAGGATTCTAACTTCGTCTACCAAAGAATTAATCTGTGCTTGTTGAGTGTCAGACACCTCCTTTGATTTTCGAATTGTCTCTAGTAATCCAGCAACTTGGGTTTACAGAACATCTATCCTTGCATCATTCGGATTAGGATGTCTGGATGATGACACCTCGGCATTATGAATAGGGGAGGAGAAGATGGTATCGAATTCAAACCCTTGTGTGAAATCTCCATAATTGAAGGGTTGACTTAGAGGCTCAATGGTGGTGGTTGGGGTTGAGGATGTGATGAGGGTTGTAGGAGTAATGGTAGGGGTGATGGTGACTGACTCCGTGAGAATTGGAGTAGTCATCGCCACCTGAGAAGTTGTTGTAGGGAGGGTCACTATCACAGGAATCTCCGCTGTGATTGAAGTGACGGCTACGTCAAGTTGCACATGTGGCCTCCTCCTCCTACGGTACAGTTGCTGTGAAGGTGGGGTGGAGGCTGAATCATGACTAGCAGCTGAAACTTGTACTTGCTGCTGAGCCTCCACCTCACTGGGAATAGAAAGCTGTTGCCTATCGCCCATGTTCTTGTGAATGCTTTCTCGTCTTTCTCTTTGTATAGCAGCGTCAGTGTCAGAGTCTGGCTCGTATTCGCTGTTAGAAGACTGTCGCTTTCTCTTGGAGGACGACTCAGGTAGGGTTACCTTTGTCGTTCTCCTTGGGTGTACCTGCGATGGTTCATCATCAAAATCAGAAGAATCTGATTCTGTCTCTTCCGAGTCGGATCCCTCAGCACCATCATTTCCTCCTTCTTCGTCTCCATCATCAGACAATCCATCATCACTTTCCATTTCCTCCTGTTGTTGTTGTTGTTGTTCATCGGAGTGGTCACTCAATTCAGGCTCCGAATCGTGACTGTACCATCTCCAGTCACCTGGTGCCACATATGCTTCATTGATTAGGTGGCCAAAGAGTTCTATATGCACAGGGGTAGGTTCTACACTACCTGGCTTTAAGAATTGTGCGAACACTCTTCTGTCCACCCTCTTCACTTACAGTCTCTCCCCTATAGCAGGTAGGTTTGGAAACGCGTCATTAATCAAAAGTTGCACAAACCTAGGGTATAATAAGAACCTAACCTCTCCGTCGTGTTGATCTGGTCATTGATGGCTTTGAAAATGTAGCGGGAGAAGTTGTAGCCCTTATTGAGAGATAGACCAACCATGGTTGCTGCAAGGTCATAACCCATGGCATCTTTTCCAGCTTTCCTTGATGAGATGCACATGATCATGACGTGGGCGAAGTATCTCCATTGGTCTAATACCAACATCTTCTTATATGAAGCATAGTCTCTCGCACCGACATAACCCATTCTTTGTCTCCAACAGCCGTCCACAAAGTAGTCTGGACAGGCTGTCGGGTCGGTCGAGAGATCTCTGATTTGAAGGACCCTTCTAATAGTATCTTCAGAGAAAGCGATAGCATGACCAGCAACTGTAGCCCTTATAACGTTGGGGTTACCGTGCAATCATGGTCCGCAGTCTCCCAAAACTGCTCCAGATAGGGTCTTGACACGATTGGGTCAGTAGAAATAGCGTAGCTGATTCTTATATGGTTCAAGAAATCAACTATTTCTCTATACTGCAGTGCTGCACCCTTCCATTCTGGTTCAGTGTTAGCTAACAGGTTGAATTTGTTAGTAAACACCCGAGCCATGATCTGCAAAAACACACAGAAAACAGAATCAGAACAACAAGTACCATTGGAAATGAATAAACATGACTCAGTATAGCAGTTACTCTTTGAACTAAAATTTCAGACTTAGGAATTTTTGCCAAGTGTTGGTCCTGCGTACTTAGCAAGTACGCAGGATTTTCCTCTTGCATACTTAACAAGTACGCATGAAATGCTTCTTGCGTATTTGTTAAGTGCGCAGGAAACGCACTTGGTGAAAAATTCCAGAAATTTGAAATTCAACAGGAGTTCATAAATCAGGTCGATTAGGTCGCCACTATGTCGAAATCGATGATTCTAGCCTATGGGACCAACATCAACACTAACACTCTGCTACATTGGCCACATTTTGACTTAAAACAGTCGACCGAACCACTGTCGGTTCAAATTCAAGCACAGGGTCAGAATTAAAGATGAAATTGGACGATTAAGGTCTCATAGGTGATCGATTAATGATTCTTAACAAGTTTTAATTATCAAGTTTTACCTAAACAACCCAAAAATTGTCTAAAAATCTCGAACAAAAACCTAAGATGAATCGGTCCAAAATCATGAGTTTTTGTGGATGGATTGAGCCTAGATTCTCACCGAATGGATGTTATGAGATGATGAAACTTGTAATGGGATGAAAAGACGGTTTAGGAACACTTGGATTTTGAGTAAAAGTTTGCAGAGGGAAAATTTGATTTGAATGTGATGAAAATTCAGAAATTTTCTAAGTCCCCTATTTATACCCAACACTAAACAGTCGTACGTATTTGCTAAGTGCGCACGCTTTAACTCTTGCGTACTTACAAGTGCACAAGACTTAACTCTTGCGTACTTGTTAAGTACGCAGGGCTTACTTCATGCGCACTTACAAGTACGCACAAACCCTTAAGTGTGCAAACTTTCAACTCAAATTTATGAAGTTTTTCAAGTCAAATAATGAACAAGATAAAAATATTCAATCAGGAGGATTCAAATACAATTCAGGAAGGTTAAACACAAATATTTTTGGCTTTTCTGAATAAAAATTAAACTATGCATAAACTTAAAATCTTTTTGATCTTTTCTAATAGAAATATACAAGTATTCACACAAACTATTTTTGATCTAAGACACGAGCAGAGGATCATATCAGGCTATCTTTTAGCAAAAACGATACAATATAAACATCAAAGAATATGGGATCATGTCCTGGATTACTATTTATTCATACGTAATAAGCATAAAAACAAGTAATTCAAGTTGACAATATTATAAGATTTGAAACTATAAGTATCTTTGTATCACGTTCTTGTGTATTAAGGTATTAATTATAAGATATACAACGTGTACCCCACTGATATGCTACAATAATGTAAATTGCATTATCTCAAGGCATCTAAGATTTTCCCAATGATTTTCTAAATTTTCAGAATTAAGTTACATCTATTAACACAAGAAAAATCAAGCAGAATCCATAAGGATTATCAGGAATCATAAGATTCAGAATCGAGTGATTCATATGTCTTGGTTTCATTTGATTTTCTTCATTGAATATCGGAATGATGATTCAGGATAATGAGTATGGTGTTTGAATAAGATAATGGAATCCAACTTTTATCTGGATTTGATTTCAATGAATCATGAGTGATTCAAGGGTGAATACATGCTCAACGGTTGATGTAGAGACATGTCTTGATTCAATCTCTCCTTGCATACTTGTGAGTATGGGCAGTGAGATGAACCGCATTAATTGTGCTAACGACATAACCCGAAACTGACCTCAAAAGAAAATTATTGCCAAAATCTAACATCCTTTATCTGATAATGATCTTCTCTATTCTTTTACGGACACACACTAGCAAACATGGGTTCAAATCACAGTTGTAATTTAGATTTAGTTTCCACACTACTAGTGATTCAAAGATGCATACAGCCTACTGAAAATTCAAATTACTTGTAAATAAGCAGATTAAAAACATAATAATTTAAACAATTAAGTAAGCATGACGCAATCATTTCCCATATGAGCAGTCTGTGACGTTTAGATCATTTCTGATGTACTATCATTTCCTCTTTTCTCAAGTTAACTTTGAAATTTTCTTCATTCTCTATTTTGTATTTGATTTTGTAAAATATTTTGAAAATTAAGAGAACTATACATAAAATTTAAAAAAAATAAAGTTTAACTTCCATGAATTGAATTGATTTAAGAAAAATTAATTTTCACTCAGGATTGAACATTCCTATCAAGTTGACAAGATGCTCAAAACGGGATCGATCAAATGCCTTTGTGAAAAGGTCAGCAAGATTGTCATCCGTGTGAACTTTTACAAGTTCAATTAAATGCTTTTTAGCACAATCACGGATGAAATGATGGCGAATCTCTATATGTTTAGTTTTGGAATGTTTCTCCGGGTTATTTGTGATGGACATGGTGGCATTGTTGTCAATGAATAAAGGAGTTCCAGTGAAGTTTAAGCCGTAGTCTCTCAATTGCTGCTGAATCCACAATATCTGAGAACAACCGCTCGCCGCAACAATGTATTCTGTTTCACAAGTTGAGACAGAAACCGTTGACTGCTTCTTACACTGCCAGGAGACCAGTCTGTCTCCTAAGAATTGACATCCACCAGAAGTTGACTTTCTGTCAAGGTTACAACCGCCATAATCTGAATCAGTGTAGGCTTTGAAGTCGAATGACTGCTGCTTAGAGTACTAAAGACCTAATCGGGGTTTCCCTTTCAGGTATCTGAAAATTCTTTTCACGGCTATCATATGTGACTCCTTCGGTTGTGACTGAAACCTTGAGCACAAGCACACAACAAACATTATATCGGGTCTTGAAGCTGTGAGATACATAAGTGATCCAATCATCCCACGGTACAATATGCTATCTACATCCTTTCCATCTTTGTCAGGATGCAGACCATGATTGACTGGGATAGGTGTGCCATAAGTACTGCTATCATTCATCTTGTATTTTGACAAGATGTCCTGCACATACTTAGTTTGATGTAGTTAAATGCCATCCTCTCTTTGACTGACTTGTAGACCCAGGAAGAACGACAATTCACCCATATTACTCATTTCAAACTTGGACTTCATCAACTGCTCGAATTCCCTACACATCCCTTCATTGGTAGATCCAAAAATAATGTCGTCGACGTATACTTGTACAAGAAGAATGTCACCTCCTGCTTTCCTAATGAAGAGAGTCGAGTTAATCTGTCCACGGTCGAAACAATTAGACAGTAAATGCTTAGATAATGTCTCATACCATGCCCGCGGTGCTTGATGAAGACCATAAAGTGCTTTGTCGAGCTTATACACTTTATTGATATTATGCGGATCTTCAAAGCCGGGAGGTTGAGTGACATAGACCTCTTCATGAACTTTACCATAAAGGAAAACACTCTTCACATCAAGTTGGTAGACCTTGAAGCCGACATATGTGGCATAAGCCAAGAACAGTCGAATGGCCTCAATTCTAGCAACTGGGGCATATACCTCCGTGTAATCCAAGCCCTTTTGTTGGTAAAAACTCTGAACAACCAACCTTGCTTTGTTCTTCACAACCACATGACGATCATCCGTCTTGCATTTGAACATCCATCTGGTTCCAATTGGCTGAAAGCCTTTTGGCAAGTCAACCAAATCCCACACGTGCAACTTTTGGAATTGAGACAATTCATCGTGCATCGCCTCAATCCAGCAGTTGTCAGTGAGAGCCTCCTTCACATTTTTCGGCTCTAACTGGGACACGAATGCAGCATGTAGACATGTTTCCATGACACCAGTGTCAAGTATCTCTATGTAAAGACTGGTGTTCTCAGTGATGGTTCGATGACGAGTCTGAACACCGGCATAAGGATCACCAATAATGTTGTCGATTGGATGATTCCTATGCACTCTCGTCTCCGGTACAATCAGTTCCTGAATTTCTGAATCGAGATTCGTGCTTAACTCCCCCATTTCCTGTGTTCCAGAAGAAGAAGATTCAATGTTAATTGGATCAGCTGGTGCTTCATTTCCTACAGTTGTGTTAGGATTGGCTTGAGCGTCATCTCCATCAACATGAGCATCTTCACTGTTATCACTGTCATAAGTTCCAGATGCAGATGCAGCATTGGAATCAGGAGTTACAATTGGTACAGTAGCACGAGTAGAGAAACTGGAGTCATTGTCGCCACCCAATAATTCATAAACATTTGCGGCGTCAACCGTAGATAGATCAGGAAGATTGAATGACATGAATAGCACATCATAATCAAAACCCCAAGTTGGACCTATTGGTTCGGGTGGAATGCTGTGTTTACTACAATCAACAGTACGAGTTCCTATGTTGTACACTCTCTTGCAAGGCGAGTTGGCAACGTATCCTAAGAAGATGCCTTCCACCGCTTTTGCATGAAACTTAGACTGGCGGTCTTTGTACTGTAGCAACAAGGAACGGGGACTACCAAAAGGAACTAGGTAATCAAGATTGGGAAGTCGATTGTTGATCAACTCGTAACAAGTCTTGTTGTGCCTCTTCACAACCAGAACTCTGTTTAAGACGTGACAAGCTGTATTAACGGCTTCTGCCCAGAAAGTGACAGGAAGCTTTGCATCCGACAGCATAGTCTTTGCAGTCTCAATCAGTGTTCTGTTCTTCCGTTCAGCAACTCCATTCTGCTGAGGCGTGTACGGCGTGCTGAATTCGTGACGGATCCCTTTCTTGAGACAGAAAAGCTCCATCAAATTATTCTTGAACTCAGTTCGTTGTCACTCCTTATTCTTCTAACTTTCAGCTTGCAAAGTGATTCCAAGCTCAGGATCAAGTATTGAAGAATATCAGTAGTCTCGTCTTTAGTACCTAAAAAATGCACCCAAGAAAAACGTGAGAAATCATCAGTTACAACCAGACAGAATGACTTACCTCCAATACTCCTGATACTTATGTGTAATAGCTCCAAAGGGGTATCAATAGAGTTTTAGAGCTTAGGCTTGTGAGACTTCTGTTGCTGTTTGCCCTTTTTACAAGGCATAGTTATCTGTAACGGTAAATCTCAGCTTAGGAACCCCGGTTACCAAACCGTTTCGGACAAGATGATTCATTTTACGATACGAAATATGTCCGAGTTTCCTATGCCACAAGATAGAGTCAAGCTCTGTCGCTTTTGTAAGCAAACAAGTAGCAACTGATGAGGTGGTTGTTGCTACGCTCATATCGATCTGATAGGTGTCGTTTGTTCTTGGCGCTCTCATCAGAATCCAGTCTTTGGGAACTTCAAAACCAGGTTTGAGAATCAGGCATTCTGACTTGTCAAACATCACCGAGTACTCCTTGTCACACATTTAGGAGACACTCAAAAGGTTATGCTTCAGCTGCTCGCAAAAGTTGACATTGTCAAAGCTGACACAACCGTTCGAAACCACGCCTTGACACGTGATGCTACCGCCTTTTTCTCCGGCAAAGGCCACATAGCCGCCTCTGAATGGTTTAACATCTTGAAGCAAGGCCATGTTTCCTATCATGTGCCGGGAGCATCCACTATCTACATACCAGATGTTAGAGATAGTACCCTTCGGACATCCCTGCACGAGTCACAAAAGAATTAGTTAGATTTGGAGACCCAAGCCATTGTGGTCTTGGTTCGTCCATCCTTTTCAAAATAAACTACTTCCTTTAACTCACAGTCGTGATGACTGTTCAAAATTGATGAATCTTTAGAAGAATTAGAACTAGGAGATTGAGAAGTTTTGTATTTGGCAGTCCAGGATCTCTTCTGTTTCTTAACCGGAACAGGAGACTTTGGTTCAACAACAACAGGTGAACTTTGGAAGCTTCACCTGATTGAACTGGACTCAGCTGTTCTAGCTTCAACCTCTTATTCCTTCTCCTCCTCTGTGGTTTAGAGAGTCTCGCCACAGATTTCTCACCAGTACGTGTACAACCAGAGGTAGATACACAAGGTACAACAGGTTGCGTTACCTTTCTTGAAACAGATGGTTTATCTTCAGATTTGATCTTCGTCTTTACCATCGGTTTGACTGGTGGTTTCACCACATTTTGTTTTGGATGTTTGGGAGGTTTCACTGATGGCGACTTAGGGATAACAGCTGGTTGTGAAACAACAGGCCGTTTCCCTTGGTTCTTTGAAGGACAGTTCACAAGAATGTGACCAACCAAGCCACAGTGAAAACAATTCCTCTTGTCTATATAAGTTCTCTTGTAAGGCTCATTAGATCTGGCCTTAGATAACTCAGCATTAAGCAGTAGGAGTTGGTTTATGAACAAGATTTTGAACCTTTACAGTTTGGTTTTTGGGAGTATAGTATTTTTTCAAATTTTCTTTGTAACCAAGCCCATAGTGAGCTGAAAAAGCCTCTTTCTTTTCTTGGTTAAGATTTTTATAACCCCCATAAAGCATTACCTTTAGTTTATCATTTGTTTCAATGATATCGGGTTCAGTTAAAATGCAATTATCACCATTAGTGATAATCTTTTTCTTTACTTTCTGTTCAGTTAACAACTCCTCATATACTACTCCTTCAGGGCAAGTGTTAACCGACCCATCTTCAGAAGCAGCAACGAACTCCTCACTAGATGTGGAGTTTGCCTTACTAGGGATTCATCCTTTTTAGGGGAATCATCCTTATCAGAGGACTCATCTAGACAAGTGAGATCAATATCTATTAAGCTATTGACAAACTTCCCGCTCACTGGTGGAGGAATGGCATTAGTACCCAGCCATAACCCATTCATTTGTCTCACTACAGATTCGTAGTGTTCCACCACAAAAAGAGAGTTTTTCAACTTCTCATTAGTACATTTTAACTGCAAGATCTCATTTTGCAGTTTGTTGATTTCATTGTTCCGTTTTTCCAACCCCGTGTATGCAACATCTAAGTGAAGCTGTTGATTGCTTATTTTTAGAGAATATTCACATTTTTCTTTTTTCAACGTTTCAATAGAATCTTTAAAACGTTTTTCGTTTTCTTCATAGTTTAGAGCTGCCATACTTAGGGGTTCGATTTTGTCTTGAAACCTAGAATTTTCAAGTTTTACCCTAGACATTTGGAACATGAAATAACAGAAAAAGGATTATAATCTACCTCAGAAGATGAACTTGTTGCTTCTCCAATGGCCATGAGTGCAACAGCAGTAGTCGATTCCTCTTTATCAGCTACAGAAGCTTCCTTTTCTTCAGCTTCCTTCTCTTCATCTGTAGCAGCAGTAGACTCTTCTAGGTCAGCCATAGAAGCTTCCTTTTTCTCAGCTTTCATCATCTCCATGATCTCAGCGATGAGATCAACCTGAGTTTGTGCGATAATGGCATCCTCCAGATGAACACCCCAATCAAAGCTTTTGTCCTGTTGAGCTACCAGTGCATTGGACGTTCCACTTTGGCTATGATTGTGGTGGTTTGAGTTGTTGTGGCCATGGCTGTTTCCTTGGCTAGGTCTGGTAAAGCCCAAGGCCGGTGCTCTGTCTTTTTGACACTCACGAGCAAAGTGTCCAAAATTTAGACACTTATAGCATTTGGCCTTAGATTTGTCAAACCCGACCTTGGCATTAGGATGCCCGCCAATGAACTTTCTTCCTGTTCTGTTCAGGAAACGCTTGGCTCTCCTCAATAGCATGGCCGTATTCCATTGAATATCCATGTCCTCCATGTCATCAGGATCCACTTGATTAAAATCTTCTTCAATCGTCTCGGGATCTGTAAGCTTGCCGCCAATGAAGTTCTCATAGGCAAGCATACATGATGAGAATAATGCTACATGATCTTCAGTTATTTTGGCTATAGCTGATTGGTTAGTTGAAGACGTAGCAGAAGGATTTCTTGAGGTATGTTGATGATGAGACCCCAGCCCTGATCCAGATGCATACATGCATGAACACCACAACCATTTGAGTGGTCTTCTTCAGTAGAGTTTCTAGTGAAAAGGGCAATTCCAGAGCCCGATGACTTGGAAGTAGAAGTCGTCCCATGATACATAGAAGGGTCTTGTATCTGGGGCCTTCCTGAGCTCTCCTTTCTCTTTAGGTTCATGTCATGAGCTTGAACCTTTCTTATTGCCTCCTCTACTGTCAACTCATATAATTTTGGATTTTCCCTCATCAGGGTTGTGTACATCTCAAATTTGGGTGGCAAAGCTTCCAAAAAACTTTTCCACCATCTCTTCATCTGGATACCTGAGTTCAAAAGCCTTCAACTCAGTCTGTAGATGACAGAATCTAGAGATGAGGTCATCTAAAGATTCGTTCTCTAAAAATCTGAAGCACTCATAATGCTTCCTGAGAAGATCCATCTAACTCTTCTTGATATCACTATTTCCTTCGAATCTTTTCTGTAAAGCTTTCCAAAGATCCTTAGAATTGTCATAACCTCGAAAACTGTGGAACAATTCCCTAGTTAATGCCGTAGTGATTGAACCAAGTGCCTTCTTTTCTCGATCATAAGCTTTCTTTTCTTCGTCGGAAAGCTTAGAGATAGGTTTAGGCATGGTTTCATCAAGATAGATGTGTGTGGGATGCTTATATCCCTCAAGGATTGGTATCCATAGCGATGAGTCAGTATAAGAAATGTAGTGCTCAAAACGTGCTTTCCAATTAGAATAATCGTTTATGTTCAGCAACTTTGGCGGTTTCTGTGGTGTACCGATCTCATTATCATAGTTTAACATGTTTCCAAGATTCTGAAGATTCGACATACTGAACACTTAGTCAAATTTCAGAAAAATCAGTCACAGTTGCGCACTTGATTGTGGCCTTGCGCACTTGAGAAATGGTCTTGCGTATTTAAGATTTGCTCTTGCGTACTTGATAAGTACGCATGAGTAAATGATAAGTACGCAGGATATAACTTAAGTTCGCAGAAGATCAGTCCTGCGCACATGTAAGTACGTAGGAGATTAGTCTTGCGTATTTAGTAAGTACGCAACAGAACTGTACTTTTTTCCAGAAAAAGTAAGTACGCACAACACCTTTTCAGCAACTCTCACCAAACTATTCCGGTCACTGAAAAGTCGCCGGAGATGGTAAAAATTGGACTGATGAACAATGCAAATGAGCCAAAGGGTCATAAACTTGTTTCTAACCAACCTTTGATGCTCAAATCACTCAAATACACAACAAAAATCAGTTTTTGAGTGATTTTTGCTTCAAAAATAGTGCTCAAGAGCTACCCCTATTTTATCACAAAAATCAACAAAAATACCTCTTTTTGCTTGTAAAAACTCGGTAGAAACTCTCCAAACTCACTCACAACACTCGAAATCAGGAGCAAATCTCTGATACCACTTGTAGGTCCCTCGAGTGTGGCGGATCGTCACATACAAGTGGGTCTACTAGTCGGACCGGGTGCGGAATACCCGTGACTAGGCGGAGAGTCTAGCTAAACAAAGTAAACCGACAAGAGAAAACACTTTAAACGTTCTTTCTATTATAAATACTTGAAGGTTACAGAGAGAAGCACTGAGATTACAATTTGCGTATTTGCAACTATGACTGTGTATATGTCTGCGTACTTAACTTCTGTCAACCTATCCTATTTATACAAGACCTGATGCCTGCGCACTTAAGTGCGCAGGGCAAAATGCTCTTGCGTACTTAGCAAGTACGCAAAGGTATTCTTGCGTACTTGCTAAGTACGTAGGAGCTTTCTCCTGCGCACATACAAGTGCACAAAACACTTAGAGAAAAATGCAACATTCAATATGTAAAAGTAAATACAACTCGATAAACTAATACATAAAGACTCTAACATACAAAGACAATTACAGACATGAAAATACAAACTAAGACTCTATCTATCCAGAGTGTTTGTCACAGGAAAGTGCTTCAACACTAAGCTGTCAAAAATATTACAATCAAGTGGTTTTTTTGCTGTTGGTTATCAAAAGCCGCTTTCATCAAAGGTGCCTACACAAATTTATGTTCAAAAGAAGCCGGTTAACTGTTCAGTAAATTCTTCTGAAGCTCGTTCATCGGTAGATTCATCAAATTCAAGAAAAACTCCTTATGTCATAAATCATCATGATAGAAGAGTTTGTTTTCATTGTATTGAGGCTGGTCACATTCTGTTTCATTGTCCTTATAAGAACCAAGGCAAATTAAAAATCGCTCTCTCAACAAAAAATGGTGTCGATTCTGAAAACACCAAATGAGGGAAAGCCTACTTCTAGTGGTGCAAAGAATGTGCCTTGTCAATCATTTGATAAATCTTTGGGATTTAAGCAGCATGACAAACATAGTTCTAAACCAGTTGTTTTTCAACAGAATTTTGATATTCCACATGTTGGAATTTCAAAGGAGTCTCAACCTGAGGTCAAACCTTCTAGACCACAACGAAGAAGACGTAATAGGAAATTAAAGAATATTTTTGAAACAACTGAATCTGATAATGATAAATCTAAAACTGTTTTTCTAATAAATCAAAATATGTCTTCTTTGAGAAAGTCAAATAATAAATCTTATGTTCCAAAGGTTGATGACAATGTTAATTGTGAATTACTAGAAGTTGTTTATTTTGATCCATCTGGATGACGCAAGACCACAATGGCTTGGGTTCCTATTTCTAACTGATTTTCTTTGTTTATGTAGGGGAAACCAAGGAGGACTATCAACAATACATGGTATGTAGATAGTGGTTGTTCTCGACATATGATAGGGAATATTAGTTTGTTAGAAGATGTGATTAAGGTTAATGGTGGTCAGTCGCTTTTGCGGGAAATAAAGGCGGGTACATAACAGGTCAGGGTACTTTAAAGAACGAAAAAGTCAAATTTGAGAAAGTGAATTATGTGGAACAACTTGAACACAATCTTTTGAGTGTATCTCAAGTGTGTGACAAGAAGTTCTCATTTCATTTCAATGATTCGGAATGTTATATCTTGAAACCGGGCTTTGTAATTCCTGATGAATGGATTCTAATGAAGGCTCCGAGAAGAAATGACACATATGTCCTCAACATGAGCGTTGCTACTACTACGGATTCAATTCCTACTTGTCTACTCTCCAAGGCGTCTGAGTCAGATTCTATTTTGTGGCACAGGAAACTTGCTCATATCAACTATCGGAAAATGAATTATCTAGTAAAGAATGATCTGGTTTTTGGTGTTCCGAAATTGAAATATTCAGTTCCTGATGACTGTATTCCTTGCAAGAAGGGGAAACAACACAAGAAGTCTCACAAATCTAAGACAAAGAATTTTATTGTAACTCCTTTGGAGCTACTGCATATGGATTTGTTTGGACCGATTAATATCAGGAGCATTGGCGGTAAATCTTACTGCCTGGTCGTAACATATGATTTCTCTAGATTTTCATGGGTTAAGTTCCTTGCTTCTAAAGCCGAAACCACAGAGTTGGTACAATTCTTAATCCTGGGTTTAGAGAATTTGTTCAAACAGAAAGTCAGAAGAATTAGGAGTGATAATGGAAGTGAATTTAAAAATAGCAAGATGGGTTTATTCTATCTTCAAAAGGGAATTCATCATGAATTCAGTGCGCCATATGTACCTCAACAAAATGGGGTTGCTGAACGAAAGAACAGGACTTTGGTTGAAACGGCACGTACGATGCTTGCAGATTCTAAGCTTCCAGTTACTTTTTGGGGTGAGGCTGTGAATACTGCGTCTCACGTTTTGAATCGAGTCTTGACCGTTAAGCGACACAACGAGACATGCTACGAGTTGCTTAATAATCGTAAGCCGAATCTGGAATATTTACTACCTTTTGGTAATCCATGCACCCTTTTGAAAGTTCGAGATGTCCCAACCAAGTTCAGTGCTAAGGCTATTGAAGGGATCTTTCTGGGGTATGTTGCTAATTCTACTACCAAAAGGGTTTATAACAAAGAAACTCGCCAAGTTGAAGAATGGTTTCATATTGACTGTTCTAGTCGGTCTTTACCTCAAATGGCGATTGGACCAGACTGGGCTTTTGATTATGACAATTTATTCAAGTCTTTTCATTTACCTTCTGATATTTCTCCTGAGGAAGCTACTGTATTAATTGATTCATGTCAGGATGGATAAAATAGTGGTTTTCTACCAAATGCAGTTCCACAGTCATCTGTTCCATCTACTTCTGTTCCTGATCCTAATGTTGCTTCTTGTTCTGGACCACAAGAGTCTGATAGTGAAGATGAAAATGTTATTTTCCAAGATTCTTCTGCTGATCCTTTGTTGATTGATGAACCTTCTAATTCGACACAGGCTCAGGGGGAGATTCCTACAAATTTGGACTCGGAGATACCAATTAATCAGGATATGTCTTATCAATCTGATACAACTCAAGTTGATGTGTTGATGGTTCCTGAAGTTGCATCAATCAAGGAACTCAAAGATCATCCGGTGATGAATATAATTGGGAATCTGCGAGATGGAGTGCAAACACGTTCTATTATTGACAATACTTGCTTGTATACATGTATTAAAGATTCTGGTGTTCTTGATGTTTGCTCACATTCCTGTTTTATTTCTCAGGTCGAACCAAAGAATGTAGAAATGGCGTTAAGTGATAACTATTGGATAGATGCCATGCAAGAAGAACTTGCTCAGTTTGACAAACTCAAGGTTTGGAATCTTGTTGATCTTCTGAAGGGTATGTATCCAATTGGTACAGAGTGGATGTTTAAATGCAAGAAAGACGATCGAGGTGTTGTGGTAAGAAATAAGGCTAGACTAGTTGTACAAGGTTTCAATCAACAGGATGGTATTGATTACACCGAGGTTTATGCGCCTGTTGCTAGGCTTGAAGCTATAAGGTTTTTTCTAGCTTTTGCTTCTTACAAAGGGTTTAAGGTGTTTCAATTAGATGTAAAAAGTTCTTTCTTATATGGTAAAGTCAAGGAGGAAGTTTATGTGTGTCAGCCGCTGGGGTTTGAAGATCCGCTTAATACGTCTAAAGTTTTCAAGCTTGATAAAGCTCTCTATGGTCTTCACCAAGCTCCTCAAGCGTGGTATGAGACATTGTCTGCACATCTTTTGGAAAATGATTTTGTTCATGGGACAATGGACTTGACTTTATTCATTAAGAAAGTCGGGGGAGAATACCTACTGGTGCAGATATATGTAGATGATATTACTTTTGGCTCTACAAATGAAGGGTTGTGCAAATATTTTGAGAGTGTTATGAAATCTAAGTTTGAGATGTCAGCTATGGGAGAGTTATCATTTTTCTTAGGTCTTCAAGTTAATAAGAAGGAAGATGGTTTATTTATTCATCAGTCCAAGTACGTAAAGGACATCTTGAGCCGGTTCAAGATGGAGGACTGTACCCCATATGATACTCCAATACCGGTCAATCATAAATTGAATTCTGACCTGGATGGAAAGGAAGTTGATTGCCGACTCTACCGTGCAATGATTGGATCTCTCATGTACATAACCGCTTCAAGGCCAGACATAATGTTCGCTGTGTGTATTTGTTCCAGGTTCCAAGCAAAACCAAAAGAGTCTCATTTGATTGAAGTAAAGAGAATCTTTCGTTATCTTAAAGGAAAACAAAGATTGGGACTATGGTTTTCTCATGGTTCTAACTTTGAATTCAATGCTTACACTGATTCTGATTTTGGTGGTTGTTGTTTTGGACAGGAAATCTACTACAGGTGGTTACCAGTTCATGGGTAATTGTCTAGTTTCCTGGCAATGCAAAAAGCAAACTACGGTTTCCATTCCAACATGCGAAGCAGAATACATTGCCGCTGCAAGTTGTTCACAGATCTTGTGGATCCAACAACAATTAAGAGACTACGGTTTGAATTTCACAGGAACCCCTATGTTTATTGATAATAATGCTACAATATCTATCATAAATAATCATGTTAAGCATAGTAAAACAAAGAACATTGAAATTAGATATCATTTTATTAGTGATTGTGCAGATAAGAAGTTGATTGAGCTACAGATGATAACTTTGCTGATCTTTTTACCAAAGCATTTGATCGTACCAGGTTTGAATTTCTGATCAAAATGATTGGTATGATCAATCCCGAATAAAAGATTTTCAAAGCAATTTTAATGGAAGATATTGTTTTCAATTTCTTTTATTGCTTTATTACATTTCTGCATTTTACATTTCAGTCAATATTTGTTATTTATAAAAATTCAAAACAAAATGAAAAATATAAAATTGACATCATTTGAAGTTATAGAGGAAATGATAGTACTTCAGTGAATAGTTCATTACACATGACCTTAGTAGACCTTTGATATATATGAAAGCTTATATAATTTGATTTGATCTAAATTTCAAGTCTGCATAAATGAGAAATGATAGTGTCTTTGAATGCTCTAATCTTGATAATATGTTTTAATTTGAATATGAGTTTGAAACTTGAATTGTCAATAGACTAGAAGCTTTTTTTGACCATTAGTAGTGTGAAAATTAAATATGATATGATTACATCTGTGATTTGAATCCATTATATGCCTAAGTGTGTGTGTAAAAGATCATTATCAGATATAGAATATATAGTTTTAAGAATTTCATGAGACCATGATCGAATTATGTCTTTAGCACAATCTCTTTCAGTTCACTTCACTGCCCATGCCCCGAAAAACATGCAATGTGTTGCTGAACTAAGATATGTTTCTGACAAAATTTGTTGGGACATATATTCACCCTTGGATCAGTTAGATACATTATCTATTCTGATTTCATTGAAGTTTATCCAGATAATAGTTGGATCCTCCTGCCTGAATCTTTTGATTCTCAATATACAGCCAATTCATTAGAATCTTCTGATTCTGAATCATCATGATTCTTATATCCTTTGGGATCTGCTATTCTATCGTGTGCTAATAGAGATAATCTCATCTTGGAGATTGATCTAATCTTACAATAAACTGTGTATGTCTTGAAGATAGTGCAAATTTAAATTTCTGTTGGCATATATGTGAGGTACATGATGTTTTTCATCTAAATGGTACTAACTCACATGAATTTGGAAGAAAAATGCTTATAGTTTCAAATGATATAATATTGACAATTTAAAATTTCATGCTTTGTATTACAAATTCGGAATGAATAATTGAGCATTTCATAACCTGATCTTGTTTACTTTGAAATTTATCGCGTATCATTTCAAGTTATTCAAATTGATTGAAAAAGTTCATAAAATTGAAAAAGTACGAGTTTGTTTGTTTCATATCTTAGGTTACCCATAGTTGATAATAAACTGTGTGATGAATTACTCATATACTGATATGATCTTCTTGCTCATGATGTTCATCCAAAAATATGCATTTTAGTTTGCTCATTTAAAAACAAAAAATATGTGTTTCTGTTTGTACAGATAAAAACCAAAAATATGTGATTCAGCTTGTACAGATAAAATCCAAAAATATTTTGTTTCTATCTTCTATGAAAATTTTAATTTTAAATTGGTTCGGGATTGGATCGGATACTTGATACAGATGGAAGTTCACGAGAATGGGTCGTGTTGAAAGTGAAGAATTTTGGTCAAAGGAGGGATTGTTAAGCGAACTTAACATGTTCACCTGGTTCTGAGTAAGCGAACATAATATGTTCGCCTGAGGATTGTTAAGCGAACTTAACACGTTCGCCTAATAGAGCGAACTTAATGGTGTTTTAGTATTGTGTTCAGGAGAACTTATTCTTTTATCCTCTTCACTGTTTGAGCGAACTTACGGTCTTTTCTAGAAATCTTATAATTTCATATCTAGGGTTTTTGTTCGGTTTTTTTGTGGTTGTTTCTAAATCAATTTTCAATTGCGAGTCTTTCTAGAGTAATTTCATCGATTTCTATCCGGTAAATCTTTTAGATTTTGCAAGTTTTGATATGTGTTTATTCGGTTTAAATTTTTCACGTTTTCTGAAATTTTGAACATGGTTTATGCATTAACATTTGAAATTGATAATTGAAAATGTGTCGTGAATCTTAATCGATGCTATTGTTTGGCTTGAACTGGATTTTTTGCTTGATTCAGATAAATTTGTTATTATGTGTGGAATGTGTATCGACAGACCTGTTCAGGCGAACTTGTTTAGGCGAACTTGTTCAAGCGAACTTATTATGTTTGTCTCTTGTAACACTAAGCGAACTTAGTAAGTTCGCCTAGGGGCTTAGTGGTATTTGGGACTTGTATTTTTTTCTGTTTTGTTGAAAATTTTATTTTTTTTTTACAAATTTTTTTTAATCTTTTTATTTGTTTTGCTTACTAATGTGTTTTTGTCCTCTACATTTCAGATGGCTCGTCGGGATGAGTACAAACATAATCAAGTGGCGTTATTGGATCCTAATATGTCTGAAGCTGCTCGTTTTCAAGGAATTATCAACTTTCTGAATCGTTCACGTTTGAATATTGCCTTATCTACTAATCCGTATATAAGTTTACCTTATATTTAGCAATTCTGCGATACCGTTCATCAAGACACAAATGTTGAACCTCATGTTCTTCGTGCTACAATAAATAATACGGAGGTTGCTATTTCAGTAGAAACTATTCGTACTGCTTTGACATTTGGAGGAGCTGTTGATGATCCGATATCATATCCTGGAGCCCTGGTTATGGGATGTTTTCAGCGGATGGGTTATAGAGGAAGACCGAATGATACACAAGTAAGAAAAGGAGGTTTGGTTGGCGAATGGAGATATTTTATGCATGTTATCATACAATGACTGTCTCTAAGGAAGGCTGGTACTGATGGTTTAAAGAGTGCACTACAGGCTGCTATGGTTGCTTTGACACTCAATAAACGATTTAATTTCGCTTTATACATTTACCGTGAGTTAGTCATGCAAATAAATCCTCTTGAAGGTCAAGGATTTCTGATGTATCCTAGGTTCGTGCAAATGATTTTGAATCATTTAATTCCGAATTTACCTCAGCTTCCAATCCGTTTGGATTTGACTCCGATGTCAAAAAGGATTTTTGTTGATTGTACAAAGGGGAAACAACAAAATGTTGCTCTAATTCCTGTTCCAACTCCGTTGTTTGGTCACTTAATAAATCCTGATTATGTTGAGCCACCTAATGATCATTGGTTTCATCCTGACGAGTTAGAACAAGGACAGGTGCAGAATCAAGCTCCAATTCAACAACCAGTTCAAGCTCAAATACAACAAGTTCCTACTCAACAACAACAACAACAAGTTCCTGCTCAACAACAACAACAACAAGTGCCTGCTCCACAACAGCAAAATGTTCCTATTCCACATGTACAGGTTCAAATTCATGTCAATGAACCAGTTCAAGAAGAGATGGCTCATGATAATGAACAAGATTTGGGTATGAATATGGATGATTTTGATCATGATGCTGTGAACTCACCGATTCGTGAGGCTGAAGGTAATGTTGAAGATACGAGTTCCGGTGATGCTGTCTTACCTGATTCTGAGGCTACTGAGTCTGATTCGTCTAGAGACTTTAGCTCAGATCGTTATGAGAGTTTGGCTAAGATACCGTTGGCAAATGCAGGAAAACACATTAAATCTAAAGCCAGAAAGCCGAGGCGTAAGTCTGTTCGGAATCCTCCTTCTGGATCAGTACTTGGCAAAAGAACTTTGTTGATGAAAGTTCTGACTCGGATAGTGATTTTATTCATGTTCCTAAAGTTCGGAAGCTTATGTCTGCTTCTATTGCTGCTGCTCCATCATCTCAGGGAGTTGAGGATGCTACTTTTATTTCATCTCTACTGGTTACACCTCCTCCTTCTAGGCATCATTCTCCAGTGCTTTCTCCAAATGTTCCTACTTCATCCGATGCTGGTCCTTCAAAGCCGTCTGATTTACATTCCTTGAATCCCAGGTGCTAGCATTACAAACTCAGGTGGATACTCTTGTGTCTGTTGATTCTCAGAGACAATTGGTCCTTCAAACTCAAGCACAACAGATTGCTGACATGCAGTTATTGGTGTCTACACTTGTTAAGCGTCTTGACACTCAGGGGGAGTTAAGGATACCTGATACGTGTCATACCCAATCAATTCAACGAAAGGATGATGAAGACAATGATCCTCATGGTAATGTTGAGGGTGTTCGTCAATACGCTGACGTGAATCCTATATCAAGAGTTCAGGGGGAGTCGACATCACAATCTATTGAAGGAACCACTACTCATGATTCTGGAGTGAATGAAGAAATACTATTATTGGAATTCTTTCAAGACTTTGAAGAAGACGAAGCTGAGAAGTTAGAGTGTCTAGATGATATTGACGAATTATTTGATGATGTTGAAGAGAATATGTCTGATAATGAAGTAGAAGAAGGAGAGATTGTAGAGATTGAGGTAGAAAAGAGTAAATCTAAGATTACATATGAAGGAAGTGATGGTCTGAATGTTCCGTATAACTTCATCCAAGATGATGTTATTCCTGAGTTTTCCTATGATGGAGTAACAGATTTTATGGACTCTGTTGAAGATATCACTACACCTGATGATACTGCTTAATCCAAGATTTATTCTGATGTTGATACTACTCGTATTGTGTCTCCTAAGCTGAATGACGAACCTGTGATGTATAGAGATACAGGTATGACTAGAGAACAGTGGAAAGAAGTGGTGAACAGTTGGAAGAAAGTACTACCAAAGTCACCTGTACAACTTGCTCAAAAAGAAATATATGTGAATAAAGAGAGGTGTATCGGAAAGATCATAAGTTGGTTCTATGATAATGAGACAAAGTTGTTTGCTCTTAAAAGATCTGATGGTGTTCAGTACCTAAAGCCTAGGATTAAGTATTTCAATACCTTGCCAAGGTGTGAAATGAATGGTCTGGCTACTAAACCATTGATTAATAGATCAAATTGTGGATTAGCTGATGTGATTACCAATTTGATAAAGAGAGAAGGTGGATCAGGGATGTATGAAAGGTTAAAACCACATATGGGTAAAAGAGTGAAGCTTGTAGATCAAAAGACTAAGAACGTGACTTGGAAGTACAAGTTCAAGCCGGTACGTGATGTACAGAAGATACCATTGAAGAAAATTCCACAAGATTTTCTGGGTAATATGAAATGGTGGTATGTAGAAGTGAATACTGGTGAAGCTAGGATTGATGATAAGAATAATAAGGTCATTGTTTGTTTCTACGATGCAATGAATCTTATTAATTTCTCAAAGAAAGACCATAGAACATTAAAAAAGAATGAGATCATGTTTACTGATGAATGGAAAGAACAAGGATTGCAATACAAAAGAGTGTTAGAGATTTGTAGAAGATAGATATGGAGTGCATGCAGGCAGCAGATTACCAGATAACTGGAAGAGCTCATCATGAAGACTGAAGACAGAAGATCAAGCTATTGTCAAGGGGGAGTCTGTTAGGACATAGATTGTATGACAAAAGCTTTGTAATAGTTTAGATCTTATTGTCTTTATGTTTTTATGTAAATGTTTAGTTTTTGTCTAAGTATTTGTACAAGTTCTTCTAGAGGCAAACTTGATAAGTTCGCCTGGTCTATCAGAGGCGAACTTGTTAAGTTCGCCTAAGCATCTTTGAAGCGAACTTGTTAAGTTCGCCTGGTGTAGAACATGTGTCTATAAATAGAGTTACAGAGTCTGTTTAGAACAGAGAAGTGAGACTGGTCGAACAAGATTTTGTAAACTCTGTGTTTGTGAATACAAAGAGAAAGCTTTATTTACATGATGTGTTTACTTGCCAATTAGTATACATTCGTTAACACGAAGGATTCCGCACTCCGTGTTATCAAGACGTCTTATCACGAGATCGATCTGAGATGTGTAATGAGGACCTACACAGCAGTATCAGGGTTTTGTTTATCAGGATCAGATTCTTTAGATTCTACAACGCCTTCCGAGAAATCTTAAGGAGTTACATCATCATCAAAGACATCCATGTTAATCAATCTGTCACACCCTTCATAAACAACCTTTTGTTTGTCACTCTCTACTTCCAATTCTACAATCTCTCCTTCTTCTACCTCCTCCTCACCTTTATCTTCATCATCTAACAGATCATCCAAGTCTAGCAAGCACTCAATCTTATCTGCATCATCTATGTCAGAATCTTTAAATATTGAATTATCTAACATATCAGCATCTACCTCAGCAAGTTCTTTAGTATCACCACTAGTCATCATATTGGCTTCAACAATTATTTCTGACTCCCCCAGAGTTAATGACGTAGGGTTCGTATCAGCGTTTTGACGCTCACCCAAACCATCACCAACATCTTGTTCGTCATCATCTTCTGAGTTCTTTTGAACACCTATAGTATGACATGTAGACTTATCAGCTTGGACCTTCTCCCCCTGATCTTCAAGATGATCTAATAACTGGCTAACAAGGATCTGCGTCTCTGATATCACCTTGTTTTGATCATTAACAGTCTGAGAACGCTGGGCTTCTCTTTCAATCAATTCATCCACATGAGTTTGTAACCGTGAAACCTGTGTTTCCAAGGCTTTAATTCTATCATCACGATTATCTCTAGTAGATGGACCAACTTCATTATGAGTTTTAGACACAGTAGGAGTAGCTTGAGGAGTGTTAGATTGTGAAGGAATAGGAGTTATGATCAAAGAATCTACAAACTCTCTATCCTGTGTAGATTGTGCAACTTGACTAGCCAAAGCCATCAGTTTAGGACCTTTTGCTACAGGAGCTTCATCATCCTCAGAACTAGAAGATTCGTCTTGTAGTTTTCTCTTTCCAAGTACTACATCGGTAGGAGGACCCCTTACAGACTTGCGTCTCGGTATGTTTAGTTTCTTTTTACCCAGATACTTCTGACGTTTTTCATATACATTCCTAGTAACCCTAGGAACTTTAGCTAACTGAGCATATTGCTCAAGACTAAAATCCTGGGACCTCTCATCATTATTGTCAGCCTCACTAGATCCAGATGAACTAGTTCTAGTCTCTTCAACCTCTACATTTTCACCTTGAGGTTCATTCATATCAGCATTGAAGTGAACATCACCTCCATCATTTCCACCATCATCATCATCATCAGTGTTATCATCATTATTGTTATCAACACCATCATCATTATTATCACCAGACTCACTATCAGTCCCATCACTTTCATTCTCATCATCACCATCCTCCTCATCTTCCTCTTCCACTTCCTCTTGATCACCAACCGGAGGTAATTCCAAGGCTGGATCATCATGTATCCAATTATTGTTTGGCGGTGCAACATAAGCAAGATTGATTATGTGCCCAAACAACGGAGTAGCCACTGGAATCAAAGTAGGATTCTACTGCTTAGTACTCAAGCAATCTGTGAAAATCCTCTTTGTCATCAGAGTAAGAGTCAATCTAGGATTCACCGGTGGTAGGTTGGGAATCAGATGGTTCAGAATAAGCTGCAATAATCTAGGGTACATTAAGAAAGCCTAACCCTCACGTGGTGTAATTTGCATAACCAACTTCCTGTATATGTATATGGCAAAGTTGAATGGCTTGTTCAATGTCTAAGCCACCATAGCAGCTTGTAATGATGTCTTCAAGCCATATGTTCCAGCTTTCCTTGGTGAAAGACATTGAATAATAACTTGCATAAAATACCTCCATTGCCCCACTCGACCACCCTTCCTGGCTTGAGAATCATTTGGTCTGCCTCTATACCTCATCCTTTGAAAACAACCCATAATTATGGTATTCGACAAGCTGATAGGATCACCATTCTCACCACCAAGAGCTAGAGCTGTGCGAATATTTTATGTCGAAATAGCAATTTCTTGATTATTTTCTATAGCCCGAATGACGTGTGGGTCAACATTGGTGTCTTGCTGTGCCGTATCCCAGAATTGTTGAATGTATAACAAGTTAATATGAGGATTAGCCGAGAGTGCAACGTTGATCCTTGACCGGTTCAAAAAGTTTATAATTTCCTGATAATTTGCTGCCTCGGCCAACTCCGGATCAAGCAACGCCACCTGATTGTGCTTATACTCAACACGACGATCCATGACCTGCTCAGAACAAATGATTAGACACTTTACAATTTTCGAAAACAAACACACAATATGGAAACAAAAACAAACAAACAAAAAATAAATAAATAAAAAAAATCACAAGTTTTTGAAAAATGAAGTCTTTCAACACTGAACCCTGTGGCGAACTTAACAAGTTCGCTTTGAGTTAAGTTCGCCTGATCAAATTCTCCTAAACACTTGAACAGTCACAGAATTCAATTTTGATAAATTTGATGTTATAATCCACAATCAAGCATACACAGCAACTCGTCAACACTCGATTAGGTTATAGAGACACACAATTTTAGTTTTTAACTACAAAATGATTTTGAACAGACCGGGCGACAATTTTGATGATAACTGAGAATAAAACCAATGATTCCAAACGATTCAATGGATGAAAAGATGTGATTCTACCTTGGTTGGATTCACAACTTGATTTTGATTAGGAAACACGAAACAATTAATCACTTTATCACACGAGTAAACAAAATCAAACACAAAGACTCTGGTCTGATAAGGTTGCTACTCAAGTTCGCATAAGTCAAAGAAAACAAGTGATTGGTCAAGTTCGTTGAATCCTTTATGTACTCATTGGATTAAGTTCGCCAAATAAAGCGAATTTAACGAGTTCGCCACCCCAGGAGAACTTATTAAGCGAACAAGGCAAGTTCGCGTAACTCAACACTTAGCCAAAATCTTGAAAATTTTTCATTTTCCCTTCTTTGCAACAATCCGATCATCTTGAAACCTGTACAGCAACTTAATCTAAAATATTTAAGAATTTTTCATGGAAGATAAAAACAAAATCTTTTTGGATTTTTCTTATAAAGCTAAAAGAACAAGTAAAGAACATATTTTTGGATTTTTCAAAATTTATGCTAAAACAAACTAAAATCTTTTTGCACTTTTTTATATGAATTAAACAGTAAATCTATAAACAAGTAAAAAATAAAATCTTTTTGATTTTTATCTATACATACAGAGTCACATATTTTTTCTGACATTTCTGATTTTTGTTATCTGTATTTCAATTCAATGTGACACATTTCAAATTCAAATTTAGTACACTGACTTGTTCTATTCGTACCAACAATTAAATACTATGTTCCAATGCAATTCCACAAATTTTACACGAGTATACCCTATTAAACTATACATAAGTCCATATTTATACAAATCTGTCATTACTGAAATTGCAAGGACTAATTTTATAAATAAATAACCAGAAACCCTAATAGGCACGGTCGCGCCTCGTTCTGGCACGGTCGTGCCAAGTGCTATGGCACGGTCGCGCGCCTTGCTTTGGAACGGTCGCGCCAGGTGCCTTGGCACGGTCGCGCCTCATATGGGCACGGTCGCGCCTCTCATCAGTTGAAACGTAAATGCAGTCTTTAATCATAGAGACGTTCGATCTCATAACCGTTCTACACGTTTTCACCATTAATGAACACAATTAAATCTTTTAATCATCACAATTACAACAAATAAACTCAATTTCGTCGATTCAACTCATAACCATCCAATCCTCTCACAAGACCGTCGAATTCACCATTTTGATTACGATTCTCCTAAGCCAACATACAATCAATCCTCTCTGAAGCTCCCGGAAACACTGAGTCAGTTGGAATTGCAGAAGAAGGCGCCGGAAACCAAACCCGTCGTCGTCGGAACTCATCTCTACCGAACACTATCAATTCATCGTCCTTCCGGGTAATTGAAACCTTTCACACTTACGTTTTAGTATGTAAATCAAAAGCCCTAATCTAATTTGGGCTTACAATATGGGAATCATCACGAACCAAAATCTAGTTTTCGTTCAAAATAGATTTAATCGAACCCTGCTTTGAACATGTTTTAAATACAATTGATATATCCCAAAAGACTCGTAATAACCCTACAGATGAAAGCCCTATGAAATCCAACATTAACATTATAAGAATAAGTCAATTCGTTTCTGTTTTGGAACACGGTTGCGCTAGTCTTCTAGCGCGGTCGTGCTTCATGAGACACGGTCGTGCTAATCCCAAGCGCGGTCGTGCCTCACGCACTCAGAACCGGTCATGCCCCTTGGCTAGACTTCGTTGTGCCTCAGAACCCTAGACACGGTCGTGCCTGGCCCAGACACGGTCGTGCCTAGTGAACAACTTAGCTACATCCTCTGTATTGGTCAACACGATCGCGTCCCTGACTAGCATGGTCGCGCCCGTGGTCCTAGCACGATAGTGTCTTGTCCCAGGCACGGTCGTGTGTGTGAGAAAATTCTTAGCAGAATAATTATTTCCATATTTTAAAAACAATAAGTATTTCAAATTAATTTTTAAATAAAAAGAATTGATTTTATAAAGAATTATATTAACATTATTTAAATAGATCAAATTTCTATTCTAAAATAAATAGAAATTATTTATTTAAAAAGATCAAATTATATTAACACTATACAATACTATTATTTACATTTACACAAACTACACAAATACAAATCCTCTTTACATTCATGTGTGCAATTTGAGCTTTATGCCTGAGTGCTAGTTGTGCTAACTTTTGTGTGCAATTTATGTGCAATCATTAACTATTCAAGCCGACGGTAAACAATGATAGATCTATTGAGTCTGACAAACTCACCCAGATTGGGGTGATTGTTACCGACAACACAATTTTGCATGCCAGTTACAAAGGTTTGATTGTACTTGGTTACACAATAGTTGCTCTTCATAAATGCCTTATTTTATCATGTTATGTAAGGATTTGTTTATATACAATCTATATGCTATCTATGTACAAACCCGTGTATGCTTACCAACTTTTTAGTTGACCTTAATTTATTCATGTTTCAGGTGCTAATGAGTGAATTTGATCAAGGCATGCTACACATAGGCTTTAGACTTAGTTAAATTTAAATAAAGACTGTTATGTATTTCCATTTTGTACTTGTTTGAATTTGTTTGTGGTTGAATCGTTTGAAATGAAACTTGATGATTAAATATTGAAATCTAGTGAACCTTGTGCTCATGAACAGTGTACATGTCTCGCCCCGACGTTTCCGCCGTCGGTTGGGGTGTGACAGATTGGTATCAGAGCCTTGGTTATAGGGAACTAGGTTATTAGACACCCTTGACCTAGACTATAACTTTAGGACACCCACTTATGTCATGCTTCATGATTATGTGATATGTGCTAAATGTTATGTGTTACATGCTATGTGTTACATGTTTTCTATGATTAGTTATTATTTCATTTTTGATGCCCTACTTGTTAAAATTCATGACTTATTAGACTATGCTTAAATAATAATTAAATAAATAATATCCCTACCTATACCCTAAAACCTCATAATATTCTTACCTACGCCTCTATCATCATCTTCTTAGCATGTGGAAACTTCATGTATCTAAATCTCTAAAAAAAAAAAATCTTTATTTCCTCGTTAAGGCTTTTAAACTTTGTTAATTATTTGAGGACACGTGCAATCTGGAAGGGTGACACCTGTATTCTGGGTTTTCTGTTTAGGAAAGCATTTCGCATAAATCCCAGTCAACCGAGGGACACGTATGCTTTCCTGGGAATTCCCGGGATGAGTGTTTACTTATAGGCTAAAGCATGTCTCCTTGAAAATTATATGAGTTTAATTAACCTTAATGTGTCATAGTACTCAAGTGATTTTATCACTATTTGAGTACAATCCAAAGTATGATTAACTATTTTATTTGTTATCTTATTCTTTTAAATCCAAACAACATTCATAAATTCTTTCATCTTTTCTTGTGTTGTGCAATTTTGTAGAATGCCTCCTCGTCGTGCTCCCGTGACCAACAACAATACCGACATTGATGCTATCCTTGCACAACTTGTAACCCAACTCACTCAAGTTAATGGTGCCACAAATGGTAACCATGGAGCTAATGGTGGTGGTGGTGCCAACCCACCACAATGCACCTTCAAGCACTTCAACTCATGTAATCCTCTTAAGTTCTATGCTACCGAATGAGCTACGGGACTTCTTCAATGGTTCAAAAGTATTGAGAATACCTTTCTCAATAGTAACTGCCCCGATAACCTTCGTGTTCGTCATGCCACAAGTGTCTTACAAAAACGGGCACTCACGTGGTGGAATGGGGAAAGAGGAATAGAGGTGTGGAAGTAGCAATGGCCTTACCTTAGGGTGAGGTTAAAAGGCTAATTACTGAAGAATTTTGTCCTCGAAATGAGGTAAAGAAACTAGAAGCCGAATTTTGGGATCTTGCCCAAGATGGTGGTGAAAGTCTAGCTTATACAACTCGGTTCCACGAGTTGAGTCTCCTTGTGCCCCATATGGTCACACCTTTATCCCGCTGCATCGAGAAGTATATCGGTGGATTACCAAGGCAAATCCAAGATACTGTCTTAGGGAGAAATCCCGCAACACTTGAAGATGCTATCCGCTTATCTGCTACATTAACTGATAACCATGTGAAAGCGAGAACTCTGACTAGAAAAGGCACTAAGAAAGTTCCCGAAACCACAACTCCTCCCGTACACATCAAAGAAGCCACAACTGAACCCTCCCGTAATAATAAGAAAAGAAAGGCTAGAAACTATGCTATGGTCACTCCTGCTATCCCGGTTAACCAAGTTGCTCCTATGGTTCAAGCACCATCCAAAAAGCCATATGTTGGGATCTACCCACTCTGTGCCACATGCAACTATCACCATCTCCAAAACATTCCATAACGCTTTTGCACTAGTTGTGGGAAATATGGCCATACGGTCAATGTCGGTAGAGCCAAAGCACCTGCAGGCCAAGTCAACCCACCAACCCGAACCAATCAACAAGTGACTAATCAAGGTGTCCCCACCATAGCAAATGGGCGTGCTTGTTTTGAATGTGGTAACTCAAATCACATTCATGATCAGTGCCCAAGGTTGATCAATGCTAGACAAGGCGGAGCTCGTGGGCATGCTTTCAACATAAACGCCAATGAAGCTCAAGCCAACAATGATGTGGTCAACGGTACGTTCCTTGTTAATAGTCAATATGCCTCCATTTTATTTGATACTGGTGCCGATAAAAGTTTTGTGGCACTTAATTTTGAACCCTTACTTTCAAAGACACGATCCCAATTAGAGAAAACCTTCACTGTCTAAGTAGCAAATGGTGATTCGCTTACAATTGAGTCTGTTATCTATGACTGCTCTCTAGAACTTAATGAACATACATTCCCAATCAATCTTGTACCAATGCCACTAGGAAGTTTTGATATCATCATAGGCATGGATTGGCTATTCAATCATCATGCCGAAGTCATCTATTTCGAGAAGTGCATCCGAATACCTCTACCATCGGGAGAAACGTTAAGAGTCTTTGGTGAAAAGCCTTGCAAAGGACTCAAGCTAATGTCATGCACTACTGCCCAAAAGTACTTACGAAAGAAGTACGTAGCCTTTTTAGCTCATGTTGTTCAAAAGGATGTCAAGGAAAAGAGTATCCAAGACATTCCCATCATTCGGGAATTTCCCGAAGATCTATGCGGTCTGCCACTCGTTCGATAAGTAGAATTTCGCATTGATCTTGTGCCCAGAGCTAACCCCGTGGCTAGAGCTCCTTACCGTCTTGCACCTTCTGAAATGCAAGAACTTGCAAGTCAACTCCAAGAGCTCTCCGACAAGGGATTCATTCGTCCAAGTCATTCACCGTGGGGTGCACCCGTCTTATTCGTTAAAAAGAAGGATGGATCATTCCGCATATGTATTGACTACCGCGAACTCAACAAGCTTACCATCAAAAACTGTTATCCCTTGCCTAGAATTGACGACCTCTTTGATCAACTTCAAGGTTCGACTTGCTTCTCAAAGATTGATCTTCGATCCAACTCCGTGTACAAGAGGGAGATATTCCAAAGACTGCTTTCCGAACAAGGTATGGTCACTACGAGTTCATGGTCATGCCTTTTGGACTAACCAACGTGCCCGTGGTCTTCATGGACCTTATGAATCGTGTGTACAAACCGTACCTTGATAAATTTGTGATCGTCTTCATTGACGATATCTTAATCTACTCCAAGACTAAAGCCGACCATGAGCAACACCTTAGACTGGTTTTGGATCTCTTGAGGAAGGAACAACTATATGCCAAATTCTCCAAATGTGAATTTTGGTTAAAGGAAGTTCAATTTCTTGGTCATATCGTTAACGACAAGGGAATTCATGTTGACCCTGCTAAGATCGAGGCGGTTAAGAATTGGAATGCCCCGAAGACCCCCACCGAAGTTCGTTCAATTCTTGGTCTTGCAGGATATTATCGTCGTTTCATCTCAAATTTTTCTAAGATTGCTGTCCCCCTTACCGCTTTGACCCACAAGGGTAAAACTTATTAATGGGGACCAAAACAAGAAGAAGCTTTCCAAACTCTCAAGCAAAAGTTATGCAATGCTCCTATTTTGACTCTCTCTGATGGGAATGATGATCTAGTTGTCTACTGTGATGCTTCCAACCAAGGTCTCGGTTGTGTCCTCATGTAACGAGGCAAAGTAATCGCTTATTCATCAAGGCAACTTAAGATTCATGAGAAGAATTATACGACGCACGATCTCGAATTGGGTGCGGTCGTATTCGCATTAAAAATTTGGAGACATTACCTCTATGGCACAAAATGTGTGGTGTTCACCTACCACAAAAGTCTCCAACACATCTTCAATCAAAAAGAACTCAATATGAGGCAAAGACGTTGGGTTGAACTCCTTAATGACTATGATTGCGAGATTCGTTACCATCTCGGCAAAGCGAATGTTGTAGCCGATGCTTTGAGTCGAAAGGACCATGCCATGCTTCAATGTGTCCGAACTCAAACCGCCATTCAAAATCGCATCTTAGAAGCCCAACATGTCTCAATCACCGAGGGTAACATGTACGAGGAAATGTCGTGTGGTGTTGAACTCCAGCTTGAACCAAAACCCAATGGATTACTTTATTACTTAAACCGTATTTGGGTTCCCGATCGCGATGATCTCCATGCATTTCTCATGAACGAGGCTCACAAGACTCGTTATTCCATTCATCATGGTGCGGATAAAATGTACCAAGATCTTCGCCAACAATATTGGTGGCCCGGTATGAAGAAAGACATTGCTCTCTATGTTGCCAAATGTCTAACCTGCTCCAAAGTCAAAGCCGAACATCAACGTCCGTCTGGTTTACTTGAACAATCAGAAATTACAGTGTGAAAATGGGAGAACTTAGCTATGGACTTCATTACCAAACTTCCTCGCACCTCAAGTGGTTATGATAGCATTTGGGTGATCATTGACCGTCTCACCAAATCTGCTCATTTCTTACCTATCCGTGAAGACTATCGGGTTGAGAAACTAGCCCGAATTTACATTGACGAAATTGTGAGCCGTCACGGTGTTCCCTTAAACATAATCTCCGATAGGGATGTTCGGTTCACCTCACGTTTTTGGCAATCTCTCCAAACTGCTCTTGGTACACGATTGGATTTGAGCGCGGCCTACCATCCCCAAACTGATGGTCCGACCGAACGAACAATCCAAACTCTTGAGGATATGCTTAGAGCTTGTGTAATTGATTTTGGTGGCAATTGGGATTCACATTTATCCCTAATCGAGTTCTCCTACAATAATAGCTACACACGAGTATCAACATGGCTCAATTCGAAGCTCTCTATGGTCGCAAGTGTCGTTCTCCTATCTGTTGGAACGAGATTGGTGAAGCACAAATCACCGGTCCCGAGCTAATTCAAGAAACATCTGACAAGATTATCCAAATCCGTGACAACATTCAAGTAGCGAGAAGTCGGCAAAAGAGTTATGCCGACAAACGACGGAAACCCTTGGAATTCCAAGTCGGTGGCCTTGTTCTTCTAAAGGTGTCTCCGTGGAAGGGTGTGATCCATTTTGGAAAGAAAGGCAAATTAAAACCTCGCTATGTGGGTCCATTCAAGATTCTTGAAAGGATTGGGAAAGTGGCTTACAAACTCGAGTTACCTCCATCACTTGGCAATGTGCATCCTACATTTCATGTGTCTAATCTGAAGAAATGCCTTGCTGATGAAAATCTTCACATACCTCTTGACGACGTGCACATTGACGAAACGATGCACTTCGTTGAGAGTCCAGTGGAAATCATGGATTGCGAAGTCAAGCAGCTCAAGCAAAGCCGTATTCCTATTGTCAAAGTTCGTTGGGAATCTAAACGTGGTCCTGAATTCACTTGGGAAAGAGAGGACCAAATGAAGCTCAAGTACCCCCATCTCTTCACTGATGCCATCGCTTCCACTAGCTAAATTTCGGGACGAAATTCCCTCAACATGGGGATACTATGACATTTCTGATTTTTGTTATCTGTATTTCAATTCAATGTGACACATTTCAAATTCAAATTTAGTACACTGACTTGTTCTATTCGTACCAACAATTAAATACTATGTTCTAATGCAAATCCACAAATTTTACACGAGTATACCCTATTAAACTATACATAAGTCCATATTTATACAAATCTGTCAATACTGAAATTGCAAGGACTGATTTTATAAATAAAGAACCAGAAACCCTAATAGGCACGGTCACGCCTCGTTCTGGCACGGTCGCGCCAAGTGCTATGGCACGGTCGCGCACCTCGCTTTGGAACGGTCGCGCCCGGTGCCTTGGCACGGTCGCGCCTCTCATTAGTTGAAATGTAAATACAGCCTTTAATCACAGAGACGTTCGATCTCATAACCGTTCTACACGTTTTCACCATTAACGAACCCAATTAAATCTTTTAATCAACACAATTACAACAAATAAACTCAATTTCGTCGATTCAACTCATAACCATCCAATCCTCTCACAAGACCGTCGAATTCACCATTTTGATTACGATTCTCCTAAGCCAACATACAATCAATCCTCTCTGAAGCTCCCGGAAACACTGAGTCGGTCGGAATTGCAGAAGAAGGCGCCGGAAACAAAACCCGTCGTCGCCGGAACTCATCTCTACCGAACACTATCAATTCATCGTCCTTCCGGGTAATTGAAACCTTTCACACTTACGTTTTAGTCTATAAATCAAAAGCCCTAATCTAATTTGGGCTTATAATATGGGAATCATCACGAACCAGAATCTAGTTTTCGTTCAAAATAGATTTAATCAAACCCTGCTTTGAACACGTTTTAAATACAATTGATATATCCCAAAAGACTCGTAATAACCCTACAGATGAAAGCCCTATGAAATCCAACGTTAACATTATAAGAATCAGTAAATTCATTTCTGTTTTGGAACAGACACGGTCGCGCTAGTCTTCTAGCGCGGTCATGCTTCATGAGACACGGTCGTGCTAATCCCAAGAGCGGTCATGCCTCACGCACTCAGAACTGGTCATGCCCCTTGGCTAGACTTGGTCGTGCCTCAGAACCGTAGACACGGTCGTGCCTGGCCCAGACACGGTCGTGCCTAGTGAACAGCTTAGCTACATCCTCTGTATTGGTCAACACAGTCGCGTCCCTGACTAGCACGGTCGCGCCCGTGGTCGTAGCACGAGCGTGCCTTGTCCAAGGCACGGTCGTGTGTGTGAGAAAATTCTTGCCAGAATAATTATTTCCATATTTTAAAAACAATAAGTATTTCAAATTAATTTTTAAATAAAAAGAATTGACTTTATAAATATTTATATTAACATTATTTAAAAAGATCAAATTTATATTCTAAAATAAATAGAAATTATTTGTTTAAAACCTACAAAATTTAATGTATATTTTTTGTTAAACCCTACACTTAATTATTATTTACACAATTTATTTAAACATCTTTATTGAAATAAAGTAAAGAAATTTATATTCAATATAAAACATCTAATACATTTTTATAACCAAATGACTAAGTTACATATTTTATAAATAAATAAATAAGGTTACAATTATTTATTTAATTTACATTTAAACAAAAATTATTTATTTAGTTTATACTTAATTACCCTTAATACCTACATTATTTTTATAACTAAGCAAATAAATAATAATTTTGTTTATTTAGTTATTCCAAACTAAAACCTTAATTTTATACAACACTATTCAAGTACAAACCACTAACACTTATAATTTCAAAATTGCTTATACACGCATCCAATACAACCTTAGACTTAGACAAAGACTATTGTGCACACTATTGATTCAATACATATTACACACTAAGTTAACATTGTGCATTACGAGGACCCCGTTACTATCTAGTCCCCCGTGTTAGCTACGCCTTCATATCAAGTGAGTATTACATAGCCTCTTTTTCTCTTTTATACTTTTTGGGGTGGAACATGAACACTATACAATACTATTGTTTACATTTACACAAATAACACAAATACAAATCCTCTTTACATTCATGTGTGCAATTTGAGCTTTATACCTAGTGCTAGTTGTGCTAACTTTTGTGTGCAATTTATGTGCAATCATTAACTATTCAAGCCGACGGTAAACAATGATAGATCTATTGAGTCTGACAAACCCACCCAGATTGGGGTGATTGTTACCGACAACACAATTTTGCATGCTAGTTACAAAGGTTTGATTGTACTTGGTTACACAATAGTTGCTCTCCATAAATGCCTTATTTTATCATGTTATGTAAGGATTTGTTTATTTACAATCTATATGCTATCTATGTACAAACCTGTGTATGCTCACCAACTTTTTAGTTGACCTTATTTTATTCATGTTTCAGGTGCTAATGAGTGAATTTGATTAAGGCATGCTACACATAGGCTTTGGACTTAGTTAAATTTAAATAAAGACTATTATGTATTTCCATTTTGTACTTGTTTTAATTTGTTTGTGGTTGAATCGTTTGAAATGAAACTTGATGATTAAATATTGAAATCCAGTGAACCTTGTGCTCATGAACAGTCTACATGTCCCGCCCCGACGTTTCCGCCGTCGGTTGAGGTGTGACATTTTTGGTGAAACACTACGAGTAAAAAGATCATATCAGTATCTTTGATGTATCACACACACATTCTGAATATAAACTCCCTAACAGATCTAAGGGTTAACCTATGACATTCTGAATATTTACCGATTTTTGACTCAGTAAACAAGCACCTTTGTGCATCATTCTATGATATCTCAGCAAATAATCTCTCAGAACTAACACTTTACAATTTCATAAACTATCAATTCTTGTGAAATTTCTATTCAACTTCTATATCACAGATATCACAACTTTCTTTTTCAAATACTAAGAAATTCATGAAATGATACGCGATAAACGTCAAAGTAAACAGGATCAGATCATGATATGCTAACTTATTCATACTGAATTTGCAATATACTACATGTCAATCCAACTTGTCAGCATTATAAGATTTGAAACTACAAGCGTCTTTATCCCACGTTCTTGTGAGTTAGTACCATTTATATGAAAACAATGTGTACCCCATAAATTTGCCAACAACATTTTAAATTGCATTATCTTCAAGACATATTGAGACTTATGCAAATATTAGATCAATCTCTAGGATGAAGCTATCTCAACTACCACAAGAAAAGAAACAGATCCCGAAGGATATATGGAATCTGAATGATTTATGTTGCTTGGATTGGATGAAGTATCATGACTCAATGTAACAATGAGATTGTACCAATGGAATTCTTCAACAATAAGATTGTTCAATGAATCTATTGAATCAATGACATATGGTAACGTGATCCAACTGTTATCTGGATATATTCAATGGAATCAAGATAATTGACCCAAAAGCTAGTATATGTTCCAACAAATGTTTTCAGAAACATATCTTAGTCCAACTTCACATTGCATGTTTTTCAGGGCATAGGCAGTGAAGTGAACTGAAAAATTATGCTAATCAATATAGTCCTATACTGGTTTCTTGAAATACTTGAAGTCTCATATTCTTTATCTACACACACCCGGCATACCATGGGTTCAAATCACAATTGTGAGATAGACCATTATGTTTTCACACTACTAATGGACTAAAAACGTTTCTAACCTACTGACAAATAAAATTACATGCAAATATTCAAATTAAAAGTTATATACATCACTGTCAAGCAGTCATGAAGCTATCATTTCCTGTTTGTGCGGATTAAGAATTTTAGATCAAACCATATAAGCATAAACATAAATACAGACACTAGGTAGTCATTCTAAGGACATGTGTATGTGATCACCTACAGATGTATTATCATTTCTTCTCTAACTTCAAACAGTGCCACTTTTATCTTTTTCAATTTTGTTTGGGTTTTTCAGAAAGCAAGTAAAACTAATGAAAAATAAAGCATAAAACTATTTACTTTAAATAATCTAAAAATCTAAAAGAAAAACTTCCATGAAAAACCTTTTTGAAAACTTTTGTCATGTTGGATTAAGCATACCAATCATCTGAGTAAGAAATTCAAACCGTGTATGATCAAATGCTTTTGTAAACAAATCAGAAAATTATCATTCATGTGGACTTTCATCACGTCAATCAACTTCTTTTCTATACAATCACGAATGAAATGATGTCGAATCTGAATATGCTTTGTCTTTGAGTGTTTCACAGGCTTGGTTGTGATCAACATGGTGGCTGTGTTATCAATCATCATTGGTGTCCCTGTGAAGTTCAAACCATAATCCCTCAACTGTTGTTGAATCCATAGGATTTGGGAACAACAAATGGTTGCTGCAATGTATTCTGCCTCGCATGTTGAAATTGCAACCGATGTTTGCTTTTTGCATTGCCAGGACACAAGCCTATTCCATAAGAATTGAAAACCACCTGACGTCGATTTTCTATCCAAACCACAATCTCTATAATCTGAATCTGTATAAGCTTTCAAGTCAAAATTAGAACCAGGCGACTGTTTCACATATACCTCTTCCTTTACCTTTCCATACAGAAAAGCACTCTTGACGTCCAGTTGAAAAAATTTGAAACCCTTGAAAGAAGCATAAGCAAGAAACAAAATTATTGCCTCAATCCTCGCAAATGGAGCGTAAACTTTGGTGTAATCAACGCCTTCCTGCTGATTAAAACCTTGGACAACAAGTCTCGCCTTATTACGGACCACAACACCATGATCATCACGTTTGCATTTGAATACCCACTTTGTGCCAATGGATGTTGGACCTTTCGGTAAATCAACCAAGTTAAAAACATGCAACTTATCAAATTGAGCCAATTCTTCTTGCATGGACTCAATCCAACAATCATCATCTAAAGCCTCATTGACATTTTTAGGCTCCGTTTGAGTAATGAAGCAAGCGTGCAAACCCGTCTCCAAGATACCTGTATCAACAATTTGAGCATACAAACATGAATTTTCAGCAAGTGTACGATGTCTCTTTTGAACACCTGTATTCAAATCACCAATAATATTGTCAGTGGGATGGTGCTTATGCACACGAGATTGGGGAATATCCGAAGTGTGAATAACTGCATCAAGATTAGAAGGCAACTCCCCCTCAAGAGATGCCGGTGTAGATGAATCATCAACTATGTCCTGAATGTCGTTAGACGATTCTTGGAACTCAGCTTCATCATCTTCGCTGTCACCTTCTTGTGTTATACCCGAAGTTGAAGCTACATTCGGGTCAACTAGAGAAGTACCCACAATCGAAATAACCGAACGTGGATCGAAAAATGAATTATCATTGTAGTAGGACTAATAAAACATTTCTGCTTTAGCGGGAGAAACTGCAGGTGGAACATCATAAGATCTGAACAACACATCATAATCAAATGCCCAAAAGGACCTTTTGCATCTTGAGGAACAGAACGGTTATCACTGTAAGTCCCGGGAGCCTCGTCGCACAGCGGAAATAACACGGACCTGTTCTGTGATTTGTGTGGGAACAAAGAGAACGAAGCAGATAAACAAGAACAAAGACAACAGATAATGAAACGACACGTAATCCATAACATAGAGGTCATCCTGTATTACAGATTACATACCGAAGGAGCACACATCACTCATCTAAGCTCACAGTCCAGGGGTCGGGAGAGCTCTTCCCGACCCGGACATCTCTCAACCTTGTTCCAGAAGTTCCACCTACAAATGAAGACAAGTCTTCTATTTATAGGGGCAGGAACACAACCTGCGTACTTGACAAGTACGCAAGGCAAAAGCCTTGCGTACTTTACAAGTTCGCCTGCTTCAGCTGAAGAACAACGAGGATTGTTCTAACACCCAAAAGCACGGAAAAATCTGGAAATCTTCATATCTCTCGATTTTGAAGGAATTAGACAAATTCTTTTCGTATGAATCTTCAAATAATGATTTAGAACACTTCTATCGGATCAATTTCGGTAAAACGACACCAAAAATGAAGAAATCAATCAAAATTCACTTCTAAAATCGCCAACATCTTCTAGAACAGAGAAACTTCAAAAATCTTCATCTTTTTGTGTGAAATTAATCGAAACGATGTTAAACAATAATAGATAATCATAAAGACTAATCTATTACAAAGGCTAGTTGTCATATAAAATGCTCCAACACTGTTAAGACCAAACCATAATCCCTCAACTGATGTTGAATCCATAGGATTTGGGAACAACAACTGGCTGCTGCAATGTATTCTGCCTCGCATGTTGAAATTGCAACAGAGGTTTGCTTTTTGCATTGCTAGGACACAAGTCTGTTTCCTAAAAACTGACAACCACCAGACGTCGATTTTCTATCCAAACCACAACCTCCATAATCTGAATCTGTAAAAGCTTTAAAATCAATGTCAGAATTAATAGGATACCATTATCCCAACCTTGGTTTACCCTTTAAGTATCGATAGATTCATTTAAAAGCAATCAGATGAGATTCCTTTGGTTTAGATTGAAACCTTGAACACAAGCATACTGCAAACATAATATCCGGACGGGACGCTGTCAGATACATTAAAGACCCAATCATTCCTCTGTATAACCTACAATTCACCTCTTTCCCTTTCAGGTAAGAATCTAGTTTGTGATTAACAGGAATTGGAGTATTGAAAGTTGAAGTATTTGCCTATCAAAATTCTTGAGAATATCAGCAACATATTTTGTTTGATGAATGTAAAAACCATCCTCCTTTTGATCAACTTGAAGACCCAAAAAGAAAGATAATTCTCCCATGCTGCTCATTTTGAATTTCAACTTCATCACTCTTTCAAAGTCTTTACACATATTGACATTCGTCGACCCAAAGATTATGTCATCCACATAGACTTGAACTAGCAAGATATCTCCCCTTGCTTTTCTTATGAAAAGGGTGGAGTCCGTTTGACCACGCTCAATTCCATTCTCGAGTAAGTGCACAAACAAAGTTTTGTACCAAGCACGAGGACCCCGATGAAGGCCATATAATGCCTTATCAAGTTTAAAAACCTTTTCCGGACTTTTAGGATCTTCAAAGCCAGGCGGCTGTTTCACATAAATCTCTTCCTTCACCTATTCCATACAGAAAAACACTCTTTACATCTAACTAAAAGACTTTGAAACCCTTGAAAGAAGCATAGGCTAGAAACAATCTCAAACTGGAGCATAAACTTCAGTGTAATCAACGCCCTCTTGTTGATTAAATCCCTGGACAACAAGTTTTGCCTTATTGCGTACCACAACACCACGATCATCACGCTTGCATTTGAAAACCCACTTTGTTCTAATAGATCTTGAGACTTTGGGTAAGTCAACTAAATCCCAAACATGCAACTTATCAAATTGAGCCAATTCCTCTTGCATGGCCTCAATGCAACAATCATCATCTAAAGCTTCGTCCACATTTTTAGGCTCTGTTTGAGAAATAAAGCAAGCATGCAAACACGTCTCCAAGATACCTGTATCAACAATTTGAGCATATAAACATGAATTTTCAGCAAGTGTACGATGTCTCGTTTGAACACCTGCATTCAAATCACCAATAATATTGTCAGTGGGAGGGTGTTTATGCACACGGGATTGGGGAATATCTAAAGCTTGAATAACATAATCAAGATTTGAAGGCAACTCCGCCTCAAGCGATGCCGGTGTTGATGAATCATCAACTATGTTCTGAATGTCGTTAGAAGATTGTAACACCCCAATTTTTAAAGGAATATAAGTATAAGGGGTAAAGTGTAATTTGATAAAACCCTAGGGGGTTTAAATGATATTTTGTTAAAGTATATGGGGTCAGGTTCCAATTAGATGATAATTTAGGGGCTAAAAATGAAATATTGTGAAAATTTGCCGGTGGCGGACCGCCACCAAATGGGTAACGGTCCGCTACGTAGGGAGCAAGGAATAAGTCAGAAGATGCCACTTATCAGCTGTCTAATTGTTGAAATCTGACGCGTGTAACATGGTAGCGGACCGATATTGGTTCGTTAGCGGTCCGCCAGCCGCAATAACTCCATAGCAGTCTGCCATTGTGTAGCATAACGGTCCGCTACGTAGCCCCCAAGTCAGTTAAGCCGCCTCAAAGGGGTGGCGGATCGCCACCCTGTATCTTAGCGGTCCGCTACGGGTTGGGCGACCACCCTATAAATAGTTGGGCAATGGAGTCGGTATTAGACCATCGAACACAGCAAAACACACTCTCAAACACCTAGTTAACCTAGGGAAACGTGCCAAGGAGCCCCCGTTCACATAGAGAAGTTCGGTTTCCAGCTTTTCGATCCCATTACGAAGGAGATAGTTCTGAGGTAAGGTTCCAGCTAGTTCCTAATGACTTGGTTACTTTCACTAAGCTAGGGACTTATAATTAAGTAATGTTATGATGACTTAGGACACTAATCCAAGTCGTTGTGCTGATCACATTAGCACGTGAAGAATATTTAAACAGGAAGGAAGCTAGATGTGAGTTCTATGAGGCCCTTTTTAATGTTTTATTTAAAATGTTTTGTGTCGGTATGCATGCTAGAATGATTTACATAAATGCTATATCTGGAATAGCATTCATGTTGCAAGAAGTTATGTATAAATGATATCTCAATCTTAAAACTAAGTAACGGAGTATTCATGAGATATCAAAGGAGTGTCGGATAACCATCTGACCAGTATGTAGTTGTTATGGGTCATTTTACAGCTCAGGATCCTGTATCTTCAACATACTTCGGTATCCTGACAGGTTCCGGTATCCTCAATATTTAACCATTGTATCTTTCATCTATTTTAACTAATACGCATGTAAAACACGTGTAGCCAAGGTCATTGCTGAAGAATCGCTCCTGTAGTCATGAAGAACGTGTTGAAGAAGTGTGGAATGACTTGCAACGGTCATATTTGAAGAATTAGTCTATCCCAGGATTCTCGGATAGTTAGTTAGCATTATCTTTATATTTATTCAGCAATATTGATCGATTATAGGCACATTCTCATGCCGCACTTAGCTCCTAGACTCATAAAAACTTCTGTAACACACTTAGCTCGATCATTACTGCTCAACACTTGTAATTTTTTTATCATTTATCGAAGAAACGAGGCAGGGACGACTGTCACCTCGCGAGGATTTATGCCGGCGATCCCTAAAGATCAAGGGCTTTCCGCGTAAACAACCGTGTCACTTTTTACGTTTTTGCATTGTTCTCCGTTGATTTTACAAGCACACTACCTCACAAACTAAGTTTGGTTACAAAATTAGTCTTGTTAATTTTTACCCAAAACACGTGGTGGTTTTTATCCTTAAATCTTTACTAAAATTCGTGTTAAATCATTATCTTTCAAAACTGATTTAAAAAATGTCGTCCCAATCCAAGAATGTTTCTGTTTCTGCTCCATCTTCAACCTCTGGGTTAGTCAACCATATTTATCCTCCTCCGTCATTCTAGAAAAAGAATGATAATCAGTAGAAGAAAAATACTCTTGCGTTTTCGGGATCCGGAATATCCGCTGGCACACCTGTGCTTGCTTCAAACGACAAGATTCTCAAAATGTTCTTGGAAGTGAAGCAGCAAATGGAGCAGCAGAGGAAGACTAACCTGATGTTGTTTCAGGAGAATGAAAGGGTCAAAGAATCAAAGAAACCAGTGGAAGTGACGACCCTGTTGCAACCAAGGATCTTGGATTTTGCTTATTCAGGATCCCTATGAGTCCATAAGGGAGGCTTTCTTGCAATGCACACCGGGATCACTACTATTGGAATAACTCCAGCTATCAGAGTTACTACAAGTCAGGATCTTGGATTTACTCTGGGATCATCATCTGGAAATCCTGACATGGGTAACACTTTCAATAGATTTTTCAATACTAATGAATCTGTGCAGGATACAGGGATCACTCCGTCCATGGCTAAAGAACTGAAGAAGCTGAGAGAAATGATCTCAAGTGTACCAGGCGTGGTACATCCTATACCCGAGATGTCCACTACAAGTCATAGGATCTCCATATTTGCCCATCCCATATGCGATGCGGAGATCCTTAAGCGCTTTCAGACTCCCAACATGAAGCTATACGACGGAACTATGGTTCCTAAGGAACATGTCGGGCAATACAGGGAAAGAATGGAGATTAACCCCATACCTCTAGACCTGAAGGAAGGGCTTCGACTCTACTTTAACAGGATCAGCCTTAAAATGGCTACATAATGTTCCTCCATATTCTGTTACTTCATTTGCTCATTTGATTAACCGGTTTAACAATCAATTTTCTTGCAGCAGAACTTTTGAAAGGTTAACAAGTGACTTATACAGGATAATACATAATCCCGGAGAATCCCTTCGAGACTATGTCAGCAAGTTCGGCTGAGAATCCTTGGACATCCCGAACCTTAACGTTGCCACTGCAGTTCAAGCATTCAAGATGGGATTGAGGAAAGACTCCCAATTCTATGAAGACCTTGTCATGAATCCTTGCAGGAATCTTGACGAAGTCAGGAACAGGGCCTTAAGATTCATCAGGCTCGAGGATGACAAGAAAATCCAGTAAAGGGCAGAAGCTCCAACCAGTTATACTCAACCTAACCGGAAGACTGAGTCTCCACCCTTCAAGCCATACAGATCCAAACTGTATGCTAAACCCAATAATCACAGGGTGAATGCTGTGGAAGATGACTAGGAAGAGGAAGAATATCCTAAGTTGTCTTAATACTGTTTTTCACTTGACACAACTGGTTTGTTATATGCCATGCTGGATCTCGAAGACAAGGCTAGGTGGCCTCACAAATTTGAGAGGAATACCGGAGGAAAGGACAAGTCCAAATGGTGTGCTTTCCATGAGGACTTTGGCCATGTGACCGAAGATTGCATTGCCCTACGTAAAGAGATAAGCTACCTCTTGAGCAAGAGGTATCTCAAAGAATTCCTAGGCAAAGGAAAGAACAAGACTAAGGATCAAGACAGTATCCCATAAAGAGCAAAATCCCTGCCTCTAGATGCTAAGGTAAGAAGTTTCATATCTGGTGGATCTGACATTTGTGGTACTTCTTATTATGCATCAAAAAGAAATGCCAACGAAGCAAAGACAGAAAAAGGGGACAAGCCTATCAGAACCTCTAGCCTGACTGAAGAAAAGCTGATCTCTTTCGATGAAGATGACAGGGATAACGTGCAGGATTCTCATCATGATGGACTGGTGATCACTCTGTATATCGCTAATCACTTCATAAGAAGGATACTGATAGACGGAGGAAGCTCAGCGAACTTCATTCAGCATGATGTCATAAAAAGAATGGGTATCCCGGATTCCGAAATTATCCCCAAGACTGCGGTACTAGTAGGATTCAGCGGAGAGGTCAAGAACACAGTCAGAGAAATAAAGCTTCCGATATATATCGAGGGGGTAAACACTATACAATTTTTTTGCATAATAGATTTGTTATCTTGTTATAATATTAATCTAGCGAGACCCTGGATACACGACATGAAAGCGATAACTTCGACATATCACCAATGTGTCAAGATGCCAACTCCTTGGGGGGTTAATAAAGATCAACAACGATCAACAAGATGTGAAGGACCGTTACACCTCTTTGATGAAAGATTCCACCAAGACCAGGCAAGCATAGCAATTAAAGAAGCAAGCCCGAGACATCCTGGAGACCAAGGAGAAGGATGTGAAAGAGGTATCCCTGAATGCTAATGATCCCGATGTCAAGGCACTTATTGGAACCAATATCCCCAAGGATATTGAACAAGATCTTATAGAATTGCTAAAGAGTAGAACTTCAACTTTCGCCTGGAAGCATGAAGACATGACAGGTATCTCTAAAAACGTTATTACACATAAACTGGGTCTTGATAACAGTTTCAGGCATATACACCAAAAGAGAAGGAAGTTCGCTCCTGAAAGAAACGTAGTGATACAAGAGGAAGTTGAAAGACTACTAAAAGCAGGGATGATAAGGGAAGTAAATTTCCCAAGATGGCTAGCTAATGTGGTACTGGTCAAGAAGAAGAATGGAAAATGGAGAGTTTGTGTAGACTTCACAGACTTAAACAAAGCATGTCTGAATGATCCATTTCCATTGCCACACATAGACTCAATGATTGATGCTACAGCAGGCCACGAGATGCTCATGTTCATGGATACTTCATCAGGATTCCAACAAATCCAGATGGAACCCTCAGACCAAGAGGATACTACCTTCATGACTCCGACATGTATATACTGCTATACTGCTATGCCTTTAGGTTTGAAAAATGCAGGTGCAACATATCAAAGGCTGGTCAACATGATGTTTAAAGATAATTTAGGGGACACTATGGAAGTCTACATAGATTATATAGTGGTTTAATCAAAGAGAGTTGAAGATCATCTCAGGGAAGCATTTGACATCCTGGACAAATACAATATGAAGCTGAATCCGTCCAAGTGTCACTTTGGAGTGGGGGCAAGAAAATTCTTGGGCTACATGGTGACCAAGAGAGGAATAGAAGCCAGTCCAGAACAGATCAAAGCAATCATCAATTTAAAATCTCTAGCGAATACCAAAGATGTCAAGAGACTAACTTGCAGAGTAGCAGCACTTAACATATTCATTTCAAGATCCTCGAAAAGATGCAGGGAGTTCTATAACTTCCTGAAAAAGAACAAGAGATTTGAATGAGAGGAGAAGCACGAGCAAGAACTCTAGTCATTATAAGAGTATTTGTCAACTACTCCTCTACTGATGAAACAAGAAGACGGAGAACCATTATCCCTATATCTGGCGGTATCCGGAAACTCAGTGAGCGCTGTCTTAGTTAAGGATAACGAAGGCTAACAGCATCCGGTATATTACATAAGTAAAAGCCTAATCCCGGCAGAAACCAGCCAGAAATGTTTGAAAGAATGGCAAAATGGTCGGTCAAGCTCAGCGCATATGATATCGTATATGAGCCCAGAACAGTGATAAAATCACAGGCACTCACATATTTTGTGGCTGATTTCAGCAGTGATATACGGCATGAAGTAGACCTTGAAGTTCTGCAGTTAGAGAAATCCAAGGATAAGTGTATCCTATTCACTGACGGGGCATCAAACATTAGAGGAAAGGGCCTAGGGATCATGCTAAAATCGCCACAAGGGGACATAATACCCCAATCTATAAGTTGTGAATTCCAAGCGACTAATAACGAAGCTGAGTATGAACCTCTGATAGCTGACTTGAAATTAGCTTGGGATATGAAAATCAAGTATCTTCAAGTATATGTTGACTCTTTGTTAATCGTTAACCATTTTAATGGCTCATATGCAGTGAAAGGTGAAAGACTAGCCAAGTATCTGGAAATAGTTAAACAATTATCTGTGAAGTTCGATATGTTTGATATAAATCAGGTACCAAGAGAAGACAACTCTGAAGTTAATGCCTTAGCGAACCTCGCTTCGGCTCTCACGATACCAGAAGGAGTCAGGATATCGATCATACATATCCCGAGTCTAGTAATCGAAGACCCAAATGAATTGTCAAGTGCAGAAGAAATAGATATTCAGGATCCCGAGCCTAGTCCGGAATCCTGGACTTTATTTGCAGGACGAAAAGAACTAGATGTCTTTACGCATGAGGGTGTCTCGCTTTGTAGTTTTACATGATATCTTGTACAGAAAATCTATTGCAGGTCCATATTTGAGATGTTTGGAGGATCCTGAAGCACTTGAGGTTCTCAAAGACATACACAAAGTAGATTGCGGAAATCATACTGGGGGCAGGGCGCTTTTTTCAAAGATCTTAAGGACAGGATACTACTGGCCTACAATGAGGAAAGACGCTGTAACCTACTCTCAAAAGTGTGATGCCTTCCAAAGACACAACAATACACATACCAACCAGCAGAGCCATTGTATCCAGTAATCCCTCCTTGGCCATTTATGAAGTGGGGAATGGATATAGTCGGCAAACTCCCCAAGGCACCAAGAGGAAAAGTGTTCATGCTAGCAATGACCGACTACTTCTCAAAATGGATCGAAGCAGAGGCATTTGTCCATGTAAGAGAAAAGGAAGTTATTTTCTTCATCAAGTGCAATATCCTGACAAGATTCGGGATCCCGGCGGAAATAGTATGCGACAATGGGTCTCAATTCATCGGCAAAAGGACAACCAACTTTTGTGCTAGTTGGGGGATTAAAATGATAACTTCCACCCCTGTGCATCCTCAAGCCAACGGACAAGAGGACTCAAGAAACAAGATCAACATCAATAACCTAAAGAAAAGATTGGCAGCAAAGAAAGGACGATGGGCTGAAGAGATACCTTTTGTACTTTGGGCAGATAGAACAACCGCAAAAAATGCAACAGGGCAAACTCCGTTTTCTTTGTCGTTTGGAACTGAAGCCATGATCCCTACGGAGACGGTTATCCCTACTTCCAGGACCAATCTTCAAACCGAAGAATCCAACAATGAAGTCCTTGCTCAAGATCTTGATATTGTGGATGAGCATAGGGATCTTCCAAAGGTCAGTATAGCAGCTTACCAACAAAGGATAGCAAAGTCGTATAACAAGAGTATAAGGATCATAAGATTCTAAATGGGTGAAATAGTACTAAGGAAGGCATTCAAGAACACTACCAAACCTAGTGACGGAAAGTTTGCACCGAAGTGGGAAGGCCCATACTTGATTGATTCGGAAGCAGGCAAAGGTGCGTATTGGCTGGCAACTATGGAAGGAGAAATCCTGCCAAGATCCTGGAATGCCATCTATCTCAAAACCTACTTCATGTGAGTTAGAAATTATAATCTAACTAAAAAGGTATGTGTAGGATCGTGAAATTACAAGATGGTTCTGTTCTTAGTTGAGATTGGCGGAAACAAAAACAACTACACAATTACAATCGAGTACACAGAAAGAATACTGATAAGAACACTGTTGTATTAAGCTTAGTGAATAAACGATTACAAATGAAAACTCAGTTAAGAAGCACACTTACAATGAAGTGTTTACACAGTATTTATACTAACTTAGAATCAAGACAGACCCTTGATTCTAAGGATCAGATCGAACACAGATCGTTGATCTTTTATACAAAAGCTAATAATACACGTTAAAGCTAAACTAGCTAACTTTATTGAAGCGTTTGCTTTATTCATCATTGTTTGCATGCTCGGGGAAGAGCATTGTCGTCCGTTATTGGTTGCACCATTGAGGTTCCTTCTGCTTTGAGTGTGTCAGTTGCTTTTGCAGAAAGTTGTCAGTGACGCTTGGCATGGATAGTCAGCTGCAACGATTTGTCTTCAAGGAACATAGCTATCAGCAGCAAGAATGAGAATAATGCTGCTGATAAGCCTATCAGCAGCAACTTGTGTTGAACGCTGCTGATAAGTCTATCAGCAGCAACATGTGTTGAATGCTGCTGATAAGCCTATCGGCAGCATTTGTACTTAGAATAATTTGGTAGCAATCAGTCTTTTGTTCTACAAACTCCCCCTAGACTGATGCAACCAAAATTCTTCTAATCACTTTGCTGTTGAAGCTTTTGCATGTGGCTGACTATCCTTTCAACCTCATAGCCTCTTGGATCCTTGCTGGGATTGTTCAGTGGAAGTGCAGACAGAGTCTTGATGTCTTTATTTGGCATTTTGTAGATTGTTTTGCTTGAACATCTCATCTTCTGCTTCCTTACATCAGTTAAGGTGAACTCGTCCAAATCAGCATTATAGGACCAACTTACAAATGGAGAGTGGGACTTGAGTGGTTTGATGTCAATGATCACATCTTTGCTAGGGTTGAAGTAGTGTTTGATTGCTAACACAAGAAGTTTCCCACTCTCATTTGCAGGCTCATGAGCTTCACCTAGCTCCAGAATTCTGCCAAGATCTGAATCTGGCAATTGCAGAATTTCATCAACAGATCTGTAAATAGATCTTCTTCTTTCAGTTCTCCCCCTGAAGATCTCAAACCTTGGATCCTGTGGATTGTAGACCCAATCAACTATGTCTCTTGAGTCTTCTGGTTTAGGTGTGGGTTTGGATTTCTTCAAGGGAGGCTGTTGATGAGTGAGCGGTGGGTGAGATGGTTTGGACTTTTTGGGTGGAGGAGTGGAAGGTTTGGGGAGGAGAGTGGAAGGTTGTTGGACTGAGGAAGTGGTAGGTGAGGGAGAAGGCTTGGGTTTCTTTGCTTTTGTTTCTCCTTCTTCCTGAATAGGTACCCTTTTCTTGGAGCCCTTCTTGCCCACTCTTTCTTCCTCATCCTTTTTGACTTTGAAGTAGAGGGCTTGCAGGTTCATGAAGTTCATAGGACCTAGCCTCTTTCCATTCTCTCCTCTAGCTTTAAGGAAGTCAATCATGACCTTCCTTTCTTCATGGGTCCGTTTATTAAAGGCAATGGTCTTTTTGGACTGTTGTTTGGCTTTTTCTTCTTCTTCAGCCTGTTTCTTCTTTGCCAATTGACCTTTCTGACCCATGAAGGCTCTGTAGACTTATTTATTTGATAGTTTCTCAAGGTAGTCTGCACCCTCACCTTGAGAGACTAGAGTCTTTACCCACTCCTCCCTCATTTCTTTAGCTAGTTCAGAATCGGTTATTCTGAACTTAGCTTCTTCTTTCTTCTTCTTCTCCAATTCTTCCTTTTCTCTATTGAATTGTTCCTGCAGTTGAAGAGCAAGAGCTGCATCTTCTTCAATCTGGTCAACTGTAGGAATCTTTCTTTTCAGTTCATCCAGCTGTCTAGCATACAGCTGGATGGTTTGTTCTCTTAGGAGAATGGTTGTTTTTCTTTCTTGAGCCTTTTTCATGTCAGCCATCTCCTCTTCTTCTCTTCTTCTTATTTTCTCTTCCCTCTCTCAACTGCAGGAATCTTTCTTTTCAGTTCATCCAGCTGTCTAGCATATAGCTGGATGGTTTGTTCTCTTAGGATGCCTCTGCTTCAACTTCACTGACCACAACAGCAGATGATGGTGCTGCTATTGGGATCTCTGCCTCAGCTTCATTGGCAATTTGGGATGTGAACATGGGAAGGTCATTGACCTCATTTGATTTGCAGTCAGGACTTGTGACTTCTTTCAGCATTTCTTTGATAGTTGATCTTGACTCATATGCTGCAGTACAGATGTCTACTCGAGGGGAAGCTGAGTCAGTATCAGTGTCAGAGTTTGACACATATACTGCCTCAGTAATTCTTCCTACTTATTCAAGTTTGGCTCTGACAGTAGCTATCATTTCCTGGCTTTCAAGTGAGTTGACATTGCAGATATTTGCCCTGAGTTGAAAGATCTTGTAGAGAAAGTCTGTAGGAAGTGACAAGATGTTCCTGGTGTTGATGGTGAGAGAGGAGCCGTTGCTTAGTAAGAAGGTGTGGTCAAGAGACTTAGTGCTTGTCCAGCCCAGCACATCTAAGTCTTTGACACTGAAGGAGTACAGAAATCTTCTTAAGCAGCAAACTTCTTCGTTAGTGAGAAGACTGCTCCTTATAATGTCAAGTCTTCTAAGAGTCAGTCTTCTTTCTGCTGCTGCCGAAGATTCAGGATAAGCTACCCGATTTGCTGTTTGTATTAGTCTTTCGAAGTGGGGTAGATTATCCTCCATCAAGTCATGGAACCTGCCAATGGCAAGTTCTGCTGAGAGATCTGATGAAGCGTTGATGCAGTTAGTTAAATACAGTTGTAGGGCTTGGAGGGCAATGAGAGAGTTCCAGTTTAGCTCTTTTACACCACTAAACTCCCATCCAATCCAAAATCTCTCAGCTGATCCATCATACCCCCAAGCTAGAATGTAGTCAAATTCTAGCTTATGTGTAGTTTGAAAGAGTTAGGGGGTAATGGATTGACTTATGATAGCTGCTGCTTCAGGAAGGGTGCTGAATGATGTATTTGTTTGTTCTGTGTCTTCAGCATCATTCAGCATTTCATCAACAGCCCTGACGACCAACTTCCAGTCTTCAGATGTCTCTTCTTCTTCGTTATCTGAGACTGGCAAGTCATGAATTTGTACAAAAGCCGGCTTGAATAGTGAGCTTTGAATTACAACCTGCTCTTGAATCCAGTCGTCAAGACTGTCTGTGTCTTCTTCCATAGAGACCATCTCCCCCTTTTTGGTTGCATCAGTAGACAGGTAAGCATCAGTTTGGGTGCCTACTGATACAACAGAGGGAGTGGCTAAAGTTGGGCATTGATGGGCTTCATGCATAGAGACTTGGTGTCTTAGTTTGGACACTTCAGCCTCTAGCATAGCCACCCTGGCTGTCAATTCCAAGTTATGAAGTTTCAGTCTGTCCTCATCCATAGTTGTGGAATCCTTGGACCCAGATGGGGCCTTAGGCCTAGCCTCTTCATCCCCATCACCCATGGTTTCTTGGCGCCTGGGATTCCTCTCAGTGAGGGGAGTTTCCAAGGAAACATCCTCAATGTGAGTTGCCATGGTTGAGGGCTTAATAATGTTGTCACTGTCCTCCTGGTCATTTGATGGACCAGCAGTAGTGACAGCCTCTTCCACATCCACTCTTTCATAACTCCGAGAGTGGACCTTCAGGGTAGATGAACTTGGGTTGGGTGTGTTGGAAGAAAGATCAATCAGTACCTCCGAGATAGTGGTAGTTGGAGAAGGTACATCATCTTGATCAGGTTCCTCAACACTTAAGTTCAGAAGAGAAAGGAAGTGCTCAGGGGGTTGTTCTACGGATCCGGGAAGTGATCCTGATCCTAATAGAGAGACATCCGAAGGAGTGTCCCTAATAATGTGGCTTTCCCATATGATATTCTCACCAGAATGTTGTGATTCTGAGTGAGGGCTGTTTGGTTGGGTTTGGGCCTTGGAGGCAAGAGAAGAAGGAGTTCTCTTGCCCCTTGTTCTAGTATATGTTGTTGCAACCGGGGACCTGTGTTCCGGTTGAACAATAACATCCAAAAGAGGTGTAAGTAATTTTTGTGCCTGTGCATCCTTAGTAGTATGCACAGGGGGTCGAACGGTGGATGCAGATTGTTGTTCAGGATCTGAGGTGGAGGGTGTGGGATCAGTATCAGCCGGGATTGCTAAACTGTCACCCGGGGTACTTTGGACGTTCAGCATTGTAGATAACAATGGAACGTTGTCCCCTGAGAACTTTTTGGAAACAGTCCTCATGCTTTGAAAAATGTTATTTTTATGACCCAACATGATGTAGATTCTTGCAGGTTTTGAAAGATCTTTTAGTTCTTGATTGAAAACTTCCTGCAGGAATCTTGGGTACATGAAAAATTGCTGCTTTGCACCCTCTTGAAGGTTATATCGCAAACCCTCAAAAATGAGATGTGCAAAGTTGAAGCCTTGGTTAGTGACCATACCATGGAAGGCGGAGGCCAGTGCAGAGCTCACCTGATGCCATCCACTCCTCTTCTGAGATATGCATTAGAGAAGAGTGTGGCAGAGATACTTCCATGGAGGGCCCATCAGCGCCTTCTTAATCGTATACTCGGTTTAATTTCCAGTGTATCCAATGGAGACAAAGGTCCTCATGTATTCGTCCTTCGAGTATGAGATAGCTGCTCCCTCATCTTGAAGCTTAAGATGTTTTCTGAGTGTAGCTTCCAAGATGGTGATATTCTTGCCGTCTACTTTGGCTTTGATTTGGGGAATCCCCTGTTCGGTTGAGTAGACAGCGGTTCTCCAGAAATCCTCCATGTGGGGAATATATATAGTAGGGTTGGTGGTGAGGGCAAAGTAGATCTTTGATCGACATAAGAAATCGATCATATCATCAAAACCATCGGATTTCTTTCCTTTGGTAAGATATGCTGTTAGGTTATGGTATGTGGAAAACTTGTCATCTGGGTTGTCGATATCTGCCATAGCCGTTTGATTTTGGAGGGATGATTTGAATATGGTGGAGACTTGAGAGTATGAAGAATATGGAGAGCTTTGAATGTGGTGGGGACATTGGGTGAAAGTGATAGTTGGTTAGGGTTGAATTGAATGTGAAGAGGTGGTAAAGAAAATTTGATTTGTTCTTATAGCGGCAGATGAGAGAAAAAGCAGAATGACTTGTACAGTACAACCTTATTTACTTTTCATTGTTACAGCTGTAATACACCGAGGCAGTCATGGTAAAGACTGATGTTATTTTCTTTTACAGCAGGTAAAAGTTAATTTTGGACTTAAGTTTACCCATCAGCAGCAAACTTGGTTGCTGTGGATGAGTAAGCATGTCCGCAGCAACTTTGGTTGCTGCGGAAGGTTAAGTCTGTCAGCAACAAACTTAATTGCTACTGATAGATGCAATGATCTGCAGCAGGGATGTTGCTGCTTATGGCCTTAAAGCTATCCGTAGGAAAACTTGTTCCTGCTGATAACTTAAGGCAGTCAGTGGCAAATCCTTTGCTAATGAAAATTTAAACCTGTCAGCAACTGAAGGGCAAAAATGCTGCTGACTTATAACTTTTATTTACAACATAAGACAGACATATTTACATCAAAGGATAGATGCACTCAACTGAACCGATGATGATGCTTGGTGGTTTCTTTGCCTTCCAATGTTGAGTTGGTGGTTTTCCAGCTCTCTTTGCCTTTTCAGCAGAAAACTTTGTATTTGGCTTATCAGCATCAGATTTTGATACTGTTGATCGTTTTACTTGAGCAGCTGCAGATTTTGTTGCTGCTGAAGGATTTCCCTTTTGTTCCTTGGGCATTACTCGATCAGCAGCAGTTATTTTGACTGCTGATGGCTTAGGAACAGACGTATGCCTATCCTTCTTCCCCTCACTGATAGGCTTTTGTATAACTGGTGTTGGAAGAAGAATCAGATTGAAAGGATTAAACTTACAATTTGCAGCAAAGTGGTTTGATTCTCCACAGATGATGCAAGATTGTTTAGGTTTTGACAACTGCTCCCTTGATGGAGAAAGAGATTTTCTGAATTGAGTTGTCTTAGCTTCAAATCTTCTTACCTGTTTGTTCTTCTCTGTCTTCTCAAAAGCATGTTGCTTGAGGTTTCTTTGCTGCTGAAGGTAGTAGAAGCAGGTGCTGGCAGTGTGGTTATATTTTCCACAGACAAAACATGATTTTGCCAGTTTATCCCTTGAAAGATGCACATAATCCTTTCTTTTGAAAAGGTCTTTGAAGTTCCAAGGGTGAGCTTTGTTGTGCTCAAAAGTAGCTTCTTCCAATGTTTTTTGAATATATGGAACCCTTTCTCCATGCGCATGACATATGTCAAACACCTTCCTTGGCTGGACTGAAGATGAGGACTGGCCCTTTTCAGTATTTAGCTTCCTACCTTCTGGAGGATAGCTAATTTTGATTTGTTTAAATGGTGTAGGAACTGGTACTGAAATGGCTGGTACTTGTGCTGAATGGACTTCATCTTTAGTCAGAGTGACTTAAGGGGCAGGAGGAGATGAAGCTTCACTTGTTTTAGTGAAGTCTGAGTAAGTTGAATCAGACTCTGATGAGGTAGTGCATTCTTGTACCAATGGTTCATCCTTAGAAGGATCAAGATTTATGTTGGCCATATCAAGATTTGCCAGATTGAAGCTTGGTTCATGAATGGTCACGTAGTCAGCAGGAGGTGCAACGGCTTGATATTGTTCAGCATGATACCCCACACCAGTTTTTACCTTATCATGAATTTGAGCATCCAAAAGTCTTTGCAGCTTTTTGGATGCAAATTCATATTTGTCGACATGAACCTTTTGTTCTGCCAATTCTGCTCTGTTAGCTTTTAATCTGGCCAGTAGATCATCAATCTGAGTTTCAAGATTGGTTTGTTCATGTTTTAATGATGAAATCTCTTTCTTTAGACAGTTAATTTTTTCTTTGTAACTGTCTTCAACCCTTTTGAATTCAGATTTCATTTGATGAAACTCTTCATTTTGATCTATTAGGTTTTGATTATGCTTTCTGTAGCCTAAAACCTTATCAATGCAGGCTTGGGAACATAGATGTTCATATACCTGTGGCGGTATCTCAGTTGTGTCTGCCATAAGAGCTTGGTTGTTAGTAGGCAGATCTTCATACTGAAAGCTCCAGTCAAAGTCAGATGTTCCAACAGCTGCGCAAGCTGCAGTTTGAGCTGGAGGAGTAGCTTGTTGCTGTTGGTGTCTTGGTTAGGCTTGGTGAGCTGCTGGGTTTGCTCTAGGTGCCTTGCATTCTCTCGCAAAGTGACCCAGTTGGTTACAATTGTAACACTTCAACTTGCTTTTATCCAAGCCAACTCTCGTGTTTGAGCTGTTGCTTGGAAAGGGTCTTCCGGTTCTGGAGTAAAACCTTTTTGCTCTTATGGAGAGCATTGCAAACGAGTGCTGTATATCCATTTCTTCCAGATCATCTGGATGGAAGCACTCAAGATCCTCCTTGATAAAGTACATGTTGCTTGAGTTTTCAGAAACAAAAGCAGCAGTGGTTGAGGCTTGAGAAGGAGCTTCAAGAAGAAATGGTGATGTGTTTGTTTTAGAGGTGGGAGTTTGAGGATGTGTGACTATGGGAGGATAGTAATTGCTAGTACTGGGGCCTGAGTGCTCAGAGTGAAAAGCAGATGAGGTGGTGTTGGATGTGGAGGCTGTTTGGTAGCTTGAGCTCCTTTCCTTGGCCTGAATCATTTCTAATTCATAGGTTTTGAGCATACCAAATAGCTCAGTCATCTGAAGAGTCTTCAGATTCTCGGTTCTTCTGATGGACACTGTGTAGAGTGTCCAGCAACTAGGTAGAGATCTGATGAATTTTTTAAGAATGTCTTCATTCTCCAACTTCACTTTTGAGCACTGCAACTCACCTACAAGATAAGTATATCTGTTATATAAAACAGTTAGAGACTCACCTTCCTTCCAGATGAAGTTTTCGTACTGCTGCTTGAGGATGTCTCTTCTGTTTTCCTTAATTTCCTCAGATCCAGCAAACATCTTCTCGAGGGCCTCCCACAGCTCCTTTGCAGTTTTGTAACTTCTGAAGTTATGAAAAACTTCATTTGGAATGCACATTTGGATGGCTCCTAGTGCCTTGAAGTCCACCTCCATCTTCTTGATATCCTCTTCTGAATATTTGGAGGGATCCTTTGGAACTGTTGGTCCTCCAGAGTCAGCAGATGCCACCATGGGAGTGTATGGTCCATCCCTGATGGATTTCCACATTCCGTACTCCTGATAATAGAAGAAGCTTTCCATGCGATTTTTCCACATGTCGTAGTCTTCTCCAGATACCAACCTTGGTGGTCGGTTGATGCTGCCGATGTCTTCAAAACCGTTGCTTTGTGCCATTTTTGTTTTGAGATTTTGGGTGACTTGATCAGAGAGTTTAGAATAGAACCAGAAGTGATTAAAAAATTGTGAATTTGTTTAATCTGAGCCAAAGCTCTGATACCACTTGTAGGATCGTGAAATTACAAGATGGTTCTGTTCTTAGTTGAGATTGGCGGAAACAAAAACAACTACACAATTACAATCGAGTACACAGAAAGAATACTGATAAGAACACTGTTGTATTAAACGATTACAAATGAAAACTCAGTTAAGAAGCACACTTACAATGAAGTGTTTACACAGTATTTATACTAACTTAGAATCAAGACAGACCCTTGATTCTAAGGATCAGATCGAACACAGACCGTTGATCTTTTATACAAAAGCTAATAATACACGTTAAAGCTAAACTAGCTAACTTTATTGAAGCGTTTGCTTTATTCATCATTGTTTGCATGCTCGGGGAAGAGCATTGTCGTCCGTTATTGGTTGCACCATTGAGGTTCCTTCTGCTTTGAGTGTGTCAGTTGCTTTTGCAGAAAGTTGTCAGTGACGCTTGGCATGGATAGTCAGCTGCAACGATTTGTCTTCAAGGAACATAGTTATCAGCAGCAAGAATGAGAATAATGCTGTTGATAAGCCTATCAGCAACAACATGTGTTGAACGCTGCTGATAAGCCTATCAGCAGCAACATGTGTTGAATGCTGCTGATAAGCCTATCAGCAGCATTTGTACTTAGAATAATTTGGTAGCAATCAGTCTTTGGTTCTACAGTACGTCCTCCTTCACCAAGGAGTCCTGCTAAGAATTTATTCTTTATCAAATTATTGACTTGAGCGTCGGAGGGGTGTTAGCCAGGCTAACACCCACCTTCACCAAGGATTCCTATTTTGTAGGAATCATCTCCAGGGATCCTGACATAAGATAGAGATTGGCCATCTCTCCTAAGTTTGGGTATCCTGATTTACCTCGAAGGTTTAAACGGCTTTTGCCTTTCTATGTATTGGGTTAATACACCCCGCCAGGAGTGCACGATATCCGATTATAGTCCAAGGTGGTGCGACCAGTCCATGTAATAGTGGCTGATAATTTCGCTATTGTTGGCTATATAAAGGGTGCTACGAATATAACATACGTGTTATTACTTAAGTTTCTTCAATCATTTAACACTAACGTGTTAAAAATAAGGTTTTTAGCATTTTCATGCTAACTTAGAATTGGCCTTGCCCACGATATTGGCTTAGCCCACGATTTTTTGGCTTAGCCCACGATATTGGCTTAGCCCACGAATATTTGGCTTAGCCCACGATTATCTGGCTTGGCCCACGTTTTTGGCTTAGCCCACGATTATCAGTCTTGGCCCACGTTTTTTGGCTTAGCCCACGATTCTAATTTATCACAAATTAAAAACTTACGAACATCATTAAAATCAATTACTAAGACTACAACGTGACTCAACACCAGGGACAGCTAATATTTGTTACACTTTGGACTATATGCTATAATCTGGTTTGTGTATATACCCCACTTGATACACAACTAAGGTATGTGATACTTATTTTTCAGATTTGAAAGCTGAATGACTAAGTCATGATACGTTTGATACTTTTACTTAACATTTATCAAATTATATTTTCTTAAGACTAAGTTTGATAAAAACCCGAGAGTTTATTTTTAAGGATCCGATATCCCGAATATATGTTTAAACCAATTTTTCAAAGTATTCTGAACTTTTAATTATCTAAGGATCCAAAATTTCTAAAACATGTCAAAGAAAACCAAACAGATAACAATCATGGCAAATAGTCATCAAGCATCTACTAATATTTATGATGCAGAAAAGAAAAGTGATCCGGGCTTCATCCAAAACCTAGACCCATCCACCCGGAATCACAAAATAGCAAATTGTCTATCCCATAAGCATGAAAAAGAAAATTGTTCATCAACCATAGACATAAAAGGAAATTGTTTCAAGACAAGTCAACCAACACAAGTAATCAAATACCAGGGCTCAGGTCTCAGCATTTTTACCTTCATCGCCATGGTCAACCTGCTTCTCAGCATCACCGGCTCCAGCATCCTCAGCAGCCTTGCTGGTGTCCACTGCTTCACCTCCTAGCTTGGCTAGAGAAGAGCGCCATCGCTCAAGATCCCAGGCTGCACGATTAAAACCTTCTGCAGCAGCTTGCTCAGCCATCTGGATCCTGGATTGAATAATAGACTTGGCCGCAGATTTCTTAGCATCATCTACAGTCTGCAGAAGACTAAGCTCGTACTGGGTTATGCTCTCCTGCAACTTGTTCTTCTTGTTCTGGTTCTCATTCTCCAAGTACTTACACTTAGCAACCAGGATTTTCTTCAAGTCCTCAACCTTCTCTATAGCTTCCTCAGCACTCTTTTCTGCTTCAGACAAATTGGCGTAAAGCTTCTCAAGACCCTGCAAGATATAGACAGATTAATAATTTGGAATCCTGAAAAAATACATTGGGATGCCAAGAGGAGACTTGCCAGATTCATCAAGCCCTGAAGCTTCTTGGTGGTCTCAGCAGAGTCCATCCCCTCGAAGATCTCAAGATCCAGAACCTCAGCCATTTTTCTCTTTTTGCTTCCAAAACCTTTAGACCGGGAAACGGGGACATGAGGCTTGGCAGTTGCAGGCGTGAGACCCTCTTTCTTGACCACAACAACCCTAGATAAAAGGCTGTCAAAGTCAGACAAAGCAAATTGAGAGCTTGACTTGGGGATTCCTACACAAAAATAAAGTAGTTCAGAATCATGGTATATGAAGACAGAAATACTAAACATTCCTTACCTGAAGACATCTCAGATTCAGAATACTGAGTTTCCAAGCTGGCTTGACTAACGGTAGACTCGAAGCGAAAGGATCTTTCACCCACAGGTATTTCCAATAACGCTTCAATCCTCTTGTCTGTATTGCTTCTTGCAGGTACCAGTTAGCAAAATTTCGGAGCTACACAGGGATCAAACAAGAATTATCAGCAACAAGTAAAATGTAATATAATTTAGAGGAATCCTAGCTATTTCCTACCCTTTTTAACCCATTCAAGCGACAAATGTCTCCCACCGGGGATAGAGTCTCTCCTGACAAAGAAGAACATCCCCTTCCAGTCATGATCATTTTGAGTGGCTTTGTGGATTAAATGAGTTCGCCCGGTCCTAAGCTGAAGGACGAATCGAGAAGAGCCATGGGTTCTTAGATTGTAAGTATTGGCTAGCTCAGGGACGCCAATGGTCAAAGAGTGTGAACGATTTAGTCTTTCCAAAGTTGCTAAAATCCTCCAAACCATCGGCATGATTTGGGAGTAGCAAAGACCAGTGATCTTGAAAAATTAGGTGATGAAGGGAGAAAAGGGATATGACAGACCTGACGTAAAAGGATAGCTATGGAAGCAGACCCAAGTTTCAGAAATCAAATCGGCCTTTGTTCTAGAGTCAAAAGGCCTAAAACAGTTTTTTGAGGAAAAACATTATTAGACTTCAAAATTTTTATGTCTAGATCGGTAAAAGAAAAGAGTTCAAGATCAAAATGATCAAGGATTCCTTGATCCTTGAAATCCTCTATCGTTTCAACGATAATGGAGGAAGTCGATCTAGTCATTTTCTTACCCATGGCAACGGAAGAATAGAAGAAAGAAAGTAAAAAAGTTTCAGGAAATAATTTACCTGTTCCGGATTGAAGAAGATAAATATGAGAGAGAAGGCATAATGATGGTTTTATCCTACAAGCCCCAACGGTTAAATCGTCTTGGTATACGTAAACGTCTCATCCTAACCCTATCATCATTTATTATTTTAATTTTGAAATTTTTACAGATATCGATAAGTGTTTGACAGCAGTTAAATTTGGGGACAATTGTTATGGGTCATTTTACAGCTCAGGATCCTGCATCTTCAACATACTTCGGTATCCTTCGGATAGTTAGTTAGCATTATCTCTGTATTTATTCAGCAAGCGCGCCCAAGATTAGTTTAATACAACAAGTATATTGTTTTAAATATTTGCATAAGCATGAAATGATAGTAGGACTCCATGCATGTCCTAAGTGTGCAACCTGTGCCTTAGCGACCTAAAAAAACATGTAAAAAAAGTGTCAACACGAGGTTGGTGAGTTCACAGGTTTGCAAGTGAATAAACTGTTTGAGTGTTTGCAGGATCCACATACGTAAGTCACACCTATTGCTAGCTAAACAATATACAAGTTACTCTAAGCGTTCGCAACCGAAGCTGATTATTTACGTTTGGGATGCCTTCCGCCATTGCTAACATCAACAATGGCAAATGTTTAGGACAATTTACACCCGTTCGACCTCCAATCGAACTAGACGACTAGCCCGGGTGGGGTTTGTCAAACCCAGTAGTACTACTCAAATTTCCTCGCTATACTCCATATATTAACGGTCCGAGTGTGTAATGTTGGGGAGAGGTTGGATAGAAAGAGTTGGGAAGTAAAGAAATTGTCCAAGCTACAAGTGTAAAGTTAGATTAGATTAAAGCTCATCTGAAAGCTACCCAGGATAGACAAAAGTCCTATGCAGACAAAAGACGAAGACCGATAGAGTTCCAAGTCGGAGATTACGTTTTGCTGAAAGTATCTCCGTGGAAAGGAATCATTAGATTCAGAAAGAGAGGAAAGTTGAGTCCAAGATTTATTAGACCATTTAAGATTATGGCTCGAGTGGGGAGGTTGCATATAGATTGGATTTTCCAGAAGAATTGAGTGGAATTCACTCGACATTCCATGTATCACACTTGCGAAAGTGTCTGGCAGATGACACCTCTCATGTACCACTGAATGATATAGAGGTAGACGAAAGATTGAATTATGTCAAGAAGCCAGTGGCCATACTCGACAGGAAAAAAAAAGAGATTAAGAAATAATGTAATCAAGCAAGTTAAAGTTCAGTGGCAACATCGAAAGGGATCTGAAGCCACATGGGAGACAGATCCTATCCCTACTTATTCGAGTAAATAACAGGTTTTGAGGAAGAAATCTTTATAAGGGGGTAGATTTGTAACACCCCAAGATCCTAAACATAAGTTAGGATGAGTGTCGGTTAAGAAACATAACACTTGAACGTAACCGGGCGTGAAAAGAAAAGACGGTTCGACCGGAAACAACCCAAAACTTCATATAAGCATATCTTGGACTAGAAAATGAGTTACGGAATCCAGAATATATGAAAACGATGTTTCTCGGCGAGTAAAAGATGAAAATCATATAAGTTAAGCCGGTAGCGGAACGCTACCCCTAGCTTAACGGTCCGCTACTTGCGCCGGAAGCAAAAAACTCCGAATCTGACACGTGGCATGCTGACTAATCACCCTGAGGCGGTGGAGGACCGCTACCAGAACCCGTAACGGTCCGCTAAGGGTCCAGAAGCTGCCAAAACCTCAACAATCTTGCATCATCTGTGGTGAATCAGACCACTTTGCTGCAAACTGTTAATTTAATCCCTTCAACCAGATTCTTCATCAAGTTCCTCCTAACCAAAAGCCTATCAACATAAGAACTTCTACAGAGAAACCATTTGGTAACAAGGTAAGGAAAGATAGGCATACATCTGTTGTTAAACCATCAGCAGCAACAAAATCTGTTGCTGATAAGCCAAAGTCCTCAGCAGCAAAATCTGCTGCTGATCAAGCAAATCTGTCAGCAGCCAAAGCAAAATTAGCTGCTAACAAAGCAAAGAGATCTGGAAAACCACCTCCTCAGCAATGGAAAGTCAAGATCCCAGCTCCTATCCCTCCAAGCATCATCATTAGTTCCATTGAATGCAAGCAAGTCTAATTATCAGCATCAAAGAATTTGCCACTTATTGCTTTAAGTTATCAGCAGGAACAAGTTTCCTGCGGATAGCTTTAAGGCAGTCAGCAGCAACAACTTTGCTACGGACCATTGTATCCATCAGTAGCAATTGAGTTTACTGCTGACTGACTTAACCATCCGTAGCAACCAAGTTTGCTGCTGATGGGTAAAGATAAGTCCAAATTGACTTTTACCCGCTGTAAAAAGTCCTTTCAGTCTTTATCATGACTTCTATAGTGTATTACAGCTGTAACTGTGAAAAGTGAATAAGGTTGTACTGTACAAGTAACTTTTCTTTTTTCCTTCCTTTGCTGTTATAACACAAATCAAATTTCTCCTTAACCTCTTCACATTCAATTCCAACCTAACTCTCACCATTTTCTCCCAAGCATTCACAACATTCAAAGCCTTCTATACTTAACCACCTTTCAAAAACTTCCTCCTTCCCTCCAAACCCAACAACAATGGCAGAGGTCGACATAAACCAGCCCGATGACAAGTTCTCACCCTACCACAATCTCACCGCATACCTAGTAAAAGGAAAGAAGTCCGAGGGGTTCAATGACATGATCGATTTTCTCTGTCGATCAAAGATATACTTTGCATTAACCGTCAACCCCACCATATACATCCCTCATATGGAGGACTTCTGGAACACCGCCGTCTACTCTACCGAACAGGGGATTCCCCAAATCTAAGCTAAGGTAGACGGCAAAGACATCATCGTCACTGAAGCAACCCTTAGAAAACATCTCCAGCTTCAGGACGAGGGGGCCACCATTTCATACTCAAGGGAAGAGTATACAAGGACCTTTGTATCCATATGATACACTGGAAATCAGAATGAATATACCATCGAAAAGGCGCTGATGGGCCCTCCATGGAAGTTTCTATGTCACACTCTTCTACAATGCATATCCCAGGAGAGAAGTGGATGGCACCAAGTGCGCTCTGCACTTGCCTCTGCTATTCATGGTATGGTCACTGGCCAAGGTTTCAACTTTGCACATCTCATCTTTGAAGGTTTGAGATATAACCTTCAAGAAGGTGCAAAGCAGGCATTTTATATGTACCCAATATTCTTGCAGGAAGTTTTCAACAATGAACTAAAAGATCTTTCAAAACCTGCAAGAATCTATCTTATGCTGGGACATAAAAATAACATTTTTCAAAGCATGAGAACTGTTTCCAAAAAGTTCTTAGGGGTCAATGTTCCATTGTTATCTACAATGATGAACATACAAAGCACCCAGGGTGACAGTTCAGCAATCCAAGCTGATATTGATCCCACACCCTCCACTTCAAAACCTGAACAACAAACTGCTTCCACTGTTCGAACCCCTGTGCATACTACTAAGGATGCACAGGCATAAAAACTACTTACACCTGTTTTGGATGTTATCACCTCCTAACTGGAACACAGGGCCTCGATTGTGGCAAAATATACCAGAAAAAGGAGCAAGAAGACTCCTTTTATTCTTGTCTCACAGGCCTAATCCCAACCTAGAAGCCCTCATTCAGAATCCCAACATTCTGATGAGAATATCAAAAGGGATAGCCAAACCATTAGAGAGACTTCCTTGGAAGTTTCTCTATTAGGATCGGGATCACATCCTGGATCCATAGAACAACCTGCTGAGCCCTGTCATTATTTTTCTTCTCTGAACTTAAGTGCAGAGGCACCTAGTCAAGATGATATACCTTCTCCAACTACCACTATTTTGGAGGTATTGATTGACTTGGCTGCTAATGTACCCAACCCAAGTTCATCACCTAAGAAGGTTAACTCTGGGAGTGATGATAGAGTGAATGTGGAAAGGGCTTTCACTACTCCTGGTACATCAATTGATCAGGAGGACAGTGATAACATCACTAAGACCCTAACCACGACAACTCACAGTGAGAAAGTTTCTTTTGAAACACTCTTCACTGAGAAGAATCCCATGTGCCAAGAAAACCAGGGTGATGGGGATGCAGAGGCAAGGCCTAAGGCCCCATCTAGTTCCAAGGATTCCACAAAATTTGGAATTGACGGCCAGGGTGGCAATGTTAGAGGCTGAAGTGTCCAAACTACGGCACCGAGTCTCTATGCATGAAGCCCATCAATGCCCTCCAGTGACTACTCCCTCCCTTGTATCAGTGGGTACTCAAACAGATGGAACTATATGCACTGATGCAACCAAAAAGGGGGAGATAGTTACTATGGAAGATGATGATGACACCCTCGATGAATGGATACAAGAGCAGGCTGATTTTCAAAGTTCTCTCTTCAAACCTTCTTTTGTTCAAATCCATGACCTGCCAGACTCAGTAGATGAAGAGGAAGATATCACTGAGGATTGGAAGTTAGTTGTCCGAGCTGCGGATGAGGTGTTGAAGAATGAAAGTCAAAATGAAGACGCACCTTTGTTATTCAGCATACTTCTTGCTGCGGATTGGAAGTTAGTTGTCCGAGCTTGGAAGTTAGTTGTCCGAGCTGTGGATGAGGTGTTGAAGAATGAAAGTCAAAATGAAGATATCACTGAGGATTGGAAGTTAGTTGTCCAAGTGTAAGGCCCCAAACCCGGGAGGCCTCACTTGTTGGATTTACTCATAAACATAGTCATAATCACTGAGCTTAAATTTAAAACATTCGAATTCATTCATTACATAACGTAACATGACATTACATAACAGCGGAAGTCTTTTAAAATTAAGTACATAACAATTGTCTTAACATATATAAATATGGGATGTCAGTCTTGTGCCTCGCACGACCCTTTCTTTCTGTACCTGAAATGTATACTAAAAGTCAGCTAACGCTGGTGAGTTCTAGTTTAAAACTATTAAGTATGATCATTCTTTTCTTTATAAGTATACATAATTATATATATGCATTTCTACAAATACGTATTCATAGCTTTTACTTTTCTTTCTTCATTCTTATGTGATTACATAGATATGTATTCAACTTTTCTTTCTTCATTCTTATGTGATTACATAGATATGTATTCACCCTTTTCTTTCCTTAACTTTCATTGGTCATACACATAAGGGTGATCAACCCATCTTACGGTACGTATATCACAAAGACATACGCCCTTGAGCTACCGTCGTAGCCCTTTTACTCGTCCGGTCCTAGAAACCGTCCGCCTTAACTTTGGTCCGGCCAACCTTCGGCCGTCCATGTTACCCGTCCTACCGTCGTAGTCCGTCATATTCGCCCGTCTGCCCTAAGGCATCCGTTTCCCACGCGAACTATTGTTTATGCAACCGTTATACTATTTTAGCATTTACTTCGACCTCCCTTTTATGCTTTTTGTACGTCCTAGCTTGCGAAGAACGTATCTTTCCCGGTTGCAAAATAGTCACGTTGTCGTCTGTCTGTAGAAGTAGCCGTTAGCTTCGTTTCCGTCCATAACGTATACTTACATTCATAACATGCAATATAAATAATTATAAAGCAAGATTTCGTTTATTTACGTTATGCCATTCTTTCCTTCATTCTTTGTAAACATACGTTTCATTCTTTCTTCATAATTCATTCTCTTATATATATATAAAATATATATTAATACATCACGTATGATCACATTAGCATTCATATAATTTATTTATTTAGTGTATACATTTCAGCCCCAAAACATTTAATAAGGTTTGCACATAACATAGAAGGGGGCACATAGAACTCACCTGATAAGCTTCTCTAGGTTGTCCTAAACAAAGTCCAACAACGTCACTTCTGATCTGAATTGAGTAGTTAAATACACATCAGACCTAATCTCGACTCTAACGGTTTAATCATTCTAAACATACTGACTTTACTTAACCATTCTGATGCCTGCGCACTTAGCAAGCGCGCAGGGCCTTGGTCATGCGTACTTGACAAGTACGCATACTTTACTTCATGCGCACTTGGTAAGTACGCAGACTTTACTTCATGCGTACTTGATAAGTACGCAGGACCCTTCTTCCTGCGTACTTGATAAGTACGCAGGATCTGATTCAGGCGTAAGAACCCTAACTTTTTGCATGCGGGTCTGATCATGTCAATATCTAAATTTTCTTTGATCAGAACGTTCGGTTTTTATTCTAGATGCTAGATCTTTGTTCATTTTCAAGTTTCATCCATAAAAACTTCACCTATTTAGCTAAAACCGAAAATCCTAAAATAATCATAAAAACTCAGATTATGATCGAACGCTTACCTGGATTGGAGTTATGATTCAGAGAAGATGATCACGAGCACAGTAGCAACGTTCTCTTGAATTCTCGAGTCGATCTGTCACTTTCTCTCTCTAGAACCGAGCTCCCCTTTCTCTCTCTAGAATTGCAAGTGGTGAAAAGAAATTAATTGTGGTAGCCCTTGTCTTTTATATAGCTGGGCTTCCTTCGGCCCGTTCGAGCCGAACCCAAGCCCATTCATTTTTCTTTCGTTTCTTTGACAATAATAATCTCGATCGTGTTATTATTTATTTATTTACTATTTTTGGGATGTTACAAGTCTACCCCCCTTAGGAAGGTTTCGTCCTCAAAACCAATTATACGTTAAACAACTGAGGGTATAGTTCCCGCATCTCGTCTTCTTTCTCCCATGTAGTTTCCGATCCCTTTCTGTGCTTCCATTGTACTTTGACCAATGGGATTGACTTGTTGCGTAGTCGCTTCTCAGATCGGTCAAGGATGGCTATTGGTTCCTCGACATAATTCAGACTGTTATCCACCTCGATCTCATCGTAAGGTATGTGAGCCGTTTCATCAGCTAGACACTTGCGTAAGTGTGACACGTGGAACGTAGGGTGTATTTCGCTAAGCGCATCAGGTAGGTCGAGTCTGTAAGCAACTTGACCCACTCTCGCTAAGATCTTAAAAGGTCCGACAAACCTTGGACTTAGTTTGCCATGTTTTCTAAATCAGATGATTCCTTTCCATGGTGATACCTTTAACAGTACCATGTCCCCTACTTGAAACTCTAAATTCCTCCTTCTCTTATCCGCGTGTGATTTCTGTCTGTCTTTTGCGGCTTTCATTCGAGCTTTGATTTGATCAAATTTCTCTGAAGTAGCTTTGACCACTTCAAGACTTGCAAAATCCTTTTGTCCAATCTCCCCCCAACAAACCGGAGTCCTACATCTCCTTCCATACAACATTTCAAATGGTGGCATGCCAATAGTTGAATGATAGTTGTTGTTATATGAAAATTCTGCCAATGGTAGATGGCTGTCCCAGCTCCCACCGAAGTCAATGATACAGGCCCGGAGCATGTCCTCCAAGGTCTGAATGGTCCTTTTCGATTGTCCATCGGTTTGGGGGTGGTAAGCGGTGCTGATGTTCAGTCTAGTGCCCATTGCTTCATTGAATTTCTTCCAAAACCTTGACGTGAATCTAGTATCCCTGTCGAACACAATCGACAGCGGCATACCATGTCTGCTCACAATTTCCTTGATAAATATTTCTGCTAGTCTTTCTGACGAAGAAGTCTCACGTATTGGTAAGAAGTGAGCACTTTTCGTCAAGCGGTCGACGATCACCCAAATGGTATCATTGCCTTTAGCTGTTCGCGGTAGCTTGGTAATGAAGTCCATCGTGATCTCCTCCCACTTCCATTCCGGTATTGGTAAAGGTTGCATTTTACCGCATGGTTTCTGGTGCTCGGCCTTAACTAGGGAACACGTCAAGCACTTGTTCACGTACTCAGTCACATCATTCTTCATGCCCGGCCACCGGTACTCTTTCTTCAAGTCTTGATACATTTGTCCCGGGGTGGATAGAATAACGAGACTTATGGGCCTCATCGAGTATTTTGGCTCTAAGCTCGCCAATCTTAGGTATCCACATCCGGCCAAACCTAGTTTGTACACCATATGCATTTGCATCTAAATTCCCTTGTTGTCCTACTATTCTTTCCCGTTTTATATTTATTTCTGATAGCGCTTCATCTTGTGCCTTTAATATTTCACTCATCAAATCTGGTGTTATAACCAGCTGACACGCTTTGATCCGTATAGGTTTCGATTCTTCCTTTCTGCTTAAAGCGTCAGCCACCACGTTTGCCTTGCCTGGATGGTACAATATCTCACAGTCATAGTCCTTCAGTAGCTCTAACCACCTTCTTTGTCTCATGTTTAATTCCTTTTGCTCAAAAAAGTACTTCAGGCTTTTGTGATCGGAGTAAATGCTACATTTGACTCCATACAGATAGTGCCTCCATATTTTCAACGCGAAAACTACTGCTGCTAACTCCAGATCATGTGTTGGGTAGTTAACCTCGTGAATCTTTAGTTTTCGCGAGGCGTAAGCAATTACCTTTCCTCGTTGCATAAGTACGCAACCTAAACCCTGTCCCGAAGCGTCAGAGTAGACTACCAAGTCCTCATTTTCCTCAGGTAGAGTCAAGACTGGAGCGTGCCTTAAGTTCTTCAAACGAGTTGTTTTGGGTTTGACCTCATCCATACTTCACTCCCTTCCGTGTCAATTTAGTTAGTGGCAAGGCTATTCTTGAACAATCTTGAATGAATCTTCGATAGTAGCCTGCCAATCCCAGAAAACTTCGTATCTCAGTTGGTGTCTTTGGGATGTTCCATTCCTTTACTGTCTCGATCTTTGCAGGATCCACCATGATTCCGTTTGGGTTTATTACATGACCTAGGAATTGAACTTCCCTAAGCCAGAACGCGCATTTGGAGAATTTTACGTACAACTTTTTCTGCTTTAGCACCTCCAGAACCTCTCTTAGGTGAAAGTGGTGATCACCCTCGCTTTTCGAATATACCAGTATGTCGTCTATAAAAACTATCACTGATCGATCCAACATTGGTCGACATACTCTATTCATCAAATCCATGAACGCTGCTGGTGTGTTGGTAAATCCGAAGGACATCACGAGAAACTCATAATGCCCATAATGCGTGCGAAACGCGGTCTTTGGTACGTCTTCTTCCCTTACTTTCAACTGATGGTAACCCGACCTAAGATCGATCTTTGAGAACCAACTCGCACCTTGCAGTTGATCAAAAAGGTCGTCTATTCTAGGCAGTGGGTATTTGTTCTTTACTGTCCTCTTGTTCAACTCACGGTAGTCAATGCACATACGCATGCTACCGTCCTTCTTCTTTACAAATAGTACCGGAGCGCCCCACGGTGAGATGCTCGGTCTAATAAATCCTTTTTCTGTTAGTTCCTCTAGTTGAGACATCAATTCTTTCATTTCTGACGGAGCCAATCGGTAGGGGGCTTTGGCAACGGGCTCAGCTCCTGGCAATAAGTCAATCTGAAATTCTATTTCCCGATCGGGTGGTAACCCAGGTAGATCCTCAGGGAATACTTCCGGAAAGTTGCACACCACGGGTACACTCTTGAGGTCATTCATTTTCATTCTATCATCAATAACATATGCCAAATAAGCTTCCAACCGCGCCTCATGTGTCTTTCGGCCTTGATCATCTAGATGATGTTCGGCATCGTGCAATTCCAATCCCCATAAACCGTCATATTCGCCCGTCTGCCCTAAGGCATCCGTTTCCCACGCGAACTATTGTTTATGCAACCGTTATACTATTTTAGCATTTACTTCGACCGCCCTTTTATGCTTTTTGTACATCCTAGCTTGCGAAGAACGTATCTTTCCCCGTTGCAAAAATAGTCACGTGGTCGTCAGTCTATAGAAGTAGCCGTTAGCTTCGTTTCCGTCCATAACGTATACTTACATTCATAACATGCAATATAAATAATTATAAAGCAAGATTTCGTTTATTTACGTTATGCCATTCTTTCCTTCATTCTTTGTAAACATACGTTTCATTCTTTCTTCAAAATTCATTCTCTTATATATATAAAATATATATTAATACATCACGTATGATCACATTAGCATTCATATAATTTATTTATTTAGTGTATACATTTCAGCCCCAAAACATTTAATAAGGTTTGCACATAACATAGAAGGGGGCACATAGAACTCACCTGATAAGCTTCTCTAGGTTGTCCTAAACAAAGTCCAACAACGTCACTTCTGATCTGAATTGAGTAGTTAAATACACATCAGACCTAATCTCGACTCTAACGGTTTAATCATTCTAAACATACTGACTTTACTTAACCATTCTGATGCCTGCGCACTTAGCAAGCGCGCAGGGCCTTGGTCATGCGTACTTGACAAGTACGCATACTTTACTTCATGCGCACTTGGTAAGTACGCAGACTTTACTTCATGCGTATAAGTACGCAGGACCCTTCTTCCTGCGTACTTGATAAGTACGCAGGATCTGATTCAGGCGTAAGAACCCTAACTTTTTGCATGCGGGTCTGATCATGTCAATATCTAAATTTTCTTTGATCAGAACGTTCAGTTTTTATTCTAGATGCTAGATCTTTGTTCATTTTCAAGTTTCATCCATAAAAACTTCACCTATTTAGCTATAACCGAAAATCCTAAAATAATCATAAAAACTCAGATTATGATCGAACGCTTACCTGGATTGGAGTTATGATTCAGAGAAGATGATCACGAGCACAGTAGCAACGTTCTCCTGAACTCCCGAGTCGATCCGTCACTTTCTCTCTCTAGAACCGAGCTCCCCTTTCTCTCTCTAGAATTGCAAGTGGTGAAAAGAAATGAATTGTGGCAGCCCTTGTCCTTTATATAGCTGGGCTTCCTTCGGCCCGTTCGATCCGAACCCAAGCCCATCCATTTTTCTTTCGTTTCTTTGACAATAATAATCTCGATCGTGTTATTATTTATTTATTTACTATTTTTGGGATCTTACACCAAGTTATGGATGAGGTGTTGAAGAATGAAAGTCAAAATGAAGACGCACCTTTGTCATTCAGCATACTTCCTGCTGTGGCAACCATATCAAGACAGACCATTGCCCCTCAATTCACAGCGACTGCAAATAAGCTAGAATTTGACTCCATTCTAGCTTAGGGGTATGATGAACTATCCGAGAGAGTCTGGATTAGACGGGAGTTTGGGGGAATAGAAGAGCTAAATTGGAATACATTGAATCCACTTCAGGTTCTTGAACTATACATATCAAGCTGCATCAACACTGAAGTTCTATGTTGGAGAAGATTTTTCTACATTGAAGTGGTCAGGGGCCTGGAAGTGCAAGGATGGTCAAGCACTGGGTCCTCTGGCTTTAAGTTCTTCTTAAGTGATGGATCATCTTTCACAATCAACAACATCCAAGAGATCCTGCTCCTCAATCCTGACTTCCTGCACAAGGTCTTTGAGCTCAGAACACACATCTGCAACATCAACTCCTTAGAAATTCAAGCAATTATCAAAACTTATCTTGAAAAGGAGGGATGGCTTGCAATGGATGACTCTGACTCAGATCTATCCCTTCCCTCCTCACCAACTGTCATATTGAGTGCAGCAGTAGAGTCAAGAAAAGTGGCTGCTCAGAATGTCAAAGAAGCCTTCAAAGCTATACATGGGAGTGAATGGGAAAAGGAAGAAGGTGAAGCAGTTCCTTCCTCTGTGTCTATTCGTCAACTTGACAATGAAGCTGAAGCTGAGATCCCAACAACATCTCTTACATCTGCTGTTGTGATCCATGAAGCTGAAGCAGAGGCATCCAACAAAGACAAGGGGAAGGGCATCATGATAGAAGAAGATGAAGAAAGAATTAAGAAAGAGAGGAGAGAAAAAGAAAAGAGGATAAGAGAAAGAGAAGAAGAGGAGATGGCTGAGATTAGAAAATTTGAAGAAAGAAAAACTGCCATTCTCCTCAGAGAACAACAGATCCAGTTGCATGCTAGGCAACTGGATGCTCTGAAAGTTAAAATTCCTGCAACTACACAATTACAAGAACATGAAGCTCTAGCTCTTCAGCTGCAGGAACAACTCATTAAAGAAGAAGAAAGAGAAAAGAAAAGAAAAGAAAAGAAGAGGCTAAGTTCAGGATAACTGACTCTGAACTAGCCAAAGAAATGAGAGAGGAGTGGATAGAAGCTCTGATTTCTCAAGGTGAGGATGTAGACTACCTTGAGAAATTATCAAATAAAGAAATCTACAGAGCTTTCATGGGTCAGCAAGGTCAACTGGAAAATAAGAAAAGGGCTGAAGAAGAAGAAAAAGCCAAACAGAAAATCAAGAAGACCATTGATTTTAACATTAGGACCCATGAAGAAAGGAAGGTCATGATGGACTTCCTGAAGGCTAGAGGAGAGAGTGGAAAGAGGCTAGGTCCTATGAGCTTCATGAACCTACAAGCCTTATATGTCAAAGTCAAGAAGGAAGAGGAAGAAAGATTAGGGAAGACAGGCTCAAAGAAAAGGGTAAACACTCAAACAGATGATAGAAAACAAAAGAAACCCAAGCCTACTCCCTCATCCACTCCTTCCTCTATCCAACAACCTTCTACTCTCCCTCCTAGACCTCCCTCCTCTCCACCCAAAGAGTCCAAATCCTCACACCCAGCTCCTTCTCATCAACATCCTTCCAAGAAGAAAACCAAACCTACTACCACACCAGAAGATTCAAGAGAAATTGTTATCTGGTTCTACAGCAATCAAGACCAATGGTTTGAAGTCTTCAGGTAAGAGCATAAGTAAAAAAGATCAATTTATACATCTGTTGATGAGGTGATGCAGCTTCCAGATTCTGATCTACAAAGAATGATGGCGCTGGGTAAAATTCATGAGCCTGAGAATGAAGGTGGGAGGTATCTGTTGCAAGTGATCAAACATCACTTCAATCCTAGCAAAGATGTAATATTTGATGCTAAACCTCTCCAATCCCACTCTCCATTCATCAGTTGGTCCTACAATGCTGCTCAGGATGAGTACACTTTGATAGATGTCAGAGGATAGAAGATAAGATTTTCAAGCAAGGCCATCTTCAGTATGCCAAGCAAAAACATCAAGACTCTGTCTGAGCTTCCTCTTGACAATCCCAGCAAGGACCCTAGAGGATATGAGGTTGCAAGGATAGTTGCCATAATGCAAAAGCTTCAGCAACAAAAGCAGTAAGAGAGTTTTGGTAGCATCAGTCTATGGGGAGTTTGTAGATATAAAGACTGGTGGCTACAAAATTCTCTAAGTAAAACTGTTGCGGACTCCACAGTTTTGCTGCTGACCAACAACCTGCTGCGGATAAGCTTGTTTGCGACGGATAGTTGTTCTCCTACTGATGGACAACTCTGCTGCGGACAACCATATCTGTTGAAGACCAGAGATGCTGCTGATAGGCAAATCATCAGCAGTTTTGGATAGTTGAGTCTTGATGCGGATCACTAACTTTGTTGCTGATAGCCATATCTGCCGAAGATCAATCGTTGCTGCTGACTGGCAAAGCAAAAGTAACTTTTCCACTGACAACTTTCTGCTGCAACTCTGACACATCTCATGCAGAAAGAATGTCACTGGTGCAGACAATAAAAGACAACAACGCTCTCCTTCCAAGTATCCAAGTAATGATGCCTAAGAAGACGTTCGAGTAAAGTTATCCTTTGTAGTATTTATTGTCTTAACGTGTAGTATAACTTCTACTATACAAGATCAATGGCTTGTGTTCGATCTGATCCTTAGAATCAAGGGTCTGTCTTAATTCTAAGTTACTATATAAGTAGTGTATCGGTTCATTGTACAAGTGTGCTTTCTTAGAGTTTTCTCTGTAATCCTGTAATCATTGAAGCTTAATACAAATTGCATTTATCAGTATTATTTGTGTTTACTTGTTTACATTTCTAAGTTGTGATTGTTTCCCCCAATCTCAACTAGAATAGAACCATCTTGTATTCACCGATCCTACATCGTGCCTCGTGAATACTAGTGGGTTGCATTGTACAAAAACGTTCAACATCAGATTATCGTCTCTCGAATGGAGATTGCGTATGAGAAATTAAATCCAAACCTGCAGAATTAAGCTCGAAACATACCCACAAGCATCACATCGACTCAATATGATGACTCAATTAAAAATAAAATACTAGACTGACTCGAACGACTCAATTAAAAAATTAAAATAAAGATAAAAAAATAAATTATGGTTTCAGCCTCTCTCGCGTACCGCGAAGATCTGGGGCCAGTCCCTCGCGTACCGAGAAAGACAAGAAATCAGCTGCCCGTCTAGTTTGTTCCTCACGTACCGCGAAGAATTTATCTCCACCTCTCGTGTACCGAGAGGGACCCTCCATCACAGAAAGATTACTTGCTTTTCCAACTTTTTGCCTTCGAAATTTTTTTGGGTTTTTCAAGTCAACATTTTTAACTTTTTCAAAATTCGTTCCAACTCTCCAATTAAGTTCGTATATATTTGGAACGAGATTTGTGATGGTTTTTCATGTTCGTATGGTACCAAATCTCCGGGAAAAGTTTAAAAACACCCGAAAACATACCGAAAACACTAAAAATGAAGACTCAAGACTTTACAAACTCTACACACGATATCCTAGCCCCTAGAGAATGATGCATGGTCCCCATTGCATTCATATAAGCCTCAACGTTCCCAGAACGTCCCCACACTTGGGCTTTTCCCAGATTTCAAGCACAAAAACCTAACTCACTTTCGTAGGAATCACGGATGCATTTAGCGTATGCATCAAGCCTTTTAAACCCTTCAGTAGCCCGAGTGGACGAGTTTAGTCTCGTGAGGGTTTCTAGAGAACACACCCACAACGTTCATTTAGTCTAGACAGTAGAAAGTAAAGCTTAGGTTGCCTACTAAGAGCGCTAAGTTTAACGTCTTCAGCTGGACGCGGTGTACCTTACTTTGGTTATTCATATGCAGATGCATGCATGACAAAACTTACTGATTCTTCCTTGGTGTCATTGATTTCCTCTGTTTCTAAATAGGGCTTCAGTCTATGCCCATTCACTACTTGCCTGAGGTGGTCGTCAAAGTCCTCAATATCGACCTCCCCAAACTCTCAAACTCTGATCACCAAGTATGGGCCCATCCATTTACTCTTCAGCTTCCCAGGGAACAGTTTCAGTCTTGAATTGTATAGCCACACCTTTTGGTCTACCTCAAAGACCTTTTTTTTTAACTTGGAGTCATGCACTGCTTTCATCTTTGCCTTATATGCAGATACACACTCATAAGCTTCATCCCTCAGCTCTTCCAACTCGCATAGTTGCAACTACCGCTCCTTACCTGCATTGTCATAATCAAGATTAACAGATTTAACTACCCATAATGCACGATGAGCTATTTCAATTGGAAAATGACATCCTTTTCCTTAAATGTGACACTCACATCTCGGATCTCCCGAGATGCCGGCCACTTGTCGGATTTATTCATGAACACATAGTAATCAGATATCATACACAACAGAAGACTTTAAAGTACTACATTTATTTTGTAAACTTGTCTTAATGTACATTCTAAAGAAAGTACAACATTTATAATGCCAGCCCATCAAAGGATGCCAGGTAGCCTGCATGATGCCTCTACTCTTACCCGTTGCCTTTACTGCAGGAGGCTACATCTTTACCTGATACACATGCTTAAAACACATGCCAGCTTACGCTGGTGAGTTCTAAGTTTTAGTTAAAAAATCTTTGACCTCTGTCTCATACATAAATGGGTTTATATGACACGTAGTAAAACATCACATTAACTTCTTACCCAAACATAATATTTTATACTTGCACATTTATCTTCCTTCTGAGGTCACGTTAACCTCTAAGTGGTCATCACCACTTATACATACCCTTGCACAAGGTGTCCATACTACATCCCACAAAGGAATGCAATACGTCTCTACGTCTTAAGTTGCAAGATATTATGTGGCATTTGGCCAAACGTGGCAAAACCTTTCTTTACAGACCAATATGGTCAAAACATTTGACATAGCAAAATATGCCAAAACTCCATTTCCTTTCCTTTACTATTTGTCAAGACAATGATTGTCAAGACCTTTACAAGTCATGGTAAAACCCTGACTTCTCTGCCATTACTTATCTGGGCGCACCATAATAAGATCGAAAATGTTTTACGTGTCAAAACCATTTTCTTTCTCAAGATGAAATCATGTCAAAAGATAAGGATTCATTTCTTTCTTTCTTTCAAAATCAATCTTTATCTCAAACCTTCGTAAAAGTTTCTCCATGGTACATCAAATAAATAAGGTGGTTATCTTTCCAGAGTGGTACCTCCAACAGAAATGTTCCCATGAAAGAATGACGGGTCCAGGAGAGATTTATACACCACTCTTTCCTTAGACAGAACATTCTGTTTGCAAGATAACTACATACCGGTCAGATGGTTACCCAACACTTCTTTGATATCTCATTAATACTCTGTTACTTTGTTTTAAGATTTAGACATCATTTATACATAACCTCTTGCAACATGAATGCTATTCCAAATATTTAAATCAAGGTATTTAGCATTTATGTAAATCATTCTAGCATGCATATCGGCCCAAAACATTTAAAGTAAAACATTAAAAAGGGCCTCATAGAACTCACCTTAACAGTGTCTCTACTTTTAAAATCTACAATCGAGCAGAACCGATACTAGCTCTAGTAATCACACAATCCTAAGTAAACACAATACTATTTTATTCTATATCTTAGATAATATAATCCCCCCTGCCCCCAGGGAGGCTTCGCCCTCCCTGTCCTAATAACTATCTATGGTTGGCATTATTCGGGCATTTCCCCATGCCCATGCCAACCCTCTGGGTATAGCCTTTACTAGTTGGCACTTCTCAGGCATTCCCCTTATGCCCGTGCCAACCCTCGAGGCTACCTATTCCTAACTAAGGGAGAGGACTTACCGAAAGACTATCTACGGCACGTTGATGTAGAGTCTCCTCGTCCCTTGCTCCAAAAACGACTTGCTTGTAACACCCAACGGGGTAATTCAAGCTCGGGATTCTCAAAATAGAGCGTTCCCAAAGGACTGGTCTTGATATCTCAACTCAAATCCTTACAATCCTATTTATAGGCTGATTCTGGACCCTTAGCGGGCCGTTACAGGTTCTAGTAGCGGTCCTCCACCGCCTCAGGGTGATTAGTCAGCATGACACGCGTCAAATTCAGAGTTTTTGCTTACTGCGCACGTAGCGGACCGTTAAGCCATGGGTAGCGGTCCGATACCGTCTTAAGTAATATGATTTTCATTTTTTCCTTGCCGAGAAACGTCGTTTTCATATATTATGGATTCAGTAACTCATTTTCTAGTCCGAGATATGCTTATATGAAGTTTTGGGCTGTTTCTAGTCAAACCGTCTTTTCTTTTGGTGTCCGGTTACGTTCAAGTGTCATGTTTCTTAACCGACACTCGTCCTAACTTATTTTTAGGATTTTGGGGTGTTACAAATCTTCCCCCCTTACAAAGGTTTCATCCTCGAAACCTGTTACTTACTCGAATAAGTAGGGATAGGATTGCTTCATTTCTTCCTCTGTCTCCCATGTGGCTTCAGATCCCTTCGATGTTGCCACTGAACTTTAACTTGCTTGATTACCTTTTTTCGTAATCTCTTTTATTTCCAGTCGAGTATAGCCACTGGCTTCTCGACATAATTCAATCTTTCGCCTACCTCTATATCATTCAGTGGTACATGAGAGGTTTCGTCTGCCAAACACTTTCGCAAGTGTGATACGTGGAATGTCGAGTGAATTCCACTCAATTCTTCTGGCAATTCCAATCTATATGCGACCTTCCCCACTCAAGCCATAATCTTAAATGGTCCAATAAATCTTGGACTCAACTTTCCGCTCTTTCTAAATCTAATGATTCCTTTCCATGGAGATACTTTCAAGATAACATAATCTCCGACTTAGAATTCTATCGGTCTTCGTCTTTTATCTTCATAGGACTTTTTTCTATCCTGAGCAGCTTTCAGACGAGCTTTAATCTGATCTAACTTTACACCTGTCGCTTGGACAGTTTTCTTTACTTCCCAACTCTTTCTGTCCAACCTCTCCCCAACATATGGGAGTTCTACATCTCCTTCCGTATAACATCTCCTATGGTGACATGCAACATATAGTTGTTGTTATACGAAAATTCTATCAAAGGTAGATGAGTATCCCAACTTCCACCAAAGTTAATAATGCAAGCACGCAACATATCCTCGAGTGTTTGTATTGTTCTTTCACTTTTTCCATCCGTTTGAGGATGATACGCTGAGCTAATCAATAACTTAGTTCCCATTTCTTCATGGAACTTTTTCCAGAAATGCGACGTAAAACGTGTCTCTGTCCGATACTATTGAAACCGAAACTCCATGCCATGAAACAACTTCTTTAATAAATGCTTCTACTAACCTTTCAGAAGAGTGCGTCTCACGTATTGGTAAAAAGTGAGCACTCTTAGTTAGCCTATCAACTATCACCCATATGGTATCATAACCTTTAGCTATTTTTGGTAGCTTAGTTATGAAGTCTATAGTGATATGTTCCCACTTCCATTTTGGAATATCTAGTGGCTGTAATCTGCCATAAGACTTTTGATGCTCTGCTTTGACTTGAGAACAAGTCAAGCATTTAGCCACATATTTCATGATATCAAATTTCATACCGGGCCACCAATAATATTGGCGTAGATCTTGGTACATTTTTGTAGTACCCAGATGAATCGAATATCGAGATTTATGAGCTTCATCTAAAACTTTAACTCTGAAATCACCCATATGTGGTATCCACATACGGCCGAATCGAATCTTAACCCCATACTCATTCTCTTCCAAGTATTTTTCTTGTCCAGACATTCTCTCATTCCTAACATTTTCTGCTTTCAATGCGTCTATCTGAACATTCCTGAGCTGAGTCATAAAGTCAGGAGTTACAACTAACTTATATGACTTCACCTTGATAGGAGGATGCTCTTCTTTACGGCTTAGAGCATCTGCCACTACATTGGCTTTCCCTGGATGATACAGGATTTCACAATCCTAATCCTTTATCAGCTCTAACCATCTTCGATGTCTCATGTTGAGATCTTTTTGCTCAAAGAAATACTTTAAGCTTTTATGATCCGTGTAGTTTGTGCACTTAACTCCATACAAATAGTGTCTCCATATTTTAAATGTAAATACTATAGCAGCCAACTCTAAATCATGGGTCGGGTAGTTAGATTCATGGGGTTTGAGTTGTCGTGAAGCATAAGCTATAACCTTGCCTCTCTGCATTAGTACACACCCCAATCCCTGATAGGAAGCATCAGAGTAAACTACCAGATCCTCTGTTCCTTCTGGTAAAGACAATACCGGAGCCTGAGTCAATTTCTCCTTTAGCTTTTGAAAAGCGTTATCTTGCTCTACTCCCCATACAAACTTTGTCTCCTTCTTCGTGAGTTTTGTTAATGGGGTTGCAATCTTGGAGAAACCTGAATAAACCTTCTATAGTAACCAGCCAAACCTAAGAAACTACGTGTTTCTGCAGGTGTCTTTGGCAGGTTCCATTTCATTACAGTTTCTATTTTTGAAGGATCTACAAGAATTCCTTCGGCGTTTATCAAATGACCCAAGAATTGAACTTCTCAGAGCCAAAATGCACACTTAGGGAATTTTGCATATAACTTTTCTTTTCTAAGTGTTTCCAGTACTTCCTTGAGATGACATGCATGATCTCCTTCATTCTTTGAGTATATTAAAATATCATCAATGAACACGATCACAGATCGGTCCAACATTGGCCGACAAACTCTATTCATGAGGTCCATGAATGCTGCGGGGGCATTAGTCAAACCAAATAACATTACTAATAACTCATAATGTCCATATCTTGTATGGAAGGCTGTCTTTGAAATATCTTAATTTCTAACCTTTAACTGATGATAACCTTACCTTAGATCAATTTTGGAGAACCAGCTTGCTCCTTGTAATTGATCGAACAAGTCATCGATCGTTGGTAACAGGTATTTGTTCTTGATTGTAAGCTTGTTCAACTCTCTATAATCTATGCACATACGCATACTACCATCTTTCTTCTTCACGAAAATAACCGGAGCACCCCAAGGTGAGATACTCGGTCTAATGAATCCTCTGTCTAACAATTCTTGCAGTTATGACATTAGTTTCTTCATTTATGATGGAACTAAACGATATGGTGCCTTAGCTGCAGCCTTAGCACCAGGCACTAAGTTTATTCGAAACTCCACTTCTCTTTCTGGAGGTATTCCTGGTAACTCTTCTTGCAAGACATTAGGAAAATCACATACTACTGGCACATCTTTTAATTCCTTAGTCTTCACTTTGGAATCAATAGCGTATGCCAAATAGGCCCCCTTGCCTCGAGTCATAAACTTCATAGCTTTCATCATAGAAATAATTCTAACAGCTGATCTTAAATTATCACCATGGATTGTAATCTATTTGCCGTCAGGAGTCTGTATCTGAACTGCTTTCTTATTACAAATGATCTGAGCATCGTTTGCTGCCAACCAGTCCATTCATAAGACTACATTAAATCCCTCAAGGATCATTGGATATAGTCTAATGGGAAATTTATGTCCTTCAAGATTGATGAAACAATCCTGAATGACTTCTGCCACCTTCATCGCCTTCCCAATAGCCGTTTCGACTTCAAAAGTGTCATTTAATTTTACAGTAGGTCTATCTAAGGAAAGATAGAAATCTAGAGATACAAAACTTATACCAGCTCCTAAGTCAAATAACACAGTAGTAGGTACGTTATTAACAAGAAATGTACCTAATACTACGTCAGGCAATGCCTTAGCTACCTCGGTTATTAAGGTGTAGGCCCTAGTCTTGTCCTTTGTAGCTTCCTTCTCCTTTCCATCTTTAATCACTACTGGTGCTGAAATCTTCAGGGTAGGGCATTCTATGATTCTGTATCCAAGTTCTCCACACTTGAAACACCTCAACCCTCTAGGTATAGCCTTTACTTGTTGGCACTTCTCAGGCATTCCCCTTATGCCAACCCTCAAGGCTACCTATTCCTAACTAAGGGCGAGGACTTACCGAAAGACTATCTACGGCACGTTGATGTAGAGTCTCCTCGTCCCTTGCTCCAAAAACGACTTGCTTGTAACACCCAAAGGGGTATTTCAAGCTCGGGATTCTCAAAATAGAGCGTTCCCGAAGGACTGGACTTGATATCTCAACTCAAATCCTTACAATCCTATTTATAGGCTGATTCTCGACCCTTAGCAGACCATTACGGGTTCTGGTAGTGGTCCTCCACCGCCTCAGGGTGATTAGTCAGCATGACACGCGTCAAATATGGAGTTTTTGCTTACTACGCACGCAGCAGACCGTTAAGCCATGGGTAGCGGTCCGCTACCGGCTTAACTAATATGATTTTCATTTTTTCCTAGCCGAGAAACGTCGTTTTCATATATTATGGATTCCGTAACTCATTTTCTAGCCCGAGATATGCTTATATGAAGTTTTGGGCTGTTACTGGTCAAACCGTCTTTTCAAGTGTCATGTTTCTTAACCGAAACTCATCCTAACTTATGTTTAGGATTTTGGGGTGTTACAATAAACTAGTCGGTATGGTGTGGTACCAATCAGAGTTTTGTAAGCTGTTCGGTAGGCACATAAAGCATCGTTTAGTTTGGTTGACCAATCCTTACGATCAGGCCATACCGTCTTTTGTAAAATATCCTTTATTTGCATGTTTGATACCTCCACTTGCCCACTTGTTTGTGGGTGACATGGAGTGGCAATCCGATGGTTCGCACCGTACCGTTTAAGTAATTTACCAAATTTAAAATTCTTAAAATGTGAGACCCCATCACTGATGATCACACGGGGGACACCAAACTTGGAAAAGATGTAACTTTGCACGAACTTGCACACCACTGTATGATCATTTGTCTTAGTAGAGATTGCTTCCACCCATTTAGAAACATAATCAACCGCCACTAAGATGTACAGATGTCCCAAGGAATTAGGGAAGGGACCCATGAACTCTATGCCCCACACATCAAATATGTTAACGACCATAATGAGTCGCATGGGCATCTCATCCTGCTTCGTGATGCTCCAAAGCTGCTGACACCTTGTGCAGTTTTTCACAAACGCTGTTGCATCCTTGAAAATGGTGGGCCAGAAGAATCCACAAGTGAGGACCCTGTATCCCGTTTTATATCCACTGAAGTGCCCCCCAAAAGCATATGAATGGGCATGTTCTAACAAATACTGGACTTCACTTTCAGGCGCACACCGTCGGATCATTTGATCTGCCCCAACCTTGAACAAATCTGGTTCATCCCAGATATACTGCTTCACTTGAGACATGAAGTGTTGCTTCTTCTTCCTAGCCCAATGTTCTGGAATTTTTCCTGCAGCCAAATAATTAACAATGTTAGCATACCATGGGTCAGTAGAAACACTTAAAATTTGCTTATCTGGGAATGTCTCCCCGATTCTTTCAGTGGAATCCTCTTTGGTGTTCACGACCCTTGATAGATGGTCTGCAACCACATTCTCTGTTCCTTTCTTATTGCAGATCTCTAGGTTGAACTCTTGTAACAGTAGGACCCATCTGATCAACCTAGGCTTTGCGTCTTTCTTTTCAATGAGATACTTCATCGCACTGTGATCTGAATACACTATCACTTTGCTTCCCTAGATGTAAGACCTGAACTTATCAAGAGCATAAACAACTGCAAGTAATTCTTTCTCAGTAGTAGTATAATTCAATTGTGCCCCATCTAAGGTCTTGCTGGCATAGTAAATTGCCACCGGTTTCTTATCCAATCTTTGTCCTAAGACTGCCCCGACAGCAAAATCACTTGCATCGCACATGATTTCAAAAGGTAGTGACCAATTAGGTGCTTGCAAGATCGGGGTGTCTACCAATTTTTCTTTTAAAATATTGAATGCTTTCAAACAGTCATCATTAAATTCAAAAGGGACGTCTTTTAAAAGTAGATTACAGAGCGACTTTGTGATTGTGCTAAAACCCTTAATAAACCGGCGGTAAAATCCCGCATGCCCCAAGAATGATCTTACCCCTCTGACATTACTAGGGGGAGGTAGTGTTGAAATTACTTTGATTTTTGCTCTATCTACCTCCATCCCTCTACTTGACACTATGTGCCCCAAAACAATCCCTTCTAGAACCATAAAATGGCTTTTCTCCCAACTAAGGACCAGGTTTGTTTCGACATACCTCTTCAAAACTGTGGTCAATTGCTCTAAACATGTTTCAAATGACTGACCAAAGATTGAAGAGTCATCCATGAAGATTTCCAATGACTCCCCAATCATATCTGAAAAGATACTCATCATGCACCTTTGAAAGGTGGCTGGGGCATTACACAACCCAAATGGGATTCTCCTGAATGCAAAAGTGCCATATGAACAGGTAAACATGGTCTTATGTTGATCATCAGGATGAATAGCAATCTGATTATATCCTGAGTACACATCTAGAAAGCAATAAAACTTTTGACCTGATAATTTCTCGATGATTTAGTCAATGAAAGGTAAGGGAAAATGGTCCTTGGAAGTGGCTGTGTTCAACTTCCTGTAATCAATACATACCCTCCACCCCGTTACGGGTCGGATGGCTACCTACTCTCCTTGCTCATCTCGTATGATCTGGATGCCTGCTTTCTTTGGTACAGTCTGTGTTGGACTTACCCAAGTGCTGTCAGATATGGGATAGATGATCCCTACATCCAACCATTTTAACACCTCTTTCTTCATGACTTCCCTCATGTTGGGATTTAGCCTTCTTTGTGCATATTTTGCCGGCTTTGCATCCGGTTCAGTTATGATTTTGTGCATCACTATCGAAGGACTAATACCTTTCAAATCTGCTATCGTCCACCCAATTGCTGCTTTATGGGCGACCAGAACCTCCATGAAAGCCTTTTCCTGTGCCTCTGTCAAATTTGATGCAATAATGTCCGGGAGAGTTTCATTCTCTCCTACAAAGGCATACTTCAAATTTGGCGGTAATTCTTTCAGTTCCACATGAGGTGGTGATTCCAATCAAGGTTTCAAATGGGTGTCTATGGATTCTTGCAAACTTTCCACTTGGAGTGTCCATGTGGGTCGTCCCTCTTTAATTGCACAAAATTCCAATTCTTCCTCTTCATCTTTCAGCTCATTTTCATACTCAGCTTCTTCCCTGTTATACAAAACACACGGCTCCTCTAGCGCATCCTCATTTGCATGAAGAATACACTCATCAATGATATCCACACTAAAGCATTCGTCAATGATCGGATCATTAAAAGTGCGGGAGAAGACATTTAAACGCATCTTTCTACTACCGAAAGCCATGTCGACTGTGCCTGTCATGCAGTTTATGACACATTGAGCAGTTTTTAAAAATGGCCTTCCCAAAATAACATTGGGTTGGCTCCCTTTAGTAGGGGCTGCATAGTCAAGCACTAAAAAGTCGATTGGGTAATAAAAATCTTCCACCTTGACAAACACATCTGTTAATATCCCGCGGGGAAGCTTAAGAGTTAAATCTGCTAACACCACAGTGGTATTAGCTTTTTGTAGAGGACCGAAATCGTATTGGTCATACAAGCTTCATGGCAGGATACTAACACTAGCTCCCAAATCAAGAAGTTCCTTATCTATTTTGAAATCACCTATTTGAATTTGGATTAACGGCGCCCCTGGATCTTAGAGCTTAGGTGGAAGGATACCAGACAAAACCGCACTCACATTATCGGTTAGATCGAGCTTTTTGGGCATCTTGTGATTCCTCTTTTAAGTGCATAGATCTTTTAGATATTTTGCATATGCCGGTACTTGTTTGATTGGATCAATTAGTGGAAGATTAATTTTAACTTGTCTAAAAATTTCCTACATTTCATCTTATTGTGGGCCCCTTTTATTTACCGGTTTAGATGGATCAACCAATGCTCTCGGGAATGGGATGGTATTATTCTCCACACTAGCCCCTTGAACACTAGTGGATGTTTTATACTCGTTTGGTTTTCCCGAAGCTACCGGTTGTTTGGGTTTAGATGCAACAAATACCGGTTCATCATCACTTCCCTCATCCACATCCTCCACCAACCCTTCAACTAGCGGTTGTGGAGGGACAACTTTGTTGTCATAATGCTTACCACTTCTCAACACACTTACCTGTCTTACATGAGCATTCTTTGGTCCCAACCCTTGATGTTGCGGGTTGGTTTGAGTGTTGCTTGGTAACTTGCCCGGTTATCTTCTTGTCCACTCTTCAGCCATTTTCCCCACTTTCTTTGCAAGAGCACCCACTGTCCTGTCACGGACTTCATTATCTTTCTTCAGTTCCTTGTTGATTTTGTTGTTGATAGCCCCTTTGGTATCTCTGGTATCGTTGCTATTGTGGTTGTCCTCCACCCTGCGCAGTAGCACCCTGAAAGTTAGGATTCATTTGATTAGATGCATTACCATACCTGAGGTTTGGATGATTTCTGAGTCCTGGGTGATACTGAGTAGCAGCTGCTTTGTCTCCACCAAGCTGATTCACCTCTTCAGCCTTTCCTTGCTCTCTTGGGCAGTTTGCTAACACATGCCCCAACTCTTCACATCCGTCACACACCGGATAAGATTGATTCACATTTTCCACCTCTTTACCACTCGGCCTACCAAGACGTGCCATTTAATTTTTCATGGCATCCAACCGCTTCTGCATCTCACAATCAACCGACTTCACAGATGAAGTTGACTTTCCCCTTTTACTTGCATTAGCTTGTCTCTTGGATATCACTGCCATCCTCTCAATTATGTCCCAATCCTCATCCACATGGTTATAGAAAAATGATCCGTTACTAGTGGAGTTAACATCTCTGACATCCTCAGGCAAAAGGCCATCATAGAATGCCTGGATCAATTCCCACTTCTCTATACCATGATGTGGGCAATTCCTTAGTAGCTCCTTGAACCTCTTGAAAGCTTCATAGAATGGCTCCCCCGACTGTTTCCTGAAATCCCTGATTGCAGCTCTGGCCTCATTAGTCTTATGTGGTGGGAAGTACTCATCCAAGAACTGTTGTTGAAGCTCTGTCCATGTAGCAATACTAGCAGACGGTAGAGAGAGGAACCATTGCTTAGCACGGTCTTTTAGTGCAAATTAGAAGAGTACCAACTTCACCTCGTCTGTAATAAACCCCTGTCCACCTATAGTTCCACATGTAGCTTCATACTTTGACAAATGTGTGTAGGGCTCCTCAGTAGCTCTCCCAAAGAAGTGTGGGAGGATCCCTAGACATCCCGGTCTGATATCAATTGTGTTCCCCCTACGAACAGGTGGAATCACGGAGGAAGCATTTAGGGCTAGGGTAGGGCGAAAGTGACTGTCTACCCCCTGTTCATGCCTTGGCACGTTCCTGTTTCTAGGCGGTTCCTCTTGATAATTGGGTCTGTTCACTTGAGGTTGCCTATACCTGTGCTCTTGGTCAAGATTACCCTGATTTCTCGGTTGATGCTCACAGTCGGCCCTTGGTGGTGGTGGTATCCAATTGTTCACTCGGTTTACTTCTTGATTTCTAGGGTGATGGTTTAGGTCATACCATGCTTCATCTTCATGTCAATTCTCATGTTGAGAACCGTGTTCTGGCCCATAACTTTGTCCTGTTGACAAATGCTCATTATCCTCAAAATCCGAGTAACTTGGGTAGCTATTATATGGTTGGTAATTATGGAATTGTGGTGGTGGTGGATGATTTTGTGGTTGAGTTGGTGGTTGTTTGGGTGGTTGTTGATTTGGGAATAGGAGATCTGGCAAAAGTGGAACTGGTCCCCCTCCTTGGTTTGGGTCTGGGTTCGCTGGTTGATTTTTTGACATTCTCGGGCTGTCGAGTTTCTCTAAGAAGATTTGGACTTGGTTTTTTTATTTTTCGGTTGGCTCTAGCAGCCTGTTCTATTTCTGGATAAAAAAAAAGTGGTGAATTCCTTCCTAAATTGCGATTATGCATAAACCTGTGACCTGCACGAATAAAAAAAAATTAGTAGCTCTGAACAAAATAATTTAAACTAAATCACTAAGCGCATGTATTCCCCGGCAACGGCGTTATTTTAATCGCGGTGTCAAGGTTAATCAAAAACATTTATAAAAACTACTACTTATCTACCTTGGACTGTAGACAGGGAAGTAGGGTTGTCGAATACATAGAGAGTCAGTGGAAAGATTAATTGCTTGGTTTAGTAAGTAAGTTCTTTTAATTAAAACTCAAATTAAATAAAGAATGCAACCTTCTACAAACTTCAGGTTCTAGGTTTCACATAAAACGCAGTTGTTCAATTGGACACCACATAGACATAGTGTTGGAAAATCAGTTAAAATAGTAATTGAATACAGGTTGTTGTCAGCAAACCTATACAACCAGTTATGTCATAAACCAGTATAATTTAACTACCCAAATTATAAGTGCCAAGTTTATCCCCTTTATGCACCCAACCCTGCTAATAGGTTTTGTCATCAACCGAACAAGATCGTAAAACAAGCAAACTCAAAGAACTCAAATAAACTTTTTAAAATAACTAATACATCAATTTATCAAGTTTGTGTCAAAAATTAGCAAGATCCAAATACATAAACAACTGAATAAAAAACAAAACCTATATAAACCGTCCGATTGGAGGAAGCCACAAGTAAATTAGCCAAACATATTAATAGTAATAAAGAAATCAAATAACAATTGCTTGCAAACTGGTTCCTCGAAATTCATGTCAAACCTCACAATTGTTACCCTCCTGTTGCTTGCATCGAACTCTCAGCCGCCAAGATGGCGTCTCCCCTCTGTCGAAATTACAGCCTGCGTCCACTCCTTTGCGTTACTTATGACCTTTTAATTTCTTTTTTCACATGGGCTTTTGCCTAACCAGTCGGCCCATTCCCATTTTCTCACTCGATCCATAGAAAATCAACATAATGCTTTATTGTCCAGCCCACCAATTTAGGATACTTGATTTGTTGACTTTTGATATCTAAAACTTCCACGTGAGCCTCCTGTTTTAATTTGTAATTGAATCATAAATGAATAATGAATCAAGCAATTTAAGTTCAATTAACTTTATTATAGTTTAATTAGTATTCCATGATTTTCTAATTTTGTTTAAATAATTTGTATTGTTTTTAACTCATTACATATAAAATCTCTAAACTATAAAAATAAGTCAAATTAAATTATTTCACACATTATTTGGGTTAAAAACTTATAATTATATACAATTATAACAGATAAATCAACTACTTATCACACATCACCTATGGGGTATTGAGGAAGCTCGACATGAGACAAGTAGGTAATCTGACATTTCAGAATGTTGGTCAAACAGGGTTGATCTCGCAACCTTTGACATTCATTACACCTTTAAGTCCGACTATTCTCACCAGAAATGAATAAGTCGGGAATGATGCTCAAGCAAATGCGAAAGAAACCTAAGTGTGGACTAACGACTATTGTCGTACTAACAAAAAAAAATGACATACAAAACTCCTAAAACAGTCCTAAATGCGGGATTTCTGGCTAATCTCATTAGTTCATGTTATACATAAGGGACGTAAGAACCAACTATTCACAACAGGCCACTATCCACAAAGAATTGAGAAGAATAATTTATTACTCTTTTGTACTCGCACTTTGTGACAATCCGAACTTTTTATGTTAACTCCGTTAGCCAAATTCAGTTAAATCCTAACCTAGTTAACTCAATTCTAAAACCAAGGGATCAATTATGTCAAATCTGAAGTTGCAAGGGCTAGTTTTGGTAAGTAACCAGAAACCCTAATAGGCACAGTCGCGCCATGCTTTGGCACGGTCGCGCCTCTTACAGGCACGGTTGCGCCTCTTGCTCAATTGAAATGTGAACGTAGTCTTAAATCACAAATTCGGTGGAATTCAAGTTGTAACGTATAGTCTCTAACGACGGTTTATCATTGAGCCATTATTCTTCACTTTAACACTCGTAATGAGCAAATTAAACTCCATTATGGCCTTTAATCCTATAACCGTCGATCCTATCACCATATCTTTCAAATTCGATCGATTGAGAGCAGCTTTACGCAAACAATCTACTCTCACATCTTACACGAACCTCCCAGAATCTTTTGCACATTCTTATTTGGCCGAAGAAGTAGCCGGAGTCGTCGGAGATAAGCCCCTCGTAGCCGCGAATCATTCTAGTTGATCTATATCAATTCATTAGTGTTTGAGGTAATTGAAAACACCCTTATCTTAGTTTTAGTGTCCAGATTGAAAGCCCTATGATTTTAACAATTAACCTTATCTAGATTGTTCAAATTGATATCGTGTTCATACCTAGGGTTTTCGTTATTCAATCGGGAAATTAAACGACCTAGATTCGATAATTTTGCAATCAAAGCACATCAACAGGTTCGCAATACCCTGTTGGTCAGAACCTCGATATCCTTTTGGTCAATCGCGATCGAAATCAAACGGATTTGGACTTATTGCATTATTCTGTTAAACACTGTGACTGTGTATCCAGGAGACACGGTCGTGCCAAGTTCTGGAACGGTCGTGCCTTGTACTCTGACCTGGTCGTGCCTCGTGCTCAGACCTGGTCGTGCCTCAGAACCCCAGCACGGTCGTGCCCGTGACCCTAACACGGTCGTGCCTTGCTTAGGCGCGGTCATGTGTGAGTAAACCTTTTTGTCAGAATGTTTGATTAATATCTATATTTTCAAAACAATAATTATTGTATTATATTAATATGTTTTAAACCGGAAAACCACCCGTAGGCTCGGGTTTAGTCTTGTAACTCGTATTCATTATTTAAATTTCGTTTATAAAATAATATATTATTTTCAACCCATGATCGCAATTAAAAATGATATATAATTATATATTATTATTGTTTCGTTTATAAACTTCGTATAATATTTTAAACTAATAAATAATATAATTATCTATATTATTTACACTCGTTTATATCGTCGAATAAAATAGTAGATTATTATTTTGTCGCGCAATTGTTTATAGTAATATTTTATTAAATCTAAAATAATATATATTATATTATTTTCTTAGGCCATTAGTTTAATGGTGTAGCGTTCGAATATACTTTATATTATTTTTGTCAATCGTCGCGAAACGTATTTATCTTAATTAAGAAATCCTTATTCCCGTGGACAAGTTCGTCTACTCTTTGATCATTAGAGCGTCATAGGACGTTCAACCTTCCGTATCGTCGTCACAAATCTCATTGTATCCCTAATTGTTATGTGTATAATTCTAGGGCATACGTAAGCCGTTTCATGCTAACACTTGTGGTTCCAATATCATTCTTGTGTAAATCTACCTGCTACGCAACTCAGGTGAGTTTCACGGCCCCTTTTTACTTGTTTTCCTATTGGGGGGAGAAACATGCATATACACAAACATCATTTTATTTGTTTTTCCGTTGGGAAGAATCATGCATACAAACAAATCTCATTTTAATTATTTCCCGTTGGGGAGAAACATGCATACGAACAGACATTCGTTTACTTGTCTTTCCGCCAGGGAGAGACATACATATGAACGGACATGGATCACATGGTATTTCACTACCACTTGTTTACCTAAGTTCAAACATAACATGCAAAGTCCTTACACACTCGGACCGTTAATATATGGAGTATAGCGAGAAAATTTGAGTAGTACTACTGGGTTTGACAAACCCCACCCGGGTTAGTCGTCTAGTTCGATTGGAGGTCGAACGGGTGTAAATTTTCCTAAAAATCTGTCATTGTTCATGTTAGCAATGGCGAAAGGCATCCCAAACATAAACAGTCAGCTTCGGTTATGAACGCTTAGAGGAACTTGTACATTGTCCAGCTAGCAATAGGTGTGACTTACGTACGTGGATCCTGCAAACACTCAAACAATTTATTCACTTGCAAACCTGTGAACTCACTAACCTCGTGTTGACACTTTTTCTAACATGTTTCTCAGGTCGCTAAGTCACAGGTTGCACACTTAGGACATGCATGGAGTCCTACTACCATTTCATCCTTTTACAAACATTTAAAACAATTTACTTGTTTTATTAAACTAAACCTTGGCGCGCTTGTTTTGCGCATTTATTTTATTATTTAAACGCTTCTACATTAACTCTGAACTTTTATGATATTTCACTTATGTCCCATATAGTGTCGTTTGATGTAACTAATGACTGAGAACCTACTTTGTCACACACCAAACGGTAAAACTCCGTTAGTGGAATTTGGGGGTGTGACAAATTGGTATCAGAGTCCTTGGTTATAGAGAACTAGGATTGCATACTAGACTATAACCACACACCTGCATTAGTTACATGACACAAACACTCATATCTGATACACATAGCACCCATATATACATTGCATTGCAGGCATGTTAACACCATCAATATCACCCTCTGTTGACGAGGGACACATCATTTGCATTGCATCATCATTCCCAGTGGCGACACTCGGGGAATCATCAGAACAACATCCACTCCCGTCCGAGGGCAGCGAGACGGAGCCTTCGGAGGAGTCAGTTACACCACCATCACTTGTCAGGTTTGGTGGGCTTTCTCAAGTCCATGTTATGGACGACACTCAGCTAACACATATCTCTTTGGGAGTTGGGATCGTCTGAGGCGAGTCCCTACTGTACTCACTAGCAACAGTACGCCGAGGGAAGGCAGACCGTTGCACGCATTATTGCAAGATCCATTGGCATGTAGATGTCATCACTTTCCCGAGCCATGGGCTCGGGTCTTTGGTCGATATTCTGTTGAATATAGATTGACCACAAAAGTTGAGAACGCATTGCCTATTGCATACTCAGACCCTAGCCTGACTCAGTTGGAAGGACGGCTACTTTGCTGCTTCCTATAACTCGTATCCATGAATTAGTTTCACTTCTCGAAGTCGCATTTCGCGTGCATGATTCATCTCGAGTGAATACTCGGATCAAACGATTCCTGACTACTCATCCTGATATGAGTCATAGTTGATCAACTTATGGTTGATGACTGAGCTTCTCAATGACTTATCATATCTGACAACACTCTGTACTCAACAATACATGCTAAAAGACATTATGACACAGGACAGAGAGAACTAGGGTGAGCATGGAAATCAAATTATCATTACGTGTGCACACGTAATAGTAATTTGAGGTGCATGTAAGTCCTGATGAAACCTAGTGTGTGAATGAATGGTCTGAATCTATGATTTACAGACTTAAGTTTCCACTATCTGTAGAAATTCTCGTAACCCACTCAATGACTAGTTGGTATCGTTAAACCTGATCAACCATTGATAGACGTGACTATAGGGTTGAAGATGTTTACAGACACACTGAACTATCATCAAAAGGATCCATCATTTTATCTCACTCATGTAAGAGTCTTAGTGAACTTAAGCCTCTCATCTAAACGTGATCATGGAAATGATCTTGATTGAAACACTAATAGAACCTCATGGTTAACCCACCAACTCCCACTATGTAAGTGGAATTCGAGAAATTCTTTCTAAGCTAACACGTTATTTCTTACTCTCCAAGAATAAGTTTTATTTGACCCTATTACCTTATCCGGTGACTAATCCTTAGTCTAATTCGAATTATACCCCAGCCTATTCAATCCTTTAAACGAATTTATTTTCTTCATGAAATGATCCAATGACATTAGAAGACGAGTATTTAATCTAACCACCCCATCAACAACAGCGTAGGTTTAAGTCTACTAAGACTTTCAACCAGTCGACCTCTCCAAGTCAAAACCAGAGTGGTTATACGGGGAAATACCCTAAGTGCAACAAGTGTAATATTCACCATCTTGGTGCTTGTGACAGAAATCGTTGCCAGCGGTGTGGTAAGGTGGGCCATGCTGCTAAGGACTGTAGAGGTGAACTACAACCAAACATCCTTTCCAGCCACTGAGATCTACAAAGGGTTTTTTTGAGTGTGGAAATGAAGGACACTTTCGGAAGGATTGTTCTCAACTAAAGAAAGGGCGTAATGGCAACAATAACCTTAATCAAGGTAACAACAACGGTAACCACAATGGCAACAATGGAGGAAAAAGTGCGAAGGGACGACCCTTCGTGCTTGGATCCGGAGAAGCCAGATTCGGTCACTATGTGGTTACAGGTAGGTTTCTCTTAAACAATTACTTTGCTTCTGTCCTTTTGGCACTGGTGCCGATTGGAGTTTTATATCTAAGAAACTTAGTGACTTGATAAAAGAAACTCTAACCGTGCTAGAAGCTAAAGACATCATAGAAATAGATGATGGACAGATAATTGAAACCACCCATATTCTAAAGGGTCGTAAGCTTGAATTGGCTGGTCATAAACTTGATATTGACCTTACGCCAGTCACACTCGGTAGTTTTGACATAATTATCGGTATGGATTGGTTTTATTTGTCATGAGAAAATCGTTCGCATTCTTCTTCTGAGTGGAGAAACTCTTTCTGTCCAGGGCGAAAGGAGTGGTGCAGTCATGGGCATCATATCCTTCATGAAAGCACAAAAGTGTCTTCGAAAAGGTCATACTGGTATTTTGGCTCTCGTCGCCGAGCAGCCATCTGAGGAGAAGAAGATTGACGATATCACGATCGTACGTGACTATCCAAAATCATTTCCCGAAGACTTACCTGGTCTTCCACCTCATCGTCAAGTCAACTTCCAAATTGATTTAGCACCCGGAGTAGCGCTTATCGCTCTGGCACCCTACAGACTTGCACCTAGTGAATTACAAGAACTATCTACACAACTGCAAGAGTTGTTGGATAAAGGTTTCATCCGACCTAGCTCATCATTATGGGGAGCTCCAGTCTTATTCGTCAGGAAGAAAGATTGAACTTTCCGTATGTGCATCGATTACCATGAGCTGAGCAAAGTAACTATCAAGAATCGTTACCCACTACCCCGTATTGATGATCTATTTGACCAACTTCAAGGGTCAAGTTTCTATTCAAAGATCTATCTTCAATCCGGTTATCATCAACTGAGAGTCCAGGATGAGGACATCTCTAAAACTGCATTCAGAACTTGGTACTGCCACTATGAGTTTATGGTCATGCCTCTCGGACTAACCAACGCACCCGCGGTATTCATGGACCTCCTGAACAGTGTGTGTAAGACTTACCTTGATCAGTTCATCACCGTCTTCATTGATGACATCCTCATCTATTCTAAGAACAAGGAAGAACATGAGGAGCACCTACGCTTAATCCTTGAATTGCTGAAACAAGAGCAATTGTATGCCAAATTCTCTAAGTGCGAATTCTGGATTCGCTAAGATTCAACTTCTAGGACATGTAGTCAACGAGAAAGGAATACATGTCGATCCATCTAAAGTAGAATCCATCAAGAATCAGACAGCACCGATGGCTCCAACAGAGGTGCGACAATTTCTGGGATTGGCTGACTGCTACCGTCAATTCATCGAAGGAATCTCGAAAGATTGCTAAACCTTCACTACTCTAACTTAAAAAGGGTAAACCCTATAACTGGAGCGAAACACAGGAATCCGCATTCCAACTGTTGAAACAGAAACTCTGTAGTGCACCTATCTTATCTCTTCCTGAGGGAACGGATGGCTTCGTAGTGTATTGCAATGCCTTTATTCAAGGCCTTGGTTGTGTGTTGATGCAACGCGAAAAGGTTATCTCATATGCTTCCCGTCAATTGAAGATTCACGAGAAAAACTACACCACTCATGACCTAGAGTTGGGAGCCGTAGTTTTTGCACTGAAGATATGGAGACATTACTTGTACGGTACCAAGTGCACTACCTACACTAAGCACAACAGTCTTCAACATATCTTTGAATAGAAAACGTCATTGGGTCGAGCTCTTGAATGATTATGACTGACGATCAGATATCATCCGAGTAAGGCTAATGTGGTAGCCGATGCCATACGCAGAAAGGAAACCAAGCCAAAACGAGTTCGAGCATTGCAGCTTACTATTCACACCGGATTACCTGATAAAATACGTAGTCCTTAACTCGAAGCCCTGAATGAGGAGAATCTACCACTGGAAGCCACACGTGGTATGGAAGAACAACTTGAAATCAAATATGACGGCATTCGCTACTTCACCGAGCGAATATGGGTTCCAGTGTACGGAAACTTAAGGGAACTAGTCATGGATGAAGCTTATAATTCTCGTTACTCTGTTCATCTAGGTTTTGACAAGATGTACCATGACCTAAAGGTGCTATATTGGTGGCGAAAGACGATGGCCGATATAGCCACCAATGTGAGCAAGTGCCTGACTTGCGCAAAGGTTAAGTAGAATATCAAAAGCCTTCCGGTTGACTTCAGCAACTAGAGATTCCTATGTGGAAATGGGAACAAATACCTATGGACTTTTATCACCAAATTGCCTCGAATTCCTAGAGTATGTGACATCATCTGGGTAATCGTCAATCGTTTAACAAAGTCCGCTCATTTCTCAGCAGTCAAAGAAACAGACAAAATTGAGAAGCTTACCCGTATTTATTTGAAAGAAGTAGTCTCTCAGCATAGGGTACCAATTTATATCATTTCGGACCGTGACGCATGATTCACTTCATGTTTCTAACAATCTTTACATAAAGCTTTAGGCACGCGTCAAGATATGAGCACAACATACCATCCTCAAACATATGGCCAAACGGAGCGTACAATTCAAACTCTGGAGGATATGCTACGAGCTTGTGTGATTGATTTCGGTAACACTTGGGAGTCTCACCTACCTCTGGTGGAGTTCTCCTACAACAACAGTTATCACACCAGTGTCAAGGCAGCTCCATTTGAGGCATTATATGGACGGAAATGCCGTTCTCCTTTTTGTTAGGACAAGGTTGGGAATAGCCAACTTACGGGTCCTGAACTTGTACTCGGAACTTCTGATAAAATTGTTCAAATTCAAAATCATATGGCAGCAGCTCGTGATCGCCAAAAGAGCTATGCCGATAAGCGTCGTAAACCGTTAGAATTTCAAGTAGGCGACATGGTCTTGTTAAAGGTATCACGTTGGAAAGGTGTCATTCGTTTTGGGAAACAAGGTAAACTAAATCCTCGTTATGTTGGACCATTCAAGATAGTGAGGAGAATTGGCCCAGTGGCGTATCAACTGGACCTACCTAAAGGACTTAGTGGTGTACACAACGTCTTTCATGTCTCAAACTTGAAATGTCTAGCAGACGAGTCACTAGCGGTTCCTCTTGAGAAACTACACATCGATGAACAGTTGCGTTTTATCGAAGAACCGGTAGAAATCATGGACAGGGAAGTCAAAACGCTTAAACGTAGTAAAATTCCTATTGTCAAAGTTCGTTCGAACTCAAAAGTGGACCGGAATCCACGTGGAAGCGCGAGGATCAGATGATGCGTAAGTACCCTAATCTTTTCAAGCACTCCACGACATGCTCTTAAGATACTAAAATAATTTTCTGGACGAAAATTCTTTCAACTAGGGGATTATGTGACATCCGGAATTTTTTATTTTTATTTTAATTTTCGGGATGAAAATTCTTTCAACTAGGGGATGATGTGACAATCCAAAATTTTCAGGTTAACTCCGTTAGCCAAATTCAGTTAAATCCTAACCCAGTTAACTCAATTCTAAAACCAAGGGATCAATTCTGTCAAATCTGAAGCCGCAAGGGCAGAATTTGGTAAATAACTAGAAACCCTAATAGGCATAGTCACGCCAAGTGCCTTGGCACGATCGCTCCTCTTACAGCAAGGTCGCGCCCCTTGCTCATTTGAAACGTAAACGCAGTCTTAACTCCGTTAGCCAAATTCAGTTAAATCCTAACCCTGTTAACTCAATTCTAAAACCAAGGGATCAATTCTGTCAAATCTGAAGCTGCAAGGGCTGGATTTGGTAAATAACTAGAAACCCTAATAGGCACAGTCGCGATTGCGCCTCTTACAGGAAAGGTCGCGCCTCTTTCTCAGTTGAATCGTAAACACAGTCTTAAATCACAAATTCATTGGAATTCAAGTTGTAACGTATAATCTCTAACGACGGTTTATCATTGAGCCATTATTCTTCACTTTAATACTCGTAATGAGCAAATTAACACTCGATCCTATCACCATATCTCTCAAATTCGATCGATTTAAAGCAGTGTAGGTCCTCGGGTGTCTCAGATCGTTACGTGTGGGTGTGTGACTAGTCGGACCGGGTGCGGAATGCTCGTGACTAGGTGGAGAATCAAACAACACAAAGTAAACCGACAAAGAAATCACTTTAAAGTTCCGTCTATTATAAACTTGAACGATTACAGAGAGAAAATACTGAGTGCAAATGTCTACGTACATATCTTCTGTCAACCTATTCTATTTATACAAGACCTGATCTCTGTGCACATAACAAGTGCGCAGGGCAAATTGTTCATGCGTACTTAGCAAGTACGCAGAGTATTCTTGCGTACTTGCTAAGTACGCAGGAGGTAATTCCTGCGCACATGCTAAGTGCGCAAAACACTTAGAGAAATAATACAACAATAACATGCATTAGAAATTACAACTCGATAACTAATACATACAGACATTACAATACAAAGAAAAAAAATACAAGACAAGCATAATAAACTAAGACACTATCCAAAGTGTTTGTCATAAAAAAGTGCTTCAACAAACTCCCCCTTGACAACAGCTCTGGATTGTCTTTGGTCTTCACTGCTCCCCAGCTTTAGCTTCCATCTTCTTCTTGTAGTCAAGGCAGAACTTGATCACCTTGTCGTATTTAGAAGCAAGGAACTTTTTCCACTCGTCCGTGTACATGCAGTACTTGTCAACTAGTGCCTCCATATCTTTCACAGGGAAGTTTATGAAGCAGACTTCATCAAACACTCTGATCAGTTCCCTTGGCACTAAGCTTCCACTATCGGACCACACCTTTCCAATCAGCACTGCCTCACCCGTTTTAGGATCTACGTACCAGTACCATATGTTACCGAGGATATCCTGAGATAACTTGCTTAGGGGAATCTTGATTTCACATAGCACTGGCATGTATACCAGTTTCTTTAAGCTTTTCTTAGTCATAGGATGTCTAGCGTTCTTGTCCCTGACTTGTTTGGGCACTTGAGGCTTAAACATTTTGAATTTCCCAGATCTTACTTCTCGCTGTAGAACCTCCACAAACCCATCGCTACTGCGTTATTTGAGTGACCCAGTAGCTCTCAGTTTACTAGGCTCACGAGGTCGTATCTTGGTAAGGAGTTGAAAGCTTCGCTGGTTGGTTTAAAGTATTGAACCCCCCCAACTCGCTTGATTGCAAACAACTTCTTATCCTCATCGAACCTCACAGCTAAGATCATCCCCGTCGCTCTATGTTTGTCTATGATTGAAGTCTTTTGCCAGACAGGAGCCAGATCCTTCGATGAACTTTCAGGCATATGTTTGTCTTTCTTTGCCTCTAACGCCTCAACAGTACTAGCAGGCTCGACTGAACCTGTGTCAAGATGAGATTCAAAGGATGGAACTTCGAAGATCTCTCCATCTTCAAACTCATACTCTCCTTCCCCGTCGCCCTTGGGAACTTCGATCACCACATCATCGTCTTCCTCATCCCAATCGTCAACAGAGTCGATCTCTCCTTCTTCAAGATTGCAGAGAGCCTCAATCTGTGCTTATTTGGAATAGACTGGCTCTAAGAATAAGATCGCATTATCCGACACATCGTCAGATAGATCTTTCAAAACGTCAGCCACCGACTTTCCTTTATTTCCACCTGAAGCATCACCACCTTCCTGGTGAGTCGACTCCTCCTCAGCCATTGGAACAGCAGAAATGGGCACTATCGCCAAAGCTTGTTGCTCACTTCCACTAGAACCGACTTCAGGATCCTTGTCTTTGTCATCATCCTTTGTTAAATCAACCGGATGACGAGCCTCATCACCGGTAGATTTTGATGCCTTCTCCTTCTCTTTTTCTCTCTCCCTGAGCAGCAAGCTTCTTGGTCAGTTCAGCTACTAACTTGACCATCATTTCATGTTCTTTCAGGTGCATGTCAAAACGTACCTCTAAGGACGTTCTGTGTCCCAGAATCATATTGTTCGTTTTGATCAGTAGTTCGTTCTGGGCCATCGCATTTGCAAGTCTCTCTTCAGTCCCAGTCCTCTGGCTTCTCAGAATAGTAACTTCGTCCACCAACGAATTTATCTGAGCATGTTGAGTCTCAGATTCTTCCCTTGATTTCCGAACAGTTTCAAGTAGACCATCGACTTGTGTTTCCAAAGTGTCAATCCTAGCATCATTTGGATCAGGATTCCTAGACGTAGAGGCTTCAGCATTATGGAGGGGAGATGAGAAAATCGTATAAAAGTCAAAACCCTAGGAAAAGTCTCCAAAGTTGTAGGGTTGACTGATAGGTTCAATGGTGGTAGTAGGGATTGTGGATGGAATGGTGGTTGTAGGAGTGATGGAAGGGGTGATGGTGACTGACTCGGTAGGAATAGGAGTAGTCACCGCCACTGGGACAGATGGTACAGGGAGGGACACTATTACACGAACCTCCTCTGTGATAGCAGTGATAACCACATCAGATGTAACCTGTGACCTCCTCCGCTGTCGCCGGTACAGCTGTTGTGAAGGTTGGGTGGAAGCGGAATCAGTACTCGCAGCCGATACATGTACTTGCCTTTGAACACTGACCTCTACCTCATGAAGGATAGCTTCTTGTGGCCTATCCCCCCATTGCTTATTGATACTTTCTCTCCTACGTCTTTGTATAACAGTGTCTGAATCAGAATCTGGTTCGTATTCACTACTAGTCGATTGTCGCTTTCTCTTAGAAGATGACTCGGGAAGGGTCACCTTCGTCAGTCTTCTTGGGTGTGCCTGTGATGGTGCATCATCAGAATCATATGAATCAGACTCTGTATCTTCGGAGTCGAATTCTTCAGCACTAACACTACCCGCTTCGTCGTCTCCTCCTTCAGACAATTCATCCTCACTCTCAACTTCCTCATCTTCTTGTTGCTCATCAGAATGTTCACTGAGTTATGGCTCAGACTCATGACTAAACCATCTCCAATCAGCTGGTGCCATATACGCTTCATTAAACAGGTAGCCAAAGAGTGGGGTATGCTCAGGGGTAGGTTCTACACTGCATGGCTTTAGAAATTGTGCAAACACTCTCTTGTCCACCCGTTTGACTTGCAGTCTCTCCCCAATAGCAGGCATATTTGGCTACGCATCATTGATCAGTAGTTGCACAAATCTTGGGTATAACAGGAATCTAAACCTCTCAGCCGTATTGATCTGATCAGTTAAGGCCTTGAAGATGTATCTTGAGAAGTTATAACCCCTATTGAGAGACAAGCCAACCATAGCTGTTGCAAGATCATGTCCTATGGCATCCTTCCCCGCCTTCCTGGAAGAAATGCACATGATCATCACGTGGGCAAAGTACCTCCACTGATCTAGCACCCACATCTTCTTGTAGGAAGAGTAATCTCGTACACCGACGTATCCCATACGCTGCCTCCAACACCCATCCACAAAGTAATCAGGATAGGTAGTTGGGTCAGTGCCGAGATCCCGAAACTGTAAGACCCTTCGAATTATGTCCTCAGAAAAAGCAATGTCATGACCCGCCACAGTAGCCCGAATGACATTAGGGGTTACCGTGCAGTCATGATCCGCTGTATCCAAGAACTGCTCCAGGTATGGTCTTAAAACTATTGGATATGCTGATATAGCATAGCTCATCTTGGAACGATTCAAGAAATAAACTATCTCTCTGTATTGCAGTGCATCACCCTTCCATTCCGGTTCTGTAAGTGCAAGGAGATTGAACTCACTGGTAAAGGCACGAGCCATCACTGCAAAAACAAATAGTAAACATAATAAGAACAAGAAAATTCATTGGAATTGGGTACACATGACCAAGTATAGTACATACACACTAAACTGAACAATCAGACTCAGAAAAATTTCAGAAAAAGTCTTCCTGCGTACTTGTCATGTACGCAGGGTTTAGGTCTTGCGTAGTTAGCAAGTACGCATGACTAATGTCTTGCTTACCACTTAAGTACGCATAACTTAACACTTAGACAAATTTTGAAAAGCCAGAATCAGAATCTTGTGAATTTGATGTTGAATAAGGTTGCCATTATGTCGAAAACTATATTTATGACTAATGTAACCTATTCCAACCCCAATAAAGTACCATAAGATCCAACGGTATCTGTCGGTTCAAACACGAGATCAGAACCAAAATCCAGACAAGTTAAGGACGATTTCTTGAAGATTGAGGTTCGATTAAAGCATTTAACCATGTTTTAGGTCACAATTTAAGTAAAAAACAACCAAACACGGTCCAAAAAAAACATCATCAAAACCCTAGCTCTTTAGGGCAAAAAAATCAATCCGAAACAGTCGATTTAGCAGATGAAATCCCCTAAGATTCTCACCAAAAGTTGTTTATTCGTAGATGAAACAATGATCGGGACGGAAAAACTCTTTGGAACACACTAAATTTTTGAGGAAAAAAGGGTAGAGGGTATTCAACAGTGGTTCGAAGTTTGAATGAGAAAGTGATGAAAAAAAACTCTAACACCTGTTTAAATACCCCGATACATTAGGTCTTGCGCACTTGATAAGTGTGCAGGAAGTAACTCCTGCGTACTTAGCAAGAACGCATGACTTCTGTCTTGCGCACTTGCTAAGTACGCTAGATTTAACTCTTGCGCACATAACAAGTACGCAGAAACCGGTGTTCACTTAAAATTTCAACTCAAATTATGAAGAAGTCAAATCAAATAACGAACAAGATAAGCACATTCAATCAAGAGGATTCAAAGTCAATTCAAGAAGGTTAAACACAAATATTTTTGGCTTTTCTGATTAAAATTGAACTGTACACAAACTTAGAATCTTTTTTATCTTTTCTAGAAAGAAATATACAAGTATATACAAACACACTATTTTTGCTCAAAGACACGAGTAGAGGATCATATCAGGCTAAACTTTAGCAAAAACGATACAAGATAAACGTCAAAGACTATGGGATCATGTCATGGATTACAAGTTATTTATACGTAATAAGCACATAAACAAGTAATTCAAGTTGGCAATATTATGATATTTGAAATCATAAGCATCTTTGTATCACGTTCTTGTGTGTTAAGGTATTAATTTTAAGATGTACAACGTGTACCCCACTGATATGCTATAGAAATGTAACTTGCACTATCTCAAGGCGTCCAAGATTTTCCCAAAGATTTTCAAATCTCCAAAATGAAGTTACATCATTTAGCACAGAAAAAATCAAGCAGAATCCATAAGGATTTTCAAGAATCATAAGATTCAGAATCGAGTGATTCGGATGTATTGGTTTGATTGGATTTTCTTCTATGAATATCATATGATGATTCAGGTTAATAGATATGGAGTTTGAGGATTTAGGTAAGGCGATCCAACTTTTATCTGGATTTGATTTCAATGAATCAAGTATGATTCAAGGGTGAATACATGCTCAACGGTTGATGTAAAGACATGTACTGATTCAATCTCTCATTACATACTTGTGAATATGGGCAGTGAGATGAACTGCAGTAATTGGGCTAAAGACATAACCCGAAACGGGTCTCTTAAGAAAATATTTGCTAAAATCTTACATCCTTTATCTGATAATGATCTTTTTATATTCTTTTACACACATGCATACATGGGTTCAAATCACAGTTGTAGTCCAGATTTAGTTTCCACACTACTAATGTTTCAAAGACTCCTACAACCTACTGACAATTCAAATTACTTGTAGATAAGCAGCTTAAAAACATAACAATTTAAACAATCAAGTAAGCATGACGCAATCATTTCCCATATGAACAGTCTATGACGTTTAGATCATTTATGATGTACTATCATTTCCTCTTTTCTCAAGATAACTTTGAAATTTTATTCATTTTCTATTTTGTTTGAATTTTTGTAAAATATTTGGAAATTAGAAGAACTATACAGAAAACTTAAAAGAAATAAAATTTAACTTTCATGAATTGAATTGATTTAAGAAAAACAAGTTTTCACTCTGGATTGAACATTCCTATCTAGTTGACAAGATGCTCAAAACGGGATCGATCAAACGCCTTAGTGAAAAGGTCAGCAAAGTTGTCATCCGTGTGGACCTTTACAAGTTCAATGAGATGCTTTTCAGCACAATCACGGATGAAATGATGGCGAATTTCAATATGTTTAGTTTTGGAATGTTTCACCGGGTTGTTTGTGATGGACATGGTGGCATTGTTGTCAATGAACAGAGGAGTTCCAGTGAAGTTCAAGCCATAGTCTCTCAATTGCTGCTGAATCCACAATATCTGAGAACAACCGCTAGCTGCAGCAATGTACTCTGCTTCACATGTTGAGACAGAAACCGTTGACTGCTTCTTACACTGCCAGGAAACCAGTCTGTCTCCCAAGAATTGACATCCACCAGAAGTTGACTTTCTATCAAGGTTACAACCGCCATAGTCTGAATCAGTGTAGGCTTTGAAGTCAAATGACTGGTGCTTAGAGTACCAAAGACCCAATCGGGGTTTCCCTTTCAAGTATCTGAAAATCCTCTTTACAGCTATCATATGAGACTCCTTCGGTTGTGACTGAAACCTTGAGCACAAGCATACATCAAACATTATGTCGGGCCTTGAAGCTGTGAGATACATAAGAGATCTGATCATCCCACGGTATAATTTGCAATCCACATCCTTTCCATCTTTGTCAGGATGTAGACCATGATTGACGAGGACATGTGTGCCATAAGTACTGCTATCATTCATCTTGTATTTTGACAAGATGTCCTGCACATACTTGGTTTGATGCAGATAAATGCCATCCTCTCTTTGACTGACTTGCAGACATATGAAAACGACAATTCACCCATGTTACTCATCTCAAACTTGGACTTCATCACCTATTCGAATTCCCTACACATCTCTTCATTTGTAAACCCAAAGATAATTTCATCGACATACACTTGTACATGAAGAATATCACCTCCTGCTTTCCGCATGAAGAGGGTTGAGTCAATCTGTCCACGGTCGAAACCATTAGACTGTAGATGTTTAGATAATGTCTCATACCATGCCCTAGGAGCTTGATGAAGACCATAAAGTGCTTTGTCGAGCTTATACACTTTATTGATATTATGCGGATCTTCAAAGCCGGGAGGTTGAGTGACATAGACCTCTTCATGAACCTTTCCATACAGGAAAGCACTCTTCACATCAAGTTGATAGACCTTGAAGCCAACATATGAGGCATAAGCCAGAAACAGTCGAATGGCCTCAAGTCTAGCAACTGGGGCATATACTTCTATGTAATCCAAGCCCTCTTGTTGATAAAAACCCTGAACAACCAACCTTGCTTTGTTCTTCACTACAACATGACGATCATCCGTCTTGCATTTGAACACCCATCTGGTGCCAATTGGTTGTACGCCTCTTGGCAAGTCAACCAAATCCCACACATGCAACTTTTGGAATTGAGACAGTTCTTCTTGCATTGCATCAATCCAGCAGTTGTCATCGAGAGCCTCTTTCACATTCTTCGGCTCTAACTGAGACACGAATGCAACATGAAGACATGTTTCCATGACACCAGTGTCAAATATCTCAGAGTAAAGACTAGTGTTCTCAGCAATGGTTCGATGACGAGTTTGAACACCGGCATGAGGATCACCAATAATGTTGTCGATTATATGATTCTTATACACTCTCATCTCTGGTACATTCGGTTCCTGAATTTCTGAATCGAGGTTCATGCTTAACTCCACCATATCATGTGTTCCAGAAGAAGAAGATTCAATGTTGATTGGATCAGCTGGAGCTTCATTTCCTACATGAGTGTTAGGATTAGCTTGAGCGTCATTTCCGTCAACATGAACATCTTCACTGTTATCACTGTCATGAGTTCCTGATGCAGATGCAGCATAGGAATCAGGAGTTACAATCGGTACAGTAGCACTTATTGAGAAACTGGAGTCAGTACCGCCACCAAATAATTCATATACATTTGCGGCATCATCTGCAGACAGATCAAGAAGATTGAAAGATTTGAATAGCGCATCATAATCAAAACCCCAAGCTGGACTAGTTGGTTCTGGTGGAATGCTGTGTTTACTACAATCCACTTCAAACCATTCCTAGATAGTACGAGTTCCTATATTGTACACTCTCTTGCAAGGCGAGTTGGCAACATATCCTAAGAAGATGCCTTCCACCGCTTTTGCATGAAACTTAGACTTTCGGTCTTTGTATTGTAGCAATAAGGAATAGGGACTACCAAAAGGAACTAGATAGTCAAGATTGGGAGGTCGAGTGTTGATCAACTCATAACAAGTCTTGTTGTGCCTCTTCACAACCAGAACTCTGTTCAAGACATGACAAGCTGTATTAAATGCTTCTGCCTAGAAAGTGACAGGAAGCTTTGAATCTAACAGCATTGTCCTTACAGTCTCAATCAAGGTTCTGTTCTTCCATTCTGTGACTCCATTCTGCTGAGGTGTGTACGGGGCACTAAATTCGTGATGGATCCCCTTCTTGAGACAGAAAAGTTCCATCAAATTATTCTTGAATTCAGTTCTATTGTCACTCCTTATTCTTCTAACCTTCAACTTTCATAGATATTCCAAGCTCAAGATCAGGTATTGAAGAATGTCAGCTGTTTCGTCCTTCGCACCTAAAAAATGCACCCAAGAAAAACATGAGAAATCATCGGTTACAACCAGACAGAATGACTTACCTCCAATACTCCTGATACTTATAGGGCCAAACAGATCCATATGTAACAGCTCCAAAGGGGTATCAATGGAGTTTTGGAGCTTGGGCTTGTGAGACGTCCGTTGCTGTTTGCCCTTTTTACAAGGCATACAGTCATCTGCAATGGTAAATCTCAGCTTAGGAACACCGGTTACCAAACCGTTTCAGACAAGATGATTCATTTTTCGATAAGAAATGTGTCTGAGTTTCCTATACCATAAGATAGAGTCAAGCTCTGTCGCTTTGGTAAGCAAACAAGTAGCAACTGATGAGGTGGTTTTCGCCATATACATGTCAATCTGATAGGTGTCGTTTGTCCTCGGCGCTCTCATCAGAATCCAGGAACCTCAAAACCAGGTCTGAGAATCAAGCATTCAGTCTTGTCAAACATCACCTAGTACTCCTTGTCGCATATCTGGGAGACACTCAACAAGTTATGCTTCAGCTGTTCACAGTAGTTGACGTTGTCGAAGCTTACACAACCATTTGAAACCACGCCTTGACACGTGATACTACCGCCTTTCTCTCCAGCAAAGGCCACATAGCCGCCTCTGAATGGTTTCACATTGTGACGTTTTGGATTTTTCATTTACGCATTTATAATATATATCATGTAATCATTTTTTTTATTTAATGAAATGCAAGTGTTTTTATTTAATTTTGTACAAAATATATATGTATTTATTTTAGGGATTTAAAATAATCAAAATTTTATAAGTTTTAAACTTAAATAAAATTTTATATAAAAATCCAAATTTAAAAGATTCGTAACATAAATATTATAATCTATTTAAATAAAAATAAACTTTTATAAATATATATATATATATATATATATATACATTTATAATAATAATATGAGTTTATAAAATATAATTGAAATTGAAAAAAGAAATCTAATTAATTATTTTTATAAAAGTTGAGGGTCGTTTTGTATTTAATCAAACTACAAGGTTTAAAAACAGAATTCAGTTAAGGGACTAAAGGTGTACAAATCAAAATACAAGGGCTCCTCCGTAATTATCTCAGGGACTATTTTAAATCAAAATCAAACTCCAGGGACCAAAGTTGACAAAACCCTATTCGCATTTCCGGTCACCCCCTTCGATTTGTCCGGCGGTCCAAGGCTTTCTCCGGCGAACACCCCGACAGGGCTGTTCCCTGCACCTCAACGCCCGACAAAAGCGTCTCTGACTTTGTCTCCCCAACGCGAACCAGACCCCTCGACCAATTTGTCTGCCAATCACAAGGATCGTCTGATCCTGTTGGTGGCCGAGACATCCAGGTCCAAATTCGTGCCCGACAGGCCCCCTCCACGCCTGTTGACTGTCGGGTTAGTTTCACCTTGCCCAGACTAATGTCGGGACGTGTCCAATTGCGCGTTTGAGCATAAGGATTAGGCTCGGCTATAAAGAGCCATTGTCGGCCCTGCTCGAACTCGTTACCATCCTTCCTCACACCCTCACTCCAAATTGAAGACTGCATTACTTTCGTCTTCCCTGAGAAAGACTGTGACCAAGAATTCAGGAGCTGATTCCATCCAGAAGTCTGATTCCCGTTTTGGACATTTTCGGTTCAAGGTTCCTGCCGTCCAGGCCCTTCGCGACCAAGTCCGGACCTCTTGTCGGTTCCATTAGCTTCTGTTATCATCAAGTAAACTATTCCAATCAAAATCTAGGCATTCGCTCGAGAGTCACCGGGCAAACTCAGTGTCCTCGGACACGGTTTGCCGGTCACCGAGAACCAGCGACCAGTTTCTCTGTTGTGTATTTAAATTACCCGTCACACACATAACCAACGATGGGCAGTAGCCCGGCTGGTTATGCGTGTGTGTGTTTAAGGCGCAGGTCGCGGGTTCGATCCCGGTTGGCCTTCGGCCCAAATTTTTATTTCTGTTTTCATTTATTTATTTTATTTAATTATCCTAATTTATTTTTAATACTCTTTTTATACAATAAATACTAAAACGAGTCGGTTTACTCGATCGTTTAATTTAAAATCGATTAAACTACATTTTTAATAAACCATCCCATTTTTTATAATATTTTTATAAACTTATTAAATACACTATAATATATAAAATGTCCCATTTTACAAATCTTGTAATATTTTTATAAACTTATTAAATACATTATAATATATAAAATGTCCCATTTTACAAATCTTGTAATATTTTTATAAACTTATTAAAATACATTATGATATATAAAATGTCCCACTGTTGACAAATCTTGTAATGTTTTTATAAACTCATTAAAATACATTTTAATATATAAAATGTTCCACCTTTATAAGTCTTGTAAACGTTTTTTTTATACACTTGTTAAAAACAAATATAATATGGTAAAGAATTTTCTCTCATTTGTTATAAAAATACATTAAACATAATAAATACTTGTTTAAAACAATATATATATATATATATATATATATATATATATATATATATATTTCTATGAGTTAAAGTTTTACAAAACCGTTATCATTTTCTACCCTATTTTATACAAATAAATATTAAGAATATTATTATAAAACCTATACTCATTAGATACGAATACGCTCATACAAACATACAATAATACATATTGATCTAAATAGGATTTCATCGTGCTTAGTTTTCAACGTCTTTATCACCCGCACTCGTGGATCATCGTATCCGCTAGCCAGGTGAGTTACATAGCCCCTATTTTTACATTTTTATACGTTTTGGGGTGAAACATTATACATGCTACTCATATTGTTTATACGTGTTATACATGAGACTATATGCTTATTCTTTGGATGAACATACATTTAAACACAAGACAACCAACTGTAATATTGATAGATCTATTGTGCCTGACCAGCCCACCCGGTTAGGGTGTTTATTACTGCATACTCGGATATAACCGCGTGTTATATTCAAACATATCGGATATAGTGGGTAACTATATTCAAGCATACCGGACTTAGCTGTTGTGCTCTGTTCAAGCGCGTCAAACTCGGTTTGAATTGTGATTAAATAAATGGTACATCATATACACTATGTTTAACAAGATAAACAATGAGTTGCAAAACGATTTACAACTACTACTTATCGGAACTATTAAACCTATGTACTCACCAACTTTTTAGTTGACACTTGATTTAAATAATGTTTCAGGTTTGGATATGTGACTATTTGCTGAAGATTCCTCCACTTAAGGATTTTGGACGTAGTTAAATAAATCAATGTTTTGAACTAGACTAGGTTATTTGAAATGTATTGTATTTGGATCTTGTTGTTTCTTAATTTTAATTAATGAATTATGCAACCTTTAGTTACCATGTGCTTTTGAACAAACATTCTAATGTCCGCCTCGATGATTCCGCCATCGGTCGGGGTGTGACAGATTGGTATCAGAGCCATGGTTATAGGGAATTAGGTTATTAGACACAATGACCTAGACTATAACCCTAGGACTCCCTTTTTATGTGTTATGTGCTAAATGATTAATTGCTATGTGAATTATTTGTAGTTAGGAATTGTCTGAATTTTCCCGAGTTTGGTACATGAGACTTATACACATACATACAAGACTTTGATACATGATACATACTTTACATACACATTTGGTCAACACGTTTATGCAAACAAATACACTACTTATCCTTGTCCATACTCTCTCCTAATCCTTATAAATGGCAACATTCCTACACATTTTATATTCATAGACTCTCAAATCTATTAAAATCTTGAAAATCTCGTCAACGACTTAATTTCCTGAAACCAGTAAAAGACACATGCAATCTGGAAGGGTGACACCTGTACATTGGGTTTTCTGTCTAGGAAAGCATTTCGTATAAATCCAAATAAACGGACCCGTATGCTTTCCTGGGAATTCCTGAAGTGAGTGTTTACCTATAGGCTAAAGCATGTCTCTTTGAAAGTTTCGGGGAATTATTTAACGTTGATAAGTCAATGTATTCGCAAGGATACAATCCGAATTTGAACTCAAAATCTGGGGACATTATAGCAAAATAGGAAAAACTAGACGAACATGCAAAACAAATCATTATTACAGGTGCACACGTAATAACAATTTGTAGTGCATGCAAGTCCCGACAATTCCTATTACGCAAATAATGATCTATAACATCATGTCCTACCCGGAATAGATGACTTAGTTTCCCCTATCAACTTAGAATAAATACACATGCACTAGCACGCGTCATGATAAATCTCGTATTTCTACTTACATAATTTCCCGCTATAACTCATATTTATCCGTCTTATCTAAAATATCCATGTCTTTTCTTATGGTGTTAGAATGCCTCCTCGACGTGCAAACTCTAGCACTTCTAACTCGGATCTTGCTACTCTTCTTGCCCAGCTAGTAGGGCAAATGACTCAAGCAAATAACAACAGTGAAGGGTCTCACAACATCCAAGGGAACGGTGGTACCAACCCGCCTCACTGCACGTTTAAGCACTTTAACTCGTGCAATCCTACAAAATTCTTCGGGACTGAAGGTGCTACCGGCTTGCTTCAATGGTTTGAAAGCATGGAAAGCACATTCCAAAACAGCGACTGTCCCGATAATCTTCGGGTTCGTTATGCCACAAGTGTACTCCAAAAGAGAGCCCTCACCTGGTGGAACGGCGAGAAACGCACTCGTGGTGCTGAGGTTGCTACATCCTTATCATGGGATGATCTGAAAAAGGCCATGACTGATGAATTCTGTCCTCGGAATGAAATGAGGAAGCTCGAGGCTGAGTTTTGGGATCTTGCCCAAGACAGCGGGGATAATCTGGCTTACACCACCCGGTTCCAAGAACTAAGTCTTTTGGTGCCTCACATGATCACTCCCCTTGCTCGGGGAATTGAAAAATACATAGGCGGCCTGCCTATGCAAATTCAAGATGCTGTGCTGGGAAGCAATCCTCCTACTCTTGAAGCTGCTATCCGTCTATCTGCTACACTATTCGACAACCATGTCAAAGCCGGAACCTTAACAAGAAAGGGTTCCAAGAAGGTTGTCTCTACCCTCGCGGCCGTCAAAGATGTAAAACCCGAGTCTTCTAACCGCAACAAGAAACGAAAGGGTCGAAACTTCGCAGCCGTAACTCCCGCCGTACCTGCTATTCAAGCGGCCCCTTTGGGTCAAAACCCGAAAACTTATCAGGGCCCGAATCCCCAGTGCCAGACCTGCAAGTACCATCATCCTGCCAACTTACCATGCCGATTGTGCTCAAGCTGTGGGCGATATGGACATATGGTCACTACTTGCCGTACCCGTCCTCCCGTCCATCAAGCTGCTCCAGCCAACCGTCAAAACTATTCGGCACTTCCCAATGGTCGGGCATGTTACGAATGTGGAGATCCAAACCATTACCGTGACCGATGCCCAAAACTTCATCATCAAGGTGGTCCTCAAGGACGAACGTTTAACATAAACGCTAAAGAGGCTCAAGCAAACAACGACGTGATAAACGGTACGTTTCTTGTAAACAATCATTATGCATCCGTTTTATTTGATACCGGTGCCGATAGGAGTTTTGTGTCTCTTACTTTTGAAACTCGACTTGCTAAGCAAAGAACGAAACTTGATAATTCTTACTCCGTGGAGATAGCAAACGGAAAATCTATTACTATAAATTCTGTTATCCGCGACTGCAATCTCGAGCTTAATAATCATGAATTCTCTGTTGACCTCCTTCTAATGCAATTGGGAAGCTTCGATATTATAATTGGCATGGACTGGTTATCCAAGCACCATGCCGAGGTTATTTGCTACGAAAAGTGTATTCGTATACCTCTCTCTTCGGGCGACACGTTAGTTATTTTCGGTGAAAAACCGTGTCGTGGTCTCCAGCTCATGTCTTGCACATTAGCACAAAAGTACTTGCGGAAGAAGTACGTTGCCTTCCTGGCTCACATAGTTGACACGAAAGTCAAGGATAAGGAATTGCAAGACATCCCAATCATCCGAGATTTTCCCGAGGTATTCCCCGAGGACCTACCTGGTCTTCCTCCTCCTAGACAAGTAGAGTTCCGCATTGACCTTGTGCCCGGAGCAACTCCCGTGGCAAAAGCTCCCTATCGTCTTGCACCTTCCGAGATGCAAGAGCTTGCAAGTCAATTACAATAACTCTCATCCAAAGGATTCATCCGCCCGAGCCATTCACCTTGGGGTGCTCCCGTACTATTCGTAAAGAAAAAGGATGGATCGTTTCGAATGTGCATCGATTATCGAGAACTCAACAAGCTTACAATTAAGAACCATTATCCTTTGCCCCGTATCGACGATCTTTTCGATCAGCTTCAAGGTTCAACATGTTTCTCAAAGATTGACCTTCGTTCCGGATACCATCAACTTCGTGTTCTTGATGAAGACATTCCGAAGACTGCCTTTCGGACTAGATATGGTCACTACGAGTTCATGGTCATGCCATTCGGTTTGACTAACGCACCTGCGGTTTTCATGGACCTCATGAACCGTGTATGCAAACCTTATTTGGACAAATTCGTGATCGTTTTCATTGACGACATTCTCATCTATTCTAAAACAAAAGCGGAGCATGAACAACATCTTCGTTTGATTTTGGAACTCTTGAAGAAAGAACAACTATACGCCAAGTTCTCCAAGTGTGAATTCTGGCTAAAGGAAGTTCAATTTTTGGGACACATAGTCAACCATAAAGGAATTCATGTGGACCTGGCAAAGATCGAGGCGGTAAAGAATTGGAGTACACCTAAGACTCCTACCGAGATTCGTTCATTCCTTGGACTAGCAGGTTACTATCGTCGTTTCATCTCAAATTTCTCCAAGATTGCGGTTCCACTCACTGCCTTGACTCACAAGGGTAAATCTTACGAGTGGGGACCCAAGCAAGAAGAAGCTTTTCAAACTCTCAAGCACAAGCTCTGCAATGCTCCTATTCTAACTCTCCCTAATGGTAATGACGACTTTGTCGTTTATTGTGATGCATCCAACCAAGGTCTTGGTTGCGTTCTTATGCAACATGGCCAAGTAATTGCATACGCATCACGCCAACTCAAAGTCCATGAGAAGAACTATACGACCCATGATATTGAGCTTGGTGCTGTCGTTTTCGCTTTAAAAATTTGGAGACACTATCTATATGGCACCAAATGTGTGGTTTTCACCGACCACAAAAGTCTCCAACATATTTTTAATCAAAAAGAGCTTAATATGAGGCAACGACGATGGGTTGAACTTCTTAACGACTACGACTGCGAGATTCGCTACCATCCCGGCAAAGCAAATGTTGTAGCCGACGCCTTGAGTCGTAAAGAACGTGTCATGCTTCATAGTATTTGTATTCATAACGATATCCAAGTCCGTATTCTCAAAGCATAACACACCTCGGTTACCGAGGGAAACATGTATCAAGAAATGGCATGTGGTGTAGAACTCTTGCTAGAAACCAAAGCCAACGGTCTATTGTATTACTTGGACCGTATCTGGGTTCCCGATCGCGACGATCTTCGTAAATTTTTGATGAACGAGTCCCACAAAACTCGATATTCGGTACATCCCGGAGCTGATAAGATGTACATGGGTCTCCGTCAGCAATATTGGTGGCCCGACATGAAAAAGGATATTGCCCTCTTTGTGGCAAAATGCTTTACTTGTTCTAAAGTGAAGGCCGAACACCAAAAGCCTTCCGGACTCCTCGAACAACCTGAAATACCCGTATGGAAATGGGAGAACCTTGCCATGGATTTCATCACCAAACTCCCACGAACTTCTAGTGGGCACGATAGTATCTGGGTCATTATCGACCGACTTACAAAGTCTGCTCATTTCTTGCCTATTCGTGAGGACTACCGAGTTGAGAAATTGGCTCGGATCTACATTGATGAGATTGTAAGTCGTCACGGAATCCCTTTGAACATCATCTCCGATCGTGATTCGCGTTTTACTTCCCGATTTTGGCAATCGTTACAATCTGCACTTGGTACTCGCTTAGATTTAAGTACGGCTTACCATCCTCAAACTGATGGACAAACCGAGCGAACAATCCAAACTCTTGAAGATATGCTTAGAGCTTGTGTCATTGACTTTGGTGGTAATTGGGATTCTCACCTACCATTGATTGAATTCTCTTACAACAACAGCTACCACACAAGTATTAACATGGCACCGTTTGAGGCTCTTTATGGACGGAAATGCCGTTCACCAATTTGTTGGAACGAAATTGGTGAAGCACAAATCACCGGTCCCGAGCTTATCCAAGAGACCTCCGATAAAGTCTCTCTTATCCGTGACAACATTCGGGTAGCAAGAAGTCGGCAAAAGAGCTATGCCGACAAACGACGAAAACCCTTGGAATTTCAAGTTGGAGATATGGTCCTTCTAAAGGTATCACCTTGGAAAGGCGTAGTCCGATTTGGAAAGAAAGGAAAACTTGCACCTCGATATGTGGGCCCATTCAAGATACTCGAAAGGATAGGAAAAGTGGCCTACAAACTCGATCTTCCTTCAGAACTCAGCAACGTCCATCCGACTTTTCATGTGTCAAATTTGAAAAAGTGTCTAGCCGATGAGAACCTCCACATTCCCCTTGATGAGGTGCGTATTGACGAGAAAATGCACTTCGTTGAGAAACCCATGGAAATCATGGACCGAGAAGTCAAGAAACTCAAGCGTAGCCGCATCCCCATTGTCAAGGTCCGTTGGGAGTCTAAACGTGGACCCGAGTTCACTTGGGAACGTGAAGACCAAATGAAGACCAAGTATCTGCATCTCTTTTCATAGCCTCCACTAGTTGAATTTCGGGGCGAAATTCCTCTAACATGGGGAGACTGTGACGTTTCGGATTTTTCATTTACGCATTTATAATATATATCATGTAATCATTTTTTTTTATTTAATGAAATGCAAGTGTTTTTATTTAATTTTGTACAAAATATATATGTATTTATTTTAGGGATTTAAAATAATCAAAATTTTATAAGTTTCAAACTTAAATAAAATTTTATATAAAAATCCAAATTTAAAAGATTCGTAACATAAATATGATAATCTATCTAAATAAAAATAAACTTTTATAAAAAAAATATATATATATATACATTTATAATAATAATATGAGTTTATAAAATATAATTGAAATTGAAAAAAAGAAATCTAATTAATTATTTTTATAAAAGTTGAGGGTCGTTTTGTATTTAATCAAACTACAAGGTTTAAAACAGAATTCAGTTAAGGGACTAAAGGTGTACAAATCAAAATACAAGGGCTCCTCCGTAATTATCTCAGGGACTATTTTAAATCAAAATCAAACTCCAGGGACCAAAGTTGACAAAACCCTATTCGCATTTCCGGTCACCCCCTTCGATTTGTCCGGCGGTCCAAGGCTTTCTCCGGCGAACACCCCGACAGGGCTGTTCCCTGCACCTCAACGCCCGACAAAAGCGTCTCTGACTTTGTCTCCCCCACGCGAACCAGACCCCTCGACCAATTTGTCTGCCAATCACAAGGATCGTCTGATCCTGTTGGTGGCCGAGACATCCAGGTCCAAATTCGTGCTCGACAGGCCACCTCCACGCCTGTTGACTGTCGGGTTAGTTTCACCTTGCACAGACTAATTTCGGGACGTGTCCAATTGCGCGTTTGAGCATAAGGATTAGGCTCGGCTATAAAGAGCCATTGTCGGCCCTGCTCGAACTCGTTACCATCCTTCCTCACACCCTCACTCCAAATTGAAGACTGCATTACTTTCGTCTTCCCTGAGAAAGACTGTGACCAAGAATTCAGGAGCTGATTCCATCCAGAAGTCTGATTCCCGTTTTGGACATTTTCGGTTCAAGGTTCCTGCCGTCCAGGCCCTTCGCGACCAAGTCCGGACCTCTTTTCGGTTCCATTAGCTTCTGTTATCATCAGGTAAACTATTCCAATCGAAATCTAGGCATTCGCTCGAGAGTCACCGGGCAAACTCAGTGTCCTCGGACACGGTTTGCCGGTCACCGAGAACCAGCGACCAGTTTCTCTGTTGTGTGTTTAAATTACCCGTCACACACATAACCAGCGATGGGTAGTAGCCCGGCTGGTTATGCGTGTGTGTGTTTAAGGCGCAGGTCGCGGGTTCGATCCCGGTTGGCCTTCGGCCCAAATTTTTTATTTCTGTTTTCATTTATTTATTTTATTTAATTATCCTAATTTATTTTTAATACTCTTTTTATACAATAAATACTAAAACGAGTCGGTTTACTCGATCATTTAATTTAAAATCGATTAAACTACATTTTTAATAAACCATCCCATTTTTTATAATATTTTTATAAACTTATTAAATACACTATAATATATAAAATGTCCCATTTTACAAATCTTGTAATATTTTTATAAACTTATTAAATACATTATAATATATAAAATGTCCCATTTTACAAATCTTGTAATATTTTTATAAACTTATTAAAATACATTATGATATATAAAATGTCCCACTGTTTACAAATCTTGTAATGTTTTTATAAACTCATTAAAATACATTTTAATATATAAAATGTTCCACCTTTATAAGTCTTGTAAATGTTTTTTTTATAAACTTGTTAAAAACAAATATAATATGGTAAAGAATTTTCTCTCATTTGTTATAAAAATACATTAAACATAATAAATACTTGTTTAAAACAATATATATATATATATATATATATATATATATATATTTCTATGAGTTAAAGTTTTACAAAACCGTTATCATTTTCTACCCTATTTTATACAAATAAATATTAAGAATATTATTATAAAACCTATACTCATTAGATACGAATACGCTCATACAAACATACAATAATACATATTGATCTACATAGGATTTCATCGTGCTTAGTTTTCAACGTCTTTATCACCCGCACTCGTGGATCATCGTATCCGCTAGCCAGGTGAGTTACATAGCCCCTATTTTTACATTTTTATACGTTTTGGGATGAAACATTATACATGCTACTCACATTGTTTATACGTGTTATACATGAGACTATATGCTTATTCTTTGGATGAACATACATTTAAACACAAGACAACCAACTGTAATATTGATAGATCTATTGTGCCTGACCAGCCCACCCGGTTAGGGTGTTTATTACTGCATACTCGGATATAACCGCGTGTTATATTCAAACATATCGGATATAGTGGGTAACTATATTCAAGCATACCGGACTTAGCTGTTGTGCTCTGTTCAAGCGCATCAAACTCGGTTTGAATTGTGATTAAATAAATGGTACATCATATACACTATGTTTAACAAGATAAACAATGAGTTGCAAAACGATTTACAACTACTACTTATCGGAACTATTAAACCTATGTACTCACCAACTTTTTAGTTGACACTTGATTTAAATAATGTTTCAGGTTTGGATATGTGACTATTTGCTGAAGATTCCTCCACTTAAGGATTTTGGACCTAGTTAAATAAATCAATGTTTTGAACTAGACTAGGTTATTTGAAATGTATTGTATTTGGATCTTTTTGTTTCTTAATTTTAATTAATGAATTATGCAACCTTTAGTTACCATGTGCTTTTGAACAATCATTCTAATGTCCGCCTCTATGATTCCGCCATCGATCGGGGTGTGACACACATCTTGAAGCAAGGCCATGTTACCTGTCATGTGCCGGGAGCATCCACTATCTACATACCAATGATTAGAGATAGTACCCTTCGGATGTCCCTGCATGAGTCACAAAAAGAATTATTTAGATTTGGAGAACCAAGCCATAGTGGTCTTGGGTCGTCCGTCTTTCTTAAAATAAACAACCTCAATTAACTCATAGTCGTGACTGTCAAAAATGGATGAATCTTTAGAAGAAATGGGACCAGGAGATTGAGAACATTTGGATTTGTTATTCCAGGACCTCTTCTTTTTCTTAACTGGAACTGTAGACTTAGATTCAACAACAGCAGGTGAACTAGTGGAAGCTTCACCTGATTGAATTTCAGCCAGCTGTTCTAGCTTTATCAATCTCTTGTTCCTTCTTCTCCTCTGTGGCTTAGAGAGTTTCACTTTCAGGTTTCTCACCAGTTGGTGCACTACAAGAGGTAGATGCACTAGGTTTAGCAGGTAGCTTTCCCCTTTTTGAAACCGATGGTTTAGCCTCAGATAAGATCTTTGGCTTTACCATAGGTTTTACTGGTGGTTTTACCACATTTGCTTTTGGACTTTTGGAATGCTTCACTAGTGGTGACTCAGGGATAACAGCCGGTTGTGAGACAATTGGCCGTTTCCCTTGGTTCTTAGCAGGACAGTTCATAAGAATGTGACCAACCATACCACAGTGAAAGAAAGTTCTCTTTTCTTTGTAAGTCCTCTTGTAAGGCTCATTTGATCTGGCATTAGATGACTCAGCATGATGAGCAGGAGAAGTTGTTTGGTGAATAGTAGTTTAACCCGATGATGATTGGTTTTTGGGAGTATAAAATTTTTGCAAATTTTCTTGATAACCAAGCCCAAAATGAGCTGAAAAACTTATTTCTTAACTTGATTAATGTTTTTATATCCCCCATAAAGCATCACATTCAATTTCTCATTAGATTCAATGATATCGGGTTCAGTCAAAATACAATATCACTATTAGTGATAATGTTTTTCTTAACTTTCTGTTCACCTAGCAACTCCTCAGAGACTAGTCCTTCAGGGTAGGTGTTCTCAGACCCATCATTAGAAGCAGTAAAGAACTCTTCATTAGCTGCAGAGTCAGCCTTACTTGAGTAATCATCCTTGTTAGAGGAATCATCCTGACTTGAGGACTCATCAAGGCAAGACAAATTAATGTCAATTAAGCTGTTGACAAATTTCCCGCTAACTGGTGAAGGAATGGCATTAGTACCCAGCCCTAAGCCATTCACTTGCCTCACTACAGACTCATAGTATTCTACCATAAGACAAGAATTTTTCAACTTCTCAATATTACCTTTCAATTGCAAGATCTCATTTTGCAGCTTGTTGATCTCATTGTTCCTTTTCGCTAACCCCTTGTACGCAACATCCAAATGAAACTGTTGATCGCTGATTTTAAGTGAATAATCACGTTTTTCTTTCTTTAAAGTTTCAATTGAATCTTTGTAACGTTTTTTGTTTTCCTTGTAGCTTAACACTGCAATACGAAGGGGTTCGACTTTGTCTTGAAGCTTAGAGTTTTCAACCTTTAAGCTTAGAAATTTGGAACAAGAAATGACAGCAAAAGGATTAGAATCTACGTCATTCGATGAACATGATGCCTCTCCGATAGCCATGAGGGCAACTGCAGTTGTAGACTCTACTTGATCAGCCATAGAAGCTTCCCGTTCCTCAGCTTCCATCATCTCCATAATCTCAGCCATGAGACCAACCTGTGTTTGTGCAATAAGGGCATCCTCCAAATGAACACCCCGATCAAAGCTTTCGTCCTGTTGAGCCACCAATGCATTGGACGTTCCACCTTGACCTTGATTGTGGTTGTTAGAGTTGTACCCTTGGTTATTTCCTTGATTGCTTCCCTGGCTTGGTCTTGTGAATCCAGAGGCAGGTGCTTTATCCTTTTGACATTCACGAGCAAAGTGTCCAAAGTTCAGACACTTGTAGCACTTGGCCTTGGATTTGTGAAAACCAACCTTGGCATTTGAATGCCCACCAATAAACTTTCTTCCCGTTCTGTTCAGGAAACGCTTGGCTCTCCTCAAGATCATGGCCATATTCTATTGAATATCCATATCCTCCATATCATCAGATCCACCTGATTAAAGTCTTCTTCGATGGTTTCAGGTTCCGTTAGCTTGCCGCCAATGAAGTTCTCATAGGCAAGCATGCATGATGAGAATAAAGCCACATGATCTTCAGCTATCTTAGCTATTGCTGATTTGTTAGCTGAAGATGTGGGAGAAGGATTTCTTGAGGAGTTCTGGTGATGAGATCCAGAACCAGATCCAGATGCTGCATAGCACGCATGACCACCACAAGCCTTTAAAGTTTCTTCCTCATGAGAGTTTCATGAGAAAAGGGCAATTCCAGAGCCCGATGACTTGGTTGTAGAAGACGTCCCATAATACATAGAAGGGTCTTGTATTTGAGGTCTTCCTGAGCTCTCCTTTCTTTTTAGGTTAATGTCATGTGCTTGAACCTTTCCAATTGCCTCATCAATTGTCATCTCATAAAACTTAGAATTCTCTCTCATCACGGTAGTATACATCTCAAATTTGGGTGGCAAAGCATCCAGAAAATTTTCAACTAATTCCTCATTTGGATAGATGAGGTCAAAACCTTTCAACTCAGTCTGCAGATGATAGAATCTAGAGATGAGCTCATCCATGGATTCGTTCTCCAGATATCTGAAGCACTCATATTGCTTCCTGAGAAGATCCATTTTACTCATCTTGATGTCACTGTTACCCTCGAATCTCTTCTGTAACGCCTTTCAAAGATCCTTGGAGTTATCGTATCCTCTGAAGCTGTGGAATAACTCCCTGATCAAGGCCATAGTGATAGATCCGTGTGCCTTCTTCTCTCTATCATAAACTTTCTTTTCTTCTTCATCAAGTTTAGAGATAGGCTAGGGAACTTCCTCATCAAGGTAAGTGTATGTGGGATGCTTATAGCCCTCTAGAATGGGTATCCACAACGAAGAATCGGTATAAGAAATATAATGTTCAAAGCGTGCTTTCAAGTTTGAATAATCATTTACATTAAGCAGCTTTGGAGGTTTCTGTGGGGTTTCGACCTCGTTGTCATAGTTCAGAAGGTTACCGAGGTTCTGAATATTTGACATGGTGAACACTTAGTCAAATTTCAGAAAAGTCAAATAAACTTGCGCACTTGTCTCTGGCCTTGCGCACTTAACAAACCTAGTCTTGCGTATTTAGAATTTGCTCTTGCGTACTTGATAAGTACACAAGAGTAAATGATAAGTACGTAGGAGATCAATTAAGTACGCAACAAATATGGTTTTGCGTACTTGATAAGTACGCAACAAGACTGTACTTGTTGCCAAATAAGGAAAGTACGTAGGTCACTTTTTCACCAACTCTCACAAATTTTTTTCGGTTACTGGAAATCACCGGAGATGGTAGAAATCAAAAATTGACCAAACAAAATGAGCCAAAGGGTCAGAAACTCATTTCTAACCAACCTTTGATGCTCAAAACACTCAAATACACAATAAAAGTCAGTTTTTGAGTGATTTTTGCTTCTAAAATAGTGCTCAAGAGCTACCCCTATTTTATCACAAAAATCAACAAAAAACCCACTTTTTCTTGCAAAAACTCCGTTGGATGTGTAGAAGATACTCCCAACACACTCACAACACTCAAAATCAAGAGCTAAGCTTTGATACCACTTGTAAGTCCCCTAAGACACCTCTCGGGGTAACCTAACAACTCTCGGTATGACACGGGGTAACCTAACAACTCTCGGTATGACACGGAATAACAATGTTGCTAAGAAACCCTAGGAAACCCTCATTTCAGAGCAACTGACCTAAAAACCCTAACACCAAGGAATACCAGACAACTTCGCACCTTTCAGCTATTGAAGTAGGAAGAACATTTAATCCTAACACACTCTCAACCTGCGTTTCTATGGACTATGATATCAATGATCTACAAACTAGTTACAAACACACAGTAAGCAACCTAACATGCAACTATTATTCGAAAGACATTCAACTAGATGCATGTGAAACACAAATCAATAGCAAATCAGAACTAAACACTCATAACATCATACTAATTGAAATCAAGTTCTTTACTTTATCAAGAATCCATCACAATTAACATAAACCGAAAGAAATCCAACATTCAATCAAACAATCATCAAACCTAGATAGCTTAAACAAGTCTAACCAATCATGAGAAAAACAAAATCGAAAAAGTCATAATAAACGTTCATCGTAAATAGAAAATAAATAAGCTAGCAGCTTAATTAATTTACCTACTAGCTTCAATTAATTTTGACCTGTGTGCTTGCTAATTCACTTTTTTTCTTCTTTTCTGTTCCACGATTTCTAGAGGTGCTTCTGTTTTTATTTTCTTTTTCTTCTGTTTTGTTTGTACTCCACTAATTCCACCACAAACAGCCGCAACTCCAAACCCAATTTTGACCTTCAGTTCCTCGAAAGATGTGCCAAGCTTGTCTCCTAATTCTGTTGTATGTAGCCTTCACGGCAATTCTCCAATTCCACGGCTCCACTTCTAAATTGTCGTCAGTCTCTCGTATATATTATTAATTTTTTATTTTTTTATGACCTAGCCCACTCAATCAAAATGAGCCCTTTCCAATTTAATCCCAATTTGTAATTCTAGTCCAGCCAATCAGTTAATTTATTGGCCCGAATGCTAATTCTTTTTTTCCATAGCTGTAAGTCCTAGCGGGTCTACCGATCAATCTCTGCTGTAAAACACATAATACGTATACGAAGTGCAGAATCCTTACGTATACGTATGTCTCGAATATTCATAAACGCAATACAATAACACAAGAAACGATTTCATAAACAGTTTCTTGTATTATTAATCAAACAGTAAACATTGAGTCGTTCTAGTAAAGATCCAGAAGTTACAAACGAGAACAACTCTTGAACTATTTATAGACAACACATACTGAAACAGACGAACTTAATAAGTTCGCCACTTTTTAGTTATGTTCGCCTCAAGTATATCAGGCAAACTTATTAAGTTCGCCTGTGCAAACTTAACTAATTACAAATACAAAACATACAAAACTATAAACATAAAGACTAATCTATTACAAGGCTTGTTGTCACAAAACATGCTCCAACAGACTCCTCCTTGACAACAGCTTGGTCTTTATCTTCAAGTCTTGTTCTTCCAATTCTTTGGCAACGAGCTCCCTGCACATATCCTGTGTTTCAGACACACATCTAACACCTTCTATACTGTAATGCATGCTCTCTCTACGCTTTAGCATCTTTTGATCAGACCTTGAAAAGTTAACAAGGTTCAAAGCATCGAAGAATCTCACTATAACCTTGCCATTCAAGTCTTCTATCACAGCTTCTCCCATACATCCATCAACATACCACCATTTAAGATCATGTAAACAATCATAAGGAATCAGTTTCAATGGAATCTTTGGTACTGATCTCACAGGTTTAAACTTGTATCTCCATGTCACATTTTGAGTAACAGGATCTACTTCTTTTATTCTTCTTCCCTGTTGAGGTTTCAGTTTCCAGAACCTCCTTCCATTCTTATCAAGTTGGTAATTGAGTCAGCTATTCCATTATTCGATCTGTTAATCAAGGGCTTTGTTGATAACCCATTGATTTCACATCTCGGTAAAGAGTTAAAGTATTTAAGCCTTGGCTTCAAATAATGAACTCCATATGTTCTCTTCAAAGCAAATAACTTGAAATCAGCTTCATAAAACCAACTTATTATTCTTCCAGAGCATTTGTCTTTGTTTACATATCTCTGCTTTTGCACTGGCGCCACTGGAACAACTGGTACACTATCTCTCCAGCTCTTCACCATTTCTACCCATTGTGCCTTAGTCATTCTAGTATTCTTATACATTTCTGTATCTTTAGGCAAACTTTCAGCGGAATCAAAGTTTTGTTTTTCTAGATCAGGATCAGATGCATCAGATTCTACAACTCCTTCTGAAAACCTTTTAGGAATTACATCATCTTCAAACACATTTGTATCAATTAAACCTTCACATCCTTCATAAACAACTTTCTTATTATCACACTCTAGCTCTACTTCAACAAACTCTCCTTCCTCTAATCCTTCCTCTTCTGTATCATCATCATTAGAAAGATCATCCAAATCTATCAAGCATTCAATTTTGCCAGCTTCATCCATATCAGAATCTTCAAAGAACAAAGAATTATCAAACATGTCAGCATCATTAGCTTCTGTAGGTCCTAATTCGTTGCGTGACGGATCTCTAGACTCGCGGTACGACACAGTGATAACGTGCGGAATCCATGATCAACGTGTAGCGTGTAACTCAATCAACAACACGGTGTAAATAAACGCTTTGTATTACTATAATCCTTGATTACAACAGTTCTCTCCAAAACACACACTTACACCTTTTTCTTCTCTAGTGTTCTATGGAATATGAACTTGTAACTCCTATTTATAGGAACACACAACACCTTAGGCGAACTTAACAAGTTCGCTCCTAAAGATGCTTAGGCGAACTTGTTAAGTTCGCCTCTCTATGAACTTGAACAATATTCCTTAGGCGAACTTAACAAGTTCGCTCCTAAAGATGCTTAGGCGAACTTGTTAAGTTCGCCTCTCTATGAACTTACACAGAATTTTATCAACAGTTACAAAACATGTCCTAACAGACTCCCCTTTAACTGTTGCTAACAATTCTATCAATTACAAGTCAAAGACTCTAAGACTAAGACATAATATCTTCAAGCTCGTTATCACCAGAATATGCTCCAAAAGACTCCCACTTGACAACAGCTTTAGAAGATTGTCATCCGTCTTCATATATCTTCAAACACATTGTAGTCTTCGTCTTGTTCATCTGCACTTTCTCTTTCTATCTAGAAGAAAACTTGGGAGAAGGACCCCTTGTCAACTAATGTCTGCAATATTCAGTTTTTGCAAAGGAGAATTGTGACAATTCGACTTTTTAGGTTAACTCCGTTAACTATCCCGTTAAGTTTCCTATTAAAAACTTAACCTCGTTAACTAAATCTAACCCCAGGGGCTGATTCTGTCACAAATTCAACTCAAAACTGCAGGGACTTGTTATGTGAATATACCAAACTTAATATGTTGACTCCATGTTGACTCCCCAAAGTCAAAATCGACAATTTTAGCTTCTGTTGACTTTTTGTAGTCAAAATCGCGACTATTAGATTTCCAATTCACAAATGATAACCGAAATGGATCAAATTTTGTAACTGAATGTCATAGCATTGCAATAAACGATTATAGTTGATCAGTCTATCATCATCATTATCGAATTAAACTCCTATAATGACCATTAAATCCATAACCGTCGACTACCACTATCGATCCATCGAATTCGACAAATTACTGTATCTAATTCGTAAACAAGTCGTCTGCACACACTAAACAAATCCCTCTGAAGCTATTGCGCGTGTTAATTCGATCGGAGAAGCATCGGAAGACGACGGGGACCTCTCGTCGGAATCGCGGTTGGATTCTATCCGAGCACCATCAATTCAAAAACAATTCAGGTATCTAATCATACCCTCAGACTCACCTTCATCTCAATAACGAAAGCCCTAACATATCTAGGGCTTATAACACCGAATTTAACTCGAACCGATTCTAGGTTTCATAACCAATTCGGTTTAATCAAACGATACCCTTGACTCCGTTTCAATCAAATTAATTGATATGAATAGTTTCGAAATTACATACTCTTTGAAAGCCCTATTCTAATTCGATCATATAACATTGAATTTGTGGTGAACCGATTCTAGGGTTCATCTCGGTTTGGGTTAATCAAACACTGATCTGGACACAACCTCAATGAAATTAAACTTTATGGGTAGTTTCGCAATCCTCAACGTAATAAAAACCCTATGATTCCAACAGATTTTGTTATGAAAAATTCCTAATTTGATTCGGTGTTCATATCTAAAGTTTCGGTTCTTATCCCTGTAATTAAACAATCTTAACCACGATAGTTTTTCAATCAAACACACTCACAGATGCGCATTGATCCGACTAACAAAACCACCTTGATAATTTGGCAAATCGCGATCGAATTCATGGAATATGGGACGGGATTCGATCTGGATGCATATGGGGAGGGGGACCCTTTTGATCAGGATGTTAAAACTATTTGGTCTCGGGTTTGTTTGCGAATCCCTAGCTGGCGGGACTGGTTGGGTCAGTGTGTGCGTGTGGGAGAGACCCGGTTTCGAGACCGGGCTCCCACATCAATTTTTTGAGCAGTTTTCTGTAATAATTAATTTATAAAAATCAAACTTTATAATATTATAATACTATGTACATGTGTTTTAACCCGGGAAACAGCCCGTAGGCTCGGGTTTGAATTACTAACATATTTTTATAAATTTTACTCACTTTTATAATTTATATATTGTTATTATTATCAAGTAAAAATAATATGTTTATATTATTTTTAAACCGTAAATTCGTATAAAATAATATATATTTATATTATTTCGAATCATTTAATAACGCCGTGTATCAATAGAGATTAATTAATTATATAATTAATTATATTATTCACTCGTGTATATATATATATATATAAATAAATAATATATACATATATATATAGGAATTACTTCTACGCTAGTGGACGAATGTGTCCACGAGATTAGGAATTACTTCTACGCGACGAATGACTCAATTATATATATATATATATATATATATATATATATATATGTATATATAATTGAGTCATTCGTCGCGTAGAAGTAATTCCTAATCTCGTGGACACATTCGTCCACTCTCGTTTATTAGAGCGGTTCTTTAAGACGTTTCTTTCCGTGTCACTGTCACAATTCCCATTATCATTCCTAATTTATGTGTTTACAATTTTAGGACATTCGTAGGTCTTTTGAGACTTACACTCGTGGTTCCAACTTACCTCTAGGGTGAAATTACCTTCAACGCAAAGCAGGTGAGTTTTCACGGCCCCTTTTACTGTTTTAACTTGGTGGAGAAAACATGACTAAACGATTTTGGATTTCTTTTAATTCATATGTTATCAATGTTAAATGCTAAGCGTAACACGCTATCACAGAAAGTCCTCAACTAATATCGGACCGTTAATATGGATCTTAGCGAAGTAATATTTAGTAGTACTACTGGGTTTGACAAATCCCACCCGCGTTAGTCGCGCTAACTCGTATAGATATCGAATGGGTGAAATGTTAGCCTACTCACACCGCCAGTGTTGATAGACCTGGCAGGAGGCAATAAACAAACAGTCAGCTTCGGTTGCGAGCGCTTGAGCTGAACATGAACATAGGTTAGCTTCCTATAGATACGTACTAAATGAACTTAAATCCGGTAAACGCTTATTTACTTATATTGAAACCTGTGGACTCACCAACCTCGTGTTGACATATTTTTACTTGTTTTCTCAGGTCGCTAAGCTAAGACACAGGTGCACGTTAGGGCATGCATTGGATTCAACTGCTTTGATTGTGTCTATTTATGTTTGGTTGAATTATTCTATTGTACTTTGCTTTGTTTGGACGTTTGGACTTTTTGGAATTTTGGACTTTGGTTTTGGGCGCGTGTATTTTGCACATTTACTTTCTTTACGCTTCCGCATTGATACTCTGATTTGAATGGTATTTTCATTTTGATTCCCATGTAGAGTCGTTAAAAGTAACTAATGTCTGAGATCCTGGTTCGTCACTTCCCAAACGGTAAAACTCCGTTAGTTGAAATTGGGGGTGTGATAGATTGGTATAAGAGCCATTGGTTATAGAGAACTAGGATTGCATACTAGACTATAGCCTTACACATTAGTTACATGTCATTTGAATGTTTGGCACTTATATATTGTTATAGGAACATGTCGTCAACCCCACCTCCGTCACCTAAGGCACTGGACATCAGGCACCAATCCTACCATCCCCGGAGCCCAAAAGGCGTTGGACTACTTCCAGTGACCAATCAGTTGACCAATGTGAACCGAGTAACGCACGAGTAATGGATCATACTCTCAATTGGAACGTATACCCGCAAATGATCCAAAGGTGGATCGAAATGGGAAATGTCCCATCACCCTACTTCGGTTCTACATCCTCATCATCCCTACTACCTAGCTTGCCATGCACTATGGAACAAGCTTTCGCAGCCTTCGTATCTTATATGTCGAAGGAATTGAGTATTGTACAAGATGCCACCGAGGAGATACCTAAACTTCTGAAGAATGGACCCCAAATAGAAGAGAATAAGGTAGGAATAGAACTCTTGACTACCGAACTAGCTGCAACGGACCATGTTCATAACCTTTTAGTGGATCGTGTGGCACATCTGGAGACGAGGGCCGACGCTATGGATGATGATATAGAAGGAGTTCTGGAGAGATTGGCTGCTATGGAAGCTCAGCTACATGTAGCAAACCACACTGCTGAAGGTCTTCAAGAGAGGGTGACTCACTTGGAAGCCCAACTACAAGCCGCTTTATTTCCGGAGAAGATTCCACATTCTGATGACGAGGAGGAACCTTTTGAGGAGGAACCTTTTGAGGAGTAACCTTTTGAAGAAAAGCCTTTCGAGGAGGAGCCCGTAGAAGAGGAACCGGTAGAGATAGACGATGCACAATCGTATGTTTCTTCTGATGACGAAGATGCTTGATGATCTTCCTATTCTATCTTCCTTTTCATGTTTGCTTTTGCCTATGTTATTTCTCTTTTCAAACCTAGATGGGTAAGGTTGTTCCCATCCAATAAAAGCATGAGAAGTTTAATATTTGAGTTATTTATTTTGTAGCCTTACAATTTATTTAATTTTCAAAATATTAGATGTTGTATCTCCTTACTCGTACCTGAATAATGTTTAATATGAGATATATTTCTCATTGTTTTTCATTTGTGATTGTGAAGAATTATTTCTGGGAGAGGACGAGGAAGTCGTGCCGGTGGTCGTGGTACCATTAACATGACGGCAGCAGAGCTAGCAGCACTGATAAATGATAGTGTGGCAGAGGCTCTAGCAGCACAGAATGCTGTAGGTAAATGCTTTAGCTATTGACTAATGGTGTCAATCCTTCTCCTAAAAAAAACAACTTTCTAAACTCTATAATTCCAATTCAATTTTGTATTTCTAAATCCAGGCCAGCAAAATCAGCAAAACCAACAACCAGCCTGCACTTTCAAGGCATTCATGGATTGCAAGCCCACACCTTTAGTGGAGCTGAAGGAGCCATTGAATTACTTCGCTGGTTTGAGAAGGTTGAATCAGTAATTGCCATGTGTAACTGCCCCGTGGCTAATCAAGTGAAGTTTGCAGCCGGAACTTTAGAAGGCCCGGCACTCACATGGTGGAATGCCCAGGTCCAAATGTTGGGTCTGGCCATGGCGAATGGACTCCCGTGGGAGGAATTCAAAGCAATGATGAAAGAGGAATATTGTCCTCGCGATGAGATCCAGAAGATAGAGGGAGAATTTTGGAACCTAAAAATGGAGGGTTCTGAGATTGAACTCTACAATACACGTTCCCATGAACTGGCTACTATGTGCCCGCATATGGTAACTCCTGACTACAAAAGAATTGAGCTTTACATTGGAGGTCTAGTGCCTCAAATACAAAGCATGGTTACTTCATCCAATCCTGCCACTATCCAACAAACCATTCGACTTGCGCATAAGTTAACCGACCAAGCGGTGACACAAGGAACCCTACCCCTGAGAGGTTCAGTTGCTAAACCCACCGACAATCACAAACGCAAGTTCGATCACCATTCCAACACCCACAACCACTCCAACTCCCACTCCAAAGGACCCCAACCCAACCAACCCAGTTTAATCAACCGCAGCAGCAGCAACATCGTAGGTTTGAGCCTACCAAAAACTTCAATTAGTCGACCTCTTCTGGTCAAAACCAGGGTGGTTACGCGGGGAAGTCTCAGAAGTGTAATAAGTGTAACTTCCACCACTTTGGGTTCTGCAATTGTTGCCAGAGGTGCGGCAAAATAGGTCATGCTGCTAAGGACTGCAGGGGTGAGTTACAAACTAAACAACCTTTTCAACAACCGGGATCCACAAGGGGTTGCTTTGAGTGCAGAAAGGAAGGGCATATCCGGAAGAACTGTCCTCAGTTGAAGAAAGGGGGTAACGGAAACCACAACCCTAACCAGAATAACAATGGCAATGGTGGTAGCAATGGCAATGGTGGAGGAAATGGTTCGAAGGGACGAGCCTTCATACTAGGATCTGGAGACGCCCGTTACGACCATAATGTGGTCACCGGTAAGTTCCTCATAAATACTTACTTTGCTTCTGTCCTTTTTGACACCGGTGCTGATAGAAGTTTTATATCTAAGAAATTTAGTAATATAATAAAAGGAACTTCATCTCTATTAGAAGATAAGTATACAATAGAGATAGTTGACGGCCAAATAATTTAGGCAACTCACATACTTAAAGGATGTAAACTTGAGCTAGCTACACATACATTTGATATCGACCTTATGCCGGTCATACTTGGTAGTTTTGATATAATCGTCGGCATGGATTGGTTATCTAAAAACCAAGCCGAAATTTTCTGTCGTGAGAAGATTGTTCGTATACCCCTCTCGAATGGAGAAACCCTTTCCGTCCAAGGCGAAAGAGTTGGTGCAGTCATGGGCATCATATCTTTCATGAAAGCACAAAAATGTCTTCGAAAGGGGCATACGGCTATTTTGGCCCTTGTTGCTGAGTAGCCTTCAGAAGAGAAGAAGATTGAAGATATTCCCGTTGTGCGTGAATTTTTGGAAGTGTTTCCCAAGGATCTGCCTGGTCTGCCACCGCACCGTCAAGTTGAATTCCAAATTGATTTAGCACCCGGAGCAGCACCGATTGCTCGGGCACCTTACAGACTGGCACGCAGTGAATTACAAGAGTTATCCACTCAACTACAAGATTTATTGGATAAAGGTTTCATCCGACCTAGTTCATCACCGTGGGGAGCTCCGGTACTATTTGTCAAGAAGAAGGACGGAACTTTCCGTATGTGTATTGACTACCGGGAGCTGAATAAAGCCACAATCAAGAACCGCTACCCTTTACCCCGCATAGATGACCTCTTTGATCAACTCCAAGGATCAAGTTTCTATTCCAAGATAGATCTTAGGTCCGGCTACCATCAGTTGAGATTCCGAGAAGAGGATATCTCAAAGACTGCATTCAGAACGAGGTACGGCCATTAAGAATTTATGGTCATGCCTTTCGGGTTAACCAACGCACCTGCGGTATTCATGGATCTCATGAACCGTGTGTGTAAGCCTTACCTTGACCAATTCGTTATCGTTTTCATTGACGACATCCTCATTTATTCCAAGAACAAGGAAGAACATGAGGAACATCTACGACTAATTTTGGAATTACTTAAGCGAGAGCATCTGTATGCTAAGTTTTCCAAGTGTGAATTCTGGATCCGGGAAGTTCAGTTTCTAGGACATGTGGTTAACGAGAGAGGGATACATGTCGACCCATCCAAAATAGAAGCCATCAAGAATTGGGCAGCACCGACGACTCCGACTGAGGTGCAACAATTTCTGTGATTGGCTGGATATTACCGTTGATTCATCGAAGGATTTTCCAAAATTGCTCAACCCCTCACTGCTTTAACTCAAAAGAGTAAAGCCTATAATTGGGGCAACAACCAAGAGTCCGCATTCCAACACCTCAAACAGAAACTTTGCAGTGCACCTATTTTAGCTCTTCCAGAAGGAACCGATGATTTTGTGGTGTATTGTGATGCATCTATTCAAGGTCTGGGTTGTGTCTTAATTTAACGCGAAAAGGTGATCGCATACGCTTCACGACAACTAAAGGTCCACGAGAGAAACTACATTACTCATGACTTAGAGTTGGGAGCCGTGGTCTTCGCTCTTAAGATAAGGAGACATTACTTGTACGGTACCAAATGCACCATCTACACCGATCACAAGAGTCTTCAGCACATCTTCGAGCAGAAAGAGTTGAACATGCGACAACGTCGTTGGGTCGAACTCTTAAACAATTATGACTGTGCGATCCGATACCACCCGGGTAAAGCTAATGTTGTAGCTGATGCCCTAAGTAGAAAAGAAACAAAACCCAAACGAGTTCGAGCATTACAGCTTACTATTCACCCTGGATTACCTGACAAAATCCGTAATGCTCAACTTGAAGCCCTAAAAGAAGAAAATCTACCGTTGAAAAGTACGCGCGGTCTGGAAGTACAACTTGAAGTCAAATCTGACGGTATTCGCTACTTTGCCGAATGAATATGGGTTCCAGTATTCGGAAACCTAAGGGAACTAGTTATGGATGAGTCTCAAAAATCTCGTTACTCTATTCATCCGGGTTATGACAAAATGTACCATGATCTAAAGGTGTTATATTGGTGGCCAAAAATGAAGGCCCATATAGCCACCTATGTTAGTAAGTGTCTGACTTGCGCGAAGGTCAAAGTTGAATATAAAAAATCATCCGGTCTTCTGCAACAACCAGAAATTCCTATGTGGAAATGGGAACAAATATCCATGGACTTCATCACCAAATTACCACGAACCCCTACCGGATGTGATACCATATGGGTAATCGTTGATCGATTAACAAAGTCCGCTCACTTCTTAACAATCAAAGAGACCAACAAAATGGATAAGCTTACTCGTACGTACTTGAAAGAAATAGTCTCTCGGCACGGGGTGCCAATCTCCATTATTTCAGATCGTCATGCACGATTCACTTCTCGTTTCTGGCAATAGTTACATAAGGCCTTAGGCACGCGTCTAGATATGAGCACAGCATACCATCCTCAAACTGATAGCCAAACGGAACGTACAATCCAAACTCTGGAGGACATGCTACGAGCTTGTGTGATTGATTTCGGTAACACTTGGGAGTCTCACCTACCGTTGGTGGAGTTCTCCTACAACAACAGTTATCATACTAGCATCAAGGCAACTCCATTTGAAGCACTGTATGGACGGAAATGCCGTTCTCCTATTTGTTGGACCGAGGTTGGAGATAGCCAACTCACAGGTCCTGAACTTGTATTTGAAATTTCCGAAAAGATCGTTCAAATTAGAAACCGTGTGGCGGCAGCTCGTGATCGTCAAAAGAGCTATGCCGACAAGTGTCGTAAACCTTTGGAGTTTCAAATAGGTGACATGGTCTTACTCAAAGTCTCACCTTGGAAAGGTGTCATTCGTTTCAGGAAACGAGGAAAGCTGAATCCTCGTTATGTTGGACCATTCAAAATAATGAAGAGAATCGGACCAGTTGTGTATCAACTAGACCTACATGAAAGACTTAGTGGTGTACACAACGTCTTTCACGTCTCAAATTTAAAGAAATGCCTAGCAGACGAGTCACTCGCAGTTCCTCTTGAGGAACTACACGTTGATGAACGATTACGTTTCATCGAAAAACCTGTGGAAATTATGGATAGGGAAGTTAAAACGTTAAAGCACAGTAAGATCCCTATTGTCAGAGTTCGTTGGAACTCGAAACGCGGACCGGAATTCACGTGGGAGCGCGAGGATCAGATGATGCGCAAATATCCTAATCTGTTCAAGCAATCCGCGTCAAATTCTTAAGGTACTATTTAATTTCCGGGACGAAAATTCTTTTAACTAGGGGACGATGTGATGTCCCGGAATTTTTTTTTTAATTTAATTTTCGGGGCGAAAATTCTATCAACTAGGGGATGATGTGACAATTCGACTTTTTAGGTTAACTCCGTTAACTATCCCGTTAAGTTTCCTATTAAAAACTTAACCTCGTTAACTAAATCTAACCCAGGACTGATTCTGTCACAAATTCAACTCAAAACTGCAGGGACTTGTTATGTGAATATACCAAACTTAATATGTTGACTCCATGTTGACTCCCCAAAGTCAAAATCGAAAAATTTAGCTTCTGTTGACTTTTTGTAGTCAAAATCGCGACTATTTGATTTCCAATTCACAAATGATAACCGAAATGGATCAAATTTCATAACTGAATGTCATAGCATTGCAATAAACGATTATAGTTGATCAGTTTATCATCATCATTGTCGAATTAAACTCCTATAATGACCATTAAATCCATAACCGTCGACTACCACTGTCGATCCATCGAATTCGACAAATTACTGTATCTAATTCGCAAACAAGTCATCTGCATACACTAAACAAATCCCTCTGAAGATATTGCGCGTGTTAATTCGATCGGAGAAGCATCGGAAGACGCCGAGGACCACTCGTCGGAATCGCGGTTGGATTCTAGCTGAGCACCAACAATTCGAAAACAATTCAGGTATCTAATCATACCCTCAGACTCGCCTTCATCTCTATAACGAAAGCCCTAACATATCTAGGGCTTATAACATCTAATTTAACTCGAACCGATTCTAGGGTTCATAACCAATTCGGTTTAATCAAACGATACCCTTGACTCCGTTTCAATCAAATTAATTGATATGAATAGTTTCAAAATTACATACTCTTTGAAAGCCCTATTCTAATTCGATCATATAACATCGAATTTGTGGTGAACCGTTCTAGGGTTCATCTCGGTTTGGGTTAATCAAACACTGATCTGGACACAACCTCAATGAAATTAAACTTTATGGGTAGTTTCGCAATCCTCAACTTAATAAAAACCCTATGATTCCAACAGATTTTGTTATGAAAAATTCCTAATTTGATTCGGTGTTCATATCTAAAGTTTCGGTTCTTATAACCACGATAGTTTTTCAATCAAACACACTCACAGATGCGCATTGATCCGACTAACAAAACCACCTTGATAATTTGGCAAATCGCGATCGAATTCATGGAATATGGGACGTGATTCGATCTGGATGCATATGGGGAGGGGGACCCTTTTGATCAGGATGTTAAAACTATTTGGTCTCGGGTTTGTTTGCGAATCCCTAGCTGGCGGGACTGGTTGGGCCAGTGTGTGCGTGTGGGAGAGACCCGGGTTCGAGACCGGGCTCCCACATCAATTTTTTGAGCAGTTTTCTGTAATAATTAATTTATAAAAATCAAACTTTATAATATTATAATACTATGTACATGTGTTTTAACCAGGGAAATAAATTTTACTCACTTTTATAATTTATATATTGTTATTATTATCAAGTAAAAATAATATGTTTATATTATTTTTAAACCGTAAATTCGTATAAAATAATATGTTTATATTATTTTTATAGAACCAAAGAGTGATTGCTACCAAATTATTCTAAGTACAAATGCTGCTGATAGGCTTATCAGCAGCATTCAACACATGTCGCTGCTGATAGGCTTATCAGCAGCATTCAACACTTGTTGCTGCTGATAGGCTTATCAGCAGCGTTCAACACAAGTTGCTGCTGATAGGCTTATCAGCAACATTATTCTCATCTCTGCTGCTGATAGCTTTATTCTTTGAAGACCAAACGTTGCAGCTGACTATCCATGTGAAGCGTCTCTGACACCTTTCTGTTAAAGCAACTGCCACACTCCAAGCAGAAGGAACCTCACTGGTGCAACCAATAAAGGACAATAACGCGCTTCTCCAAGCATGCAAACAATGATGCCTAAGAAGACGTTTCAGTAAAGTTAACTAGATTAGCCTTTGCGTGTAATTTAGATTAATAAACAAGATCAACGGCTTGTGTTGGATCTGATCCTTAGAATCAAGGGTCTGTCTTGATTCTATGTTACTATAAATACTGTGTAAACACTTCATTGTAAGTGTGCTTGCTGTGCTTTCATAGTGTTTTTGATAGTGTTTTACTTGTAAACTTGTAATCTCAGAAGTCTAATACAACAGTGCATTTATCAGTATTCTTGTTGTTTACTTGTTTACTTTGTTGGTTGTTATTGTTTCCGCCAATATCAACTAGAATAGAATCACCTTGTAATCTTACGATCCTACAAGTGGTATCAGAGCTTTGGCTCAAGATTAAACAAACTAACATTTGTTTAATCACTTTCTGATTCTATTCAAAACTCTATTCTTGATCAAGTCACACAAAACTAAATGGAACAAAGTCATGGATCTGAAGACATCGGCAGTATCAACCGACCACCGAGGTTGGTGTCTGGGGAGGACTATGATATGTGGAAGAACCGTATGGAAAGCTTCTTCTGCTACCATGAATACGGAATGTGGAAATCCATAAGGGATGGACCTTATGTTCCCATGGTGGCCTCTGCTGACTCCGGAGGACCACTAGTTCCTAAGGAACCCTCCAAGTATTCTGAAGAAGACATCAAGAAAATGGAGGTGGACTTCAAGGCATTAGGAGCTATCCAAATGTGCCTTCCAAATGAAGTTTTTCACAACTTCAAGGCTCACAAAACTGCAAAGGAATTATGGGGAGCCTTGGAAAAGATGTTTGCTGGATCTGAGGAGGTCAAGGTGAACAGACGTGACATTCTCAAGCAACAGTATGAAAACTTCGTCTGGAAGGAAGGTGAGTCACTAACAGTTTTATATAACAGGTACACGTACCTGGTTGGAGAACTGCAGTGCTCCAAGGTAAAGTTGGAGAATGAAGACATTCTCAAGAAGTTCATAAGATCTCTTCCTAGTTGTTGGACATTATATACAGTGTCCATCAGAAGAACAGAGAATCTGAAGACTCTTCAGATGACTGAGCTCTTTGGCATGCTCAAAACCTATGAATTAGAAATGATTCAAGCTAAAGAAAGGAGCTCCAGTTATCAATCAGCTACCACTTCCTCCACCACCACCTCAGCGCTTCACTCTGATCATTCTGGTCCTAGTGCAAAGCAACTACTATCCTCCCATTGTTACTCATCCTCAAACACCAACTGCTTTATAATCCAACTCATCACCATTTCTTCTTGAGGCACCTCCTCAACAGCCAACCTCTACTGCTTTTGTCTCTAACAACTCAAGCAGCATGCACTTCATAAAGGAGGATCTGGAATGCTTTCATCCAGATGATCTTGAAGAAATGGATATTCAGCACTCATATGCCATGCTCTCCCTCAGAGCAAAAAGGTTTTATTCTAGAACCGGGAGATCAGTTCCCAGCAACAACTCAAACACCAGAGTTGGGCTTGATAAAAGCAAGATCCGATGTTACAACTGTAATCAAATGGGTCACTTTGCCAGGGAGTGCAAGGCACCTAAAGCCAATCAGGGTGCCAGCCATCAAAGACAAGCTTACCAAGGTCAGACCAGGCAGCAGCAGCAGCAAGGAACTCCTCCAGCACAAACTGCAGCCTGTGCAAATGTTGGAACTACAGAATTTGACTGGAGTTTTCAATATGAAGATGTTCCTGCCTCAAACCAAGCACTTATGGCAGACAATGCAGAAATACCACCTCAGGTATTTGAACATCTTTGCTCTCAAGCTTGCATTGACAAAGTTTTAGGTTATAGAAAGCATAACCAAAATCTAATAGATCAAAATGAAGAGTTTCACCAAATGAAATCTGAATTCAAAAAGGTCGAAGACAGTTACAAAGAAAAGATTAACTGCCTTAAGAAAGAGATTTCTTCTTTAAAACATGAACAAACCAATCTTGAAACTCAGATTGATGATCTATTAGTAAAACTTAAAGCTACCAGAGCTGAACTGGCTGAACAGAAAGTTCATGTTGAAAAATATGAATTTTCATCTAAAAAGTTACAAAGATTGTTAGATATTCAAGTCCATGAAAGGGTAAAAACTGGACTTGGATATCATGATGATGAATACAAGACAGTTCCTCCTCCTGCTGACTATGTTGCCATTCACGAACCAAGCTTCAATACTGCAAATCTTGACACGGCAAACCAAAACCTTGATCCTTCAATGGATGCATGTTTCGTGGAAGACTGCTCCACCTCTTCAGAATCTGAGTCAACATGCTCAGACCACTGTGAAACTAGTACAGTCCCTTCTGCCCCTATCTCTGAAGCTGTTCTGAACAAAACTGAATGTCCTGTTGTTACTCCAACTATTCCAGCTCCCATCCCATTCAAACAAATCAAGATTAGCTATCCTCAAAATGGAAGAAAGCTAAACATTGAAAAGGGAGAGACATCAGGTTTCACCAACCCCAAGCCTCAGTCAAAGCCAAAGGTGTTTGATAGTTTTCATACACCTGGAGAAAAAGGTCCATATGTTCAAAAGACACTAGAAGAAGCCACTTTTGAGCATAACAAAGCTCATCCCTGGAACTTCAAAGATTTGTTTCAAAGTAAGAACTATGTGGACTTTCACCGGGACAAGATAGCACTATCCTGCTTTGTGTGCGGCAAATACAATCACACTGCCAGCACCTGCTTTCACTACTGTGAACACCAAAGAAACTCAAAGCAGCATGCCTGTGAGAAAACAAACAGAAACAAACAGGTGAGAAGCTATGATGCAAAGGCAACAAAGTTCAGAGAATCTCTATCCCCTCAAAGAGTGAAGATGCAGAAACCTCAACAAACTTGCATCATATGTGGGGAATCAAACCACTTTGCTGCAACATGCAAGTTCAACCCTTTTAACCAGATTGCAAATCATTCATCTGTGCTCAACCCATCAGCAGCAAACAAAATCGCTGCTGATAGAGTAAAGTCCAGGAAACCAAAGGCAAAGCCTCCAGCAGCAAAAGTCTCTGCTGCTGACAAAGCAAAATAAAAAACAACGGCATCAGCAGCAAAAGTATCTGCTGCTGACAAAGCAAAAACTGTTACTGCTCCAGCAAAGCCCTCAGCAGCAAAATTGGCTGCGGATAAGCCAAAATTGTCAGCAACAACATCTTCTGCCGACAATGCAAAGAAAGCTAGAAAACCACCAACACAGCAATGGAAGGCCAAACAATCTCCAAGCATAACTATTGGTTCCATTGACTGCAAGCATGCTGACAATGGCAAATTAGCAACGATCTTCTACAATGCTGCATGCTACAATGATCCTCCCACTAATTAGATATCTTCCATGTGCAGGGACAGCCAGGCAACAAACACAATACTTGGGTGGTAGATAGCGGCTGTTCCAGGCACATGACAGGCAACAGGTCAATCCTCTCTAACTTCAGACATTTCAATGGAGGATATGTTGCCTTTGGGAGTGACTCAAAGGGTGGATCTATCACTGGACAAGGAACTGTATCCAATGAAAGGATGAGTATTGAAAGAGTCAACTATGTTAAAGAACTTGACTTCAATCTCATGAGTGTTTCCCAAGTATGTGATCAAAAGCACTGGATGCTCTTCACTGACAAAGAATGTTTCGTGTTAGCTCCTGGCCTATCTAAACCCCCTCCAGAGAAGATTCTCCTAACTGCTCGTAGAAAGGACAACTTATATGTGCTTGACATGAATGAAGCCATTCCATCTGGTAGTGTTTCATGTTTTCTGTCAAAGGCATCAGTTGATGAATCCGCTCTCTGGCACAGGAGGTTAAGCCATGTTAACATTAAAACAATCAATAAATTAGTGAAGGACAATCTTGTCAGAGGGCTTTCTGACAAAGAATTCCAGCTAGACGATCACTGCATTGCCTGCTTGTAGGGAAAACAACACAAGAGTTCCCACAAGCCTAAGACATTGAACACAAATGACACCCCTCTCCAGCTACTGCATATGGATCTCTTTGGTCCTACGAATGTCATGTCAATGGGCAAAAAGTCCTACTGTCTGGTGATAACTGATGACTTCTCCAGATTCTCATGGGTATTCTTCTTAAGAACAAAAGATGAAACTGCTGAGATTCTAAAATCCTATATTCTTAGGGTAGAGAACCAAAGCAATCTGAAGGTAAAGATCATAAGGTGTGATCAGGGAACAGAGTTCAAAAATCACACTTTGAACAGTTCTGTGAGAGCAAGGGCATTGAAAGGCAATACAGTGCTCCAAGAACCCCTCAACAAAATGGGGTTGCTGAAAGAAGAAATAGGACTCTGATTGAATCAGCAAGATCTATGCTGGCTGACTCAAAGCTGCCCCTTACTTTCTGGGCAGAAGCAGTAAGCACAGCTTGTTATGTGCAGAATAGAGTCCTTATTGTTAAGCCTCTCCAGAAAACACCCTATGAACTATGGCTCAAAAGAGTTCCCTACATTGGCTTCCTGAAGCCCTTTGGATGTCCATGTACCATCCTCATCACACATGGAGTTCTTCCTAAATTCGGTGCAAAGTCTGATGAAGGTTACTTTGTGGGTTACTCCTCTCAATCAAAGGCCTACCGAGTGTTCAATTCTAGGACTCGGATTGTGGAAGAATCTGCTAATGTGGAATGCAGGTAACACGTTGTCTGTGAACAAGGCAAAGGTCCTAACTGGCTCTTTGATATAGACTCCTTCACCCAGATATTTGAGCCTCTCATTTTCTCAAATATGGAGTGTTCCTCTTCAAAATCAACATCTTCTGCCTCAAACTCCTCTTCTGACTACAGACTGGATTTTCCCAGTCCCTACATTAGGATGAAAAGGCCATCCATTGATCCTCCATCAGTGACAGAAGCTATTGAAGCCAGTACAGGTGAAGCCAGTACTTCCAACACCACAAGCAGCAATCTCTCTGACCAAGAAATCTTTAATGAAGCCTCCTCAGTCCATGCTGAAGAGGCCTCTGATGCTAATACTGCTGACAATGTGGAACACAATGATCAGAATCTCCAAGCTCCTCTCCTCATAACTGAAGCCAATCCTGATCTAAACCAAAGTAATCTTGAAGATGGAATACGGCTGGATGTGATACCAGCACAGAGAATAAACAAAGAGCATCCTCTGGAAAACATCATTGGTCCAGTCCAGACAGGTATCCAGACAAGAAGTAAGTCTCATGAAGCCAACATTTGTTTGTTCTCTTGCTTTCTATCTCAGGTGAACCCAAGAAGATTGATGAAGCTCTCAAGCACAACAGCTGGATTGAAGCAATGCAGGAAGAATTGCTGCAATTCAAAAGACAAGATGTTTGGAAGCTTGTTGATCTTCCACCTGGTCAAACAGCCATTGGAACAAGATGGGTCTTCAGAAACAAGCAAGATGAAAGGGGCATCGTGGTCAAGAACAAAGCCAGACTGGTAGCTCAAGGTTACACTCAAGAAGAAGGCATTGACTATGATGAAGTCTTTGCTCCTGTTGCCCGTCTGGAAGCCATCAGAATCTTTCTGGCATATGCAGCATCCAAAAACTTTATGATCTATCAAATGGATGTGAAGAGTGCCTTTTTGTATGAGAAGATTGGTGAAGAGGTCTATGTCAAACAGCCTCCAGGCTTTGTGGATCCTGCACATCCAAATAAGGTCTTAAAACTGGACAAAGCTCTCTATGGCTTACACCAAGCCCCAAGGGCATGGTATGAAACTATATCTGGATATCTACTTAGCAACAACTTCAGAAGGGGGGCCATTGATCAGACACTTTTCATCAAAGATGAAGGGGGAGAAATTTTGTTGGTCCAGATTTATGTTGATGACATTATCTTTGGATCTACAAGAAAGAAGCTCTGCAAAGACTTTAAAGTTCTGATGCATTCCAAATTTGAAATGAGTTCAATGGGTGAACTAAATTTCTTTTTAGGATTTCAAGTCAAACAGGTACCAAATGGAATCTTCATAAGTCAATCCAAGTATGTCAAAAGCATCTTGGAGAGGTTCAAAATGGCTGACTGCTCTGCTACAAGAACTCATATGCAAGTGCACCATCAACTATCTCCGGATAAAGAAGGACAAGACACTGATCAACATCAGTACCGAGCAATGATAGGGTCTCTCATGTATCTCACTGCCTCAAGACCAGATATCATGTTTGCAGTTTGTCTCTGCGCAAGATTTCAAGCAGCTCCAAAAGTGTCTCATCTTCAAGCTGTCAAAAGGATCCTTAGATACCTAAAGGGAGCTCCAAAACTTGGGCTATGGTATCCAAAGAATGGAAATGTCAATCTCTATGCCTACACTGACAGTGACTATGGGGGTTGTAACTTGGACAAAAAGTCCACATCAGGGGGATGTCAATTTCTTGGAGGAAGGCTCATCTCATGGCAATGCAAAAAGCAAACATGTGTCTCTACTTCAACAGCTGAAGCAGAATACATTGCAACTTCAAGCTGCTGTTCACAGGTCATCTGGATCCAAAATCAAATGCTTGACTATGGAATGACCTTCATGCAGACTCCAATTCACATTGACAACATGAGTGCAATCTTTATCATGAATAATCCAGTGCAGCATTCCAAGACTAAGCGCATCGACATCAGGTATCACTTTATCAGGGATCAAGCTGAGAAAAAGAGAATTGTCCTATCCAAGGTTCACACAAATGAGCAATATGCTGATTTGTTCACTAAACCTTTTGATGAAGCAAGATTTCGATATCTAGTTGAATCAATTGGCATGATGAACTTTGAATAAGACATGTCTCTAATTTTTATCTTTCCTTGTAAATATGTCTATGTTTTTGTTCTTAATAAAAGGTTATAGTCAGCAGCACCTTTTTCACTGCTGACAGATTTACTCTTCAGCAGCAAAACCTTTGCCACTGATCGCTTTATGTTATCAGCAGGAACAAGTTTCCTGCGGAGAGCTCTAAGGCGGTCAGCAGCAACCTTTTTGCTGCGGAATGAATACAACAGTCAGCAGCATCCAAGTCTGCTGCTGAAAGACTTCACTATCCGCAGCAACCAAGTTTGCAGCGGATAGCTCACCATCGGCAGCAACCAAGTTTGCTGCTGATGGGTAAAACAAGTCTACATTAACTTTTACCCGCGGTAAAACTACTCTCAGTCTTTACCATGACTGCTCGAGTGCTTTACAGCTGTAACAATGAAAAGGGAAACAGGTTGTACTGTACAAGTAAAGTTGCTTTGTCTTCGTCTGCCGTTATATCACAATCTCAAACGTTCCCACAACCTCTTCATATTCAATTTCAAACCTATCTCCCATCACTTTCTCTCCCGTCCCCACAGCATTCAAAGCCCTAAATACTTAACCATCATTCAAACACCCTTCTCTCTTCCCTCAAAATCCATAACAATGGCAGGCGCAGACATAAACAACCCCAACGACAAGTTTTCCCCATACCACAACCTCACTGCATGCCTAATAAAGGGCAAGAAATCCGAAGGTTTCGATGATATGATCGACTTCCTATGTCGGTCCAAAATCCACTATGCCCTAACAGTCAACCCAACCATCTATACTTCCCATATGGAAGATTTTTGGAGCTCAGCCATGTATTCTACTGACCAGGGCACTCTCCAAATCAGAGGTATAGTAGACGGCAAGGAGATGATTATCACTTAAGAAAAGCTCCGCCAACACCTCAAGCTTCAAGATGAAGGGGACGCCATCTCTAACCCAAGAGACGTATACATGATGACCTTTTATCCATAGGGTACACTGGGAATCAAACAGAGTATACGATAGAGAAGGCACTCATGGGTCCCAAATGGAAGTATCTCTGCCACACTCTTCTCCAATGCATATCCCAGAAGAGGAGTGGCTGGAACCAACTTAGCTCCGGACTTGCGTCGGAAATTCACGGTATGATAACTGGGGCGGGTTTCAATTTTTCCCACCTCATTCTTGAAGGTTTGAGATACAACCTTCAAGAAGGGGTGAAATCACAGTTCTTCATGTACCCAAGATTCTTGCAGGAAGTGTTCAATATTGAGCACAAAGATCTTTCAAAAACTGCAAGAATCTACGTAATGCTGGGACATAAGAACAACATTTTTCAAAGCATGAGAACAGTTTCATCAAAGTTCTCAGGGGCCGATGTTCCATTGTTATCTACAATGCTGAACACGCAAAGTGCCCAGGGTGACAGTTCAGCAAACCCAGCTGATACTGATCCCACACCCTCCACCTCACTGCCACAAACTCAAACTGCTGCTTCCTTTGATCGAACCCCTGTGCATTCTACCGAGGATGTACAGGCAAATACTTTACTCACCCACAGTTTGATTGCTCAACCGGAACACAGGGCCCCGGTTGCAGCCAAGTATACAAGGAAAAGGGGCAAGAGAACTCCTTCTTCTCTTGCCTCCAAGGCCCAAACCCAAGCCAACATCCCTCACTCAGAATCACAACATTCTAGTGAGAATATCATAAGGGAAAGCCACACTGTTAGGGAGACTCCTTCGGAAGTCTCTCTATTAGGATTAGGATCACTTCCCGGATCCATAGAACAGCCCTTTGAGCCATTCCTATCTTCTTTGGACTTAAGTGTTGAGGAACCTGACCAAAGTGATGTACCTTCTCCAACTACCACTATCAAGGAGGTACTGATTGGTCTTGCTTCTGAAATACCCAACCCAAGTTCTTCACCCTTGAAGGACCACTCTAGGAGTAATGAAAGAGTGGATGTGGAAGAGGCTGTCACTACTGCTGGTCCATCAAATGACTAGGAGGACAGTGACACCATCTTTAAGACCTCAACCACGGCAACTCATGGTGAGGGTGTTTCTTTGGAAACTCCCCTCACTGAGAGGAATCCCAGGCACCAAGAAACCACGGGTGATGGGGATGCTGAGGCTCGGCCTACGGCCCCATCTGGGTCCAAGGATTCCACAACTGTGGATGTGGACAGACTGAAACTTCATAACTTGGAATTGACGGCCAGGGTGGCTATGCTAGAGGCTGAAGTGTCCAAACTAAGACACCAAGTCTCTATGCATGAAGCCCATCAATGCCCAACTTTATCCACTCCCTCTCTTGTATCAGTAGGCACCCAAACTGATGCTTACCTGTCTACTGATGCAACCAAAAAGGGGGAGATGGTCTCTATGGAAGAGGATACAGACAGTCTTGACGACTGGATTCAAGAGCAGGTTATACTTCAAAGTTCACTATTCAAGCCGGCTTTTGTACAAATTCATGACTTGCCAGCCTCAGATAACGAAGAAGAAGAGACATCTGAAGACTGGAAGTTGGTCGTCAGGGCTGTCGATGAAATGCTGAATGGTACTGAAGACACAGAATAAACAAATACACCATTCAGCATCATCCCTGAAGCAGCGGCCATCATTGGTCAATCATCAACCCCCCAACTATTCAGATCATCAAAGAAGCTAGAATTTGAATCCATTCTAGCTTGGGGGTATGATGGATCAGCTGAGAGGTTTTGGATTGGATGGGAGTTCAGCGGAGTAGAAGAGCTGAACTGGAACTCTCTCAATGCCCTCCAAGTCCTACAGCTATACTTATCAAACTGCATCAACAACTCAGCAGATCTCTCAGCAGAACTTGCCATTGGCAGGTTCCATGACTTGATAGAGGATAATCTACCCCACTTCGAAAGACTAATTCAAAAAGCAAATCGGGTAGCTTATCCTGAATCCTCGGCGGCCGCAGAAAGGAGACTGACTGTAGAACCAAAGACTGATTGCTACCAAATTATTCTAAGTACAAATGCTGCTGATAGGCTTATCAGCAGCATTCATCACAGATGGCTGCTGATAGGCTTATCAGCATCATTCATCACATATGGCTGCTGATAGGCTTGAATGCTGCTGATAGGCTTATCAGCAGCATTCAACACTTGTTGCTGCTGATAGGCTTATCAGCAGCATTCAACACTTGTTGCTGCTGATGGGCTTATCAGCAGCATTATTCTCATCTCTGCTGCTGATAGCCTTACAAACTGAAGACCAAACGTTGCAACTGACTATCCATGTGAAGCGCCTCTGACATCTTTCTGTAAAAGCTACTGCCACACTCCAAGCAGAAGGAACCTCAGTGGTGCAACCAATAAAGGACAAGGACGCGCGTCTCCAAGCATGCAAACAATGATGCCTAAGAAGACGTTTCAATAAAGTTATCTAGATTAGCCTTTGCGTGTAATTTAGATTAATAAACAAGATCAACGACTTGTGTTAGATCTGATCCTTAGAATCAAGGGTCTGTCTTGATTCTAAGTTACTATATATATATTGTGTAAACACTTCATAGTAAGTGTGTCTTTTGAAAGTGCCTTGTGCTTGCTGTGCTTTCATAGTGTTTTTGATAGTGTTTTACTTGTAAACTTGTAATCTCAGAAGTCTAATACAACAGTGCATTTATCAGTATTCTTGTTGTTTACTTGTTTACTTTGTTGGTTGTTATTGTTTCCGCTAATATCAACTAGAATAGAATCACCTTGTAATCTTACGATCCTACAAGTGGTATCAGAGCTTTGGCTCAAGATTAAACAAACTAACATTTGTTTAATCACTTTCTGATTCTATTCAAAACTCTATTCTTGATCAAGTCACATCAAAACAAAAATGGCACAAAGCAACGGGCTTGAAGACACCCTGAAGCAGCAATACGAAAACTTTGTCTGCAATGAAGGTGAGTCACTAACCAGTGTATATAACAGGTACACCTACTTGGTAGGAGAGCTGCAGTGCGTTAAGGTGAAACTGGAGAATGAAGACATTCTTAAAAGGTTCATTAGATCTCTTCCTAGTTGCTGGACACTTTACATAGTGTCAATAAGAAGAACTGAGAATCTGAAGACTCTGCAAATGACCGAGCTCTTTTGTATGCTAAAAGCCTATGAATTAGAAATAATTCAAGCCAAAGAAAGAAGCTCAAGCCATCAATCAGCCTCTTCCACATCCTCTTCCGTGCTTCACTCTGACCACTCAGGTCCTAGTTCAAGCGACTACTATCCTACCAGACAAGCACACCAAGCTCAGCCAAGACACCAACAACAACAACAAGTCAATCCTCCAACACAAACTGCAGCCTGTGCAAATGTTGGAACTACTGACTTTGACTGGAGCTTCCAGCCTGAGGATCTTTCTGCCAACAATCAAGCTCTCATGGCAGACACATCAGAGGTACCACCAAAGGTATATGAAAATCTATGTACTCAAGAGTGCATTGATAAGGTCCTTGGATATAGGAAACATAACCAGAAGCTCATAGATCAAAATGAAGAATTTCACCAAATGAAATCTGAATTTAAAAAGGTTGAAAATAGTTACAAGGAAAAGAATGATTGTTTAAAGAAAGAAATTTCATCATTAAAACATGAACAAACAAACCTTGAAACTCAAATTGATGATATTCTGGTTAAGTTAAAAGCTGCAAGGGCTGAATTGGCAGACCAAAAGGTCCATGTGGAAAAATATGAATTTGCATCCAAAAAGCTGCAAAGACTTTTGGATGTTCAAATCCATGAAAATGTAAAAACTGGGTTGGGATATCATGCCGACCAGTATAAAACCGTCGCACCTCCTGCTGATTACGTTGCCATCCATGAACCAAGCTTCAATCTAGCAAATCTTGACATGGCCAACCGAAATCTTGACCCTGCTGTCAAAGAAACCCCTGTGCAAAAATGCACTACTTCATTAGAGACTGAGTCAAATTGCTCAGACTCCACTGAAACAAGTAATGTCTCATCTCCTCCTGCCCCTCAAGTGATAGTGACTAAAGATGAAGTTCATTCAGCACAAGTACCAGCCATTTCAGTACCAGCTCCCATCCCATTCAAACAAATAAAAATCAGCTATCCTCCAGAAGGTAGGAAGCTAAATACTGAAAAGGGCCAGTCCTCATCTTCAGTCCAGGCAAGGAAGGTGTTTGACACATGTCATGCGCCTGAAGAAAGGTTTCCATATGTTCAAAAAACATTGGAAGAAGCTACATTTGAGCACAACAAAGCTCACCCTTGGAATTTCAAAGACCTCTTCAAAAGAAAGGATTATGTGCATCTTTCAGAGGATAAACTGGCAAAATCATGTTTTGTCTGTGGGAAATATTACCACACTACCAGCACCTGCTTCTACTACCTACAGCAGCAAAGAAACCTCAAGCAACATGCTTTTGAGAAGACAAAGAAGAACAAACAGGTAAGAAGCTTTGAAGCTAAGACAACTCAATTCAGAAAATCTCTCTCTCCACCAAAGGAACAGTTGTCAAAGCCTCAAAAATCTTGCATCATCTGTGGAGAATTAGACCACTTTGCTGCAAACTGTAAGTTTAACCCTTTCAACCAGATTCTTCATCAAGCCCCTCAAAGACAAAGGGTAAAGAAGAATCAACATACATCGGTTGTTAGTCCAGTTAAGCCCAAGAAAACGGAGTAGAAGCCTTCAGTAGCAACCAAATCTGCTGCTGATAAGCTAACAAAGTCCGCAGCAAAAGTGTCCACTGCTGATAAGGCAAGATCCAAGGGAAAGCCTTCAGCAGCAACAAAGTCTGCTGCTGCTCAAGCAAAGCCTTCAGCAGCACCACAGTCTGCTGCTGCTCAATCAAAACCATCAGCAGCAACACCAGCTGCTGCAGCTATGCCAAAGTCATCAGCATTCACACCAGCTGCTCATAGGTCAAAGAAAGCTGGAAAACCACCAACTCTACAATGGAAGGTAAAGGAAACACCAAGCATCATCATCGGTTAAGCTGAATGCATCTGTCTACTGTTGTAAATATGTCTGTCTAAATGTTGTAAATAAAAGTTATAAGTCATCAGCATCCTTTTTGGCTGCTGACAGGTCTGATCCTCTGCAGCAAAGGATTTGCCTCTGACTGCGTTAAGTTATCAGCAGGAACAAGTTTCCTGCAGATAGCTTTAAGGCCATCAGCAGCAACCTTTTTGCTGCGGAATGAATACAACAGTCAGCAGCACCCAAATCTGCTGCTGAAAGACTTCACTATCCGCAGCAACCAAGTTTGCAGCGGATACCTCACCATCGGCAGCAACCAAGTTTGCTGCTGATGGGTAAAACAAGTCTACATTAACTTTTAACCACGGTAAAAACTACTCTCAGTCTTTACCATGACTGCTCGAGTGCTTTACAGCTGTAACAACGAAAAGTCAAACAGGTTGTACTGTACAAGTAAGGTTGCTTTTTCTTCGTCTGCCGTTATATCACAATTTCAAACGTTCCCACAACCTCTTCATATTCAATTTCAAACCCTAAACCCATCACTTTCTCTCCCGTCCCCACAGCATTCAAAGCCCTCCATAATTAATCCCTCCATTCAAACACCCTTCTCTCTTCCCTCCAAATCCATTATAATGGCAGGTGCAAACATAAACAACCCCAACGACAAGTTTTCCCCATATCACAACCTCACGGCATGCCTAATAAAGGGCAAGAAATATGAAGGTTTCAACGATATGATCGACTTCCTTTGTCGGTCCAAAATCCACCATGCCCTAACAGTCAACCCAACCATCTACACTTCCCACATGGAAGATTTTTGGAGCTCAGCCGTGTATTCTACTGAACAGGGCACTCCCCAAATCAAAGGAACAGTAGACGGCAAAGAGATAATCATCACTGAAGCAAAGCTCCGCCAACACCTCAAGCTTCAAGATGAAGGGGACGCCACCTCTTACCCAAGAGACGTATACATGAGGACCTTTGTATCCATAGGGTACACTGGGAATCAAACAGAGTATACGATAGAGAAGGCACTAATGGGTCCCAAATGGAAGTATCTATGCCACACTCTTCTCCAATGCATATCCCAGAAGAGGAGTGGCTGGAACCAACTCAGCTCCGGACTTGCGTCGGCAATTCACGGTATGATAACTGGGGAGGGTTTCAATTTTTCTCACCTCATTCTTGAAGGTTTGAGATACAACCTTCAAGAAGGGGTGAAATCATAGTTCTTCATGTACCCAAGATTCTTGCAGGAAGTGTTCAACACTGAGCACCAAGATCTTTCAAAAACTGCAAGAATCTACTCAATTTTGGGACATAAGAACAATATTTTTCAAAGCATGAGAACAGTTTCATCAAAGTTCTCAGGGGCCGATGTTCCATTGTTGTCTACAATGTTGAACACGCAAAGTGCCCAGGGTGACAGTTTAGCAAACCTAGCTGATACTGATCCCACACCCTCCACCTCACTGCCACAAACTCAAACTACTGCTTCCCTTGATCGAACCCCTGTGCATTCTACTGAGGATGTACAGGCACATAATCTACTCACCCCCAGTTTGATTGCTCAACCGGAACACAGGGCCCCGGTTGCAGCCAAATATACAAGGAAGAGGGGCAAGAGAACTCCTTCTTCTCTTGCCTCCAATGCCCAAACCCAAGCCAACATCCCTCACTCAGAATCACAACATTCTAGTGAGAATATCATAAGGGAAAGCCACACTGTTAGGGAGACTCCTTCGGAAGTCTCTATTAGGATTAGGATCACTTCACGGATCCATAGAACAGCCCTTCGAGCCATTCCTGTCTTCTTTGGACTTAAGCGTTGAGGAACCTGACCAAAGTGATGTACCTTCTCCAACTACCACTATCAAGGAGGTACTGATTGGTCTTGCTTCCGAAACACCCAACCCAAGTTCTTCACCCTTGAAGGTCCACTCTGGGAGTTATGATGGAGTGGATGTGGAAGAGGTTGTCACTACTGCTGGTCCATCATCTGACCAGGAGGACAGTGACAACATCTTTAAGACCTCAACCACGGCAACTCATGGTGAGGGTGTTTCCTTGGAAACTCCCCTCACTGAGAGGAATCCCAGGCGCCAAGAAACCGCGGGTGATGGGGATGCTGAGGCTCGGCCTACGGCCCCATCTGGGTCCAAGGATTCCACAACTGTGGATGAGGACAGACTGAAACTTCATAACTTGGAATTGACGGCTAGGGTAGCTATGCTAGAGGCTGAAGTGTCCAAACTAAGACACCAAGTCTCTATGCATGAAGCCCATCAATGCCCAACTTTAGCCACTCCCTCTCTTGTATCAGTAGGCACCCAAACTGATGCCTACCTGTCTACTGATGCAACCAAAAAGGGGGAGATGGTCTCAATGGAAGAAGATAAAGACAGTCTTGACGACTGGATTCAAGAGCAGGTTGTACTTCAAAGCTTACTATTCAAGCCAGCCTTTGTCCAAATTCATGACTTGCCAGTCCCAGATAACGAAGACGAAGAGAAATCTGAAGACTGGAAGTTGGTCGTCAGGGCTGTCGATGAAATGCTGAATGGTACTGAAGACACAGAACAACCAAACACACCATTCAGCATCATCCCTGAAGCAGCAGCCATCATTGGTCAATCCTCAACCCCCCAACTATTAAGATCATCAAAGAAGGTAGAATTTGACTCCATTCTAGCTTGGGGGTATGATGGATCATCTGAGAGGTTTTGGATTGGATGGGAATTCAGTGGAGTAGAAGAGCTGAACTGGAACTCTCTCAATGCCCTCCAAGTCCTACATCTGCATTTAACTAACTGCATCAACACCTCAACAGATCTCTCAGCAGAACTTGCCATTGGCAGGTTCCATGACCTGATGGAGGATAATCTACCCAGGTTCCAAAGATTCCTACAAGCAGCACATCTGGTAGCTTATCCTGAATCCTCGGCGGCTGCAGAAAGGAGACTGACTCCTAGCAATCTTGAAATAACAAGGAGCAGTCTTCTCAATGAAGAAGAAGTTCTGGGCCTTCGAAGATTCCTGTATGCCTTCCTGGTCAAGGACTTGGACGTGCTAGGTTGGGTGAGCACTAAGTACCTTGACCACACTCTCCTGCTCAGCAACGGCTCCTCTCTCATCATCAACACCAGGAACATCCTTCAGCTGCCCTCAGACTTCCTATTCATGATTTTTCAGCTCAGAACCAACATCTGCAATATTAACTCTCTGGAGAGCTAGGCAATGATGGTCATCATCAAAGCCCATCTTGAAAAACAAGGACTGATTCCTCAAGAAGAGACTGTGTCATCTTCTGATGCTGACTCCAACTCAGATACTCCACAAGTTGAAGCCACATCTGCAGCATCTGGCACAAGATCTTCTCTTAGGGATCAACTGAGGGAAATAGAAGGTCCTGAGTATCAACTTGATGAAGAAAGTGATCATCAACTTGCCAATGAAGCTGAGGCAGAGATCCCAATAGCAGCATCATCATCTGCTGTTGTGATCAGTGAAGCTGAAGCAGAGGCATCCAATGTAAACAAAGGAAAGGGAATCATGACCGATGAAGATGAAGAGAGGTTACAAAAAGAGAAAAGAGAGACAGAAGAGAAAAGAAGAAAAAGAGAAGAAGAGGAGATGGCTGACCTGAAAAAGGCTCAGGAAAGAAAAACAGCCATTCTCCTAAGAGAACAAACCATCCAGCTGTATGCTAAACAGCTGGATGAACTAAAAAGAAAGATTCCTGCAGTTGACCGGATTGAACAAGATGCAGCTCCTGCTCTTCAACTACAGGAACAATTCAATAGAGAAGAAGAAGAGTTGGAGAAGAAGAAGAAAGAAGAAGCTAAGTTCAGGATAACCGATTCTGAACTAGCTAAAGAAATGAGGGAGGAGTGGGTAAAGGCTCTAGTCTCTCATGGTGAGGATGCAGACTACCTTGAGAAACTTTCAACCAAAGAGATTTACAGAGCCTTCATGGGTCAGCAGGGTCAATTGGCTAGAAAGAAAAAGGCTGAAGAAGAAGAGAAAGCCAAGCTACAGTCCAAGAAGACCATTGCCTTTAATAAAAGGACCCATGAAGAAAGGAAGGTCATGATTGACTTCCTTAAGGCTAGAGGAGATAGTGGAAAGAGGCTAGGTCCCATGAATTTCATGAACCTGCAAGCCCTCTACCTCAAAGTTAAAAAGGATGAGGAAGAAAGACTAGGGAAGAAGGGCTCCAAGAAAAGGGTACTTATCAAAGAAGAAGAAAAACCAAAGACAAAGAAACCCAAGCCTTCTCCCTCACCTACCTCTTCATTAGTCCATCATACTTCCACTCTCCTTCCCAAACCTTCCACTCCTCCACCCAACAAGTCCAAATCATCCTACCCAGCTCCCTCTCATCAACAGCCTCTCTTGAAGAAATCCAAATCCCCATCTGAACCTGAAGACTCAAGAGACATAGTTGAATGGGTCTACAATCCACAGGATCACAGGTTTGAGATCTTCAGGGGGAGAACTGAAAGAAGAAGATCTACATACAGGTCTGTTGATGAGGTTCTGTAACTACCAGATTCAGACCTAAGAAGAATTTTGGAGCTGGGTGAAGCTCATGAGCCTGCAAATGAGAGTGGGAAACATCTTATGCTAGCAATCAGACACTACTTCAACCCTAGCAAAGATGTGGTCATGAATATTAAACCACTCAAGTCCCACTCTCCATTTGTATCTTGGTCCTACAATGCTGATTTGGATGAGTTCACTCTGATTGATGTAAAGAAGCAGCAGATGAGATGTTCAAGCAAAGCAATCTACAAAATGCCACACAAAGACATCAAGACTCTGTCTAAACTTCCACTGAACAATCCCAGCAAGGATCCAAGAGGCTATGAGGTCGAAAGGATAGTCAGCCACATGCAAAAGCTTCAGCAGCTAAGTGATTAGAAGAATTTTGGTTGCATCAGTCTAGGGGGAGTTTGTAGAACCAAAGACTAATTGCTACCAAATTATTCTAAGTACAAATGCTGCTGATAGGCTTATCAGCAGCATTCATCACAGATGGCTGCTGATAGGCTAATCAGCAGCATTCTTCACATATGGCTGCTGATAGGCTTATCAGCAGCATTCAACACTTGTTGCTGCTGATAGGCTTATCAGCAGCATTCAACACTTGTTGCTGCAGATGGGCTTATCAGCAGCATTATTCTCATCTCTGCTGATAGCCTTACTAACTGAAGACCAAACGTTGCAGCTGACTATCCATGTGAAGCGCCTCTGAAACCTTTCTGTAAAAGCTATTGCCACACTCCAAGCAGAAGGAACCTCAGTGGTGCAACTAATAAAGGACAAGGACGCGCGTCTCCAAGCATGCAAACAATGATGCCTAAGAAGACGTTTCAATAAAGTTATCTAGATTAGCCTTTGCGTGTAATTTAGATTAATAAACAAGATCAACGGCTTGTGTTAGATCTGATCCTTAGAATCAAGGGTCTGTCTTGATTCTAAGTTACTATATATATTGTGTAAACACTTCATAGTAAGTGTGTCTTTTGAAAGTGCCTTGTGCTTGCTGTGCTTTCATAGTGCTTCTTGATAGTGTTTTACTTGTAAACTTGTAATCTCAGAAGTCTAATACAACAGTGCATTTATCAGTATTCTCGCTGTTTACTTGTTTACTTTGTTGGTTGTTATTGTTTCCGCCAATATCAACTAGAGTAGAATCACCTTGTAATCTTATGATCCTACACTGACTCCTAGCAATCTTGAAATAACAAGGAGCAGTCTTCTAACTGAAGAAGAAGTTCTGGGCCTTCGAAGATTCCTGTATGCCTTCCTGGTCAAGGACTTGGACGTGCTAGGTTGGGTGAGCACTAAGTCCCTTGACCACACTCTTCTACTCAGCAACGGCTCCTCTCTCATCATCAACACCAGGAACATCCTTCAGCTGCCCTCAGACTTCCTTTTCAAGATTTTTCAGCTCAGAGCCAACATCTGCAATATTAACTCATTGGAGAGCCAGGCAATGATGGTCACCATCAAAGCCCATCTTGAAAAAGAAGGACTGATTCCTCAGGAAGAGTCTGTGTCAACTTCTGATGCTGACTCCAACTCAGATACTCCACAAGTTGAAGCCACATCTGTAGCATCTGGCATAAGATCTTCACTTAGGGATCAACTGAGGGAAATAGAAGGTCCTGAGTATCAACTTGATGAAGAAAGTGATCCCTCGTCAATTCCTCAACTTCCCAATGAAGCCGAGGTAGAGATCCCAACAGCACAACAATCAGCTGTTGCTGTGATCAGTGAAGCCAGAGCAGAGGCATCCAATGTGAATAAAGGGAAGGGCATTATGACAGAAGAGGATGAAGAGAGGCTGCAAAAAGAAAGAGAAAGAAGAAAGAAGAAGGAAAAGAGAAGAAGAAGAGATGGCTGAAGAGATGGCTCATAAACAAAGGCATCAAGAAAGAAAGGCAGCCATACTCCTAAGACAACAGACAATCCAGCTGTATGCCAAACAGCTGGATGAGATGAAAGTTAAAATCCATGCAGGGTCTCAAGTTGAGGAAGATGAACAACTTGCCAGACAGCTGCAGGAAAAGTTTGCAAAGGAAGAAGAAGAAGAGAATGAAAAGAAGAGGAAGGACGATGCTAAGTTTAGAATCACTGATTCTAAATTAGCAAAAGAATTAAGGGAGGAGTGGACTGAAGCTCTGATCTCTCAAGGTGAGGATGCAGACTACCTTGAGAAACTTTCAAACAAAGAGATTTACAGAGCCTTCATGGGTCAGCAGGGTCAATTGGCTAGAAAGAAAAAGGCTGAAGAAGAAGAAGAAAAAGCCAAGCTACAGTCCAAAAAGACCATTGCACTGAATAAAAGAACCCATGAAGAAAGGAAGGTCATGATTGACTTCCTTAAGGCTAGAGGAGATAGTGGAAAGAGGATAGGTCCCATGAATTTCATGAACCTGCAAGCCCTCTGCTTCAAAGTTAAAAAGGATGAGGAAGAAAGACTAGGGAAGAAGGGCTCCAAGAAAAGGGTACTTATCAAAGAAGAAGAAAAACCAAAGACAAAGAAACCCAAGCCTTATCTCTCACCTACCTCTTCCTCAGTCCATCATCCTTCCACTCTCCTCCCCAAACCTTCCACTCCTCCACCCAACAAGTCCAAATCATCCCACCCAGCTCCCACTCATCAACAGCCTCCCTTGAAGAAATCCAAATCCTCATCTGAACCTGAAGACTCAAGAAACATAGTTGAATGGGTCTACAATCCACAGGATCAAAGGTTTGAGATCTTCAGGGGGAGAACTGAAAGAAGAAGATCTACATACAGGTCTGTTGATGAGGTTCTGCAACTACCAGATTCAGACCTAAGAAGAATTTTGGAGCTGGGTGAAGCTCATGAGCCTGCAAATGAGAGAGGGAAACATCTTATGTTAGTAATAAGACATTACTTCAACCCTAGCAAAGATGTGGTCATGAATATCAAACCACTCAAGTCCCACTCTCCATTTGTATCTTGGTCCTACAATGCTGATTTGGATGAGTTCACTCTGATTGATGTAAAGAAGCAGCAGATGAGATGTTCAAGCAAAGCAATCTACAAAATGCCACACAAAGACATCAAGACTCTGTCTGAACTTCCACTGAACAATCCCAGCAAGGATCCAAGAGGCTATGAGGTTGAAAGGATAGTCAGCCACATGCAAAAGCTTCAGCAGCAAAGTGATTAGAAGAATTTTGGTTGCATCAGTCTAGGGGGAGTTTGTAGAACCAAAGACTGATTGCTACCAAATTATTCTAAGTACAAATGCTGCTGATAGGCTTATCAGCAGCATTCAACACATGTCGCTGCTGATAGGCTTATCAGCAGCATTCAACACTTGTTGCTGCTGATAGGCTTATCAGCAGCATTCAACACTTGTTGCTGCTGATAGGCTTATCAGCATCGTTCAACACAAGTTGCTGCTGATAGGCTTATCAGCAGCATTATTCTCATCTCTGCTGCTGATAGCTTTATTCTCTGAAGACCAAACGTTGCAGCTGACTATCCATGTGAAGCGCCTCTGACACCTTTCTGTTAAAGCAACTGCCACACTCCAAGCAGAAGGAACCTCACTGGTGCAACCAATAAAGGACAATAACGCGCTTCTCCAAGCATGCAAACAATTATGCCTAAGAAGACGTTTCAGTAAAGTTAACTAGATTAGCCTTTGCGTGTAATTTAGATTAATAAACAAGATCAACGGCTTGTGTTAGATCTGATCCTTAGAATCGAGGGTCTGTCTTGATTCTAAGTTACTATAAATACTGTGTAAACACTTCATTGTAAGTGTGCTTGCTTTGCTTTCATAGTGTTTTACTTGTAAACTTGTAATCTCAGAAGTCTAATACAACAGTGCATTTATCAGTATTCTTGCTGTTTACTTGTTTACTTTGTTGGTTGTTATTGTTTCCGCCAATATCAACTAGAATAGAATCACCTTGTAATCTTACGATCCTACAATTTTCAAACTATGACCCGTATTATTAAATAATATATATTTATATTATTTCGAATCATTTAATAACGCCGTGTATCAATAGAGATTAATTAATAATATAATTAATTATATTATTCACTCGTGTATATATATATATATATATATATATATATATATATACATATATATATATTTAATTGAGTCATTCGTCGCGTAGAAGTAATTGCTAATCTCGTGGACACATTCGTCCACTCTCGTTTATTAGAGCGGTTCTTTAAGATGTTTCTTTCCGTGTCACTGTCATAATTCCCATTATCATTCCTAATTTATGTGTTTATAATTTTAGGACATTCGTAGGTCTTTTGAGACTTACACTCGTGGTTCCAACTTACCTCTAGGGTGAAACTACCTTCAACGCAAAGCAGGTGAGTTTTCACGGCCCCTTTTATTGTTTTAACTTAGGGGAGAAAACATGACTAAACGATTTTGGATTTCTTTTAATTCGTATGTTATCAATGTTAAATGCTAAGCGTAACACGCTATCACAGAAAGTCCTCAACTAATATCGGACCGTTAATATGGATCTTAGCGAATTAATATTTAGTAGTACTACTGGGTTTGACAAATCCCACCAGCGTTAGTCACGCTAACTCGATTAGATATCGAACGGGCGAAATGTTAGCCTACTCACACCGCCAGTGTTGATAGACCTGGCAGGAGGCAATAAACAAACAGTCAGCTTCGGTTGCAAGCGCTTGAGCTGAACATGAACATAGGTTAGCTACCTATAGATACGTACTGAATGAACTTAAATCCGGTAAATGCTTATTTACTTATATTGAAACCTGTGGACTCACCAACCTCGTGTTGACATATTTTTACATGTTTTCTCAGGTCGCTAAGCTAAGACACAGGTGCATGTTAGGGCATGCATGGGATTCAACTGCTTTGATTGTGTCAATTTGTGTTTGGTTGAATTATTCTATTGTACTTTGCTTTGTTTGGACGTTTGGACTTTTTGGGACTTTTGGACTTTGGTTTTGGGTGCGTGTATTTTGCTCATTTACTTTCTTTACGCTTCCGCATTGATACTCTGATTTGAATGGTATTTTCATTTTGAGTCCCATGTATAGTCATTCAAAGTAACTAATGTCTGAGATCCTGGTTCGTCACTTCCCAAACGGTAAAACTCCGTTAGTTGAAATTAAAAGAATTGAAACAGGTCAGTCTAAGTTGCTTATTAGATGAGATCAGATCATAACATGCTTATTACATACGAATTTGCAACACATAACAGGTCAGTCTAAGTTGTCAATATTATAAGAATTGAAACCATTAGTATCTTTGTCCCATGTTCTTGTGAATTAAGGTACCATTTATTTTGTAATACAACGTGTACCCCACAAATATGCCAACAGAAATTTAAATTTTCACTGTCTTCAAGACATATAAGATCATTGCAAGATAATATTCAATCTCCAGGATGAATTATATCGATAAACACAGGAAAATATCAAGCAGAGAATTAGAATGATTCAGAATCGAATGATTCAAATGTATTGGTTTGGATGAAGTACCATGATTCATAGTAACAGAAAGATTGTACCAATAGAATTCTTAAACATAAGATTGATCAAGGAACCAATTGATTCAATGACATAGGGTAGCATGATCCAACAGTTATCTGGATATGTTCAAAGGAATCAGGATATTGATCCAATGGCTAGTATATGTTCCAACAGATATTGTCAGAAACATATCTTAGTTCAACATCATGTTTTTCATGGCATGGGTAGTGAAGTGAACTGAAAAATTGTGTTTAAAGACCTAACCGATACTGGTCTCATGAAGTACTTTAGATCTTATATTCTTTATCTGATAATGATCTTTTACACACAGACCCGACATACCATGGGTTCAAATCACAGTTGTCACAAAGATCATTATGTTGTCACACTACTAATGGACCAAAGATACTCATAGCCTATCGACAATTCAGACTACATACTTGTATCCAAATTGAAATATAAGCATCAAGCATCAATTTTTGTTAAGCATAAGAAGTTATGAAGCTATCATTTCCCATACTATGCAGTCTAAGAAGTTCTAATCATAACATTTATCACAGATATATTAGATAAGCATCATAAAGTCCAACTAAGGTCATGTGTGACTGAACATCTACTGATGTACTATCATTTCTCCTTATAACTTCAAGTAATGTCGATTTTAACTTTTCAATTTGTTTGGCTTTTTCAAAATCTTTTTGATAGAAAGTAAAACTTCCATGAAAACATTGTTAAGAAAAACATTTTACTTGGTTACTTGGGATTAAGCAATTCAATCAATTAAAAACTCAAACCGATGTAGTCAAATGTAATTGAATGCCTTTGCCTTTGTCAACACAGTTCTGTACTCCTCCTGTCCTGTAGACTCCCTCTTAACTAGTCAAATGGTTTCATCAACGACTTTATGCTCACCATTGTCATCCTAAGTTTCATGTTATCATTTGGACTTTGTAAAACTCTTTCCAAAACATTGTGTGTGACATATTCTCCCCCTTGAGCATCAAGTCGTTGAATCAAATAGATTCTCAGTTATCAACAACTCTTTACTCTTGCAGATGTCATTCCCTGTCATGTGCTATGAAGAACCACTATCAACAAACCAAATGTTATTAATAGTCCCTCTTGGTTAATCCTGCACATCTAACAAGAAACATTAATTTGAAATTGGGACCCAAGCCATGGTAGTCATGGGTCGTCCATTTGTATCAAAATAATAAACCTCACTCCATTCACAATCGAATCTCTCATCGATTTTCGGGGATTTCTCCGACGAGTCAGAAACAGAAACTTTAGATTTCCAAACATACTTCTGTTCATTAAGTTCTTTTTGCTTAAAATGTGAAGTGTTTGAACAATCATGTTCATTTGAAAAATGTTTAGATTGTGAAAGCTCTTGTTATTCTAAAAGTTTTCTCAATCTTCTGTTTCTCCTCTGTCTTTGAGGTCTAGAAAGCCTAACCTCAGATTTTGAATTACCCTTTGGTGTATCATGAGGTTTAACCACATTTTGGTTAACAGAAGGCTTACCAAGAGTTCTTACCTTTTCTGGATTAACATGTCGGTTACCTTTGGCGTTGTGAGGACACGCAATCCGAATATGACCCACAAGACCACAATAAAAGCAAGATCTCTTCTCACTATATTCTCTCATATAAGGAATCTTCACACGATAAGATGCACTTGAAGAAGATTCTCCTACATGAACTTCTTTTGGCTTTATTTTCTCTGGAACTGTAGATTTTGCAACAGGTTTTGATTCAGGCTTTATCTTCTCAGGAAATACATGCTTCTCCCCTATATTTTTGTAAGGACAGGTCACCACAATGCGTCCCATCTCATTACAATGAAAGCATATACGTATGTATTTATAATCTCTGACATATGGAACTCTCCTTGAATTTTAAGAACCTCCAAATGTATAAATTCCAGATGAATTCGAATCAACCTTTGAGTCTTCTTTCTTAACCTCTTTCGGTATCCCCTCTACCTTAGCTTCATCAAAATATTCATCATCACTGTAAAAGCATGTTTTGTAACTAAAGATTAAATTCTATGTATCGGTGTACGTGGCTAGTACGCAGGAGGGTATTCCTGAGTACTTAGCCTGCACACCAGTTTGGTCCTGTGTACTTAGTAAGTACGTAAGGCTTTTGCCTTTCGTACTTGTCAAGTACCCATGACCAAACCCTACGTACTTAGACAAGTACGCATGTAATGTTCCTTCCCCTATAAATAGAAGACTTGTCTTCATTTGTAGGTGGAACTCTGGAACTAGGTTGAGAGGTGTCCGGGTCGGAACGAGCTGTCCCGACCCCTGGACCATGAGCTTAGATGAGAGATGTGTGCTCCTTCGGTATGTAGTCAGTAATACAGGATGACTTATATGTTATGGATTATGTGTCGTTTCATTATCTTTTGTATTTGTTCGTGTTTCTCTGCTTCGTTTTCTTTGTTCCAACACAAATCACAGAACAGGTCCGTGTATATCCGCTGCGCGACGAGGCTCCCGGGACCTACAATCACTCTCATCAGAAGACACTATATCTTCACCTGTGACTGGATTCACTTTCAACACAGTCTTAGGATCTAAATCCTTATCTTTCCACAATTTAATTGATAAACAATTTAATAGAAAAGGCACAGAAGGTCTTGGGTATAACTCTCATCCACCTCCTTATTCTAAATCAGGGAGATTTGCTGATATACCAACTCCACATGTTTCCACACCTTTTGTTTGTACATTATCTCCTAATGATTCTATTACGTCCTCCGATTCTGACAGTTTTGCTTCTTGTGCAGAATCAAATTGTGTAAATTCCGAAGATGATTGTGATAAGAGTGCTAATGATAGAACTATTTTAAAAGAACTTGAGTCGGATGAATGTAATAATATGTCCGTGTCAAAACCAAATATTTGTGAACACGTTAAAAACTTGTATTTTGATTCTATGCCTGCTGAGCATACGGGTTTGGGATGTGATGTTTCTAAATTTAAAAATGCTTTGCCTTTTGTTCCTAAATCTTTGAATGTTATGCCATGTGTTACCAAGTTTAAAAGTGCAGGAATTATTGTGAATGATGTACCACGTGAAACCATGAGCAACATGGACTTTTTCAGATTAAAGGAAGCACATCGTCTTCAAGACAAAGTTATTGATGAGAGAACCGTCTCATGTTCAGATTCCTCAACATCACAATCATCTTCATCTTGTGATGACTATTATCAGGCTAAGATATCGTGTGAAAACGTCTGTTTCAAAAAGTTGTAAATTGACAACCACAAATTCTAATGAAGAATCGCCTTCCAAAAGTTCATTAAATTCATACGTGTTGCCTAAGTCTTCTCACAGTAGGAAATCTAGGCGTAAAAGAATTAAAAATGCTAAAAATTATTTAAAACGAACGTGGAAAATTAAAAATAATGTTCTATTTGATGACCGTGCTTCATCAAAGAATGGTTGTAATTCTGATTCCAATGAGATGTCATATCCTGACACTAAAATCTCTTGATTGAAACAATTTTGGTCAAAACGTATAAATGGTTCGTTGTGTATAGGGTCAATCAAGAAGAACCGGCGATAACATCTGGCATGTAGATAGTAGATGTTCAAGACATATGACTGGGCACTTTAACTTGCTACAAGATTATCATCAAATTGATGGAGAGTATGTTGCTTTTGCTGGAAACCCAAGAGGAGGAGAGATTGAAGGACAAGGAACAGTATCAAATGGAGTAAATAGTCTGGAATTTGTCAACTTTGTTCCTCAGTTGAAATACAATCTGATGAGTGTCTCATAGATTTGTGACAAGGACTTTTGTGCTTTATTCAATTCAAAAGAATGTCTTATCTTGAAGCCGGGAGTGGTGATTCCGGAAGAACTTATTCTCATGTGTGCTCCCAGAAGATACAACACATATAGCTTGGATATGAACAACCCATCGGGCATTGAATCGTGTTTTCTCTTAAAGGCTTCCGAAGATGAATCTTTCCTGTGGCATAAGAGGTTGGGACATGTCAATTTCAAAATGATGAACCGACTGGTTCGAGGCAACCTAGTCACTGGATTACCTCTCAAAGATTTCACTCCTATGGAACACTATATCTCATGTTCCAAGGGAAAACAGCACAAATCTTCACATAAGCCTAAAACCACCAATTCCATTGACTCTCCTCTCCAATTGCTTCACATGGATCTTTTTGGTCCAGTGAGTGTCATGAGTCTTGGACGAAAGTCATACTATCTGGTGGTAATAGATGATTTTTCTCTATTCACTTGGGTGTTTTTCCTAGCCAAGAAAGATGAGACGCCAGAGATTTTAAAAACCTATCTGCTTCAAATTGAGAACCTCTTCAATCTAAGTGTGAAGACTATCCGCAGCGATCACGGAACAAAATTAAAAAATGAAACTCTTGATTCCTTCTGTGAAAGCAAAGGAATTTCTCGACAATTTAGTGCACCTCGTACTCCTCAACAAAACGGTGTAGCTGAAAGAAGAAACCGCACTTTAATTGAAGCTGCACGAACTATGATTGTTGACTCTAAGCTTCCCGTGACTTTCTGGGCTGAGGCGGTCAACACTGCATGTTTTGTGCAAAATCGGGTTCTTATCACTAAAAGTTGCAACAAGACACCTTATGAGATCATGTACAAGCGCAAGCCAGTTATCGATTTCTTTAGAAAATTTGGGTGTGTGTGCACAATGCTGAACACTTCAGATCAGCTCAACAAGTTTGAAGCCAAAGCTGATGAATGCTATTTTGTTGGTTACTCATCCAATCAACGTGCTTTTCATGTCTACCATAAGAAGAAAAGGATAGTGCTGGAGTCCATTGATATCAATTGGCATGAAAACAATCATACGGACGAAGGAGACGGTTCCAATTGGCTCTTTGACGTCGATTCAGTTTTTAAGTCATTTAATCTTCCTGATTTCTCTATTGAATCAACTCATGCTAATCCTTACTTCTCTGTGAACAATCTAGGGAACATAAATGATCAAGGCTCTTCCTCATCTGCTCAGGTTGAAATTCCTGTGGTTGCTAATGCTGAATCTGATATGGAGTCTTCCGGTTCTGGTGCAACAAGTGAAACTGTTGAAGACAACTCCATTCCAATAGTAGATGTTGCACCACAATCACCTGCTGAAGATCCTATTAATGATATTGCCGATCCTCCTGCTGAAAATCTTACAAATTTGGAAGAAGTCGTGGAAGAAGATGAAATTCCTCAACTACGAATTCACAAGATTCATCCCACCAATAACATCATTGGACCACTCAATGTGGGTGTTAGTACCCGAAGTGTCTGTGAAGCATTTGAAAACAGCATGTTTTCTTGCTTCATTTCTCAAGCTGAACCAAAGAACATCAAAGCAGCTCTACTAGAAAACAGCTGGGTGGAAGCAATGCAGGAAGAGCTACAACAATTCTCAAAGTTGCATGTGTGGAATTTGGTAGATCTTCCCAAGAACAAAGTTCCAATCGGCACTCGTTGGGTTTTTCGCAACAAAAAGGACGAAGGAGGCACTGTGATTCGAAATAAAGGTCGTCTGGTAGTTCAAGGTTTCTATCAAGAAGAAGGGATTGACTATGAGGAAGTCTTTGCACCAGTGGCTCGCTTGGAAGCCATCAGAATGTTTATCGCATATGCAGCCTACATGGACTTCACCGTCCATCAAATGGATGTCAAAAGCGCATTTTTGTATGGCAAAGTTCAAGAGGAAGTATATGTCAAGCAGCCGCCGGGTTTCATTGATCCTAATTTTCCAGACCATGTTTACAAGTTAGACAAATCATTGTACGGTCTTCACTAAGCACCTCGTGCGTGGTATGAAACTTTATCAAAGCATCTGCTTGAGAATGGTTTCACACGAGGAGCAATTGACCAAACTTTGTTCAAACGGAAGGATGAAAAGGATACAATCATGGTGCAAATTTATTTGGATGATATCATTTTTGGATCTACAAATCCCCGTCTCTGCAAAGAATTTGAAGAAGTGATGCGATCTAAGTTTGAAATGAGCTCCATGGGGGAAATGAAGTTCTTTTTGGGACTACAAGTTGATCAGTCTGAGTCAGGAATCCTTATCCATCAAGAAAAATACGTAAAAGAAATCTTGACCAAGTTTAAAATGGTTGATTCCCATCCAGTAAAAACTCATGTGGAAGTTCGACATTGTTTGACTCCTGATGTGGATGGTGAAAGCGTTGATCAACATCTCTATCGCTCTATGATAGGATCTCTCATGTATCTCACGGCCAACAGACCCGCCATCATGTTTGCAGTGTGCTTGTGTGCACGTTTTCAGGCTAATCCTAAACTCTCTCATTTATCTGTTGTCAAACGTATTTTAAGATATTTAAGGTATAAGCCAAAATTGGGTCTGTGGTATCCTAAAACTGACTTGTTTGATCTTGTGGTTTATTCAGATTCAGACTACGGGGGTTGCAACTTAGACCGAAAATCCACTTCTGGAGGTTGTCAATTCCTTGGCAACCGCCTTGTCTCATGGCAATGTAAGAAACAATCCACCGTTTCCCAATCCACCGCCGAAGCCGAATACATTGCCGCAGCCCTCTGTTGTTCCCAAGTCAGATGGATACACCATCAGATGCTTGATTATGGGATCACATTCCATGAGACACCCATTCTGTGTGACAACACTGCTGTTCCCCATATCACCAAAAACCCCGTTCAGCATTCCAAAACAAAACACATTGAAATCAAACATCACTTTATCCGTGACTGTGTGGAAAAGAAGCATATTCAAATTGTTGAAGTCAAAACTAATAAACAAATCACAGACATCTTCACAAAGGCTTTTGACTCTACCAGATTTGCCCAACTGGTGGAGATGCTTGGAATGATCAACTTTCAGTAAATTGTGTGAATAGTATTTTTTTTAATTCTGTTTAAATTGTCAAAGAAAATTCCAAAAAGATTTTATTTTTATGTACAGTTTCTACGCAAATCTTTTGGGGGAGAAATATAATATTGAAAAGAATTGTTGTGTATATAATCTTACAAGTTGCAGGAAAAATTGAATCTGACCTTTGAGCAATGATAGTGTCTGATCTCATCTCTTGGACATGGAATAGACCAAAAGCGATGGTGTTTACTGAGGAATAGCTGGTAGGCCCGACATATGGTTAAAACTTGTAAGTTGTGTGAAAACCTAATATATATATATATCATACTTGTGTGTTTGAACCCATTATTGAAACATCTAACCCATTTTTATATCTAAGAAAACCAATTCAATCAGATACAAGCTTACGTATTGGATTCCTATTCATACGCCAAGTGACCGTCAATATAACGATACTTACCATCGATGACCCCGTATGTTTTGCTTACGCAAAGATCTTGGGTGCTCATCCTTTTCCCATCCACTTGGATGATTTGACCCCGTCTGTTTTGCTTACGCAAAGATCTCGGGTGTTCAACATTTTTCTATCCGCTTTGATAATTTTACGACTTCTTCTGTTTTGCTTACGCAAAGATCTAGAATGCTCGTACCTTTTTAATATCTACTTGGATATATTTTATTTTAATCTTCTAAATCCACTTGGATATCTTATTTTATTTTGGTGGTACTTTGACATTACTAAGACGGTACCTTGGTTAAACAGAAAGAGATGATAGGATGAAGATGGGTACTTCTTGAGGATTGATAGGTTTTTCAAAATCATTTTATTTTAATATGTGGGGTACACCTTGTATATTGCTTAAATGGTACCTTCTAATCACATGAAATCTTAGTACAAACAAATGTTCGGGTTTGCTTTGCACAAATATCAGCTATCTTCAGGGACTCACAGTAGTTAATTGCAAAAAGAAGTGTTTCAAGAGACTGACCAGATCTGATCTCATGTTGGATCTTTTTCAAGAAGATAAGTGTAAATATCTTGTGTATAATTTCATTTATTAAATATAGAAACTAGTTGTACATATCGAAACTACTTTGTGCATATCGAAACTACTTTGACTTATCGAAACTACTTTGATATATCGAAACTACTTTGTGCATATCGAAACTACTTTGAACTATCGAAACTAGTTTGCCCTATCGAAACTAGTTGTTTCGACAGGGGCATTTTTGTCTTTTGTCTTACGAAAATTAAAAGCCTTCATAATCAATCCCTCCCTTCATACTGATTTCCACTCGTCTTTTTCAAACCCTCTTCGCCTTCTCCGTCATTCGCAAAATCTCTCAAACCATCAGTCTGAGTTGCAAGATATCAGCATTAATCACCTGATTTCCCCCGTTGTCACCATCGTCTCCATCATCAGGTAACGTCTCATTACTTCATTTTGGATGATTTTTGCAAATCGGCAGACCTAGGTTTTTCAAAGTTTAAAATATGTTCGACTAAATCTTCATAATAACACTCGTTTTTGTGATTATCCGTGTTTGCATACATCTCTATCATCTTTGAACTCACGATTAATGTGTATTCTTGCAGATAACAGTCTCACAATCGGTAAGATGAAGATCTGTCACTTACAGGCCACTCTAAACCCTTCATTAATTTTTTTATATCAGTCTGAGTATAATGAATCAGAGGGGATTGGGTTTCAAAACCAAGTAGTTTCGATAAAGGGGTTCAACACTTTCAAAAATTTCTCAAAAGGTTTTCAATCGAAACTACTAGTTTCGACACCCAAACTTGCCCTAGTATCTCTGATCGAAACTAGATAGTTTCGATAAGTTCATCTCCATCTAAACTAGTTGTTTCGACAGTGTTGATTTAAAAAAATTTTCTAAGTGTTGATCAAAGCTTATAGCCTCTATCGAAACTACTTGTTTCGATAAAGCTGTTTGTTAAATTAACCAAGTTCATCTCAAATCGAAACTAGTTGTTTCGACAGTAAGGACTTCAAAATTTTTCTAAGTGTTGATATACCTTGTTTCGATTAAGTATATTCAGAAACTTTACTTATTGTGCAAAACTGATGAATTTTACAGGTATGGATCTCTTATTCGTAAAAAGACACAATGTCTGTGCATTCCTTAATGCCAATGATCCAAAAGCTGCAGAGTTCACTCGTGTCTTAAACTTCCTGGCAAAATCCAACATCAGCTTTGCCATCAGCAACAACCTGCCGGTGTTTGAGACATTTATAAGAGAATTTTGGGAGACTGCAGAGATCATCACAGTTGAAAATGTGGAGCACATCAGAGCAACTGTGCTTGGACAAGAAGTCTTATTTTCTGAAGCTACAGTTAGAGAGGTGCTGCAGTTTAATGACAATCCAGATGCACCCATTGAATTTCCAATCTTCTATGTTAAAGAATGCTTTAGAAGATTGGGTCATCCAGATGAATTCAAAAGTGGTCAGATAATCAAGAACTCCTTACCAAGCCACTGGAGATACATAGTGCACGTGTTTATTCACTGCCTATCAATCAGAAAAGGAGGTTTTGATTCAGCAAACAGCACTCTGGGCTCAGCAATTTTGGGGTTAGTCAAAGGAAGAGATTACAATTTTTCTGGCTTAATCTTCAGACAGTTAAAGGACAACCTGACAGGAGCCGTGAAGGAGAAATTTCTGGCATATCCAAGATTCCTACAGATTATCATCAATCATCTTCATCCTGAGCTTCAACAAGGTGGGAACACCTTTGTGTTCGACCATATGATTGCCAAGACTCTCAGCTATATGAGGAGTACCAACAAGAGAACCAACAGGGCTATAGCTGATGTTCCCCTGTTTGGTCATATTATTGGTGAAGAAGAAGACTTTATTCCTGATATTGACCCTAATCTAGAAGAAGAGATCCTATCATCTGATGAAGAAGAGATGGAAGTTGAACAAGATCAAGGTAACCAACCTCTTGATGAAGCTGAGATTGAGATAAACATTCCTAATGTTCAATAAGAAGAACAACCCATCATTGAGCCTGTGATAGAGGCTCCTTTTGTTGAACAAATACAGATTATTCAAGAGCCAACAGTTAATGTTGAAGCTGGTATGCATGAAGCTGAGGAGGAAGTTGCAGAATCAAGTGGAACTCTGGATGCAGGAATCTATGGATCTGACTACTACAAGTCTGATTCAGATGATAGAACAAAGCATCTTGCATCTTCCTCCAAACGACAAGTTGAGTCAGGTTCTGATTTTGAGGAAGAAGAGCCTAGGGCAAAGAAAATCAAGACTAGATTGGAAGATTTGTCATCCTCGTCAGATTCTCTATTAGCTACTCCACAACCAACTCCAGAGCAATCTCCACAACCTACTCCACAACCCACTCCACAACCAACTCCACTACCATCTCCACAACAATCACCCATCCATACTACTCCCACATCACCAACTCATGATTCAACCTCTCCTGTACCAAGAGTTAAAACTTTAAGCCTTGAACTAAAGAAAATGCAGGAAAAGATTCAAAAGAAAGATGAAGAAATTGAAGGCTTAAAATCTAATTTGCATGATGTCTAGGAAGAGGTTAAAGACCTGAAGCTGGAAGTTGGGGGTTTACATACCCAGATTGAGATTCAACGAACTCAACTTGAAACACAACAGAGACTAATCTCAAAGCAAAAAGAAGAATTCAAGGCTTTAGCTGAAGCGGTGGAGCAGCTCAAAGCCTCAATGATAAAACATGTGCAATAACAACCAACCACTTCAACAGCTCAGGGGGAGACCACATCTGTAGTTGAACCCTCATCTCCTGACCTTGTGACTAATCCAGAGTCTGCACTAACTATCTTTGCTGGCCATGCTGAGAAGACAAAAGAGGCAGTTGAAGTCAAGGTTGAAGAAACAAAACTAAACCTTCCCTCAGCAAGTGAGAGAAGAGATGCAAGGAAGAAAGGGAAAGGGACTTCCACTGAAATAGAGACCGTGATTCTGGATGAAGAAGACATCCCATCTGATGATGAGTTGAATGCCCTTTTAGATGAAATTGAAAACTATGGGTAAAATGATCTTTATCCAGAAATTTTGACCACCGAGGAAAAAGAGACTGAGAGAACCAGATACTTCACAGAAGAAGGAGAGGAAATTCAAACCCTGTCTGATGAAGAAAAAGGCGAAGAAGATGTTCAGGTTAATCTTATCAAGACAGTCACTCCTGAACCAACCACTACAGTCTCTGATTCTAGTCCAGCACAAGATCCACCTTCTATTGCACCTGAACCTCCAATTTCAAGAAAATCTTGGTTTAAGAAAATAATTCAGGAAGAAACTCCTAAAACATATGAATGGATAGCTGAGCATCAGGAACTAAAGAGGCCTCCAATTGGCTGGAAGTATGATGCTGAAATGAAGCTCTTCATTATCAGAAGATATAAAGGGGGAGTTCAGCACTTTAAAAATATGACTGACTTCCAGACCCTTCCTTTCTATGACCTCAGGGATTTAGCCAAACTTCCCCTTCAAAACCCTGGGAAGGTCATGATGGCTTATGACTTCGAGAAATTTCTGCATTCTCAAGTCAATAATGATTTCAAGGGTATGAAGCCTAGGAAAACTCAAAAGAAAATCTTAAAGACTAGGTTTCACCCTAAAACCAATAAGCCATATGTGTTCTTGAGGTACAAGCCTGCCCAAACTCACAAGACCATTACCATTCCAAAATCTGTACCTATCTAGCTGCAAACTTTCAAAAAGTGGTACTATGACCCAATCATCGGCAGTGCAGTAATAGAGTGTGAGGGCAAGGAAGACATCACTATCTTTGAACCTACGGAGTTGTTGAAATTTCAGCCTGAAGATCTGGAGGTACTATTCCAGAATCACATTCAGGCATTCAGTGATGAAGATGAAGCTGATGCCAAGGCCTACCAAAGAGTTGTATCTCTCCATGTTAAACCATTCATCCCGAGGACAACTGAGGGACCAGCTGCTTGATGAAGAGCTAAAGACAGTAATGCAATAGCTTAGGGGGAAATTGTAGAGTCATATCTTTTGTATAAGCTGTTGTCATTTATTGTACATTTAAACAATTTTAGACTAGTTTACTTTCTGTCATTTCATTAAATGTAATTTCAGTTTTCTGTAATTTACTGCTTTATTAGCTAAGTCTGGGCCATCGAAACTACTTAGTTTCGATTGAGCTTGTTCAATCGAAACTAGTAGTTTTGATAGATGGTAGTTTCGACAGTTCTGAGTATCACTTGTAAATGGTCAATCGAAACTAGTAGTTTTGATTGAACATAGTTTCGATACCTGTTACTACTATAAATAGCCTAGTATGAGAATGTTTTGGGTGTGAGTAGCGCTTGTAACCTTGAACCTTCTCTTTCACATTGTTCTTGAATCAATACAATTTGCAGTTGTTTATGCACTGTGCTCTTACATTTTCATACCATTTACGTGTTGATTCATAGTGTGGTTAACCGGTTATCTTCACCAACACTGTTTCTATCGTCTGTTTCACCACCATACACACAGTTTCCGCCTGTGTGTGTGTGTAATCGATCAAATCAGTTATTTATAAGAGAAATCTGGACCTACAGTCATTCCCTGTCATGTGCTATGAAGAACCACTATCAACAAACCAAATGTTATTAATAGTCCCTCTTGGTTAATCCTGCACATCTAATAAGAAACATTAATTTGAAATTGGGACCCAAGCCATGGTAGTCATGGGTCGTCCATTTGTATCAAAATAATAAACCTCACTCCATTCACAATCAAATCTCTCATCGATTTTCGGTGATTGCTCCGACGAGTCAGAAACAGAAACTTTAGATTTCCAAACATACTTCTGTTCATTAAGTTCTTTTTGCTTAAAATGTGAAGTGTTTGAACAATCATGTTCATTTGAAAAATGTTTAGATTGTGAAAGCTCTTGTTATTCTAAAAGTTTTCTCAATCTTCTGTTTCTCCTCTGTCTTTGAGGTCTAGAAAGCCTAACCTCAGATTTTGAATTACCCTTTGGTGTATCATGAGGTTTAACCACATTTTGGTTAACATAAGGCTTACCAAGAGTTCTTACCTTTTCTGGAGTAACATGTCGGTTACCTTTGGCGTTGTGAGGACACGCAATCCTAATATGACCCACAAGACCATAATAAAAGCAAGATCCCTTCTCACTATATTCTCTCATATAAGGAATCTTCACACGATACGATGCACTTGAAGAAGATTCTCCTACGTGAACTTCTTTTGGATTTATTTTCTCTGGAACTCTAGATTTTGCAACATGTTTTGATTCAGGCTTTATCTTCTCAGGAAATACATGCTTCTCCCCTTTATTTTTGTAAGGACAGGTCACCGCAATGTGTCCCATCTCATTACAATGAAAGCATATACGTCTGTCTTTATAATCTCTGACATATGGAACTCTCCTTGAATTTGAAGAACTTCCAAATGTATAAATTCCAGATGAATTCGAATCAACCTTTGAGTCTTCTTTCTTAACCTCTTTCGGAATCCCTTCTACCTTAGCTTCATCAAAATATTCATCATCACTATAAAAGCATGTTTTTGTAACTAAAGATTAAATTCTATGTATCGGTGTACGTGGCTAGTACGCAGGAGGGTATTCCTGAGTACTTAGCCTGCACACCAGTTTGGTCCTGCATACTTAGTAAGTACGTAAGGCTTTTGCCTTGCGTACTTGTCAAGTACGCATGACCAAACCTTGCATACTTAGACAAGTACGCATGTAATGTTTCTTCCCATATAAATTGAAGACTTGTCTTCATTTGTAGGTGGAACTCTGGAACTAGGTTGAGAGGTGTCCGGGTCGGGACGAGCTCTCCCGACCCCTGGACCATGAGCTTAGATGAGAGATGTGTGCTCCTTCAGTATGTAGTATGTAATACAGGATGACTTCTATGTTATGGATTACGTGTCGTTTCATTATCTTTTGTCTTTGTTCGTGTTTCTCTGCTTCGTTTTCTTTATTCCAACACAAATCACAGAACAAGTCCGTGTATATCCGCTGCGCGACGAGGCTCCCGGGACCTACAATCACTCTCATCATAAGACACCATATCTTCACCTATGACTGGATTCACTTTCAACACAGTCTTAGGATCTAAATCCTCATCTTTTATAATCTCAGGTGTAACAGAATAATTTCTGTTGAATGGTGGAGGAACAAATCCAATTCCAGCAACCCTCTTAAAAGGATCAGCATTAGCATTAAAGTAATCCAATACCACAGATGAATTTTCAAAATTTCCAGCTTTCTATGTAATTTGATCACTTCAGATTCTTTATCAGAAATTTCTTTGTTCTTCTGAGCGACAATTTCATTTCGCTTCTCAATATCAGCATAAGCCATATCCAGATGATATGCTTGTTCCTTATATTTCAATCCCAAAGAGTTCAAATCTCTTTTCAAAGACTCAATTCTATCTATACACAATTTATCATTATCTTTCAATTTTTTATTAACTTAATGCATCTATTTTTTTAAGAACACAAGCGAACTAGAAAAGTTCGCCTGAAATTAGTTCGCCTGATACTGCACGAGCGAACTTAATAAGTTCGCCTAAACCTCACTGAGCGAACTTGACCCCAAGAAAACTTGTTAAGTTTGCCTGATCTTCACCGAGCGAACTTATTAAGTTCGCCTCCCTAAGTTCGCCTGCAACTGAATCAGCAAGTTCGCCTAAAATGCTGAAACTTCAGAAAAATGAAAACACGAACTCAAACCTTTGAAAATCATGATTTCTGATGTATATGATCAAATTAGACAAATCTAAACTGTAGGAATGTGTAGGAACTGATTAGGAACACTTCTATCGGATCAATTTCATCAAAAGAATCCAAAATCAATCCAAAATGATCAAAATTCTTCCATTTTTATCAAGAACACGAAAAAGATGAAAAATCCTTCAAATCCGCATCAAATTCAGTGATATTTTATGTTGATTGTACACGAAAACACCACGAGTCTTCTGCTAATTAAGAGCAAAAACTCTGATACACTTGTAGGTCCTGATTCGTTGCGTGACGGATCTCTAGACTCGTGGTATGACACGGTGATAACGTGCAGAATCCATGATCAACGTGCAATGTGTAACTCAATCAACAACACGGTGTAAATAAACGCTTTGTATTACTATAATCCTTGATTACAATAGTTCTCTCCAAAACACACACTTACACCTTTTTCTTCTCTAGTGTTCTATGGAATATGAACTTGTAACTCCTATTTATAGGAACACACACCACCTTAGGCGAACTTAACAAGTTCACTCCTAAAGATGCTTAGGCGAACTAGGCGAACTTAACAAGTTCGCTCCTAAAGATGCTTAGGCGAACTTGTTAAGTTCGCCTCTCTATGAACTTACACATAATTTTATCAACAGTTACAAAACATGTCCTAACAGAATTCTCCCTCGAGTTTCTGAATCTCATCCCTGGGACAGTACTCTTCCTTCATCAAGTTCTTAAAATCTTCCCTTGGTGATGCATTGGCCATGTCCAGACCTAGCATCTGGACCTGTGCATTCCACCATGTGAGGGCAAGACCCTCTAAAGTTCTCGATGCAAATTTGACTCGGTCGGCGACAGGGAAGTTACACATGGAGAACACAGATTCAATCTTTTCAAACCTTCGGAGTAATCCGACAGCTCCCTCAGCTCCACTGAATGTGTGGGGCTTGCAGTCCATAAATGTCTTGAAGGTACAGACATGCTTATTGTTCTGTGGATTATTCGCTTGTCCTGGATTAGAAAGAGTAGGTTGGGTTTAGGAAAGAGTGGAATAAATGCATACAGTTGGTTTGTCTAGAGTTAATGGTTAACAGGTTTACCTGCAATGTGTGCTGCTAAGGCTTCAGTAACACTGTCATTAATCAACGCGGCCAGTTCGGCTGGTGTCAGGTTGATATTTCCACGACCACCATTGCGACCGCCACGTCTACGTCCGGCCATGTTTCTTCATATTCACAAACACATGAAATGAGTAAATACATCGCATATTAACATCATTCAAGTGTAAGCAAACAGAAGGAGATGTGTAAAGACATGCAGGTTTATGATTATAGTACAAGGATAACTTAAATCATAAGGCCATAGAATAAATAACTCAACGCAAACAGTTCACTAAGATTTTATTTGAATGGGAACATCCTTACCCATTTAGGTTTTTATTTAAAACATAAAGAAATGGCAAAATAAGATAAGATAGAATAGAATGGAATATCAAGCTCCACTGTCGACGGATGAGATGACTGACTCAGCATCATCCTCCTTTACTTCCTTGGGCTCATCCTCAGGTTCAAAGTCAGGTACTTCAGCTGGCTCTAAAACAGCTGCAAGTTGTATCTCTAACTCCCAATTCTTTCCTGAGATTCTACCTCAGCCTCCTCGAGGACATTCACTCTAATCTGTAACGCCCTTACCTCATCCACTAAAGCATTATGCAAGTGGTCAGTGCTTGCCAGTTCTGCTACTAGCAGATCCATCCTTTGATCCGTCTATTTCCCCCCTCTTAACAGACCTGTGATCGCTCCTGCTGCGTCTCTCATATTCCGGATCTCTCGATCCATAGTTGCTACAAATGCTGCAAAGGCTTGCTCCAAGTGGCAAGGTAGTAATGGTAAATGTGGTCCTGATGATGATGAAGCTCCAAAGTACGGTGATGGAATTCGTTCCTGTCTAACCCATTTGTTCAGTAAACCGGGGTACCAATCCCAGTCACTCCCATTCCCGATATGCATGGGCTCTCCATACACAATAGAGTCATCAATGGGCTCAAGCCTACGTCTCTTGGGCTCCGGTGATGTAATGGTAGGAATGTCATGTTCCTGAATGGTAGGTGATGAAGATGGTGGTGTAGACATAATTCCTGAAACATAAGGAGTAAGTATCTATGCCAAGTAACTAATGTGTGTGGCTATAATCTAGAATGCAGTCCTAGTTCTCTATAACCAATGGCTCTGATACCAATCTGTCACACCCTCAAATTCCACTAACGGAGTTTTACCATTTTGGAAGGTGACAAACTAAGATCTCAGACATCGGTTACTTCAAACGACACTATATGGGACTTGAAATGTAATAACATAAAAGATCTAATTTCAGAGTGTATATGAGGAAGCGTTAAGCGAAAGTAAATGCGCAAAACAACGCGCCCAGTAAATGCGTAAAACAACGCGCCCAAATCCAAATACAAACGAAACATAAAGATTGTTCAATAGATAATTATTTCAATTGAAGTCCAAGACACATGAATTACTTAACGTGATCCTGAGTGCCAACCTAAGAAAACATGTAAGAAAACGAGTCAACACTAGGTTGGTGAGTTCTCATGTTTCAATCATTTCAAATAAAGCGTTTGCGGATTATGTACATTCAATATATATATCAAAAGGTTGCATGCATATATTCATGTTTTGCTAAAGCGCTCGCAACCGAAACTGACAGTGTGTTTGTTTGTTTGCCTCCAGCCACGTCTATCAACTCTGACTAATGTGTTAAGGTTAATTTAACACCCGTTCGACCTCCAATCGAGTTAGCGCGACTCACGCGGGTGGGGTTTGTCAAACCCAGTAGTACTACCAAAATTACCTCGCTCATACCATATTAACGGTCCGATGTGTGTGAGGACTTTTTATGACAGTGTGTTACGCTTAGCCTCAATAGTGATATCATATGAATTACAATAACCCAAAAAGGGTTGAAACATGTTTTCTCCCCCAAATAAAACAGTAAAAGAGGCCGTGAAACTCACATGCGTTGCGTAGTAGGTAGTATCACACAAGTATGAGATTTAGAATCTCAAGTGTTAGCCTGCACGGCTTACGTATGCCCTATAATTGTAAACACATAGGTTAGGGGCATATGGGATTTGTGACGAAGACACGGAAGATTAGAACGTCTTAATACATTCTAAGGATTAACGAGTAGATGAACGTGTCGACGGGAATAAAGATTCTTAATATAAAAATTACGATCGAAGCGTTACGTGTCGTACGTTAATAACGAATAATAATTAAACAAATACATAAATTCGTACGTTCGAGTCGTTTACAAAAAATAGGAAAATAATATAATTTTATATATTATTTTTAGGTTCGCAGGATTATCAAAATAATAATTTGTGTGGAAAAATAATAAATATATTATTTTTAACCGAGTATAATAAACGCGAGTAAATAAAATAAATGATTATATTATTTTTAGTTTAAACGTCACACAAAGTAATTAAACGAGTTGAAATAACATAAAAATATATATTATTTAATAGTGGGAGTTACAGGTTGAAAATAATATAAAAATGTTATTTTAATTTGATAATAACATAAATATATTATTTTTAAAAGTGGGAATAATAATTAAAATAGTTTATAAATTCAAACCCGAGCCTACGGGTTATTTTCCGGGTTAAAACACTTTAATATAATAATATAATAATATGGGGGTGGGTTTTATATTAAAATAATACTAGAAAAAATGTTTTAAAAATAAAACTGTGTGGAGAGACTCGAACCCGGGTCTCTCCCACACTAGCACACACTCTTAACCAGTCCCACCCGCTAGGGTAATCGCGACTGGTATGCTTCCAAAAAGGTTTTAATGCTTCCAAACCCCAACCCCTTTTCCCTTGATCGCGATCCGAACCCAAATCCCATCCCAAATCCATAGATTCCTATCACGATCGAACTAGAGAGCATAACGGTTTTGCTAATCGAGTCATTGCGAATCTGTGGCCTAGTTTAATTGCAAATCTAACAAGTTTAGGATTGATTAATAGCAAAAATACGGGCCGAAACCCTAGATCAAGAACACAAATCAAATCGACCAAGATGGATGTTAAAACTCAACGAAAACATGGGGCTTTTACTCAACAGGACGTTGCGAATACAATGGCATGATTTAATTTGATTGAGATAACGTTTAAGATTGAAACCCCCAAATCTAATTATGAACAAACCCTAGGTTATGGATTGAGTAAAATTCGATTTTATCAGGTTAAATTGATATAGGGCTTTCATAAAGCAGATGATTACAAATCGAGTGATATAATTTAATTGAGTATAGGATTGAATTTGTTTATATCGTAATTGTATGAACCGTAGATTCGGGTTCGTGTTCGATTCGATATTGCAAGCCCTAATAACCATGGGGCTTTCAATCCAGACACTAAAACGAAGTTAAGGATGTGTTCGATTACCGAAATGAGTGCCGAATTGAAGGTAATCGAGTGAACGCAGGTCCGACTTTGAATGGCTTGGTCTCCGGCTACTCCTGCTGCTACTCTGACCGAGTTGAGGCGTGGGATTACTTTTAACATGAGTGACTAAGGTGTGTGTATGCTTGATTTGTGAAAGTAACACAAGAACTCATCCAATTTGATAGATAAATGGCGAATGTCGACGGTTACGGGTTCATTACCCATAATTGGGTTTAATTCGACAATGATGATGATAATTAGAGACTTTATGAAGAACGTTAATAGTGTTAATGTCTTAATCGGTTACAGATTTGGACGATTTTCAGTTATAGGATTCGAATTTGGATCCAATGATCACACAGTTTGAATTTTGAAAGTCAACAGGAATACTACACTTTCTATTTTGACTTTGAAAGTCAAAATTTTGGTTTTGGGACTTGGCAGAACTAGTCCCTGCAGTTTGAGATTAAGAAATGATAGAATTAGTCCCTGGGATTCAAGATTAAATTAACCGGGTTAGGATTTAACGAAATATTTAACTGGATTGCTAACGGGGTTAACCATAAAAGTCCGGATTGCCACCTGGTCCACCATCTGAAACTCATGTCACTGTCAACATAGAAGATTACTACTCTAAGAGTAGGGACATGTCAGGTAATTTATCTTGGGCTTTTGACTAAGAGAAAAGGATATATGTGGTAAAGAGAAATAGTGGACGTTTTGAATACTACAGGAGTGCTCATGATTTTAGCTCACTGACTAAACTTGATCTTCATCAGCTAAATGAAGCATATTTTGAGAATAGAGGGAGAGATGGACCAGCTGAGATATTTCTCACATTTTTTAACGAACAGTGCTTAACAAACTATACCAAAATGAAGACTGTTGAGTCCAAGTTAAAGAGGGCCAAAGGTGTGAAAGATCCTCATACTGGTAAGCCTTGGTACAATGTAATCTGGCCAGCTCCCAAGACAGTCAAGATAGGTCCCGTTCACAAGAAGATGTCAGTAAATACTCTGAGAAACTTTCAATACTGGGCATACGATCCAATTACTGCTGAAGCGTTAATAGTTACTGATCAAGCAGAATTAAGAATACTGAATCCGTTTGATTTGTCAAAGTTCAGTGAACAAGACATCAAAGTGTTAGCAAGAAGCCTGATTCGGCATGAGCAACTATGGGAAGAACAAGCAAAGATATTTACTGCTGCTGCTGATATCTTGAGGAAGAAATTGTTTACAGGGAGTGCAGATCATGGTGAAGACATCAATTTTTAAAGACAGGAAAGCATAATCCTATGGGGAGATTGTTGGACCTAGTTATAATATATGATTAAGCTTGGTTTGTGTAGTGTAACAGTGAACTAGGGTTCACGGTTTGGGTATTTTGGGCCGGCCTTAGGGCCGAGTACATGTGTAAAGGCCTAGTAGTTTAGACTAGGTATAAATACATGTATACCCTAACCGTGTGAGGTTAACGATTTTAGTGTGAAGTTTTTCTTTGTAATTCTCTTGATCAATGCAAGGTGTTTTACATTGATTTCTTGTTCTTGAATCACCATAATCATTAGTTTCTACCTATTGATTGTGATACTTGATATCGTGTGTTTGTTATTCGAAGATCCAAAGAGTTTCTACAAGTTTTACCTCCACCGCTTTCTTAGCTTTTTCTTTGCCTTCTTGAGCTGCCACATCATCATAAACCGTAGCACTCAATGCTAAGGCTGAATCCATCGTTTGGGGTGCAGCGGTTTTCACCAAGGTTCGCACCTTTAGAGGTAAACCTTTGATAAAGTGTTTGATCCTTTGGGGTTCGGGTGTCACCAGATGTGGCACTAATTTTGACATTTCATCAAACTTTGTTGCATACTCCTGATGCGTCATAGTTCCAGCCTCCAGACATTGAAACTCTTCCTCCAGCTTATCAAGTTCATTCTGAGGATAAAATTGTTGTAGGATAAGTTCCTGGAACTCATTCCATTTCATATTTTCCACAGCTTGCTCCCCTTTTGCTTGTTTCACAAACTCCCACCAGTCTAATGCGGTGGTTTCCAAGGAATTGGCAGCATACTTGACTGCCTGATCACTTCTGCATTCACTTAACTTGGTCACAACTTCCATCTTGCCATCAAAAGGCTTGGGTTTGCAGCCTTCAAAGGATTTATAACTGCATCCATCATGATTCTCAGTTCTTGTTACTAAACTAGTATGGGCATTTCTATTTGCCGCTCTAGTGTTGTTGTTGTTTCCTCCTCCGGCTTCCCCAGTACCCATTCTTCTAGAAAGTACTTCATCTAGTAGGCCGGGTAATTTGTTTCATAAATCCTTTGTGACTTCACTTGCCACAACATCTTGAAACTGTCCCTCAGACATAACTACCTCATCAGCATGAGGACCGGTATTATTATCATTCTCGTTTGTTTCGTGATGGTAGTTAGTATCAGTGTTATGTTCAGCCTGCCTACGGCTCCTAGTAACCAGAGTTCGACCTGTTCCTCTACCTCTTCCTCTTCCAACCATAGTTACCTATACATACATATGTATGATATAAGAATTCATATAACCGGTTATGATCTAGAAAATCATAAATTAAAGACATTTGGCCAAGAATGTACTTAATATCTGTTTTCTTGACATCTCCTGTTATATTTATAATGATAATCCACATCTCAACTTATATCATGTGGCATTACAGCTATTCTCAGAACTCTTAGTTTAAGTCAAGATACTAATATTTCCTATTAGTATCTAAATCCCTTAAACTGCGGCTCTGATACCAACTTGATACACCCGTAACAAAAGACACTCATCTACCAGAGTAGTACCTCCAACAGATATGTTCCCAGGTAAGAGAGACGAGACTAGGAGAGATTTATACACCCCTCTTTCCTAGACAAAATATTTTGTTCGTCAGATAACTACATACTGGTTGAAGGTCGCCTTCTAATTATAGTGACGTTGATAACAAAAACACACAGCGAAAGACTTAACATCAAAACTTATTTTATTTCATAACATAAGTTTGTACAATAGGGACTGACAGGCAAAATATAACAAACTCTGTACTTATAGCTCACGAAGAATCATGCCAATCATTCAGGCCTTATGTCACTCAGGGACCTGCCCTCAGTCATCCCTATTTCCAACATCTGTACATCTCCTGGAATGCCAACTACCAGCTAGGGTTCACCTGTGCTCAGAAACATTTGAAAACATTTTGGATCAGCTTACATTAGTGAGTTCATAAACAAAATCATCTTTACGTGTATCCCTGATCAAGGATGAAGGCCCCGCATGGGTCTTACAAACATCCTCTCCAATCCATCACCCAGAATAGCCCTTAAATTCCCGGGTCTACATCATACACATATACAGGGACCTTACGGCGCGCTGGTCCCATATGTACAAGATCTCAAACAAGAGGATCAGTCTTGTCCCTAGATCCCACCCCAATCATGGCCATAATAAGTACTTATTATAGGATATATGCACGTATAGAATTGGGATCTTAGATATAAAATCATTTACAAAACATTTCATATGCACAGTTTAGAGGAACTCACCTCAAACAAAACCTCCTCCTATATTGAATATAACAATAAAAAACCTCGACAGAACCGTAGATCATAACTGTTGGACCTAGTTATAATATATGATTAAGCTTGGTTTGTGTAGTGTAACCATGAACTAGGGTTCACGGTTTGGGTATTTTGTGTCGGCCTTAGGGCCGAGTACATGTGTAAAGGCCTAGTAGTTTAGACAAGGTATAAATACATGTATACCCTAACCGTGTGAGGTTAGCAGTTTTAGTGTGAAGTTTTTCTTTGTAATTCTCTTGATCAATACAAGGTGTTTTACGTTGATTTCTTGTTCTTGAATCACCATAATCATTAGTTTCCGCCTATTGATTGTGAGACTTGATATCGTGTGTTCGTTATTCAAAGATCCAAAAAGTTTGGGACTTACAATTGGTATGAGAGCCATTGAAGTAATTGAAAGGCTCGGTTTTGGATATCAACGATTCAAGAAATGAGATTTGAGGTATTGTTTACTGTTTTCGGTCTAATTCTGTTTCTAATCGGCTGTGTTCGTGTTTATTTTTCATATTTTCTGCTGAGAATCGAGAAATTACTACTATTTTTTGTGAAATCGCTGTCATATTGTGTAACATTTCAAATTTTACTACCCTTATTTATAATTCAATGTAACTCTGTAAGTCCCGGGTGCCTCGTCGCGCAGCGGATTTACACGGACCTGTTCTTTGATTTGTGTGGGAACAAAGAGAACGAAGCAGATAAACAAGAACAAAGACAACAGATAATGAAACGACACGTAATCCATAACATAGAAGTCATCCCGTATTACAGACTACATACCGAAGGAGCACACATCTCTCATCTAAGCTCACGGTCCGGGGGTCGGGAGAGCTCTTCCCGACCCGGACATCTCTCAACCTTGTTCCAGAAGTTCCACCTACAAATGAAGACAAGTCTTCTACTTGTAGGGGCAGGAACATTACCTAAGTACGCATGGTTTGGTCATGCGTACTTACTAAGTACGCAGGACCAAATTGGTGTGTAGGCTAAGTACTCGGGAGCACCCTCCTGTGTACTAGCCACGTACACTGATACATAGAATTTAATCTATAGTTACAAAACATGTTTCTACAAACTCATTTAAATTTTAAAATCTAGTGCACTGGTTTATTTCATTCGTACCAACAATTAAACATTTGACTCCAATGCAAATCCGCAAATCTTTACACGAGTGTACCTTATTAATAGCCGATACATGTATATATATATGAATATCAAACAAATACATACACACATAAATACATTTATTCCATTAACAAGGAATTTCTCGGTTGATTGAACCCCGAAACAATCGAACCCTAAATTGGAACTCCACACTCCAAATTTTGACTTTAAGACCTTAATTTTGACTTTCCTTGATCTGTTTGACTTTCAAAAGTCAAAGGGGCCAAAAGTACTTACGAAGAAGTACGTGGCCTTCTTTGCTCATATTGTTCAAAAGGATGTCAAAGAGAAGAATATTCAAGACATCCCCATCATCCGGGACTTTCCCGAAGTATTCCCCGAAGACTTATCCGATCTTCCACCAGTTCGGCAAGTAGAATTTCGCATTGACCTTGTACCCGGAGCTAACCCAGTGGCTAGAGCTCCATATCGTCTTGCACCTTCTTAAATGCAAGAACTTGCAAGCCAACTCCAAGAACTCTCCGAAAAGGGCTTCATCCGTCCAAGTCATTCACCGTGGGGTGCACCTGTCTTATTCGTCAAAAAGAAGGATGGATCATTCCGCATGTGTATTGACTACCGTGAACTCAACAAGCTTACCATCAAGAACCGTTACCCATTGCCTATAATTGATGATCTCTTTGATCAACTTCAAGGGCCTACTTGTTTCTCGAAGATTGATCTTCGATCTGGTTATCACCAACTCTGTGTACAAGAGGAAGATATTCCAAAAACTGCCTTTCGAACAAGGTATGGTTACTACGAGTTCATGGTCAAGCCTTTTGGGCTAACCAATGCACCCGCAGTTTTCATGGACCTCATGAATCGTGTGAGCAAACCATACCTTGACAAATTCATGATCGTCTTCATTGATGATATCTTAATCTACTCCAAGACTAAATCCGATCATGAACAACACCTTAGATTGGTTTTGGACCTCTTGAGGAAGGAACAACTATATGTCAAATTCTCCAAATGTGAATTTTGGCTAAAGGAAGTTCAATTTCTTGGCCATATCGTCAACCCTGCTAAGATCGAAGCGGTTAAGAATTGGAATGCCCCGAAGACCCCCACCGAAGTTCGTTCATTTCTTGGTCTTGCGGGATATTATCGTCGCTTCATCTCAAATTTCTCTAAGATTGCTGTCTTTAACCCACAAGGGTAAACCCTATGAATGGGGACCAAAGTAAGAAGAAGCTTTCCAAACTCTCAAGCAAAAGTTGTGCAATGCTCCTATTTTGACTCTCCCTGATGGGAATGATGATCTAGTTGTCTACTGTGATGCCTCTAACCAAGGTCTCGGTTGTGTCCTCATGAAACGAGGCAAAGTAATCGCTTATGCATCAAGGCAACTTAAGATTCACGAGAAGAATTATACAACACACGACCTCGAATTGGGTGCGGTCGTATTCGCATTGAAGATTTGGAGACATTACCTTTATGGCACAAAATGTGTGGTGTTCACCGACCACAAAAGTCTCCAATATATCTTCAACTAACAAGAACTCAATATGAGACAACGATTTGGGTTGAACTCCTTAACGACTATGACTGCGAGATTTGTTACCATCCCGGCAAAGCGAATGTTGTAGCCGACGCTTTGAGTCGAAAGGACCATGTCATGCTTCAATGTGTCCGAATTCAAACCGACATTCAAAATCGCATCTTAGAAGCTCAACACGTCTCAGTCACCGAGGGTAACATGTACGAAGAAATGTCGTGTGGTGTTGAACTCCAGCTTGAACCGAAACCCAATGGCTTACTTTATTACTTGAACCGTATTTGGGTTCCCGATCGTGATGATCTCCGTGCATTTCACATGAACGAGGCCCACAAGACTCGTTATTCTATCCATCCCGATGCTGATAAAATGTACCAAGATCTTCGCCAACAATATTGGTGGCCCGGTATGAAGAAAAACATTTCTCTCTATGTAGCCAAATGTCTAACTTGCTCCAAAGTCAAAGCCGAACATCAACGTCCTTCCGGTTTACTTGAACAACCGGAAATTATCGTGTGGAAATGAGAGAACTTAGCTATGGATTTTATTACCAAGCTCCCTTGCACCTCAAGTGGTTATGATAGCAATTGGGTGATCATTGACCGCCTCACCAAATCTGCTCATTTCTTACCTATCCGTGAAGACTATCGGGTTAGGAAATTGGCCCAAATTTACATTGACGAAATTGTGAGCCATCACGGTGTTCCATTAAACATAATCTACGATAGAGATACTCGATTCACCTCCCGGTTCTGGCAATCTCTCCAAACTGCTCTTGGTACACGATTGGATTTAAGCATGGCTTACCACCCCCAAACCGATGATCAGACCGAGCATACAATCCAAACTCTTGAGGACTTGCTTAAAGCTTGTGTAATTGATTTTGGTGGTAATTGGGGCTCACATCTATCCCTAATTGAGTTCTCTTACAACAATAGTTACCACACAAGTATCAATATGGCTCCATTTGAAGCTCTCTATGGCCGAAAGTGTCGTTCTCCTATCTGTTGGAATGAGATTGGTGAAGCACAAATCACCGGTCCCGAACTAATTCAAGAAACATCCGACAAGATTATGCAAATCCGTAACAACATTCGAGTAGCAAGAAGTCGGAAAAAGAGTTATGCCGACAAACGACGAAAACCCTTGGAATTCCAAGTAGGTGACCTTGTCCTTCTAAAGGTGTCTCCATGGAAGGGTGTGATCCGCTTTGGAAGGAAAAGGCAAGTTAGCACCTCGCTATGTGGGTCCATTCAAGATCCTTGAAAGGATTGGGAAAGTGGCTTACAAAATCGAGTTACCTCCATCACTCGGCAATGTGCATCCTACATTTCATGTGTCCAACCTAAAGAAATGCCTTGCTGATGAGAATCTCCATATACCTCTTGACGATGTGCGCATTGATGAAACGATGCACTTCGTTGAGAAACCTGTAGAGATCATGGATCGCGAGATCAAACAACTCAAGCGAAGCCGTATTCCTATTATCAAAGTTCATTGGGAATCCAAACGTGGACGTGAGTTTACATGGGAACGTGAGGACCAAATGAAGCTCAAGTACCCCCACCTCTTTGCTGATGCAATCGCCGCAAGTAACTAAAATTTCGGGACGAAATTCCCTCAACATGGGGATACTGTAACATTTCAAATTTTACTACCCTTAATTATAATTCAATGTAACTCATTTAAATTTAAAAATCTAGTGCACTGGTTTATTTCATTCGTACCAACAATTAAACATTTGACTCCAATGCAAATCCGCAAATCTACAAATCTTTACACGAGTATACCTTATTAAAATCCGATACATGTATATATATATATATATATATATATATATGAATATCAAACAAATACATACACACATAAATACATTTATTCCATTAACAAGGAATTTCACAGTTGATTGAACCCTGAAACAATCGAACCCTAAATTGGAACCCCACACTCCAAATTTTGACTTTAAGACCTTAATTTTGACTTTCCTTGATCTGTTTGACTTTCAAAAGTTAAAGGGGCCAAAACCGTGAGAATCCGAGGCTTCCGTCGATGGATCTTTGTCGAATTAGACTCCCCGTGGATTCACAAACAAGAACCGACCAAGTCCCGGCCCAAACATCAATCCAATTCAACCGATTAAGCGGGCATAATTCAAATTCAAACGAATTTGACTCCTGAAAGTCAAACCGTATCAATTTACTTTTAATTGGTGTAAATGACGCGTAATCAATCCCACAAATCACGCATGGATTCACCTTGAATGTATTCAGACCACAAACGCGACTCTATTCATCCAAAAACCAAACCGTTTACGCGTAAATCAAGCCGATGACTACTACAGCCAACTCATGACCAAATTGACTAAATTGGACAAAATTAATCAAATCAAACCAGTCTCAAACCTTCACGCACCCTCATACAAACCCTCTGAAACCGTAATCGCATTCCACATCACCTCTGGACAGCAATCGAGTCTCAAGAACCTCAAGACAGTAACCGTAGCCGACAGCATTCGTTGCCCAATCTTAACGAGTAAGTTGTAGATCATTAGGTTCATAATTGAATCCTGATCGTTAGCCCTCTATCAATTCGAATAAACATAATCGATCGGGTCCAATTTGGGAATTAGGGTTCATAGCAATTCTTTTTGATTTGGGGTTTGACTCACATTCGTATTTAATTTAATGATACCCCATTTAGACCAGCGAACCACCCGGCTCAACTGGTTAAGGCACTGCGCCATTGAACCGGGTGGCGTGGGTTCGAAACCCACGGCCTACGACCGACCTACTTTTCCTTTTGCCCCCACTACGACCGGCCGGGTAATCATGGGTTTAGACCCATTTGAGACCAATCATGTAACGAAAATACCCTCTGGCCCAGCGGTTCAGTCACTCGCCCACACACCCAAGGCCCGGGTTCGAGTCCCTGAGGCCTGTTTATATTTTTTGTAGCAAATCTAACCCTCCAAAAATTTTGTAAAAAATATTTTTATAAACCTTGAGATATTTATAACAGAATAAAACCAGAATTATTAAATTTCAGTATAAACCCAGATTTAATCCAAATTAAAGTGTTAAATTTGCACATTAAACTCTTAAAACAAAAAACTTTAAATATTTAAAATTAGTTTCTAAATAAAAGCAATAAATTTTATAAAAGTTTATAAAATATTGACTCATTTAAAGCAAAGTAGTATTTATTTTAAAGATGATAAATAAATAAAAATTTATTTATTATAATACACAAATAAAAATTTCTTTTTTCTAAATTTAAATATATATTTACATTCTATAAATTTTAACATATTTTTCACAAATAAATAAATAAAATTATTTATTTATTTATTTAAATTAAACACTATATACATAAATAAAAATTTCTTTTTCTAAACATAAATATATATTTACATTCTATATGTTTTAACATATTTTTCACAAATAAATAAATGAAATTATTTGTTTATTTCATTTATTTAAATTAACGCTATCCATATAAATAGAATTTTTTTTTAAAACATATATTTACGTTCTATATATTTTAACATATTTTTCACAAATAAATAAATAAATTTATTTATTTTATTTATTTAAATCCAACCCTACGTCAATGACTATTAAGTTCATATATATATACCTTGAACTCATAATATACATTAAATTCTTATACAAACATAGCATGCCTTTACATGGAATAACACAAACCTTTTTGTACAAATCCACACACATCAAAACCCGTTGAACCCTAGACTTAGACATAGACTTTTGTACCCGCTATTAACTCAATATACATTACACACTAGGTTAACGTGGTGAGTTACAAGGACCGTTTTGCTACCTAGTCTTGTGTACTAGCAACACTCTTGAATCAAGTGAGTATTACATAGCCCCTTTTACTCTTTTACACTTTTTGGGGTGAAACATGAACTCTATACACACAATTGCTTACATTTACACAAACTACACAAACACAAATCCTCTTTACATTCATGTATGCAAAATTTGAGCTTTATATTTGAGTGCTAGGTGTGTTAACTGTTTGTGTGCAATTTATGTGCAATCATTAACTATTCAAGCCGACAGTTAACAATGATAGATCTATTGAGTCTGATAAACCCACCCAGGTTGGGGTGATTATTACCGACAACACAATTTGCATGCTAGTTACAAAGGTTTGATTGTACTTTAGTTACACAATAGCTACTCCCCATAAATGTCTTATTTATCATGACATGTAAGGATATTCTTATTCATATTTATACACTATCTATGTACAAACCTATGTATGCTCACCAACTTTTTAGTTGACCCTATTTTATTTATGTTTCATGTGCTAATGTGTGAATTTGATCAAGACATGCTACACTTAAGTTTGGACTTAGTTAATTTAAATTCAAAGAATAATTTGTATTTTTATTTATGTACTTGTTGAATTTTGCTATTTGTGTTTGAATGGTTTGAAAATGAAATTGATGATTAAATAATGAAATCTAGTGAACCTTGTGCTCATGAACAGTCTACATGTCCCGCCCCGACGTTTTCGCTGTCGGTTGGGGTGTGACATATTGCTGCTGTTGGACAAGGAGTTTGGGTGGATTTCATCAAAAATTGATTGAATCGTTCATCGGGAAGAGAAAAGGTCAAGGCTGTTTTCTTGGGATTCAAATTTTGAAATCCAAGTTTTTCAGGTTTTGTTTTTGGCATTAGAATCAAGTCCACGCTTGATTGACGGGATAAAAGTCTGGTACTCTTAACGGTAATTTTTTATACGGGTTCTTTTCACGGGTGGTGACAGTTCACGGGTTCAGCTTTAGTGGTGAGTGCACGGGTTTTTGATAGTTCATGACTGGACATGAGTTCATGCTGTGTTAAGGGTTTACGACTTCGTTACAAGTTCACGGGGTCTAGAAAGTTCACGTGTTAACTTCATTGTTTATGTGTTCTCAATAGTTAACGGGTTTCAAATAGTTCACGGTTCCAACAAGTTCACGGTGCTGAATTGATCACTCGGGGTCAGTCTAGTTCACAGTAGTAAACAAGTTCACGGGTTCCTTTATAATCATTTTTCAGGTTTGATCAAGGACCTAATACTCTGACAAGATGAACTCTCAACAACTTACTATGAATCAAAATAGATTGTTAGATTTGCAAATTGGTACAAGTACCAAACCACCCAGACTTACTTGTGGTGAGGATTATGTGGACTGGAAATTTAGGTTACAAAATCATGTTCTGTTATTTGAGGCCAAGATGTGGCGAAGTGTACTTAAGGGACCACGAATCCCTACATATGACAAAGAAGATGGTACCAAAGCACCAAAGCAGATAGAAAATTATACGGATGAAGATTTTGATCTGGTTGAGAGAGACTTAAAAGCTTTAACATCTTTGACTATGGCATTATCAACTGATATAGCCCGTAACTTTAAAGAATGTACTTCTGCTAAGCAGCTTTGGGAGTCTCTAGCTCAGGCTTTTGAAGGGAATGATGATATGAAGGCAAGTAGGAAAGAAATGATTCTCCAGCAGTTTAATATGTTTAATCATGTTTTGGATGAAACTCTTGAAGCTCAGTTGCAGAGGTTTACAAAGTTAGTGTCACAAATGAGGGGTGCTCATATTGTGTTGAGTGATGGTGATCTGAATAAGAAGCTGTTAAATGGCTTGCCACAAAGCTGGGATTGGAATGTTTCTTTGTTGAAAATAACTAAAGATCTGAACAAAATCACTCTGAATGATTTGATTTCTATCATCAAGTCATATGATCTTGATGACCAATAGTGGAAGGTTAATTATGTGAATACAATAAACTCTGTAGGTGCACAAAGCAACAATAGTGCATTTCTTTCAAATGTCTCATAGGGAGGTTCTAGATCTGGAGATGTGACTCATGGTGTTGCTGCTACAGCTAATACATCTGCTCCTGAACAGCAAGCTTATTCTTCTCAACAAGCTAAGCTAACTAAAGTAAACACTTCTCTATGCACCAGCGTCATGAAATGTTATGCAACATTTGTCTCAGGAAACTTATCACCTTCAGAGGTTCTCACTGCTGAGCTAAATCAAATCCATCCAGAGGATGTGGAAGAGCTAGATATTTCTTGGCAGCTAGCCATGGCAGTTTTTAGAGCTAAAAACTTAATCAACAAGACTGGCAAATTCAAATGGTGTGAAGATACTGGGAAAAAGATTGGTTTCAGCAAGTCAAATCTTCGCTGCTACAACTGTCATGAGCCTGGTCACTTTGCCAGGGAATGTACTTAACCAAAGGAGCAAAGAGGAAGTGAAGCTGGATCAACTTCTGGAGGAAACAATGCTGCTAACTCCAAAGCCTTAATTAGTCAGCAGACAAGAGGATATGACTGGGGAGACCAACTCAAAGAGCTTAATATGAATCATGCTTTTATGGCAGATATTGTTGGAGAGTCTTCTACTGCATCATCGTCAGCTCCACCTGAGGTAATTGCTGAGCTATGTTCTCAACCATGCATAAATAAAGTAGAACTTTACAGAAAACACAATGCTGATTTGATTTTTGAAATGGATAATTTAAAATATCACAAAAGAAATTTTCTTAAATCAAAAAAGGACTATAAAGAAGCAATTGAAGTAAGTAAAAAGGATGTGTCTCTTCTAAAATCACAACTTTGCACAAAATGTTTTTTGCTTACTGATGCTAAGGAAGAAATTGCCAGATTGACCACTGAATTGGAAAAGGCAAAATCAAACTTTGCTGAGGCCAAATTTAGAGTAGATTTTTTTGGTCAATCTAGTACAGTGATTGATATGCTTGAAACACAACTGCATAAATCATACAACGGTAGTAACGGGCTAGGGTATCATAATACTCCTCCTCCTTTCAATGGAAATTGTACTACTATTCCTCCTCCCGTAGAGGAACAAGTAAAGGAGTTTAACCTGTTAACTACTCATAACAAGTCATGCCCTGATGGATCCAAATCATCATTCTTAACTTCAAATAATAAATATGTGAACAATTATAATGCGTCTACCTCATGTGCAGAACAACTAGAAATACATGATTGGTCAAGTGAGGATGATGAAGATGATAAGTCACAAGATTGCAGTCTTAAGTTAAATAGTAAACTCCTGTTTTTGTCCATGTGGTTTGGGTCAATTCCCTATTTTAGTCCAATAGTTCAAAAATCCCCATTTACATCCAATAGTTTTACCATTTGTCTCCTTTTTAGCCAATCCACTAACCTCCATCCAATTTTTTGTTAAGTTTTAACTGAAAAGACCAAAATACCCCTATTAATAAAATAAAAACCTAACCCCACATTTTGAAAAACCCTAACACACAAGTTAGAGAGAGAGAGAGAGAGAGACTGAAGAGAGAGAGGGGGAGCCGCCATGCCATCTCCGACGACAGATAAATGGGGTGACGGGATGGTCTTAGACGATGGTGGTTTTTGTTTCTGTAAATTGACGGGATCATCGTTTTGTGTGATTGACCAGAGGTGACGGGATCGTCGTTTTGCGAAAGATGAAAAGGGTGACGGGATCGTCATTTTGTGATTGACCAGAATTTGATGAAATGTTAGTGTTTTTGTTTCTGTAAATTGAAGTTGAAGTGTTGTGATCTTTGCTATGGATGGGTATTTAGGGATTTTTTATTTAAAAAATGTTGATGAAAATGAATTTCTACGTTCAAGAACTCTGTTCTGTTTATAATATACATGAATTTCTAGATTCAAGACGATGGTTCCACGCTACAGATCCGCCCACCATCGTTTGAAGATGGAGATCTGCCAGGTCCATATGGAGATGGCATGGCGGCTCCCCCTCTCTCTCTTCAGTCTCTCTCTCTCTAACTTGTGTGTTATGGTTTTTCAAAATGTGGGGTTAGGATTTTATTTTATTAATACGGGTATTTTGGTTTTTTCAGTTAAAACTTAACAGGAAATTGGATGGAGGTTAGTGGATTGGCTAAAAAGGAGACAAATGGTAAAACTATTAGATGTAAATGGGGATTTTTGAACTATTGGACTAAAATAAGGAATTGACCCAAACCACAGAGACTAAAACGATAGTTTACTCTAAGTTAAATCATAAAAAATTGAAAAGAATGTTTCTGTTAATCCTGTTTTGAAAGTGCGTGATTTTGTTGGTTTGAATGTCTCTAGTTCTAAATCTGCTAGTTCTAAAAATGCACATGTTCATAAAAGTAATGTGTTTGTTAAACCGTTAGCAAACGAAAAACTGAGAAGCATGTTTTCTAGAAACCCAGACCTGAGACTAAGCAAAAGGTAAATGGTCATCAGCAACAAAGAACCAAACAGGTTTACAGGCCAGATGATTTACATCACCGCATATCCGAAAAGTGTGGACCTACACCTTACTTCAAGAAACAATCTTGTTATACCTGTGGAAAGCCAGGACATCTAGCAAAACACTGTGTTCATCGGCCTTATGTTCCATATCATGATCAGAATCAGAAGGTGTCAAATAGACAGATGGATTCTAAGCCAATGAAGACTACGAAGTCTGAGGCAATGAAGAGTCACTCGTTCTACAACAAACCTTCTGATGGAGATTAGAATATAGCCAAGCAAAACAAACAGGCTTATTTCGAAAGGCAAAAGAAAAATAACTTTAAACAAAAAGAAAAGATTAAATCTAAGCCGAGTAGAGAAAATAAAATATATGTTCCATCTAAGCATGTTTGGAAAACTAAAAATGCTGCTGTCATAAATAACAAAGTTGAGCCAAATAATTATATGTGTTTGCAAGAAGTGTCATATATTGATGCTAACGGAATACCCAGATATACTATGGTCTGGGTACCAATGACTAGTTAATCTCGCACATTGTGTAGGAACACCCAAGGAGGACTGTCAATAATCTATGGTTTATTGATAGTTGATGTTCCAGGCACATGACAGGGGACATGTCTCTACTTCATGATGTGCAAAACTTTAATGGAGGCTATGTCTCATTTGCGGGAGGTAAAGGTGGTAAAATCAGCATGAAAGGGACTGTGATTAATGGGTCTTTAAGTTTTCATGACGTAAGTTACGTCAGTGAGCTAAATCATAGCTTACTAACTGTTTCCAAAATTTGTGATAAGAAATTTTCAGCACATTTCACAAATAAAGAATGTTTAATTGTTAAAACCAGGATTTGTGGTTCTAAGGAATGGATTTTGTTAAGGACTCCCCGTAAGGGAAATTCTTATGTTATTGACATGAATAGTAAACCTGTTTATCAAAATACTGGTCTTTTATCAAAATCTACTGAATTTGATGATATGCTGTGGCATCGTTGTCTTGGATATGTTAATCTGAAAAACTTAAACCGTATTGCCAAAGGTAATCAGGTTCGTGATCATCCTATTTCTGAGTTCTTTTCAATTGAGAAATGTGTTGCATGTGCTAAAGGGAAACAACACCGAAAGCCTCATAAGTCAAAATAATTTAATTCTATTGACTGCATTTTTCATCTCCTTCATATGGACCTATATGGTCTTGTGAATGTGACGAGCATTGGGCAAAAGTCTTACTGTTTGGTCATAACTGATGATTACTCACGTTTCTCTTTGGTTTTCTTTTTGGCTAATAAAAGTGAGACTGCAGAATTGATAAAGAACTTCATTGTGTTGGTTTAAAATCAAAGATATGTGAAGGTGAACGCAATCAGATGTGATAATGGAACTGAATTCAAAAACGCAGTTTTGAATCAGTTTTGTGCTGAAAAAGGAATAACAAGAAAAATCAGTGCAACTCGAATACTTTAGCAAAATGGTGTTGCTGAAAGAAAGAACAGAACTCTCATTGAAGCCGCAAGAACAATGCTTTCTGAGTCAAAGTTGCCCTTGTTCTTCTAGGCAGAAGCTGTAAACACAGCATGCTATGTGCTCAACCGGGTCCTTCTCAACAAGAAACTCCAAATGACTTCTTACGAGGCTGTTTACAATCAGAAGCCACGGGTTGGATACTTCAGAGCTTTTGGGTGTCCGTGTACTGTATTGCATACAGAATCCACAACAAATTTCAATGAAAAGGCTGATGAGTGTTACTTTGTTGGCTATGGCTCTAACACAACTGCTTATATAGTTTACAACAAGGTCACCAAAGAGATCAGAGAATCGACTTATATTGGTTGGCAAGATCACAATCCCATTGATGATGAGTGTGGTCCATTATGGTTATTTGTTTATCATTCTTTGTTTAAATCTATTAATATCTGTACTGATGAAATTGCAGGGTCTCCTAATGAATCATCTGATCTAAGTGACGATGATGAAGTCTCGTATACCGGACCACTGCTCACTGTTGATCCACCAGAAGTTATCAGACAACACGGTGGTGAAAGTTCAAAAACAAATGCTGAGAACGTTCCTGTTTCAACAAATGTCTCTGAGGATTCACCAGTAACTGCTGAGAATTTCATCTCAGTAATCAATGATGATAGAACTACACATGAGACAACAGACTCATCGATATTCTAGGAGCCGATTCCTGATGAAAGTATGGTCGAGAAGCCGATTTCTGACCCTACCGATGAATCCAATGAAGAGATACAAGAAAATATGACAAATTTGCCTCTCACGGTGCAAGTACTTGACGTTTCGTCACATAGAGTTAATAAAGATCATCCGGTTGACACTATAATCGGGTCACTGACAGACGGGATTAGAACCAGAAGCATTGCAGGAGATATAAACAGGTGCTTTACTCCTGCTTTATTTCTCAAATTGAACCAAAGAACATCAAGATGGCTCTCCTTGAGCCGAGTTGGGTTGATGCAATGCACGAAGAGTTGAATCAGTTTGCCAAACTCCAAGTTTGGGATTTGGTGCCGTTGCCACCAGGCAAGAAAGCTATCGGCACTCGCTGGGTGTTTAGAAATAAACAAGATGAAAGCAAAGTAATCATCACAAACAAAGCTCGATTGGTTGTGTAGGGGTTCTATCAACAAGAGGGGATAAACTATGAGGAAGTGTTTGCTCCGGTTGCTAGTCTGTAAGCCATTCGTATTTTCTTGGCTTATGCATCTTATATTAATTTCACAGTTTATCAAATGGATGTCAAGACAACGTTTCTGTATGGGAAAGTGAAAGAAGATATTTATGTATGTCAACCTCCTGGATTTGAAGATAGTGATCATCCTGATTATGTTTACAAGCTTGACAAAGCATTATATGGGTTACATCAAGCACCGCGGGCTTGGTATGCCACTCTCACTGATCATTTTCTAGCTCATGGATACACCCGTGGTGCAATTGATCAAACTCTGTTCGTTCAAAAGGTGGATGCGAATCTAATTCTTGTGCAAATCTATGTGGATGATATCATATTTGGATCCACAAATGATGAATTGTATAATTCAGAAAGGTTATGGAGAAGAAGTTAGAGATGAGTGCTTTGGGAGAAATGACATTCTCAGGTTAAACAAGGTTAAACAAGCAAGCGATGGAATCCTCATTCATCAAGGCAAATATGTTGATGACATCGTTGCCAAGTTCAAATTCACCGATACTCAGGCTGCTTCTACTCCTAAGGCTACACGGCCAGTTCTGAACGCTGACACAAACGGAGCTGTTGTTGATAAGAAACAATACCGATCCATGATTGTATCCTTGATGTACTTGACAGCCAGCCGTCCAAATATCATATTGGTTGTGTGTCAGTGTGCTCGTTATCAAGAAAATCCTAAGATGTCTCACTTAACTGCTGTTAAATGTATCTTTCGGTATCTAAAGGCAAGCCTCGGCATGGCCTTTGGTATCCCAAAGACTCTAGTTTTGACTTGTATGCTTTCTGTGACAGTGATTATGGGGGTGTCAACTTGACAGAAAATCTACAAGTGGGGGCTGTCAATTTCTGGGGGATAGGCTAATTTCTTCACAATGGGAAACAACACACAATCTCTTCTTCTACTGCTGAGGCTGAATATGTTGCTGCATCAGCTTGTAGCTTACAAGTCATCTGGATGCAACATCAATTGCTGGATTACAGTTTGACCTTTCTTAATACTCCTATTTTCTGTGATAATGAGGCTGTTGTGCTAATTGTGAAAAATCTCGTTCAACATTCTAAAATGAAGCATATTGAGATCAAGGTGCATTTCATTCGCGACTGCTTTGAGAGAAATCTCATATGTCTTGAAAGGGTTTATTCTGACAACAATGTTGCAGATATCTTCACTAAAGCATTTGATATATCTCGATTCAATGAGCTTGTAGAGTCCCTGAAAATGATTGGTTTTAAAGATTAAATTTGTCAACAAAAATATATTTCTTCGTAGTTAAATTTGTACAATTTTTATTTTATGTACAAATTTAGGGGGAGAATCAAGAAAAATACAAAAAGAGTCTGCTTTAAGTTTGTAATGCCAAGAAAAATAAAAATAGAGTATTCTTTAAGTTTCTAGAGTCAAGAAAAATACAAAAAGAGTCTGCTTTAAGTTTCTATTGTCAAGAAAAATACAAAAAGAGTCTGCTATAAGTTTCTAGGGTCAAGAAAAATACAAAAATAGTCTGCTTTAAATTTCTAGATTCAAGAAAAGTACAAAAAGAGTCTGCCTTCATTTCATTTAAAAAAAAAATACAAAAATATTGTTTGTGTCTGAGTCGAAAGTTTTGCAATTAAACGGAAAGTGATATGAATGTTCGTTTCTTAAGGCTAGGATCAACACACGTAACACATTAAATTAAAGAGGCTAGGATTAGTGTTGGATATGTTGATAGGCTCTGCATGTGATACACTTGAACAAAATAGTATTATGGCCTTAGTGGGGAACATCTCATAGATTAGTGCAATTTGCTATTCCTGTTAATAATTGAGAACTTAAACATAAAGGTTGATGAACTGTGGATAACCCTTGCTCTTTTGGGATTGCACTAACTGGGACCCTTCACAAAGGGGTTGCGAGGGTGACTTGATACAAGTCTGTAAATATTATTTATCTATATAGTTAAAAGACACTCAATGATAGTGCAAAGCTAATATGCAAAGCAGAATCTTGAGCAAAAAGACACGCAATGTTAATGTCGTACTATAGTAAAATCACAAAAAGATATGTTTAAAGACGTACATATAAATATACATGTAAATATTTTTATTTTTGGGAATATGTGACTGGGAAGGGATCTCTTGTCAAGGCATGTAAGTCCGTAGTGCTATGACCCTGAGCTTTTGCTGATTCTGAACATGTGAGCCCGTAATGCTATGTTTTTTATCAAATTTTGTCAGAGATTCCCTGAAAAGTTGCATAAAACCATGCTAGTTATGCTCATTTAGTTATTATTTAGGTGCTCAAAAGATCATTAGGAAGGGAAGGTTTACCTAATAAGTTGTGGGGTCCATTAAAGTTTGTCAAGAATTCACAAAAGTTGCATTCACTTAATTACATGTTTCGGAGATATTAGTGTGGGTCCCATTAATGTTGGAGCATGTTATGTGACAACAAGCCTTGTAATAGATTAGTCTTTATGTTTAATGTTTTGTATTGTAGTTTGTTAAGTTTGCACAGGCGAACTTAGCATATTCTCCTGATCTAGTTGAGGCGAAGTTAACAAGTTCGCTTGAACTAAAGTTGGCGAACATGTTAAGGTCGCATGATCCAGTTGCGTTGTCTATAAATAGTGCAGTAGTTGTTCTCATTTGTAACATTCTGTATTTTTGGAACTACTACGTGTATGTTGTTTACAGAATTGAATACAAGAAGCTTTTTATGATATCTTGTCTTATGTGTGATTCTACAGTGTGCTTGAGTATTCGAGACATACGTATGCGTTAGGATTCCACACTACGTATATGTATCACGTGTTTCACAACAGAGATCGATCGTTAGACCCGCTGGGACTTACAAGTGGCATCAGATCCATTGCTATTGATTAGCTACTGTTGTTTAACATTGTTGAAAGACTTGACATTTTTCAAACATTTTGTTTTCTTTGTTATTTTTTTTTATTTTTAATTTTTATTTTTGTTTTGTGTTTGAAAATTATCGATGTCTAATCTTATGTTTTGAGCAGGTCATAGATCGTCGTGTTTACTAAAAGCATAATCAGGTGGCATTGCTTGATCCAGAGTTGGCTGGGGCAGCAAATTATAAGGAGATAATAAACTTTTTGAACCGGTCAAGGATACATGTTGCTCTCTCAACTAATCCTTATATTAGCTTGCAGTACATTCAACAGTTCTGGGAAACGACACAACAAGACACTGATGTTGAACCACATGTGATTAGGGCTACTGTAAATAACCAAGACATTGCAATTTCTGTTCAAGATATTCGTACTGCTTTAGTTCTTGGTGGTGCAAATGCTGATCCTATCAGTTTTCCAAATACTTTAATTATGGGTTGTTTTCAAAGGATAGGATATAGAGGAAGACCGAATGATTCACAAGCACGCAAAGGTGGTCTAGTGGGTCAATGGCGGTATTTTATGTATGTGATTATTCAACGCTTATCTCCAAGGAAAGCTGGAACGGATGGATTGAAGACATCATTACAAGCTGCAATGGTGGCCTTGGCATTGAACAAACCATTCAATTTTGCATTATACATTTATAGGGAGTTGGTGATGCAAATTACACCACCTGAGGGCCAGGGTTTCTTGATGTACCCTAGATTCTTGCAGGTTATCCTGAATCATCTTATACCAAACCTGCCACCGGTGTATCCCAGACTGACTCTTACTCCATTGACGAAGAGAATATTTACAGATTGCATGAATATCAAGTAGCAGAATCCTGCTTTAATTCCAGTGGCTACACCATTGTTTGGGCACATAATTAATCCTACTTATGTTGCATCACCAAACAATAATTGGATTCATGTTGATCCTGCTTTGGAATTACCTCTAGCCGACAATCAAGATGAGGAGGAAGGTGATGATGATAATGATAGTGAAGAGACTGAGAGTGATAATGAGGATGGTGATAATAATGATGTTGATGATAATGATGCCAATGATGCTGATGATGGTGGAAATGATGGAGGTGATATTAATATGAATGTTGATGTGAACCTCAAGATGAACATGTAAAGGTTGAAGAGACTAGCACCAGTTCATCTGGATCGGGTGAAGCTGACAATGATGAAGAAAGTTCCCAGGATTTTAGTCCTAAGCACTATGCTCAGTTAGCTAAACTGCCTAGGGTTCCTAAGAAAGTCTATGACAGACGTCAGAAGTCTCTGGGCAAAAAGAAAGTTAAACTTCCAAGACGCAAGTCTGTAAAGGGTCCTCCTCCCGATGCAGTACTTGGAAAAAGAAAATTACAAGACGAAACATCTAGTTCTGAGGAAGATGAGGCTCCTGCAGCTAAAGGATCTAAATTGATGGCTTTGGTTATTCAAGTTGCACAATCTGCCTAGGATAAAGAGTTTGTAGATTCTTTGATTATAACTCCTAATCCTTCACAATCTAATACTCCTCAAGTGACTCCTACTGTATCCAAAGCACAAGATGAGGCTGGTCCATCTGCTAGATATGCTCGTGACGAAAGAATACAAGCCATGGAAACACAGGTTTCAGGGTTACAATCTCAGGTGGATGAGTTGATTAACAGAGAAGCCCAACGTGTTCAGACTTTAAATGATCAAAAAAAGGTTCTTGCAGAGATGCATATTCTTGTTACTCAGTTAGTAGAGCGTCTTGACGCTCAGGGGGAGAAGGTCCAAGCTGATAAGTCTGCTTGTCACAATATTGGTGCTCAGAAGAATCTAGATGATGATGACGAACCAGATGCTGGTGATGGTTTGGGCCAGCGTCAAACATTGATACTAACCCGTCATTAACTCAGGGGGAGTCAGAGACTATTATTGAAGCCAATATGATGACTAGTGGTGATAATAATGCTGAGAATGTTGCTGACATGTTAGATAATTCAAAGTTTTTTGAAGATTCTGATATGGATGAAGCTGATAAAATTAAATGCTTGTTAGACTTGGAAGATTTGTTAGATGATGAGGATATAGGTGAGGAGGAGTTATAAGAAGGAGATATTGTTGAAGTGGAGGTGGAGAGTGACAAACAGAAAGTTGTGTATGAAGGGTGTGACGGATTAATTGACACGGATGTCTTTAATGATGATGTGATTCCTGAAGATGTGTCAAAAGGAGTTGCAGAATCTAAAGAGTCTGATCCTAATATGGAGAAACAAAACCCTGATACTGTTGAGAGCTTGCTTAAAGACACTGAAATGTATAAGAATAAAGGAATGACAAAGGCACAGTGGGCAGAGATGGTTAAGAGTTGGAGAACCAAGTTTCCAGTCTTTCCGGCTGCTCCTGTACAGAAACAGAGATATGTAAACAAGGAAAGATGCTCTGGAAAAATAATAAGTTGGTTTTATGAGGCTGAGTTCAAGCTATTCGCGTTGAAAAGATCAGATGGAGTTCAGTATTTGAAGCCAAGGCTTAAATACTTTAATTCTTAACCGAGGTGTGAAGTCAATGGGTTATCAACTAAGCCCTTGATTTACAGATCGAATAATGGAATAGCTGACTCGATAGCTAAGGTGATAAGAATAGAAGGAGGATCTAGTAAATATGAGAAACTGAAACCTCAACAGGGCAAGAGATTGAAGGAAGTTGATCCAGTTACTCAAAAGGTAACTTGGAGATACAAGTTCAAACCTGTGAAATCAGTACCAAAAGATTCCTTTGAAGCTAATTGCTTATGATTGCTTGCATGATCTTAAATGGTGGTATGTTGATGTCTATACGGGTGAAGCAGTAATAGAAGACATGAGTGGCAAGGTTATAGTAAAGTTCTTTGATGCTACGAACCTTGTTAACTTTTCAAGATCTGATCAGAAGATGCTGAAATGTAGAGAGATCATGTATACTGATGAGAGTAGAGAGCAGGCATTACAGTACAAGAAGGTGTCGTATGTGTGTTTGAAGCATAGGATTTGTGCAGGGAGCTCGATACCGACGAATTGGAAGAACAAGACTTAAAGATAAAGACCAAGCTATTGTCAAGGGGGAGTCTGTTGGAGCATGTTATGTGACAACAAGCCTTGTAATAGATTAGTCTTTATGTTTAATGTTTGGTATGTTTTGTATTGTAGTTTCTTAAGTTTGCACAGGTGAACTTAGCATGTTCGCCTGATCTAGTTGAGGCGAACTTAACAAGTTCGCCTTAACTAATATTGTCTAACATGTTAAGTTCGCCTGATCCAGTTGTATTGTCTATAAATAGTGCAACATTAGTTCTCATTTGTAACATTCTGTATTTCTGGAACTACTACGTGTATGCTGTTTACAGAATTGAATACCAGAAGCTTTTTATGATATCTTGTCTTGTGTGATTCTAGAGTGTGCGTGAGTATTCGAGACATACGTATGCGTTAGGATTCCGCCCTACGTATACGTATCACGTGTTTTACAGCAGAGATCGATCGTTAGACCCGCTGGGACTTACAATTAAGTCAGAATTAATTCTACCCAAAACATGATAACTGAAATCACAATGAAAAACTTCGTTTTGAAACTAAAGCATGAGTTTAAAAGGATCAAAATATCAGCAATCTGCTGACCTGTCTTAGTAAAAATACATGCTGAAAAATATTCCTTGGTCTGCCTGTAGAACGATTTGATCCCATTGCAAACCTCCTAAAGGCTCGATGTAACTACAATTCAAGTGTGTTCATTTTCTTTAATTGAGTCATGTAAGTATGTTTTATTTAATTTTTTTTTGTTTACTATTAAATGATAAAAATGACCAAACACTTTAATTTTTTAAAAACAATGCATTTAAGGGACTAAATTTTTGTAGGCTCACGGGTTTACGAAGTGGCCCACCATGGTTCTCGGTGGGCCCCCACTTTCTAGAAACCGTGTGACAAGGGGGGTATAAAAAATTTGTGCTAGGGTTTATATGTTCATGGCTTCTTCTCAAAACCCTCAAAATAATTTTCTCTCTCACTCGGTTTTAGCTTTTTGATTTATCCTGTTTCAAGCTATTTTGCTCCGTTTCAAGTACATGTACATCTTCTAAACCATTATACTTCATGTCTTGCTCAACTATTTTACTTGATCACCATATCAAATGTTAATCTCGTTCCTTGAAGGATTATCACCTATAAATCCATAAATTAATGGGTGAAAGCTAAAATTGAGAGGATATGTTCAGTCGGAATTGACAGGCGATCACAGATGTGTGATCAAAATCTCTGGATTTGTAGAAAATCATGGCTAATTTGGAATATTTGACTTGTTTGATGTTGCCCGCAAAGGAAGGTTCACGGTGATAATTAGAAATTACCGTGAACCAGTTGGACTTCTCGTATACGGTTTCTCATATCGTAAACCCTTAGTAAACCGTGAACCCATTGAAAAAGAGTCTATGAGCTGTAAACTCATTTAGCCGAGAACCCTGCTGTGGCCGTGAACCTCTTAAGAGTCGAGGACCATGTCCCGGCGGTAAACCATGTCTTGACCGTAAACCTCATAGGGGCCGTAAACCACTATTCAGCCGAGAAACTTTAAAATAACTTTTGAGTTATCTATTAATTCAATGCTCTGTTCTAACTTAATTAGTTTTGTGCAGATATGGTCGAGATGAAAATTTTTGCTGATCACAATATATGTGCATTCACTATGGACCCACCTGAAGAATTCGACTATTTTAGATCTATGGTTGTAGGGTTGACACTTTCCCCTATCAACTTTGCTATTATGGAGAATCTTGTTATCTACAGGAGTTATTTCCAAGATTTTTGGTCTACTACAACAATACACCCAAATGACAATGGAGAATAATGTATAATCGGTACAGTTTAAGCTAAGAGAATCAATGTTTCAGAAGCCGTAATCAGAAATGCTCTACAATTTGGTGATCTACCCGCTCATCCGACCAAACTGAATCCATATGTAGTTACACCAATCCTCAGAAAAATGGATTATGAAGGTCCTTATCTGCCTTTGTACAAGAAGCTATTACATCCCTACTGGAGATATCTTGCACATGTGTGTATGAACTGTCTGACAGGAAGAAAAGGAGGATTTGATGATATAAACACCACCATTTCTTCAGCTATGGTTGCCCTGACCATGAGCTTAAATTACAACTTCTCGAAGATGGTGTTTGAAGAATTTAAAAGAAATCTGAAAGGTAGGAAGAAGGATATCTTTCTTATGTATCCCAGGTTCCTACAGATCATTCTCATTAAAAATCAGGCTAACTTGGAACCTACCATTGAAACTTTGGACCATAAAGCTATGGGTATTATGATCTTCAAGTTCAGGAATGTCAACAAACATGAAAAAAGAGTATATCAAGGGTTGTGTCCTCTTGAAAAGTTTGGTGGATTTGCTGCTCTACCCGACGAAGAGATTGAAGAACCAGCTATACAAGTACAAGCTGAGGTTGCTGAAGAACAGCAACTACATGTTAAACCACAAATTGAACAACAACTTGATCCAGAACCACAGGATCCCATTGTACCCGAGTTAGAAGATGCTGAAGTTATATCTTCTTCTGACAGTGAAGGTACACCTGAAAGACCACCAGTACCAATCAATCGGTATGTTAGAGAAATGGAAAGCAAAAGGCGTAGTATTGAGAATCCTCCTCTCACTTCCTCGTCTAATCAACCGACGCTGATTACTCACCGGATCGGTATTTAATTTCCAAACCACGGAAAGAAGGAGATGTGAGACATGCTAGAATACCACCACAAATACCTATACCAATACCTACACAAATTCCCACTCCAACAACTTCCCTACCACTCAAGTACCACAATCACCTCTTCCCACCTTATCCCAACCTCAATTATCATCTCAGGTTAGTCCAACTTCTGATGTTTTTGATACAAATCAGTTCTTAGTCTCCTCAACTGAAGCATATAAAGCTAAGAAAGCCAAAGGAAACTGCCTTGTAGATTCTTCTACACCTGCTCTTGTAGATCCACATGCTCTGTAGGAAAGAGTGTTTGAATTGAAACAGTAGGTGGCCACTCAAAACTCAAGGATCATGACTTTGGAAGCTAGTCAGGGTTATCTTATTACCTTGGTATATGATCTTAAGAAGCAAGTTGACGACCTTAAGGGAAAGAAAGCTGAACAATCCACAACAGATGATAATAATGACGACAATGATCAAGTAGGTGGAGATACTGGAAGTAAAGATCAAGGAGATCAACAAGATGACACTCAAGGGAGTGATCCTTTCAATTTTGATTTTGAAGGAAATCTTGAAGACCCAAAAGACGATGGATCTCCTAGTGACTTGGATTCCACTCCAGTGAAAGACATACAAGATGAAGGGGTAGAGAATTCAACAGACTCATAGATGGAAAGACTGAATCAAGACATTGATGATGAAGTAAATTTTCCAAGCTCAAATGCAGGTATGTCTGAGAATGCTAATGCCAACAAATCTTCTAAGAAAGAATGACCTCCATGGAGATTGCCACCTGGTCCACCATCTGAAACTCATGTCACTATCAACATAGAAGATTACAACTCTAAGAGAGGGGACAGGTCAGGTATTACATCTTGGGCTTTTGACCCAGAGAAAAGGATGTATGTGGTAAAGAGAAAGAGTGGATGTTTGGAATACTACAGGAGTGCTCATGATTTTAGCTCACTGACTAAACTTGATCTTCATCAGCTAAATGAAGCATATTTTGGGAATAGAGGGAGACATGGACCAGCTGAGATGTTTCGCACATTTCTGAACGAACAGTGCTTAACAAACTTTACCAAAATGAGGACTGTTGAGTCCAAGTTAAAGAGGGCCAAAGGTGTGAAAGATCCTCGTACTAGTAAGCCTTGGTACAATGTAATCTGGCCAGCTCCCAAGACAGTCAAGATAGGTCCTGTTCACAAGAAGATGCCAATAAATACTCTGAGAAACTTTCAATACTGGGCATACGATCCAATTACTGCTAAAGCATTAATTAGTTACTGATCAAGCAGAATTAAGAATACTGGATCCATTTGATTTGTCAAAGTTCAGCGAACAGGACATCAAAGTGTTACCAAGAAGCCAGATTCGGCCTGAGCAACTATGGGAAGAACAAGCAAAGATATTTACTGTTGTTGCTGCTGATATCTTGAGGAAGAAGTTGTTTTTGGAGATCATGGTGAAGACATCAATTTTTGAAGACAGGAAAGCTTAATCCTAGGGGGAGATTATTGGACCTAGTTATAATATATGATTAAGCATGGTTTGTGTAGTTGTTAGGACATGTTTTGTAACTTTTGATAAAATTATGTGTAAGTTCATAGAGAGGCGAACTTGTATCTTTAGGAGCGAACTTGTTAAGTTCGCCTAAGGAATAATGTTCAAGTTCATAGAGAGGCGAAATTAACAAGCTCGCCTAAGCATCTTTAGAAGTGAACTTGTTAAGTTCGCCTATAGCAGGTTGTGTCTATAAATAGGTGTTTATAGATTATGTTGAGAAGAAACAGAGGGGATTGAACGAGTGTATTCTGTGAATCTGTAAACTCTGTGTTTTGTGGAATAGAAAGAGAAGTTTATTTACCTGATGTTTCTATTGTCAATTGATATACATACGTTAACACGAAGGATTCGGCACTCCGTGTTATCGAGACGTCCTGTCACGAGATCGATCTGAGATGAGTCATGTAGACCTACAAGTGGTATCAGAGCTTTTGCTCATGATTTATGTTTGATTCTTGGTGATCAGAGACGTTTTTGTGTACAATTTGACAAGAAATTGATCATTTTTTAAGATTTTATATCCATGGAGTCTTCAAGTTCTTGAAACTGAATTTACTGCTGATTTCGTTGATTTAAAGTTGATTTTGTTAAAATTAATCCGACAGAAGTGTTCTAATTCATAAAATACTAAATCCTACGGTCCAATTTATTCAAATTCCTTCAAATCTGTGAGAAATGATGATTTTTGGTGATGTTTGTTCATGTTTGGGTTAAAGTTCTTGTTGAGTTTGTTTCAGCTGCAGTAAGAGAACTTGCTGAAATTTGTTGCAGGCGAACTTAGCAAGCGAACTTAAGTTTGCTTCTCTCACTTTAAGCGAACTTATTCAGTAGGCGAACTTATTAAGTTCGCTCAGGCAGTATCAGGCGAACTAATTTCAGGCGAACATATCTAGTTCGCTAGTGTTCTTAAAAAAAAAACTTATATGGTTGGTTTATATCATTTTTGAAATTTTTAAAAAGTGTATTTTGGCGGGAAATTTTTTTCGGATATTTTCGTAAAAATTTCAAAATGTCAATTTCATGTGATGATAATGAGATTGAAATTATGCCACCGAGGCTTTTGTGCATATCAGATTACCGTAGCTAGAAAGTCCGGTTCGAACAGTTCGTATCAGAAACTGATGAAAATTTTTGGCGACCAATAACAGAAGGATATGTGCTTCCTACTTTTGACTTTCTAGAATTTTATTATGTTCCTAAACCAGTGACAACTCTTACTAAAGTAGAAAAGCAGAAGTTTGATTATGAGATAAAAACGTGTGAAACTTTAACAATGTCTTTACCAAAAGAAATCATTCATAGTCTCGGGAAGTGTCCAACTTCAAGAAATCTATGGGAAGCATTGTAGAAAAAGGTTGAAGCTACTACTCAAGCGTTTGTTGTCTTGATCAAAGAAGTATTGGAGAAGCAAAGTGATTCTCAAAGTGATTCTTCTGCAGATTTAACTGATAGTGAGAGTATTCGTTCTGGTGAAAGTACTCAATCTACTAAGACTGATGTGATGACTGAAGAAAGCTTTCAGACAGTTGAAGATGATCTGAGTGAATCAGAAATTGATACAGAGCCTGTCATTGTTGCTCAAAAGGGTGAAGTTGATGATGACGTATTCATGACTCCTGGTGCATCTTCTTTAGAAGAAAATGATACGGTAGTTTCTAACTCTTAAACTTTGTGATATGGATGACAACATAAACCTCATTTGTGATATGAAATCGATGCACACGGTAAACAAGAAATTAAAGGATAATGAGATGTGTATATTGAGAGAATAGAATCATTGAAGAGGGATATCAGTTCTCTGACTTTGAAGATCAAAGAGCAGGCATATCACCTGGATATGTCCTTTACAGAAATTAAGAAAAGAAATAATGACCTTGTTGAGAAAGATAAGGAACTAGCTGAATCTAAAGCAGAGGTGAACAGATTACACAGAAAGTTAGAAAGCTTTGGAAATTTCATTCTTATTAGGACATTATCATAATAATACTACAGAGGGGAAGGGAACTAGTGGTATTGGCTATGTTCCTCCACCATTCAACGAAAATTATTCTGTGACACCTGAGATTATAAAACATGTGGATTTAGATCCTAAGACTGTGTTGAAAGTGAATCCAGTCATAGGTGAAGATATGGTGTATTCTGATGAGAGTGATGATGAATATTTTGATGAAGCTAAGGTAGAGGGGATTGAACGAGTGTATTCTGTGAATCTGTAAACTCTGTGTTTTGTGGAATACAAAGAGAAGTTTATTTACCTGCTGTTTCTATTGTCAATTCGTATACAAAAGTTAACACGGTAGGATTCCGCACTACGTGTTATCGAGACGTCCTGTCATGAGATCGATCTGAGATGAGTCACGTGGACCTACAGTAGTGTAACCGTGAACTAGGGTTCACAGTTTGGGTATTTTGGGCCGGCCTTAGGGCCGAGTACATGTGTAAAGGGCTAGTAGTTTATACTAGGTATAAATACATGTATACCCTAACCGTTTGAGGTTAGCGGTTTTAGTGTGAAGTTTTTCTTTATAATTCTTTTGATCAATACAAGGTGTTTTACATTGATTTCTTGTTCTTGAATCACCATAATCATTAGTTTACACCTATTGATTGTGAGACTTGATATCGTGTGTTCGTTATTCGAAGATCAAAAGCGTTTCTATAGGTTTTACCTCCACTACTTTCTCAGCCTTATCTTTGGCTTCTTGAGCTGCCATATCATCATAAACCATAACACTTAATGCTAAGGCTGAATCCATCGTTTGGGGTGCAACGGTTTTCATGAAGGTTCGCACGTTTAGAGGTAAACCTTTGATAAAGTGTTTGATCCTTCGGGGTTCGGGTGTCACCAGATCTGGCACTAATTTTGACATTTCATCAAACTTTATCGCATACTTATGATGCATCGTAGTTACAGCCTCCAGACGCTGAAACTTTTCCTCCAGCTTATCAAGTTCATTCTGAGGATAAAATCGTTGTAGGATCAGTTCCTGGAACTCATTCCATTTCATATTTTCCATTGCTTGCTCCCTTTTTTCTTGTATCACAGACTCCCACCAGTCTAATGCGGTGGTTTCTAAGGAATTGCCAGCATACTTGACTGCCTGATCAATTCTACATTCACGTAGTTTGATCACAGCTTCCATATTTGTGATCCACTGATTGGTATCAACGGCTCCCTTCTTGCCATCAAAAGGCTTGGGTTTGCAGCCTTCGAAGATTTATAACTGCATCCTTCATGATTCTCAGTTCTTGTTACTGAGCTAGTATGGGCATTTCCATTTGCCGCTCCAGTGTTGTTGTTGTTTCCTCCTTTGGCTGCTCCAGTACCCATTCTTCTAGAAAGTACTTCTTCTAGTAGTCCGGGTAATTTGTTTCGTAAAGCCTTTGTGACTTCACTTGCTACAGCATCTTGAAACTGTCTCTCAGACATAACTACCTCATCAACATGAGGACCGGTATTATTGTCATTCTCGTTTGTTTCGTGATGGTCGTTAGTATCAGTATTATGTTCAGCCTGCCTACGGCTTCTAGTAACCAGCGTTCGACCTGTTCCTCTACCTCTTCCTCTTCCAACCATAGTTACCTATGTATACAGATGTATGATATCAGAATTCGTATAACCGGTTATGATCTAGAAAATCATAAACTAAAGACATTTGGCCAAGAATGTACTTAATATCTGTTTTCTTGACATCTCCAGTTATATTTATAATGATAATCCACATCTCAACTTATATCATATGGCATTCCAGCTATTCCCAGAGCTCTTAGTTTAAGTCTAGTTACTAATCTTTCCTATTAGTATCTAAATCCCTTAAACTGCGGCTCTGATACCAACTTGACACACCCGTAACACAAGACAGCCATCTACCAGAGTAGTACCTCCAACAGATATGTTCCCAGGTAAGAGCGACGGGTCTATAAGAGATTTATACACCGCTCTTTCCTAGACAGAACATTCCGTTCATCAGATAACTACATACCGGTTGAAGGTCGCCTTCTAGTTACAGTGACGTTTATAACAAAAACACACAGCGGAAGACTTAACATCATAACTTATTCTATTTCATAACATAAGTTTGTACAATAGGGATTGACTGGAAAAATAAAACAAACTATGGACTTATAGCTCACGAAAAATCATTACAATCATTCAGGCCTTATGGTCACTCAGTGACCTTCCCTTAGTCCTCCCTATTTCCAACATCTGTACATCTCCTGGAATGCCAACTACCAGCTAGGGTTCACCTATACTCAGAAACATTTGAAAACATTTTGGATCAGCTTACGTTGGTGAGTTCATAAACAAAATCATCTTTACGTGTATCCCTGATCAAGGTTGAAGGCCCCGCATGGGTTTTACAAACATCCTCTCCAATCCATCACCCAGAATCACCATTAGATTCCCAGGTCTACAACATACATATATACAGGGACCTTACGGCGCGGTGGTCCCATATGTACCAGATCTCAAACAAGAGGATCAGTCTTGTCCCTAGATCCCCCCCCCAATCATGGCCATAATAAGTACTTATTATAGGATATATGCACGGATAGTATTGGGATCTTAGATACAAAATCATTTACAAAACATTTCATAGAGCACAGTTTAGAGGAACTCACCTCAAACAGAAGCTCCTCCTATATTAAATATAACAATCAACACTTCGATAGAACCCTAGATCATAATTGTTGGACCTAGTTATAATATATGATTAAGCTTGGTTTGTGTAGTGTAACCGTCAACTAGGGTTCACAGTTTGGGTATTTTGGGCCGGTCTTAGGGCCGAGTACATGTGTAAAGGCCTAGTAGTTTAGACAAGGTATAAATACATGTATACCCTAACCGTGTGAGGTTAGCGGTTTTAGTGTGAAGTTTTTCTTTGTAATTCTCTTGATCATTACAAGGTGTTTTACACTGATTTCTTGTTCTTGAATCACCATAATCATTAGTTTCCGACTATTGATTGTGAGACTTGATATCGTGTGTTCGTTAATCGAAGATCCAAAGAGTTTGGGACTTACAATTGGTATCAGAGCCATTGAAGTCATTCAAAGGCCCGGTTTTGGATATCCACGATTAAAGAATTACGATTTGAGGTATTGTTTACTGTTTTCGGTTGAATTCTGTTTCTAATCGGCTGTGTCGTTTCTATTCTTCATATTTTCTGCTGAGAATCGAGAAATTACTACTATTTTTTTGTGAAATCACTGTCATATTGCTGCTGTTGGAGAAGGAGTTTGGGTGGATTTCATCAAAAATTGATTGGAATCGTTCATCGGGAAAGAGAAAAGGTCAAGGCTGTTTTCTTGGGATTCAAATTTTGAAATCCAAGTTTTTTGGGTTTATTTTTGGCACTAGATCAAGTCTACGCTTGATTCACGGGATAAAAGTCCAGTACTCTTCACGGTAATTTTTTATACGGGTTCAGCTTCACCGGTGAGTTCACGGGTTTTTGATAGTTCACAACTGGACACGAGTTCACGGCCGTGTTAAGGGTTTATGGCTTTGTTACAAGTTCACAGGGTCTAGAACGTTCACGGTTTAACTTCATTGTTTACGGGTTCACAACATTTCACGGGTTGAAAATAGTTCACGGTTCCAACAAGTTCATGGTACTGAATTGATCACTCGGGGTCAGTCTAGTTCACAGTATTAAACAAGTTCACGGGTTCACTTATAATTAATTTTCAGGTATGATCAAGGACCTAATACTCTGACAAGATGAACTCTCAACAACTTACTATGAATCTAAATAGCTTGTTAGATTTGCAAATTGGTACAAGTACCAAACCACCCAGACTTACTTGTGCTGAGGATTATGTGGACTGGAAATTTAGGTTACAAAATCAAGTTCTGTTGTTTGTGGCCAAGATGCGGCGAAGTACACTTAAGGGACCACAAATCCCTACATATGACAAAGAGGATGGTACCAAAGTAGATAGAAAATTATACTGATGAAGATTTTGATCTGGTTGAGATAGACTTAAAATCTTTAGCATCTTTGACTATGGAATTATCACCTGATATAGCCCATAACTTTAAAGAATGTACTTCTACTAAGCAGCTTTGGGAGTCGCTAGCTCAGGCTTTTGAAGTGAATGATGATATGAAGGCAAGTATGAAAGAAAGTTGGGATTCTCTAGCAGTTAGTATGTTTAATCATGTTTTGGGTGAAACTCTTAAAGATCAGTTGTAGAGGTTTACAAAGTTAGTGTCACAAATGAAGGGTGCTCAGATTGTGTTGAGTGATGGTGATCTGAATAGGAAGCTGTTAAATGGTTTGCCACAAAGTTGGGATTGGAATGTTTCTTTGTTGAAAAGAACTAAAGATCTGAACAAAATCACTCTGAATGATTTGATTTCGATCCTCAAGTCATATGATCTTGATGACCAGCAGAGGAAGGTTAATCATGTGAATCCAATAAACTATACAGGTGCACAAAGGAACAATAGTGTATTTCTTTCAAATGTTTCACAGTGAGGTTCTGGATCTGGAGATGTGACTCATGGTGTTGCTGCTACAGCTTAGACATCTGCTCCTGAACAGGAAGCTTATTCTGCTCAACAAGCTAAGATAATTGAAGTAAACACTTCTCTATGCACCGGCATCATGAACTGTTATGCAGCATTTGTCTCAGGAAACTTATCACCTTTAGAGGTTCTCACTGTTGAGCTGAATCAAATCCATCCAAAGGATGTGGAGGAGCTGGATAATTCTTGGCAGCTAGCCATGGCAGTTTTTAGAGCTAAAAACTTCATCAACAAGACTGGAAAATTCAGATGGAGTGAAGATACAGGGAAAAAGATTGGTTTCAACAAGTCAAATCTTCACTGCTACAACTGTCATGAGCCTGGTCACTTTGTCAGGGAATGTACTAAACCAAAGGAACAAAGAGGAAGTGAAGCCGGATCATCTTCTGGAGGAAACAATGCTGCTAACTCTAAAGCCTTAATTAGTCAGCAGACAGGAGGATATGACTGGGGAGACCAACTCAAAGAGCTTAATCTGAATCATGCTTTTATGGTAGATATTGTTGGAGAGTCATCTACTGCATCATCGTCAGCTCCACCTAAGGTAATTTCTGAGCTATGTTCTCAATCATGCATAAATAAAGTAGAACTTTACAGAAAACACAATGCTGATTTGATTTTTGAAATGGATAATTTAAAATATCACAAAAGAAAATTTCTTAAATCAGAAAAGGACTATAAAGAAGCAATTGAAGTAAGTAAAAAGGATGTGTCTCTTCTAAAATCACAACTTAGCACAAAACGTTGTTTGCTTACTGATGCTAAGGAAGAAATTGCCAGATTGACCACTAAATTGGAAAAGGCAAAATCAAACTTTGCCGAGGCCAAATTTAGAGTAGATTTTTTTGGTCAATCCAGTACAGTGATTGATATGCTTGAAACACAACTGCATAAATCATGCAACGGTAGTAACGGGCTAGGGTATCATAATACTCCTCCTCCTTTCAATAAAAAATTGTACTGCTATTCCTCCTCCAATAGAAGAACAAGTAAAGGAGTTCAAACTGTTAACTACTCATAACAAGTCATGCCCTGATGGATCCTAATCATCATCCTTAACTTCAAATAATAATTGTGTGACCAATTCTAATGCGTCTACCTCATGTGCAGAACAAGTAGAAATACAGGATTGGTCAAGTAAGGATGATGAAGATGATAAGTCACAAGTTTGCAGTCTTAAGTTAAATCATAAAAAAATTGAAAACAATGTTTCTGTTACTCCTATTTTGAAAGTGCGTGATTTTGTTGGTTTGAATGTCTCTAGTTCTAAATCTGCTAGTTCTAAAATTGCACATGTTCATAAAAGTATTGTGTTTGTTAAACCGTTAGAAAACGGAATGTAGGATCGTAAGATTACAAGGTGATTCTATTCTAGTTGATATTGGCGGAAACAATAACAACCAACAGAGTAAACAAGTAAACAGCAAGAATACTGATAAATGCGCTGTTGTATTAAACTTCTGAGATTACAAGTTTTCAAGTAAAACACTGTCAAGAAGCACTATTAAGTATAAGCACAAGCACACTTTGTTTGAAGTGTTTACAAGATATATATAGTAACTTAGAATCAAGACAGACCCTTGATTCTAAGGATCAGATCTAACACAAGCCGTTGATCTTGTTTATTAATCTAAATTACACGCAAAGGCTAATCTAGATAACTTTACTGAAACGTCTTCTTGGGCATCATTGTTTGCATGCTTGGAGACGCGCGTCATTGTCCTTTATTGGTTGCACCAGTGAGGTTCCTTCTGCTTGGAGTGTGGCAGTTGCTTTTGCAGAAAGGTGTCAGAGGCGCTTTGCATGGATATTCAGCTGCAACGTTTGGTCTTCAATGAATAGAGCTATCAGCAGCAGAGATGAGAATAATGCTGCTGATAAGCCTATCAGCAGCAACAAGTGTTGAATGCTGCTGATAAGCCTATCAGCAGCAACAAGTGTTGAATGCTGCTGATAAGCCTATCAGCAGCCATATGTGATGAATGCTGCTGATAAGCCTATCAGCAGCATTTGTACTTAGAATAATTTGGTAGAAATCAGTCTTTGGTTCCACAAACTCCCCCTAGACTGATGCAACCAAAATTCTTCTAATCACTTTGCTGCTGAAGCTTTTGCATGTGGCTGACTATCCTTTCAAGCTCATAGCCTCTTGGATCCTTGCTGGGATTGTTCAGTGGAAGTTCAGACAGAGTCTTGATGTCTTTGTGTGGCATTTTGTAGATTGCTTTGCTTGAACATCTCATCTGCTGCTTCTTTACATCAATCAGAGTGAACTCATCCAGATCAGCATTGTAGGACCAAGATACAAATGGAGAGTGGGACTTGAGTGGTTTGATGTTCATGACCACATCTTTGCTAGGGTTGAAGTAGTGTCTGATTGCTAGCATAAGATGTTTCCCACTCTCACTTGCAGGCTCATGAGCTTCACCCAGCTCCAAAATTCTTCGTACGTCTGAATCTGGTAGTTGCAGAACCTCATCAACAAACCTGTATGTAGATCTTCTTCTTTCAGTTCTCCCCCTGAAGATCTCAAACCTTTGACCCTGTGGATTGTAGACCCATTCAACTATGTCCCTTGAGTCTTCAGGTTCAGATGAGGGTTTGGATTTCTTCAAGGGAGGCTGTTGATGAGTGGGAGCTGGGTGGGATGATTTGGACTTTTTGGGTGGAGGAGTGGAAGGTTTGGGGAGGAGAGTGGAAGGATGATGGACTGAGGAAGAGGTAGGTGAGGGAGAAGGCTTGGGTTTCTTTGTCTTTGGTTTTTCTTCTTCTTTGATAAGTACCCTTTTCTTGGAGCCCTTCTTCCCTAGTCTTTCTTCCTCATCCTTTTTAACTTTGAAGTAGAGGGCTTGCAGGTTCATGAAATTCATAGGACCTAGCCTCTTTCCACTATCTCCTCTGGCCTTAAGGAAGTCAATCATGACCTTCCTCTCTTCATGGGTCCGTTTATTGAAAACAATGGTCTTTTTGGACTGTTGTTTGGCTTTTTCTTCTTCTTCAGCCTTTTTCTTCTTTGCCAACTGACCTTGCTGACCCATGAAGGCTCTGTAGACTTCTTTAGTTGAGAGTTTCTCAAGGTAGTCTGCATCCTCACCTTGAGAGACTAGAGTCTTTATCCACTCCTCCCTCATTTCTTTAGCTAGTTCAGAATCGGTTATTCTGAACTTAGCTTCTTCTTTCTTCTTCTTCTCCAATTCTTCTTCTTCTTTATTGAATTGTTCCTACAGTTGAAGAGCAAGAGCTGCATCTTCTTCAATTCGGTCAACTGCAGGAATCTTTCTTTTTAGTTCATCCAGCTGTTTGGCATACAGCTGGATGGTTTGTTCTCTTAGGAGAATGGCTGTTTTTATTTCTTGAGCCTTTTTCAGGTCAGCCATCTCCTCTTCTTCTCTTTTTCTTCTTTTCTCTTCCCTCTCTCTTTTCTCTTTAAGCAACCTCTCTTCATCTTCCTCTGTCATGACCCCCTCCCTTTGTTAATAGTGGGTGCCTCTGCTTCAGCTTCACTGACCACAACAGCAGATGATGATGCTGCTATTGGGATCTCTGCCTCAGCTTCATTGGCAAGTTGAGGGATTGACAAGGGATGATCACTTTCTTCATCAAGTTGATACTCAGGACCTTCTATTTCCCTCAGTTGATCCCTAAGAGAAGATCTTGTGCCAGATGCTGCAGATGTGGCTTCAACTTATGGAGTATCTGAGTTGGAGTCAGCATCAGAAGTTGACACAGTCTCTTCTTGAGGAATCAGTCCTTCTTTTTCAAGATGGGCTTTGATGATGACCATCATTGCCTGGCTCTCCAGTGAGTTAATATTGCAGATGTTGGCTCTGAGCTGAAAAATCTTGAATAGGAAGTCTGAGGGCAGCTGAATGATGTTCCTGGTGTTGATGATGAGAGAGGAGCCGTTGCTGAGCAGGAGAGTGTGGTCAAGGGACTTAGTGCTCACCCAACCTAGCACGTCCAAGTCCTTGACCAGGAAGGCATACAGGAATCTTCGAAGGCCCAGAACTTCTTCTTCATTGAGAAGACTGCTCCTTGTTATTTCAAGATTGCTAGGAGTCAGTCTCTTTTCTGCGGTCGCCGAGGATTCAGGATAGGCTACCCGATGTGCTGCTTGTAGGAATCTTTGGAACCTGGGTAGATTATCCTCCATCAGGTCATGGAACCTGCCAATGGCAAGTTCTGCTGAGAGGTCTGTTGAGGTGTTGATGCAGTTAGTTAAATGCAGATGTAGGACTTGGAGGGCATTGAGAGAGTTCCAGTTCAGCTCTTCTACTCCGCTGAACTCCCATCCAATCCAAAACCTCTCAGATGATCCATCATACCCCCAAGCTAGAATGGAGTCAAATTCTAGCTTCTTTGATGATCTGAACAGTTGGGGGGTTGAGGATTGACCAATGATGGCTGCTGCTTCAGGGAAGATGCTGAATGGTGTATTAGTTTGTTCTGTGTCTTCAGTACCATTCAGCATTTCATCGACAGCCCTGACGACCAACTTCCAGTCTTCAGATGTTTCTTCGTCTTCATTATCTGGGACTGGCAAGTCATGTACTTGGACAAAAGCTGGCTTGAATTGTGAGCTTTGAAGTACAAATTGCTCTTGAATCCAGTCGTCAAGACTGTCTGTATCTTCTTCCATAGAAACCATCTCCCCCTTTTTGGTTGCATCAATAGACAGGTAGGCATCAGTTTGGGTGCCTACTGAAACAAGAGAGGGAGTGGCTAAATATGGGCATTGATGGGCTTCATGCATAGAGACTTGGTGTCTTAGTTTGGACACTTCAGCCTCTAGCATAGCCACCCTGGCCGTCAATTCCAAGTTATGAAGTTTCAGTCTGTCCTCATCCACAGTTGTGGAATCCTTGGACCCAGATGGGGCCGTAGGCCGAGCCTCAGCATCCCCATCACCCGCGGTTTCTTGGCGCATGGGATTCCTCTCAGTGAGGGGAGTTTCCAAGGAAACCCCCTCACCATGAGTTGCCGTGGTTGAGGTCTTAAAGATGTTGTTACTGTCCTCCTAGTCAAATGATGGACCAGCAGTAGTGACAGCCTCTTCCACATCCACTCCATCATAACTCCCAGAGTGGACCTTCAAGGATGAAGAACTTGGGTTAGGTGTTTCAGAAGCAAGACCAATCAGTACCTCCTTGATAGTGGTAGTTGGAGAAGGTACATCACTTTGGTCAGGTTCCTCAACACTTAAGTCCAAAGAAGACAGGAATGGCTCGAAGGGCTGTTCTATGGATCCGGGAAGTGATCCTAATCCTAATAGAGAGACTTTCGAAGGAGTCTCCCTAACAGTGTGGCTTTCCCTTATGATATTCTCACTAGAATGTTGTGATTCTGAGTGAGGGATGTTGGCTTGGGTTTGGGCCTTGGAGGCAAGAGAAGAAGGAGTTCTCTTGCCCCTTTTCCTTGTATACTTGGCTGCAACCGGGGCCCTGTGTTCCGATTGAGCAATCAAACTGTGGGTGAGTAATGTATGTGCCTGTGCATCCTCAGTAGAATGCACAGGGGTTCGATCAAGGGAAACGGTAGTTTGAGTTTGTGGCAGTGAGGTGGAGGGTGTGGGATCAGTATCAGCTGGGTTTGCTGAACTGTCACCCTGGGCACTTTGCGTGTTCAACATTGTAGACAACAATGGAACATCGGCCCCTGAGAACTTTGATGAAATTGTTCTCATGCTTTGAAAAATATTGTTCTTATGTCCCAGAATTGAGTAGATTCTTACAGTTTTTGAAAGATCTTGGTGCTCGATGTTGAACACTTCCTGCAAAAATCTTGGGTACATGAAGAACTGAGATTTCGCCCCTTCTTGAAGGTTGTATCTCAAACCTTCAAGAATGAGGTGGGAAAAATTGAAACCCGCCCCAGTTATCATACCGTGAATTGCCGACGCAAGTCCGGAGCTGAGTTGGTTCCAGCCACTTCTCTTCTGGGATATGCATTGGAGAAGAGTGTGGCAGAGATACTTCCCTTTGGGACCCATGAGTGCCTTCTCTATCGTATACTCTGTTTGATTCCCAGTGTACCCTATGGATACAAAGGTCCTCATGTATACGTCTCTTGGGTAAGAGGTGGCGTCCCCTTCATCTTGAAGCTTGAGGTGTTGGCGGAGCTTTGCTTCAGTGATGATTATCTCTTTGACGTCTACAGTTCCTTTGATTTGGGGAGTGCCCTGTTCAGTAGAATACACGGCTGAGCTCTAAAAATCTTCCATGTGGGAAGTGTAGATGGTTGGGTTGACTGTTAGGGCATGGAGGATTTTGGACCGACAAAGGAAGTCGATCATATCATCGAAACCTTCGGATTTCTTGCCTTTTATTAGGTATGCGGTGAGGTTGTGATATGGGGAAAACTTGTCGTTTGGGTTGTTTATGTCTGCGCCTGCCATTGTTATGGATTTGGAGGGAAAAGAGAAGGGTGTTTGAATGGTGGTTGATTATGGAGGGCTTTGAATACTGTGGGGACGGGAGAGAAAGTGATTTAGGGTTTGAAATTGAAAATGAAGAGGTGGTGGGAACGTTTGAGATTGTGATATAACGGCAGACGAAGAAAAAGCAACTTCACTTGTACAGTACAACCTGGTTCACTTTTCATTGTTACAGCTGTAAAGCACTCGAACAGTCATGGTAAAGACTGAGAGTAGTTTTTACCGCAGGTAAAAGTTAATGTAGACTTGTTTTACCCATCAGCAGCAAACTTGGTTGCTGCTGATGGTGAGCTATCCGCTGCAAACTTGGTTGCTATGGATAGTTAAGTCTTTCAGCAACAGATTTGGTTGCTGCTGACTGTTGTATTCATTCCGCAGCAAAAAGGTTGCTGCTGACCGCCTTAAGGCTGTCCGCAGGAAACTTGTTCCTGCTAATAACTTAAAGTGATCAGTGGCAAAGGCTTTGCTGCTGAAGAGTAAGTCTGTCAGCAGTGAAAAAGTTCTGCTGACTATAACCTTTTATTAAGAACAAAAACATAGACATATTTACAAGGAAAGATAAACAATTAGAGACATGTCTTATTCAAAGTTCATCATGCCAATTGATTCAACTAGATATCGAAATCTTGCTTCATCAAAAGGTTTAGTGAACAAATCAGCATATTGCTCATTTGTGTGAACCTTGGATAGGACAATTCTCTTTTTCTCAGCTTGATCCCTGATAAAGTGATACCTGATGTCGATGTGCTTAGTCTTGGAATGCTGCACTGGATTATTCGTGATAGAGATAGCACTCATGTTGTCAATGTGAATTGGAGTCTGCATGAAGGTCATTCCATAGTCAAGCATTTGATTTTGGATCCAGATGACCTGTGCACAGCAGCTTGAAGCTGCAATGTATTCTGCTTCAGCTGTTGAAGTAGAGACACATGTTTGCTTTTTGCATTGCCATGAGATGAGCCTTCCTCCAAGAAATTGACATCCCCCAGATGTGGACTTTTTTTCCAAGTTACAACCCCCATAGTCACTGTTAGTGTAGGCATAGAGATTGACATTTCCATTCTTTGGATACCATAGCCCAAGTTTTGGAGCTCCCTTTAGGTATCTAAGGATCCTTTTGACAGCTTGAAGATGAGACACTTTTGGAGCAGCTTGAAATCTTGCGCAGAGACAAACTGCAAACATGATATCTGGTCTTGAGGCAGTGAGATACATGAGAGAACCTATCATTGCTCTGTACTGATGTTGATCAGTGTCTTGTCCTTCTTTATCCGGAGATAATTGATGGTGCACTTGCATAGGTGTTCTTGCAGCAGAGCAGTCAGCCATCTTGAACCTTTCCAAGATGCTTTTGACATACTTGGATCGACTTATGAAGATTCCATTTGGTACCTGTTTGACTTGAAGTCCTAAAAAGAAATTTAGTTCACCCATTGAACTCATTTCAAATTTGGAATGCATCAGAACTTCAAAGTCTTTGCAGAGCTTCTTTCTTGTAGATCCAAATATGATGTCATCAACATAAATCTAGACCAACAAAATTTCTCCCCCTTCATCTTTGATGAATAGTGTCGGATCAATGGCCCCCCTTCTGAAGTTGTTGCTAAGTAGATATCCAGATAAAGTTTCGTACCAGGCTCTTGGGGCTTGGTGTAAGCCATAGAGAGCTTTGTCCAGTTTTAAGACCTTATTTGGATGTGCAGGATCCACAAAGCCTGGAGGCTGTTTGACATAGACTTCTTCACCAATCTTGCCATACAAAAAGGCACTCTTCACATCCATTTGATAGATCATAAAGTTTTTGGATGCTGCATATGCAAGAAAGATTCTGATGGCTTCTAGACGGGCAACAGGAGCAAAGACTTCATCATAGTCAATGCCTTCTTCTTGAGTGTAACCTTGAGCTACCAGTCTGGCTTTGTTTTTGACGACGATGCCCCTTTCATCTTGCTTGTTTCTGAAGACCCATCTTGTTCCAATGGCTGTTTGACCAGGTGGAAGATCAACAAGCTTCCAAACATCTTGTCTTTTGAATTGCAGCAATTCTTCCTGCATTGATTCAATCCAGCTGTTGTGTTTGAGAGCTTCATCAATCTTCTTGGGTTCCACCTGAGATAGAAAGCAAGAGAACAAACAAATGTTGGCTTCATGAGACTTACTTCTTGTCTGGATACCTGTCTGTATTTGGCCAATGATGTTTTCCAGAGGATGCTCTTTGTTTATTCTCTGTGCTGGTATCACTTCCAGCTGTATTCCCTCTTCAAGATTACTTTGGTTTAGATCAGGATTGCCTTCATTTGTGAGGATAGGAGCTTGGAGGTTCTGGTCATTGTGTTCCGTAGTGTCAGCAGTATTAGCATCAGAGGCCTCTTCAGCATGGATTGAGGAGGCTTCATTAAAGATTTCTTGGTCAGAGAGATTGCTGCTTGTGGTGTTGGAAGTACTGGCTTCACCTGTACCGGCTTCAATAGCTTCTGCCACTGATGGAGGATCAATGGATGGCTTTTTCATCCAGATGTAGGGACTGGGAAAATCCAGTCTGTAGTCAGTAGAAGAGGTTGAGGCAGAAGATGTTGATTTTGAAGAAGAACACTCCATATTTGAGAAAATGAGAGGCTCGAATATCTGGGTGAAGGAGTCTATATCAAAGAGCCAGTTAGGACCTTTGCCTTGTTCACAGACAACATGTTCCCTGCATTCCACATTAGCAGATTCTTCCACAATCCGAGTCCTAGAATTGAACACTCGGTAGGCCTTTGATTGAGAGGAGTAACCCACAAAGTAACCTTCATCAGACTTTGCACTGAATTTAGGAAGAATTCCATGTGTGATGAGTATGGTACATGGACATCCAAAGGGCTTCAGGAAGCCAATGTAGGGAACTCTTTTGAGCCATAGTTCATAGGGTGTTTTCTGGAGAGGCTTAACAATAAGGACTCTATTCTGCACATAACAAGCTGTGCTTAGTGCTTCCGCCCAGAAAGTAAGGGGCAGCTTTGAGTCAGCCAGCTGCTGGAGCATATTTTGGTGACAACGAGCTTGAAGATATTATGTCTTAGTCTTAGAGTCTTTGACTTGTAATTGATAGAATTGTTAGCAACAGTTAAAGGGGAGTCTGTTAGGACATGTTTTGTAACTGTTGATAAAATTCTGTGTAAGTTCTGCTAGAGGCGAACTTAACAAGTTCGCCTAGCCTATCAGAGGCGAACTTAATAAGTTCGCCTGGTCTATCAGAGGTGAACTTAATAAGTTCGCTTAAGTCTATCAGAGGCGAACTTATTAAGTTCGCTTTGCCTATTAGAGGCGAACTTAATAAGTTCGCTTTGCCTATTAGAGGCGAACTTAATAAGTTCGCCTAAGCATAGTGAAGCGAACTTGTTAAGTTCGCCTGGTGCAGAACAGTGCTTATATATAGGTGTTTACTGAGACAGAACAGAGAGTTAGAAAAAGAACAGAGAAGAGACGATATCATAGTAGACAGATTCTGTAATCTTGTAACCTGATATTGTGGTAGAAATACAAAGCGTTTATTTACACTGTTGTTGATTGAGTTACACGAGCACGTTGATCATGGATTCCGCACGTTATCAACATGTCGTACCTCGAGTCTAGAGATCCGTCACGCACCGAATTAGGGAGCTACAAATGGTATCAGAGCTATTGCTCTTGATTAGCAAAAGATTCGTGGTGTTTTCGTGTCCAATCAACATCAAATTCATCATTTTTGAGTTTTCATTTCAATGGAGTTTTCAAGACTGATTTTAATCTGATTTGGAGTTTTTGAAGAGGATTATGATGAAATTGATCCGATAGAAAGCTTCTATTTGACAAATTACACAATCCTACGGTCCAATTTTGTTTAATTCCTTCAAATAAGTGATTAATGATGATTTCCGTGTGTTTCTGGTTCGCGAGTTTGGTCTGAAGAGTTCTTGATTTTGAATCTGTTGAAGCAAGCGAACTTGCTGAATTCTGTGCAGGCGAACTTAGCAGCAGGCGAACTTGTTAAGTTCGCTTCTCACAGGATTAAGCGAACTTATTTTAGGCGAACTTAATCAGATTTTTGAATTCTGGTTTAAGCGAACTTATTAAGTTCGCTTGGGTGTCTCAGTCAGGCGAACTTATTAAGTTCGCTTGTATAGTATCAGGCGAACTTATCTGTTCGCTCGAGATTAAAAAAAAAAAAAAAAGTATTTTGGCGGAAAAATTTTTTGAATCATTTTTGAAATTTTGACGGGAAAATTCATCTTGTTCGCTCGAGTAATTTGGCGGGAAAATTTATCCTGTCCAAATTTTTTACGGAAAGCTTATATGGTTGTTTTGAATCATTTTTGAAATTTTGAAATTTCGAAATTTTAAAAAAGTGTATTTTGGCGGGAAAATTTTTTTTCAGATATTTTCGTAAAAATTTCAAAATGTCAATTTCAAGTGCTTATAATGATATTGGAACTATGCCACCGAGACTTTTTTGCATATCAGATTATCGTAGCTGGAAAGTCCGGTTCGAACAGTTCGTCTCAATCACTGATGAAAATTTTTGGACATCAATATTGGAAGCATATGTGCATCCTACTTATAACTTCATGGGATATTATGATGTTCCTAAACCAGTGACAGCTCTTAATAAAGCAGAAAAGCAGAAGTTTGATCGAGAAATGAAGACGCTTGAAACTTTAAAATTGTCTTTACCAAAAGAAATCATTCATAGTCTCGGGAAGTGTCCAACTTCACGTGATCTATGGGAAACTTTGAAGAAAAAGGGTGAAGCTACTACTCAAGCATTTGTGGTCTTGATCAAAGAAGATTTAGTGAAGCAGTGTGATAATGAAAGTGATTCTTCTGCAGTTTTAACTGATAGTGAGAGTATTCGTTCTGGTGAAAGTACTCAGTCTACTGTGAGTGATGTAGATACCGAAGTAAGCTTCCAGACAGTTGAAGATGATCTCAGTGAATCAGAAACTGATGCAAAGCCTGTCATTGTTGATCAAAAGAGTGAAGCTAATGATGACGTATTCATGGCTCCTGGTGCATCTTGTTCAGAAGTAAAACCTGAGGTATTTTCTAACTCTGAGACGTTTTGTTCTAAATGTGTTTCAGTTAAGGATAAAATGATGAGGGTTATGGATGACAACGTCAACCTCATTTGTGATATGAAATCGATGCACACGGTAAATCAGAAATTAAAAGATAATGAGAATGTGTGTATTGAGAGGATAGAATCACTGAAGAGAGATATAAATTCTCTGACTTTGAAGATCAAAGAGCAGGCATATCACTTGGATATGTCCTTTGCAGAAATTGAGAAAAGAAATGATGATCTTGCTGAGAAAGATAAAGAACTAGCTGAATCTAAAGCAGAGGTCATCAAATTGCATAGAAAGTTAGAAAGCTTTGCAAATTCATCATTCTTATTAGAACATTATCATAATAATACTGAAGAGGGGAAGGGAACTAGTGGTATTGGCTATGTTCCTCCACCATTCAATGGCAATTATTCTGTTGCACCTGAGATTATAAATGATGAGGATTTAGATCCTAAGACTATGTTGAAGGTGAATCCAGTCACAGGTGAAGATATGGTGTATTCTGATGGGAGTGATGATGAATATTTTGATGAAGCTAAGGTAGAGGGGATACCGAAAGCTATTAAGAAAGAAGACTCAAAGGTTGATTCTAATTCATCTGGAAATTCTACATTTGGAAGTTCTTCAAACTCAACGAGAGTTCCATATGTCAGAGATTATAAAGACAGGCGTACATGTTTTCATTGTAATGAGATAGGACACATTGTGGTGAACTGTCCTTACAAAAATAAAGGAAAGAAGCATGTAGTTCCTGAGAAGGTGAAGACTGAATCAAAACCTGTTGCAAAATCTGGCGTTCCAGATAAAATAAAACAAAAAGAAGTTCATGTAGGAGAATCTTCTTCAAGTGCATCTAATCGTGTGAAGATTCCTTATATGAAACAATATCGTGAGACGAGATCTTGCTTTTACTGTGGTATTGTTGGTCGCATTCGGATTGCTCGTCCTCACAAAGCCAAAGGTAACCGACATGTTACTCCAGAAAAGGTAAGAACTCCTGTTAAGCCTTATGTTAACCCAAATGTGGTTAAACCTCATGTTACACCAAAGAGTAATTCAAAATATGAGGTTAGGCTATCTAGACCTCAAAGACGGAGGAGAAACAGAAGATTGAGAAAACTTTTAGAACAACAAGAGTTTTCACAATCAAATCATATTTCAAATGAAAGAAAATGTTCAAACACTTCACATTTTAAGCAAAAAGAACTTAATGAAAAGAAGTATGTTTGGAAATCTAAAGTTTCTGTTTCTGACTCGTCGGAACAATCTCCTAAAATCGATGAGAGATTCGATTGTGAATGGAGTGAGGTTTATTATTTTGATACAGATGGACGACCCATGACTACCATGGCTTGGGTCCCACTTTCAAATTAATGTTTCTTGTTAGTTGTGCAGGATAATCAAGAGGGACTATTTATACCATTTTGGTTGTTGATAGTGGTGGTTCTTAGCACATGACAGGGAATGACATCTGCAAGAGTAACGAGTTGTTGATAACTGAGAATCTATTTGATTCAACGACTTGATGCTCAAGGGGGAGAATATGTCACACACAATGTTTTGGAAAGTGTTTTACAAAGTCCTAATGATAACCTGAAACTTAGGATGACGATGGTGAGCATAAAGTCGTTGATGCAACCATTTTATTAGTTGAGGGGGAGTCTACAGGACAGGGGGAGTACAGAACTGTGTTGGTGACAGAGGCAATGACATTCAATTACATTACATTGGTTTGAGTTTTTAATTGATTGAATTGCTTAATCCCGAGTAACCAAGTAAACTGTTTTTCTTAAAATGTTTTCATGGAAGATTTTATTTTTGTTTGTTTTACTTTCTTTGAAAAACATTTTGAAAAAGCCAAACAAATTGAAAAAGATAAAATCGACATTACTTGAAGTTAAAGAAGAGATGATAGTACATCAGTAGATGTTCTTTCACACATGACCTTAGATTGACTGGTTGGTGCTTTATGTTAATATATCTGAATTATATGTTTTGATCTAAACTTCAGAGACTGCACAAATAGGAAATGATAGTGTTGTGTATGCATATAATTTGAATTGTCAGTAGACTACAAGCGTCACTGAACCATTAGTAGTGTGAAAACATAATTGCATATGTTACAACTGTGATTTAAACCCATTTTATGCCTGGGTGTGTGTGTTAAAGATCACTATCAGATAAAGAATATTAGCTTTTAATAAAGATTTTCTTATGAGATCAGTTTCGGGTTATGTCCTTAGCACTATTCATTCGATTTGCTTCAGTGCCCATGTCCCGAAAAGCATGCAATTTGAAGTATAATCAAGATATGTACTTGACATCATCTGTCAAACATATACTAGCCCTTGGATCATATTGATACATCATCTTTACTGATTCCATTGAATTCATAATCCAGATAACAGTTGGATCCACGTACCTGAATGCATAGTTCTTGCTGATTCAATCAGAGTCCTGTTTCTTCTTTCAGCAACCCCATTTGTTGAGGGGTTCTTGGAGCACTGTATTGCCTTTCAATGCCCTTGCTCTCACAGAAACTGTTCAGAGTGTGATTTTTGAACTCTGTTCCCTGATCACACCTTATGATCTTTACCTTCAGATTGCTTTGATTCTCTACCCTAAAAATATAGGATTTGAGAATCTCAGCAGTTTCATCTTTTGTTCTTAGGAAGAATACCCATGAGAATCTGGAGAAGTCATCAGTTATCACTAGACAGTATGACTTTTTGCCCATTGACATGACATTTGTAGGACCAAAGAGATCCATATGCAGTAGCTGGAGAGGGGTGTCATTTGTGTTAAATGTCTTGGGCTTGTGGGAACTCTTGTGTTGTTTTCCCTTCAAGCAGGCAATGCAGTGATCATCTAGCTGGAATTCTTTGTCAGGAAGCCCTCTGACAAGATTGTCCTTCACTAATTTATTGATTGTTTTGATGTTAACATGGCTTAACCTTCTGTGCCAGAGAGCGGATTCATCAACTGATGCCTTTGACAGAAAACATGAAACACTACCAGAGGGAGTGACTTCATTCATGTCAAGCACATATAAGTTGTCCTTTCTATTAGCAGTTAGGAGAATCTTCTCTAGAGGGGGTTTAGATAGGCCAGGAGCTAACACGAAACATTCTTTGTCAGTGAAGAGCATCCAATGCTTTTGATCACATACTTGGGAAACACTTATGAGATTGAAGTCAAGTTCTTTAACATAGTTGACTCTTTCAATACTCATCCTTTCATTGGACACAGTTCCTTGTCCAGTGATAGATCCACCTTTTGAGTCACTCCCAAAGGCAACATATTCTCCATTGAAATGTCTGAAGTTGGAGAGGATGGACCTGTTGCCTGTCATGTGCCTGGAACAGCCGCTATCTACCACCCAAGTATTGTGTTTGTTGCCTGGCTGTCCCTGCACATGGGTAATATCTAATTAGTGGAAGGAACATTGTAGCTTGCAGCATTGTAAATAATCGTTGCTAATTTGCCATTTTCAGCAAGCTTGCAGTTAATGGAACCATTTGTTATGCTTGGAGATTGTTTAGCCCTCCATTGCTGTGCTGGTGGTTTTCTAGCTTTCTTTACATTGTCGGCAGAAGATGTTGTTGCTGACAATTCTGGCTTATTCGCAGCCGATTTTGCTGCTGAAGGCTTTGCTGGAGCAGTAGCAGTTTTCGCTGCTGGAAGCTTTGTTTTGGATTTTGCTTTGTCAACAGCAATTTTGTTTGCTGCTGATGGGTTGAACACAGATGTAAGATTTGCAGCTTGGTTAAAAGGGTTGAACTTGCTTGTTGCAGCAAAGTGATTTGATTCCCCACATATGATGCAAGTTTGTTGAGGTTTCTGCATCTTCATTCTTTGAGGGGATAGAGATTCTCTGAACTTTGTTGCCTTTGCATCATAGCTTCTCACCTGTTTGTTTCTGTTTGTTTTCTCAAAGGCATGCTGCTTTGAGTTTCTTTGGTGTTCACGGTAGTGAAAGCAGGTGCTGGCAGTGTGATTGTATTTGCCACACACAAAGCATGATACAGCTATCTTGTCCCTGTGAGAGTCCACATAGTTCTTACTTTTAAACAAATCTTTGAAGTTCCAGGGATGAGCCTTGTTATGTTCAAAGGTGGCTTCTTCTAGTGTCCTTTGAACATATGGGCCTTTTTCTCCAGGTGCATGAGAAATATCAAACGCCTTTGACTTTGACTGAGATTTGGGGTTGGTGTAACCTGATGTCTCTCCCTTTTCAATGATTAGCTTTCTTCCACCTGGAGGATAGCTAATCTTGATTTGTTTGAATGGGATGGGAGCTGGAATGGTAGAAGTAACAACAGGACAACCGGCTTCAGAGAGAGGAGCAGATGGGACTGCACTAGTTTCACAGTGGTTTGAGCAGGTTGACTCAGGTTCTGAAGAGGTGGAGCAGTCTTCCACAAAACATGCATCCATTGAAGGATCAAGGTTTCGGTTTGCCATGTCAAGGTTTGCAGTATTGAAGCTTGGTTGGTGAATGGCAACATAATCAGCAGGAGGAGGAACTGTCTGGTACTCGTCACTATGATATCCAAGTCCGGTTTTTACCCTTTCATGGACTTGAATGTCTAACAATCTTTGTAACTTTTTAGATGAAAATTCATATTTTTCAACATGAACTTTCTGTTCAGCCAGTTCAGCTCCGGTAGCTTTAAATTTTACTAATAGATCATCAATCTGAGTTTCAAGATTGGTTTGTTCATGTTTTAATGAAGAAATCTCTTTCTTAAGGCAGTTAATCTTTTCTTTGTAAGTATCTTCGACCTTTTTGAATTCAGACTTCATTTGATGAAACTCTTCATTTTGATCTATTAGATTTTGGTTATGCTTTCTATAACCTAAAACTTTGTCAATGCAAGCTTGAGAGCAAAGATGTTCAAATACCTGAGGTGGTATCTCTGCATTGTCTGCCATAAGTGCTTGGTTGGAGGCAAGAACATCTTCATATTGAAAACTCCAGTCAAAGTCTGAAGTTCCAACATTTGCACAGGCTGCAGTTTGTGCTGGAGGAGTTCCTTGCTGCTGCTGCTGCCTGGGCTGACCTTGGTAAGCTTGTCTTTGATGGCTTGCACCCTGATTGGCTTTAGGTGACTTGCATTCCCTAGGAAATGACCTATTTGGTTACAGTTGTAACATCGGATCTTGCTTTTATCAAGCCCAACTCTGGTGTTTGAGTTGTTGCCTGGAACTGATCTCCCGGTTCTAGAATAGAACCTTTTTGCTCTGAGGGAGAGCATGACATATGAGTGCTGAATATCCATTTCTTCAAGATCATCTGGATGAAAGCATTCCAGATCCTCCTTTATGAAGTACATGCTGCTTGAGTTGTCAAAGACAAAAGAAGTAGAGGTTGGCTGTTGAGGAGGTGCCTCAAGAAGAAATGGTGATGGGTTAGATTGTGAAGCAGTTGGTGTTTGAGGATGAGTAACGATGGGAGGATAGTAGTTGCTTGCACTAGGACCAGAATGATCAGAGTGAAGCGTTGATGTGGTGGTGGAGGAGGTGGTAGCTGATTGATAACTGGTGCTCCTCTCTTTAGCTTGAATCATTTCTAATTCATAGGTTTTGAGCATGCCAAAGAGCTCAGTCATCTGAAGAGTCTTCAGATTTTCTATTCTTCTGATGGACACTGGATATATAATGTCCAACAACTGGGAAGAGATCTTATGAACTTCTTGAGAATGTCTTCATTCTCCAGCTTTACCTTGGAGCACTGCAGTTCTCCAACCAGGTACGTGTACCTGTTATATAAAACTGTTAGTGACTCACCTTCCTTCCAGACGAAGTTTTCATACTGTTGCTTGAGAATGTCACGTCTGTTCTCCTTGACCTCCTCAGATCCAGCAAACATTTTTTCCAAGGCTCCCCATAACTCCTTTGCAGTTTTGTGAGCCTTGAAGTTGTGAAAAACTTCATTTGGAAGGCACATTTGGATAGCTCCTAATGCCTTGAATTCCACCTCCATTTTCTTGATGTCTTCTTCAGAATACTTGGAGGGTTCCTTCGGAACTAGTGGTCCTCCGGAGTCAGCAGAGGCCACCATGGGAACATAAGGTCCATCCCTTATGGATTTCCACATTCCGTATTCATGGTAGCAGAAGAAGCTTTCCATACGGTTCTTCCACATATCATAGTCCTTCCCAGACACCAACCTCGGTGGTCGGTTGATACTGCCGATGTCTTCAGATCCATGACTTTGTGCCATTTTGTTTGTGTGACTTGATCAAAGATAGAGTTTTGAATAGAATCAGAAAGTGATTAAACAAATGTTAGTTTGTTTAATCTTGAGCCAAAGCTCTGATACCACTTGTAGGATCGTAAGATTACAAGGTGATTCTATTCTAGTTGATATTGGCGGAAACAATAACAACCAACAGAGTAAACAAGTAAACAGCAAGAATACTGATAAATGTGTTGTTGTATTAAACTTCTGAGATTACAAGTTTTCAAGTAAAACACTGTCAAGAAACACTATTAAGTATAAGCACAAGCACACTTTGTTTGAAGTGTTTACAAGATATATATAGTAACTTAGAATCAAGACAGACCCTTGATTCTAAGGATCAGATCTAACACAAGCCGTTGATCTTGTTTATTAATCTAAATTACACGCAAAGGCTAATCTAGATAACTTTACTGAAACGTCTTCTTGGGCATCATTGTTTGCATGCTTGGAGACGCGCGTCATTGTCCTTTATTGGTTGCACCAGTGAGGTTCCTTCTGCTTGGAGTGTGGCAGTTGCTTTTGCAGAAAGGTGTCAGAGGCGCTTTGCATGGATAGTCAGCTGCAACGTTTGGTCTTCAGTGAATAGAGCTATCAGCAGCAGAGATGAGAATAATGCTGCTGATAAGCCTATCAGCAGCAACAAGTGTTGAATGCTGCTGATAAGCCTATCAGCAGCAACAAGTGTTGAATGCTGCTGATAAGCCTATCAGCAGCCATATGTGATAAATGCTGTTGATAAGCCTATCAGCAGCATTTGTACTTAGAATAATTTGGTAGCAATCAGTCTTTGGTTCTACACGGAAAAACTGAGAAGCATGTTTTATAGAAACCCAGACCTGTGACTAAGCAAAAGGTCAATGGTCAAACCTCAGATGCTTCACCTAAGCATTTCACAAAGGATCAATTTTATGCAAAATATGATCATCAACATTTAAGGTTTGAACAAAGACATGCTCATCAGCAACAAAGACCCAAACAGGTTTACAGGCAGGATGATTCACATCACCACAGATCTGACAAGTGTGGACCTACACCTTACTTCAAGAAACAATGTTGTTATACCTGTGGAAAGCCAGGACATCTACCAAAACACTGTGTTCATCGTCCTTATGTTCCATATTATGCTTAGAATCAGAAGGTGTCAAATAGACAGATGGATTCTAAGCCAATGAAGACTACCAAGTCTGAGGCAATGAAGAGTCACTCATTCTAGAACAAACCTTCTGATGGAGATTGAAATGTAGCCAAGCAAAACAGACAGGCTTATTTCGAGAGCAAAAGAAAATTAACTTTAAACAAAAAGAAAAGATTAAATCTAAGCCGAGTAAAGAAAATAAAATATATGTTCCATCTAAGCCTGTTTGGAAAGCTAAAAATGCTGCTATCATAAATAACAAAGTTGAGTCAAATAATGATATGTGTTTGCAATGCTAACGGAATACCCAGATCTACTATGGCCTGGGTACTAATGACTAATTGATCTCGCACATTGTGAAGGAACACCCAAGGAGAACTGTCAATAATCTATGGTTTGTTGATAGTGAATGTTCCAGGCACATGACATAGGACATGTCTCTACTTCATGATGTGCAAAACTTTAATGGAGGCTATGTCTCATTTGAGGTAGGTAAAGGTGGTAAAATCAGCATGAAAGGTACTATGATTAATGGGTCTTTAAGTTTTCAGGACGTAGGTTACGTCTCATAGCTTACTAAGTGTTTTCCAAATTTGTGATAAGGAATTTTCAGCACGTTTCACAAATAAAGAATGTTTAATTTTAAAACCCGGACTTGTGGTTCCTGAGGAAGGGATTTTGTTAAGGACTCCCCGTAACGGAAATTCTAATGTTATTAACACTAATAGTAAACTTGTTTATGAAAATACCTGTCTTTTATCAAAATCTGCTGAATTTGAAGCTATGTTGTGGCATCGTCGTCTTGGACATGTTAATCTGAAAAAATTAAACTGTATTGCTAAAGGTAATAATGTTCGTGATCTACCTATTTCTGAGTTTTTTACAATTGAGAAATGTGTTGCATGTGCTAAAGGGAAACAACACCGAAAGCCTCATACGTCAAATTTTTTTTAATTCAATTGATTGCATTCTTCATCTACTTCATATGGACCTATTTGGTCCTGTGAATGTGATGAGCATTGGGCAAAAGTCTTACTGTTTGGTCATAACTGATGATTACTCACGTTTCTCTTGGGCTTTCTTTTTGGCTAATCAAAGTGAGACTGCAGAATTGGTAAAGAAATTCATTGTGTTGGTTGAAAATCAAAGATATGTGAAGGTGAAAGCAATCAGATGTGATAATGGAACTGAATTCAAAAACGCAGTTTTGAATCAGTTTTGTGCTGAAAAAGGGATAGCAAGACAATTCAGTGCAGCTCGAACACCTCAGCAAAATGGTGTTGCTGAAAGAAAGAACAGAACTCTCATTGAAGCAGCAAGAACAATGCTTTCTGAGTTAAATTTGCCCTTGTTCTTCTGGGCAGAAGCTGTAAACACAGCATGCTACGTGCTCAACCGGGACCTTCTCAACAAGAAACTCCAAATGACTCTATACGAGGCTGTTTACAATGAGAAGCCACGGGTTGGATACTTCAGAGCTTTTGGGTGTCCGTGTACTGCAAAGTTCAATGAAAAGGCTGATGAGTGTTACTTTGTTGGCTATAGCTCTAACACAACTGCTTATATAGTTTACAACAAGGTCACCAAAGGGATCAGAGAATCGACTTATCTTTATTGGCAAGAGCACAATCCCACTGATGTTGAGTGTGGTCCATCATGGTTATTTAATTATCATTCTTTTTTTTAAATCATTTAATATCTGTACTAATGAAATTGCAGGGTCTCCTAATGAATCATTTTATCTAAGTGACGATGATAAAGACTCGTATACCAGACCGCTGCTCATTGTTGATCCACCAGAAGTTATCAGTCAACACAGTGGTTAAAGATCTGAATCAAATGCTGAGAACGTTCCTGTTTCAACAAATGTCTCTGAGGATTCACCAGCAACTGCTGAGAATTCCATGTCAGCAGTCAAAGATGGTAGAACTACACCTGAGACTGCAGACTCATCGATATTCCAGGAGCCGATTCCGGATGAAAGTATGGTCGAGAAGCCGATTTCTGACCCTACCGATGAATCCAATGAAGAGATACAAGAAAATGTGACAAATTTTCCTCTCACGATACAAGTACTTGACGTTTCATCACATAGAGTTAATAAAGATCATTCGGTTGACAGTATAATCGGGTCACTGACAGACGGGGTTAGAACCAGAAGCATTGCAGGAGATATAAACATGTGCCTTTACTCCTGTTTTATTTCTCAAATTGAACCAAAGAACATCAAGATGGCTCTCCTTGACCCGAGTTGGGTTGATACAATGCACGAAGAGTTGAATCAGTTTGCCAAACTCCAAGTTTGGGATTTGGTGTCGTTTCCACCAGGCAAGAAAGCTATCGGCACTCGCTGGGTGTTTAGAAATAAACAAGATGAAAGCAAAGTAATCATCAGAAAAAAAAAGCTCGATTGGTTGTGCAGGGGTTCTATCAACAAGAGGGGATAGACTATGAGGAAGTGTTTGCTCCGGTTGCTCGTCTGGAAGCCATTCGTATTTTCTTGGCTTATGCATCTTATACGAATTTCACAGTTTATCAAATGGATGTCAAGACAGCGTTTCTGTACGGGAAAGTGAAGAAGCGATTTATGTATCTCAACCCCCTGGATTTGAAGATAGTGATCATCCTGATTATGTTTAGAAGCATGAAAAAGCATTATATGGGTTACATCAAGCACCGCGGGCTTGGTATGCCACTTTCACTGATCATTTGCTAGCTCATGGATACCCCCGTGGTGCAGTTGATCAGACTCTGTTCTTTCGAAAGGTTGATGCGGATCAAATTCTTTTTCAAATCTATGTGGATGATATCATCTTTGGATCCGCAAATGATGAATTGTGCACATAATTCAGAAAGGTTATGGAAAAGAGGTTTGAGATGAGTGCTTTGGGATAAATGACATTCTTTCTCGGGTTACAATTTAAACAATCAAGCGATAGCATCCTCATTCATCAAGGCAAATATGAGGATGACATCGTTGCCAAGTTCAAATTCACCGATGCTCAGGCTGTTTCTACTCCTATGGCTGCACGGCCAGTTCTGGACGCTGACACAAACCGAGCTGTTGTTGATCAGAAAAAATACCGATCCATGACCGGATCCTTAATGTACATGACAGTCAGCCGTCCAGATATCATGTTTGTTGTGTGTCAGTGTGCTCGTTATCAAGAAAATCATAAGATGTCCCACTTAAATGTTGTTAAACGTATCTTTCGGTAACTAAAGGGCAAACCTCTACATGGCCTTTAGTATCCTAAAGACTCTAGTTTTGACTTATATGCTTTATGTGACAATGATTATGGAGGGTGTCAACTTGACAGAAAATCTACAAGTGGGGGCTGTCAATTTCTGGGGGATAGGCTAATTTCTTGGCAATGCAAGAAACAACACACAGTCTCTACTTCTACTGCTGAGGCTGAATATGTTGCTGCATCGACTTGTAGCTCGCAAGTCATCTGGATGCAAAATCAATTGCTGGATTACGGTTTGACCTTTCTTAATACTCCTATTTTCTGTGATAATGAGGCCGCTTTGCTAATTGTGAAAAATCCGGTTCAACATTCTAAAACCAAGCATATTAATATCAAGGTGCATTTCATTCACGACTGATTTGAGAGAAATCACATATGTCTTGAAAGGGTTTATTCTGACAACAATGTTGCAGATATCTTCACTAAAGCATTTGATACATCTCGATTCAATGTGCTTGTAGAGTCCCTGAAAATGATTGGTTTTAAAGATTAAATTTGTACCAAAAATATTTTTCTTCGTAGTTAAATTTGTACAATTTTTATTTTATGAACAAATTTAGGGGGAGAATCAAGAAAAATACAAAAAGACTCTGATTTAAGTTTCTAATGTCAAGAAAAATACAAAAGAGTCTGCTTTAAGTTTCTAGAGTCAAGAAAAATACAAAAAGAGTCTGCTTTAAGTTTCTAATGTCAAGAAAAATACAAAAAGATTCTAATTTAAGTTTCTAGAGTCAAGAAAAATACAAAAAGAGTTTGCTTTAAGTTTCTAGAGTCAAGAAAAGTACAAAACGAGTTTGCCTTCATTTCATTTAAAAGAAAATTACAAAAATATTGTTTGTGTCTGAGTCGGAAGTTTTGCAATTAAATGGTAAGTGATATGAATGTTCGTTTTTTAAGGCTAGGCTCAACATATGTAAGGCATTAAATTGAAAAGGCTAGGATTAATGTTGGATATGTTAATAGGCTCTGCATGTGATACACTTGAACAAAATAGTATTATTGCCTTAGTGGGGAACATCTCATAGATTAGTGTAATTTGATATTCATGTTAATAATCGAGAACTTAAACATAAAGGTTGATGAACTGTGGATAACTCTTGCTCTATTAGGATTGCACTAACCGGGACCCTTCACAAAGGGGTTGTGAGCGTGACTTGATACAAGTCTATAAATATTATATATCTATATGGTTAAAAGACATGCATTGACATGCAATAGGTGAAAAGACACTCAATGATAGTGCAAAGCTAATCTGCAAAGCAGAATCTTGAGAAAAAAGACACGCAATGTTAATGTCGTGCTATAGAAAAATCACAAAAATATATGTCTAAAGACGTACATATAAATATACTTGTAAATATTTTTATTTCTGGGAATATGTGACTAGGAAGGGATCTCTTGTCAAGGCATGTAAGTCCGTAGTGCTATGAACTTGAGCTTTTGCTGATTCTGAACATGTAATCCCGTAGTGCTATGTTTTTGATCAAATTTTGTCAGAGATTTCATGAAAAGTTTCATAAACCCGTGCTAGTTATGCTCATTTAGTTATTATTTAGGTTCTCAAAAGATCATGAGGAAGGGAAGGTTTACCTGTGTAGGTCCCGGTTCTGGCATGATGGATCTCTAGACTCGCGGCACGACACGGTGATAACTTGTGGAATCCATGATCAACGTGCAACGTGTAACTCAATCAACAACACGATGTAAATAATCCCCTTTGTATTTCCACTCAGAATATCAGTTTACAAGTTCTCTCATTTTCTGAACTATTGTGATCTAAGCTCCTAAAACTGACATGTAAACCTCTATTTATATGGAAACCACAAAGCACCACAAGCTAACTTATTAAATTCGCCCTTAACAACCTTAGGCGAACTTAGCAAGTTCGCCTATCAAGTTCGCTCTAAGTTCCTTAGCCGAACTTGACAGCTTCGCTAACTTACAACATAGAATTTCAGCGACAGTTACAAAACATGCGCCAACAGACTCCCCCTTAAAAGTTTCTTACAATTCTAACACATTACAAGCAAAGACTCAAAGACTAAGACATAGAATATTCAAGCTCGTTGTCACTAGAAATAGTTCAAACAGACTCTCCCTTGACAACAGCTTTAGAAGATTGTCATCAGTCCTCAAACAGCTCATAGTCTTTGTCTTGTACATCTGCACACTCTCTCTCTCTCTCTCTTTCTAGAAGAAAACTTGGGAGAAGGACCCCTTGTCAACTTCTATCTGCAAATTTTCACTTATGGCAAAGAAAAACAACCAAGTGTAACCAACAAGTAAAATTTCCATGGAAGATGGAAAACTAAAATCTTTTTGGCTTTTCAAACACAAGAAACACAAAATCTTTTTGGATTTTCTCTATACAAACTAAAATGTAAAATACAAAATCACATCTTTTTGGTCGAACATCACGAGTAAGAAGATCATATCAGTAAAAACAATTCATCAATCACACATTTTGGATAAACATCCCTAAACATTCTAAGGGTATCCTATCCAGATTCATTCTTTCATTTCTTTATATCATATAAGATCAAATCTTTTAATCTTCAACCAAAGCATGTAATGATATGCGAAAAATTTCAAAGAAGATGGGATCAGATCATAACATGCTTATAATAAATTACATACGAATTTGCAACACATAACATGTCAATCTAAGTTGTCAATATTATATCATTTGAAACCATCAGTATCTTTGTCCCATGCTCTTGTGAATTAAGGTATCATTTATTTTGTAATACAACGTGTACCCCACAAATATGCCAACAGAAAATAATTTTGCATTATCTTCAAGACATATAAGATCATTGCAAGATAATTTTCAATCTCCAGGATGAAATTATACCGTTAAACACAGGAAAATATCAAGCAGAGAATCAGAATGATTCAGAATCAGAATGATTCAGAATCGAATGATTCAAATGTCTTGGTTTGGATGAAGTATCATGACTCATAGTAATAGAAAGATTGTACCAATAGAATTCTTCAACATAAGATTGATCAAGGAATCGATTGATTCAAGGGCATAGGGTAATGTGATCCAACTGTTATCTGGATATATTCAATGGAATCAAGATATTGATCCAAGGGCTAGTATATGTTCCAACAAATGTTGTCAGAAACATATCTTAGTTCAACATCACAATGCATCTTTTCGTGGCATGGGCCGTGAAGTGAACTGAAAAATTGTGTTTAACGACATAACCGATATTGGTCTCATGAAGTACTTTAGATCTTATATTCTTTATCTGGTAATGATCTTTTACACACACACCCGGCATACCATGGGTTCAAATCATAGTTGTCACAAAGTTCATTATGTTCTCACACTACTAGTGGACCAAAGATACTCATAGCCTATTGACAATTCAGACTACATACTAGTATCCAAATTAAAATATAAGCATCAAGCATCAATTTTTGTTCAACATAAGCAGTTATGAAGCTATCATTTCTCAAACTGTACAGTCTAAGAAGTTCTGATCAAAACATTTATCACATATATATTCGATAAGAAATCATAAAGTCCAACTAAGGTTATGTGTGATTGAACATCTACTGATGTACTATCATTTCTCCTTATAACTTCAAGTAATGTCGATTTTAACTTTTTTCAATTTTTTGGCATTTTTAAAATCTTTTTGACAGAATGTAAAAATTCCATGAAAACATTGTTAAGAAAAACATTTTACTTGGTCACTTGGAAATTAATAAATTCAATCAATTAATTAAAACTCAAACCAATGTAATTGAATGCCTTTTGTAGGTCCAGATTTCTCTTTAAATCACTGATTTGATCGATTACACACACACACACAGGCGGAAACTATGTGTATGGTGGTGAAACAGATAATAGAAACAGTGTTGGTGAAGATAACAGGCTAACCACATTTTGAATCAACACGCAAATGGTATGAAAGTGTAAGAACACAGTGAATAAACAACTGCAAATTGTATTGATTCAGGAAAAATGTAAAAGAGAAGGTTTAGGGTTACAGCCGCTACTCACACCCTAAACATTCTCAAACTAGGCTATTTATAGTAGTGACAGTATCGAAACTATGTTCAATCGAAACTACTAGTTTCGATTGACCATTTACAGGTGATACAAATACTGTCGAAACTACCATCTATCGAAACTACTAGTTTCGATTGAACAGACTCAATCGAAACTAAGTAGTTTCGATGGCCCAGACTTAGAAATAAAAATAGTAAATTACATAAAACTGAAATTACATTTAATGAAATGACAGAAAGTAAACTAGTCTAAAAATGTTTAAACAAACAATAAATGACAACAGCTTATACATAAGATATGACTCTACAATCTCCCCCTAAGCTGTTGCATTACCGTCTTCAGCTCTTCATCAAGCAGCTGGTCCTTCAGTTGTCCTTGGTATAAAAGGTTTAACATGGAGAGATACAACCCGTTGGTAGGCCTTAGCATCAGCTTCATCTTCATCACTGTATGCCTGAATGTGATTCTAAAAAAGGATTTCCAGATCTTCAGGCTGAAACTTCAACAGCTCCATGGGCTCAAAGATGGTGATGTCTTCCTTGCCCTCACACTCTATCACTGAACTGCCAATAATTGGGTCGTAGTTCCATTTTCTGAAAGTTTGTAGCTGGACATGTACATATTTTGGAATGGTGATGGTCTTGTGTGTTTGGGCAGCATTGTATCTTAAGAACACATATGGCTTGTTAGTCTTAGGATGAAACCTAGTCTTTGAGATCTTCTTTTGAGTTTTCCTAGGCTTCATTCCTTTGAAATCATTATTGACTTGAGAATGCAGAAATTCTCAAAGTCATAAGCCATCATGACCTTCCCAGGGTTTTGAAGTGGAAGTTTGGCTAAATCTCTGAGGTCATAGAAAGGAAGGGTTTGGAAGTCAGTCATATTTTTAAAGTGCTGAACTCCTCCTCTATATCTTCTTATGATAAAGAGCTTCCTTTCAGCATCATACTTCCAGCCAATTGGAGGTCTTTTTAGTTCTTGATGCTCTGCTATCCATTCATATGTCTTAGGGGTTTCCTCCTGAATTATTTTCTTAAACCAAGACTTTCTTGAAGTTGGAGGTTCAGGAGCAACCGAGGGAGAATCTTGTGCTTGACCGGATTCGAAGACTGTAGTGGTTGGTTCAGGAGTGACTGTTTTGATAAGATTAATCTGAACATCATCTTCATCCTTTTCTTCGTCATATAAAGTTTGAATTTCATCTTCGTCTTCCGTAAAGTATCTAGTTCGCTATGTCTCCTTTTTCTTCAGTGGTTAGGATTTCTAGATAAAGATCATTATACCCAAAGTTTTCAATGTCAGCTAAAAGGGCATTCAGCTCATCATCAGATGGGATGTCTTCTTCATCAAGAGTCACGGTCTCTATTTTAGTGGAAGTCCCTTTCCCTCTCTTCCTTGCTTCTCTTCTCTCATTAGCTGAGGGAGAGTTTAGTTCTGTACCTTCAACTTTGACTTCAACCGTCTCTTTTGTCTTTTCAATATGCCCAGCAAATATAGTTAGTGCAGATTCTGGATTAGTTACAAGGTCAGGAGATGAGGGTTCAACCACAGATGTGGTCTCCCCCTGAGCTGTTGAAGTAGTTGGTTGTTTTTGCACAGGTTTAACCATTGAGGCTTTGAGCTGCTCCACTGCTTCAGCCAAAGCCTTGAATTCTTCATTTTGCTTTGATATTAGTTTCTGCTGTGTTTCAAGTTGAGTTTGTTGGACCTCAATTTGGGTATGTAAACCCCCAACTTCCAGCTTCAGGTCTTTAACCTCTTCCTAGACATTATGCAAATTATTTTTTACGCCTTCAATTTCTTCATCTTTCTTTTGAATCGTATCCTGCATTTTCTTCAGTTCAAGGCTTAGAATCTTAACTCTTGGTACAGGAGAGGCTGAATCATGAGTTGGTGATGTGGGAGTAGTATAGATGGGTGATTGTTGTGGAGATGGTTGTGGAGTGGGTTGTGGAGTAGGTTGTGGAGATGGTTGTGGAGATGGTTGTGAAGATGGTTGTGGAGATGGTTGTGGAGTGGCTAATAGAGAATCTGATGAGGATGACAAGTCTTCAAATCCTGTTTTGATTTTCTTTGCCTTAGGCTCTTCTTCCTCAAAATCAGAACCTGACTCAACCTGTCATTTAGAGGAAGATGCAGGATGCGTTTATCTCAATCAGAACCTGTTCTATCATCTGAATCAAACTTGTAGTAGTCAGATCCATAAATCCCTGCATCCAGAGTTCCACTTGATTCTGCGACTTCCTCCTCAACTCCATGCATGCCAGCTTCAACATTAACTACTGGCTCTTGAACTATCTGAATTTGTTCAACAAAAGGAGCCTCTATCAAAGGCTCAATGATGGGTTGTTCTTGTTCTTGAACATCAGGGACGTTTATCTCAATCTCAGCTTCATCAGTAGGTGCATTACCTTGATCTTGCTCAACTTCCATTTCTTCTTCTTCAGATGATGAGTTCTCTTCTTCAAGATCAGGGTCAATGTCAGGGATAAATTCTTCTTCTTCACCAATAATATGACCAAACAGGGGAACATCAGCTATTGCCCTGTTGGTTCTCTTGTTAGTACTCCTCATATAGCTGAGAATCTTGGCAATCATGTGATCGAACACAAAGGTGTTCCCACCTTGTTGCAGCTCAGGATGAATATGATTGATGATAATTTGTAAAAATCTAGGATATGCCAAGAATTTATCCTTCACGGCTCCAGTTAGATTGTCTTTTAACTGTCTGAATATGAAGCCAGAAAAGTTGTAATCTCTTCCCTTAATTATCCCCAAAATAGCTGAGCCCAAAGTGCTGTTTGCTGAATCAAACCCTCCTTTTCTGATTGATAGGCAGTGAATAAACACGTGCACTATATATCTCCAGTGGCTTGGTAAGGAGTTCTTGATTATCTGGCCACTCTTGAATTCATCTGGATGACCCAACCTTCTGAAGCATTCTTTAACATAGAAAATTAGGAATTCAATAGGTGCATCTGGATTATCATTAAACTGAAGCACCTCTCTAATTGTAGCTTCAGAAAGTAAGACTTCTTGGCCATGCACAGTTGCTCTAATGTGCTCTATATTCTCAATTGTGATGATTTCTGCAGTCTCCCAGAATTCTCTTATAGTTGTCTCAAACACCGACAGATTATTGCTGATGGCAAAGCTAATGTTGGAGTTTGCCAGGAAGTTTAGTACAGGAATGAACTCTGCAGCCTTAGGATCATTGGCATTGAGGTATGCACAGACATTGTGTCTTTTTACAAATAAGAGATCCATACCTGTAAAGTTTATCAATTTTGCACAATAAGTAAGATTTATGAAAATTCTGAATCGAAACAAGATATATCAACATTTTTAAAAAAATTTGAAGTCCTAACTGTCGAAACAACTAGTTTCGATTGAGATCAACACTGTCGAAACAACTAGTTTCGATGGAGATCAACACTGTCAAAACAACTAGTTTCGATGGAGATCAACACTGTCGAAACAACTAGTTTCGATGGAGATCAAAACTGTCGAAACAACTAGTTTCGATGGAGATCAAAACTGTCGAAACAAATAGTTTCGATGGAGATGAACTTATCGAAACTATCTAGTTTCGATCAGAGATTACTAGGGCAAGTTTGGGTGTCGAAACTAGTAGTTTCGATTGAAAAACCTTTTAAGAAAATTTTGAAAGCGTTAAACCCCTTTATCGAAACTACTTGGTTTTGAAACCCAAACCTCTCTGATTCGTTATACTCAGACTTAATATAAACAATTTAAAAGAAAGGTTTAGAGTAGCCTGTAAGTGACGGAACTTCATCTTACCGAATGTGAGACATTATCTGCAGGAATACACAATAATCGTGAGTTCTAGGATGATTAAAATGTATGCAAACACAAAGAAGCACACAAACGACTGTTATTATGAAGATTTAGTCGAACAAATTTTAAATTTTGAAACCCTGGGTCTGCCGTTTTGCAAAAATCATCAAAGAGGTAGTGAGACGTTACCTGATGATGGAGACGATAGAGACAACAGAGAAAATCAGTTGATATCTTGCAACCCAGACCGACGATTTGAGAGATTGTGTGAAAGACGGAGAAGGCGAAGAGGTTTTGAAAAAATACGAGTAAGAACCAGTATGACGGGAGGGATTTCTTATGAAGACTTTTAATTCTCATGAGACAAAAGACAAAATTGCCCCTGTCGAAACAACTAGTTTCGATAGGACAAACTAGTTTCGATATGTACAAAGTAGTTTCGATAGGTAAAAGTAGTTTCGATAGGTCAAAGTAGTTTCGATATGCACAAAGTAGTTTCGATAGTTCAAATTAGTTTTGATATGTACAACTAGTTTCGATAGTTCAAAGTAGTTTGATATGTACAACTAGTTTCGATAGTTCAAACTAGTTTCAATATGTACAACTAGTTTCGATAGTTCAAAGTAGTTTCGATATGTACAACTAGTTTCAATAGTTCAAAGTAGTTTCGATATGTACAACTAGTTTCGATATATAAATAAAATTATACACAAGATATTTACACTTTTCTTCTTGAAAAAGATCCGACATGAGATCAGATCTGGTTAGTCTCTTGAAACACTTCCTTTTGCAATTCACTACTGTGAGTCCCTGAAGATAGCTGATATTTGTGCAAAGTAAACCCGAACATTTGTTTGTACAAAGATTTCATGTGATTAGAAGGTACCATTTAAGCAACATACAAGGTGTACCCCACATATTAAAATAAAATGATTTTGAAAAACCTATCAATCCTCAAGAAGTACCCATCTTCATCCTATTATCTCTTTCTGATTAACCAAGGTACCGTCTTAGTAATGTCAAAGTACCACCAAAATAAAATAAGATATCCAAGTGGATTTAGAAAAAATAAAATAAAAAATATCCAAGTAGATATTAAAAAAAGTACGAGCATTCTAGATCTTTGCGTAAGCAAAACAGAAGAAGTCGTAAAATTATCCAAGCGGATAAAAAATGTTGAACACCCGAGATCTTTGCGTAAGCAAAACAGACGGGGTCAAATCATCCAAGTGGATGGGCACCCAAGATCTTTGCGTAAGCAAAACATACGGGGTCATCGGTGGTAAATATCGTTATATTGACGGCCACTTGGCATATGAATAGGAATCCAATACGTAAGCCTGTATCTGATTGAATCGGTTTTCTTAGATATAAAAATGGGTTAGATGTTTCAATAATGGATTCAAACACACAAGTATGAGATATATATTAGGTTTTCACACTACTTACAAGTTTTAACCATATGTCGGGCCTACCAGCTATACCTCAGTAAACACCATCGATGTTGGTCTATTCCATGTCCAAGAGATGAGATCAGACACTATCATTTCTCAAAGGTCAGATTCAATTTTTCTTGCAACTTGTAAGATTATATACACAGCAATTATTTTCAATATTAAAATATTATATTTCTCCCCCAAAAGATTTGCGTGGATACTGTTCATAAAAAAAATAAAATTTTTTTGGAATTTTCTTAGACAGTTTAAACAGAATTAATAATAAAAAAAATAAATTAAAAAAAATTATTTATAAAATTTACTGAAAGTTGATCATTCCAAGCATTTCCACCAGTTGGGCAAATCTGGTAGAGTCAAAAGCCTTTGTGAAGATGTCTGCGGTTTGTTTATTAGTTTTGACTTCAACAATTCAAATATGCTTCTTTTCAACACAGTCACGAATAAAATGATGTTTAATTTCAATGTGTTTGGTTTTGGAATGTTGAACAGGGTTTTTGGTGATATGGGGAACGGCAGTGTTGTCACACAGAATGGGTGTCTCATGGAATGTGAAAGCATCTGATGGTGTATCCATCTGACTTGGGAACAACAGAGGGCTGCGGCAATGTATTAGGCTTCGGCGGTGGATTGGGAAACGGTGGATTGTTTCTTACATTGCCATGAGACAAGGCGGTTGCCAAGGAATTGACAACCTCCAGAAGTGGATTTTCGGTCTAAGTTGCAACCCCCGTAGTCTGAATCTGAATAAGCCACAAGATCAAACAAGTCAGTTTTAGGGTACCACAGACCCAATTTTGGCTTATACCTTAAGTATCTTAAAATACGTTTAACAGCAGATAAATGAGAGAGTTTAGGATTAGCCTGAAAACGTGCACACAAGCACACTGCAAACATGATGTCGGGTCTGCTGGCCGTGAGATACATGAGAGATCCTATCATGGAGTGGTATAGATGCGGATCAACGCTTTCCCCATCCATATCAGGAGTCAAACAATGTCGAACTTCCACAGGAGTTTTTACTGGATGGGAATCAGCCATTTTGAACTTGGTCAAGATTTCTTTGATGTATTTTTCTTGATGGATAAGGATTCCTGACTCAGACTGATCAACTTGTAGTCTCAAAAAGAACTTCATTTCCCCCATGGAGCTCATCTCAAACTTAGATCGCATCACTTCTTCAAATTCTTTGCAGAGACGGGGATTTGTAGATCCAAAAATGATATCATCCACATAAATTTGCACCATGATTGTATCCTTTTCTTCCTTCCGTTTGAACAAGGTTTGGTCAATTGCACCTCGTGTGAAACCATTCTCAATCAGATGCTTTGATAAAGTTTCATACCACGCACGAGGTGCTTGGTGAAGACCTTACAATGCTTTGTCTAACTTGTAAACACGGTCTGGAAAATTAGGATCAATGAAACCCGGCGGCTGCTTGACATATACTTCTTCTTGAACTTTGCCATACAAAAATGCGCTTTTAACATCCATTTGATGGACGGTGAAGTCCATGTAGGCTGCATAGGCGAGAAACATTCTGATGGCTTCCAAACGAGCCACTGGTGCAAATACTTCCTCATAGTCAATCCCTTCTTCTTGATAGAAACCTTGAACCACCAGACGAGCTTTATGTCGAATCACAGTGCCGCCTTCATCCTTTTTGTTGCGAAAGACCCAACGAGTACCGATTGGAACTTTGTTCTTGGGTAGATCCACCAAATTCCACACATGTAACTTTGAGAATTGTTGTAGCTCTTCCTGTATTGCTTCCACCCAGCTGTTTTCTAGTAGAGCTGCTTTAATGTTCTTTGGTTCAGTTTGAGAGATGAAGCAAGAAAACATGCTGTTTTCAAATGCTTCACAGGCACTTTGGGTACTAACACCCACATTGAGTGGTCCAATGATGTTATTGGTGGGATGAATCTTGTGAATTCACAGTTGAGGAATTGCATCTTCTTCCACGACTTCTTCCAAATTGGTAAGATTTTTAGCAGGAGGATCGGCAATATCATTAATAGGATCTTCAGCAAGTGATTGTGGTGCAACATCTACTATTGGAATGGAGTTATCTTCAACAGTTTCACTTGTTGCACCAGAACCAGAAGACTCCATATTAGATTCAGCATTAGCAACCGCAGGAATTTCAACCTGAGCAGATGAAGAAGAGCCTTGATCATTTATGTTCCCTAGATTGTTCATAGAGAAGTAAGGATTAGCATGAGTTGATTCAATAGAGAAATCAGGAAGATTAAATGACTTAAAAACTGAATCGACGTCAAAGAGCCAATTGGGACCGTCTCCAGCGTCCGTATGATTGTTTTCATGCCAATTGATATCAATGGACTCCATCGCTATCCTTTTCTTCTTTTGGTAGACACGAAAAGCACGTTGATTGGATGAGTAACCAACAAAATAGCATTCATCAGCTTTGGCTTCAAACTTGTTGAGCTGATCTGAAGTGTTCAGCATTGTGCATACACACCCAAATTTTCTAAAGAAATCAATAACTGGCTTGCGCTTGTACATGATCTCATAAGGTGTCTTGTTGCAACTTTTAGTAATAAGAACCCGATTTTGCACAAGACATGTAGTGTTAACCGCCTCAGCCCAGAAAGTCACGGGAAGCTTAGAGTCAACAATCATAGTTCGTGCAGCTTCAATTAAAGTGCGGTTTCTTCTTTCAGCTACACTGTTTTGTTGAGGAGTACGAGGTGCACTAAATTGTCGAGAAATTCCTTTGCTATCACAGAAGGAATCAAGAGTAGCATTTTTGAATTATGTTCCATGATCGCTGCGGATAGTCTTCACACTTAGATTGAAGAGGTTCTCAATTTGAAGCAGATAGTTTTTTAAAATCTCTGGCGTCTCATCTTTTGTGGCTAAGAAAAACACCCAAGTGAATCGAGAAAAATCATCTGTTACCACCAGACAGTATGACTTTCGTCCAAGACTTATGACACTCACTGGACCAAAAAGATCCATGTGAAGCAATTGGAGAGGAGAGTCAATGGAATTGGTGGTTTTAGGCTTATGTGAAGATTTGTGCTGTTTTCCTTTGGAACATGAGATACAGTGTTCCATAAGAGTGAAATCTTTGAGAGGTAATCCAGTGACTAGGTTGCCTCGAACCAGTCGATTCATTGTTTTGAAATTTACATGTCCCAACCTCTTATGCCACAGGAAAGATTCATCTTCAGAAGCTTTTGAGAGAAAACACGATTCAATGCAGGATGGGTTGTTCATATCCAAGCTATATGTGTTGTATCTTCTGGGAGCACGCATGAGAATAAGTTCTTCTAGAATCACCACTCCTGGTTTCAAGATAAGACATTCCTTTGAATTGAATAAGGCACAAAAGTCCTTGTCACAAATCTGTGAAACACTCATCAGATTGTATTTCAACTGAGGAACAAAATTGACAAATTCCAAACTATTTACTCCATTTGATACTGTTCCTTGTCCTTCAATCTTTCCTCCTCTTGGGTTTCCAGCAAAAGCAACATACTCTCCATCAATTTGATGATAATCTTGCAGCAAGTTAAAGTGCCCAGTCATATGTCTTGAACATCCACTATCTACATGCCAGATGTTATCACCGGTTCTTCTTGATTGACCCTATACACAACGAACTATTTATACGTTTCGACCAACATTGTTTCAATCAAGAGATCTTAGTGTCAGGATATGACATCTCATTGGAATCAAAATTACAACCATCCTTTGATGAAACACGGTCATCAAATAGAACATTATTTTTAATTTTCCACGTTCGTTTTAAATGATTTTTAGCATTTTTAATTCTTTTACACCTAGATTTTCTACTGTGAGAAGACTTAGGCAACATGTATGAATTTAATGAACTTTCGGAAGGAGATTTTTCATTAGAATTTGTGGTTGTCAATTTACAACTTTTTGAAACATGATTTGAGGCACCACAACTAAAACAGACGTTTTCACAAGATATCTTAGCCTGATAATAGTCATCACAAGATGAAGATGATTGTGATGTTGAGGAATCTGAACATGAGACGGTTCTCTCATCAATAACTTTGTCTAGAAGACGATGTGCTTCCTTTAATCTGAAAAATTCCATGTTGCTCATGGTTTCACATGGTACATCATTCACAATAATTCCTGCACTTTTAAATTTTGTAACACATGGCATAACATTCAAATATTTAGGAACAAAAGGCAAGGCATTTTTAAATTTAGAAACATCACATCCCAAACCCGTATGCTCAGCATGCATAGAATCAAAATACAAGTTTTTAACGTGTTCACAAATATTTGGTTTTGACACGGACATATTATTACATTCATCCGACTCAAGTTCTTTTAAAATAGTTCTATCATTAGCACTCTTATCATAATCATCTTCGGAATTTACACAATTTGACTCTGCACAAGAAGCAAAACTGTCAGAATCAGAGGATGTAATATAATCATCAGGAGATAATATGCAAACAAAAGGTGTGGAAACATGTGGAGTAGGCATATTAGCAAATCTCCCTGATTTAGAATAAGGAGGTGGATGAGAGTTATACCCAAGACCTTCTGTGCCTTTTCTATTAAATTGTTTATCAATTATTCCAAACAGAATTTTCTGATCCATATCCATGTGATCAACCTGTAATTTGGCTTTTTCTGCCTTTTGGACTCTTTTCTGTTAAAATTGTATTATTAATGGTTTGAGTATTGAGTTGCACAATTAAAGAAAGATTTTCACCAGAAATATCATGAATTTTCTTTAAGTAAAGTTTCTCATTTTTTGCCACAGAGTCATGCATTACCTTAATGTGATTTCGTTCATCAATCAAGGCTTGATTGATGAATCTGTATTTTTTAATTTCATTCAAGCAAGATCTAGAATTACACAGTTTAGAAATAACCTCAGCAGGCACAGCAGTGAGATCCTCAGCAGGTTCAATCATGACACACTTGCCCATGTCCTCCACATCAGCCATCAAGGCTTTATCAGCAGCTTCCTCAGCTTGATCTCCCCAATTATAATGTCCATCAGCCTGACACACAAGAGCTGTGGAGATTGAAGATGTGTTTGTCTTTAGAGGATTGGCAGCTTGTTTTCCAGAGGAGATCTTCTTTTCTTGTTGATCCTTGGAGGACGGTTCCTTGCAGTTTCTGGCAAAGTGACCCAACTGATCACAATTGTAGCATCTCACCTTCTTGATATCAAACCCAAGTGTCTTTCCCTGCTTGAATCTGTCTATGCCAGTTCTTTTGATGAATCTTTTGGCTCTTAAGGTCAACATGGCCATGCACCAGTCAATGTCCATTTTCTCCAAATCATCAGGATTAATCTGCTCCAAGTCATCAGGTTGAAAGCTAACCGGTGTTAGATTTTCAGAGATCAGTGCATCATAGCACGACATGAAAGCAGTCATGATTGGGACATATTCATCAGGAATCATGGTGATAGTCTTTTGAGGAGCAGAGGAGCTGGTTGAATTAATTGCAGCAGCTGAAGGAGGGACATCAGTCTGAAAGTATGGGCTACCGGATGAGCTTGATCCAGCAATGAGAGCTGTGTTTCCAGACTGATTTGATGGGGTGACTGCTCCCTTCTTAATTTCAATTTCATAACATTCAAGAATGCTATAGACTTCCTGTTGAGACAGAGCACTCAGATTCTCAGTCTTTTTGATCATGATTCGATACATATTCCATTCCTCAGGAAGATAATCTAGGAGTTTCTTGTTTAGATCAAGAGTAGGGTACTCAACTCCCATTACCTTCAACCTTGATACAATGCTTGAGAAACGGTTGATCAAATCAGATATTGATTCTCCCCTTACACTACTGAACATCGCATATTTTTTCTTGATCAGATCTCTTTTACTTTCCCTGACATCCTCACTTCCCTCATATCTTGTGCACAGTGCAGCCCATAAGTCTTTGGCAGTTGTGTACTCAGCAAAGATGTTGAAAATATCCATAGGAAGAGCTATGGCAATAGTCCCGTAGGCCTTGTTGTCTCGGGCAATCAAGGCAAGATCTTTCTCATCATACTCAGATACTAACTTAGGACGTTGAACATCAGCAGTGGTAGTTACGGGCTTGTGGGGACCATCGGTGATAGAACTCAACAGAGTATAATCGTGAAATTGAAAGAAAAGCTTCATCTTTTTAGTCCAGTCATCAAAATCTCTTGTGGACACAAGAACAGGTGGTCTATTTCCCCCAGAATGTTCTGTTGAACTTGAACTGGCCATAATATTTTGAATCGAAACTAAAACAGTAACTAGTTTCGATAGGTCAACTTCTATCGAAACAACTAGTTTCGATAGAACAACTTTTATCGAAACAACTAGTTTCGATAGGACAGCTTTTATCGAAACAACTAGTTTCGATAGGACAGCTTTTATCGAAACAACTAGATTCGATACTGAAAATTTTCAAGTCAAGTTTCGATAACCACAGTTTCAATAGAGATAAGACAAAATTTAGTTTTGATAGTACCTTCTCCCGACAAAATGTAGACAAGAAGTTTCGATGATCAACGGAAATCAGAAACTGTCCCCAGTAGTTTCGATGCCTTCTTCTCCAAGCTCAGAAATACTTCATTGATGATAAGCTCCAGAAATCAATAGTGCAGAAATGACAAACCAATCCGACGAAAACCTTCGACTAACCCTCCTGATCACTAATCCAACTTCCGATTCTCACAAATCACCTATAATCGATCACAAAACCTGATAACACTCAAAAACACTAGAGCATAAAGCTCTGATACCAATTGTAGGTCCAGATTTCTCTTTAAATCACTGATTTGATCGATTACACACACACACAGGAGGAAACTATGTGTACGGTGGTGAAACAGATAATAGAAACAGTGTTGGTTAAGATAACAGGCTAACCACAGTTTGAATCAACACGTAAATGGTATGAAAGTGTAAGAACACAGTGAATAAACAACTGCAAATTGTATTGATTCAGGAAAAATGTGAAAGAGAAGGTTCAGGGTTACAGCCGCTACTCACACCCTAAACATTCTCAAACTAGGCTATTTATAGTAGTGACAGTATCGAAACTATGTTCAATCGAAACTACTAGTTTCGATTGACCATTTATAGGTGATACAAATACTGTCGAAACTACCATCTATCGAAACTACTAGTTTCGATTGAACAGACTCAATCGAAACTAAGTAGTTTCGATGGCCCAGACCTAGAAATAAAAAAACAGTAAATTACAAAAAATTGAAATTACATTTAATGAAATGACAGAAAGTAAACTAGTCTAAAACTGTTTAAACAAACAATAAATGACAACAGCTTATACATAAGATATGACTCTACACCTTTGGCTTTGTCACCAACACAATTCTGTACTCCCCCTATCCTGTAGACTCTCCCTCAACTAGTCAAATGGTTGCATCAACGACTTTATGCTCACCATCATCATCCTAAGTTTTAGGTTGTCTTTTGGACTTAGTGAAACACTTTCCAAAAACAAACATTGTGTGGGACATTATCTCCCCCTAGCGCATCAAGTCGTTGAATCAAAAGACTTATCAGTTATCAAACAACTCATTGCTCCTACATATGTCATTCTCTGTCATGTGCTATGAACCACCATTAATAAAAAACAAATTTGTATTAATAGTCCCTCTTGGTTAAACCTGCACATTAAACAAGAATCATTAGTCTGAAATGGAAACCCAAGCCATGGTAGTCCTGGGTCGTCCATCTGTATCAAAATAAATGACTTCACGCAAATCCTAGTCGAGTCTCTCCTCATTTTTCGAAGATTGTTCTGATGAATCAGAAATAGAAACTTTTCTTTTCCAAACGCTCTTCTGTTCATTAAGTTCCTTTCTCTGAAAAAGTGAAGTGTTTGAACATTATGGTTCATTTGAAACATGTTGTGATTGTGAAACATCTTGTTGTACCAACAATTTTTTCAATCTTTTGTTTCTTCTCCGTCTCTGAGGTCGAGAGAGCTTATCCTTCGATTGTGAATTAAGAGATTTTGTACCAACAGATCGTGTCACAACTGGTCTAGTCTTTGGTGTCTCAAAAGACTGGTATTTGAAGGAAAATTCACACAAATTTCACTACACCACAAGAAAAACAACTTCTCCTATCAATAGACTTCCTTTCGTAAGGAGCTTTAGGAGTCATATCTCGTGAACCTCTAGAACTAGACGCTTCAGTTTGATTCACAGCTTTTGTTGACTGAATTTGTGACTTTGGTGTCACTGGTACATATGAAACCTTTACAACATGTTTACAAACATCATGTTTCTTCGCAGGAACAAATTTCACCACTGGCTTTGCTGGCGGTTTAACAAAAGGTCTTCCTAACTTGGGATCTTCTAGATGCTTTCCCACATTCTTATCTGGACAATTAACCAAGATATGGCCAACAACGCCGCAAGGAAAACATGTTCGTCGTTCTTTGTAAACCCGGACAAACTTCTCTTGCTTAACACTTCTTGAAGTAGACGATTCACACTGAGAAGCAGTGTTAGAGACTTGAACAACCTTGAGTTTTTTTTAATCAACCTTACTTTTAATAAAATCAAGAGTTGAAATTTTCTCAATTTTATTATTTTCTTGAAAATCAAAACCATTGCTCATAAACTTTTTTACTGGTTTAGTCTGTGGTTATTCAATATCTTCATCAGGTTCAGTTAAGATGCACCGATCCCTAGTGACATTCTTAACCACAATTAGTTCATCAACCTTGCATTCTTTCACTGTTCCTTCGGATTTATTCGGATCAAACACTTCATCATCGCTTGAATCATCATATACCATGTCCTCTCCTGTAACAGGATTTACCTTGAGGATGGTTTTCGGCTCCAGATCCTCATCTGGCACACTCTCCACAGTACGAGACGTGTAACTACCATTGAAAGGTGGACAATATCCAACACCTCCTCCAATATATTTGTCATCAAACGAAGGACATGAACCAACACCACCAACTACTCTCTCACCTGAAGCTTTCTCATTATAATATTCCAACAAAAAAATAGAATTCTTATAACTTTCAAGCTTTCTCAATAATTTGGTGACCTCACTCTGTGACTGGGCAAGCTCATTTATCTTTTTCTCATATTCAGAATATGCCACATCAATGTAAAATGCTTGTTCATTTACTTTTATCTGTAAAATATTGATATCATCTTTCAATGATTCAATTCTTGCATTTAAAAGCTTTTCATTTTCTTTCAAAACTTGATTTGATGTGTATATTGTCTTCATGTCACAGATCAGATTTGTGTTGTCATTACACAATCTTACAATTTTCAAATCTGAATCAATGCATTTAGAACAAGAATCAACCTTATGTACTTGTTTCGAATCAGCCATGGATGCATTTGCTTCAGATAACATCTCAACAATTTTCTCAGTCACTTTCCCACAATCAGATTTGTGTTGTCATCACACAATCTTACAATTTTAAAATCTGAATCAATGCATTTATAACAAGAATCAACCTTATGTACTTGTTTCGAATCAGCCATGGATGCATTTGCTTCAGATAAAATCTCAGCAATTTTATCAGTTACTTTCCCAGCAACTCCATCATCAAGCAATTCTTTATTTGATAATTTTGGCTCAGCATTCTGAATGATAGATTCTTCAACTTCAGCAACACTCCCAGACTCACTCAAGTCACTGTCTGAAGAACTATTATTAGAAGCAACATCAGTATGAACCTCAGCTTTTATCTCTTAAGAAGAATAGTGAAAACTTTCTCTATCACTTGATTCGGAAAAACTGTCACTTTCAAAATCACTCTTGTCACTAACTTTAGTCACATCACCTTCTTCATAAGAATAAATTGTGTCAATCAATTCCTCTAGAGACATATCGGTTAAATCCTCACTTTTCTTGATGAGCACTGTGTAGTTCTTAAACTTAGGTGGAAGAGCATCCAACAGCTTCTCATTCACCTTAATATTAGTATAAAAAACATCACATTTTACCAACTCTCTCAAAAAATGGTAGTATCTGGAAACGATATCATCAACAGTTTCATCCTCCAAATACTTGAAAAACAAGAATTGTTTCTCCAACAAATCTCTTCTACTATTCAAAAAATTCGTCATCTCGAGAATTTGTGTAAACTACCACAAAAAAAATTTCCCTCCAAAAAACTCTTTTTAGGGAAGTAAAAAATTCAAAATTACAATATTCTCAAAAATGACTCAAAAGAAGTATATAAATGCCTCCTCAAAAAATTTCCCTCCAAAAAAAAATTTCCCTCCAAAACACACAATTTTTGTTTATCAACACTAGCGAACTTGGGAACCTAAGGGAACTTAGTAAGTTTTCCTGAAACTGTCTGAGGGAACTTATTATGTTCGCCCAAACTTCACTGAGCGAACTTGACAAGTCCGCCTGGTTAAATTCGCTTGTAACTGAATGAACAAGTTCGCCTAAAACGCTGAAATCTCAGGAAGAACACCAATACGAACCAACTCTGCTAAAAATCATGATTTCTTATCAATATGATGGAATTAGACAATTCTGAACCATAGGAATGTGTAGAAACTGATTAGGAACAATCCTATCTGATCAATTTCTTCAAACGAATCCAAAATCAATCCAAATTGATCAAAAATCTTCCATTTTTATCAAGAACACGAAAATGATGAAAAAATCTTCAAATTCAGTGATATTTGATATTGATTGTACACGAATATTCTGCTAATCGAGAGCAATGGCTCTGATACCACTTGTAGGTCTTGGTTTAGGCGTGACGGATCTCTAGACTAGCGGTACGACACGGTGATAACGTACGGAATCCATGATCAACGTGCAACGTGTAACTTACTCAACAACACGATGTAAATAATCCTCTTTGTATTTCCACTTAGAATATGTGTTTACAAGTTCTCTCAGTTTCTGTTCTGATCTATTCTGATCTAAGCTCCTAAAACTGACATGTAAACCTCTATTTATAGGGAAACCACAAAGCACCATAGGCGAACCTGTTAAGTTCGCCCTTAACAAGCTTAGGTGAACTTAGCAAGTTTTCCTATCACAGAACTTAGCAAGTTCGCCTACAACATAGAATTTCAGCGACGGTTACAAAACATGCTCCAACAACCTGATAAGCTGTGGGGTCCATTAAAATTCATTAAGAATTCACAGAAGTTACATTCACTTAATTACAGGTTTCTGAGATATTAGTGTGGGTCCCTTTAAGTCATACTTAATTCTACCCAAAACATGATAACTGAAATCACAATGAAAAACTTCGGTTTGAAACTAAAGCATGAGTTTAGAAGGATCTGAATATCAGCAATCTGCTTGACCTGTTTTAGTAAAAATACATGCAGAAAAATGTTCCTTGGTCTGCCTGTAGAACGATTTGATTCCATTTCAAACCTCCTAAAGGCTCGGTTGTAACTACAGTTCAAGTGTGTTCATTTTCTTTAATTGAGTCATGTAAGTATGTTTTATTTCTTTTTTTTTTTGTTTAATATTATATGATAAAAATGACCAAAAACTTTAATTTTTTAAAAACATGCATTTAAGGGACTCAATTTTTGTAAGCTCACGGGTTTATGAAGTGGCCCACCATGGTTCTCAGTGGGCCTCCACTTTCTAGAAACCGTGTGACAAGGGGGTATAAAAAATCCGTGCTAGGGTTTATATTTTCTCGGCTTCTTCTCAAAACCCTCAAAATAAATTTCTCTCTCACTCGTTTTAGCTTTTTGATTGATCATGTTTCAAGCTATTTTGCTCCATTTCAAGTACAGGTACATCTTCTTGACCATTATACTTCATGTCTTGCTCAACTATTTTACTTGATCACCATATCAAATTTGAATATTGTTCCTTGAAGGATTATCTCTTGTAAATCCATAAATTAATGGTTGAAAGATGAAATTGAAAGGATATGTTCGGTCGGAATTGACAGGCGATCACAGATGTGTGATCAAAATCTCTGGATTTGTAGAAAATCATGGCTAATTTGGAATATTTGACTGGTTTGATGTTGCCCACAAAGGAAGGTTCATGGTGATAATTTGAAAGTATCGTGAACCTATTGGACTTCCCGTATACGGTTTCTCATACCGTAAACCCTTAGTAAACCGTGAACCCATTGAAAAAGAGTATGTGAGCCATAAACTCATTTAGCCGAGAACCCTGTTGTGGCCGTGAACCTCTTAAGAGTCGAGGACCATGTCCCGGCCGTAAACCATGTCTTGACCGTAAACCTCATAGGGGTCGTAAACCCCTATTCAGCCGAGAAACTTTAAAATCACTTTTGAGTTATCTTGATGTCGTCCAGACAGTCTATAAAATAAATAACAAAACCTAACCTAGACTCCTAAGTAATAAATGGAAAACCTATGAACTAAACCACACTGACAGACAAGTGGACCTATCGAGTGTAGCACAACTTAATTGTAAGCTGAAATATCAAACCCTAGAGACACTACGAATAACAAAACTAGACAATGACTCGGACTAAAGATAATTTGGTTTGTGGGGTTTACTACACTACTTATTATCACCAAAGACTGGAATAAACTAAGATCCACTCAAATTATCAAGACAAGAACAAAGGTGAAATCATGATATGGGAAGAATACTACCTAGGTCGGAATCCTACTTGCAAAGAACAACTTTACCGGTTATAGACTATGATGGATCTGGGTTTCTAAGGAAACAACTCTAGACAACCTAGTGGATCCCTGATCACTCTCAGGGTGTCACCAACTAAGATACCTAAGGTGTACTAACTCACCAGATTGTTGGATCACTTCTCAGGTATTTCCAACTATGATATTGTACCCTAATGGATGGATTACCTCTCAGTCTCACCGTCCACAATAAACTCAGAATAATAATTGTGATTCATAATAGCAACAGATCACTAGACACCTATGAACTGGCAGACAACCATAATCAATGCAAGAAATCAATAATCAATCACACAATCAGATTCAAGCATGCAAGTTCATCACAATAATCATACTCAGATCGTTACAAAATAATAAAAGATCATTCAATATCCAAAAACTGATAAAAATGTAAACTTTACGAAGTATTCATCATAAGACCTACATAGTATCAACGTTTTAGCCTACGATCATACTTAAAACATTCAAAACAGAATAATTAAACACAATCATGATTCAAACACAAGAAACAAGGATAAAGGTTCAAGCTTTGGAACCGAAAACGCTAAATCTAACGCACCCGGGATCAAAGATTCGACCTTTGCACTTCAATCCACTCCTCCAGCCTCAAAATCGCCTTTTTCTTCCTTCTAAACGGTTGGAAATCGATTATAAACATAATGGGAGAGTCCTAACCTAATAAGCCCTGAAAGAAGGCTAATTTCCGAGTTTCTGGGGCCCCTCGCGTACCGTGACGCCCCTTGGCTAGTCCTCTCGCGTACCACCGGACAAACAAACGCGCAAACCTTTCCTGGATCTGAGAATCTTCACGTGTCGCGAAGTTTTGGGCTACAATGTTCGCGTGGCGCGAGGAATGAGTGTGACAAAATGTTATTTTTGTATTCTTCTCGTTTAGCTACCCCAAATCGATATAAAATGGGCCCCGTAACTCATTTTCTAGCCCGAGATATGACCCTATTAAGATTTTACTTTTTCCCGACTTTTTCCGTTTCTCATCCCAGGTTCTCGTGCTCGTTTCTTTCCCGGTTCTTGTTCGTTTAAGCTCAAAAGTGACCCGATTACCTACAAAATAATACTTAACTTAATACTAACTATAAATAACTCAAAACGACTCTAAAACTATACGAAAATGACACGAAATACGACAGAAAAGCATGTGTGCTTTGCAACACATCAAACATCCCCACACTTAACCTTTTTTAATCCTCGAAAAAGTCTGCAATGGAATCATAAATGAGATCTAACTTTAATAATCAACTACCAATTAGCACAAATATACTCATGCGTTAAAAAGCAATAATCAGTATTTATGTTTGATTAAACCCAACCACCAACTATCTAGCCCCCGTGATGTGTTCTAATTCCTATTTATACAACAATCAATCTATCTATCTATGTGACTCACACTTAGAAGCTACAGCTCTACCTAATCTCATCTCACGGTCATGTTTAGGCACGGGTTTGTTAGGACATAGTTTGTAATGACAAAAGCTTGTAATAGTTAGATGCAATGAATCTTATAAATTTCTCAAAGAATGATCAGAGGACATTGCGAAAGAATGAAATAATGTTCATTGATGAATGGAAAGAACAAGGATTACAGTACAAGAGAGTTTTGGAGATATGCAGAAGATATGGAGTGCATGCTGGCAGCAAACTACCGGATAACTGGAAAAGCTCATCATGAAGACTGAAGACTGTAGATCAATCTATTGTCAAGGGGGAGTCTGTTAGGACATAGTTTGTAATGACAAAAGCTTGTAATAGTTAGATCTTATGTCTTTATGTTTTTGTTATGTAAAAAGTCACTAAGTGTTTATTCAAGTTTACCTAGAGGCGAACTTGTTAAGTTCGCCTGGTCTATCAGAGGCGAACTTAATAAGTTCTCTTAAGTCTATCTGAGGCGAACTTATTAAGTTCGCTTAGTCTGTTAGAGGCAAACTTAATAAGTTCGCTTATATCAGGTCAGATGGTTATATATATGTGTGTTTACAGAGTAAGTAATAACAACTAGAACAGAGAATTATCGATTAGTCTGATTGAGTCTGTAAACACCATTGTGATTTGGAATACAATTGAGAAGTTTATTTACGTGATTGTTTACATTGTCTTTTATGCATATAAACGTTGATTCGTTGGATTCCGCACTCCGAGTTAACGTCATGTCTTATCATGAGATCGATCCGTAGAAGCGCCATGAGGACCTACAAGTGGTATCAGAGCCTATGCTCTTGATTCTTGTTGATTCTAGACGGTTTTATATGCAAATTGACATGAAATTCGCAATTTTTGAGTTTTTCATTTCCATGGAGTTTTCAAGACTGATTCAGATCTGATTTGGTGTCTTTGAAGAGGATTTTGACAAAATTGATCAGATAGAAAGCTTCTAATTGACAAATTACACAATCCTACGGTCCAATTTTGTTTAATTCCTTCAAATCAGTGATTAATGATGATTTTCGTATGTTTCTGGTTCGCGAGTTTGGTTTGAAGAGTTCTTGATCTTGATTCTGTTACTGCAAGCGAACTTGCTGAATTGTGTGCAGGAGAACTTGTCAAGTTCGCTTCTCACGGGATTAAGCGAACTTATTTTAAGCGAACTTATTTTAGGCGAACTTAAGCAGATTTCAAGTTTCTGGTTTAAGCGAACTTATTAAGTTCGCTTCTCATTAAGTTCGCTTGGGTGTATCAGAGGCGAACTTTTTATCTTCGCCTAAGGGTACAGGAAGTTCAACACTCAGAAAATTTTTAAAGAAAAATGGCAAATATGGTTCAAGTCACAAATATGTTCAATTATGACAATGAGATGGTACATCTCAAAAACCTCCGAAGTTGTTGAATCTAGCTGATTATTCAAATTGGAAAGATCGGTTCGACCAGTTTATATCTTTTACCGATACCAGTTTGTGGATTCCGATTTTGGAAGGTTATACGCATCCGACTTATTCTTGGATGGGACAGGATAATGTTCCAAATCCGGTGTCAGCGTTAACTACTGAAGAGAAGCTACTATTTGACAGGGAAAAGAAAGCAATGGCTAGTCTTTCGATGTCTCTTCTAAAAGAAATATATCATAGTTTCAAACAGTTCAAGTCTTCTCAACAACTGTGGGAAGCAATACAGAAAAGGTGTGAAGGAAGTTTGGATGTGAAGAAGAGTAGAAAGGAGCTATTAAAGAAGCCGTTCTTGGTCTTTAAGCATTTTCAAAATGAATCCTTGGATGATCTTGCTACAAGATTCTATCATCTTCTTAGTGAACTGGCAAGTGCTTCTGTGGTGTATGAGACTGAGGAGATCAATGATAAATTCTTGGAGGCTTTACCATCAAAATTTGATGTGCACACGGTTTTAATCAAAGAGAATATTAAGTATAAAACCATGTCTCTTGAAGAAGTTCTAGTGAAGATTCAGTCGCATGACATGAATATGAAGAAGAAAGAGACTAACTTGGAGCATATCCAGGATCCCTCAATGTATTTTGCCAAATCTACCGGTAAATCTGGTAATGGAGTGGCATTCTTTTCTGGTGATGCTCAAGATTCTTCACATGATCAGTGTTCTGGAGTTCCAATTCATTCTGGTCATTCAAGCCATTCTGGATTTTCTGCGACTACAGCTTCTACTTCATCTGGATCTCATTTGAATCAGAAGGTTGCTGATGATTATCTTGCTATGTTTTCTTCATTTATGGCATCATATGAGAATTTTATTGGAGGTAAAATACATGATCCTGAGGTTATAGAAGAAGATTTCAGACAGATTGACCCTGTTGATCTGGAAGAAATGAATATCCAATGGAATATGGCCATGCTGATGCGTCAAGCTAAAGATTTCTTGAAGAAAAAGGGCAGAAAATATATTGGTTCAAATAGTCGATCTCGCATGGGTTTTGATAAAAGCAAAGTTCGGTGCTACAACTGTCAAGAATATGGTCACTTTGCTAAGGAATGTGTGAAGCCAAAGGTCGAGTTTGATTCTCAAAAGAAGCAGCCTAATTTTCAGCATAATAGGAACCAGTCACATGGTTCATCTGGTAATACAAATCATGCATCTGCTTCATCCGCTTTGGTTACTCAAAACGATGAAAACTATGACTGGGGCATTCATTTGGAAGATTTGGTGGGTGCTGTGAGTCAGGCTTTTGTTGCAGAAATTCATTCTGAAAAACCAGAGGAGTCGACCGATGATGAAAGTTCTAGTGATGATTCTTGTGATGGTGACAGTGTTCCAAGCGTTGATGAAGAAGTAGAACAAGTGCAGAATATTGATTCTAATGTTGCATCAGGTGTTGCTGAGGAGGATATTGTTCTTACTCAAAATGCTTCTGATGGTGCTGATTTGGAAAATATTCCCATTGCCAAAGTATTCATGGCAGACATGTCTGATCCGTCTAAGGTAAAAGACTCTGTTTGTCATATTTACTGTTCTAACTGCATTTCTGTTAAAGATAAATTGCAAAAGGTCATGGATGATAACACAAACTTGATTTGTGACACGAAATCGATGCATACTGTTAATCAAAAACTGAAAGATAATGATAAATTGTGCATTGATAGAATTGAGTCTTTGAAAATAGACTTAAATTCTCTTGGGCTAAAATACAAAGAACAGGGTTATCATCTAGATATGGCTTATGCTGAGATAGAAAAACGTAATGAAGTTGTTGCTCAAAAGAACAAAGAAATATCTGACAAAGAATCTGAATTGATCAAACTTCATTGAAACATGGAAAATTTTGAAAATTCTTCGGTTATTTTGGATTATTTTAACTCAAATGTTGATCCTACTAAGCGTGTTGCTGGAATTGGATTTATTCCTCCACCATTTAATGCAAATTATGTGGTGGAACCTGAAATCATTAATGAAGAGGAGATAGATCTAAAGACTGTGTTAAAGGTGAATCCGGTAACTAGGGAGGATATGGTGTATGAGTCTGATTCTGAAGATGAGGTGTTTGATGAGAAGAAGGTCGAGGGCATTCCAAAAGAGGTCAAAATTGATGACCCAACAGTTGTTAAATCTGTTACCCGAGATAGATGCATTCTGACTGAACCTGAAGAGGTGAAAGTTGGTCCATCTAAGCTTTCTCCGATTCTACAGTCGAGTGGTTTCGTAGCAGCTGGTTATCAAAATGTGTATTCTTCAAAGGTGCCAACACGTTCTTATGTTCCAAAGAAGCCGATAAACTGTTCGGGACATTCCTCTGAAGCTTATTCCTCTGATGGATCCTCAAATTCAAGGAAAACTCCTTATTTCAGAAGTTATCAAGAAAGAAGAGTGTGTTTTATTGCAATGAGGCTGGTCACATTTTGATCAATTGTCCTTACAAGAACCAGGGTAAAATGAAGAATGTTCCTTCACAACCAAAAGTGGTGAAGATTCTGAAAAGAAAAGATGAGGGAAAATTGTCTTCTAGTTTGGAGAAAAATTTGCCTGGTCGATCTTTTGTTAAATCCTCTGGATTTAAACAACAGGATAAATTGAATGCTAAATCTTTCGTATGCAAAGAGAAGCTTGAGATTCCTAATGTTGGAATTTCAAAAGATTCTCATCAGGAAGTTAAATTGTCTAGACCTCAAAGGAGAAGACGAAACAGAAAATTAAAGAAAATTTTGGAAACATCTGAATCTGACAATAATATATCAAATAATGTTTTTCAAAATAAAAAAAATTGATCTTCTTTGAAAAAGTCTGATTGTCAAACTTCTGTTCCAAAAGTGAATGATAAGGTTGATTGTAAATTACAAGAAGTTGTTTATTTTGATCAAACTGGACGACCCAAGACCACGATGGCTTGGGTTCCTATTTCTAACTGATTCTCATTGTTTATGTAGGGACAACCAAGGAGGACTATCAACAATACAAGGTATGTGGATAGTGGTTGCTCTCGACATATGACAGGGAATGTTAGATTGCTTGAGGATGTAAAACAAATTGATGGAGGTTATGTCGCTTTTACGGGCAATAAAGGCGGGTATATAACTGGACAGGGTACGTTAAAGAATGACAAAGTCAAATTTGAGAAGGTGAATTATGTTGAGCAGCTGGAACATAATCTTTTAAGTGTATCACAAGTTTGTGACAAGAAGTTTTCGTTCCATTTCAACGATGATGAATGCTATATTTTGAAACCGAGCTTCGTGATTCCTGATGAATGGATTCTTATGAAGGCTCCGAGGAGAAATGACACGTATGTCCTTGACATGAGTGTTGCCACAACAATGGATTCAATTCCAACATGTTTACTCTCCAAGCCGTCGGAATCTGATTCAATATTGTGGCATAGGAAGCTAGCTCACATTAACTTTAGGAAGATGAACTACATTGGTAGGAATGATTTGGTTCTTGGTATTCCAAAGATGAAATTGTCAGTTCCTGATGATTGTATTCCTTGCAAGAAGGGGAAGCAAAGAAAGAAATCTCACAAATCTAAATCGACGAATTCTATCCTAACTCCGTTGGAGTTGCTGCATATGGATTTGTTCGGTCCTATCAGTATCAGGAGCATTGGTGGAAAATCGTACTGCTTGGTAGTAACTGATGATTACTCCAGATTTTCATGGGTTAAGTTTCTTTCTTCTAAAGCTGAAACCACTGAGTTGATACAATACTTAATCCTGGTTTGGAGAATTTATTCAATCTGAAAGTCAGAAGAATTAGGAGTGACAATGGAAGCGAATTTAAGAATAGCAAAATGGGTTTATTCTGTCTTCAAAAGGGAATTCATCATGAATTTAGTGTGCCATATGTTCCTCAACAAAACGGTGTCGCTGAACGAAAGAACAGGACTTTAGTCGAAACGGCTCGCACGATGCTTGCAGATTCTAAGCTTCCAGTCACCTTTTGGGCTGAAGCTGTGAATACTGCGTGTCACGTTTTGAACAGGGTCTTGACCGTCAAGCGACATAACAAGACTTGCTATGAATTGCTGAATAATCGAAAGCCGAATCTGAATTATTTACTACCTTTTGGTAATCCTTGCACCCTACTGAAAGTTCGAGATGTCCCAACAAAATTCAGTGTGAAACCTATTGAAGGGATTTTTCTAGGGTATGTGGCTAATTCAACAACCAAGAGGGTTTATAAAAAAGAAACGCGCCAAGTTGAAGAATGGTTCCATATTGACTGTTCAAATCGGTCTTTACCACAAATGGCGATTGGTCCGGATTGGGCATTTGATTATGAAAACTTATTCAAGTCTTTTCATTTACCTTCTGATATTTCTGATGAAGACGCTGCTGTTCTCTATGATTCTTGTCAGGATGCACAGCACAATGGATTTCTACCAAATGCAGTTCCAAATTCATCGATTCCATCTACTTCTGCTCCCGATCCTAATGTTGCTTCTTGTTCAGGTCCACAAGATTCAGAGAGTGAGGAGGATAATGCTATTTTTCAAGATTCTTATGCTGAACCATTGTTGGGTGATGATCCATTATCTTCGACACAGGCCCAGGGGAGATTCCTACAAATTTAGACTCGGAAATTCCAATTACTCAAGATTATTCTTATCAATCTGACTCTACTCAAGTTGACGTGTTGCCGGTTCCTGAGGTTGCATCCATCAAGGAACTCAAAGATCATCCAGTGACGAATATAATTGGAAATTTACCGGATGGAGTGAAAACCCGTTCTCTTGTTGACAATACTTGTTTGTATACCTGCATTAAAGATTCTGGTGTTCTTGATGATTGCTCACATTCATGCTTTATTTCACAGGTTGAACCCAAGAATGTTGAGATGGCTTTAAATGACAACAATTGGATAGAAGCTATGCAGGAAGAACTTGTTCAATTTGACAAACTTAAGGTTTGGAATCTTGTTGATCTTCCGAAGGGTGCGTATCCGATAGGAACAAAATGGGTGTTTAAATGTAAGAAAGACGATCGAGGTGTCGTGGTACGCAACAAGGAAAGATTAGTTGTCCAGGACTTCAATCAACAAGAAGGAATTGATTACACCGAGGTTTATGCGCCGGTTGCAAGGCTCGAAGCTATAAGGCTTTTTCTCGCTTTTGCTTCTTTTAAAGGTTTTAAGGTGTTTCAGTTAGACGTCAAAAGTGCATTTTTATATGGAAAGGTCAAGGAGGAAGTCTTTGTTTGTCAGCCGCCGGGGTTTGAAGATCCACTGCATCCGAATATGGTTTTCAAGCTTGATAAGGCTCTCTATGGTCTTCATCAGGCTCCTCGTGCGTGGTATGAAACATTATCCACACATCTTTTGGCAAATGACTTTGTTCGTGGAAAGATAGACTCGACCTTATTCATAAAGAAATCAGGGGGAGATTACCTACTGGTGCAGATTTATGTGAACGATATTATTTTTGGCTCAACAAACGAAGGGTTATGTAAAGATTTTGAGGGTGTAATGAAGTCGAAGTTTGAAATGTCTGCTATGGGAGAGTTATCGTTTTTCTTAGGTTTGCAAGTAAATCAAAAGGAAGATGGTTTCTTTATTCATCAGTCCAAGTATGTTAAAGACATCTTGAGCCGGTTCAAGATGGAGGACTGTACCCCATATGATACTCCAATTCCGGTTAATCATAAGTTGAATTCTGACCCGGATGGAAAAGATGTGGATTGTCGACTTTACAGAGCTATGATTGGATCCCTCATGTACTTAACCGCTTCAAGGCCAGATATAATATTCGCTGTGTGCATTTGTTCCAAATTCCAGGCAAAGCCAAAAGAATCTCACTTAATAGCTGTGAAAAGAATCTTTCGATATTTGAAAGGAAAACAACGTTTGGGGCTATGGTATCCTCATGGTTCTAACTTTGATTTCATTGCTTATACTGATTCTGATTTTGGTGGTTGTTGTTTGGACAGGAAATCAACAACAGGTGGTTGCCAGTTCTTAGGTAATCGACTTGTGTCCTGGCAATGCAAAAAGCAAACCACAGTCTCGATTTCTACATGCGAAGCAGAATATATCGCTGCTGTGAGTTGTTGTTCACAGATCCTGTGGATACAACAGCAATTGAGAGATTACGGTTTGAATTTCACAGGAACCCTCATGCTTATCGATAATAATGCTACTATGTCCATAACTAATAATCCAGTTAAACATAGTAAAACTAAGCACATCGAAATTCGATATCATTTTATACGTGATTGTGCAGAGAAAAGGTTGATTGAGCTGGTCAAGGTACACACTGAAGATAATTTTACTGATTTGTTTACCAAGGCATTTGATCGTACCAGGTTTGATTTCCTAATTAAAATGATTGGTATGATCAATCCCGAATAAAAGCTTTTCAAAATCAGAATTTCAAGGAAAATTTTGTTTTTAATTTTTTTTATTGCTTTATTACATTTCTGCATTTACATGTTCAGTCAAAAAGTTTAATTTATAAAAAGTCAAAACAAATTGAAAAATATAAAACTTGACATCATTTGAGGTTAGAGAAGAAATGATAGTACATCAGTGATTAATTCATTTCACACGACCTTAGTAGACCTTTAATATATGATTGATTAAACTGAGTTGATTTGATCTAAATTTCAAAGTCTGCATAAATGAGAAATGATAGTGTTGTGAATGCTCTAATCTTGATAATTTGTTTTCAAATTTTTGTATTTGAAACTTAAAATGTCAATAGACTAAAAGCGTTCTGAAACTAATAGTAGTGTGAAAATTAAATATAATATGATAACATCTGTGATTAAAATCCATTATATGTCTGGGTGTGTGTGTAAAAGATCATTATCAGATAAAGAATATATGGTTATAAAGAATTTCATGAGACCAATATCGAATTATATCTTTAGCACAAATTTATTTCAGTTCACTTCATTGCCCATGCCCCGAAAAATATGCAAGGTGTTGTTGAACTAAGATATGCTTTCAAAATCTGTTGAAACATATATTCGCCCTTGGATCAGTTAGATACATCATCTAGTCTGATTCCATTGAATTTTATCCAGATAATAGTTGGATCCTCATACCTGAATCTGTTGATTCTCATTAAACAGCCAATCCATTAGAATCTTCTGATTCTGAATCATCATGATTCTTATATCCTTTGTGATCGGCTTTTATACTTGTGCTAAAAGAGATAATTTCATCTTGGAAATTGATCTAATCTTACCATTAACTGTATATGTCTTGAAGATAGTGCAATTTATATTTCTGTTTGGCATATATGTGGGGTACACGATGTTTTTCATCTAAATGGTACTAAATCACATGAATTTGGAAAATAAACGCTTATAGTTTCAAATTTTATAATATTGACAAATTTAAGACTTCATGCTTTATATTTCAAATTCGGTATAAATAAAAGAGCATTTTATAACCTGATCTTATTTACTTTGGAATTTATCGCGTATCATTTCAAATGTTATTCAAATTGAATGAGTTTCAAAATGAAAAAGATGCAAAGTGCACAAAACTGAGTTGGATGGTTTCATATTATAGGTCACCCTTTGTTATTGCTAAAATGTGTGATGAATTAATTGGATACTGATATGATCTTCTTGCTCATGATGATCATTAAAAAATATGTGATTTCAGTTTATTCAGATAAAAATAAAAAAATATGTGTTTCTGTTTGTACAGATAAAATCCAAAAATATGTGATTACATTTGTATAGATAAAACTCAAAAAGATTTTAATTTTTATTTTCCATGAAAATTCTAAACTTTTATTAAAATTGTTCGGGATTGGATCGGATACGTGATGCTGACGAAAGTTCAAGACTTGAAAGGTTGAAGTTGGTAAAATTTTGTTCAAGGAAAAAGTGAATAGATATTAAGTTCGCCTGTGTACAGTGAAGCGAACTTAATAAGTTCGCTTAAAAACAGTGAAGCGAACTTAATCTATTTGTCTGTGGATGGTGAAGCGAACTTAGCATGTTCGCCGATGGCTTGTTAAGCGAACTTAACAAGTTCGCCTAAATAAGCGAACTTAATGTGTATAAGGATCTTGGTCAAGCGAACTTGACAGTCATCGTCTTCATTCGTTTGAAGCGAACTTGTCTGAAAATTTCTTCGAAATTTTTAATCTGTGTTGTTAGGTTTGTTTACCGGTTCTATCATAGTCCAAATTGAATTGCGAACACAACCAAGGTAATTTTGTTGAATTTCATCCGTTCAATTGTGAGTATTTGGTGTTTTTATTCTCGGTTTTTGTCGACAGTTTAAACGGACGGTTTTTGACCTAATTTTGACAGGAATTATAAAATTGATCATTCTAATTGGTTGCAAATTGATATTCGACTGATGTTCATTGCTTATTCCATGAATTTAACTCGATTTGCTGATTTTTAAACTTCTGTGTTTGAATTTGAATCGTCACAGGTTCAGGCGAACTTGTTCCACACGAACTTGTTTGAAGCGAACTGACTCTGTGTTTGAAAGAAATTTTTGAGAAATTTTTTTTTAAATTTTTTTTTTTTTTGTGTTTGTGTTTGATTGTGTTAGTTATGTTTACTAATGTGTTTTGTTGTCCGAATGTTTTCAGATGGCTCGACGTGTCGAATATAAGCATAATCAGGTGGCATTGTTAGATCCTAACATGTCCGAGGCAGTCAAGTTTCATGGCATAATCGAATTTCTAAATCGTTCTCGTCTTCATACTGCTTTATCTGCTGATCCTTACATCAGTTTGGTATACATACAGCAATTTTGGGACGGTTCATCAGGATACGGACGTAGAACCTCATGTTCTTCGTGCCACTGTCAATAATACTAATATTGCCATATCTGAAGAAACAATTCGTGCTGCTCTTGATTTGGGAGGTAATGCTGAAGACCCACTGTCATATCCTGGCACTCTTATTATGGGTTGTTTTCAAAGAATGAGTTATCATGGGAAACAGAATGATACCCAAGCACGTAAAGGTGGCTTAGTCGGTGAATGGAGGTATTTCATGCATGTGATTATTCAATGCATTTCTCCTCGTAAAGCTGGAACCGGTGGTTTAAAGATGGCTCTTCAAACTGCAATGGTGGCTTTAACGTTGAATAAGCGATTCAATTTTCCACTTTACTTCTATCGAGAGATGGTCATGCAGATTAATCCGGCTGAAGGTCAAGGATTTTTGATGTATCCTCGCTTTATTCAAATGATTCTCAATCATCTTATTCCGGATCTTCCACAACATCCTATAAGATTAACTTTGACTCCGATGTCAAAGCGTATATTTACTGACTGCACGAAGGTGAAACAGCAGAATGTTGCATTGATACCAGTCAATACTCCTTTGTTTGGTCACTTAATCAATCCTGATTATGTTGCACCACCTAATGACAACTGGTTTAATCCTGATGAAATTGCTCAAGCTCAAGGCTTAAATGCTCCACAACAACAACAACAAATTCCACAGCAACCGATACAACAACAAGTTCCAGCTCCACAAGTTCAGGTTCCCGTACAACCACAAATTCCTATTCCTGAACAAGTTCCTATTCCACAAGCTGAGGTTGAAATACCTATTCATGAACCTGTTCAAGAGGAGGTCATTCATGCACATGAACATGATTTAGGAATGAACATGGATGATTTCGTTGATGACGCTGTGAACTCGCCCATTCATGAAGCTGAAGGGAATGTGGTGACTGATGATGAATCTAGTTCAAGCTCAAGTGATACGATATTACCTGTTAATGAAAGCACTGACTCTGATGAATCTATGGATTTTTCCTCAGATCATTATGAACGGTTAGCTGCTATTCCACTGGCTAATGCTAGAAAACGCATTAAATCTCAAGCCAGGCGACCAAGAAGAAAGTCTGTTCGGGATCCTCCTTCCGGTTCAGTACTTGGAAAAAGATCCTTGGTTGATGAGAGTACTGAGTCTGATAGTGACTTTAATCCAGATCCAAAGACTCAAAAGTTAATGTCTGCTTCAATTGTTGCTGCACAATCTTCGCAGGGAGTAGAGGATGATAATTTTGTTGCTTCTTTGATTATTACTCCTCCAAGATCAAAAGATACATCTCTGGTTGTAACTCATGTTCCTCCAATCATTACTCCTACTGCAAGTCCTTCTATTCCACAATCGTCAGCTGGTCTGTCAAAGCCTTCTGATTATGACAGGATTACTTTCCTTGAATCTCAAGTGCTTTCTTTACAAACACAAGTGAACACTCTTGTTTCTACTTATTCACAACGACAGCTAGTGATTCAGACTCAAGCTCAACAGATAGCTGACATGCAAGCATTGGTGTCTAAACTCGTTCAGCGTCTTGACGCTCAGGGGGAGTTGAGGATACACGATACATGTCACACAGAGTCTATTCAAAGAAGTGATGATGAAGACAATGATCCTGCTGGAAATGTTGAAGGTGATCGTCAATACACTGACGCTAATCCTATATCAAAGGTTCAGGGGGAGTCGACATCACAATCACTTGAAGGAAACAAAGATACTTCTGGTGCTAATGAAGAAGAAATTCTATTATTGGAGTTCTTTGCAGATTCTAACCAAGAAGAAGCTGAAAAGATTGCATGTCTTGCTGACAGTGATGATTTATTCAATGACATGGATGATGAAGTGTCTGACAATGAAATAGAAGAAGGAGAGATAATAGAGATAGAAATAGAGAAAGATAAAGATAATGTTACGTATGAAGGCTGTGATGGTCTTAAAGTGCCGTATAACTTCATCCAGGATTATGTTATTCCTGAATTCACTTATGAAGGAGTAACAGATTCTATGGACTCTGTTGAAGACGTCACACTGCCTGAAGAAACTACTGATTCAAAGATGGATACTGATGATGAGAATATTCTATCCGATAAAGATGCTGAAACTAAAACTACTCACACTGAGTCTCCGAAGGTTAATGAAGAACCTGTGATGTATAGAAATATAGGGATGACAAGAGAACAATGGAGAGAAGTTGTAAATAGTTGGATGAAGGTGCTACCCAAGTCTCCAGCACAACCTGCTCAGAAAGAGAAATATGTGAATAACGAGCGGTGTGTAGGAAGGATCATAAGTTGGTTCTATGATGGTGATACAAAATTATTTTCAATTAAACGATCTGACGGTGTTCAATACTTAAAGCCGAGGATCAAATATTTCAATACCTTGCCAAGGTGTGAAATGAATGGTCTAGCTTCAAAGCCTCTTGTTAATAGATCGAAGAATGGTTTGGCTGATGTGATAGCAAACTTAATCAAGAGAGAAGGTAGTTCAGGAAAATATGAACGACTGAAACCACAAAAAGGAAAGAGAGTGAAGAACACAGATCAGAAGACTGGGAAAGTGACCTGGAGTTACAAGTATAAACCAGTACGTGTTGTACATAAGATACCGTTGAAGAAGATTCCTCAAGACTTTCTTGGGAATATGAAATGGTGGTATGTTGATGTCAATACTGGTGAAGAAAGGATTGAAGATAAAGACAATAAGGTCATTGTATGTTTCTATGATGCAATGAATCTTATAAATTTCTCAAAGAATGATCAGAGGACATTGCAAAAGAATGAAATAATGTTCACTGATGAATGGAAAGAACAAGGATTACAGTACAAGAGAGTTTTGGAGATATGCAGAAGATATGGAGTGCATGCTGGCAACAGACTACCGGATAACTGGAAAAGCTCATCATGAAGACTGAAGACTGTAGATCAATCTATTGTCAAGGAGGAGTCTGTTAGGACATAGTTTGTAATGACAAAAGCTTGTAATAGTTAGATCTTATGTCTTTATGTTTTTGTTATGTAAAAAGTCACTAAGTGTTTATTCAAGTTTACCTAGAGGCGAACTTGTTAAGTTCGCCTGGTCTATCAGAGGCGAACTTAATAAGTTCACTTAAGTCTATCTGAGGCGAACTTATTAAGTTCGCTTAGTCTGTTAGAGGCGAACTTAATAAGTTCGCTTATATCAGGTCAGATGGTTATATATATGTGTGTTTACAGAGTTAGTCATAACAACTAGAACAGATAGAACATAGAATTATCGATTAGTCTGGTTGAGTCTGTAAACACCATTGTGATTTGGAATACAATTGAGAAGTTTATTTACGTGATTGTTTACATTGTCTTTTATGCATATAAATGTTGATTCGTTGGATTCCGTACTCCGAGTTACGTCACGTCTTATCACGAGATCGATCCGTAGAAGCGCCATGAGGACCTACAGGGTTAAACCATGTAGATTTTTCCACCACGTTAAACTAAGATTCACAGGTTTTTACAAATCAATGGAATATGGAGTGAATGGATGGAAATGAGCGTTAACTAAAGCATAAGAACTTTCGTGTAGAGGCGTCTCAACCAAGTCACTATCCCGGAAGCTTAACACATAGACTAGATTCTAAACGGTTAAGCACATAAATCTCACTTAGGGGTGTATTCTCCAAGTCGCCATCGTAGAGGGAAACACATAAGTAGGACTCATAATTCAAAGTAATTAAGCTCATAGTTATGGAATTATGGATTTATGGAATTGGCGCCATCGAAACTCAGATTTATTCTCATAAAAAAAGAGTGGTGTGCCATGAATAGTTTTCAAAAAACCTCTAAATATTAGCTTAACGTGGTACCTATCACCCTATGTTGACAATTTCAGTATTACCATTACCCTAAGATAAGTACCCACAAGATATCATGATTTTATTACGTGATTAATCCTAAGTAACACTCGCAGGCTATTTAAGTTATTCAAGTCGGCTGGGTCTACCAAAAAATCACTAATTAGACGCGTTTTCTATTACTTATTCATTTAAACAAACAAGCAGATCCAGTTGTACTATCATTTTCCATTTATTATGCCAAAACTTATACTTTCAAAGGATATTTTTCAAAATTTTTAATTTTTTTGGATTTTTGGATTTTTATAAAAGACACAAACTTGACAAACTAAACACTCACATCCCCACACTTGAAAGACACATTGTCCTCAATGTGAAGCATAACACACTAAAAATAAAAATACAAAAATAAACAGAAATCGACTTAGCTGGTAATGTAGATGCATTCAAGTGAATGTACAGTTTCGTTCTTCCTCGTGTGCACCGTATAGCATTTCGGTCGCGGTTGCACACACTGCTGGGATGACTTTACAAAGTGATAGAAGCTTTCGTCCCGCCGGAATGGAGATTGAGTACGGACAGGACGAAGAATACCTTGAACTTCGTTCCCAACGATTTCCAGTGCCAAATCAAGCGCGAATCCCTACAAGACACGACACACATAAAACACAATACCGAAAAACACAGAAAAAGACACGGACGCGGACCAAGTAAGCATACAAACTCTACATCCCTGGAACTTGCTCGAGAATCAAACAAGCCTATCAGGAGGCTTCTCCTTGATCCTAACCAGTACCGCCTTCATCCTCCACGGTCTCCCGGTTCTCCAAATCAGTAACGAACTCCTACTCCTATCAAACCTCAAATGTATATCATATGCACCAATCCAGTCTTTCCACCACAACTTAAACCTACCTGGTCCGAAGATGGTATGCCATATATAACCAAGTCCCCACACTTGGGGTTTTCATTACCCTCAACCTAAATGAATCTATTGAAGCACGAGTTCTCTTACAGGGCGGCCTAGACCTAGGAGCACTGAAACTAGTGGTCGGCTCAGCAGCTCTCCGATGCGTGATATTATATATATTAATTTAACCAAGTTTTAAATGTAGAAATGGACTCACAACTAAATCACATGCTCACGGAAAGTATACCAGTCGCGCATAGTAAAGACAGTAAGCCCGAGTTATTGATCCGTGGACACAAAAGGCGACGGCCCTCGATACTAAACCTTTGTTAACTCCTACCGATGTAATACAAAAGATCATTTTATTTATTATTTTCAGGTTATGAAATCTAGAATAAAACAACTAAATACCGACTCGACTCAAAGACAGACAAGACACGAAAGTACTTAGACACATGCAAAGACAAAGAAAACAAAACGAAATCCTAAAGAACGACTAGACCAACGAACTAAAATACCAAACGAAGATCAAGATGAGGTAAACACTACCTAGACCAGGAATCTAATTGACTGACTCAACTACATTCGGGACAACCGACTGTATTACACTAGTTCTAAGGATAGACTGACTAGGGAATCACTAAAACATGCAGTATCTCCTCTCAGACTTACCTACACACCTCAGCTATCTTAAGGGTCGGATTAAGCTCACCGGTAAGGAATTGGATTTCCTCTCGGACTCACCAAAACCTAGAACACCACGTATTCAAAAACGGTTTCACCTCTCGGACTCAACCGTCCTATACTCACAGACCATCCTAGACAGACCTAAGAGCAAGGAGTAAACTCCCAAAATACTGTTTATGACACAGACCATGCAAAGACAAAGAAAACAAAACGAAATCCTAAAGGACGACTTAGACAACCCACTCTCGTGCACTTGCAACCCAAACCAACAAACCACAAGACAACCCGACAACCAATCTCCTCTCGGACTCAAGATTGGTAAAATACTGATTCTTTTGACCACACAAACATGTTACAACGATTGGCCTAATCGTCTAGATCATAAACACAAAGCAGTTAACCCGAAAACCCAAAACCTTACTCCAAACACACAAAGTATTCAAGCAAAACCTCAAGAGCAACAAATTCATGCACAATCAATATAAAATCAGTACTCAAACACATTCATAAACATAAAATCAACAGTCTTTACACTAGCATTCGTCATACGATCGATAAATAAACCAAAAATAATCAAATCATGCCGATATTCATCCTAAGCTAGATAGCTATGGGTTTAGCTACTCAGAATACTGAGAAACAATCCAAAACATAGTGGAAACATTGTTATAATTCGAAATAAACACTGAGAAAAGAATTAGAACACAAAACCAATGTTTTCAAACTGAAACGTGTCAATCTCTGTCAATCTTGGTGGTATCCAGCCTCAAATCTTCGATCCTTAGAGCTTCTTGGTGGCCTCCAATCGCCAGTAATCGAACTCCCCAGTGAATGGCCTCACCAATCTTTTAAAAAACAAATTTTAGGGTTTTGCGGCTTTTTTTTTGCCCTTCGCGTGTCGCGAGAAGTAGTTCCAAGCCCTTCGTGTGTCGCGAAGGCCAATTTAGTCGGGCCCGGTTTTGAAGCCCCTCGTGTTGCGTGAAAATCTGGAGCTCAGTCTTCGCGTACCGCGAAGAGTATAAATTTGAACTTTTTCTTATTTTTCTTTCCGGCTTCGTTTCTTCAGTATAATTCTTTGGTTTATCATGCAAACCTACAATTTCAACAATAATCTTATTAAGTACCAATTTCTTAAGATATATGCTAATAAAACCAGGTAAAACGGGTTAAAATAAAATCCATAAACATATGTGTTTTAGAACACATCACTCTCCCTTCAGAACGTATAACAATGATGGATAAGGGGTCGGGTATGGGCTTTCCTATGGGTGTGACCTCTAAAACTCCGCCAGGATCTCTGGGATCCTCAGCACTCTATTCTAACTTCCCCACACTTGAGGTTTTGCCTATAATTGCATCTAGCTCTACCATCATCCCCAGCAGATCATCAGACATCTCATCACCGTAATCGTCCGGCTCCTCTAACAACTTTTCTAACTACACCGCCAATCAGATGGTTCTTTTAAATTAGGGGCGTGTTCACCAACTTCTAATACCAGATCATAGTCCTGATGGTAGTCCATGAAGGCATCAAGCATGAACACGGAGTGGCTATGCTCGCCAACATCCCTCACGGACTGTGTGGCATCAAATATAAGTGACTCATCCCCCCACACGAGGTGTGAGTTTCCCGTCAAAGACATCGATTACTGCACTGGCGGTGCGCAGGAATGGGCGCCCTAAGATGAGTGGGACCCCATCATCCACTTCCATATCTAGAATGACAAAGTCCACGGGGAAGACAAATTTGCCTACTTTTACTAGAAGATTTTCCACAATTCCTTGTGGATACTTGACTGAACGGTCAGTCAAGGCTATGCTCATGCGCGTCGGCTAGGGTTCACCTAGGTCTAGCCGTTTATAAAGAGAGTATGGCATCAGATTGATGCTAGCACCTAGGTCGGCCAACGCGTGGTTCAAAGGCAAACAACCTAGGAGACACGGAATTGTTAAACGACCCGAATCTCCCAGCAGCTTGTTCTGCACCATTGTAGAAAATTGCTCACTAAGTGAGACTTTGGAGACCTCCTCTAGTTTCTTCTTGTCGGAAAGAAGATCTTTAAGGAACTTGCCATATTTTGTTATACTCTGGAGGGTCTCAATGAGCGGGAGATTGACCTTGAGAAGTTTAAATATGTCAAGGAAGTGACCGTGTTCCCTAGCTTGCTTAAAAGGCAGCAAACGTGCAGGGTAGGAACACGAGTCATGTCAATCTCGAGGGTCTTCATCTCTACCCCCTTCTTCTCCTCCTCTGCCTTCTCTCCAGGAATCTCTACTGCTCTTTCCTCATCAACCTGCTCCTCGACCATCTTGGCATAGATCTCAGTGAATCGAGCCCTCCAGTCAATCTTCTTGACCTCCTCAGGTGACGGAATGTTGTACTTGCTGGATTGGGAGTCATCCTCGACAACCTCTTTCTTCTCCACACTCCTAACTGACACGCCATCACTGAAGCGTTGGAGCCTGAGGACGGACCTCCCTGCCAATCCTTCAAGCTCTTAGCGATGTCCTCAACCGTGCGTTGCAAATCATTGAATGCCGACTGTTGGTTCTTCAGTAGAGTGTCATGGCTATCCAATCTCTGCCTAGCATCCTTCTCCTGCTGGACTAAGTGGGCAAGCAGCTGTGTCTACGTCTCAAGCATCTCCTTTATCGTGGACGTGTCGCCACTACTTCCCATGCTAGGTCTTGTCTCTCCTCCTCCATTCTGCTGATACTGCTGGCGACCATTAAACCCTGGTGGAATATTTCCAGATCTCTATCCCGAGCCAAATGAATTTTGATTGTTATACCCTCGGTTCTGGTACTGGTTGCCAGCATAGCTCACCTGCTCTTGATTATTCACTAGGCAATCACGGGTGTCAAGGCGTCCCCTGCACACTTAATATCGCTGAGCACTGAGCTTCAGCTCCTTGATTTCATTAGCCTTTGAGGCGAGGGTAGCAGCCACGCTAGAATCAGGAGTGACCTAATGCACACCTCTTGACGATGAGGTGGATGATCTAGCACTAGGAATGCAAGTACTAGTAGATGGATACTGTTGTTCGGCTTGAGCGAAGCTCTCGAACATTTACTCACACTCGGCTGGCTCAAACTTTTCCATGATGTGGCCTCCCGCAGATAGTATTGAACATATGTTGCTTCTCGAAGGTGAGGCCATTATAAAACTTCTCCACTATCGCCCAGTCAGAGAGACCGTGCTAGGGACATCGGCTCAACAGCGCGTAGAACCACTCCCAAGCCATGTGATAGGGCTCGTCGGGATCCATCTGGAAGGAGTGGATTTGATCCCTAAAGCGAGCGGCCTTGGAAGGTGGATAGTACTTTTTGAAGATCTTGGCTTCGAGATCCTCCCAAGTAGTGATCGAGTTTTCTGGGAGATTGTCGGGCCAAGTAGAAGCACGCCCAGAGAGCGAGAATGGGAAGAGACACTAATAGATAGTGTCCTTCGACACACCCGTGATATTGAACGTATCACATATGCGCGCGAAGCGAGACACCTGTCCGGGTGCATCCTCATGCTCGAGGCCATGAAATTGGGTGGCGTGAGTTATTGTGTTCATGACATGTGCTAGGATTTGCCATGTATTGTTATTAGGGATGGAGGGATTAGTGATCAAAGATCTCACTTCCGTAACCCCAGCACTGGCTCTCTAGTGCACGGTAGAACGTACCTGAGATTTCAATAGCTCTTTCAAACGCTCCCAGAAGTCAAGGGTGTGCTCGTGAAGCTCTCGTTCGGGCTCTAAGAAAGCAGAATATGGCAGTGATCCCTGTGAACGGGTATTGTGCATAAACAGAAAGACTCAATAGGAAAAAGAAACAGAGACTCGAGAACAGAAAGACTCGATTCTAAGTTAGACACACAAGAAAACACGTAGAACAAACACACAAGACAAAATCAAATAAAACAAAATAAACCAAAAATCAAACAAAGAACTAATCAGAGTTAATATTGCTATTACCAAGTGTCCCTGACAACGGCGCCAAAAACTTGATGTCATCCAGACGGTCTATAAAATAAATAACAAAACCTAACCTAGACTCCTAAGTAATAAATGGAAAACCTATGAACTAAACCGCACTGACAGGCAAGTGGACCTATCGAGTGTAGCACAACTTAATGGTAAACCGGAATATCGAACCCTAGAGACACTACGAATAAAAAAACTAGACTCTGACTCGGACTAAAGATGATTTGGTTTGGGGGGTTTACTACACTACTTATTATCACTAAAGACTGTAATAAACTAAGATCGACTCAAACTATCATGACAAGAACAAAGGTGAAATCAGGATATGGGAAGAATACTACCTAGGTCGGAATCCTACTTGCAAAAAACAACTTTTACCGGTTATAGACTATGATGGATCTGTGTTTCTAAGGAGACAACTCTATGTAGGTCCACATGACTCCACTACGGATCAATCTCGAGACGTGAAATATCAATGACACGGAGTGCGGAATCCAACCGTATCAATGAATGTGTACACAAGATGACAGAAACGATAACAATCACACAATGTAAATAATATCCTCTTTGTATTTCCTTATCAGACACTGAATACAATATCTCAGATTCTCAGGTCTGATCTTTCTCTGAAGTTTTCCAAGTCTCTTTTTCACTAAGACATGCAAACACGTATTTATAGGAAAACACCGCACTTTAGGCGAACTTAACAAGTTCGCTCCTAAAGATGCTTAGACGAACTTGTTAAGTTCGCCTCTCTATGAACTTACACAGAATGTTTGCTATAGTTACACATTCATGCTCTAACAGACTCCCCCTTAACTGTTGCAAACAATTCAATCAGTTACAAGTCAAAGACTCTATGACTAAGACATAATATCTTCAAGCTCGTTGTCACCAGAATATGTTCCAATAGACTCCCCTTGACAACAGCTTCAGAAGATTTTCATCTGTCTTCAAGATCTTCAAACAATATGTAGTCTTCGCCTTGTTCATCTTCACACTCTCTCTTTCTATCTATAAGAAAACTTGGGAGAAGGACCCCTTGTCAACTTCTGTCTGCAATTTTCAGTTTTTGCAAAGGAGAATAACCAACAATTAAGATTTCCATGGAAGCTAGGAAAATAAAATCTTTTTGATTTTTCAACCATAAGAAAAACAAAATCTTTATGGTTTTTTCTTTGTACAAACTGAAATGTAAAATACAAAATCACATCTTTTTGGTCGAACATCACGAGTAAAAAGATCATATCAGTATATATGATATATCAATCACATATTTTGGATAAACAACCCTAAACATTCTATGGGTATCCTATCCAGATTCATTCTTTCATTTCTTTCTTTTCTTTCTTTTCTTTCTTTTGAATTTCCAATCAATTATATGAAGTAACATCTTTTGAATCAGATAAGATCAAATCTTTTAAGCTTCAACCAAAACATGCTTATAATTTAAATTACATACGAATTTGCAACACATAACATGTCAATCTAAGTTGTCAATATTATAAGAATTGAAACCATCAGTATCTTTGTCCCATGTTCTTGTGAATTAAGATACCATTTATTTTGTAATACAACGTGTACCCCACAAATATACCAACAGAAAAATAAATGTGCACTATCTTCAAGACATATAAGATCATTGCAAGATAATATTCAATCTCCAGGATGAATTATACCGATAAACATAGGAAAATATCAAGCAGAGAATTAGAATGATTCAGAATCAGAATGATTCAAATGTCTTGGTTTGGATGAAGTATCATGATTCTTAGTAACAGAAAGATTGTACCAATAGAATTCTTCAACATAAGATTGATTAAAGAATCGATTGACTCAATGACATAGGGTAGCGTGATCCAACTGTTATCTAGATATGTTCAAAGGAATCAGGATATTGATCCAAGGGCTAGTATATGTTCCAACAAATGTAGTCAGAAACATATCTTAGTTCAACATCACATTGTATGTTTTTCGGGGCATTGGCAGTGAAGTGAACTGAAAAATTATGTTTAACGACATAACCAATACTGGTCTCATGAAGTACTTTAGATCTTATATTCTTTATCTGATAATGATCTTTTACACACACACCCGACATATCATGGGTTCAATTCACAGTTGTCACAAAGATCATTATGTTGTCACATTACTAATGGACTAAAAATACTCATAGCCTATTGATAATTCAGACTTCATACTAGTATATAAGCATCAAGCATCAATTTTTGTTAAGCATAAGCAGTTATGAAGCTATCATTTCCCATACTGTGCAGTCTAAGAAGTTCTGATCAAAACATTTTTCACATATATATTATATAAGCATCATAAAGTCCAACTAAGGTCATGTGTGACTGAACATCTACTAATGTACTATCATTTCTCCTTATAACTTCAAGTAAAGTCGATTTTAACTTTTTCAATTTGTTTGGCTTTTTCAAAATATTTTTCAAAGAAAGTAAAACAAACGAAAATAAAATCTTCCATGAAAACATTTTAAGAAAACCATTTTACTTGGTTACTTGGAATTAAGCAATTCAATCAATTAAAAACTCAAGCCGATGTAATCGAATGTAATTGAATGTCATTGCCTCTGTCACCAATACAGTTCTGTACTCCACCTGTCCTGTAGACTACCCCTCAACTAGTCAAATATGTTCACCATTGTCATCCTAAGTTTCAGGTTGTCTTTTGGACTTTTAAATCTTTTTCAAAATAACATTGTGTGTGACATATTCTCCCCCTGAGCATCAAGTCGTTGAATCAAATAGATTTACCAACTTCTGTAACGACCCATTGCTCTTCCAAATGTCGTTCCCTGTCATGTGCTATGAATAACCACTATCAACAAACCAAATATTATTAATAGTGCCTCTTGGTTAATCTTGCACATCTAACAAGAAACATTAATTTGAAATTGGGACCCAAGCCATGGTAGGCATGGGTCGTCCATCTGTATCAAAATAATAAATTTCACTTCATTCACAATCAAATCTCTCAACGATTTTCGGTGATTGCTCCGACGAGTCTGAAACAGAAACTTTTGATTTCCAAACATACTTCTGTTCATTAAGTTCTTTTTGCTTAAACTGTGAAGTGTTTGAACAATCATGTTCATTTAAAAAATCTTTAGATTGTGAAAACTCTTGTTGTTCTAAAAGTTTCCTCAATCTTCTGTTTCTCCTCCGTCTTTGAGGTCAAGAAAGCCTAACCTCAGATTTTGAATTACCCTTTGGTGTATCACGAGGTTTAACCACATTTGGGTTAACATAAGGCTTACCATGAGTTCTTACCTTTCCTAGAGTAACATGTCGGTTACCTTTGGCGTTGTGAGGACAAGCAATTCGAATGTGACCCACAAGACCACAATAAAAGCAAGATCTCTTCTCACGATATTCTCTCATATAAGGAATATTTACACTATAAGAACCACTTGAAGAAGATTCACCTACATGAACTTCTTTTGGGAATTGAGAATGAATAAACTTTTTCTCAACAGGTTTTGATTCAGATGTCATCTTCTCACGAACTACATGCTTCTTCCCTTTATTTTTGTAAGGACAGTTCACCACAATGTGTCCCATCTCATTACAATGAATGCATGTACGCCTGTCTTTATAATCTCTGACATATGGAACTCTCCTTGAATTTGAAGAACTTCCAAATGTATACTTTCCAGATGAATTAGAATCAACCTTTGGTTCGTCAACTTTAATATTTTTCAGTATCCCATCTACCTTAGCTTCATCAAAATATTCATCATCACTCTTATCAGAATACACCATATCTTCACCTGTGACTGGATTCACTTTCAACACAGTCTTAGGATCTAAATCCTCATCTTTTATAATCTCAGGTGTAACAGAATAATTTCAGTTGAATGGTGGAGGAATATAACCAATACCACTAGTTCCCTTCCCCTCTTCAGTATTATTAAAATATCTTAGTAAGAATGTTGAATTTCCAAAGCTTTCTAACTTTCTGTGCAATCTAATCATCTCAGCTTTAGATTTAACAAGTTCCTTATCTTTCTCAGCAAGATCATTATTTCTTTTCTCAGTTTCTGCAAAGGACATATCCAGGTGAGATGCCTGCTCTTTGATCTTCAAAGTCAGAGAACTTATATCCCTCTTCAGTGATTCTATCCTTTCAACACACACATTCTCATTATCTTTTAGTTCCTGATTTACCGTGTGCATCGATTTCATATCACAAATGAGGTTTACGTTGTCATCCATAACCTTCATCAGTTTATCCTTCACCGAAACATAGTTAGAACAAAACATTTCAGAGGTAGAAACTACCGTATCCTTTTCTTCTGAAGAAGATGCACCAGGAGCCATGAATACGTCATCATCAGCTGCACTCTTTTAGTCAATAATGACAGGCTCTGCATCAATTTATGATTCACTCAGATCATCTTCAACTGTCTGGAAGCTTACGTCAGTCATCATATCACTCTCGGTAGACTGAGTACTTTCACCAAAACGAATACTCTCACTATCACTTAAATCTGCAGAAGAATCACTTTGAGAATAACTCGGCTTCTCCAATACTTCTTTGATCAAGACCACAGACGCTTAAGAAGTTGCTTCACCCTTTTTCTTCAATTCTTCCCACAGATCTCTTGAAGTTGGACACTTCCCGAGACTATGAATGATTTCTTTTGGTAAAGACATCGTTAAAGTTTCACGCGTCTTCATATCTCGATTAAACATCTGCTTTTCTACTTTAGTAATAGCTGACACTGGTTTAGGAACATTATAATATCCCATCAACTCATAAGTAGGATGCACATATCCTTCTATTATTGGTCTCCAAAAATTTTCATCAATTTCTGATACCAACTGTTCGAAACGGACTTTCCAGCTACGGTAATCTGATATGCACAAAAGCCTTGGTGGCATAGTTCCAATCTCATTATCATTACAAGAAATTGACATTTTGAAATTTTAGCAAAAATATCCGGAAAAGATTTCCCGCCAAAATACTCTTTAAAAATTTCAAAAATTCAAAAATGATTCAAAACAATCATATAAGATTTCCCTAAAAAATTTGGACAAGAAGAAATTTCCCGCCAAAATACTCTTTATTTATTTTATTTTTTTATTTATTTTTTTTATGAACACTAGCAAACTAGTTAAGTTCGCCTGAAATTAGTTCGTCTGATACTGCCTGAGCGAACTTAGTAAGTTCGCCTGAACTGAGCTGAGCAAACAAGATCCAAAGCGAACTTAATAAATTCGCCTAATCAACCAAGAAGATGAGTCTGCAATAGTTGTAACAACTCAGGAAGATGAGTCTTCAACCAAAACACGAACCAACAGTTCCGAAAATCATCATATCTCACTGAATTGATGGAATTTGAACAAATCGAACCGTAGGATTTAGTATTTTATGATTTAGAACACTTCTATCGGATTAATTTCACCAAAAACACCTTCAAATCCATGAATTCAGCCTTAAAATCAACCTTAAATCTTGCAAAAAATGATCAATTTCTTGTCAAATTGTACACAAATCGTCACAAATCACTCACGAATCTCACACAAATCACGAGCATAAGCTCTAATACCACTTGTAGGTCCACATGACTCCACTACGGATCGATCTCGAGACGTGACGTATCAATAACACGGAGTGCGGAATCCAACCGTATCAATAAATGTGTACACAAGATGACATAAACGATGACAGAAACGATAACAATCACACAATGTAAATAATATCCTCTTTGTATTTCCTTATCAGACACTGAATACAATCTCTCAGATTCTCAGGTCTGATCTCTCCCTGAAGTTTTGCAAGTTTTTTTTTAAGAACACTTCTAATGGATCAAATTCTTCAAATTAATCCAAAATCATTCCAAATTTGTCAAAATTTCTCCATTTTTGTCAAGAACACAAACAAGATGAAAAATTCTTCAAATTCAGTGATTTTTGATGTTAATTGTACACGAAAACTCCACGAATCTTCTGCTAATCAAGAGCAAAGGCTCTGATACCACTTTGTAGGTCCCGATTAGGTACGTGACGGATCTCTAGACTCACGGTACGACACGGTGATAACGTGCGGAATCCATTGTCAACGTGCTCGTGTAACTCAATCAACAACAACAGTGTAAATAAACGCCTTGTATTACTATAATCCTTGATTACAACAGTTCTCTCCAAAACACACACTACACCTTTTTCTTCTCTAGTGTTCTATGGAATATGAACTTGTAACTCCTATTTATAGGAACACACAGCACTTTAGGCGAACTTAACAAGTTCGCTCGTAAAGATGCTTAGGGGAACTTGTTAAGTTCGCCTCTCTATGAACTTACACAGAATGTTTGCTACTGTTACACATTCATGCTCTAATACTCTAGACAACCCAGTGGATCCCTAATCACTCTCAGGGTGTCACCAACTAAGATACCTAAGGTGTACTAACTCACCAGATTGTTACTTCTCAGGTATTTCCAACTATGATATTGTACCCTAATGGATGGATTACCTCTCAGTCTCACCATCCACAATACACTCAAAGAATGCACGGGGTAATCTCAGAATAATAATTGTGATTCAGAATAGCAACAGATCACTAGACACCTAAACCAACTTCCTCTCAGACAGTTGACACTCGGATTCCTAATGACGAAGACTAAACGACTAATTCTCACCTCTCGGGTATTGAACTAGGAAGAACACTCAATTCAAATCAGTAATCAATGACAATTCCTATGGCTACTACGTCTAGCAAACCACCGAAAGGATCACAAACCCTAAGAAATGGAAAGAAAAAGGCGTAGAATTGAGAATCCTCCTCTCACTTCCTCGTCTAATTGAGTTGACACCGGTGTTGATTACTCACCGGATCAGGTTTTAGTTTCCAAACCATGGAAAGGAAGAGATCCGAGACATGCTAGAATACCACCACAAATACCTATACCAATAACTACACAAATTCCCACTCCAACAACTTCCCTACCCACTCAAGTACCACAATCACCTTTTCCCACCTTGTCCCAACCTCAATTATCATCTCAGGTTAGTCCAACTTCTGAGCCTTTTGATACAAATCAGTTCTTAGTCTCCTCAACTGAATCGTATAAAGCTGAGAAAGTCAAAGGAAAGTTCCCTGCAGATTCTTCTACACCTGCTCTTGTAGATCCACATGTTTTGCAGGAAAGAGTGTTTGAATTAGAACAGCAGGTGGCTACTCAAAACTTAAGGATCACGACTTTAGAAGCTAATTAGAGTTATCTTATTACCGTGGTATATGATCTTAAGAAGCAAGTTGACGACCTTAAGGGAAAGCAAGCTGAACAATCCACAACAGATGATAATGATGATGACAATGATCAAGGAGGTGGAGATACCGGAAGTAAAGATCAAGGAGATCAACAAGATGACACTCAAGGGAGTGATCCTTTCAATTTTGATTTTGAAGGAAATCTTGAAGACCCAAAAGATGATGAATCTCCTAGTCACTTTGATTCCACTCCAGTGAAAGACATACAAGATGAAGGGGTCGAGAATTCATCAGACTCATAGATGGAAACACTGAATCAAGACATTGATGATGAAGTAAACATTCCAAGCTCAAATGCAGATATGTTTGAGAATGCTAATGCCAGCAAAACTTCTAAGAAAGAACGACCTCCATGGAGATTGCCACCTGGTCCACCATCTGAAACTCATGTCACTTTCAACATAGAAGATTACTACTTTAAGAGAGGGGACATGTCAGGTATTGCATCTTGGGCTTTTGACTCAGAGAAAAGGATGTATGTGGTAAAGAGAAAGAGTGGATGTTTGGAATACTACAGGAGTGCTCGTGATTTTAGCTCACTGACTAAACTTGATCTTCATCAGCTAAATGTTTCGCACATTTCTGAACGAACAGTGCTTAACAAACTTTGCCAAAATGAAGACTGATGAGTCCAAGTTAAAGAGGGCCAAAGGTGTGAAATATCCTCATACTAGTAAGCCTTGGTACAATGTAATCTTTCCAGCTCCCAAGATAGTCAAGATAGTTCCCGTTCACAAGAAGATGCCAGTAAATACTCTGAGAGACTTTCAATACTGGGCATACGATCCAATTACTGCTGAAGCGTTAATAGTTACTGATCAAGCATAATTAAGAATACTGGATCCGTTTGATTTGTCAAAGTTCAATGAACAAGACATCAAAGTGATAGCAAGAAGCCAGATACGGCATTAGCAACTATGGGAAGAACAAGCAAAGATATTTACTGATGCTGCTGATATCTTGAGGAAGAAGTTGTTTACAGGGAGTGCAGATCATGGTGAAGACATCAATTTTTGAAGACAGGAAAGCATAATCCTAGGGGGAGATTGTTGGACCTAGTTATAATATATGATTAAGCTTGGTTTGTGTATTGTAACAGTGAACTAGGGTTCACGGTTTGGGTATTTTGGGCCAGCCTTAGGGCCGAGTACATGTGTAAAGGCCTAGTAGTTTAGACTAGGTATAAATACATGTATACCCTAACCGTGTGAGGTTAGTGATTTTAGTGTGAATTTTTTCTTTGTAATTCTCTTGATCAATACAAGGTGTTTTACATTGATTTCTTGTTCTTGAATCACCATAATCATTAGTTTCCGCCTATTGATTGTGATACTTGATATCGTGTGTTCGTTATTCGAAGATCCAAAGAGTTTCTACAGGTTTTACCTCCACCGCTTTCTTAGCTTTATCTTTGGCTTCTTGAGCTGCCACATCATCATAAACCGTAGCACTCAATGCTAAGGCTGAATCCATCGTTTGGGGTGCAGCGGTTTTCACCAAGGTTCGCACCTTTAGAGGTAAACCTTTGATAAAGTGTTTGATCCTTCGGGGTTCGGGTGTCACCAGATGTGGCACTAATTTTGACATTTCATCAAACTTTGTTGCATACTCCTGATGCGTCATAGTTCCAGCCTCCAGACATTGAAACTCTTCCTCCAGCTTATCAAGTTCATTCTGAGGATAAAATCGTTGTAAGATCAGTTCCTGGAACTCACTCCATTTCATATTTTCCACTGCTTGCTCCCCTTTTGGTTGTTTCACAGACTCCCACCAGTCTAATGCGGTGGTTTCCAACGAATTGGCAGCATACTTGACTGCCTGATCACTTCTGCATTCACTTAGCTTGATCACAGCTTGCATCTTTGTGACCCACTGAGTGGTATCAATGGCTCCCTTCTTTCCATCAAAAGGCTTGGGTTTGCGGCCTTCGAAGGATTTATAACTGCATCATTCATGATTCTCAGTTCTTGTTACCGAGATAGTATGCGCATTTCCATTTGCCGCTCCAGTGTTGTTGTTGTTTCCTCCCCCGACTGCTCCAGCACCCATTCTTATAGAAATTACTTCTAGTAGTCTGGGTAATGTGTTTCGTAAAGTCTTTGTGACTTCACTTGGCACATCATCTTGAAACCGTCCCTCATACATAACTACCTCCTCAGCATGAGGACCGGTATTATTGTCATTCTCGTTTGTTTCGTGATGGTCGTTAGTATCAGTGTTATGTTCAGCCTACCTACGGCTCCTAGTAACTAGAGTTTGACCTGTTCCTCTACCTCTTCCTCTTCCTCTTCCTCTTCCTCTTCCTCTTCCTCTTCCAATTATTGTTACCTATACATACAGATGTATGATATCAGAATTCGTATAACCGGTTATGATCCAGAAAATAAAAAATTAAAGACATTTGGCCAAGAATGTACTTAATATTTGTTTTCTCGACATATCCTGTTATATTTATAATGATAATCCACATCTCAACTTATCACATGTGGCATTCCAGCTATTCTCAGAGCTCTTAGCTTAAGTCTAAATACTAGTCTTTCCTATTAGTATCTAAATCCCGTAAACTGTGGCTCTGATACCAACTTGACACACCCGTAACACAGGACAGTCATCTACCAGAGTAGTACCTCCAACAGATATGTTCCCATAAAAGAGCGACGGGTCTAGGAGAGATTTATACACCGCTCTTTCCTAGACAGAACATTCCGTTCGTCAGATAACTACATACCGGTTGAAGGTCTCCTTCTAGTTGCAGTGACGTTGATAACAAAAACACACAGCAGAAGACTTAACATCATAACTTATTTTATTTCATAACATAAGTTTGTACAATAGGGACTGACTGGAAAAATATAACAAACTCTAGACTTATAGCTCACGAAGAATCATGCCAATCATTCAGGCCTTATAGTCACTCCGGGACCTGCCCTCAGTCATCCCTATTTCCAACATCTGTACATCTCCTGGAATGCCAACTACCAGCTAGGTTTCACCTGTGCTCAGAAACATTTGAAAACATTTTGGATCAGCTTACGTCGGTGAGTTCATAAACAAAATCATCCTTACGTGTATCCCTGATCAAGGATGAAGGCCTCGCATGGGTCTTACAAACATCCTCTCCAATCCATCACCCAGAATCGCCCTTAGATTCCCGGGTCTACAACATACATATATACAGGGACCTTACAGCGCGCTGGTCCCATACGTACCAGATCTCAAACAAGAGGATCAGTCTTGTCCCTAGATCCCACCCCAATCATTGCCATAATAAGTACTTATTATAGAATATATGCACGGATAGTATTGGGATCTTAGATACAAAATCATTTACAAAACATTTCATAGAGCACAGTTTAGAGGAACTCACCTCAAACAGAACCTCCTCTTGTATTGAATATGACAATCAACACGTCAACAGAACCCTTGATCATAACCCACATTATCATAATTAACATTCCTATCTTAGGTTTACACGAACAAACCTCAGGGTGTTTAGAAACCTTACCTCGGCACTATCTATGGTAGTTTGTGGACAAATTGCGAGAAACCGACTCTCGGGAGCGGATGAGAACCTCGGGGATCGGACTACCAGTGTTTAAGTGTGTGTTGGTGAATGTGTTTATGTGTAAAATGGCTAGGATCGATCAACTATTTATAAGGTGAACATCTAACCCGTAGCGGACCGTTATGCTGGAGGGTAGCGGTCCGCTACCGCCCCCAGCCATAAAATTGCCTTCAGGCTTACATAACAGACCGTTATGGTTTTGGATGTCGGTCCGCTATCAGACCCCGCGTCTGATGGGTCATAGGACACGTGTCAATATCCAGTTCATGCCTTTATCCCTACGTAGCGGACTGTTATGGTATAGATAGCGGTCCGCTATCCTTTCAACTTTCAAAATTTCCATTTTTAGTCCCTTAACTTTAGAGAATGTAAAGTTCAACACTTGAACTTTATATTTTTAACACTATTGGCCCTTATTTGACTTGAGAATTACCTGGGTGTTACAATTATTATAACGTTTTATATAACCACAACAAAGTGTACTAAAATTCCCCAAACACTAGCAAGATGCTAGTAATAATACAAGAAGGAAATCATGAAAAGGAACATAAAAACTTCAGGAAGACAGATTACATCAGGTTACACAAAATGAAAATTACACCAATTCGACCACTCAAAAGCATGCTTCCCGATCTATTCTTAACCTAAAGAAACCCCCTTACTTTGATCTCCTCAATTAAACTTACAATACGGGAATTTTTTGTTGGAGAAGACTAAATGATTCCAAGTTTTCCAAATCATCCAACACGCTATTAAGATGACAGATTGCACCATCCTCCTCTTACACACTGTAATTTGGCGATTGTTATGCAACTTCAAGAGATCATTTAAGGCGAAGACAAAAACAGGAGGAATACCACACCATGTGCTTACGGCTTTCCATATAATTATGGACACAAAAGCACCCCATAAAAATATGATCTACTGTTTCCTCCATTTCACCACATAATCTGTAAGTCATGGAAGGGACAACTACACGCCTGGTCTTAAGAGCCATCAAGGTAGGTATCCTATTCAAATAAGCACGCCAACTAAATAGATTCATATTTAGAGGAAGCCAGTTATTCCACCTGAAGAGGTTGGACTGGGTTATGTAGCGCTTATTTATCAAGAGAGACTTTAGTGATTTAACCAAGGGATGAGTATTTGGTACCGAGTACCGGTACCGATACCCAATTTTCATAAATTCAGTACGGGTATTTTTGGTATCGGTATTGGTACGGTATCGATACCATCTAGAGATGAACATTTTGTAACGAGTACCCGTACCGTACCGAACCGACAAATTCAGTACTGGTACCCAGTTTTCCATAAATTCGATACCGGTACGGTACCGATCTCATCCTTAATTTAACCGAGAACAATCCGGAAGGGTCACTTGTCTAAGTCATCTATCACCACAGGAAGATATGGTAATCTGACTAAGAAGGAGGGGAGCATCGGTGCAGTTGATCACTTTCCTCTAGAAAGGAAGGATATCGACTCCAAGGCAAGCAACCTTTGGAAGAGTGTAAGGCGAATAAGGCTGGAAATAAGTCTTTTAGTGGCTCATGAGCAGCGCAAGTATCTGTCCATAATCTGATAGAACTCCCGTCACCATGTATTCCTCGAATCAGGCCCTATAGATGGATGTTTTGTAGGGATAAACTATGTTCTGTTTTTGAGACATTACGCCAGACCCCGTTAAATTTCGCTTGGCAGGAATAGAAGAAACATTCCTAAATGAATAGTGGAAAGCCTCAATAACTTGCCTCCATAAACATTTCTTTTCCATCCTATATCTCCACCACTATTTAGCGAGTAGCCCCATGTTTGTGTCTTTGAGTTTTCCAATTCCCAACCCACCCGATGATTTGGGGGTCGTTACCTTGTCCCAAGCCACCCAATTGATTTTTGCCTTATATGTATTGTCTCCCCATAAAAACTTCCTTCGGATAGCTTCCAACGTATCCAACACCTTTTTGGGGCCTTATAAATGGAGAAATAATAGGTTGGAAGGCTATCTAGTACTGATTTTAAGAGACTTAACTGACCACCCACAGATAAAGTCGACGCTTTCGAATTCGACAAACGCTTTTCGAAGATTGAGACCACCGGCCTTCAATTTTTTAACTAGGTTCATGTTAGCCCCCACATTTAAACCGAGAGAGTAGCGGGGCAAAGAGCTTGATCTGCAATGTAATAGGTTCGTCATTACCTGCACCTTAGTCTGTGTAATTCCAATACCCAAAAGGTTTGACTTATGCCAATTGATTTTTAGCGAGAAACTAGATAAAAAGCAACGCATCAACCTGGCAATATTAAGAGCGTTTGAGACCGACCATTCCCCAAAAACAATAGCATCATCAGCATAAAGAAGGTAAGAGATGATATGACCGTTATTGGGAGTTTGGATACCGTGGAAAACCCCAGGCTACAAGCTTTTAAGATTATACCCGAAAAGGCTTCCATTGCAAGAATAAAGATATACGGGGATAACGGGTTCCCTTGACGAACACCTCTGAAACAGAGAAATTATGAGGTAGGCGAACCGTTACTAAAACCGAGGACTTGAAGAACGCCAGGATGTCCTGAACCCAAGATCTCCATGTAGGTGGAAAATTCATTTGTTGCTGAATTGAATCAATAAAGTCCCATTAATTATTATAATTAGTTATGTACTTATGCAACCATGTTGTTGACCGGAATCATACCACAACATGTCTAATACATATACAAAGAAAACCCCCAAAATAATCGAGATAATGTATAACAAATTCATCTAATTACTTAATTTTATTTTATCAAAGTCAGTAGTAAGTCATCTAAATATATAAATGCTTCATTTTATGAACGTGAACGTTTTGTAGGCAATGTTTTAAAAATAGGTTCAAACCAGCCGGTAATATCGGTTGAACCGGATCTCGGTCACTAACCCGGTAAGTTTGAGCCCGGTTAATTGGAAGAACGGTTTGTAACTTGAACCGTCGGTATTACTGGGTTTGATCATTGTACCGGTTTTAGACCAAAGTAAAATTTTAGGTTTAAAACCAAAAAAATTGAAGTTTTAGTGGACCGATTAAAATCTATTAACATAGCCAGTAGCCATCAATCGATCGGTCCATTCCTAATCGGCCTTTCCTCTTCTTGCATCGATCGAGCATGTTTGGTGAGGAAGAGCATAAACCGGTTTCTCAAAGACAATGTTACTTGTTATATATGTTACGTATCTTACGTAATTTTAGTATATTATGATTATTGGTAACTAAAACTTCTTATTTAATATTAGAAAACGAAAATAGTTATGCTTTTGTTGATGAGCATGGTGGTGATAGTGAATTTCATATTTTAAGTGATCGTAAACTTGATGCATTCAACACTCCAATGACATAAAGTAATTGTACATTTTCATATAAAAAACTATGTTTGAAAATCGAATGCTTTTGGATTATTATTCTTTTTTTATTACAGATTAACTTTTGGATTATTTTTTTTTATTATGGAAACATGTACTTTTAGATTATTTTTTGAGTTAAAGTTGTATTTTTATGAAATTATATGATTAACTAGTTAATTCGGTTGAACCGCCCGGTATAACCGATTGAACCATTTTTTAGCTTAAAACGGTACAATGTTAAAAACCTGTTTTTAAAACATTATTTGTAGGGGGTTGGGGTGTAGTGGTAAGAGAAGAGTCCTACAACCAAAAAGTTATGGGTTCTAATCTCATCCAAGACAATAAAAGAAAAAAATAGAATAAAAATTTGTTGTTAAAAAAAAACATTATTTGTAGGAGTAGGTGAAAGTTGAAACCACTTGTACTCCTGGTTATTAGAGAAAAATAATTTTTATGTTAGATGAAATATTCAAAAAGAAAAAAAAAATAATCTTTGTTGAATTCGCTTGCCAAGGCAGTGCACCCTCCCGTGTTTGAATTCACCTATGCCTGTAACGAATTGTCTAGTTTTAGAGACCTTTCTATAAACCACTTAGAAGTACAAGTGGATTTCCCAAACCACGTATTCCTACAAAAAGTTCTCCCTCCTATATCAAATTCATTAATAAAAGGAAAAAAAAAAGCAAAATGAGAAATATACCCTAGATGTGAAGTAAAAGTTCCCATATAAAAAATACATATAATTTCATCAAATATTTGTTAAAACGGGTATACATACAACTATATTTCATCAACCATCATAAAGTTTGTTTCTATAGCAAACTAGGTAAAACATTGGCATCTAATCGCTTAAAATTCCAACAACATACATCACTAATCAACAAATACAATGATCATGGAAAGCAGATCTACAAAATAAAAAGGAATGCATTACACATAGCTAGGAAATGTATATATGATACCTTGAAATTCAAACAACTAACATCTTCACATTCATATATGAATTTTGAGTCTTTGATTCTTGAGACTGGATATCAACAGAATTCAAGACTTATTACCAGAATGGGAGATTAAGTAAATGTGATGCAGGAGCAGCAAGATTATCTTTTCAATTTATTTAAATATTCAATATTATCTTTTCTATTTATTTAAATTTTGTGTTTCCTATTTTAGTGGTCTAGTTGAATTATATATAGGGGATTTAGGGTTTGATGTTTTGTTAGTTTTTTATTGAGTTTCAATTAATAAGAACTTTGTTCTTGGAACCTTTGGTTCAATTTATCGTCTTTGAATATCATTAGTTATTGAGCCATTTGATTGCTTCCGAAACTGCATCAGTTGGTATCAGAGCTCTTGGTTGTATCAAATGGCTAGTTATGGAGAGGATTATCTTCTTAACTGCAGATTCGCCGGGAGAGGCAGTGGTCAAGTTGTGTTCAATTCACATGGTCGCAAAATTCCGGAAACTGACCCAAAGGTTGTCATCTGGGATGAGAACGTTGGGAAAGAGGAGCATCCTGAAGACGGCGACATTATTTATCATTCACCTCCTTATTTTGATAATTATAGGGATGAAGAGGTGCGCAAAGAAGAATATTTATGGGTTACAAAAGCCTTGAATAAGGTTGTCATTCAAGGGGACGAACCACTGCGGTGGATTAAATTTTTGTCTAGATCCGATCGTGGTGCGACGAAAGAAATTATGGGTTTGAATAGGAATTCTTTGAACCGAGTGATGACAAAATATGCAAATACGATCGCTAGTATTTTTGATGGATTTTTAAAGGTCTCTCCGGTGGTTGAAGGTGATCTTACGGTTCTTCATGATGCTCATGCGGTGACAGAGGGTGGTGGCCTTCCTAATTCAGGTGATCGGAAGATTTTGGATAGAAACCAAACACAATCAAATTCCCCGTCTATTGGGGAATGTTTGAAAATTTCAAGGATAAATTTGGATAACTCCAAATTTCAAATTCAAGATATAGATGGAATAAATCCTACTGTTACACGTGGAGATATGAATTTCAAAAAAGATGGTGGAATAAATTATACAATTACACGTGAGAAGGAGTTTTGTAGATCAAATAGTAAATTAATTAATGGATTACATGAGCTACTCAACTCAAACAAATTAACAAAGGATGATGGCTTGCTCGTTGGGATGGATAACTTATCATATGGAGTTGCTAAATTTAAAGAAGTGGGCTTATGTGCAGGTAGTCTAAGAAACTTTCACATGAGGGAGGAATTTAATCTAAAGGAGTTGATTGGTCCGCTCAAAGTTCTGAAGACTCGAGGACGAGTCTTTTTCAAAGACGGGGAGAATGATGCGGGTGACAACCCAAGAGTTGAATCCGATCCAGAGTTTGACCCAGGTGGTACAGGACCAGAGCCGGGCGAGATGAACCGTGAAGTTGAACCGTTCAGACGGTTCGTGATGATAACGGAAAAGGATCGAGTTGATGTTCCTTTTGATCCAGGGGATTTGATCCGAAAGCAAAACTCGAGAACGAGTTTTTTTGAAGCGGGAGAGTATGATGCAGGAGCAACAAGATTATCTTTTCAATTTATTTAAATATTCAATATTATCTTTTCTATTTATTTAAATATTGTGTTTCCTATTTTAGTGGTATAGTTAAATTATATATAGGGGATTTAGGGTTTGATGTTTTGTTAGTTTTTGATTGAGTTTTAATTAATAAGAACTTTGTTCTTGGAACCTTTGGTTCAATTTATCGTCTTTGACTATCATTAGTTATTGAGCCATTTGATTGCTTCCGAAACTGTATCAAAATGATTGTTGATGTCATTATTCCCAATAACCCACCAGCAATAACCTGCAAATAAACAATGTTCGTTACATTATTCAAGAGTCTTTGTAATATGAACTACTCCCTCCACCTATCAGCATTGCTGTTTGTAAATTAAAGAACCTTCAGAAACAATATTAATTCTATAAAAGTTTAAATTTTTGTATACAACAAATTAGGAGCTAGCTTGTATTCAATTGAGGCTTACGACACGTTTGACCTGTTCCTTTTTAGCGAAATCCAATAATAGTCTAAGTCTCTGAGAAACAATTTAGGAGGTCTATTTGGGTCACTTTCAACACGTTTGACATGTTCTCTTTTTAGCAAATTGTTTTATATGAACCCCTTGGGCCGTTTAACATAAAACACAAATGAAATCAACCAATCTATGAAAACCGACCTGAGGAGGTGTGTGGCCAAGAAGTTCATGTAATGGCCTGCTTTCAGCTAGGGGGTGTTCAGCAGGAAGTCCATACACAATTTGATTCAGAACCTGAGAAGTTTACGATCTTAGACATGAAAAGATGACATACCATTTTATCTAGTAACTACACATTACAACCTATGGCTTATTTTATAAAATCTGCAAAAATTTAACAAGAATGTTAATTTCAGTGCACAATAACATGAACGAACCTCTGCTTGGCGCCCAGCTTGCAATCGTACACCAGTTGCATCATACATCACCTGCCACAAATTTCATTTTTAGATTGACGCATTTTAAACAAGGGCAGACAGATGATTAAAGGGAATTTATAGAATGTTAAAAGGAAAAACCATACAATACAAGCTAAAATTAGGGCAGTTGCAAAGGTTGAACTCCCAAGGCCATCTTGTAAACCAACAGCAACCGCGAGAGCAGTTACTGTTGCAGAATGTGATGATGGCATGCCCCCAGATCCAATGAGTCGCTTAAGATCAATAATAATAAGACTCTTAGGATGTATCATTAACAATAAATCATTAATCCCTTCCAAATTGTTTATTTGTAATAAATAGACTAAAAACTAACTATGGTCCTGATTTTTTTTTTTTTTGAGGGTCAAAATAACCAGATTTATGGAAGCTCATAAGAACATGAAACACATAACTATTGGTCACCAAATTATTACGGACTAACTTATTCTCTGATCCTAATTCTTGTTCTTCTTGCTATATTTAGCGAAGATCAATACGGTTCTTAAATTCCAATTATATATGGTTACAACTATCAGATTTGGAGGGCTGGAAGAAGGTCGCCGTAAGAAATTTGAGATGAACAGCAAAAATCATTTCTTGCTCTAGTTCTTAATGATGATTCTGAAATTGCACATTCAAAAACCCTAGCTAGCATTAAGAATTAACAAAAAAATACAGTCTTACGTAGCAACAAAAGAGTCTCAATCAATTACCTGGATACGGAAACTTAAATTGACCACATAGAAACGAAACTGAATTAAAGAAAGGAACATAAACGCACCAGGTGGTGAGGACCTTAATTGATTGCGCAAGAGCAAAGAAAACCAATGCAGAAATGAGAACATAGTTCATATAAACAGGTTGTGAAGAAGACAGCGAGGTTGGAACTGAATTTTCGGCGGAGAACAGCCTTGAAGTCGCCAGTGATCTCATCTTCCAGAAATGTCTGTAAATCAGGAATTTGGGGGGAACGTAAGACAAGGAGAGAAATATGATGAAACGTAAGGGTTTTTGTATGTCTGCGAGAACAAGAAAAGTGGAAATGCGCTTTCTCCATCTCTCTCTGTTTTAATTAATTAATTAATTATTCTTTACGCAATATTAGATAATATGCTTCTGTTATTTCTTTTAGATACCTTCACTCCACATCAAATCATTCACAACAAAAAACTTCGTAATATTTCTTTACTTTTCTATTTATAACTTTTTTTTTAATGGCCAACAAAAACCAATTTTATTACCACAAGGCTAGTCAGAAACTAACTAAAAACACCATAATGTAAAATAACATGAAATCAATAAGACATAAATACATGCATATCTAAGCCAGGCCACCCGACTAGTTAACCTCAAACCGCCAAGGCAAAGAGAAAACAAGCTAACCAAATGCTGCTGCATCAAACCGCTTCCATTGGTCCAGAATATTGACGTCATCCGTGACCGGTTACGCACCCACAAGAACCCCTGAACTTTTATCTCCTCTATCGTTTTAATTAGAGATACATCCTCATTACCAAACCTTAGAGCATTCCTGAGTTTCCAAATGCTCCAAATAGTTATAAGCGTTACCGCGTACACCACTTTCTTGTGCCAGTGTGATCCATGAGTGAATTTCCACATCTCTAGTAGGTCTCTAACATCTACAACAAATAAAGGCAGCGTCTTACACTACGCCGAGATGACCTGGCAAACATCTTGTGCGAAAGCACACAATATTAAAACATGTTCTGCAGCCTCCATATGATCCCTGCAGAAGGTACACCATGGATCCGGAACCTGAATGTTTCTTTTGATTAGTGCTTCCGCAGTTGGTAGCCTATCCTTCTCACACCTCCATGCTACCATTCCAACCTTTTTTGGTACCCAAGGATTCCAATCAAAAGCATATGTAGGGTTACTACTAGAAGAACAGGCCAACATGGTTTTGATGCTAGACACAGAGAAAATGCCATATGCTTCAAGATCCCACCTCCATTTATCAGACGAGGAAGAACATGAAACAGAGGCTAAATACGACATCAGCAGCAGTAGTTCATCCTCCTTCGTGCCAGCAGAAGGCGATCGAGTCCAGTCCCAACTTAACACAACCCCTCCCTCTGTGTTTCGAAAACGATCGGCCACCCGACATACTTTTCCTCTTTCAAAAGCAAATTAAGATGGGTATAATTCAGACAATGGAACCGATTCCATCCAGCAGTCACGCCAAAACTGTATGTTCCTGCTACACCCCACCACCCCTTGATGAGTCTACTTAGATCCATCCCTTCCAATAGCAAACGAGATGAAATTCCATGGATTTGCTTCCAAGGACCTGGTTGAGATATGTGAATATAATTCCAAGATCTCGAGTTATTATGGAAAGCCCAAATCGATTTTCGCCATAGGCTGTTATCCTCTAATTTGAACCGCCACTACCATTTTGCCAACAAAGCCAAGTTAGCATCTTTTAAAGAACCCAGCCCTAGCCCACCAAACATCGCAGGGGCGATCACCTTGTCCCATGCCACCCAACAGACTTTAGCCTTCTCCTCGGATCCACCCCACAAGAATACTCTCCTCAACCGGTCTAATTTTTAATAACTTGAGCCGAGGCTTTATATAGAGAGAAAAAGTATGTAGGTAACGAATTCAACACTGATTTCACCAACGTAATTCTGCCCCCGAACAAAATATTTTTTGCTTTCCAAATTGATAACCGACGCCGGAATGTATCTACCACCGGTTTCCAATTTCTCACTGATATGTCATCATTTATACATATTTTACATGCATATTCATTCCCATTATTGGTGCTTTATGGACATTATACATTGAAACTATTGTCTAAATCGTTCCTTTGTGATAATTGTAGGTTTTCGGGAGCTTTCGGAAGAAATGAAGCAAAAACAGTCAAAACCGAAGAAAAACCGGAGAATCGAAGACCTTGCGAAGCCTTAGCAAAATCCACAAGGCTACGTACCATTTCCCAAGTCAATTAGGAGATTATTAGGCCTTAGAAATCCGAACATCTCCAAAGAATTATCAAGAAATCATCAAAGTCAATGAAAGTCAAAGGAACTTATGGAGCACTCTTACACCTATCCAAGACCCATGGATAACCCAAGTACCCATGGGTACTATCCATGGATGATCCATGATCTTTTTTAGCCCATGGAGCCTTCTAGAAGAGTCAAAGAAAGTAAAAAACTGTCACACCCCACCCTCGGCGGTTTCCCGCGTGGCGCGACGGTCATGGATCGCCATCACTGATTACATAGAACGACCTCTATATGGTTTTGAAAATCATGCATTCAAAGTCATTCCAAATAATAACATTGTTTTACAGAGTTTAATGCAGAAGGAAAGTAAATTGTTTTGGAAATACAATGCCAAGCAAAAAACAAGCCAAAGTTCATTGTCATATGAACATCAAAAGACTTCATGCATGATGTGCACTTTAATCCCGTGCAAGCTTAACGACCTAAGAAAACATGCTTAAACGAGTCAACAATAATGTTGGTGAGTTCACAGGTTTAAATGTAAAAGTAAATCGTTGTAATGGACCACAAAACTTTCAATGATTTGATTATTGTACATACAATGCTACAATATTACCATAAGCACAACGAAACTGAAGCCAGACTGTAATGTAATGAAATGCCTCTACCATGCCTATCGTAAGCATGGGGTGATTAGGTCAATGATGCACCCGTTTTGACCTCCGGTCAAAGTTAGCGCGACTAACGCGGGTGAGGGTTGTCAAACCCAAATAGTACTATCCATTATTACCTCGCTTGTGGGAAAAAACTAACGGTCCGATTATGAGATGACTTAATACGATATGAAACCGCTTATGTAATATGTGAAATCATGTAAGTAAAATTGTGTCCAATGAAAACAGTAAGTATGCATGTAATCTCCCCCAAAAGAAAAATAAGTAAAATGGGGCCGTGAGACTCACCTGATGCGTGAGTACCGTAAACGTGTAAGTAGCAAAAGTCTGTGCGTAAACCGACCTACGCGTGCCCTAGAATATATAAGACACCTTAAGGTCTAAGTAATGATTGTACATGTAAGTTGGCCATGTAACAGTTTCACCCAACTCGTTACATTACGTGTAAGTTTTGGTTTTAAAACATTTAACTCGGTGACCCGTTGGTGATATGTATTTGTTACCTAAAAATATATATTTATAGAAAATAAATATAAGTCATATACTCGATAAAGTGTGTCCATGTCTACAAATAACTTGATGTCACCTTAGAGTTCGGGTTTCAAAATAATGTTTAACTCGACCCGAGTCGTAACTCGATGTGAACGGTAAGTAAATATATTATATATATTTATTCAAAATAACGTTTTGAAGCACGTCAAGTTTTTAGGTAAAAATAATAGTTATAAATTTATACTTATAAAAACACTTTTAAAAAAACCAACATACAAGTATTTCTTTTTCACAAAAATACACCATTTGATATGCCCTTGTAACTTAATATATATACTTTTTGTCAAAAGGCTAGATTTAAATCCATCTTTTATACATAATATTTATGTATTAACCAAACTCCATAAAAAAATCCGAGTATCCAAATTAAGAAAATATTTACTCTTAAAGTTACTACTAACTTGTCATAACTAACAATTAATCCATAAACTTGTCATAAGTTACCAAAATACCAACAACTTTGTAAAGAACTAAAATACACAATAACACATAATAGTAGTCGTTAAATAGCCCATGGACCTAATAAAAACACTTGATGCATATTCAAGGTTTAACGTATATTTAGTTTCTATTAGTAACAACTTCTATTAAGTGAAAAGTAAACAACATAAAACTATAATCATCAACTTAAATATGTATTTGAGTTCAAGAATCATCTTATAGTTATTTTTATACAAAAACTAATCATATGAAGATATTAGTTCATCGAAAACTCCATACTTAATAGAAATGGGTCTTTGTAGGTGAATGTGGGTACATAACACTTGTATGTAAAAGAAAGCATAAAACAAGAACAAAATATAAATAAGTAGAAAATGTCCTCACTAGAACAAGCAAGGAAGAAGGAAGGGTTGATGTAGGTTGCTTGGATTCTCCAAGGATGACTTGATCTTCTCTAGAGAAAGTTTGTAACACCCTTGAATACTTGGAATAATGTTTGAAATGTGAAGGTTGGGGTTGGATGTTTGAGCCATAACAAGAGTGAAAGGGAAGGATGTGTATGGTTTTGCAAAAGACTTGTGTGGTTAACTAAAGAGGTGGTGGTAACTTATAATATTTAGAGATCATGGTAAAGTGAGAAACATTGGAACTTGGTAATTAATTCAAATTTTTCGGTCAATGGGGGAAGGTCTTTAAGTCCGAAAATGCTATGGTCAAGCTGATAGGTTTGGATGTTAAAGTGATTATTCACAAAGGTGGTAACTTTGGGTGTGGTCAAAGTCACTTAGCTAGCTAGTTGGTGTGGTTTGTCTTACATTGGCCGAAATAGAGGGATATGAAAGGGTGGATGGGACCTATGTTAAAATGGTAAGGATTTATGGTTTGATAAGGGTGCATGTTAAAAGGTTTCATCAAAAATGTAATTTTGGTGTTGGAATAATCAACACACAATTGTGTATGCTTGTTTCTCCGTCAACCAACAAAAGAAAAAAGAAATTTAATTATTATTATTATTATTTTGAATTTAAAATGGAAATGAGATGTAGGTAGAAACGGGTATTCGGGCAGGTATAAATCCGACACGATATAAAATAGAGATTTCATTAAAACTGAGTTTAATAAGATTTATACGTTATTTATTTAGTGATTCGCTAACATGCTAACATATGTTTAGTAATTCAATATAGCGAAATAGCGCGTTAAAACAGGATATGCCGATGAAACGGTAAAGGAGCGAGTTAAGTACTCGGTTGGCATAAATAAATACATGCATATATTTAAGTTATAAAAATAGTGTCGTGACACCTCGAAACATTTATTTAAACATAAATATTAATTATCACCAACGTTCGTGTGTGCCGGTTATACTACGTGTGACCCAGTAATTTACTGAATTATCGATTCATGAAATGTTATGAATGGACTTTGCTAGTTATGAACGTAATGTATGAAATTTATGACAGAGACGGGATGGGCATTGACCTGAAATTGCCGGTTGTCACAAAAACGTAGGCTCCAAGCAAGAAGGAAGAAGAAGATTCTGCCAGCTATGGGCATGCCCGCGCCCCCTATGGTCGTGCCCGCGCCCCTTCCTGTACCAGGCGCGCCCGCGCCCCCCTCAGATCAACTCTCCTATAAATACCATCCGATGTTTCATTTTTTAGCATGCCTTGGTGAGCTAAAAAAGGGGTCTTAGAAGATTGTTTTCACTCTGTAATTCCCCAATCACCTTGGTATCATCCTAGAGAGAGAGAACACACCAATCCAGACCCAAAGAACACTGAAGAAGAGAGCAATCTCGTAGTTAGAGTCGAGAGTAGAGAGTAGAGGGGCTCTTCCTTCTTGTTCAATAATAGGGGAGCCTACGAAACTCATCATTACGTTAGTCGTTATGGCCATTCGTGGCTAAAACTTATTTGTATTGCTAGACTGAAGATGATGTTTGGTGCATGTTAATGTTTAACCTATTAATGAAGTGGTATGTTTATGTCTTTAACTAATTCGCTCTTAAAAACCATCTTTTGATGGGCTTTTATTATTGTCTAAATCCGTCTTTATATTTGTGAGTGTCTTGATTTTAAAAGAGTAAAACCCTTTTTAATCAAACTTCCTTTGAAACTCGTACGTCTTTATACGAGCTGAGATTGATAAGCCAAGGCTTAGTCTATACTTCTAAGATCGTACGTCTTCATATGAGATTATTATGCGACCAAGAATTGGTGAACTCATGTTGGGAACCGTACGTCTTTATACTTGGTCCCATTGTTAAACCGCCTCTCGGTGAGCAAAATATAATCACCTATTTACCTTTAATATAAAGCATTTTGTGTCCGATGTCTTAAACCAACCCAGAGATGACCATTCGATGGGTTGAGGGTAATTGTTGTCCCTAACGGGAGGCACTACTACTTTTTAAAGAATATAATTTGCAAATCAAATGTAGCGAGGACGAGGCTCTAGCATGAACCCGGGTCACAAGTTTGTAGTAGTCATACCGCTGAATTAGTCAACTTAACATTATCACGTACCAAGCTGATTCAAATCCAGAAGCAATACATTCCGTAATCTGATCATTTTCGCCTTATTTACTTTCTTGTTATTTACTATTATGCTAATTACATTTCTGTTACACACTTCATGCACATTTTTACCTTTTTGCTATTTACATTACCGTCATTTAATTTTCTGCTTCACAAGCACACAAAACCCACTCACTAATTAATTCGGCTAAACGATAACAAAAGTTGAGTATTGGAACTCGACCGTGTCCATTGGTTCGATACTTGGTTCTTACCTACACTATATTACGCTGTGATATGTACACTTGCCTATTGTGTGTGTTTTAAGTTAAAGAAATTATCATTTTATAAATTTAAAACCTGATCTTGTGAAATCATCCTAAAAATATATTTACTTATATTTTTATATATTGAAACAAACACATCACTCACCAGGTTCGTATTCTCCACCACTTTTAGTCCCAAATAGGTGAATGGAAAAGAACCAATATTGCAATGTAGAATTCCTGCTAACTGTTCCATTTCCTGGGCATCAACTCCAATACCAATTAACTGACATCTTGCTAAAATAAACTTTTGACCGGAGGCAAGATTAAAACATCTCAGAATTATACAGAGATTTCTAGCATTCATATTCGACCAACACCCCAAGAAAATGACGTCATCGGCGTATAGAAAATGAGATAAGCGTCGACCTGACGGCGTGCACTTAATACCATGACATATCCCCAAGTTTACCGCCCTCGCATGATGCATGTGAGTGCCTCCATGGCAATGATGAAAAGAAACGGGGAGAGCGGGTCCCCTGTCTTAGCCTCCGGTAACAAGTTGTAACACCCAAAAATTTAAAACATAAATTTAAACATCATATGGAAAATAGGCCTATATTCTTTTTTATAAGAACTCATTTCACCAAAAGTAACACCTTATATAATACTCATAAAACGAACCAAGGTTTTCTCATAAAATTTTGACATGACCCATTCGTAAAATAAACAACCCTTACGAAGCATTAACCTGTTTAGACACCAAATAAAACTAAACCAAGTAACCATAAAGTCCATGGACACATCGAAAAGTAATAAATCAACATTGAGTTTATACTCCAACATGCCAATACAAAAACACAATGTGAATGGAAAGACTTTAGAAAATGAACATGTGAAATCATACGCCACGACAACTCCAAATCTCCATCCCGTTGACTCGATCCCTTGACTTGATCACCAACGCCTTCCACCATCTGAAACTGTCATGTGACATCACCCGACGGTTAGTCAACTCACGATTCAAATATTTATATGGTATTATCCCTGATTACATATGTACATATACACCTATGATTGTGTATTTATCACCCAAACCAAATATTTGCAAATGGTTTATTTATTCACTTATCTTTTAATTCGGGTTAAGCCACCTCTTTGACCCTCCCGCTACTTCAAAATATACGCCTACAATTAATCCCACATAATTATGCAATCCAAGCAAACCCGCTTAACCCACATATCTTGACCACCTCCGTGTATAAACGACTCTTCATACCTGCACATCACCACCATCACAACTAATTAGCCAAAGCTAAGTGAGGACTCATATTCCACATTATACAAATACGAATCAAATATATAAACTCGAAGCGTGTCAAGTTTCATCCCCGAGGCATGACTCCCACAATGATTTAAATCTTCATTGTATACTTCTTTGTTCCCTCCGTCTCCCGTCCCCAACACTGGGTCGTTTCACCTTTGATATCCCTATTAGTACAAATTTAAAACACTACAAACACTATTAGTAGGTTAATTCACATCGTAAATATTAAACAACATAATACACCGACATTCAATGTGTTTCACACCACAACCCACCCGATTAACAACTTATTATTACTCCCGCCACTCACCGTTATTAAGTTTGTAACATTAACCTGTCTTTGGTTAGTAAATCCCCTTAAACACTAGATACTATAAAAGTATATTTAAACCGGGTTACAAACTTGTGACACCATGATTACATCAAACCCCACAACTTAACCAAAATCCTACCATTTAGTTTACTTTAAATCAAGATATATCTCATCCCTAGCTCATCAACAGAATTTTAGACACCTTGAGGTTTACAACCATATAAAAGACACCCAAACAAGTTCTCGGTTAATCCCCAACAATTTTACAAATACTATAAAATTCCCGTTTCAAAACAACTTTGCGAGGCTGTAAATATTCAACGTTTACACCCACTTACAATAGGTATTTCACCTCAACTAAAAATTATGGGTAAAGTAGACTCATAGAGCTTTCTATCGATGCATAATACATCTCGAACAGAAATCCGGTTAATTTAATATGAATATTTCAAAACTAGTTAAATCCTAGAAATATGCTGAATTTTCAGCACTTTCATCACCCGAGTCATTATTAGTTTACACAATTTCTTTATGTGTTCAAACCCCCCCCCCCCAAACACTGTAAAAACAAAACGGCATTTTTAGTTAAACCATACACAATAATTATAATAAAAACACCTTAACCATAAGAATCCCAAGACATCATTATGACTATTCTAATCGAACCCAAATTCGAGTCACTCACCTACGCCCGTAGGAATGTTGTTGCGTTACCACCCGTTTGACCCGTTGCCATCCAAGCTTTGTCACACCTATCTTGACAAAAAATCAATCATGCAAAACATTAGAACACATAATTGGGTTATTCATTCCATTCATACATATGTATGTCACCCAACCTATACATGTGTTCTAACCCACCATTCTTTAACATACATTTAATAAATAGGTTACTCAAACCCATGAAACCCGTCATCCCCCATTTAACAACAATTAATGGTCTTTTGGTTATAAACCAAACCATATTAAACCCACATATCCATCCGACCTGTTAAAGAGATTAACTAAAAATAACATTCATATATATAATTTACTTTATCCCCATTAGCTTCACCCAAACTTTATGTTTACTAAACACCCATTGATTACTAACAAATTATTTAAATCAAGTACATTATAAAATCTCCCAATTTCCACTATTGATTTAGTTAGGCATTTCATCTAACACTTTGTAGGCATGATTAAAATTCACCATTTACATACCCATTTGAACTCATAAAATCACCATTTTATCATCAAAGTTATCAAGTTCGTTAAGCATACGTATATAACTTGAAACTATAATCAAACTCCTACTTTGTTAATCAACTATCACCATAAAAGTGTGAAATTGCTAGAACCCAACACAAATCATTATGTTTACACCTTTTACACACCAAATCATATAATTTAATATCTAGATTATAACATGCAACCATACCCATAACTCAATAATCATAAACAATCATTCTAGCATGAAGTTTTGGGTTTATTGCACGAAAATCACCCACCATTACTACCCAGTTTCGTGGGTTTAGGGTTCACCACCACATGAACCCTAATCTATGAATTTCACCATCAAAGCATGAAAGAATACTTACCAAGAGCTTAGAAATCATAGGAGGATGATAATATCAAGCTTTAATCCACTTAATTCGAGTTCCATAGTAGAAATCGCCTCTCCCCCTCTCTGTTTTCTCCATATCGTCGATGTCAAGGGGAGGTCGACCTCCCTTCTGCCTCTTTCACTTTTTTTCCCTATTTGATTCTTGATATATCCCCTTTACACTACATCTAATTAATAATATCATATTCACCCCTTCTAGTTTACAACTTACTTTTATTAAGTGTAAGTTTATTCTATTTCATTTCATAACAATTTTAGCCCCATTTTAACCTTCAAGTTTTTATAATAGAACTTAACCATAAAATTGGTTAAAACCTTAACAATTAAAATATCAACTATTTCTCCGACACTTTAAAATCTTCATAAATATTATTTTACAGTATTTATTTAATACTATTTCCAACAAAATAATTTCACCTTGATATCGGATATTTATTAAAAATATCTTTTAAATCATAATGAAATTGGAATTTTACACATGTGAATTCCATTATGGGAGAACCGTTAACCAATACCGACGGCGAGCGGAAGAGACACACGTCATGATCCAATTCTTCCATTTTGTCGGGAAATTCATCTGCGACATTATCGAATCCAGAAAACCCTAGTTAAGGGAATCAAAAGCTTTCTCTATATCAACCTTAAAAATCATCCCAACCGACTTTGTTCTCCTTAACCAAGCACCCAATTCATTGAGGATAAGAGGATTGTCAAGAATACTCCTCCCTGCTAGGAAACCAGATTGTTCGTCGGATATTAATTTCCCTATAAAACCTTTTAACCTATTTAATGTCGTCCAAACGTTCTATATAAAACCTAACAAAACCTAAGCTAGATGGAATACCTATGAACCAAACCACACTGACAGGCAAGTGTACCTATCGAGTGTTGAACAACTTAACGATAAACCGGATTATCGAACCCTAGAGACACTATGATAACAAAACTAGGCTCTGACTAAAGATTTATGATTGGGGGGTTTACTACACTACTGATTATAACTAATAATGCAATAAACTAAGAACGATTCGAACTATCAATACAAAGAACAAAGGAACTATCAGGAATTGGAATAACACTACCTAGGTCAGAATCCTACTTGTAAAGCACAAATTCTACCGGTTAGGGAAACTATGATGGATCTGGGTTTCTAACGATGATAACTAAAGACTACCTATTGGATCCCTAATCACTCTCAGTGTGTCACCAACTAAGGAACCTAAAGTGTACTAAACTCACTAGATGGTTGGATCACATCTCGGGTATTTCCAACTATGATAATGTACCCTAAAGACAGATCACCTTTCAGGTTCACTGTCCATGATACATTCAAGGAATGCACGGGGTAATCTCAGGATAACAACTATGACTCAGAATAGTAACAATCACTAGACACCTACACCAACTTCCTCTCAGACAGTTGACACTCGGATTCCTAATGACGAAAACTAAACGTCTAATTCTCACCTCTCGGGTATTGAATTAGGATACACATTCAACTCTAATCAGCAATTAACACAACTCCTATGGTCACTACATCTAGAAAACCACACAACAGTCACAAACCCTAGGATAAATGACTTGGATATGCAAATCAAACTTGTAAACAACCACAATTAGCATATAAGGTTATAATCAATCACTAATCAGAATTAGAATATGCAAACACATCATAATAATCAAGCTAAGATCGTTTACAGAATCATTAATCCATTCAAAGTACCAAAAACCAGTAAAAATTGTGACTTTAACAAATATTCATCGATTGACCTAGGCAATATTAATGTTTTAGCCAACGATCATGTTCAAAATATCCATAACAGAAGTAAAAGACATAAACATGGTTCCAACAATCCAATCAAAGATAAAGACTCAAACTTGCAAACAGAAAACTCTTAAAAAATGAGCCCGGATCTCAAAGCGTGCGCCTTTTCACTCCAATCGACTTCCTATGCTCCAAAATCGCCCTCTGGGCCTCTCTTGACGGCAATAAATCGAACTCGTTGAATAATGGTAATCAAATTCTATTTAATTGTCGATTTAGGGTTTTTCACGGGATTTCCATCTCTCGCGTACCGCGAGAGAATTAGGTAGGTCCCTCGCGTACCGCGAGGGACAAATTAGTCGGGCGTGAATTTCCTTTCCCTCGCGTACCGCGATGGATCTTCCTCTGGGACTTGAAATTTCCAAATTTTGACTTTTGTTTCTTGGGACTTGTTATCATGCTCGGTTTCTTCGTATATTCACTTGTATTCGGTACGAGCACCTGAAAACATAACAAAGACTTAAATATACACAAAACCGGCTCAAAATGATAATAAAACTAATTAAAACACACGAAAAAAATAGGAATAAAGATGTTTGCTTTGCACTAAATCAAACATCCCCACACTTAACTTTTTTCTTCCTCGAAAAAGTCTGCAATGGAATCATAACTGGAATCTAACTTTATAACAATTAGCAACAATTCACAGTTCAATATACTCACACCTTAAAAAGCAACAATCAGTATTTCTGTCCTATTAAACCCGAACAACAACTATCTAGCCCCCATGATGTGTTCTAATTCCAATTTATACAACACTCAATCAACCTATGTTACTCACACTTAGAAGCTACAGCTCTACCTAATCCCGTCTCACGGTCATGTTTAGGCACGGGTTAAACCATATAGATTTGCCCATCACATTAAACTAAGATTTACAGGTTTTTAGAAATCATGAATTATGGAATGAATGGATGGAACTGAGCATTAATTTAAGTATAAGAACTTTCGTCCAAAGGCGTCTCAACCAAGTCACTATCCCGGAAGCTAACACATAGACGAGGTTATAAACATTTAAGCACATAAATCTTACTTAGGGGTGTATCCTCCAAGTTGCCATCCCAGAGGGTAACACATAAGCAAAACTCGTATTTCCAACAACTAAGCTCATGAATATGGAAAGATATGGATTATGGAATGGGTGCCACCGAAACTCGGATTTATTCTCATAAAAAAGTGAGTGGTGTGCCATGAAAGTTTTCAAAAACATCTAAATATTGGCTTAACGTGGTACCTATCACCCTATATTGACAGTTTCAGTATTACCATTACCCTAAGATGAGTACCCACAAGATTTCATGAATTTACTAAGTGATTAATCCTAAGTAACACTCACAGGCTATTTAAGCTATTCAAGCCGGTTGGGTCTATCAAAACATTACTAATTAGACGCGTTTTCTATTATTTATTCATCTAAACCAAACAAGTAGATCCAGTTGTACTATCATTTTCCATTTATTATGCAAAACTTTTAATTTCAAAGGACATTTTTCAATTTTTTTCATTTTTTTTTGTATTTTTGGATTTTTATAAAGACACAAACTAGCTAGACTAGACACTCTCATCCCCACACTTGGAAGACACATTGTCCTCAATGTGAAGCAAGACACGACTAAAATTAAAAATGCAAAAATAAACAGGTATCGACTTAGCTGGTTATGATAAACACACAAATGTGCAACTTCGTTATTCCTTGTGTGTACCGTATAGTATTTCGGTCGCGGTTGCACATCTCTTTCGGGTTGCCTTTACAATTTAATATAATCATCGGTCCCGCCCGAATGGAGATTGAGTACGGACAAGACAAACAATACCTGGAAAATAAAACTCACAACAAACCCGCAACATTAAACTCAAGATTCATGGGTAAATAAAACAAAAAGACTCATGGACTCAAACTACGACTTTGGATAGATTGCAGGGACACGTACCCGATGTGTGGCAAACACATAGTCATGAAAGCAAGGTGGGTGATCGGTTACGAACGGTTTCTCGTTTCCCATGGTCATGGTGATGAGTGGTGAATGGTAACGGACGATGATAGAGGATAAGTGATATTATAGGCGATGGATGTAGATGGTGATGAGTGACGATGGTGATGGATGTTGTATGATAATTGATGACGTGGATCGTGGTAGGGATGGGTATGGGTGACCATGGGAAAACAAGGAATAAGGGCAAATCCAAGGGGGCCCAGCGTACCACGAAGGGGTTGGTAGCACTCCTCGTGATTTTAGTCGGCTCGACCATTTGTCTCTCGCGTACCGCGAGAGACTTGTGACTTTGCTTCGCGTACCGCGAAGGGACCCTGGTTACAGAAAGTTAAGAAATTTTTCCAATTTTATACTTAGAATATTTTTGACCTTTTAAAAACTTTCTTCACCCAAATTCCTTTAAAAACTTGTTCCAAACATAAAAACACATGTAAAAATACTTGGAACTTCGTTCATGATGATTTCCTCGCCGAATCAAGCGTGAATCCCTGCAAGACACGACACAAACAAAACACACAATACTTAAAAAACCACATAGAAGACACGGACTCAAACAAGTGAAAGCATACAAACTCTACATCCCGGGCACTTACCCGAGATTCAAACAAGCCTATCAGGAGGCTTCTCCTTGATTCTAACAGGCACCACCTTCATCCTACGTGGTCTACCGATTCTTCCCAAATTCATAAAACTCCTACAACTCTCAAACCTTGAAATCATATCACATTTTGCACACTGATCCTTCCACCACAGCTTAAATCTACCTGGTCCGAATGTAAGACGATTTAAATATCCTAACACACTGTCACCCCTAAACATCCCCACACATGTGTTTTTCACTATCCTCACATTATCATATTTACTTAACGCTCGGGGTCCTCTTACGGGGTGGCCTAGACCTAGGGGCTGGAACTAGGGCTCGGCTCAACACTCACCCTCTCCGAATGCATGACAGCGATGGGAAAAGGTTCAGGAATGGAATTTCCTATATGTGTGACCTCTAAACCTTCACTAGTATCATCAGGATCCTCTACACCCTCCTCAGTCATCCCCATATTTGGGGTTTTGCCTATGATCCCGTCTAACTCTGCTATCATCTCCGGCAGATCATCAGGCACCTCGTTGTCGTATTCATCCGACTCATCTAATAACTTTTCCAACTCCAACGCCCAATTAGATGGTTCTTCTAAATTCAGGGCGGGCTCACCTACTTCTATATCCGGATCAGAGTCCTGATGGCAGTCCATGAAGGAATCAAGCATGCATACGAAATAGCTATGCTCGCCAACATCTCTCATGGACTTTGTGGCATCAAATGTAACCGACTCATCCCCCACACGAAGTGTGAGCTTTTCGTCAAAGACATCGATCAATTCCTTGGCGGTGCGTAAGAATGGACGCCCGAGGATGAGTGGGACCCCGTCATCCGCATTCATGTCTAGAATAACGAAGTCCACGGGGAAGACAAATTTGTCTACTTTCACTAGAAGATTTTCCACAATTCCCCTTGGATACTTGACTGAACGGTCAGCCAAGGATATGCTCATGCACGTTGGCTACGGTTCACCGAGGTCTAGCTGTTGATAAATAGAATATGGCATCAGATTGATGCTTGCACCTAATTCAGCTAACGCGTGATGCAAGGGCAAACTTCCTAGGAGACACGGGATCATGAAACGACCTTAGTCTTCCAGTTTCTCTGACAGCTTGTTCTGCACCACCGCAGAACATTGCTCATTAAGTGAGACTTTAGAGCTCTCCTCTAGTTTTTTCTTGTTGGAAAGAAGATCTTTGAGGAACTTTCCATATTTTGGCATGCGTTGGAGGGTCTATATGTGCGGAAGATTGACCTTGAGTTGTTTGAATATATCAAGGAAGTGACCGTATTCCCTAGCTTGCTTATATGGCAGCAAACGTGCTGGGTGAGGAATACAGGTCAGGTTAATCTCGGGGGACTTCATCTCTGCCCCTTTCTTCTTCTCCTCTGCCTTTTCGGCAGGCATCTCAACCACAACATCCTCGTCCACATGCTCCTCGGCCATCTTGGCATCGATCTCAGCGAATCAAGCTATCTAGTCAATCTTCTTGACCTCATCAGGTGACAGAATATTATACTCACCAGAGTGGGAGTCATCCTCTGCAACCTCTTTATCCCCCACACTCCTGACTGACACGGTCATCACTGAAGCTTTGGGCCTGAAGATGGACCTCCACGGTGCGTTACAGATCCTGGTATGCCGATTGCTGATTCTTCAATAAGGTGTCATGATCATCCAGTCTCTGCCTATCCTCTCTATCTCTCTGCACTAAATGGGCAAGCATCTGTGTCTGATTCTCGATCAACTCCTCGATCTTCCTAGTATCGACAGTGCTTCCCGAGCTGGGTCCTATGTCTCCTCCTCCTTGTTGATGTTGCTGGCGACCATTAAACCCAGGTGGGTTGTTTCCAGATCTCCAACCTGAGCCGAAAGAATTATTATAGTTATTATACCCTCGATTCTGGTATTGGTTGTCAGCAAAACTCACGTGCTCCTGATTATTCACAGGGTAATCTCTGGTGTCGTGGCCTCCCCTGCACACTTCACACCTCTGAGCACTAAATTTTATCTCTTTGATTTCATTTGGCATAGTTGCGAGTGCAGCAGCCACGATAGAATCAGTAGTGACCTGATGCATACCTCTAGAAGAGGTGGTGGATGATCTACCACTAGGAATGGAAGTCCTAGTAGATGGAAACTGCTGTTTGGATTGAGCGAAGTTCGCAAACATTTCCTCGCACTCAGCGGGCTCAAATATATCCATGATATGGCCTCCCGCAACTGTGTTAAACATGTGTTGCTTCTCGAAGGTAATGCCATTATAAAACTTCTCCACTATCGCCCAGACTGAAAGACCATGCTGGGGACATCGGCTCAACAGTGTGTTGAACCACTCCCAGGCCATGTGATAAGGCTAGTCGGGATCCATCCGGAAGGAGTGGATTTGATCCTTTAGGCGAGCGGACCTGGAAGGTGGATAATATTTCTTATAGAACTTGGCTTGCACTTCCTCCCAAGTGGTGATGGAATTGTCGGGGAGGGTGTCAAGCCAAGCAGATGCACGTCCAGAGAGCGAGAATGGGAACAGGCGCAAGTAGATTGCGTCTTTAGATACACCCGTGATATTGAAGGTATCACATATGCACACAAAGTGGGACACATGTCCGGGTGCATCCTCATCGTCGAGGCCTTGAAATTAGGTCGCATGAGTGATCGAACTCATGACATGTGCTGTGATCTGCCATGTATTATTGTTAGGAATGCCGGGGTTAGTTATCGAAGATCTCACCCCTTTGATCCTAGCATTGACTCTCTAGTGCACGGTACGTCTCGCTGGTGGATCAGCGTCGCCCATTTTTAGATATGGAACCGGGCTAGTGGAACGTACCTGATATTTGCACAGCTCTTTCAAACTCCCCCGGAAGTCGTGGGTGCGCTCGTGAAGCTCTCGTTCGGGCTCTAAGAAAGCAGAATATGGTGGCGATCCCTGCGAACGAGTATGGTGCATAAACAGAAAGACTCAATTGATAGAAAGAAACAAAGACTCAAGACAGAAGGACTCGATCCTATATTAGACACGCAAGTAGGCACAAAAGACAAGCACACAGAATAGACTGAAAGAAAAAAAACTAAAACCAAAAATCAAACAAAGAACTTATCAGTGTTAATATTGCTACTGCCAAGTGTCCATGACAACGACGCCAAAAACTTGATGTCATCCAGATGGTCTATATAAAACCTAACAAAGCCTAACCTAGACTCCTAAGTAATAAAATGGAATGCCTATGAACCAAACCGCACTTACAGGCAAGTGTACCTATCGGGTGTAGCACAACTTAACGGTAAACCGGATTATCGAACCCTAAAGACATTATGATAACAAAACTAGACTTTGACTCGGACTAAAGATTGATGATTGGGGGGTTTACTACACCACTGATTATAACTAATAATGCAATAACCTAAGAATGATTCGAACTATCAAAACAAAGAACAAAGGAACCATCAGGAATTGGAAGAACACTACCTAGGTCGGAATCCTACTTGCAAAGCACAAATTCTACCGGTTATGGAAACGATGATGGATCTAGGTTTCTAACGATGATAACTAAAGACTACCTAGTGGATCCCTAATCACTCTCAGGGTGTCACCAACTAAGAAACCTAAAGTGTACTAAACTCACTAGATGGTTAGATAACCCCTCGGGTATTTCCAACAATGATAATGTACCCTAAAGACAAATCACCTTTTAGTCTCACTGTCCACGATACATTCAAGGAATGCACGGGGTAATATCAGGATAACAACTATGACCCAGAATAGCAACAATCACTAGACACCTACACCAATTTCCTTTCAGATAAGTGACACTCGGATTCCTAATGACGAAAACTAAAAGACTAATTCTCACCTCTCGGGTATTAAACTGGACACACATTCAACTCTAATCAATAATTAACACAACTCCTATGGTCACTACGTCTAGCAAACCACACTACAGTCACAGACCCTAAGATAAATGACCTTGATATGCAAATTAAACTGGTAGACCACCACAATTAGCATACGGGGTTATAATTAATCACCAATCAGAATTAGAACATGCAAACACATCATAATAATCAAGCTAAGATCGTTTACAAAACCTTTAATCCATTCAAAGTGCCAATAACCAGTAAAAATTGTGACTTTAACAAATTATCATCGTTTAACCTAGGCAATATTAATGTTTTAGCCAACGACCATGTTCAAAACATCTATAACAGAAGTAAAAGAAATGAACATGGTTCCAACAATCAAATCAAAGATAAAGACTCAAACTTGCAAACAGAAAATGCTTAAAAAACGAACCCGGATCTCAAAGTCCTCCCGGAATTTCCGTCTTTCGCGAGGGACAAATTTGTACCGCTAAAGAATTAGGCAGGACCCTCACGTACCGCGAGGGAAAAATTTGTTGGGCGCGGATTTCCTTTCCCTTGCGTACCGCGAGGACTTGAAATTTACAAATTTTAACTTTTGTTTCTTGGGACTTGTTCTCGTGCTCGGTTTCTTCGTATATTCACTTGTATTCCATACGAGAACCTGAAAACATAACAAAGACACAAATCTACACAAACCGACTCAAAACGATAATAAAACTAATTAAAACACACGAAAACAATAGGAATAAAGATGTGTGCTTTGCACTACATCACTATTCACTAAGACCTTCGAGATTTCTTTATTAATACACCCAATAAGGCTCATTGGGCAGAATTCCTGAGGTACTGTGGGGTCAGCCACCTTTGCTATCATAGCAATAAATGAAGAGCTGCTACCCAGAGAGATTTAAGGCTCCTCATAAAATTCAGAGAATAACCTGAAAAAGTCTTGCTCGAAACTTGACCAGCACCTTTTAAGAAACCGAAAGTTGTATCCATCAGGACCCAGGGCTCTATCATTCCCACAATCCTAAAGTGATGCCTTTATCTCACCGGGCGTAAACCTTCCCACCAAACTTTCAGCCTCCCAATCTTCCAGTTTAGCAATATCGTGGCAGACTATCGATGGTCTCTCCTCAATAGGTTCCAGTTTAGCAATATCATGGCAGACTATCGATAATCCCTTAGCTTATCTTTGAGTAAAACCGGATTGGAAACCCACTCCCATCAAACCGCAACAAGTTTATCCTGTTGCAACTTAAATTAGCATTCATCATGAAATGAAAGTAACTCGAGTTTTCGTCAAAGATAGCAACTACCTGCTTACATCACATTCTCTCCTTTAATTCATGAGGGACCATGTCTCTAGAATTAGCCAAGGCATCTATCTCTGCAAATCTAGCCTTACAGGAACGGTATGAGTCCTCCCTGGTTTGCCGTTCATTCGTAATCCACCCTTTTATGCTTTGTTTCAACCACCTAGGCTTTGTAGACAAGGCCAGGTATGCTGGCCCATTAAAGATGAACGACCCAGCAGAAGTTTCCACAAACTCCACATCTATAACCAGGAATTTAAGAAATTAAGTGGGGTATGGTCAAAATCATGGGGAACCGTAGAGAGAAGAAAGGGACAATGGTTTGAGTACTCCCTAGTTAAAGCATTTACCGAAGTCGTTGGCCAATTGTTCATAAAATCTCTACACACCAAGAAGCGGTCCAATTTTCTTAGTTTAAGGCCATTATCTGACATGTAAGTGTATTTGTGACCTCCTATATTGTATTCCACCAAGTCGGCATCCACTATGAACCTATTAAACCTATCTGCATTGGGATCAACAAAGCCGGAGTTAACCCTCTCTGAGGCATCCCGAACCTTATTAAAGTCCCCAAGAAAGACCCAAAAACCTGGTAAAGAACTTATTAATACCAAGAGTTCCTCCCAGAGATTTCGTCTACTAACCGGGTCATTTGGAGTATATATATTAGCGAAATTCCCTGCTAGGGCAGTCCCGACAAACCTCCCAAATATACTCAAGAAATACATATTCCTGGTGGCATTTTCAAATCGGAAAGCTTCCGGATTCCACAAGCATAGAAGGCCCCCTGACCTGCCCTCATCCTTAACATCTTCCATTTCAAACAACGTCCATCCCCAAAGTCTACTTGCCAGCTAGTTAGGTCTCCCAATTTTGTTTCTTGAATTGCAAGAAACTGTACCCCATTTGTTGTCTTTAGGCCTCGGATCCAACTCGATTTCATTGGATCCCCCAACCTCCTAATGTTTATGCTTAATAAATTTATTGGTTACCTTTGTCTGCCCCCTCACCTTCAATTAGGAATATCACTTGATCCACAAAAGCCTCAACCTGGAAACCGACTCAGCTGCCGACATCAATTGTGTCAGCCACCTCCTTTTCAATAGCCGTAGAGGCACTCCCATGTTGCGTCTCTCGAACGATGATGCAACTATCCACTCCCATATCCTCGTCTGGTTGTGCAAACCCAAGAGAGGGGATCGGCAGAAGACCCATTGTAGAAAGTCGCAGAATTATTTAGGTCAGGGAATGGGGGAATATCCGAATTCTTTCAAAATACATGTTTTTGACTTGGCCCACTGGGTGAATTAAGAGAGTTTGGGCTTTTGAAGTTACGGGGCCTTTTCCTTAAGCTTGCTCCTAAAAGCAAGCCCATCTGAACTACCGTCCCAATTTGGTGTCGTCCCCCATTTACTCCATCATCTGTACAACGTGGTTTTTGGGGCGTGCATAGAGAATCCACCCTAATGTGCGTCACCCTTCTTTCCCCATGCAAAGTATGTTTACCACCTACCTCCCGAATGTGACTATTCGTTTCAACTTCCCCATGGTTCTCCGATTGACCAGTGACCGGAATGTGAGCTGCCTCCTTGTTCTGTGTTACAACCGGTCAGATTTTGCCTACCTCCAGGTCCTTCATTTCGGCCTCCTCACCTCCCTTTTCACCCACCATCATGGGAATTGAAGGTTCTCTAAACTCCGGGGGACATTGGTGCTCAACCTATTTTACCCATACCGGATATGCCCTATTGTTTCGGATTAAATTTATTTCCTCATTAATTTTTCTCCTAGAATTGTGAAGAACCAAACATGATCCCGAAGAGATGTCGAACATGTCCGACGAAAAGTCAAACGGCTCAATCACCTTCCCATAGAGCTCTGAATTTTCTCGATGTGTTTTTTCCTCCCGTAGGACAATTGGGAGGACGTCCATTCGTAGTTTGACAACCCTTTCATACGTTATCTCCTAAATCTCCCAAACTACGGCTGACACTAGGTGTTCTTTCCATGTGTCCTATTTTGTCATAAAATCCTTTACCAATTCTGGTGAGTTTAGGGAGATTAGACATTTCAAGCCCCCAGTTTAAGACATCGTCACCTCCCGGTAACCCCATTCCAAAAACAGGGCCATCATATTTGCTAAGGTGGTAGCATCCTTAGCCTCTCCTACCAATACCTTCCCTACATAGTGGCGAGGAAAAAGCCCTCATTATCCCACTATGTTGACGGACGTTTTCTAATGACCTGCATTGTTCAGGACATCTTTGTATGACCTCCCCACCTGAAAGATGCCCTCAAATGGTTGCTGCTGTTTAGGGGGCCACCTCTGTTGTCTTGCCTTCACATGCGGATAAATGACCTTGCTATGATTTTTATCATACTTCGCTATCACCACTGACACCTTGGCATTGTTTATAGTAACCCTATTCATCTCCTCTAGGATTCCCACTAGGTTGGGTACATCCAAGAGCCTGATAAAACCAAAGTAATACCCCAGACTATCTTTCTTCTTGGCAACGTATGCGTCTGACACCGGTCCGAATGCTTGGAAGGAAATTCTTAGGGTGTGGCTGGAAAGCCCCTCGGGTAGGATGGAGATGAAGAAAGTCGTTTACTTGTTCCCTGTCGTCTGTTTTCCCTTCTTCCGGTAGGTCACCTCCGACCATACTCCTCCGCCACCACCGCCTCTCATTCCATTTTCTTTGTTTTTTCTATTTATAACTAGTAATTAAACTGTGTTTTGGCGCGTTAAATAGTAAAAAAATAACGTCACTGAAACTTTATAAAATATAACAAAGCATTATGTAAAACCCACCCCCACATGTTACCGTGGTTGGTGTGACGAGTAATTCTGGTACGTGTTCAAATTAATCGCTTTTTTTACATCGCCTAGTTATCGGAAGCGAGACCCCACTCGGGGCTATGCCCCAAAGTATGTCAGAGGTACTGTCTCTTAAACCCAACCAGGGTGGCGCTACCCAACCGTGTTCGTTGTAACTTGAAATCAGATTACATTCGAACTAGTATGTGCTCCACTCCTTTTGGACCATAACACAGATTATTTAGATTTCCCTTTTAAGTATTAAGTAAATCCTAGTTATCTAAAACGAATTGATTATACTAAAATCAATAACAAGAAATCACCTAATTTCTCTTCGAGATATTGAAGCTTATTTTCAATTAATTATGGTCTCATTCATCATAAGGATCTCTAACAAGAATTTCAACTTTTCCCAATCATACAATGTTTCTATGGGAGAACCGTTCATAAAACAATATAAGTAAAATACTTCAATCAAATTACAATACGAGAAACAAAAGAAACAAGTAAATTAAAATACGTTTACAACTATAACAAAATAAAATTACAAAAAGATAATGAAGAGCATATTGGTCCCGCGTACTTAGTAAGTACGCAAGGCTTTTGCCCGCGTACTTGTCAAGTACGCATGACCAATGACCTGCGTACTTAGTAAGTATGCACGTAGTGTACCTGCCCATATAAATAGAAGACTTCTCTTCATTTGTAGGTAGAACTCTGTAACTAGGTTGAGAGGTGTCCGGGCGGGATGAGCTCTCCCGCCCCTGGACCGTGAGCGTAGACGAGATATGTGTACTCCTTCGGTATGTGGTCTGTAATACGGGATGACTTCTATGTTTTGTATTACTTATCATTTGATTCTCTTGTTTGTTTGTTCATGTCTGTAATACGGGATGACTTCTTTGTTTTGTATTACGAGATATGTGTACTCCTTCGGTATGTTCCCACACGAATCATTGAACATATCTATGTTTTTCCACTGTGTAACGAGGCTCTCGGGACCTACACTTCAACATAAGAATGATCAAGGAATCGATTGATTCAATGACACAGGGTAGCGTGATCCAACTGTTATCAGGATGTATTCAATGGAATCAAGATATTGATCCAAGGGCGAGTATATGTTCCAACAGATGTTGTTGGAAACATATCTTAGTTCAGCATCACATTGCATGTTTTTCAGGGCATGGGCAGTGAAGTGAACTGAAAAATTGTGTTTAACGACATAACCGATACTAGTCTCATGAAGTACTTTAGAAATTATATTCAATATCTGATAATGATATTATACACACACACCCGACATACCATGGGTTCAAATCACAATTGTTACAAAGTTCATTAAGTTGTCACACTACTAATGGACCAAAGATACTGATAGTCTATTGATAATTCAGACTACATGCTATTATCCAAAATAAAAATATAAGCATCAAGCATCAATTTTTGTTAAGCATAAGCAGTTATGTCACACCCGTAACATAGGACAGTCATCTACCAGAGTAGTACCTCCAACAGATATGTTCCCAGGTAAGAGCGACGGGTCTAGGAGAGATTTATACACTGCTCTTTCCTAGACAGAACATTCCGTTCGTCATATAACTACACACCGGTTGAAGGTCTCCTTCTAGTCACAGTGACGTAGATACCAAAAACATACAGCGGAAGTCTTAACATCATAACTTATTTTATTTCATAATATAACGTTTATACAATAGGGATTGACTGGCAAAATATAACATAACAACTCTGGACTTATAACTCACGAAGAATCATGCCAATCACTCAGGCCTTATGGTCACCCAGAGACCTGCCCTCAGTCATCCCTCTTTCCAATATATGTACTTCTCCTGGGATGCCAACTACTAGCTAGGGTTCACCCGTGCTCAAAAACATTTGAAAACATTTTGGATCAGCTTACGCTGGTGAGTTCATAAAAAAAATCATCTTTACGTGTATCCTTGATCAAGGATTAATACCCCGTATGGGAATTACAACCATCCTTTCCAATCCATCACCCATAATCGCCCTTAGATTCCAAGTCTACAACATACGTATATTCAGGGACCTAACGACGCAGGTCCCATACGTACCAGATTTTAAACAGGAGGATCAGTCTTGTCCCTAGATCCCACCCCAATCATGGCCATAATAAGTTCATAATATACGATATATGCACGGACAGCTTTGGGATCCCATATATAAAATCATTTATAAAACATTTTATAGAGCACAGTTAAGAAGAACTTACCTCAAACAGAACCTCCTCCTGTATCGAATATAACAATCAACACTTCAAGAGAACCCTAGATCATATCCGATATTACCATAAACAATATCCCTATCTTAGGTTTACACGAAGAAACCTCAGGTTGTTTAGGAACCTTACCTCAGCACTATTTACGGCAATTTGTTGACAAATTGCGAGAAATTGGACTTTCGAGAGCGGACCAGGACTTCGAGAATTGGGCTACCAGAACTTAAGTGTGTGTATTTGAAAGTGTGAGGGTGTGCAAAGTGAAGAAGTCATTCTCTTTATTTATAGGGTGGATTCGGGTCCATGTCGGACCGACAACTACAAGCATAACGGTCTGACATCCCCTATGTCGGCCTATTTGACTTGCACACACATCGGACCGACATACGAACCGTATCGGTCCGACTTCCACATATCGGACCGACATCCAAGGGCATATCGGTCCGACATCAAGCTGAGTCATAGGACACATTTCGGCACTCGGTTCATTACTTCCTCCATACGTATCGGACCGATATGGGGTAGGATATCGGTCCAATATCCACCTTATTTTCAAATTTTTTATTCTTAGTCCTTCAACTTTGGAAACTTACAGATTATCAAGGAATGCACGGGGTAATATCAGGATAACAATTATGACTCAGAATAGCAACAATCACTAGACACCTACACCAACTTCTTCTCAGATAGTTGACACTCGGATTCCTAATGACGAAAACTAAACGACTAATTCTCACCTCTCGGGTATTGAACTAGGACACACATTCAACTCTAATCAACAATTAACACAACCCCTTTGGTCACTACGTCTAGCAAACCACACTATAGTCACAAACCCTAAGATAAATGACCTAGATATGCAAATCAAACTAGTAGACAACCACAATTAGCATACGGGGTTATAATTAATCAGCAATCAGAATTAGAACATGCAAACACAACATAATAATCAAGCTAAGATCGTTTACAAAATCATTAATCCATTCAAAGTACCAATAACCAGTAAAAATTGTGACTTTAACAAATATTCATCGATTGACCTAGGCAATATTAATGTTTTAGCCAACGATCATGTTCAAAACATCCATAACAGAAGTAAAACACATAAACATGGTTCCAACAATCAAATCAAAGATAAAGACTAAAATTAGCAAACCGAAAACGCTTAAAAAACGAACTCGGATCTCAAAGCCTTCGCCTTTTCACTCCCATCGACTTCCTATCCTCCAAAATCGCCCTCTGGACCTCTCTTGACGGCAATAAATCGAACTCGTTGAATAATGGTAGTCAAATTCTATTTAATTGTCGATTTAGGGTTTTTCACGGAATTTCCGTCTTTCGCGTACCGCAAGAGAATTAGGCAAGTCCCTCACGTACCGCGAGGGACAAATTTGTTGGCGCGGATTTCCCTTCCCTCGTGTACCGCGAGGACTTGAAATTTCCAAATTTTAAATTTTGTTTCTTGGAACTTGTTCTCGTGCTCGGTTTCTTAGTATATTCATTTGTATTCCATACGAGTACCTGAAAACATAACAAACACACAAATCTACACAAAACCGACTCAAAACGATAGTAAAACTAATTAAAATACACGAAAACAATAGGAATAAAGATGTGTTCTTTGCCCTACATCACTATTCACTAAGACCTTCAAGATTTCTTTATTAATACACCCAACAAGGCTCACTGGGCGGAATTCCTAAGGTACCGTGGGGTCAGCCACCTTTGCTATCATAGAGATTTAAGGCTCCTCATAAAATTCAAAGAATAACCTGAAAAAGTCTTGCTCGAAACTTGACCAGCACCTTTTAAGAAACCGAAAGTTGTATTCATCAGGACCCGGGGCTCTATCATCCCCACAATCCTAAATTGATGCCTTTATCTCACCGAGCTTAAACCTTGCTACCAAACTTTCAGCCTCCTAATCTTCCAGTCTAGCAATATCGTGGCAGTCTATCGATGGTCTCTCCTCAATATATTCCAGGAATTTATTCACGAAATAATCCCTTAGCTTATCTTTGAGTAAAACCGGATTGGAAACCCACTCCCATCAAACCGCAGCCTGTTCATCCTGCTGCAACTTAAATTAGCATTCACCATGGAATGAAAGTAACTTGAGTTTTCGTCACCATCTGTAGCCCATCTAACCCTCGATTTCTGATGAGCATCGTTCAATTTTTGATTGGTCAAAGATAGCAACTACGTGCTTGCATCACATTCTTTCCTCTAATTCATGAGGGACCAGGTCTCTAGAATTAGCCAAGGCTTCTATCTCTGCAAATCTAACCTTACAGGAACGGTATGAGTCCTCCCTGGTTTGCCGTTCATTCGTAATCCACCCTTTTATGCGTTGTTTCAACCACCTAGGCTTTGTAGACAAGGTCAGGTATGCTGGTCCATTAAAGATGAACGACCCAGCAGAGTTTTCCACAAACTCCACAAACCCCGACATCTCTAACCAGAATTTAAAGAAAAGAAGTGGGGTATGGTCAAAATCATGGGGAACCGTAGAGAGAAGAAAGGGACGATGGTCCGAGTACTCCCTAGTTAAAGCATTTACCGAAGTCATTGGCCAATTGTTCATAAAATCTCTACACACCAAGAAGCGGTCCAATTTGCTTAGTATAAGGCCATTATCTGACATGTAAGTGTATTTGTGACCTCCCATATTGTATTCCACCAAGAAGATTTCGTCTACTAACCGGGTCATTTGGAGCATATATATTAGCGAAATTCCCCGCTAGGTCAGTCCCGACCAACCTCCCAAATATAATCAAGAAATACCTATTCCTAATGGCATTTGCAAATCGGAAAGCTTCTGGATTCCACAAGCAAAGAAGGCCCCCTGACCTGCCCTCATCCTTAACCTCTTCCATTTCAAACAACATCCATCCCCAAAGTCTACTCGCCAGCTAGTTAGGTCTCCCAATTTTGTTTCCTGAATTGCAAGAAACTGTACCCCATTTGTTGTCTTTAGGCCTCGGATCCAACTCGATTTCATTGGATCCCCCAACCCCTAATGTTTATGCTTAATAAATTTATTGATTACCTTTTTCTGCTCCCACACCTTCAATTAGCAATCTCACTTGATCCACAAAAGACACAATCTAGAAACCGACTCAGGTGCCGACTCCAATTATGTCAGCCACCTCCTTTTCAATAGCCGTAGAGGCACTCCCATGTTGCATCTTCGGGATGATGCAACTATCCACTCCCATATCCTCGTCTGGTTGTGCAAACCCAAGAGAGGGGATATCGGCAGTAGACCCATTGTAGAAAGTCGCGGAGTTATTTAGGTCAAGGAATGGGGGAATATCCGAATTCTTTCTAAATACATGGTTTTGACTTGGCCCACTGGGTGAATTAAGAGAGTTTGGGCTTTTGAAGTTACGGGGTCTTTTCCTTAAGCTTGCTCCTAAAAGCAAGCCCATCTGAACTACCGGCCCAATTTGGTGTCGTCCCCCATTTACTCCCTCATCTGTACAACTTGGTTTCCGAGGCGTGTATAGAGAATCCACCCTAACGTGCGTCACCCTTCTTTCCCCATGCAACGTATGTTTGGCACCTACCTCCCGAATGTGACGATTCATTTCAACTTCCCCATGGTTCTCCGGTTGACCAGTGACCGGAATGTGTACCGCCTCCTTATTCTGTGTTACAACCGGTCGGATTTTGCCTTCCTCCAGGTCCTTCATTCCGACCTCCTCAACTCCCTTTTCACCCACCATCACGGGAATTGAAGGTTCTTTCAACTCCGAAGGACATTGGTGCTCAACCTATTTTACCCATAACGGATATGCCCTATTGTTTCGGATTAAATTTATTTCCTCATTAATTTTTCTCCCAGAATTATGAAGAACCAAACATGATCCCGAAGAGATGTCGAACATGTCCAACGAAAAGTCAAACGGCTCAATCACCTTCCCATAGAACTCTGAATTTTCTCGGTATGTTTTTTCCTCCCGGAGGACAATTGGGAGGCCGTCCATTCGTAGTTTGACAACCCTTTCATACGTTATTTCTTGACTCTCCTAAACAACGGCTGACACTAGGTGTTCTTTCCATGTGTCCTATTTTGTCACAAAATCCTTTACCAATTCTGGTGAGTTTAGGGAGATTAGACATTTCATGCCCCCAGTATAAGACATCGTCACCTCTCGGTATCCCCATTCCGAAAACATGGCCATCATATTTGCTATGGTGGTAGCATCCTTAGCCTCTCCTACCAATACCTTCCCCATATAGTAACGAGGAAAAAGCCCTCGTTATCCCACTATGTTGATTGACGTTTTCTCATGGCCTGCGTTGTTCAGGACATCTTTGTACGACCTCCCCACCTGAAAGATGCACTCAAACGGTTGCTGTTGTTTAAGGGACCAGCTCTGTTGTCTTGCCTTCACTTGCGGATAATTGACCTTCCTATGATTTTTATCATACTTCTCTATCACCACTAACACCTTTGCATTGTTTATAGTAACCCTATGCATCTCCTCCAGGATCCCCACTAGGTTGGGTACATCCAGGAGCCTGATAAAACCAAAGTAATTCCCCCGACTATCTTTCTTCTTGGCAACGTATGCCTCTGACACCGATCCGAATGCTTGGAACAAAATTCTTAGGGTATGGCTGGAAACCCCCTCGGGTAGGTTGGAGATGATGAAATTCGTTTCCTTGTTCCCTGTTGTGACACCCGACAGTTCAGGTCAATATCCGTACATGTATTAAACAAGTTACATTTTAATTGTTTTTGTGATTTATTTAATTTCACAAACAAAGACATTAAGGTCTAACAAAGACCGCACATTGTCTCATTTCATATTTTGGTAATTCTAGGAGTTACCGGTTCATGTGTCATATAAACCGACTAATACGAACGAGAGTGGTTAAATTAAATAACCAAGAAAAATATCCGGACGTATATGCTACACAAATTTTACGATTTGGTCAATAAATTATTTTTAGAATAAATTTATAATACCGTGGAGAACCTAAACCGAATTAAATTACCCTTTTTAAAACTCTAATTGATATTAATACCATTAATAAATTAACACTTAAAAATCTAATTATTTGATTTATCAACCCCCAAACCACTTCCTTGACTTTTCGGCCGAAATTCAGAAGAGACCATCCCTCCCACTTCCTACTTCACTCACATTTAGAAAAACCCATACCTCCTCAGTCTCAACCTCACAATCTCTGTCATATTTCTCATTTCTTACGACAAATTTCCCCATTTCTCTCCAATTCGAAGTCAAGTTCTAAGGCAAAACCTACCATAATTCGGTGTGTTAAGAAGAATTTCAAGTGTTTCTAAAGGAAATTTAACAGAAGAATCAAGATCATTCTCTGTTTTCTCTCATCATCTTCATCTCTGTTTTAAGGTAAAAACTCAATATTATTCATATTATTTTCTTTAAAAACCGTAGCTAAACATACAAAATATTCAAACGCATGTAAGATAACAAGAAAAGTGTGTCAAATTCAAGATTTAAAACATAAAAATATGCAGGACTGATTCTGTCAATCAGAATTCAGCCATCGAAACTATAGTTTCGATACTTGTTTACTCAATCGAAACTAGGAAGTTTCGATATCTATTACTCAATCGAAACTGGGAGTTTCTATACCTGTCATACTTAATCGAAACTAGGTAGTTTCGATACCCAACTACTCAATCGGAACTAGGTAGTTTCGATACCCCGTTTGCTTAATCGAAACTAGGTAGTTTCGACATCTGTTCTGTTCTGTTCAATCGAAACTATGTAGTTTCGATACCTGTTCATCAGTCACATTGGGCAGTAATTTAGAACTGTTTTTATAACAACACAAGTGTTGAAAATCTAAGAAGACATTCAAACAAAAGCAACCAGATTTACAAGGTCGGTGAACAATTTGCAATATAAGACGTTCGGTCTTAACACAATTTACCCTTTGGTATCTAGGGTACAAATAGTCAAGTTTGACTACAACAAGTATCATTACAAGTATACACAAACTCAAGGTGAGTTTCACGGCCCCTTTTTACTGTTTTCTATATTTGGGGGAGAAACATACTTACAACTATTTTATGGGATAACAAGAGAATAAGGCACGAATTTTATGTTTACATGAGATGAGAACAACAAGTGGAGGCCGCTAAAGTCCCCTGGAACAACGTAGTAACCATTAACTGTTGCCTAGGGTCCTATGAATAGTACTATGGAGAGTGACGTCTCCCGGTCATGGTTAGTCGCGCTAACCACAATCTGGAGGATTTATGGCCGCATAGAACCGGATAACGAAATTAGGGACGTGTACAATTGTCATGGTTTGGTTACGCCTCATGTATGAACATATTATTTGTATTCCTAGCTAGTTTACAAATGGGTCAACAATTCTTATTCTGGTTATCACATGCAACTGGAACTATTTACGAACAATTGAATTTTACAAAGATCTATTTGATTTAAACCTGTGAACTCACCAACCTCGTGTTGACAATTTTAAGTATGTTTTTCAGGAAATTGACGTGATCACAAGGTTAGCAATGTAGATTACATGCATACAAGATGGATACAACTTTTGGGGGGATTTCTCTTGTATAACTCATTGTAATAGAGTCATATTTGCGAAATCTTCACTTTTTGTAAACCCAATTACATTTTGGAATGTAAAACATTAAACTTGTTTATGTATCCATTTATCATGTATGTGTTTGCGGTAATCATATGCTTTGGAAACCATGAACGTCGCGCCTCGCGTTTCCGCCTTGGCGGGGTGTGACAGACTTGGTATCAGAGCCATTGATTAGAGCGAACTAGGAGTCTACAATGGAACCTAGTCTATAATCTAAATGACTCACTAAAACGTTTTCATTGCATAAGCATTGCATAACCAGTCAACATGTTATATGGATATTGTAGTCACAAGCATGTCGTCACATTCACACTCTGACCCCGTCTCTGACACTGAATCAAACGAGGAACTTTCCGCCTCACGTCCCAAAAATCGAGTACAAACCCGCAGCTCCACACCACCCAATGTCGCTCTGGGAGAACCGCCTATAATCTACCAAAAGAAAAGAGGAGGACCAATTAAAGTACAAAGTGCTAGGAAGAAGGTTCGACTTCCGCGCAAGAGAAACCTGGCAGCCCGTGACCCAAAAGACTTGGAGACCGATGGGGAACTATCTAGGAAACGACCCTGCTACCACCCTACTACGGGAACTATCCGTTGGATGCCTCGTACTCTGGCACGATGGAGGGAGATGGAGAGCATCCCATCTACCTTTGAGCTCGAAGAGTCTTCCAACTCCCCAACACCCCTACCCCACACTGGGGAAGCCATGGAGCTCACAGTGCCTACATTAGTAGCACGTGTTCATACGCACGAGGAGCGTCTTGATGATCTCCTAGATGATATTCGAGCACATGGGGATGCAGCCACGCGCTTACGTCAAGGGCTCGGATCTCGAGTACAGACTGTGGAGGACAGCACTCGAGACATTCAGGGTGCCACTGACTACCTCGAGTTGAGAGCTGACATGGACTGGCAGTTCACTGTTACGGTCCGAGACATGGTGAAGGCGCTGGAAGAAAGGACTTCGGCTGCAGAATTTGTGGCGAGAGCTAGCTTTGTCATAGCAGGACTTGCCATGATGATTGGATTGTACTCCCACTTCTTATTTTAAACCTATTATGGGCGGGTTGTGCCCATAGCGCATTATGTAGTTTAAAACTTTGGTACTGATGTGGTCATGAGAACCCATCCCTTTTGTATCCTTGTCTTTTGGAACAATGTACTATGTATGTTTTAACTATGTATGTGATGGTTTATGTTGTAATGATGGTTGTGTACGTTTGATGTTGTTGTATCCTTATGTCATGATCTATTATTATTATTATATAATGTTGTTTCTTATTAATTGATATGTTAGAAAGAACATCATGGCACCTAAGCGAGGGATACCCCGTAACACTACTGGTGACAACAACGAGACGATTTCCCCAAACGTGGAACAACTCATAGCACAGCGAGTAGCTGCTGCCATGGAGCAGTATGAGGCAAATCAAAATAGTGGAGGAGGAAACGGCAGTGGTACCGGCGGAGGAGGTGTAGGAGGTAGCGGTACAGCCGGAGGTTCCGGAGGTAATAGAATAAATAAGCCGTAACACATAGTCATAATCCGAATTAATGACGTTATGACTTGTAATTCTACAGATGCTCCAAATAGGAAATGCTCCTACAAGGCCTTTCTATCTTGCAAACCCCGCAACTTCAATGGCACCGAGGGTGCAGTAGGTCTAATGAGGTGGATAGAAAAGATGGAATCGGTAATCGATATTAGTGAATGCACCGCTGACTGTATGGTGAAGTATTCTACATGCTCACTCACTGATAAAGCTTTAACCTGGTGGAATTCACAAGTAAAGACTTTGGGAAGGCAAACAGCATATGAGTTGTCTTGGGAAGACTTGAAAAACATGATGATTGAGGAATACTGTCCTCGAAATGAGTTGCAAAAGATCGAATCTGAAATGTGGAATTTACAGATGATAGGAGATGATGTTGCTGGCTACACTGACCGATTCAATGAGTTAGCAATCTTGGTTCCACACATGGTTACCCCAGAATACAAGAAGGTTGAAAGATATTTGTGGGGTCTCGCACCTCAAATCCGAAGCCTGGTGACTTCATCGAACCCCATGGATGCCAAGAGCGCTATAACTCTAGCATTCAAACTAAGGGATAATGCTGTGCGTGATGGTTTGTTTGAGAAGAAGGAGACCGAGGAAGGAAGGTCTGGGGAAAAGAGGAAATGGTTTGGAAAACCAAGTAATCAAAACAAGAATCAAGCTTACAAGAGACCTGAAACTATGAAAGCTTATGCTGCTAACATTGAAGGACAAAATGGATATCTTGGAACACTACCGAGGTGTGACAAGTGTGGATATCATCACAGTGGAAAGTGTACCCAATGTGGAAAGTGTAAAAAATATGGGCATCTAGCCAATAATTGTTGGAGCAATGCGAACCCTAATAAGATCAATCAAGTAGCAGGAAAGGTCAAACCAGGAACAGGAAGGATGAACCAGGGATGCTTTGAGTGCGGAGATCCAAAGCACTTTAGAAAAGACTGTCCAAAGTTGAAGAATCGAAACGACAATCAGGCCCGTGGAAGAGCATTTGTGATGGGGGCTGGTGACGCACGACAAGATCCGAACATTGTCACTGGTACGTTCCCGATAAATAATCACTATGCCTCTATACTTTTCGATACGGGTGCTGATATGAGTTTTGTGTCAAATGACTTTAAGTCCCTACTCGGTATTAAGCCCAACAAACTAGACCAAAATTATACAATTGAATTAGCAAATGGGAAATTAATTAAAACCAAAGAAATCATTCAGGGTTGTACCTTATGTTTTAAGAACCACACATTTAGTATAGACCTATTACCCGTTGACTTGGGAAGTTTTGATGTTGTTATTGGTATGGATTGGTTGTCGAAGAATCACGCCGAGATTGTTTGTTTTGAGAAGATTGTCCAAATCCCACTCCCGAACGGAGAAGTTCTTTCGATTCAAGGTGAGAAGAGTGGAGTAACATTAAGGATGATAAACTGCATGAAAGCTCGTAAGTATCTACGTAAAGGCTATTGCGTATTCCTGGCTCACGTCGTCGAGAAGAAACCCGAGGAACGTCGACTTGAGGATATACCAATCATTAAAGATTATCCTGAAGTTTTTCCTAAAGACTTACCTGGATTACCACCACCGAGACAAGTTGAATTCCGAATCGATTTGGTACCAGGAGCCGCCCCGGTTGCGCGATCACCGTATCGATTAGCACCTTCCGAGATGCAGGAATTATCTAATCAACTGCAAGAGTTGCTTGATAAAGGTTTCATAAGACCGAGTTTCTCACCTTGGGGAGCTCCGGTCCTATTCGTAAAGAAAAAGGATGGAACCTTTAGGATGTGTATTGATTACCGAGAATTAAACACGCTTACAATAAAAAACCGATACCCACTCCCTCGAATAGATGATTTGTTCGATCAACTACAAGGTTCTAGCTTCTACTCTAAGATTGATCTACGTTCGGGGTATCATCAACTAAGAATCCAAGAAGAAGATGTACCGAAGACAGCATTTAGGACTCGTTATGGCCACTACGAATTCCTAGTTATGCCGTTTGGTTTGACAAATGCACCAGCTGTTTTTATGGATCTCATGAACCGAGTGTGCAAACCATACTTGGATAAATTCGTGATAGTATTTATCGACGATATATTAATATATTCACGAACCAAGGAGGATCATGAACATCATCTGAAATTAATCTTAGAACTACTCAGGAACGAGAAACTTTACGCTAAATTCTCTAAGTGTGAGTTTTGGATCCGAGAAGTGCATTTTCTTGGACATGTCATCAACAAGGAAGGAATTCACGTCGATCCATCAAAAATTGAAGCGATCAAAAACTGGGAAGCACCAAAGACTCCGACAGAAGTACGTCAATTTTTAGGCTTGGCCGGCTACTACAGACGATTCATTGAGAATTTTTCAAAAATAGCCCTGCCTTTAACCACATTAACCCAGAAAGAAAAGAAGTATGGTTGGAGTGTCAAGCAAGAGTCAGCTTTCCAATTACTGAAGCAAAAGCTGTGTAGTGCACCGATCTTATCCCTTCCTGAGGGAATCGACAATTTTGTCGTATACTGCGATGCATCACACCAAGGACTTGGTTGTGTGTTAATGCAAAGAGACAAAGTCATCGCATAGGCCTCACGGCAACTAAAAGTGCACGAAAAGAATTATACGACCCATGACTTGGAGTTGGGCGCAGTTGTGTTTGCACTCAAGATTTGGAGACATTATCTTTACGGTACAAGATGCACTATCTTTACTGATCACAAGAGTCTTCAACATATCTTCGATCAAAAGGAACTTAACATGAGACAACGTCGTTGGGTAGAACTACTAAACGACTATGATTGTGATATCAAGTACCACCCCGGGAAAGCCAATGTAGTAGCAGACGCCTTAAGTCGCAAAGAATGAGTTAAAACACTTCGTGTTCGTGCCCTAGGATTGACAATTCATACGAGTCTCACGACTCAAATCCGGATGGCACAACAAGAGGCAATCAAAGAATAAAACGTTCAGAATGAAGCTTTACGAGGAATGATCAGACAATTAGAGCCAAAATTAGATGATACTTTATACTTCATGAATAGAATTTGGGTGCCATGTTTTGGTAACTTACGGGAGTTGGTTATGGACGAAGCCCACAAGTCCAGGTACTCCATTCACTCAGGTTCAGATAAGATGTATAAGGACCTAAAAGAATTATATTGGTGGCCCAATATGAAAGGAGATATTGCCACGTATGTCAGTAAATGCTTAACGTGTTTAAAAGTAAAAGCCGAACATCAGAAACCGTCTGGTTTGTTACAACAACCTGAAATTCCCCAAAGGAAACGGGAACAGATTTCTATGGATTTTATCACGAAATTACCCACGACGTCCATTGGTTATGATACCATATGGGTAATTGTCGACCGTTTAACAAAATCAGCTCATTTCCTACCTATCAAGGAGACGGATAAAACCGAGAAACTTGCAAAGCTTTATATCAAAGAAATTGTGGCTAAGCATGGAGTGCCAATTTCTATTATCTCTGATAGAGACAGCAGATTCGTGTCTAGAATCTGGAAATCATTACAAGAAACCATGGGCACACGTCTTGACATGAGCACGACATATCACCCACAAACAGATGGTCAAAGCGAAAGGACCATTCAAACTTTAGAAGATATGCTCCGTGCGTGTGTAATTGATTTTGGAGGAAATTGGGATACTCATTTACCATTAGCAGAGTTTTCCTATAATAACAGCTACCACACGAGCATTAATGCAGCTCCGTTTGAAGCTTTATATGGTCGCAAATGCCGCTCACCGTTATGTTGGGCGGAAGTTGGTGAAAAACATTTGACAGGTCCTGAGATTGTCCAGGAAACCACTGATAAGATCTTCAAAATTAAGGACCGTCTGAAAGCGGCCCGAAATAGACAGAAGAGCTATGCTGATAACAGACGGAAACCATTAGAATTTCAAATGGGTGACCGAGTAATGTTAAAAGTCTCACCATGGAAAGGCGTTGCAAGGTTTGGTAACCGTGGAAAGCTCAACCCTAGATACGTTGGACCGTTTGAAATACTGGCTAGGGTTGGCCCTGTAGCTTACAAGCTCAAGTTGCCACAAGAACTAAACAATGTACATGATACGTTTCATGTATCAAATCTCAAGAAGTGCTTGGCAGACGAGACCTTGATCATACCGCCAGATGAAATTCATATTGATGATAAACTTCATTTCATCGAGGAACCAATTGAGATTACAGATTGGAAAGCTCAAAGGCTGAGACGCAATCGAATCAAACTGGTTAAGGTACGTTGGAACTCAAAACGTGGTCCTGAGTATACATGGGAACGGGAGGACCAAATGAAAACAAAATACCCCTCCTTGTTTAAGGATGCACCAGTTCAGATGACACGAATTGAATTTCAGGACGAAATTCTTTTAACATGGGGAGAATGTGACACCCGACAGTTCAGGTCAATATCCGTACATGTATTAAACAAGTTACATTTTAATTGTTTTTGTGATTTATTTAATTTCACAAACAAAGACATTAAGGTCTAACAAAGACCGCACATTGTCTCATTTCATATTTTGGTAATTCTAGGAGTTACCGGTTCATGTGTCATATAAACCGACTAATACGAACGAGAGTGGTTAAATTAAATAACCAAGAAAAATATCCGGACGTATATGCTACACAAATTTTACGATTTGGTCAATAAATTATTTTTAGAATAAATTTATAATACCGTGGAGAACCTAAACCGAATTAAATTACCCCTTTTAAAACTCTAATTGATATTAATACCATTAATAAATTAACACTTAAAAATCTAATTATTTGATTTATCAACCCCCAAACCACTTCCTTGACTTTTCGGCCGAAATTCAGAAGAGACCATCCCTCCCACTTCCTACTTCACTCACATTTAGAAAAACCCATACCACCTCAGTCTCAACCTCACAATCTCTGTCATATTTCTCATTTCTTACGACAAATTTCCCCATTTCTCTCCAATTCGAAGTCAAGTTCTAAGGCAAAACCTACCATAATTCGGTATGTTAAGAAGAATTTCAAGTTTTTCTAAAGGAAATTTAACAGAAGAATCAAGATCATTCTCTGTTTTCTCTCATCATCTTCATCTCTGTTTTAAGGTAAAAACTCAATATTATTCATATTATTTTCTTTAAAAACCGTAGCTAAACATACAAAATATTCAAACGCATGTAAGATAACAAGAAAAGTGTGTCAATTTCAAGATTTAAAACATAAAAATATGCAGGACTGATTCTGTCAATCAGAATTCAGCAATCGAAACTATAGTTTCGATACCTGTTTACTCAATCGAAACTAGGAAGTTTCGATATCTATTACTCAATCGAAACTGGGAGTTTCGATACCTGTCATACTCAATCGAAACTAGGTAGTTTCGATACCCAACTACTCAATCAAAACTAGGTAGTTTCGATACCCCGTTTGCTTAATCGAAACTAGGTAGTTTCGACATCTGTTCTGTTCTGTTCAATCGAAACTATGTAGTTTTGATACCTGTTCATCAGTCACATTGGGCAGTAATTTAGAACTGTTTTTATAACAAAACAAGTGTTGAAAATCTACGAAGAAATTTAAACAAAAGCAACCAGATTTACAAGGTCGGTGAACAATTTGCAATATAAGACGTTCGGTCTTAACACAATTTACCCTTTGGTATCTAGGGTACAAATAGTCAAGTTTGACTACAACAAGTATCATTACAAGTATACACAAACTCAAGGTGAGTTTCACTGCCCCTTTTTACTGTTTTCTATATTTGGGGGAGAAACATACTTACAACTATTTTATGGGATAACAAGAGAATAAGGCACGACTTTTATGTTTACATGAGATGAGAACAACAAGTGGAGGCCGCTAAAGTCCCCTGGAACAATGTAGTAACCATTAACTGTAGCCTAGGGTCCTATGAATAGTACTATGGAGAGTGACGTCTCCCGGTCATGGTTAGTCGCGCTAACCACAATCTGGAGGATTTATGGCCGCATAGAACCGGATAACGAAATTAAGGGCGTGTACAATTGTCATGGTTTGGTTACGCCTCATGTATGAACATATTATTTGTATTCCTAGCTAGTTTACAAATGGGTCAACAATTCTTATTCTGGTTATCACATGCAACTGGAACTATTTACGAACAATTGAATTTTACAAAGATCTATTTGATTTAAACCTGTGAACTCACCAACCTCGTGTTGACAATTTTAAGTATGTTTTTCAGGAAATTGACGTGATCACAAGGTTAGCAATGTAGATTACATGCATACAAGATGGATACAACTTTTGGGGGGATTTCTCTTGTATAACTCATTGTAATAGAGTCATAATTGCGAAATCTTCACTTTTTGTAAACCCAATTACATTTTGGAATGTAAAACATTAAACTTGTTTATGTATCCATTTATCATGTATGTGTTTGCGGTAATCATATGCTTTGGAAACCATGAACGTCGCGCCTCGCGTTTCCGCCTTGGCGGGGTGTGACACCTGTGGTCTGTTTTCCCTTCTTCCGGTAGGTCACCTCCGACCATACTCCTCCACCACCACGGCCTCTCATTCCCTTTTTCTTTTTTTTTTCTATTTATAACTAGTTATTAAAATGTGTTTTGGCGCATTAAATAGTAAAAAAATAAATAACGTCACTGAAACTTTATAAAATATAACAAACCGTAATCTAAAACCCACCCCACATGTTCCCGTGGTTGGTGTGACGGGTAATTCTGGTGCGTGTTCAAATTAATCGCTTTTTTTACACCGCCTAGTTATCGGCTGTAACAACCATTTTTTCCGATACTATTTTAACCTATCTATTTATCTATTTATCCATTTTAATGATACTCCATTAAATCTCATACTTGCCCCACGTAATGAGTCACATTAACTATTATTTCTATTCAAAATTTAAACCTTGCAATAACATATTATACATGTAACTTATGTAAATAAGCATATACCTTGTATTAACATCTCTTTATATATATACACACATACATGTACTCAATTATAAATATGTAAATATATATAATTATATAAACCATTTTACATAATTAGTAATATTATAAAAAGGAAATTTCTATATAAAATAGTTTAAATATATATATATATATATATATATATATATATATGATTAGGTTCAGATAAAAGGGATTTTAATTGTAAGAAAGGTGAGAAGGATTTAGGGTCATTAGATTAAGTTGTAGAAAAGATTTAATGGTTGAGATTAAGTTGTAGGAGAAAAAGTTGTAGGAAGGGTATTTTAGTATTGGACACTTTAGTTGACTTTTTATCAAGTTCCCCCTCATTTTTAAACGTTCATAAATTTATATACGACATTATTTTTTAAAAAAAATTACACCATAAAAACGAGCTTTTTTTATCTTTAAAACGAGTATAGTGTCGTTATAAACAAAAACGATTTTTTTACGTTTTTCAGCTCATTGTGTAATTAGTCAGGTCAATTTGTAATACAAGGTCATTATGTAATACAAGTTCAATGTGTAATACAAGTTCATTGTGTAATACAAGTTCATTGTGTAATACAAGTTCATTGTATAATACCACGTCTGGTCATTATGTAATACAAGTTCATTGTGTTATATATATTTATCATTGTGTTTTATGTTTTCCAGCTCATTGCGTAGTTAGTCAGGTCATTGTGTAATACAAGTTCATCGTGTAATACAAGTTCATTGTGTAATAGCACGTCTGGTCATTGTGTAATACAAGTTCATTGTGTAATTAGTCAGGTCACTGTGTAATACAAGTTCATTGTGTTATACAAGTTCAATGTGTAATACAAGTTCATTGTGTTATATGTATTTATCATTGTGTTTTACGTTTTCCAGCTCATTGTGTAGTTAGTCAGGTCATTGTGTATTACAAGTTCATCGTGTAATACAAGTTCATTGTGTAATACCACGTCTGGTCATTGTGTAATACAAGTTTATTGTGTAATACAAGTTCATTGTGTAATTAGTCAAGTCATTGTGTAATACAAGTTCATTGTGTTATATGTATTTATCATTGTGTTTTACGTTTTCTAGCTCACTGTGTAGTTAGTCAGGTAATTGTGTAATACAAGTTCATCGTGTAATACAAGTTCATTGCGTAATAGCACGTCTGGTCATTGTGTAATACAAGTTCATTATGTAATTAGTCAAGTCATTGTGTAATACAAGTTCATTGTGTAATTAGTCAGGTCATTGTGTAATACAAGTTCATTGTATCAAATATTTTCCATCATTGTGTTATATGTTTTCATCATTGTGTTTTATGTTTTCCAGCTCATTGTGTAATTCGCTCAAATATGTCAGGACATTATGTAATATGCTCATTGTGTAATATAACTTCATTGTGTAATATCAGGTCTGATCATTATGTAATATCATACATTGTATTACACATTGACTTGGTGTATTACACATTGACCTGGTATATTACGCATTGACCATTATGCCCTCCATTTAAAAACAAAAAAATCACACATGTCAAGCTTAGAATCCTTCTTACCCTTCTTATTTTTAAAACCCTTTTTTACTATAACATAACCCAATATATATATATATATATATATATATATATATATATATATATATATATATATAAATGATGTTTAGTTTACAAGCTTTTATAAAAAAACTATTTTTATAACAAATTTTGATATAAGTTGCTTTGAACCCTCTAAACACAATGAACTCTCAAATTGAACCCCACCATCTCAAATTGATCATTTGACTTTAACCCTTGACCTATTTTGACTTTTAAAAGTCAATCAACCCAAGAACCACACAACCCAAGGCTGCAATCGATTGGGACTTGCTGTGTTGGACTTCTCGTGGCTACACAATCAAGGATAGATCAAATCCTGACCAAATTAACACTCCAACTACATTTGTTACTCGGCCAATTCAACAATTAAACGTTGTTGACTATTAGAGTCAAACCAAATTGATTCATTGCCAAATTTCCGCAATTAGCCACAATTAGAGACCGCAAATCACGGTTGGTCAAGCCCACGCATGAATCTAAACCTTAAACTCGATCCAATTCGATCAAAAAAACGCGGTTTAAGTTAGATTCAAACGAGTTTGACTCGACAGAGTTAAACCAAGTCAAAATAGGAAAGGAATCGCGAGATTTAAACGCTTTTTGACAGCAAGTTGTTCGTAGACTGATTGAGCATGAATCCGGACCATAAACAAGACTCAATTCAACCTTAAATTGATTCAATTGACACGTATTTCACTAGGAAACCGACACATTCAAATCCGTAATCAAAACTTACGTTTAGCTAAAATTGGACGAATCAACGTGACCCCACAGTTACGCAATCATCATTACAAACCCTCTGCACCTTCATTCGACCCTCAATTCGCCGCTGGAGTCCTGTCGAGCACCAAGAACATCAAACCTGACATTTTAGTCGATCTCACCGGTTACTCCACCAAAACAGGTATGTCTAGTACCGTTGTACTCGTTATAAAGCAGGCAATAAAAGCCCCATGAATCTAAAGCCGATCAGTGGCTTAATCGGTTTGATCGGAGGGGCTAGGGTTTACGTTTACGCATATGGGGCGAGGGGGTTTGGGATCGTTGTTAAAGCATTAAAGGGATTTATCATTTTCAAGTCATATGCTCCTATCCTTTTGTTAAGGCTTATGCCAGGCACAATCAAGGTCGCGGGTTCGAGACCCAGCCCCGGGCCCCTTTTTCCTTTTTTTGTTTTGCTCGTGCCTTGGGCTTGAAATCCGGGTACGACAAATTGCGAAACCAATTATTACACAGATGGCCTGTGATCTAGTAGTTAACTCAGGGTGCTTGCACCGGGCAGACCTGGGTTCGATTCCGGGCGAGCCCATTAATTTTTAAAACTATTTTGTTATTGTATAAAAATTCTTCTATGAATCCTAGTACTAAATAGATTTGATTTGTACATTAATACGCAAGTTTTTCTCAAGTACTAATATATATATATATAAATACATTTCCGTTTCATAAAATAATTTTACAAATCATTTCCTTTTTAATTACCTATTAGGGTTTAAAACCCTATTTAAAATAAAACCTTCGAAATAAACATGTATTTTTTTTTCACACTTTCTTAAAAAGGACATTTTTTTTTTGATAAATGAATAAATAAAGTTTTTATTTTTCTTTTACATTTACAATCCGTTTAAAGTTAAATCATAATATTTCATAATTATATATGCTCATACGTATTTACACCATTACTTTGACACATTTCCATAAACAAGAAATAAAGTAAATTTATTTATTTAAATTATATTTAAATAAATATAATTCCCACACTATTCTCTAGCTAAATAAATAAATATCAAATATTTGATTTATCTAGTTATTCAAACCCAAACCTTAAATTATTTATTTTAAAACATTTATTCCAACTTTTCAATTTGTAACACACTCATTCAAGTATAAACCACAATCACCTACACGTTCCTTTACATAATACAACACAAACCCTTTGGTACACACTTCCATTGTAACCCTAGACTTGGCCTTAGGCTATTGTGCATATTGTTAATCTAAATTCATATATATTACACTCTAGGTTAACGTTGTGAGTTACAAGAATCACTTTGCTACCTAGTCTCTTGTACTAGCTACATCTTTGACACATGTGAGTTTTACATAGCCCCTTTTTACACTGTTTTACATTTTAGGATGAAACATGAACATTACTTACAATGATTTACACAAACTACACAATACAAATCCACTTTACAATTTGTGTGCAATTTGAGCTTTATGTTTGAGTACTAGGTGTGTTAACTACTTTGTGTGCAATTACATGTGCTATCTTTAACTATTCAAGCCGACGGTTAACAATGATAGACCTATTGAGTCTGACAAACCCACCCAGTTAGGGTGATTGTTACCGACAACACACATTGTTTGCATGCTAGTTACAAAGGTTTGATTGTACTACATGGTTACGGAATAGTAACTCCCCATAATTGTCTTATTAATCATGACTCGTATGGATTTGTTTACACACAACACTTTGATGCTATTTAGAGTCAAAATGTATGTATGCTCACCAACTTTTTAGCTGACCTCGTTTTCATCATGTTTCAGGTACAAATGTTTGAGTTGAACAAGCTTGCTACACTTAGGATGTGGACCTAGATATTTAAAAGAAACTTATTATGTATTTTTCATTTTTCATGTACTTGTTGAATTTCATTGAAATGAAATGTGATGTTTAAACATATTACAATCTAGTCAACCATGTGCTCATGAACAGTCTACATGTCCCGCCTCGACGTTTCCCCCGTCGGTTGGGGTGTGACAGATTGGTATCAGAGCCTTGGTTATAGGGAATTAGGTTATTAGACACTTTTGACCTAGACTATAACCTTAGGACACCCATACTATGCCATGCTACTACATGTTATATGATTACTTCTTATGTGAATATTTTTGCGTGCTATACTAAGTAATTACATCACATGATACAATACTTTATAGTTTATGTGTCACACTACCTGATAACTTTTGTGCTTATATTCATTACTATCTACACACTATCTATTTGATTCATTTAAGTGATATCCTAAGTTTCAACACACACTTATACACACTTAGCTCTTCATGCAACCTTAATCCCACCCACGTGATACCATCACCTCTTGTGAACCAAAAAAAAAACTTAAACTACTGGGCCTAATAACCATTAATAATAAACTAAGAAGCCCACTTACGCTCCAAGAAGAAGAAGCCTGCTGCAAATAAACCTCACTTTCGGGCCTCAAAGCCCATTCCACAACAATTCTCATCATGACCATGAGCCTAACAATAGTGTTATTAATACATAATGGCTGAAAGAGTATGTAGGACCATGAGGGATTCTGGCTAAGGAAAGACAGGGTACTTAAGTGTGTCCTAGTGACCCACCCCTCTTTCCTGGGAATTCTCCTCAGGGATGCATTGCTTATAGGTCAAGTGTATTTCTAAAATACTATTGTGAAGACTCGGTGTTATGGCTAGTCAAACTCTAAACCTATGAGAACTCCTATATTTAACACTAAGCATTTTATTATCGCTTACAACCCTTTCATTGTATTTCTGCTAGACATGGACTCCTACTCTCCTTCCTCACCGGTATACCGTCCCGGAGTAGAATCTGATTGGGAAGAAGACACTGGGTCACCCGTGTATTGGTCACCAACACCCCCAGCTACCAGGCCAAGGTTTGATGTAGGGGCAGATTGGATTAGGAACACCGGCCCAAGACTTCGAACACCTAGATCACCCCCACCCAGAAACCAGTATCAGACACCCCATCTACACACTCACTTACCACCCCCACTAACAGACCCGTATCTGGTGCCGACCCGTATCATTCTAACCCTTGGGTAAGGCGTACCATGAAACCCACTAGTGCTATAGGAATTCCAATCGATGACGTTCACCAATATGTGAGGACCTCAGAGTTTGAGAGGCAAAGGATGGAGCATGAGATAAGGAACGACTTGCAAGGACAAAGAATGGATAGCCTAGCAAACCAATTAAGTTACCAAAAGGAGTTAATTTCCATCCTCAAAAAAGAAATGCTTAATAATCGCACGGAAACAACTAGAGCTGAAGCCAGATCGGCTACCCGGGTGACCATAGTGGTGCTCGTCTTGGTGATTATCTTCCTTCTAGTGGAAAGCTACCAGAGACGTTAGCAGAAATTCTATTTATTATCTTTAAATTTTCAGTTTGAGAACCATTTCCATATGTTTTGAATAATGTTTAACATTTTAGTATTTAATAAATTTTATATTTTCCAACTCTAAAGTTATTAATCATTGAATTAGCATGTTGAGTGTGCATTACACCCATCATATTTTTCATCAAGATTCTCCAAGTATCACCTTCTTCATTCACCACGATTTAGTACACTACCGGCAATCTCCTTCGTAAACAAATCATCTTATTACTTGATTGAAACAATCTCATTATTTTTGTTCAAACGAAAACCTTTATCAAACTTTAGAGAGTATCAGAAATATAAATGTTCTATAAACATTTTCACTTTGTAAGGGAACTTAATACAACCTATTTTATATAAAAAAAATATTATTTCAAATTGATAAATAATTATGATTTTCTCGTTAAAGTAACTATTTCTAAACCCTGGCTAGATTAATCTACAACCACTTGTTTAGCCAATAATTTCTCTTAAAAATATTCTTCTTATAATAATTAAAAATTTAATAAAAACGATTTTCCTATAAATTGTCCATTTATTTAGATTATTTAACTCATTAGTTTCACTACTTTGTATATCTACAACCAAGAACAATTTACAATTTCCTACTTTCAAACAAAGATCAGTTATTCGTAAACACATTTCCCTGAGTGTTTTCAAAACCCCTCGTTACCTTTCACTTGCCACTCCAAGAGACGACTCATTTCGCTTAGACATTAACCTTCCCCACAAACCTCAACGAGATTTAAAGAGCTAGAACTTGACTACCATATTTTGCATGATCGCCAAAAAATACGCTTCTCCGCGCACTTGATCACATACAAAACTCGTTAGTATATGTCACACAAGAAATTCAATAACTTACGTATGTCACAAACGAAATTCAATAACTTACGTATGCACGTTCACAAGAATCACAACACTATCACATAATACATGAAACTTAGTTATTTACAATATACCTAAAGCTACACTGAGTACATAATACATGAAACTTGATTATTTGCGATACACGTTCTACTGGATTGATTATGTAATACATGAAGCGTAGTTGTTTGTAACATACATATACTAAATTGATCACATGATACATACAATCGTTTGTTTGGTACATAATACTAGATTGACTACATTGAACATGAGGATTATTTGGTTACAAAATACATAATACTAAATTGGTAACATCATACGAGAAATTCATTCCTTACCATATACATGATACAACATTGTTTACAATACACATGAAAGCTTATTGATTTACAAAATACATGATGCTAAGTTGTTCACGTTACACATGACACCTATTTGATTACAAACTATATGACACTAGATCATACATGAGACTTGTGTGTTTACATTATACACGAAACTAAGTTGCTTACAATTGTTGCAATTGATTGATCACATTATACACAAAGAATGGTCATACACTTTGTTCACAAAAGTTGTAAGCTATAACACATCGAAGCTACTCGGGGTTTGATGTATTCTTGTTCAAACACGAGGAAGCTGTAACACTTTAAAACAACTCGATGTTTGACGTATTCTTGTTCAAACATGAGTAAACTATGAAACTTTAGGTTATACTACATTATTACCCTTTAGTTGCTAGTTAACCTGCCTATTTAGGGACATAGGTACCTATTACCAACTCATATGTGAAAACAATATACACGAACTAGGTGAATTTGTGCCCCCTCTTGCCCCGCACACAAAGGAAGGATCTATACGGACCATACGATGATTCGAGTAATTACGGGTGCACACGTAATTATAAAAATCAACGCATGGAAAACATAGTGAATTTTGTCATGTGTTGTGACCTAAAACCTATTGTGATATATGACAACGAAATTAATGAGATATGACAAGGGCATGGTGGATACGCTGATGGTATTTCCTATATATAAGTGCCCTATCATATTATCAGAAGTAGCGTTGTTCGTGTCACGTGAAGTTTTGACCTAGATCAATGCTTGTGTAACCTTTTGTCCACTAACAGTTTTGAGCATAATTGACAACATCTTAAACAAACTTTGAGCATTAAGTTCGCATCAAATCCGTTCCAAGTAATTCATTTCACCTTTAGAATCCAAATTATTAGTCGTTAGCTTTCCCCTTAAATTCATTTCAACACTAAATTCATTATCATCATTCATATCCGACTATGAATATCAAAACCTGTGCATTGTCACTAGTTATACCCCTTGAACACCCCTTGTCATAACACCTTGGGAATTCAAATTCCTCACCTCCCCTCCAGATCCAGTAGCTTTCTTTAACAAAAATTTCGGGACGAAATTCCCTCATCATAGGGATACTCTAACATCTATGATTTTCCGATACTATTTTAACTTATCTATTTATCCATTTTAATGACACTCCATTTAAATCCCGTACTTGCCCCACGTAATGAGTCACATTAACTATTATTTCTATTGAAAATTTAAACCATGCAATAACATATTATACATGTAACTTATGTAAATAAGCATATACCTTGTATTAACATCTCTTTATATATATACACACATACATGTACTCAATTATAAATATGTAAATATATATAATTATATAAACCATTTTACATAATTAGTAATATTATAAAAAGGAAATTTCTATATAAAATAGTTTAAAAATATATATAAATGTTGTTTAGTTTACAAGCTTTTATAAAAAAAACTTTTTTATAACAAATTTTGATATAAGTTGCTTTGAACCCTCTAAACACAATGAACTCTCAAATTGAACCCCCACCATCTCGAATTGATCATTTGACTTTAACCCTTGACCTATTTTGACTTTTAAAAGTCAATCAACCCAAGAACCACACAACCCAAGGCTGCAATCGATCGGGACTTGCTGTGTTGGACTTCTCATGGCTACACAATCAACGATCCATCAAATTCTGACCAAATTAACACTCCAACTACATTTGTTACTCAGCCAATTCAAAAATTAAACGTTGTTGACTATTAGAGTCAAACCGAATTGATTCATTGCCAAATTTCCGCAATTAGAAACCGCAAATCACGCTTGGTAAAGCCCCGCATGAATCTAAACCTTAAACTTGACCCAATTCGATAAAAAAAACACGGTTTAAGTTAGATTCAAACGAGTTTGACTCGAAAGAGTCAAACCAAGTCAAATTAGGAAAGGAATCGCGAGATGTATACGCGTTTTTGACAGCAAGTTGTTCGTAAACTGATTGAGCATGAATCCGGACCACAAACAAGACTCAGATCAACCCTAAATTGATTCAATTGAGGCGTATTTCACTCGGCAACCGACACATTCAAACACGTAATCAAAACATACATTTAGGCTAAAATTGGACGAATCAACGTGACCCTATCATTACAAACCCTCTACACCTTCATTCGACCCTCAATTAGCCGCTGGAGTCCTGTCGAGCACCAAGAACATCGAACCAGACATTTTAGTCGATCTCATATGTTACTCCACCAAAACATGTATGTCTGGTACCGTTGTACTCGTTAAAAAGAAGGCAATAAAAGCCCCATGAATCTAAAGCCGATCAATGGCTTAATCGGTTTGATTGGAGGGGCTAGGGTTTACGTTTACGCATATGGGGCGAGGGGGTTTGGGATCGTTGTTAAAGCATTAAACGGATTTATCATTTTCAAGTCATACGCTCCTTGTAGGATCGTGAGAATACAAGATGGTTCTGTTCTTAGTTAAGGTTGGCGGAAACAAAATCAACTACACAATTTATAATCAAGTAAACACAAAGAATACTGATAAACACTGTTGTATTAAGCTTTTGTGAATGCAAAGATTACAAGTGAGAAACTCAATGAATAAGTATGACAAGCACTACAAGCACACTTACAATGAAGTGGCAACTCAGTATTTATAGTAACTTAGAATCAAGACATACCCTTGATTCTAAGGATCAGATCGAACACAAGCTGTTGATCTTATTTATTAATTTACATTACACGTAAAGGCTAATCTAGTTAACTTTACTGAAACGTTTTCTTTATTCATGATTGTTTGCATGCTTGGAGAAGTGTATTGTTGTCCGTCATTGGTTGACCATAGCGGTTCCTTCTGCTTTGAGTCTGTCAGTTGCTTTTGCAGAAAGGTGTCAGAGACGCTTGGCCTGGATAGTCAGCTGCAACGTTTGGTTTTTCAGTGAATAGAGCTATCAGCTGCAAAGAGTGAAGGTTGCTGCTGGTAAGCCTATCAGCAGCAAACATGGAAGACCGCTGCTGATAAGCCTATCAGCAGCAACTTGTGCAGAATGCTGCTGATAAGCCTATCAGCAGCAACAAGTGTTGAATGCTGCTGATAAGCCTATCAGCAGCAACAAGTGTTGAATGCTGCTGATAAGCCTATCAGCAGCATTTGTACTTAGAATAATTTGGTAGCAATCAGTCTTTGGTTCTACAAACTCCCCCTAGACTGATGCAACCAAAAATTCTTCTAATCACTTTGCTGCTGAAGCTTTTGCATGTGGCTGACTATCCTTTCAACCTCATAGCCTCTTGGATCCTTGCTGGGATTGTTCAGTGGAAGTTCAGACAGAGTCTTGATGTCTTTGTGTTGCATTTTGTAGATTGCTTTTCTTGAACATCTCATCTGCTGCTTCTTTACATCAGTCAGTGTGAACTCATCCAAATCAGCATTGTAGGTCCAAGATACAAATGGAGAGTGGGACTTGAGTGGTTTGATGTTTATGATCACATTTTTGCTAGGGTTGAAGTAGTGTTTGATTGCTAGCACAAGACGTTTCCCACTCTCATTTGCAGGCTCATTAGCTTCACCCAGCTCTAAAATTCTTTGAAGATCGGAATCAGGTAGTTGCAGAACCTCATCAACAGACCTGTAAGTGGATCTTCTTCTCTCAGTTCTCCCCCTGAAGATCTCAAACACTTGATCTTGTGAATTGTGGAACCAGTTAACTATATTTCTTGAGTCTTCTGGTTTAGGAGTGGGTTTGGGTATCTTCAAGGGAGGCTGTTGATGAGTGGGAGCTGGGTGGGATGACTTGGACTTTTTGGGTGGAGGAGTGGAAGGTTTGGGGAGGAGAGTGGAAGGATGATGGACTGAGGAAGAGGTAGGTGAGGGAGAAGGCTTGGGTTTCTTTGTCTTTGGTTCTTCATCTTCTTTGATAAGTACCCTTTTCTTGGAGCACTTCTTCCCTAGTCTTTCTTCCTCATCTTTTTTAACTTTAAAGTAGAGGGCTTGCAGGTTCATGAAATTCATAGGACCTAGCCTCTTTCCACTATCTCCTCTGGCCTTAAGGAAGTCAATCATGACCTTCCTTTCTTCATGGGTCCTTTTTTGAAGGCAATGGTCTTTTTGGACTGTTGTTTGGCTTTTTCTTCTTCTTCAGCCTTTTTCTTCTTTGCCAGCTGACCTTGCTGACCCATGAAGGCTCTGTAGATCTCTTTGTTTGAAAGTTTTTCAAGGTAGTCTGCATCCTCACCTTGAGAGATCAGAGCTTCAGTCCACTCCTCCCTTAATTCTTTTGCTAATTTAGAATAAGTGATTCTAAACTTAGCATCCTCCTTCTTCTTCTTTTCATTTTCTTCTTCTTCTTCCTTGGCAAGCTGCTCCTGCAGCTGTCTGGCCAGTTGTTCATCTTTCTCAATTTGGTCGACTGCAGGAATCTTTCTTTTCAGTTCATCCAGCTGTTTAGCATACAGCTGGATGGTTTGTTCTCTTAGGAGAATGGCTGTTTTTCTTTCTTGAACCCTTTTTATGTCAGCCATCTCCTCTTCTTCTCTTCTTCTTCTTTTCTCTTCCCTTTCTCTTTTCTCTTTTAGCAACCTCTCTTCATCTTCATCAGTCATGATTCCCTTTCCTTTGTTTACATTGGATGCCTCTGCTTCAGCTTCATTGATCACAACAGCAGATGGTGATGCTGCTATTGGGATCTCTGCCTCAGCTTCATTGGCAATTTGAGATGTGAATAAGGGAAGGTCATCGTCTTCATCAAGTTGATACTCAGGACCTTCTATTTCTCTCAGTTTTTCTTTGATAGTTCATCTTGACTCATAAGCTGCAGTGCATATGTTAACTCGAGGGGAAGCTGAGTCAGTGTCAGTGTCAGAGTTTGACACATATACTGCCTCAGTAATTCTTCCTACTTGTTCAAGTTTGGCTCTGACAGTATCTATCATTGCCTGGCTTTCAAGTGAGTTGACATTGCAGATGTTGGTTCTGAGCTGATAGATCTTGAAGAGGAAGTCTGAGGGCAGATGAAGGATGTTTCTGGTGTTGATGATGAGAGAGGAGTCGTTGCTGAGCAGAAAAGTGTGGTCAAGAGACTTAGTGCTCACCCAACCTAGCGCATCCAAGTCCTTGACCAGAAAGGCATACAGGAACCTTCGAAGGCCCAGAACTTCTTCTTCAGTGAGAAGACTGCTCCTTGTTATTTCAAGATTGCTAGGAGTCAGTCTTCTTTCTGCGGCCGCCGACGATTCAGGATAAGCTACCCGATGTGCTGCTTGTAGGAATCTTTGGAACCTGGGTAGATTATCCTCCATCAGGTCATGGAACCTGCCAATGGCAAGTTCAACTGAGAGATCTGCTGAAGTGTTGATGCAGTCAGTTAGATGCAGTTCTAGGACTTGGAGGGCATTGAGAGAGTTCCAGTTCAGTTCTTCTACTCCGCTGAACTCCCATTCAATCCAAAACCTCTCAGCTGATCCATCATACCCCCAAGCTAGGATGGAGTCAAATTCTAGCTTCCTTGATGTTCTGAATAGTTGGGGGGTTGATGATTGACCAATGATGGCTGCTGCTTGTGGAAGGATGTTGAATGATGCATTTGTTTGTTCTGTATCTTCAGCATCATTCAACATTTCATCGACAGCCCTGACGACCAACTGCCAGTCTTCAGATATCTCTTTGTCTTCGTTATCTGGGGCTGGCAAGTCATGAACTTGGACAAAAGCTGGCTTGTATTGTGAGCTTTGAAGTACAAACTGCTCTTGAATCCAGTCGTCAAGACTGTCTGTATCATCTTCCATAGAAACCATCTCCCCCTTTTTGGTTGCATCAGCAGACAGGTAAGCATCAGTTTGGGTGCCTACTGATACAAGAGAGGGAGAGGCTAAAGTTGGGCATTGATGGGCTTCATGCATAGCGACTTGGTGTCTTATTTTGGACATTTCAACCTCTAGCATAGCCACCCTGGTCGTCAATTTCATGTTATGAAGTTTCAGTCTGTCCTCATCCACAGTTGTGGAATCCTTGGACCCAGATGGGGCCGTAGGCCTAGCCTCAGCATCCCCATCACCCGCGGTTTCTTGGCGCCTGGGATTCCTCTCAGTGAAGGGAGTTTCCAAGGAAACACCCTCACCGTGAGTTGCCGTGGTTGAGGTCTTAAAGATGTTGTCACTGTCCTCCTGGTTAGTTGATGGACCAGCAGTAGTGACAGCCTCATCCACATCCACTCTTTCAATACTCCCAGAGTGGACCTTCAAGGGTGAGGAACTTGGGTTGGGTGTTTCGGAAGCAAGACCAATCAGTACCTCCTTGATAGTGGTAGTTGGAGAAGGTACATCACTTTGGTCAGGATCCTCTACACTTAAGTTCAAAGAAGAGAGGAATGGCTCGAAGGGCTGTTCTATGGATCCGGGAAGTGATCCTAATCCTAATAGAGAGACTTCCGAAGGAGTCTCCCTAGCAATGTGGCTTTCCCTTATGATATTCTCACTAGAATGTTGTGATTCTGAGTGAGGGATGTTGGCTTGGGTTTGGGCCTTGGAGGCAAGAGAAGAAGGAGTTCTCTTGCCCCTCTTCCTTGTATACTTGGCTGCAACCGGGGCCCTGTGTTCCGGTTAAGCAATCAAACTGGGGGTGAGTAATGTATGTGCCTGTGCATCCTCAGTAGAATGCACAGGGGTTCGATCAAGGGAAACAGTAGGTTGAGTTTGTGGTAGTGAGGTGGAGGGTGTGGGATCAGTATCAGCTAGGTTTGCTGAACTGTCACCCTGGGCACTATGTGTGTTCAACATTGTAGATAACAATGGAACATCGGCCCCTGAGAACTTTGATGAAACTGTTCTCATGCTCTGAAAAATGTTGTTCTTATGTCCCAGTATTGAGTAGATTCTTGCAGTTTTTGAAAGATCTTGGTGTTCAATATTGAACACTTCCTGCAAGAATCTTGGGTACATGAAGAACTGTGATTTCACCCCTTCTTGAAGGTTGTATCTCAAACCTTCAAGAATGAGGTGGGAAAAATTGAAACCTGCCCCTGTTATCATACCGTGAACTGTCGACGCAAGTCCAGAGCTGAGTTGGTTCCAGCCACTCCTCTTCTGGGATATGCATTGGAGTAGAGTGTGGCAGAGATACTTCCATTTGGGACCCATGAGTGCCTTCTCTATCGTATACTCTGTTTGATTTCCAGTGTACCCTATGGATACAAAGGTCCTCATGTATACGTCTCTTGGGTAAGAGAGGGCGTCCCCTTCATCCTGAAGCTTGAGGTCTTGGCGGAGTTTTGCTTCAGTGATGATCATTTCCTTACCGTCTACTGTGCCTCTAATTTGAGGAGTGCCCTGTTCAGTAGAATACACGGCTGAGCTCCAAAAATCTTCCATGTGTGAAGTATATATGGTTGGGTTGACGGTTAGGGCATGGTAAATTTTGGTCCGACAGAGGAAGTCGATCATACCGTCGAAACCTTCGGATTTCTTGCCCTTGATTAGGTATGCAGTTAGGTTGTGATATGGGGAGAACTTATCGTTAGGGTTGTTTATGTCTGCGCCTGCCATTGTTATGGATTCGGAGGGAAGAGAAAGATGTTTGAATGGTGGTTAATTGTGGAGGGCTTTGAATGCTGTGGGGACGGGAGAGAAAGTGATGGGAGATAGGTTTGAAATAGAATGTGAAGAGGTAGAGGGATGATTTGAGTTGGTGAAATAACGGCAGACGGAGAAAAAGCAACTCTACTTGTACAGTACAACCTGTTTCACTTTTCATTGTTACAGCTGTAAAACACTCGAGCAGTCATGGTGAAGACTGACGATATTTACTTTTACAGTGGGTAAAAGTTAATTTAGACTTATGTTCACCCATCAGCAGCAAACTTGGTTGCTGCTGAAAGATAAGAGTATCCGCAGCAAAATTGGTTACAGCCGATGGATAAGCCTATCCGCTGCAAACTTGGTTGCTGCGGAAAAATAAGTCTGTCAGCAGCAGATTTTGCTGCTGAAAGGTTTAAAGATCTGCAGCAAAGAAATTGCTGCTGAAAGCCTTAAAGCTATCCGCAGGAAACATGTACCTGCTGATAACTTAAAGCTATCAGTGGCAAAACTTTTGCTGCTGATGCTTTTACCTGTCAGCCGCTGAAGGACAAAAATGCTGCTGACCCATAACTTTTATTTACAACAAGGGACAAAAAGACACATTTTAAGGAGAAACTTGAGATGGATTTTAATCAAAGTTCATCATACCAATTGATTCAACTAAATATCTGAATCTAGCTTTATCAAAAGGTTTTGTAAACAGATCAGCATATTGCTCATTTGTATGAACTTTGGTTAAAATAATTCTCCCTTTCTCAGCTTGATCTCTTATGAAATGGTACCTGATGTCGATGTGCTTTGTCTTTGAGTGCTGCACCGGATTGTTTGTGATAGAGATAGCACTCATGTTGTCAATGTGAATGGAGTCTGCATGAAGGTCATTCCATAGTCAAGCATTTGATTTTTGATCCAGATGACCTGTGCACAGCAGCTTGAAGCTGCAATGTATTCTGCTTCAGCTGTTGAAGTAGAAACACATGTTTGCTTTTTGCATTGCCATGAGATGAGCCTTCCTCCGAGAAATTGACATCCCCCAGATGTGGACTTTTTTGTCCAAGTTACAACCCCCATATTCACTGTCAGTGTAGGCATAGAGATTGACATTTTCATTCTTTGGATACCATAGCCCAAGTTTTGGAGCTCCCTTTAGGTATCTAAGGATCCTTTTGACAGCTTGAAGATGAGACACTTTTGGAGCTGCTTGAAATCTTGCGCAGAGACAAACTGCAAACATGATATCTGGTCTTGAGGCAGTGAGGTACATGAGAGACCCTATCATTGCTCGGTACTGATGTTGATCAGTGTCTTGTCCTTCTTTATCCGGAGATAATTGATGGTGCTCTTGCATAGGAGTTCTTGCAGCAGAGCAGTCAGTCATTTTGAACTTCTCCAAGATGCTTTTGACATACTTGGATTGACTTCTGAAGATTCCAGTTGGTACCTGTTTGACTTGAAGTCCTAAAAAGAAATTTAGTTCACCCATTGAACTCATTTCAAATTTGGAATGCATCAGAACTTCAAAGTCTTTGCAGAGTTTCTTTCTTGTAGATCCAAAGATAATGTCATCAACATAAATCTGGACCAACAAAATTTCGCCCCCTTCATCTTTGATGAAAAGTGTCTGATCAATGGCCCCCCTTCTGAAGTTGTTACTAAGTAGATATCCAGATAAAGTTTCATACCAGGCTCTTGGGGCTTGGTGTAAGCCATAGAGAGCTTTGTCCAGTTTTAAGACCTTATTTGGATGTGCAGGATCTACAAAGCCTGGAGGCTGTTTGACATAGACCTCTTCATCAATCGTGCCATACAGAAAGGCACTCTTCAGATCCATTTGATAGACCATAAAGTTTTTGGATGCTGCATAAGCCAGAAAAATTCTAATGGCTTCCAGACGGGCAACAGGAGCAAAAACTTCATCATAGTCAATGCCTTCTTCTTGAGTGTAACCTTGAGCTACCAGTCTGGCTTTGTTCTTGACTACGATGCCCCTCTCATCTTGCTTGTTTCTGAAAACCCATCTTGTTCCAATGGCTGTTTGACCAGGTGGAAGATCAACAAGCTTCCAAACATCTTGTCTTTTGAATTGCAGCAATTCTTCCTGCATTGCTTCAATCCAGCTGTTGTGCTTGAGAGCTTCATCAATCCTTTTGGGTTCCACCTGTGATAGAAAGCAGGAGAACAAACAAATGTTGGCTTCATGAGACTTACTTCTTGTCTGGATGCCTGTGTGGACTTGGCCAATGATGTTTTCCAGAGGATGCTCTTTGTTTATTCTCTTAGCAGGTATCACATCCAGCCGTATTCCCTCTTCAAGATTACTGTGGTTTAGATCAGTATTGTCTTCAGATGTGAGGAGAGGAGCTTGGAGGATCTGATCATTGTGTTCTACATAGTCAGCAGCATTAGCATCAGAGGCCTCTTCATCATGAATTGAGGAGGCTTCATTTAGGATTTCATTGTCAGAGAGATTGCTGCTTGTGGTGTTGGATGTACCGGCTTCACCTGCATTGGCTTCAATAGCTTCTGCCACTGATGGAGGATCAATGGATGGCCTTTTCATCCTGATGTAGGGACTGGGAAACTCCAGTCTGTAGTCAGAAGAAGAGGTTGAGGTAGAAGGTGTTGAGTTTGAAGAAGGAGGCTCCATATTTGAGAATATGAGGGGCTCAAATATCTGGGTGAAGGAGTCTATATCAAAAAGCCAGTTGGGACCTTTGCCTTGTTCACAGACAACGTGTTCCCTGCATTCCACATTAGCAGATTCTTCCACAATCCGAGTCCTAGAATTGAACACTCGGTAGGCCTTCGATTGAGAGGAGTAACCCACAAAGTAACCTTCATCAGACTTTGCACCGAATTTAGGAAGAACTCCATGTGTGATGAGGATGGTACATGGACATCTAAAGGGCTTCAGGATGCCAATGTAGGGAACTCTTTTGAGCCAGAGTTCATAGGGAGTTTTCTGGAGAGGCTTAACAATAAGGACTCTATTCTGCACATAACAAGCTGTGCTTACTGCTTCAGCCCAGAAAGTAAGGGGCAGCTTTGAGTCAGCCAGCATAGATCTTGCTGATTCAATCAGAGTCCTATTTCTTCTTTCAGCAACCCCATTTTGTTAAGGAGTTCTTGGAGCACTGTACTGCCTTTCAATGCCCTTACTCTCACAGAAACTGTTCAAAGTGTGATTTTTGAACTCTGTTCCCTGATCACACCTTATGATCTTTACCTTCAGATTGCTTTGATTCTCTACCCTGAGAATATAGGATTTGAGAATCTCAGCAGTTTCATCTTTTCTTCTTAGAAAGAATACCCAAGAGAATCTGGAGAAGTCATCAGTGATCACCAGACAGTAGGACTTTTTGCCCATTGACATGACATTTGTAGGACCAAAGAGATCCATATGCAGTAGCTGGAGAGGAGTGTCATTTGTGTTCAATGTCTTGGGCTTATGGGAACTTTTGTGTTGTTTTCCCTTCAAGCAGGCAATGCAATGATCGTCTAGCTGGAATTCTTTGTCAGGAAGCCCTCTGACAAGATTGTCCTTCACTAATTTATTGATTGTTTTGATGTTAACATGGCTTAACCTCCTGTGCCAGAGAGCGGATTCATCAACTGATGCCTTTGACAGAAAACATGAAACACTACCAGATGGAGTGACTTCATTCATGTCAAGCACATATAAGTTGTCCTTTCTATTAGCAGTTAGGAGAATCTTCTCTGGGGGAGGTTTAGATAGGCCAGGAGCTAACACGAAACATTCTTTGTCAGTGAAGAGCATCCAATGCTTTTGATCACATACTTGAGAAACACTCATGAGATTGAAGTCAAGTTCTTTAACATAGTTGACTCTTTCAATACTCATCCTTTCATTGGACACAGTGCCTTGTCCAGTGATAGATCCACCTTTTGAGTCACTCCCAAAGGCAACATATCCTCCATTGAAATGTCTGAAGTTGGAGAGGATGGACCTGTTGCCTGTCATGTGCCTGGAACAGCCGCTATCTACCACCCAGGTGTTATTCCTGTTACCTGGCTGTCCCTGCACATGAAAGAGATTTAGTTAGTGGGAGTGGTCCAAGAGCTCTCCTTTTTGAAGAAAAGAGTTCTTGGACATTCTGATTCATCATACGTGCATTCAACAGCACCGATGATGATTTTGCTGACAGGAGCAGAGATTTTGGCTTTCCATTGCTTAAGTAGTGGTTTTCCATTTCTCTTTTCTTTATCGGCTGCGGATTTGGCTTTGGCAGCTGATGAATTTGCTCTATCAGCAGCTGATTTTCCTGCTTGAGGTTTTGGCCTGTCAGCAGGGGCAGGTTTTGCTGCTGATGGCTTCAGCTTATCAGCTGCAGATGTTGCTGCTGATGACCTTGGCCTTTCAGCAGCAGATTTTGCTTTTGCTGCTGAGGGCTTATTTGGAGCAGCAGCAGATTTAGTTTTTGCTGCTGACTGCTTTGTTTGAGCAGCAGCAGATTTGGTGGCTGCTGAAGGCTTTGCCTTTTGCTGCTGCTTGTGTTTTTCTGCAGTTTCAACTCTTCTACTGGCTGCAGATGGCCTATCAACTGAAGTATGCTGATCCTTCTTTTGTTTATGCGCTGATTGAAGAAGGATCTGGTTGAAGGGGTTAAACTGACATTTTGCAGCAAAGTGGTTTGATTCCCCACATATGATGCAGGACTGCTGAACCTTGGGCTGCTGCTTCCTTGGTGGAGAAGAAGAGTTTCTGAACTGAGTTTTCTTGGTCGTAACTCTTCTAACCTGTTGCTGATTCTTCTGATTTGGCATGAACTGAGACTTGGAGTTTGTGGGTCCTGATGTCTGTCCCTTTTCAGTGTTTAGCTTTCTTCCACCTGGAGGATAGCTGATCCTTATCTGTTTGAATGGTACAGGGGCTGGAACAGCTGGGAGAACAGTAGGGACTGGGACTCTATTCAGAACAGCTTCAGATGAGGCTGTACTTGTTTCATCATGGTCTGAGAAGGTTAACTCAGATTCTGATGAGGTAGTGCAGTCTTTAACAAGGGGTTCATCCATTGGAGGATCAAGATTTCTGTTTGTAGTGTCGAGTTTTGCAACATCGAAGCTTGGTTCATAGATGGCAACATAGTCAGCCGGATGAGGAACAGTATTGTACTGTTCCTTGCCATATCCAAGTCCTCCAAGCTTTACCTTTTCATGGACTTGAATATCTAGAAGTCTCTGTAGCTTTTTAGAAGAAAATTCATATTTTTCAACATGAACTTTCTGTTCTGCCAGATCAGCTCTGGTTGATTTAAGTTTTACTAATAGATCATCAATCTGAGTTTCAAGATTGGTTTGTTCATGTTTTAGAGATGAAATCTCTTTCTTAAGGCATTCAATTTTTTCTTTGTAAGTGATTTCAACCTTTTTGAACTCAGATTTCATTTGAAGAAACTCTTCATTTTGATCTATAAGGTTTTGGTTATGTTTTCTATAACCTAAAACTTTATCAATGCAAGCTTGAGAGCATAGATGTTCAAATACCTGAGGTGGTATCTCTGCAGTGTCTGCCATAAGTGCTTGGTTAGAGGCAGGAACATCTTCACATTGAAAACTCCAGTCAAAGTCTGAAGTTCCAACATTTGCACAGGCTGCAGTCTGTGCTGGAGTAGTTCCTTGCTGCTGCTGCTGCCTGGGCTGACCTTGGTAACCTTGTCTTTGATGGCTGGCACCCTGATTGGCTTTAGGTGCCTTGCACTCCCTAGCAAAGTGACCCATTTGGTTACAGTTGTAACATCGGATCTTGCTTTTATCAAGCCCATCTCTGGTGTTTGAGTTGTTGCTTGGAACTGATCTCCCGGTTCTAGAATAGAACCGTTTTGCTCTGAGGGAGAGCATGGCATATGAGTGCTGAATATCCATTTCTTCAAGATCATCTGGATGAAAGCATTCTAGATCCTCTTTTATGAAATACATGCTGCTTGAGTTGTCAGAGACAAAAGCAGTAGAGGTTGGCTGTTGAGGAGGTGCCTCAAGAAGAAATGGTGATGAGTTAGATTGTGAAGCGGTTGGGGTCTGAGGGTGAGTAACAATGGGAGGATAGTAGCTGCTTGCACTAGGACCGGAATGATCAGAGTGAAGCGCTGAGGAGGTAGTGGAGGAAGTGGTAGCTGATTGATAACTGGAGCTCCTTTCTTTAGCTTGAATCATTTCTAATTCATAGGTTTTGAGCATGCCAAAGAGCTCAGTCATCTGAAGAGTCTTCAGATTCTCTGTTCTTCTGATGGACACAGTGTATAATGTCCAGCAACTACGAAGAGATCTTATGAACTTCTTGAGAATGTCTTCATTTTCCAGCTTTACCTTGGAGCACTGCAGTTCACCTACAAGATAGGTAAATCTGTTATATAAAATAGTTAAGGTCTCACCTTCCCTCCAGACGAAGTTCTCATACTGCTGCTTCAGTATGTCCCTTCTGTTCTCTTTGACTTCTTCAGAGCCAGCAAACATCTTCTCCAGCACCTCCCAGAGCTCCTTGGCAGTTCTGTAACTTCTGAAGTTGTGAAAAACTTCATTTGGATGGCTCCTAGTGCCTTGAAGTCCACCTCCATTTTCTTGATGTCCTCTTCAGAGTACTTGGAGGTTTCCTTCGGGACTTGTAGCCCTCCATCATCAGCAGAGGCCACCATGGGAATATATGGACCCTCCTTGATGGATCTCCACATTCCGTATTCCTGGTAATAGAAGAAGCTTTCCATGAGATTTTTCCACATGTCATAGTCTTCTCCAGATACCAACCTTGGTGGTCGGTTGATGCTGCCAATATCTTCAAAGCCATTACTCTGTGCCATTTTGTTTTGATTTTGGGTGACTTGTTCAAAGAGAGAGTTTAGAATAGAACCAGAGATGATTAAACAAATGTTAGTTTGTTTAATCTGAGCCAAAGCTCTGATACCACTTGTAGGATCGTGAGAATACAAGATGGTTCTGTTCTTAGTTGAGGTTGGCGGAAACAAAATCAACTACACAATTTATAATCAAGTAAACACAAAGAATACTGATAAACATTGTTGTATTAAGCTTTTGTGAATGCAAAGATTACAAGTGAGAAACTCAATGAATAAGTATGACAAGCACTACAAGCACACTTACAATGAAGTGGCAACTCAGTATTTATAGTAACTTAGAATCAAGACATACCCTTGATTCTAAGGATCAGATCGAACACAAGCCGTTGATCTTATTTATTAATTTACATTACACGTAAAGGCTAATCTAGTTAACTTTACTGAAACGTTTTCTTTATTCATGATTGTTTGCATGCTTGGAGAAGTGTATTGTTGTCCGTCATTGGTTGACCATAGCGGTTCCTTCTGCTTTGAGTCTGCCAGTTGCTTTTGCAGAAAGGTGTCAGAGACGCTTGGCCTGGATAGTCAGCTACAACGTTTTGGTTTTTCAATGAATAGAGCTATCAGCTGCAAAGAGTGAAGGTTGCTGCTGGTAAGCCTATCAGCAGCAAACATGGAAGACCGCTGCTGATAAGCCTATCAGCATCAACTTGTGCAGAATGCTGCTGATAAGCCTATCAGCAGCAACAAGTGTTGAATGCTGCTGATAAGCCTATCAGCAGCAACAAGTGTTGAATGCTGCTGATAAGCCTATCAGAAGCATTTGTACCTAGAATAATTTGGTAGCAATCAGTCTTTGGTTCTACACTCCTATCCTTTTGTTAAGGCTTATGCCAGGCACAATCAAGGTCGCGGCTTCGAGACCTAGCCCCGCGCCCCTTTTTCCTTTTTTTTGTTTTGCTCGTGTCTTGGACCTGAACTCCGGGTCCTCTGTCAACTCGTATTAGACAAATTGCGAAAACAATTGTTATACAGATGGCCTCTGATCCAGCAGTTAACTCAGGGTGCTTGCACCGGGCAGACTCGGGTTCGATTCCGGGCGAACCCATTAATTTTTAAAACTGTTTTCCTTTTTAATTACCTATTAGGGTTTAAAACCCTATTTAAAATAAAACCCCAATTTTGAGAACAATCAACGAGGCAATCATTGATTAAATGTGTTAAAAGTAACATTTTGATTAATTTTAGTTTTTTTCACTGTTCGAGAATAATAACCGAGGAACTAGTTTTTGATATTCATAATTATTAATTTATTGCTTTGGATGTTCATAAAAGAAATAGTAATAACCGATTTATAAATATATTTGATATTTAGGGAAATTTAAGGGTAAAATGATCATCTTATGAATTATTTCTAATAAAATATATTAAAATGGATAAATATGATATTTTAAGTATTAGGGAATGATATATTTGATATTTAAAGTTTGGTTTGGATATATATGATATTAAGCAAGTTTATAGGGATATATATGAAATTCTCCCAAAATAAAACCTTAAAAAACATGATTTTTTTCACACTTTCTTAAAAAGGACATTTTAATTTTTTTTGATAAATGAATAAATAAAGTTTTTATTTTTCTTTTACATTTACAATCCGTTTAAAGTTAAATCATAATATTTCATAATTATATATGCTCATACATATTTACACCATTACTTTGACACATTTCCATAAACAAGAAATAAAGTAAATTTATTTATTTAAATTATATTTAAATAAATATAATTCCCACACTATTCTCTAGCTAAATAAATAAATATCAAATATTTGATTTATCTAGTTATTCAAACCCAAACCCTAAATTATTTATTTTAAAACCGTTTATTCCAACTTTTCATTTTGTAACACACTCATTCAAGTATAAACCACAATCACCTACACGTTCCTTTACATAATACAACACAAACCCTTTGGTACACACTTCCATTGTAACCTTAGATTTGGCCTTAGGCTATTGTGCATATTGTTAATCTAAATTCATATATATTACACTCTAGGTTAACGTTGTGAGTTACAAGAATCACTTTGCTACCTAGTCTCTTGTACTAGCTACATCTTTCACAGGTGAGTTTTACGTAGCCCCATTTTACACTGTTTTACATTTTTGGGTGAAACATGAACATTACTTACAATGATTTACACAAACTACACAATACAAATCCACTTTACAATTTGTGTGCAATTTAAGCTTTATGTTTGAGTACTAGGTGTGTTAACTACTTTGTGTACAATTACATGTGCAATCATTAACTATTCAAGCCGACGGTTAAAAATGATTGATCTATTGAGTCTGACAAACCCACCTAGTTAGGGTGATTGTTACCGACAACACACTTTGTTTGCATGCTAGTTACAAAGGTTTGATTGTACTACTTGGTTACACAATAGTAACTCCCCATAATTGCCTTATTAATCATGACTTGTATGGATTTGTTTACACACAACACTTTGATGCTATTTAGAGTCAAAACCTATGTATGCTCACCAACTTTTTAGTTGACCTCGTTTTCATGATGTTTGAGGTACAAATGTTTGAGTTGAACAAGCTTGCTACACTTAGGATGTGGACCTAGATATTTAAAAGAAACTTGTTATGTATTTTTCATTTTTCATATACTTGTTGAATTTCATTGAAATGAAATGTGATGTTTAAACATATTACAATCTATTCAACCATGTGCTCATGAACAGTCTACATGTCCCGGCCCGACGTTTCCGCCGTATGTTGGGGTGTGACATCGGCAGCGGGATCCCACTCGGGGCTCTGCCCCAAAGTATGTCAGAGGTACTGTCCCTTGTTAGGACATGTTTTGTAACTGTTGAAAAAAATTATGTGTAAGAACAAGTTCTGTTAGAGGCGAACTTATCTAGTTCGCCTAGTCTCATGTGAGGCGAACTTGTTAAGTTCGCCTAGTCTATTAGAGGCGAACTTGTTAAGTTCGCCTATAACAGGTTTGTGTCTATATATAGATGTTTACAGGTTCTGTTCTAGAGGGGCTTGAACGATTGTATTATGTGAATCTTGTAAACTCTGTGTTTGGTGATATACAAAGTGAAGTTTATTTACCTGATGTTTCTATTATCAATTCGTATACATACGTTAACACGAAGGATTCCGCACTCCGTGTTATCGAGACGTCCTGTCACGAGATCGATCTGTAGATGAGTCATGTGGACCTACAAGTGGTATCAGAGCTTTTGCTCGTGATTCGTGTTTGATTCGTGGTGATTAGAGACGATTTTTGTGTAAAATTTGACAAGAAATTTAAAATTTTTACATGTTTTTGTATCCATGAGGTTTTCAAGTTCTTGAACTTTATTTTGCTGCTGAATTCGTGGATTTGAAGTGGATTTGGGTGAAATTAATCCGATAGAAGTGTTCTAATTCATAAAATACTAAATCCTACGGTCCAATTTCTTCAAATTCCTTCTAATCTGTGAGAAATAATGATTTTCGGTACTGGTTGTTCGTGTTTGGGCTGAAGAATCTTCTTCCTGAGTTTGTTACAGAACCAGGCGAACTTAGTGCTGAGATTCTGTTGCAGGCGAACTTAGCATGCGAACTTATCAAGTTTGCTTCACTCAGTTTAAGCGAACTTATCAAGTTCGCTTCACTCAGTTTAGGCGAACATATTGATTAGGCGAACTTATCAAGTTGTTCTTGTCCAAATTTTTTAGGGAAAGCTTATATGGTTTTTTTGAATCATTTTTGAAAATTTGAGATTTTTTGAAATTTTTAAAAAGTGTATTTTGTCGGGAAATATTTTTCCGGATATTTTCACAAAAAATTCAAAATGTCAATTTCGTGTGATGATAATGAGATTGGAACTATACCATCGAGGCTTTTGTGCATATCAGATTACCGTAGCTGGAAAGTCCGGTTCGAACAGTTCGTATCAGAAACTGATGAAAATTTTTGGAGACCAATAACAGAAGGATATGTGCATCCTACTTTTGACTTTTTGGAATTTCGTGATGTTCCTAAACCAGTGACAGCTCTTACTAAAGTAGAAAAGCGGAAGTTTGATCATGAGATGAAAACGTGTGAAACTTTAACGATGTCTTTACCAAAATAAATCATTCATAGTCTCGGGAAGTGTCCAAATTCAAGAGATCTATGGGAAGCATTGAAGAAAAAGGGTGAAGCAACTTCTCAAGAGTTTGTGGTCTTGTTCAAAGAAGTATTGGAGAAGCAGGGTGATTATCAAAGTGATTCTTCTACAGATTTAACTGATGGTGAGAGTATTCGTTCTTGTGAAAGTACTCAATCTACTGAGACTGATGTGATGACTAAAGAAAGCTTTCAGACAGTTGAAGATGATCTGAGTGAATCAGAAATTGATACAGAGCCTGTCATTGTTGCTCAAAAAGGTGAAGCTGGTGATGACGTATTCATGGCTCCTGGTGCATCTTCTTTAGAAGAAAAGGATATGGTAGTTTCTAACTCTGAAACATTTTGTTCTAACTGTGTTTCAGTAATGGATAAAATGATGAGGGTTATGGATGACAATGTAAACCTCATTTGTGATATGAAATCGATGCACACGGTAAACCGGAAATTAAAGGATAATGAGAATGTGTGTATTGAGAGAATAGAATCACCGAAGAGGGATATAAGTTCTCTGACTTTGAAGATCAAAGTACAGTCATATCACCTGGATATGTCCTTTGTAGAAATTGAGAAAAGAAATAATGATCTTGCTGAGAAAGATAAGGAACTAGCTGAATCTAAAGCAGAGGTGATCAGATTGCATAGAAAGTTAGAAAGCTTTGGAAATTCATCATTCTTACAGGGATATTTTAATAATACAGAAGAGGGGAAAAGAACTAGTGCTATTGGTTATGTTCCTCCACCATTCAACGAAAATTATTCTGTTGCACCTGAGATTATAAAAGATGAGGATTTAGATCCTAAGACTGTGTTGAAAGTGAATCCAGTCATAGGTGAAGATATGGTGTATTCTGATGAATATTTTGATGAAGCTAAGGTAGAGGGGATACCGAAAGAGGTTAAGAAAGAAGACTCAAAGGTTGATTCTAATTCATCTAGAAATTATACATTTGGAAGTTATTCAAACTCAAGGAGAGTTCTATATGTCAGAGATTATAAAGACAGGCGTACATGCTTTCATTGTAATGAGATGGGACACATTGTGGTGACCTGTCCTTACAAAAATAAAGGGGAGAAGCATGTATTTCCTAAGAAGATGAAGCCTGAATCAAAACCTGTTGCAAAATCTGGAGTTCCAGAGAAAATAAAGCCAAAAGAAGTTCATGTAGGAGAATCTTCTTCAAGTGCATCTTATCGTATGAAGATTCCTTATATGAGAGAGTATAGTGAGAAGAGATCTTGCTTTTATTATGGTCTTGTGAGTCATATTCGGATTGCTTGTCCTCACAACGCCACAGGTAACCGACATGTTACTCCAGGAAAGGTAAGAACTCATGGTAAGCCTTATGTTAACCCAAATGTGGTAAAACCTCATGATACACCAAAGGGTAATTCAAAATCTGAGGTTAGGCTTTCTAGACCTCAAAGACGGAGGAGAAACAGAAGATTGAGAAAAATTTTAGAACAACAAGAGTTTTCACAATCTAAACATTTTTCAAATGAACAAGATTGTTCAAACACTTCACCTTTTAAGCAAAAAAAACTTAACGAATAGAAGTATATTTGGAAATCTAAAGTTTCTGTTTCTGACTCGTCGGAGCAATCACCAAAAATCGATGAGAGATTCGATTGTGAATGGAGTGAAGTTTATTATTTTGATACAGATGGACGACCCATGACTACCATGGCTTGGGTCCCAATTTCAAATTAATGTTTTTTGTTAGATGTGCAGGATTAACCAAGAGAGACTATTAATAATATTTGGTTTGTTGATAGTGTTTGTTCATAACACATGACAAGGAATGACATCTGCAAAAGTAAAGAGTTGTTGATAACTGAGAATCTATTTGATTCAACGACTTGATGCTCAAGGGGGAGATAATGTCCCACACAATGTTTGTTTTTGGAATGTTTTTGACCAAGTCCAAAAGACAACCTGAAACTTAGGGTGACGATGGTGAGCATAAAGTCATTGATGCAACCATTTGACTAGTTAAGAGGGAGTCTACAAGACAGGGGGAGTACAAAACTGTGTTGGTGACAAAGGCAAAGGCATTCAATTATAGGATTACATCGGTTTGAGTTTTTAATTAATCGACTTGCTTAATCCCAAGTAACCAAGTAAAATGTTTTTCATAAAATGTTTTCATGGAAGGTTTAATTTCTTTTGTTTTACTTTCTTTCATAAAGATTTTGAAAACGCCAAACAAATTGAAAAAGATAAAATCGACATTACTTGAAGTTAGAGAAGATATGATAGTACATCAGTAGATGTTCAGTCACACATGACCTTAGTTGGACTTTATGATGCTTATCTAATATATCTGTGATAAATGTTTTGATCGGAACTTCTTAGACTGCACAGTATGGGAATGATAGCTTCATAACTGCTTATGCTTAACAAAAATTGATGCTTGGTGCTTATATTTTAAATTTGGATAATAGCATGTAGTCTGAATTGTCGATAGACTATGAGTATCTTTGGTCCATTAGTAGTGTGACAATATAATGATCTTTGTGACAACTGTGATTTGAACCCATGGTATGCCGGGTGTGTGTAAAAGATCATTATCAGATAAAGAATATAATATCTAAAGTACTTCATGAGTCCAGTATCGGTTATGTCGTTAAACACAAATTTTTTAGTTCACTTCACTACCCATGCCACGAAAAATATGCAATGTGATGCTGAACTAAGATATGTTTCTAACAATATCTGTTGGAACATATACTAGCCCTTGGATCAATTATCTTGATTCCATTGAACATATCCAGATAATAGTTGGATCATGCTACCCTATGTCATTGAATCAATCGATTCCTTGATCAATCTTATGTTGAAGAATTCTATTGGTACAATCTTTTTGTTACTATGAATCATGATACTTCATCTAAATGAAGACATTTGAATCATTCGATTCTGAATCATTCGATTCTGAATCATTCTGATTCTCTCTTTGATATTTTCCTGTGTTTATCGGTATAATTCATCCTGGAGATTGAATATTATCTTGCAATGATCTTATATGTCTTGAAGATAGTGCACATTTAAATTTCTGTTGGCATATTTGTGGGGTACACGTTGTATTACAAAATAAATGGTACCTTAATTCACAAGAACATGGGACAAAGATACTAATGGTTTAAATTCTTATAATACTTACAACTTAGATTGACATGTTATGTGTTGAAAATTCGTATGTAATTTATATTATAAGCATGTTATGATCTGATCCCATCTTCTTTGGAGTTCTTCGCGTGTCATTACATGTTTTGGTTGAACCTTAAAAGATTTGATCTTATCTGATTCAAAAGATGTTACTTCATATAATTGTTTGGAAATTCATAAGAAAGAAATGAAAGAATGAATCTGGATAGGATACCCATAGAATGTTTATGGATGTTTATCCAAAATGTGTGATTAATTCATTTTTATACTGATATGATCTTCTTACTCGTGATGTTTGACCAAAAAGATGCGATTTTTGTATTTTACATTTTAGTTTGTACAAAGAAAAACCAAAAAGTTTTTATTTTTCCAGCTTCCATGGAAATATTAATTGTTGGTTATTCTCCTTTGCAAAAACTGAATATTGCAGACAGAAGTTGACAAGGGGTCCTTCTCCCAAGTTTTCTTCTAGATAGAAAGAGAAAGTGCAGATGAACAAGACGAAGACTACAATGTGTTTGATGATATATGAAGACGGATGACAATCTTCTGAAGCTGTTGTCAAGGGGGAGTCTGTTGGAGCATATTTTGGTGACAACGAACTTGAAGATATTATGTCTTAGTCTTAGAGTCTTTGACTTGTAATTGATAGAATTGTTATCAACAGTTAAAGGGGAATCTGTTAGGACATGTTTTGTAACTGTTGAAAACAATTCTGTGTAAGAACAAGTTCTGCTAGAGGCGAACTTGTCTAGTTCGCCTAGTCTCATGTGAGGCAAACTTGTTAAGTTCGCCTAGTCTATGAGAGGCGAACTTGTTAAGTTCGCCTATAGCAGGTTTGTGTCTATATATAGATGTTTACAGGTTTTGTTCTAGAGGGGCTTGAACGATTGTATTATGTGAATCTTGTAAACTCTATGTTTGGTGATATACAAAGAGAAGTTTATTTACCTGTTGTTTCTATTGTTAATTCGTATACATATGTTAACACGAAGGATTCCGCACTCCGTGTTATCGAGAAGTCCTGTCACGAGATCGATCTGTAGATGAGTCATGTGGACCTACAATGACACATATGTTTTAGACATGAGTGTTGCAATGACAATGGATTCTATTCTGACATGTTTACTCACAAAGGCATCTGAATTTGATTCTATTCTCTGGCACAGGAAGCTTGCTCAGATTAACTATAGAAAAATGAATTACTTAGTGAAGAATGATTTGGTTTCTGATATTTGAAAGGTGAAATTTTCTGTCCCTGATGATTATATTCCGTGCAAGAAGGGAAAACAACACAGAAAGTCCCACAAATCAAAGAAAAAGAATTCTATAGTTACTCCTTTGGAGTTACTTCATATGGATTTGTTTGGGCCAATTAGTATTCAAAGCATTAGAGGGAAGTCGTATTGTTTGGTGGTAACATGAGATTTTTCTAGATTATCATGGGTTAAGTTCTTAGCATCCAAGGCTGAAACAACAGAAACTGTTCAATACTTAATTCTTGGGCTAGAAAATCTTTGCAAGCAGAAGGTCAAGCGCATAAGAAGTGATAATGGTAGCGAGTTCAAATACAACAAGATGGGCCTATTTTGTTTACAAAAAGGGATTCATCATGAGTTTAGCACGCCATATGTGCCTCAACAAAATGGTGTTGCTGAACGCAAGAACAGAACTTTGGTAGAAACTGCATGAACAATGATGGCAGATTCTAAACTTTCTGTTACATTCTGGGCAGAAGCTGTGAATACTGCTTGCCATGTCTTGAATAGAGTTATGGCCATGAAGCGGCATAATAAGACTTGTTATGAACTGCTCAACAGTCGAAAGCCTAATTTGGAGTATCTTCTTCCCTTTGGGAATCCGTTTACTCTTTTGAAGATCCGGGATGTTCCAACAAAATTCAGTGAAAAGGCGATTGAAGGAATATTTCTGGGATATGTTGCAAATTCAATGAATAAAAGAGTATACAACAAGGACACTCGCTAGGTCGAAGAATGGTTCCTTATCGATTGTTCAAATCGATCTATACATCAAAAGGCGGTTGGTCCAGAGTGGGCATTTAATTACAAAAGTTTGTTCAATTCTTTACATTTGGCTCATGATTTGTCTGCTGAAAAAGTTACAATGTTATATGAATCATTTCATGGTGACCAGGCTGGCAGTTTTACACCAAAGTCTGTGGTTCCATTATCCGTTCCCTCATCCTCCAACCCTGATTCGAATGTTGCATCATGTTCGGACCTCAAGAGTCAGATAGTGAAGATGATGAAGTTATATTTCAAGATTTGTCGGCTAATCCGTTAATTGTTGAAGACTAGTCTACTTCTACACAAATTCAGGGGGAGCTTACTTAAAATTTGGATTCTGTGATACCAGTTATTCAAAATGTTCTTTCTCCAACGGAAATAACTCAAGTTGATGTGTTACCAGTTCCTGAAGTGGCTTCTATTAAAGAACATAAAGATCATCCAGTGAGAAATATTATTGGGAATCTACGGGATGTAGTTCAAACACATTCTTTAACTAAAAATACTTGTCTATATTAATGCATAAAGGATACATGAGTTCTTGATGTTTGCTTATACTCTTGTTTTATTTCTCAGGTTGAACCCAAGAATGTGGAAATGGCTTTACATGATTACAATTGGATTGAAGAAATGCAAGAGGAGCTTGTGCAATTTGATAAGCTGAAGGTGTCGAATTTAGTGATCTTACCATCGGCGTATCCGATCGGCACCAAATGGGTCTTCAAATGTAAAAAGGATGATCGTGGTGTTGGGGTGATGAATAAGGCACGATTGGTAGTTCAGGGATTTAATCAATAGAAAGGCACTTACTACACTAAGGTCTACGCACCTGTAGCTTGGCTTGAAGCAATTCGTTTGTTTCTCGCATTTGCTTCTTTCAAAGGATTCAAAGTTTATCAACTGGATGTAAAAAGTGCTTTCTTGTATGGCAAGGTGAAAGAGGAAGTACATGTCTGTCAACCACCGATGTTTGATGATCCGCTATATCCTTCAAGAGTGTTCACGATAAATAAGGCACTTTATGGCCTACATCAAGCACCACGAGCGTGGTATGAAACATTGTCGCAACATCTCCTGGACAATGGTTTCGATCGTGGTCAAATTGATTCCACCTTGTTCATCAAGAAAACAGGCGGAGATTACCTATTGGTTCAAATTTATGTGGACGACATTATTTTTTTCTCAACAAACGAAGATTTATGCAAGGAATTTGAGAACGTCATGAAATCAAAATTTGAAATGTCATCTATGAGAGAGTTATCATTCTTTCTGGGACTTCAAGTAAATCAAAAAGAGGACGGTTTCTTCATTCCTCAGTCCAAATACGTCAAAGACATCCTGAGCCGATTCAATATGGAAGACTGTACCCCATATGACACTCTGATTCCAATGAATCACAAGTTGAATCTGGATCCAGAAGGAAAAGACATTGATTGTCGTCTTTACAGGGCAATGCTTGGTTCTCTTATGTACTTAACTGCTTCAAGGCCAGGCATAATGTTTGTTGTATGTCTGTGTTCTAGATTTCAAGGAAAGCCAAAGGAATCTCATCTGATCGCAGTCAAACAAATCTTTCGGTACCTGAAAGGGAAACCGAGATTAGGATTATGGTTTACACATGGTTCTAATTTTGAATTTAATGCATATACTAACTCAGATTTCGGTGGTTGTTGTTTGGACAGGAAATCTACAACAGGAGGTTGCCAATTTCTGGGTATTCGTCTGGTGTCATGGCAATGTAAAAAAGTAAACTACGGTCTCCATTTCTACATGTGAAACAGAATACATCGCTGTTGTAAGTTTTTGTTCACATATTTTGTAGATCCAACAACAATTAAGAGATTATGGTTTAAATCTCCCTTGTACCCCCATATTCACTGATAATAATGCTACAATGTCTATAACAAATAATTCTGTTAAGCATAACAAAACGAAACACATTGAAATAAGATATAATTTTATTCCTCATTATTCAAATAAGAAGTTGATCGAGCTGGTGAAGGTACATACTGATGACAATTATGCTGACCTCTTTACTAAGGCATTTGATCGTACAAGGTTTGAATTTCTGATAAAGATGATTGGTATGATCAATTCCGAATAAAAGTTTTTCAAAATAATTTATATGGAAGATTTTATTTTATTTTCCTTTATTGCTTTATTACATTTATGTACTTTATTTTCTAGTCAAAAAGTTGTTATTTATAAAAATTACAAACAAAATGAAAAAGATAAACATCGACATTATTTGAAGTTATAAGGAGAAATGACAGTACATCAGTAGGGTTCAGTCACACATGACCTAAGCTGGCCTTTTTGATTTCTTATCTAATATATTTGTAAGTCAAAGTTCAGGGGATAATCTATAAAGTTTCCAAAGTTGAAGGACTTAGAATGAAAAATCTGAAAATAAGGTGGATATCGGACCGATATCCTACCCCATATCGGTCCGATATGGATAGAGGAAGTAATGAACTGGGTGCCGACACGTGTCCTATGACTCAACTAATGACTCAGCTTGATGTCGTCCCGATATGCCCTTGGATGTCGGTCCGATATGTGAAAGTCGGATCGATACGGTTCGTATGTCGGTCCGATGTCTGTGCGCGAAGTCAAATGGGCTGACATAGGGGATGTCGGACCGTTATGCTTGTAGATGTCGGTCCGACATGGACCCAAATCCAACCTATAAATAGAGGGATCGACTTCTTCACTTTGCACACAATCACACTTTCAAATACACACACTTAAACCTTGGTAGCCCGATTCTTGAAGTCCCGGTCCGCTCTCGAAAGTCCGGTTTCTCGCAATTCGTCCGCAAATTGCCGTAAGTAGTGGTAAGGTTCCTAAACACCCCGAGGTTTCTTCGTGTAAACCTAAGATAGGGATATTGATTATGATAATATCGGATATGATATAGGGTTCTGTAGAAGTGTCGATTGTTATATTCGATACATGAGGAGGTTCTGTTTGAGGTAAGTTCCTCTGAACTGTGCTCTATAAAATGTTTTATAAATGATTTTGTATCTAAGATCCCAATGTTGTCCATGCATATATCCTATAATAGGTACTTATTATGGCCATGATTGGGGTGGGATCTAGGGACAAGACTGATCCTCTTGTTTGAGATCTGGTACATATAGGACCAGCGTGCCGTAAGGTCCCTGTATATATATATGTTGTAGAATCAGAATATAAGGGCAATTCTGGGTGATGGATTGGAAAGGATGGTTATTATTCCCATACGGGGAATTCATCCTTGATCAGGGATACACATAAAGATGATTTTGTATATGAACTCACCGATGTAAGATGATCGAAAATGTTTTCAAATGTTTTTGAGCATAGGTAAACCCTAGCTGGTAGTTGGAATTCCAGGAGAAATACATATATTGGAAAGAGGGATGACTGAGGGCAGGTCCCTGGGTGACCATAAGGCCTGAGTGATTGGCATGATTCTTCGTGAGCTATAAGTCCAGAGTTGTTATGTTATATTTGCCAGTCAGTCCCTATTGTATAAACGTTATATTATGAAATAAAATAAGATATGATGTTAAGACTTCCGCTGTGTGTTTTTGGTATCAACGTCACCGTAACTAGAAGGCGACCTTTAACCGATATGTAGTTATCTGATGAGCGAAATGTTCTGTCTAGGAATGAACGGTGTATAAATCTATCCTAGACCTATTGCTCTTACCTGAGAACATATCTGTTGGAGGTACTACTCTGGTAGATGATTGTCCTATGTCACGGGTGTGACAAGTTGGTATCTGACCCGTAGTTTAAGAGATTTAGATACCAATAGGAAAGATTAGTATCCAGACTTAAACTAAGAGCTCTGAGTATAGCTGGAATGCCAACAGGATATAAGTTGAGATGTTGATTATCATTATGAATATAACAGGAAATGTTGAGAAAACAGATATTAAGTACATTCTTGGCCTAATGTCTTTAATTTCTGATTTTCTGGATCATAACCGGTTATACGAATTCTGATGTCATACATCTGTATGTATAGGTGACAATGGTTGGAAGAGGAAAAGGAAGACGTAGAGGAACAGGTCGTACTCCGGTTACTAGGAACTGTAAGTCATTTGAACTTAACACAGATACTAAAGACCATCACGAAACAAACGAGAACGACAATAATAACGGTTCTCATGCTGAGGAAGTAGTTATGTCTGAGACCTAGTTCCAAGATGCCGTGGCAAGTGAAGTCACTTAGGCTTTACGAAACACATTACCTGGACTACTAGATGAAGTTCTTTCAAGAAAAATGGGTACTGGAACGGCTGGAGGAGGAGACAATAACAATACCGGAGGGGCAAATGGAAACGCCCATACTAGCTCAGTAACAAGAACTGAGAATCATGAAGGATGCAGTTACAAATCCTTCGAAGGCTGCAAACATAAACAATTTGATGGCAAGAAGGGAGCCATTGATACCACGCAGTGGATCACAAAGATGGAAGTTGTGATCAAGCTGAGTGAATGTAGAAGTGATCAGGAAGTCAAGTTTGCTGCCAATTCTTTGGAAACACTGCTTTAGACTGGTGGGAGTCTGTGAAGCAAGCTAAAGGGGAGCAAGTGGTGGAAAACATAAAATGGAACGAGTTCAAGGAACTGATTATATAACGATTTTGTCCTCAGAATGAACTTGATAAACTGGAGTAGGAGTTTCAGCGTCTAGAGGCTAGAACTATGACGCATTAGGAGTATGTGACCAAGTTTGACGAGATGTCAAAACTGGTTCCACATCTGGTGACACCTGAAACCCGAAGGATCAAACACTTTATTAGGGGTTTGCCTCTCAAGGTGCGTACCTTGGTGAAAACCACCGCACCCTAAACGATGGATTCAGCTTTAGCATTGAGTGCCATGGTTTATGATGATGTGGCAGCCCAAGAAGCCAAGGATAAAGCTGAGAAGGCAGAAGATGTAAAACCTATAGAAACCTAGAGGAAGAGTGAGGAATTGATGTACCAGTTTAAGCCAAGAGATTTCAAGTTCCCTAGAAGGGAGGGAAATAACCCGGTGAGAAAACCTCAAGAAATAAGATGTTACAATTTCCAGAAGTTAGTGCATATTACAACATCTTGTCCTACTCTTAAGTGTTTTAATTGTAAAGAGGAAGGACATATAGCAAGAAACTGTACCAAACCGATTCAGCAGAAATCCGGAGGAGGGGCAAAAGGTCGGGTGTTTGTGATAGGTGAAGGAAGAAGAAACGACAATGCCAAAGTGATAGCCGGTACGTTTCTAGTTAACGATATTTATGCTAAAATCCTGTTTGATACAGGAGCAAATAGAAGTTTTGTTTCAAATTCTTTTAGTTTACACTTAGGCATGAAACCAACTCCACTTGAGCATGCTTACGTAGTTGAGACGACAAGTGGTGAGCAAATTAGGATAACATAATCATATACGAATTGCAAAAGACTCTGGGCAATGAGAATTCTGTGATTGAATTAATGCCAATGAGTATGAGCAAGTACGACGTTATCATTGGAATGGATTGGTTAAACCAATGCCATGCTCAGATTGATTGTGATCAACGGACTGTTAGGATTTGTGGGCCTAACGGGGAGTCTATATTGATACAATGCGATAACGATGAAAATAAGATTGAAACGATTTCTGTAGCTAAGGCTAAGAAATGTATGAATATAGGATGTGGTGTATTTGTAGTTTATGCTTTAGACTCTAAACCCGAACGAAAAATTGTGGACATTCTCGTAATATGCGATCACCCGGATGTATTTCCGAAAGAATTACCTGGTCTACCACCGGATAGACAAATAGAATTCCAAATCGAACTTATACCTGGAGCCAAACTCGTGGCTAAGTCACCCTATCGTCTAGAACCGTCTGAATTGATAGAGTTGATGAAACAAATTCAAGAATTATTAGACAGGGACTTTATACGTCCAAGTACTTCACCCTAGGGAGCACCAGTCTTGTTCATGAAGAAGAAGGATGGAAGCATGCGGATGTGTATAGATTATCGAGAACTGAACAAGCTCACTGTGAAGAACAAATATCCATTACCAAGAATAGATGGTTTGTTTGATCAGTTGCAAAGAGCTAAATACTTCTCGAAGATAGATCTTAGATCTAGATATCATCAGTTGAAGGTACAGGAGGAAGACGTACCAAATACTGCCTTTAGAACCCGTTATGGACCCTACGAATTCTTAGTTATGTCATTCGGTCTAACTAATGCTCCTACAACATTTATGGACCAAATGAACCGAGTTTATAAACCATTATTGGATAAGTTCGTTATAGTGTTCATAGACAATATCCTTATCTACTCCCGAACCCAGGAAGATCATGCCAAACATCTTCAAATAATCTTGGAAACCCTTAGAAAGTAGAAGTTGTACGCTAAGTTTTCCAAATGCGAGTTTTGGAAACAAGAAGTCCAATTCTTAGGGTATGTTATAAATCAACAAGGAATTTAAGTAGACCTAGCCAAAATCAAAGTCGTTATGAAGTGGGAAACTCCAGAGACTCCAACGGAAATTCGAAGTTTTCTTGGTCTAGCTGGATACTACCAAAGGTTCATACAAGATTTCTCAAAAATCGCTACTCCATTAACTACCCTAACTCAGAAAGCAGTGAAGTTTGAATGGGGTCTTAAACAAGAAGAGGCTTTCAAAACCCTTAAACAGAAACTTTGTTCAGCACCAATCCTAGCATTACCTGAAGGGAATGATGCTTTCGTCATCTATTGTAATGCTTCCCGAATTGATCTAGGTTGTGTATTGATGCAGCAAGAAAAGGTTATAGCCTACACATCACGACAACTTAAAGTTAATGAGAAGAACTATACCACACACGATCTTGAACTTGGTGCCATAGTGTTTGCTCTAAAGATTTGGAGAAACTATCTATACGGTACTGTGTGTTATATATACATACCATAAAAGTCTCCAACATATATTCAATCAGAAGGATTTGAATATTAGACATAAGAGATGGATGGAACTCATTAACGACTATGATTGTGATATCAAATACCATCCCAGGAAGGTCAATGTGGTAGCAGATGCACTAATTCGGAAGGAGCGAGTCAAGCCCATCAAGATAAAAGCCTTAAGGTTAGAAGTCAGAGTAGACTAGATGGATCAAATTAAGGAAATTCAAACTCAAGCACTCCAAGAAGATAACATCAAGAAAGAGCGCATGGTTGGTAAAGAGAAATTACTGACCAAAGGCAATGACGAAATCCTATGATTTGAAAACATAATTTGGATTCCTAGACTTGAGGATATCCAAACAAAGGTAATGGATGAAGCTCACAAATCCAAATACTCGGTACATCCTAGAGCTAGGGGTGTTCAAAAAAATCCGAATCCGAAACTGAACCCGAATTATCCGAAAATCTGAATCCGAATTATCCGAAAATTCGGATATCCAAATTTTCGGATTCGGATTCGGATAGTGATTTTCGGATATTTCGGATAGTTCGGATATCCGAATATCCGAAATATTATATTTATATATATTTTTTAATTGTTTTTATTATTTAAAAATAAGAAAATTTGAATCAAAACACGCTATATTATATTTATATATTTTTATATGTATATTTTATAATGTTTTTTAAGGTTTTTAATTGTTTTTGTAATTTAAAAATATTTTTTTTATATATTTTTTTACTTTTTTTATATTTTCGGATATCCGTTTCACTATCCGAATCCGTATCCGAATTTTCGGATATCCGAAATTTCGGATTCGGATTCGGATTCGGATAGTGAAATCCACTATCCGAAAATTTCGGATATCCGAAATTCGGATATCCGAATTTTCGGATATCCGACTTTGAACACCCCTACCTGGAGCTAATAAGATGTACAAAGATTTAAAAGCTCAGTTCTGGTGGCCGAACATGAAGAGATCTATAGCTCAATATATAGAGAAATGTTTGTCTTATCTTCAAGTCAAGATTGAACATCAGAAACCCACAGGTCAACCACAACAGTTGGAGATACCTGTATGGAAATGTGATAGGATTACTATGGACTTTGTTACAAAACTGTCGAGAACCCATAAAGGGCATGATGCCATTTGGGTTGTAGTTGATAGACTAACTAAATCGGCACATTTTATTCCTATCGGTGAGAATTATTCAATGGACAAACTTGCCCGACTCTACATCAATGAGATCGTAAGCCGCCATGGTATTCCGCTATCTATTATTTCTGATAGAGATAGTCGGTTCACTTCCAGATTCTGGACTAGTTTCCAGAAAGAATTGGGTACTCGAATCAATATGAGTACAACATATCATCCTCAAACCGATAGTCAAAGCGAAAGGACAATCCAAACCCTAGAAGATATGCTAAGAGCATGTGCAATAGAATTTGGAGGTAGCTGGGATAATCATCTGCCATTAATAGAATTTTTCTTACAACAACAACTATCATTCAAGTATAAAAGTTGCACCATTTGAAGCACTATACGGTAGGAAGTGCAGAACTCCAATTTGTTGGACTGAAGTTGGGGATAGCCAACTATCTGGACCAGAAATCTTACAAGAGATAACTGATAAGATAGTCCAGATCAAACAAAGGTTGAAAGCAGCACAAGATCACAGAAGTTTTATGCAGATAAACACTGACGGCCATTAGAATTTCAAGTAGGCGACTACGTCATGTTGAAAGTATCACCTTGGAAAGGTGTTGTGCGTTTCAGGAAACGTGAGAAATTAGGACCAAGGTATATTGGACCTTATAAAATTGGAGCTGTAACGTATAAACTTGAGTTACCTGAAGCATTGTAGGGTATTCATAACACGTACCACGTGTCATGTCTACGCAAATGCTTAGCAGACCCCGATCAGGCAATCTCAATAGATGATGTACACATCGATGATAAACTCCAATTCACCGAACAACCTATTTAGATTTTAGGAACTCAAGATCAAAAGTAGAGAAAGAAAACTATACCAATGGTATTGGTACAGTGGCAAGGTCGGAAGGGTGCCGACAAGACTTGGGAATTAACAGAACAGTAAAAAGCTAAGTATCCTCATCTATTTAACTAACCCTAGAATTCGAGGAAGGAATTCTTTTAAGGAGGGGAGATTTGTAACACCCGGATATTTTCCAAGTAAAATAAGGGCCAAAAGCATCAAATGTCAAAGTTTAGGGGATAATCTGTAAGTTTCCAAAGTTGAAGGACTTAGAATGAAAAATCTGAAAATAAGGTGGATATCGGACCGATATCCTACCCCATATCGGTCCGATATGTATGGAGGAAGTAATGAACCGGGTGTCGAAACGTATCCTATGACTCAACTTGATGTCGGACCGATATGCCCTTGGATGTCGGTCCGATATGCGGAAGTCGGACTGATACGGTTCGTATGTCGGTCCGATGTGTGCGCGCGAAGTCAAATAGGCCGACATAGGAGATGTCGGACCGTTATGCATGTAGATGTCGGTCCGACGTGGACCTAAATCCAACCTATAAATAGAGAGAACGACTTCTTCACTTTGCACACCCTCACACTTTTAAATACACACACTTAAGCTCTGGTAGCCCAATTCTCGAAGTCCTGGTCCGCTCTCGAAAGTCCGGTTTCTCACAATTTGTCCACAAATTGCCGTAAGTAGTGCTGAGGTAAGGTTCCTAAACACCCTGAGGTTTCTTCGTGTAAACCTAAGATAGGGATATTGATTATGATAATATCGGATATGATCTAGGGTTCACTTGAAGTGTTGATTGTTATATTCGACACAGGGGGAGGTTCTGTTTGAGGTAAGTTCCTCTTAACTGTGCTTTATAAAATGTTTTTATATATGATTTTGTATCTGAGATCCCAAAGTTGTCCATGCATATATCGTATATTAGGTACTTATTATGGCCATGATTGGGGTGGGATCTAGGGACAAGACTGATCCTCTTGTTTGAGATCTGGTACGTATGGGACCAGCACGCCGTAAGGTCCCTGTATATATGTATGTTGTAGACTCGGACTCTAAGGGCGATTTTGGGTGATGGATTGGAAATGATGGTTGTAATTCCTATATAGGGTATTAATCCTTGATCAGGCATACACGTAAAGATGATTTTGTTTATGAACTCACCGGCGTAAGCTAATCCAAAATGTTTTCAAATGTTTTTGAGCACATGTGAACCCTAGCTAGTAGTTGGCATTCCAGGAGAAGTACAGATATTGGAAAGAGGGATGACTAAGGGCAGGTCCCTAGGTGACCATAAGGCCTGAGTGACTAGCATGATTCTCCGTGAGCTATAAGTCCAGAGTTGTTATGTTATATTTTGCCAGTCAATCCCTATTGTATAAACGTTATATTATGAAATAAAATAAGTTATGATGTTAAGACTTCCGCCGTGTGTTTTTGGTATCAACGTCACTGTAACTAGAAGGCGACCTTCAACCGATATGTAGTTATATAACGAACGGAATGTTATGTCTAGGAAAGAGCGGTGTATAAATCTCTCCTAGACCCGTCGCTCTTACCTGAGAACATATCTGTTGGAGGTACTACTCTAGTAGATGACTGTCCTGTGTTACGGGTGTGACATAACTGCTTATGCATAACAAAAATTGATGCTTGATGCTTATATTTTTATTTTGGATATTAGCATGTAGTCTGAATTGTCAATAGGCTATCAGTATCTTTGGTCCATTAGTAGTGTGACAACATAATGAACTTTGTAAAAATTGTGATTTGAACCCATGGTATGTCGGGTGTGTGTGTAAAAGAACTTTATCAGATATAGAATATAAGATCTAAAGTACTTCATGAGACCAGTATCGGTTATGTTGTTAAACACAATTTTTTAGTTCACTTCACTGCCCATGCCCCGAAAAACATGCAATGTGATGCTGAACTAAGATATGTTTCTGACAACATATGTTGGAATATATACTCGCCCTTGGATCAATATCTTGATTCCATTGAATACATCCTGATAACAGTTGGATCAAGCTACCATGTGTCATTGAATCAATCAATTCCTTGATCATTCTTATGTTGAAGTGTAGGTCCCGGGAGCCTCGTTGCACAGTGGAAAAACATAGATATGTTCAATGATTCATGTCGGAACATAGGAAACAAGACAGAAAAAACATGAACAAACAAACAATAGAATCAATGGATACGTAATACAAAACAAAAAAGTCATCCCGTATTACAGACCACATACCCAAGGAGTACACATATCTCGTCTACGCTCACGGTCCAGGGGCGGGAGAGCTCATCCTGCCCGGACACCTCTCAACCTAGTTCCAGAGTTCTACCTACAAATGAAGACAAGTTGTAGATATAAAGACTGATGGCTACAAAATTCTCTAAGTATAACTGCTGCGGAATCCACAATTTTGCTGCTGACCAACAAGCTGATGCCGATAAGCTTATTTGCTGCTGATCGTTGTTTTCCTACTGATGAACAACTCTACTGCGGACAGCCTTATCTGCTGAAGTCCAGAGTTGCTTCTGGTAGGCTTCTCAGCAGCATCAAACACTTGATGCTGCTGATAAGCAAATCATCAGCAGCTTTGGATAGTTGAGTCTTGCTGCGGATCATCAACTATGCTGCTAATAACCATATCTGCTGAACATCAATCGTTACTGCTGATTGGCATAGAAAAAGAATCAACTTTACCACTAAAAACTTTATGCTGCAACTCTGACACATCACATGCAGAAAGAATGTTACTGGTGCAGACAATAAAAGACAACAACGCTCTCCTTCCAAGTATCCAATCAACGATGCCTAAGAAGACATTTGATTAAAGTTAACTTTTGTAGTATTTGTTGTCTTAACTTGTAGTATAGCTTCTAGTATACAAGATCAACGGCTTGTGTTTTATCTGATCCTTAAAATCAAGGGTATGTCTTGATTCTAAGTTACTATATAAGTAGTGTATTTGTTCATTGTACAAGTGTGCTCTCTTAGAGTTTTCTATGTAATCTTGTAATCATTGAAGCTTAATACAAATTGCATTTATCAGTATTCTTTGTGTTTACTTGTTTACATTGCTTAGTTGTGATTGTTTTCGCCAATCTCAACTAGAATAGAACCATCTTGTATTCACCGATCCTACACAAGTCTTCTATTTATATAGGCAGGAACACTACGTGTGTACTTACTAAGTACGCAGGTCATTGGTCATGCGTACTTGACAAGTACCCAGGGCAAAAGCCTTGCATACTTACTAAGTACGCGGGACCAATATGCTCTTCATTATCTTTTTGTAATTTTATTTTATTATAGTTGTAAACGTATTTTAATTTACTAGTTTCTTTTGTTTCTCGTATTGTAATTTGATTGAAGTATTTTACTTACATTTTTTTATGAACGGTTCTCCCATAGAAACATTGTATGATTGGGAAAATTTGAAATTCTTGTTAGAGATCCTTATGATGAATGAGACCATAATTAATTGAAAATAAGCTTCAATATCTCGAAGAGAAATTAGGTGATTTCTTGTTAATGATTTTAGTATAATAAATTCATTTTAGATAACTAGGATTTACTTAATACTTAAAAGGGAAATCTAAATAATCTTTGTTACGGTCCAAAAGGAGTGGAGCGCATACTAGTTCGAAGGTAATCTGATTTCCAGTTACAACGAACACGGGTGGGTAGCGCCACCTTGGTTGGGTTTAAGGGATGTAGGTCCACATGACTCATCTACAGATCGATCTCGCGACAGGACGTCTCGATAACACGGAGTGCGAAATCCTTCATGTTAACGTATGTATACGAATTGAAAATAGAAACAACAGGTAAATAAACTTCTCTTTGTATATCACCAAACACAGAGTTTACAAGATTCACAGAATACAATCGTTCAAGCCCCTCTAGAACAGAACCTGTAAACATTTATATATAGACACAAACCTGCTATAGGCGAACTTAACAAGTTCCCCTCTAATAGACTAGGCGAACTTAACAAGTTCGCCTCACATGTGACTAGGCGAACTAGACAAGTTCGCCTCTAGCAGAACTTGTTCTTACACAGAATTGTTTTCAACAGTTATAAAACATGTTCTCACAGACTTCCCTTTAAATGTTGATAACAATTCTATCAATTACAAGTCAAAGACTCTAAGACTAAGACATAATATCTTCAAGCTCGTTGTCACCAGAATATGCTCCAACAGTCATTTCTTCTCGGAGCATGTAGGTCCGGGAGCCTCGTCGCGCAGCGGAAATACACGGATCTGTTCTGTGATTTGTGTGGGAACTAAGAAAACGAGACAAAGAATACACGAACAACAAACAAGAGAAAATGAAACGATACGTAATCCATAACATAGAAGTCATCCCGTATTATAGGCTACATACCGAAGGAGCACACATCTCTCATCTTAGCTCACGGTCCAGGGGTCGGGAGAACTCGTCCCGACCCGGACACCTCTCAACCTAGTTCCAGAGTTCCACCTACAAATGAAGACAAGTCTTCTATTTATAGGGGAAGGAACATTACCTACGTACCTGTCTAAGTACGCAGGGTTTGGTCATGCGTACTTAACAAGTACGCAAGGCAAAAGCCTTACGTACTTACTAAGTACGCAGGACCAAAATGGTGTGCAGGCTAGGTACTCAGGAACACCCTCCTGCGTACTAGCCACGTACACCGATACATATAATTTTATCTATAGTTACCAAAACATGCTTCTACAAACTCCCTCTTAACTATAGCATCAAATTTTATCTATCTCTAACACTGATAAACATCATTTTACAAAGAATGTCCTAACAGACTCCCTCTAAACTAATGACATCAAATGTCTTCTGGGGAGACTTGATCTTCTGGCATTCCACTTGAGATCTTCAAATCTTCAAACTTCAGTCTTTAGTTGCCGAGTGATGACAAACCCGACTCCCTCTTAACTGTAGCTTTCATTGTAGACCAAACCAAGTGCTTCAATAGGAACCAACTAACCCAACACACTTCGTTGTAGTTCATCCTCTCAGCAGTAGCTTGCTCCACCCTGACTTAGAACTCTGAGTCTGACATTGTCTTCCTAAACAGGTAACAATAGTAGACTAAGACAACTCCAAATCAGCTGGCATATGATAGAGAGTTTGAATTTCCAATAACCTGCATCAAACTAATCAGCTCCCATAGGAATTCCAGTAAGATAAACTTAATTCTTCAACCAGATGTGTCCAACTCTATCCTATATCTTCATGAGTTAACCAAATTCCCAAAGATGTTCATTTCCAATATCCCTTTTCAGGTTAAACTCCATCTGACTAGACCAGAAACAAGGGAATGTTTCCTATCCCGTCGGCCAATGATAAAAGGTTCCGTCTTCAACTAATAATCCAACGGATATCCAACTTCATCTTGAAAACACTTGATAGAATCTAACACAAACTATAGTTTACACGAGAAATCATAGATTAGATCCACGTCACATTAAAGAGGTTTATATATAGGAAGTACCAACGTCTTATCCACCACCTCTTTATTGTCTCATGAATACTTTGTACATTTTATCCCCCTCATTTCTCTGTAAACTATGACCAGCTTCATTATCACTTCACTCAAATCCTTAAAAAGCACAACTAGCAAACTCCAGGATTTTATTCTGTTATTCCTTTGCAAAGATCCAAAACAGCAAATCCTTGGGTTCAAGTTGTTCCAGTATTCATCCCCTATTAAAGAAGTATCCCAGATACTCGTAGCCTACATATTCAGGTTTGAATACCTAAACAAGATGATTCTCTTTTCAAAAGACCCAAAGCAGCCACATCTTCACAAACAGAATGAGACCTTTAGCCGATGACCACCCAATTGCTCCCATTAGTTAAGTATTCATACCCTATTAAATAAGTATCCTGGATACTCGTATCCTACATTTTCAGGTTTGAACACTTAAACAATGTATGACAAGTGGTATCCTCCAACAAAAATCTCGTCCGTGTTTCGACAAGCCACATCATATACAAATTCTGGTCCGGAAAAACCAAAATTACTATCTTCTCAAAAATGGCCCGAAACAATCGTACAAATGATTTCTAACAAAATTTGGCCAAGAAAAGTTTTCCCACCAATTTTTTCTTTTTTTTTTTGAATCCCAGATGCAAGTTCATACGTAATTAGTAAATACGCACGTAGAGGGTGTTCATGCGTATTTAGTAAATATGCAAAGCCAAGTGCTCATGCGTATTTGATAAGTTCGCAAAGCCAACCCATGCGTACATGCTAAGTACGCAGAGTCAACTACTCATGCGTACTTAACAAGTACGAAGGACAACTACTCTTGCGTACTTAGTAAGTACGCAGGGCAAAACCCATGTGTACTTGGTAAGTGCGCAGAAAAGCTAAATTTGCGTACTTGTAAAAAAGTAACAGCGTTCTTGACGGATCTTGAGGAGAATGCTCAAAAAGTGATGGATCTGAGAAATAAATGCTTCCAAAAGCTTAGAAAACATCATCTAACAAACCCTTAGCCTTCCAAACACCAAATGAAGTGATAACAAACTCGGATTTGATGATTTTTGACATAAAAAGTAAGAACTCGTATGAACTCATATATGCTCCAAAAACCCTAAAACACGAAACTGGAACACAAATCAACGAACATCGAGGCTCTGATACCACTTGTAGGTCCTGGGAGCCTCGTCGTGTAGCGGAAATACACGGATCTGTTCTGTGATTTATGTGGGAACTAAGAAAACGAGACAGAGAATACACGAACAACAAACAAGAGAAAATGAAACGATACGTAATCCATAACATAGAAGTCATCCCGTATTACAGGCTACATACCGAAGGAGCACACATCCCTCATCTAAGCTCACGGTCCAGGGGTCGGGAGAGCTCCTCCCGACCCGGACATCTCTCAACCTTGTTCCAGAGTTCCACCTACAAATGAAGACAAGTCTTCTATTTATAGGGGAAGGAACATTACCTGCATACTTGTCTAAGTACGCAGGGTTTGGTCATGCGTACTTGACAAGTACACAAGGCAAAAGCCTTGCGTACTTACCAAGTACGCTGGACCAAACTGGTGTGCAGGCTAAGTACTCAGGAACACCCTCCTGCGTACTAGACACGTACAATGATACATAGAATTTTATCTATAGTTACCATAACATGCTTCTACAGAGCCTTCATAAGAATCCATTCTTTAGGTATAACAAATCCCGGCTTCAAAATATGGCATTCGGGATCATCGAAGAGGAAGGAGAACTTTTTGCCACACACTTGAGAAACACTAAGAAGATTGTGCTCGAGTTGCTCAACAAAGTTTACTTTCTCAGTGAAGTACCTTGTCTTTTTAGTCTCTCGTTCTTCTATAGGAAGGATCTCTGGATAGAATTCATTATAGCCAAAATTGTCAATCTTATCTAGTAAGGCATATCCTCTTCATCTAGAATCACCGTTCCAATCTCAGTCTCAGTTCCCTTCCCTCTTTTCCTAGCTTCCCTTCTTTCACAAGCTGAGGGAAGGTCGAACTCTTGTTCTTCAACCTTAACTTCAGAAATAGTAGAGACGGGCGCGGGAATCACATACACGAACAGAAACATATAAAAGTGAGGAGGAACAGATAATTGAAAGCATAAAACATATGATTCTTTGATTGAAATGAAAATAAACACTCATCATACACTAACAATTAGTATCACCAGAGGGTGAGCTCCCCTTGGGGTGGTGATTCCCTCTACAAACACACACTCTCCTAATGGGTATTCTACTATATATAGGAGGCCTCATGTGCCTTGTTTTCCAAGCCACCGCCAAAGAGGCCTGAAAAACAGGCATTGAAACTAGGTAGTTTCAATTGAACAAATGTTCAACCGAAACTACTAGCTTCGATACTGTAGTTTCTATTGACAGCATCAGTCTCGTTTCATTTTAACAGAATATTGTATCGAAGGAGGGGAGTTTTGGAAGAAAACTTGGAGACAACCTTTTCGGGTTTTTGAAAATTTCATTTTTTTCGGCAATATACATGATGTTCTGCCTGATTCAGCCGTAATTCCTTTGATCAAAGTTCAAGCGGGTAGCAAAGTCAAGCATATTTGTGACAAGCTGGATCATTGGTTATTGATTACATGGTGATTCGATCCCTTATCTTTTGCCTAGAAATAGGAGGTTCTACACTTCAGAGGAAAGAATTACCACTAAAGGCTTCAAATTATCAGTAGAGTTATGAAGATGCAAAACAAAGTGAGCCTTCGCTTGAAATTGACCATTTTTTAGGGGGAGAGAAGGCAAAAGTTGATCAAATGTTCAACCCAACAATGTGAGTTGCTTTGATTATTTGACCGTCTACCATCTCTAAAATGTACTTAGTTTCTAATAAAGTTGGAGTATGATCGCACCAAGATGAAATTTGTGAATTCATGCTAAGACTTCTAGTGAGACCCGTGCTTATAAGGTAAGCGTCAGTCAATGCAAAGGTCAAGGGAAGAGGTTCACATGTAGGAAAGAAAAATATAATGAGATATAGATATCAGTCATACAAGGGATAGGTTGTCTGTTTAAGTAATCGCGTTCAACTGATGGTTGGTTAGACTAAATCCCCGTTTTCTAATGTACTTAGAACAACTGGATCATATTGTGAAGAAAGAAGTCCGTTTACAGAGTTGGATATCCTGGGTATAAATCAAATTAAACTGAGGATTAGTCACCAGATAATGCAATAGGGTCAAATGGAATTTATTACTGGAGTGTAAGGAATAACGTGTTACCAGGAAAGAATTCTTCCAAATTCCGCTTACATACTTGGAGTCGATGGGTTTGCCATGAGGTTCTACCAGAGTTTCAATCTAGTTGGTTTCTATGATCACGTTTGGATGAGAGTCTTAATTTCACTAAGACTCTTACATGAGTGAGATAAAATGATGGATCCTATTGATGATGGTTCAGTGTGTCTGTAAACATCTTCAACCTGATAGTCGCGTCTATCAACTGTTGAACAGGTTTAACTATACCAACTAGTTGTTGGGTGGGTTACTAGAATTTCTACAGATAGTTAAAACTTACGTCTGTAAATCACTGATTAGGATCATCTGTCCACGCACTAGGTTTCACCACGACTTGCATGCACCTCAAATTACTATTATGTGTGCACCCGTAATGATAATTTGCTTTGCATGCTCACCCTAGTTCTCCATGTCTTGTGTCATAATGTCATTTAGTTTGTATTGCTGAGTACAGAGTGTTGTCAGATATGATAAATCATCGAGAAGCTTAGTCATCAACCATAACTTGATCAACTAGGACTCATATTAGGATGAGTAGTCGGGAATGATCCGAGTATTCACTCTAGTTGAAACACAATACGAGAGTCCAATCCAGCGGATTGTAGATGGGAACATGCACATGAAGCAAACATGCACATGAAATGCGACTTCGATAAATGAAACTGATTCATGGATATGAGATACATGAAGCAGCAAAGTAGTCGTCCTTCCAACTGAGTCAGGATAGGGTTTAAGTATGCAATGAGCAATGCGTTCTCAACTTTGTGGTCAATCTATCTTCAAAAAAATATCAACCAAAGACGCGAGCCCATGGCTCGGGAAAGTGATGAAATCTACGTGTCAATGGATTCTGCAATAATGCGTGCAACGGTATGCCTTCACTTAGCGTATTGTTGCTAGCGGGTACAGTAGGGATTCGCCTCCGACGAACCCAACTCCTAAAAAAAACATGTGTTAGTGCTGAATGTCGCCCATAACATGGACTTGAGAAGGCCCACCATACACGACAAATGATGGTGGTGTAAGTGACTCCTCCGAAGGCTCCATGTCACTACCCTCGGACGGGAGTGAATGTTGTTCTGGTGATTCCCCGAGTGTCGCCACTCGGAATGATAATGCAATGCAAATGATGTGACCCTCGTCAACAGAGGGTGATATAGTTGGTGTTAATATGCCTGTACTGCAATGTATGTATGGGTGCTATATGTATCAGGTATGAGTGTCTGTGTCGTGTAACTAAGGCATGTGTGCGGTTATAGTCTAGTACGCAATCCAAGTTCTCTATAACTAATGGCTCGGATACCAATCTGTCTATTGAAGCACTTTCGTGTGACAAACACTCTGGATAGAGTCTTAGTTTTGTACTTTCATTGTATGTATTTGTCTTTGTTTGTAAGTGTCTATATGTATTAGTTATCAAGTTGTATTTACTAATGCATGATGATAGTTGCTGAAATCACTAAGTGTTTTGCACACTTGTATGTGCGCAAGAATTAGTTCCTGCGTACTTAGCAAGTACGCAAGAATACCTTGCATACTTGCCAAGTACGCATGAGCAATTTGCATTGCGCACTTGCTAAGTGCGCAGAGATCAGGTTGTGTATAAATAGGATAGGTTGACAGTAGACAAGTACGCAGTCAGATACTCAGACCTTGTATACTCAGTATTTCTCTGTAACCTTCAAGTGTTTATAATAGACGAAAGTTTAAAGTGATTCTCTTGTCGGTTTACTTTGTGTTGTAAGACTCTCCACCTAGTCACAGGTATTCCGCACCCGGTCTGACTCAGGAACGCACTTGCATGTGACGATCCGCCACACACGAGCTTTCCAGTTAGAATAATCATTTACATTTAGCAACTTTGGCGGTTTCTGAGGTGTTCCGATCTCATTGTCATAGTTCAGAAGATTACCGAGATTCTGAAGATTTGACATTGTGAACACTTAGTCAAATTTCAGAAAAGTCAGAGACACCTGCGCACTTGATATTGGCCTTGCGCACTTAGAGAAATGTTCCTGCGTAGTTAGGATTTGCTCTTGCGTACTTAGTAAGTACGCAGGAATAAATGATAAGTACGCAGGAGATAACTTAAGTACGCACAAGATTGGTCTTACGTACTTGGTAAGTATGCAACAAGACTGAACTTTTTGCTAGATATGGTAAGTACGCAGAACACCTTTTCACCAACTCTCACCAAACTATTCCAGTTACTGGAATCTCGTCGGAGATGGCAAGAATTGGACAGATGAACAAACAAAATGAGCCAAAGGGTCAGAAACAAGTTTCTAACCAACCTTTGTTTCTCAAAACACTCAAATACACAACAAAAATCGGTTTTTAAGTGATTTTTGCTTCTAAAATAGTGCTCAAGAGCTACCCCTATTTTATCACAAAAAGCAACAAAAATACCCACTTTTGCTTGTAAAAACTCTGTAGAAAACTCTCCAAACACACTCACAACACTCTAAATCAAGAGCAATGCTCTGATACCACTTATAGAGGGATATAAGCATCCCACACACCTTTACCTTAATGAAGTAATGCCCAAGCCCATCTCTAAACTCGATGAAGAAGAAAAGAAAGTTTATGATCGAGAGAAGAAGGCTCACGGTTCTATCACTATGGACTTGACTAGGGAGTTTTTCCACATTTTCAGAGGATATGATAACTCTAAGGAACTTTGGAAGGAGTTAAAAATATTCGAGGGAAATAGTGACATCAAGAAAAGTAAGCGGGATCTACTCAGGAAGCAGTATGAGTGCTTCAGATTTCTTGAGAACGAATCTATAGACGAGCTCATCTCTAGATTCTATCATCTGCAGACTGAGTTGAAAGCTTTTGAGCTAAAGTATCCTGATGAAGAATTAGTTGAAAAATTTCTGGATGCTTTGCCACCCAAGTTTGAGATGTATACAACCCTAATGAAAGAGAATTCTAAATTCTATGAGATGACAATTGATGAGGCAATTGGAAAGGTTCAAGCTCATGACATGAACCTAAAAAGAAAGGAGAGCTCAGGAAGACCTCAGATACAAGACACTTCTATGTATCATGGGACGTCTTCTATAACAAGTCATCGGGATCTGGAATTGCCCTTTTCTCTGGAAACTCTCATGAGGAAGAAACTGTAAAAGCTTGTGGTGGTCATGCATGTTATGCAGCATCCGGATCTGGTTCTGGATCTCATCAACAACATCCCTCAAGAAATCCTCCCACTACATCTTCAGCTAACCAATCAGCGATAGCCAAGATAGCTGAAGATCATGTGGCTTTATTCTCTTCATGCATGCTTGCCTATGAGAACTTCATTGGGGGCAAGCTAACGGATCCTGAAACAATAGAAGAAGACTTCAATCAGGTGGATCCGGATGATATGGAGGACATGGATATTCAGGGGAATATGGCCATGATATTGAGGAGAGCCAAGCGTTTCCTGAACAGAACTGCCCAAAAGTTCATTGGTGGCCATTCTAATGCCAAGGTTGGTTTTGAAAAATCCAAGGCCAAGTGCTATAAGTGTCTAAACTTTGGACACTTTGCTCGTGAATGTCAAAAGGACAGAGCACCGGCTTCGGGTTTCACCAGACCTAGCCAAGGAAACAACCAAGGCTACAACAACTCAAACAACCTCAATCAAAGACAAAGTGGAACGTCCAATGCACTGGTAGCTCAACAGGACGATAGCTTTGATTGGGGCGTTCATCTGGAGGATGCTCTTATTACATAAACTCAGGTTGGTCTCATGGCTGAGGTTATGGAGATGATGGAAGCTAAGGAAAGGGAAGCTTCTGTGGCTGATCTAGAAGAGTCTACTACTGTTGTTTCTCTCATGGCTATTGGAGAGGTAACAAGTTCATCGAATTAGGTAGATTCTAATCCTTTTTCTGTCATTTCTTGTTCCAAATGTCTAGGCTTAAAAATTGAAAACTCTAAGCTTCAAGACAAAGTCGAACCCCTTCGTATTGCAGCTCTAAGCTACAAAGAAAACGAAAAACGATTTAAAGATTCAATTGAAACGTTGAAGAAAGAAAAACGTGATTATTCACTTAAAATGAGCGATCAACAGCTTCACTTGGATATTGTATACAGGGGGTTAGAGAAAAGGAACAATGAGATCAACAAACTGTAAAATGAGATCTTGCAGTTGAAATGTACAAATGAGAAGTTGAAAAATTCTCGTTTTGTGGTGGAGCACTACGAATCTGTAGTGAGACAAATGAATGGCTTAGGGTTAGGTACTAATGTCATTCCTCCACCAGTTAGCGGGAAATTTTTTCAACGGATTAGTAGACATTGATCTAACTTGCCTTGATGAGTCCTCAGGTAAGGATGATTCCTCTAAGAAGGATGATTCCTCAAGTAAGGCCAACTCCGCATCTGATGAGGAGTTCTTTACTGCTTCTGATGATGGGTCGGTTAACACCTGCCCAGAAGGAGTAGTATCTGAGGAATTGTTATGTGAACAAAAGGTTAAGAAAAACATTATCACTAATAGTGACAATTGTATTTTAACTGAACCCGATATCATTGAATCAAATGATAAATTAAAGGTAATGCTTTATGGGGGGTATAAAAATCTTAATCAAGTTAAGAAAGAAGCTTTTTCAGCTCACTATGGGCTTGGTTATAAAGAAAATTTGCAAAAATACTATACTCCCAAAAACCAATATATATCGAGTCAAAATCCTGTTCACAAATCAACTCCTCCTGCTCTGAGTCATAAAATGCCAGATCTAATGAGCCTTACAGGAGGACTTACACAGACAAGTGGACTTGCTTTCACTATGGTATGGTTGGTCATATTTTTGTGAACTGCCCTTCTAAGAACCATGGGAAACGGTCAATTGTTTCACAACCGACTGTCATCCCTAAGTCACTACAAGTGAAGAATCCCAAAAGTCCAAAAGCAAATGTGGTGAAACCACCGGTAAAACCGATGGTAAAGCCAAATATAACCTCTGAGGCTAAACCATTTGTTTCAAAGAAGGGAAAGCAACCCGCTAAACCTTGTGTATCTACCTCTGGTAGTATACCTACTAGTGAGAAATCTGTGGTGAAACTCTCTAAGCCAAAGAGGAAGAGAAGGAATAAGAGCTTGAGAAAGCTAGAACAGCTGACTGGAGTTCAATCAGGTGAAGCTTCCATTAGTTCACAGGTTGTTGTTGAACCTAAGTCTACTGTTCCAGTTAAGAAACAGAAGAGATCCTGGAACAACAAAAATAAAAAATCTCAATCTCCTAGTCCTAAATCTTCTAAAGATTCATCAATTTTGAACAGTCATGACTGTGAGTTAAAAGAGGTTGTTTATTTTGAAAAAGACGGACGACCCAAGACCACTATGGCTTGGGTCTCCAAGTCTAACCAGTTCTTTTTGTGACTCGTGCAGGGACATCCGAAGGGTACTATCTCTAATCGTTGGTATGTAGATAGTGGATGCTCCCGGCACATGACAGGAAACATGGCCTTGCTTCAAGACGTGAAACCATTCAGAGGCGGCTATATGGCCTTTGCTGGAGAGAAAGGCGGTAGTATCACGTGTCAAGGCGTGGTGTCAAATGGTTGTGTGAGCTTTGACAATGTTAACTTTTGCGAGCAGCTGAAGCATAACCTGTTGAGTGTCTCCCAAATGTGCGACAAGGAGTACTCGGTGATGTTTGACAAGAATGAATGCTTGATACTCAAACCTGGTTTTGAGGTTCCCGAAGATTGGATTCTGATGAGAGCGCCAAGAACAAACGACACATATCAGATTGATATGAGCGTGGCAACAACCACTTCATCAGTTGCTACCCGTTTGCTTACCAAAGCGACAAAACTTGACTCTATCTTGTGGCATAGGAAACTCGGACATATTTCTTATCGTAAAATGAATCATCTGGTCCGAAACGGTTTGGTAACCGGTGTTCCTAAGCTGAGATTTACCGTTGCAGATGACTGTATGCATTGTAAAAAGGGCAAACAGCAACGGAAGTCTCACAAGCCCAAGCTCCAAAACTCTATTGATACCCCTTTGGAGCTATTACATATGGATCTGTTTGGCCCCATAAGTATCAGGAGTATTGGAGGTAAGTCATCCTGTCTGGTTGTAACTGATGATTTCTCACGTTTTTCTTGGGTGCATTTTTTAGGTACGAAGGACGAAACTGCTGACATTCTTCAATACCTGATCCTGAGCTTGGAATCTCTGTGCAAGCTGAAGGTTAGAAGAATAAGGAGTGACAACCGAACTGAGTTCAAGAATAATTTGATGGAACTTTTCTGTCTCAAGAAGGGTATCCGTCATGAATTTAGTGCCCCGTACACACCTCAGCAGAATGGAGTTGCAGAACGGAAGAACAGAACATTGATTCAGACTGCAAGGACGATGTTGTCGGATGCAAAGCTTCCTGTCACTTTCTGGGCAGAAGCAGTTAATACAGCTTGTCACGTCTTGAACAGAGTTCGGGTTGTGAAGAGGCACAACAAGACTTGTTACGAGTTGATCAAAATCGAACTCCCAATCTTGATTACCTAGTTCCTTTTGGTAGTCCCTGTTCCTTGTTGCTACAGTACAAAGACCGCATGTCACACCCCAATCGACGGCGGAAACGTCGAGGCGGGACATGTAGACTGTTCATGAGCACAAGGTTGACTAAATTGAAATACATTAATCATTCAAATTCATTGCAAAGTTTCAAAACAAACCAAATAAAATCAAATTCAAACAGTTACGTAAAAGAAATGCATAATATTCTTTATTTAAATTTTCAACTAAGTCCAAGCCCTATGTGTAGCATGTCTTGATCAAACTCACACATTATCACCTGAAACATGAATAAAATAATGTCAACTAAAAAGTTGGTGAGCATACACAGGTTTGTATATAGATAGTATATAAATGTGAAAGATCAAATCCTTACATATCATGAATAAATAAGGCATTTATGGGGAGCAACTAATGTGTAACTAAAGTATAATCAAACCTTTGTAACTAGCATGCAAATTGTGTTGTCGGTAACAATCACCCCAATCTGGGTGGGTTTGTCAGACTCAATAGATCTATCATTGTTAACCGTTGGCTTATTAGTTAATGATTGCACATGAAATTTGCACACAAATAGTTAACACGTATAACACTCAAACATAAAGCTCAAATTTTTACACACATGAATGTAAATAGGATTTGTGTTTTGTGTAGTTTGTGTAAGTGTAAATAGTTGTGTGTATAGAGTTCATGTTTCACCCCAAAAGTGTAAAAGAGTAAAAAGGGCTATGTAATACTCACTTGATTCAAAGGTGTAGCTAGCACACGAGACTAGGTAACAAAATGGTCATTGTAATTCACCACGTTAACCTAGAGTGTAATATACATTAAATTAATAACGTGTACGATAGTCTAGGTCTAAGTCTAGGATTTAATCGAATGCGTGTACGAAGGATTGTATGGAAGCGTAGGAAAATTATGATTTGTATTTTGGAAAAGTGTTGTATAAATAAATAGTTTAATATTATTTTAATTAGGTTTTGGGTTTGAATATTAAATAAATAATTGTTAATTATTTATTAAATTAGAAAGATATTATGAAATTATATTTATTTAAATATAATTTAAATAAATAACTTTATTTTATTTATAAAAGTATATGACTATAATTTAGTATATAAGAGTTTAATACTAAAACAACTTAAAACTCTAAATATATTTATAATTGTAAATGACAAATAAGTTCATTCCATTATGTGATATTTAAAAAGGTATGAAACGTATAAAAAAATTTTAAAATTCTATAACTTTTATTTTACGGAAAATATTTTATTTATAAAAGCTTGCCATAATATTCATAAAATTAGAAAATTTATTTCTTTGTTTAATTAAAGAAATTTAATAACTAAATTCATAATAAAACGAGTTTATGTTAAAATTTGTAAACTTTTGTCTCATTATGTTCAAAATAATGTAATGTTTATAAAAATAATTTTTATAAATTTTTTGGAGTTTAAAAACAGATTTTAAAATTTAAAACAAGCCACCGAGTTCGAAGCCGGGTGGTTCCTGTGTGTGTCGTGAGTTTTACCACCGGACCAAGTGACTGATCCTGGTAATTGATCCGGTTTGAAAAGGATTTAACCCATGCCTGCAAAGGGCCGGGTCTGGTTTAATTATGTGCGCAAAAAGGGGCCGACCGGAAGAGTGGGCTATGGGTTTCGAACCCATGCCACCTGGTTCGGCGGCGCAGTGACTTGCCGGCCGGACCAGGTGGTTTCGCTAATATAATATGAGAACTCGAATTATTTAACCGATTATTAGCATATGAAAATCCCTCAGTTTATATACGCATGAACATGCTACGAACCCTAATTCCAAATCGAGTTCGATACTTAACGATAGTACGAATTGATAAGGTGGTTTTGATCATGATTCAAAGGCGATTCGAATGATGTAAGGACTTACTCGATTGATGTGGGCACGAATGCGGCCGGCTACGAGTTCGACTTCGCTGTTCTTGAGACTTGACAGGGTTCCAGAGGAGTATTGCGGATCGGAAGAGGGTTGAAAGAGTTTGTGTGGGTGTAGACGTTCGTGGTAGGATGGTTTATTTAGATTAATTTTACTCGTAATATCCGTTTTGATTTCAAATGGTCGTAATAGTCGCGATCGACAAATTTTGCGTTAAATTCATTGAGTTAAGGACGAATTGGGTCTTGATAATAGTCTAGGTTCGTACTTGATTTGTGGGATTTACACGCGTTAATTTCATGAATTGGGTGTTGATTTGATACGGCTTTGACTATCCAAAGTCAAACCCGTTTGAATTCAAAATCGTCCGCTGAATCAGTCGAACTGGCTTGTTGTATGGGCTTGAATTTGATCGATTTGTTCTTGTGTAATTATGAGGAGCCCCATCACTCCGAATTCGACCGATTTTAGTCTTGGATTGTCTAGAATTTGGGCTTCTTTAACTTTTTGAAAGTCAACTTGACCATATGGGGGTCAAACGTGTTAAAGGTTTAATTTTTTTGAAGGTTCAATGATCAAGGTTTCTTTTAATTGTAAGACCATTTGTAAATTGTACTATTGTTATATTATTTTTATAAAATAACCAAATGTGTAAATGAGTATATATAAAAATTTATGTTGATACGTATATGTATACACGCACATGTTATATATGTCTATATGTATTAATACGCGCCTTTGATAGTGAGATAACGTGAAATATTGTGTTGAACGAGTATATGATAGAAATGGAACTGTCACTATGGTTACACAAGGAAAATAAAGTGAAATAATACATGGAAAATTCATAAATGTTACAGTCTCCCCATGTTAAGAAAATTTAGTCCCGAAAGTTAGCTAGTGTAGGCTAATGAATCAGCAAAGAGGTGCGGGTACTTGAGCTTCATTTGGTCCTCGCGTTCCCAAGTGAACTCAGGTCCACGTTTAGATTCCCAACGAACTTTGACAATAGGGATACGGCTTCGTTTGAGTTGCTTGATCTCACGATCCATGATCTCCACTGGTCTCTCAACGAAGTGCATCATTTCGTGAATGCGCACATCGTCAAGAGGTATATGGAGGTTCTCATCAGCAAGACATTTCTTTAGATTGGACACATGAAATGTAGGATGCACATTGCCAAGTGATGGAGGTAACTTTAGTTTGTAAGCCACTTTCTCAATCCTTTCAAGGATCTTGAATGGACCCACATAGCGAGGTGCTAACTTGCCTTTCCTTCCAAAACGGATTACACCCTTCCATGGAGATACCTTCAGAAGAACAAGATCACCGACTTGGAATTCCAAGGGTTTTCGACGTTTGTCGGCATAACTCTTTTGTCGACTCCTCGCTACTCGAATGTTGTCACGTATTTGAAGGATCTTATCGGATGATTCTTGGATTAGCTCAGGACCGGTGATTTGTGCTTCACCAATCTCGTTCCAGCAGATAGGAGAACAACACTTACGAACATACAGAGCTTCAAATGGAGCCATATCGATACTTGTGTGGTAGCTATTGTTGTAAGAGAACTCAATTAGGGATAGATGTGAATCCCAATTGCCACCAAAATCAATTACACATACTCTAAGCATGTCTTCAAGAGTTTGGATTGTACGCTCGGTCTGACCATCTGTTTGGGGATGGTAAGCCGTGCTCAAATCCAATCGTGTACCAAGAGCAGTTTGGAGGGATTGCCAGAAACGAGAGGTGAAACGAGCATCTCTATCGGAAATTAAGTTTAGTGGAACACCATGTCGACTCACAATTTCGTCAATGTAAATTCGGGCCAGTTTCTCAACCCGATAGTCTTCACGGATAGGCAAGAAATGAGCAGATTTGGTGAGGCGGTCAATGATCACCCAGATACTATCATAACCACTTGAGGTGCAAGGGAGTTTAGTAATGAAGTCCATAGCCAAATTTTCCCATTTCCACACGGGAATTTCCGGTTGTTCAAGCAAACCGGAAAGACGTTGGTGCTCGGCTTTGACTTTGGAGCAAGTTAGGCATTTGGCAACATAGAGTGCAATGTCTTTCTTCATACTGGGCCACCAATATTGTGGGCGAAGGTCTTGGTACATTTTATCCACACCAGGATGAATAGAATAACAAGTCTTATGAGCCTCGTTCATGAGAAATGCACGGAGATCATCGCGATCGGGAACCCAAATACGGTTCAAGTAATAAAGCAAGCCATTGGGTTTAGATTCAAGTTGAAGTTCAACACCACACAACATTTCCTTGTACATGTTACCCTCGGTGACCGAGACGTGTTGAGCTTCTAGGATACGATTTTGAATGTCGGTTTGAATTCGGGCACAATGAAGCTTTTCGACTCAAAGCTTCGGCTACAACATTCGCTTTGCCGGGATGGTAACGAATCTCGCAGTCATAGTCGTTAAGGAGTTCAACCCAACGTCGTTGCCTCATATTGAGCTCTTTTTGGTTGAAGATATGCTGGAGACTCTTGTGGTCGGTGAACACCACACATTTGGTGCCATAAAGGTAATGTCTCCAAATCTTCAATGCGAATACGACCGCACCCAACTCAAGATCGTGCGTCGTATAATTCCTCTCATGGATCTTAAGTTGCCTTGATGCATAAGCGATCACCTTGCCTCGTTTCATGAGAACACAACCAAGACCTTGGTTGGAGGCATCACAATAGACAACTAGATCATCATTCCCATCAGGGAGAGTTAGTATAGGAGCATTGCACAGCTTTTGCTTGAGAGTTTGGAAAGCTTCTTCTTGCTTTGGTCCCCATTCATAAGGTTTACCCTTGTGTGTCAAAGCGGTGAGGGGGACAGCAATCTTAGAGAAATTCGAGATGAAACGACGATAATATCCCGCAAGGCCAAGGAATGAACGAACTTCGGTGGGGGTCTTAGGGGTATTCCAATTCTTAACAGCTTCGATCTTAGCAGGGTCAACATGGATACCCTTTTCATTGATGATATGACCTAGGAATTGAACCTCTTTTAGCCAAAATTCACATTTGGAGAACTTGGCCTATAGTTGCTCTTTCCTTAATAGATCCAAAACCAACCTAAGGTGTTGCTCATGATCGGCTTTAGTCTTAGAGTAGATTAAGATATCGTCAATGAAGACGATCACAAATTTGTCAAGATACGGTATGCACACACGATTCATGAGGTCCATGAAAACCGTGGGTGCATTGGTTAACCCAAAAGGCATAACCATGAATTCGTAGTGACCGTATCTTGTTCGGAAGGCAGTCTTTGGAATATCTTCCTCTTGCACACGGATTTGGTGATAACCAGATCGAAGGTCAATCTTCGAGAAACAAGTGGAACCTTGAAGTTGATCAAAGAGATCATCAATTCTAGGTAAAGGATAACGGTTCTTGATGGTAAGCTTGTTGAGTTCTCAGTAGTCAATACACATGCGGAATGATCCATCCTTCTTCTTGACGAATAAGACAGGTGCACCCCACGGTGAATGACTTGGATGGATGAAGCCCTTGTCGGAGAGCTCTTGGATTTGGCTTGCAAGTTCTTGCATTTCGGAAGGCACAAGACGATATGGAGCTCTAGCCACGGGGTTAGCTCCGGGCACAAGATCAATGCGAAATTCTACTTGTCGGACGGGTGGAAGACCAGATAGATCTTCGGGGAATACTTCGGGAAAATCCCGGATGACGGGGATGTCTTGAATACTCTTTTCTTTGACATCCTTTTGAACAACATGAGCTAAGAAGGCCACGTACTTCTTTCGTAAGTACTTTTGAGCAGTAGTGCATGACATTAACTTGAGTCCCTTGTAAGGCTTTTCACCAAAGACTCTTAACGTTTCTCCCGATGGTAGAGGTGTTTGGATGCACTTCTCAAAACAGATGACTTCGGCATGATGCTTCGACAGCCAATCCATGCCTATGATGATGTCAAAACTTCCCAGTGGCATTGGTACGAGGTTGATTGGAAACGTATGATCATTAAGTTCTAGAGAGTAGTTAGGGATAATGGAGTCAATTGTAAGAGAGTCACCATTTGCTACTTCTACGGTGAAGGTTTTCTCTAGTTTGGATCGTGTTTTTGCAAGTAAGGGTTCAAAGTTATGTGACACAAAACTCTTATCTGCACCGGTATCAAATAAAATGGAGGCATATTGACTATTAACAAGGAACGTACCGTTGACCACATCATTTTTGGCCTGAGCTTCATTGGCGTTTATGTTGAAAGCACGCCCACGAGCTTCGCCTTGCCTAGCATTGATAAGCTTCGGGCACTGATCACGGAAATGATTCGGGTTGCCACATTCATAACAAGCACGCCCATTTGCAATAGCGGGGACACCTTGATTAGCCACTTGCTGGTTGGTTCGGGTTGGTGGGTTGACTTGACCTGCAAGTGCCTTGGCTCTACAAACATTGACCGTATGGCCGTATTTTCCACAATGGGTGCAAAGGCGACAGGGGATGTTCTAGAGGTGGTGATAATTGCATGTGGCACAGAGCGGGTAGGTCCCCACATATGGCTTCTTGACTGGTGCTTGAGCCATGGGAGCAACTTGGTTAACAGGGGTAGCAGGAGTGACCACAGCATAATTCTTAGCCTTTCTCTTCTTATTATTGTGGTACGGTTCAGTTTTGGCTTCTTTGTTGTGTGTAGGAGGGGTTGTGGTGTCGGGAACTTTCTTGGTGCCTTTTCTAGTAAGAGTCCCTGCTTTCACATGGTTGTCGGTTAAAGTAGCAGATAGTCGGATAGCATCTTCGAGTGTTGCGGGATTTCTCCGTAAGACAGTATCCTGAATCTGCCTAGGCAATCCACCAATGTACTTCTCAATACAGTGGGACAAGGGTGTGACCATATGGGGCACAAGGAGACTCAGCTTATGGAACCGAGTTATATAAGCCAAACTTTCACCACTGTCTTGGGCAAGATCCCAAAACTCAGTTTCCAGTTTCTTCACCTCGTTCCGAGGACAGAACTCTTCGGTCATTAGTCTCTTAACCTCATCCCACGGTAAGGCCATTGCTGTTTCCATGCCTCTAGTTCTCTTTTCCCCATTCCACCACGTGAGTGCCCGTTTTTGAAAGACACTTGTGGCATGACGAACACGAAGGTTATCGGGGCAGTCACTATTAAGGAAGGTGCCCTCAATGCTTTCGAACCATTGCAGGAGTCCTGTGGCTCCCTCGGTACCATAGAACTTAAGAGGGTTGCATGCATTGAAGTGTTTGAAGGTGCATTGTGGTGGGTTGGCACCACCACCACCATTAGTTCCATGGTTAGCATGTGTGGCTCCATTAGCTTGAGTGAGTTGAGTTACAAGTTGTGCAAGGATAACAGCGATATCGGTGTTGTTGGTCACGGCAGCACGGCGGGGAGGCATTCTACAGATTTTCACAAGATAAGAAAATATGAGAACTTGTGAGAGTTGCTTGGATTTAAAAGGATAAGAAAATAATTAAAATGGTTAATCATAGTTTGGATTGTACTCAAATAGTGACATAATCACTTGAATACTATGACACATTAAGGTTAATTAAACTTATATAACTTTCAAGGAGACATGCTTTAGCCTATAAGTAAACACTCATCCCGGGAATTCCTAGGAAAGCATACGGGTCCCTCGGTTGATTGGGATTTATACGAAATGATTTCCTAGACAGAAAACCCAGAATACAGGTGTCACCCTTCCACATTGCACGTGTCCTCTAATAATTAACAAAGTTTAAAACCTTAACGAAGCAATAAATAAATTTTATAGATTTTGATTCATGAAGTTTCCACATGCTATAACGGGGATGATAGAGAAGCAGGTAAGAAGGTTATGAGGCTTAGGGTATGGGTAGGGATATTGTTTATTTAATTTATTATTTAAGTATTGTTTATTTTATTTTTAACAAGTAAAGCATCAAATGAAATAATAACTAATATAGTAAGCATGTAACACATAGCATGTAGCATATATCACATAATCATGAAGCATGGCATAATGGGTGTCCTAAAGTTATAGTCTAAGTCAAGAGTGTCTAATAACCTAGTTCCCTATAACCGAGGCTCTGATACCAATCTGTCACACCCCAACCGACGACGGAAACTTCGGGGTGAGACATGTAGACTGTTCATGAGCACAAGGTTGACTAAATTGAAATACATTAATCATTCAAATTCAATGCATAGTTTCAAAACAAACCAAATAAAATCAAATTCAAACAGTTACGTAAAAGAAATGCATAATATTCTTTATTTAAATTTTCAACTAAGTCCAAGCCCTATGTGTAGCATGTCTTGATCAAACTCACACATTATCACCTGAAACATGAATAAAATAATGTCAACTAAAAAGTTGGTGAGTATACACAGGTTTGTACATAGATAGTATATAAATGTGAAAGATCAAATCCTTACATATCATGAATAAATAAGGCATTTATGGGGAGCAACTAATGTGTAACTAAAGTATAATCAAACCTTTGTAACTAGCATGCAAATTGTGTTGTCGGTAACAATCACCCCAATCTGGGTGGGTTTGTCAGACTCAATAGATCTATCATTGTTAACCGTCGGCTTATTAGTTAATGATTGCACATGAAATTGGCACACAAATAGTTAACACGTATAGCACTCAAACATAAAGCTCAAATTTTGGCACACATGAATGTAAATAGGATTTGTGTTTTGTGTAGTTTGTGTAAGTGTAAATAGTTGTGTGTATAGAGTTCATGTTTCACCCCAAAAGTGTAAAAGAGTAAAAGGGCTATGTAATACTCACTTGATTCAAAGGTGTAGCTAGCACACGAGACTAGGTAACAAAATGGTCCTTTTAATTCACCACGTTAACCTAGAGTGTAATATACATTAAATTAATAACGTGTACGATAGTCTAGATCTAAGTCTAGGATTTAATCGAATGCGTGTACGAAGGATTGTATGGAAGCGTAGGAAAATTATTATTTGTATTTTGGAAAAGTGTTGTATAAATAAATAGTTTAATATTATTTTAATTAGGCTTTGGGTTTGAATATTAAATAAATAATTGTTAATTATTTATTAAATTAGAAAGATATTGTGAAATTATATTTATTTAAATATAATTTAAATAAATAACTTTATTTATTTATAAAAGTATATGACTATAATTTAGTATATAAGAGTTTAATACTAAAACAACTTAAAACTCTAAATATATTTATAATTGTAAATGACAAATAAGTTCATTCCATTATGTGATATTTAAAAAGGTATGAAACGTATAAAAAAATTTAAAACTCTATAACTTTTATTTTATGGAAAATATTTTATTTATAAAAGCTTGCCATAATATTCATAAAATTAGAAAATTTATTTCTTTGTTTAATTAAAGAAATTTAATAACTAAATTCATAATAAAACGAGTTTATGTTAAAATTTGTAAACTTTTGTCTCATTATGCTCAAAATAATGTAATGTTTTTAAAAATAATTTTTATAAAATTTTTGGAGTTTAAAAACAGGTTTTAAAAATTAAAACAGGCCACCCGGTTCGAACCCGGGTGGTTCCTGTGTGTGTCGTGAGTTTTACCACCGGACCAAGTGACTGATCCTGGTAATTGATCCGGTTTGAAAAGGATTTAACCCGTGCCTACAAAGGGCCGGGTCTGGTTTAATTGTGTGCGCAAAAAGGGGCCGACCGGAAGAGTGGGCTGTGGGTTTCGAACCCACGCCACCTGGTTCGGCGGCGCAGTGACTTGCCGGCCGGACCAGGTGGTTTCGCTGATATAATATGAGAACTCGAATTATTTAACCGATTATTAGCTTATGAAAATCCCTCAGTTTATATACGCATGAACATGCTACGAACCCTAATTCCAAATCGAGTTCGATACTTAACGATAGTACGAATTGATAAGGTGGTTTTGATCAGGATTCAAAGGCGATTCGAATGATGTAAGGACTTACTCGATTGATGTGGGCACGAATGCGGCCGGCTACGAGTTCGACTTCGCTGTTCTTGAGACTTGACAGGGTTCCAGAGGAGTATTGCGGATTGGAAGAGGGTTGAAAGAGTTTGTGTGGGTGTAGACGTTCGTGGTAGGATGGTTTATTTAGATTAATTTTACTCGTAATATCCGTTTTGATTTCAAATGGTCGTAATAGTCGCGATCGGCAAATTTTGCGTTAAATTCATTGAGTTAAGGACGAATTGGGTCTTGATAATAGTCTAGGTTCATACTTGATTTGTGGGATTTACGCGTTAATTTCGTGAATTGGGTGTTGATTTGATACGGTTTTGACTATCCAAAGTCAAACCCGTTTGAATTCAAAATCGTCCGCTGAATCAGTCGAATTGGCATGTTGTATGGGCTTGAATTTGATCGATTTGTTCTTGTGTAATCACGAGGAGCCCAATCACTCCGAATTCGACCGATTTTAGTCTTGGATTGTCTAGAATTTGGGCTTCTTTGACTTTTTGAAAGTCAACTTGACCATATGGGGGTCAAACTTGTTAAAGGTTTAATTTTTTTGAAGGTTCAATGATCAAGGTTTCTTTTAATTGTAAGACCATATTTAAATTGTACTATTGTTATATTATTTTTATAAAATAACCAAATGTGTAAATGAGTATATATAAAAATTTATGTAGATACGTATATGTATACACGCACATGTTATATATGTCTATATGTATTAATACGCGCCTTTGATAGTGAGATAACGTGAAATATTGTGTTGAACGAGTATAGGATAGAAATGGAACTGTCACTATGGTTACACAAGGAAAATAAAGTGAAATAATACATGGAAAATTCATAAATGTTACACCGCAAGTCTAAGTTTCATGCAAAAGCGGTGGAAGGCATCTTCTTAGGATACGTTGCCAACTCGCCTTGCAAGAGAGTGTACAACATAGGAACTCGTACTGTCGAGGAGTGGTTTGAAGTGGATTGTAGTAAACACAGCATTCCACCAGAACCAACTGGTCCAGCTTGGGGTTTTGATTATGATGCGCTATTCAAGTCATTCAATCTTCCTGATTTGTCTGCAGTTGATTCCGCAAATGTATATGAATTATTGGGTGGCGGTGATGACTCCAGTTTCTCAACTCGTGCTACTGTACCGATTGTAACTCCTGATTCCAATGCTGCATCTGCATCTAGAACTCTTAATGGTGATAAAAGTGAAGATGTTCATGTTGATGGAGATGACGCTCAAGCAAATCCTAACGCTAGTGTAGGAAATGAAGCTCCAACTGATCCAATTAACATTGAATCTTCTTCTTCTGGAACACAGGATATGAGGGAGTTAAGCACGAACCTTGATTCAGAAATTCAGGAACTAAATACCAGTGGCGAGAGTGCATAAGAATCATCCAATTGACAACATTATTGGTGATCCTCATGCCGGTGTTCAAACTCGTCATCGAACCATTACTGAGAACACTAGTCTGTACTCTGAGATACTTGACACTGGTGTCATGGAAACATGTCTGCATGCTTCATTAGTGTCCCAGTTAGAGCCGAAGAATGTGAAGGAGGCTCTCGCTGACAACTGCTGGATTGAGGCAATGCAGGATGAATTGTCTCAATTCCAAAAGTTGCATGTGTGGGATTTGGTTGACTTGCCAAGGGGCGTACAACCAATTGGCACCAGATGGGTGTTCAAATGCAAGATGGATGATCATCATGTTGTGGTGAAGAACAAAGCAAGATTGGCTGTTCAGGGTTTTTATCAGCAAGAGGGCTTGGATTACACGGAAGTATATGCCCCAGTTGCTAGACTTGAAGCCATTCGACTGTTTCTGGCTTATGCCTCATTTGTTGGCTTCAAGGTCTATCAACTTGATGTGAAGAGTGCTTTCCTGTATGGAAAAGTACATGAAAAGGTCTATGTCACTCAACCTCCCGGCTTTGAAGATCCGCATAATATCAATAAAGTTTAAAAGCTCGACAAAGCACTTTATGGTCTTCATTAAGCGCCACGGGCATGGTATGAGACATTATCTAAGCATCTACTGTCTAATGGTTTCGACCGTGGATAGATCGACTCGACCCTCTTCATACGGAAAGCAGGAGGTGACATTCTTCTTGTACAAGTCTACGTTGACGACATTATTTTTAGATCTACAAATGAAGGGATGTGTAGGGAATTAGAACAGGTGATGAAGTCCAAGTTTGAAATGAGTAACATGGTTGAATTGTCGTTCTTCCTGGGTCTGCAAGTCAGTCAAAGAGAGGATGGAATTTATCTACATCAAACAAAGTATGTGCAGGACATTTTGTCAAAATACAAGATGAATGATAGCAGTACTTATGGCACACCTATCCCAGTCAATCATGGTCTGCATCCTGACAGAGATGGAAAGGATGTGGATTGCAGATTGTACCGTGGGATGATCGGATCTCTTATGTATCTCACAGCTTCAAGACCCGATATAATGTTTGCTATGTGCTTGTGCTCAAGGTTTCAGTCACAACCGAAGGAGTCCCACATGATAGATGTAAAGAGGATTTTCAGATACTTGAAAGGAAAACCCCGATTGGGTCTTTGGTACTCTAAGCAGCAGTCTTTTGACTTCAAATCCTACACTGATTCAGACTATGGTGGTTGTAACCTTGATAGAAAGTCAACTTCTGGTGGATGTCAATTATTGGGAGACAGACTGGTTTCCTGGCAGTGTAAGAAGCAGTCAACGGTTTCTGTCTCAACTTGTGAAGCAGAGTACATTGCTGCGGTGAGCGGTTGTTCTCAGATATTGTGGATTCAGCAGCAATTGAGAGACTACAGCTTAAACTTCACTGGAACTCCTCTGTTCATTGAAAACAATGCCACCATGTCCATCACAAATAACCCGGTGAAACATTCCAAAATGAAACATATTGAGATTCGCCATCATTTCATCCGTGATTGTGCTGAAAAGCGTTTAATTGAACTTGTAAAGGTTCACACGGATGACAATCTTGCTGACCTTTTCACTAAGGCGATTGATCGATCCCGTTTTGAGCATCTTGTCAATTTGATAGGAATGTTCAATCCTGAGTGAAAACATGTTTTTCTTAAATCAATTCAATTCATGAAAGTTAAATTTTTATGTCTTTTAAATTTTCTGTATAGTTCTTTTAATCTTCAAAATATTTTACAAAATCAAAAACAAAATAGAAAATGGAGAAAATTTCAAAGTTAACTTGAGAAAAGAGGAAATGATAGTATATCAAAAATGATCTAAACGTCATAGACTGCTCATATGGGAAATGATTGCGTCATGCTTACTTGATTGTTTAAATTATTATGTTTTTACTCTGTTTATTTACAAGTAATTTGAATTGTCAGTAGGTTGTATGCGTCTTTGAATCACTAGTAGTGTGGAAACTAAATCTAAATTACAACTACGATTTGAACCCATGTTTGCTAGTGTGTGTGTGCGTAAAAGAATGCAAAAGATCATTATCAGATATAGGATGTTAGATTTTGGCAATAATTTTCTTCTAAGATCAGTTTCGGGTTATGTCTTTAGCACAATTAATGCGGTTCATCTCACTGCCCATACTCACAAGTATGCAAGGAGAGATTGAATCAAGACATGTCTCTACATTAACCGTGGAGTGTGTATTCACCCTTGAATCACTCCTGATTCATTGAAATCAAATCCAAATAAAAGTTGGATTCCCTTACCCACCATATTCATTATCCTGAATCGTCATACCGATATTCACTGAAGAAATCAAATGAAACCAAGATAAATGAATCACTCGATTCTGAATCTTATGATTCCTGATAATCCTTATGGATTCTGCTTGATTTTTCCTGTGCTAATTGATGTAGCTTCATTCTGAAAATTTAGAAAATAATTGGGAAAATCTTAGATGTCTTGAGATAGTGCAAGTTACATTACTATAGCATATCAGTGGGGTATACGTTGTATATCTTATAATTAATATCTTAACACACAAGAACGTGATACAAAGATGCTTATAGTTTCAAATCTTATAATATTTTGAATTACTTGTTTATGTGCTTATTACGTATGAATAAATAGTAATACATGACATGATCCCATATTCTTTGATGTTTATATTGTATCGTTTTTGCTATATGTTAGCCTGATATGATCCTCTGCTCGTGTCTTTGATAAAAAATAGTTTGTGTGAATACGTGTATATTTCTATCTAGAAAAGATTAAAAAGATTTTAAGTTTGTGTATAGTTCAGTCTTAAATAAGAAAAGCCAAAAATATTTTTTTTTAACCTTCCTGAATTGATTTTGAATCCTCTTGATTGAATGTTGTTTATCTTGTTCGTTATTTGACTTGAAATCTTCATAATTTGAGTTGAAAGTTTGCGCACATAAGGGTCTCTGCGTACTTGATAAGTGCGCATGAGGTAAACCCTGCGTACTTAACAAGTACGCAAGACTTAAGTCATGCATACTTAGTATGTATGCAGGAGTTAAGTCATGCGCACTTAGTAAGTATGCAAGACCTTTTTGTGTTGGTATAAAAACAGGACTTATCTGATTTTTTTTTTATCTCATTCAAACATTTATGGCTGTTCATTTCCCTCTGCAAAATTTACTCAAAAATTCATGTGTTATTAACTGGTTTTTCGTCCCGATTCTAGTATCATCATCGTATTAACATCACTTGGTGAGAATCGTAGGACATTTCATCCATTAAATCTCGTCTTTCGAACCGATTCAAGAATTTGAAATTTTTTAGGGTTTAAATCTGGATTCTAGATAAACTTTTGGTTGTTTTGGTAACCCATTATAGTTAAAACTTGCTTAGAATCAACAATCGAACCTTAATCAGTCCTTAATCATCCTTATAGACTCTTGATTTTGACCTTGACTCTCTGATTGACGTCGGATCGAATTTAGGTCAAAATGTGACTAATGTAGCGGCTATTTGGTGTTGATATTGGTCCCATAGGCTAGAATAATGTATTCCGACCTTGTGGTGACCTAATCCACATCATTGTTGAGAAATTGGATTTCTGAAAAATTTGAACAAGTGCGTCTCTTGCGCACTTAACAAGTACGCAAGAAGTAATTCATGCGTACTTTTTAAGTACGCAAGAACAAATTCCTGCGTACTTGCTAAGTACGGAGGTCCAACACTTACAAAATTTTCTAAGTCTGAAATTTCAGTTCAATGAGTAACTGCTATACTGAGTCATGTGTTTTTCAATTCCAATGAACTTATTGTTCTTATTGTGTTTTCTATGTGTTTTTGCAGGTATGGCTCGTGCGTTTACAAATGAGTTCAATCTCCTGGCACATACAGAACCAGAGTGGTAGGGTGTTGCACTGTAGTACCGAGAGATAGTTGATTTCTTGAACCGTTCAAGAATCAGCTATGCTATTTCAGCAGACCCGATTGTTTCAAGACCATAGCTCGAGCAGTTCTGGGAGACTGCGGAGCATGATTGCACGGTAACCCCCAATCTTATAAGGCCTACCGTGGCGGGTTATGACATCGCCTGTTCTGAAGACACAATTAGACGGGTCTTGCAATTCCGAGATCTCTCCACCGACCCAACAGCCTATCCTGACTACTTTGTGAATGGTTGTTGGAGGCAACGAATGGGGTACGTCGGTGTTAGAGACTATGCTTCATACAAGAAAATGTGGGTGCTCGATCAATGGAGATATTTTGCCCACGTCATGATCATGTGCATCTCCTCAAGAAAGGCTGGAAAGGATGCAATGGGTCATGATCTTGTTGCAGCCATGGTTGGCTTATCTCTCAACAAGGGCTACTACTTCTCAAGATACATATTTAAAGCCATAAATGATCAGATAAACACGGCTGAGAGGTTCAGGTTCTTGTTATACCCAAGGTTTTTGCAACTACTGATTGACGATGCGTTGCCAAACCTCCCTGCTACTGGGGAGACATTGCAAGTTAAGAGGGTGGACAAGAGGGTGTTTGCACAATTCTTAAAGCCAGGCAGTGTAGCACCTACCCCTGAGCACACCGCACTCTTTGGCCACCTGATAAATGAAGAATATGTGGCACCGGCTGACTGGAGATGGTTTAGCCACGACTCTGAGCCAGAATTAAGTGAACATTCAGATGAACAACAACAAGTAGAGGAAGTTGAAAGCGTGGATGAATCGTCAGAAAGTGGAGACGAAGAAGCAAGTCATGATGGTGCTGAGGGATCCGACTCTGAAGCGATAGAGTCTGATTCTTCTGATTCTGATGATGCACCATCATAAGCACATTCGAGAAGAACGATGAAGGTGACCCTTCATGAGTCGTTCGTCCTCAAAGAGAAAGCGACAGTCATCAAGCAGTGAGTATGAGCCAAATTCTGACTCTGACGCTGCTATTCAGAGACAAAGGCGTGAAAGTATAAACAAGAACAGGGGGGATAGGCAGCAACATGCTATTCCCAGTGAGGTGGAGGTCAGTGTCCAGCAGCAAGTACAAGTTTCGGCTGCAAGTACTGATTCAGCCTCTGCCCCACCTTCACAGCAATTATACCGGCGACAGAGGAGAAGGCCACACGTACAACCTGATATGGCGGTCACTACTAGCACAGAGGAAGTTCCTGTGATAGTGACCCTCCCTGTCACATGTATCCAGGTGGCGGTGACTACTCCAATTCTCACAGAGTCAGTCACCATCACACCTTCCATCACCCCTACAACCATCGTCACATCCACAATCCCTACAACCACCGAACCTATAAGTCGACCCTTCAACTATGGAGAATTCACTCAAGGGTTTGACTTTGATACTATATTATCCTCCCCAATTCACCATGCTGAAGCCTCTACATCCAGACATCCTGATCATAACGAAGAAATGATAGAAATTCTGGAAACCCAAGTTACTGGTCTGCTGGAAACTGTACGGAAGTAAAAGGAGGAATCTGATGCTCAACAGGCACAGATTAATTCGTTGGTGGATGAAGTTAGAATTCTAAGAAGCCAGAGAACGGGGACAGACGAGAGACTTAAGAATGTAATGGCCCAGAACGAGCTTCTAAACAAGACAAATAATATGATTCTGGGACACAGGTCATCTCCTGAGCTGAGGTTTGAAATGCAGCAGAAAGAGCATGAACTGATGGTCAAACTAATTGCTGATCTGTCCAAGAAGCTTGATGCTCATGGGGAGAAGGATAAAGAGAAGGAGAAAGAGAAAGAGAAGACATCAACACCTACTGGTGACGAGCCTTGTCATATTGTTGATTTGACTAAGGATGATGACGAAGACAAGGATCCCGAAGTCGGTCCTAGAGGAAGTGAGCACCAAGCTTTAGCAATCGTGCCTATTTCTGCTATTCCAATGGCTGAGGGGGAGTCTACTCATCAGGAAGGTGGTGATACCTCTGGTGGTGACAAAGGAAAGTCAGCGGCTGATGTTCTAAAGGATCTATCTGACGAGGAGATCTTATACTTAGAGCCTGACTATTCAAAGGAAGCACATATCGATGCTCTCTACAATCTTGAAGAAGGAGAGATCGACTCTGGTGATGATTGAGATGAAGATGATGAGAATGTAGTTATTGAAGTTCCCAAGGGCGACGGGGAAGGAGAGTATGAGTTCGAAGATGGTGAGATCTTTGAAGTGCCATCCTTTGAATCTCAACTCGACACAGGTTCAGTCGACACTGCTAGTAACGTTGAAGCATCGACTGAAGCCTCCCCAGTTGACCCTACACCTGTGGATCCAAAGGCACCGAAAGATAAAGATATGCATGTTTGGCAAAAGACTTCTATCATAGACAAACAAGGAGCAACAGGGATGATCTTGGCTGTAAGGTTCGAGGAAGATAAACAGTTGTTCGCAATCAAACGATCTGGGGGGGTTCAATACTTGAAACCAACCAGTGAAGCGTTCAACTCCTTAACTAAATACGACCTTGTGAACCTAGCAAACCGAGAGCTGCTGGGTCACTCAAATCACGCAGTGGCGATGGGTTTGTGGCAGGTTCTACAGCGGGAAGCAAGATCTGGGAAGTTTGAAATGTTCAAGCCACAAGTGCCCAAGCGAGTCAAGGATAAGAATGCTAGACATCCTGTGACTAAGAAACGCTTAAAGAAACTGGTATACAAGACAGTGCTATGTGAAACCAAGATTCCCCTGAGCAAGTTATCTCAGGATATCCTCGGTGACATGTGGTACTGGTACGTAGATCCTAAAATGGGTGAGGCTGTCGTGATAGGAAAGGTACGGTCAGAAAGTTGATGCTTAGTGCCGAGGGAGCTGATCAGAGTATTTGATGAAGTCTGCTTCATTAACTTCTCTGTTAAAGATCTGGAGGCACTAGCAGACAGGTATTGCATGCATACGAACGAATGGACAAAATTCCTTGCTTATAAATATGACAAGGTGATCAAGTTTTGCCTTGACTACAAGATGAAGATGGAAGCTAAAGATGCAGGGCTGTGAAGACCGAAGACGATCCAGAACTGTTGTCAATGGGGAGTTTGTTGAAGCACTTTCGTGTGACAAACACTCTGGATAGAGTCTTAGTTTTGTACTTTCAATGTATGTATTTGTCTTTGTTTGTAAGTGTCTATATGTATTAGTTATCGAGTTGTATTTACTAATGCATGATGATAGTTGCTGAAATCTCTAAGTGTTTTGCGCACTTGTATGTGCGCAGGAATTAGTTCCTGCGTACTTAGCAAGTACGCAAGAATACCTTGCGTACTTGCTAAGTACGCATGAGCAATTTGCCCTCCGCACTTGCTAAGTGCGCAGAGATCAGGTTGTGTATAAATAGGATAGGTTGATAGTAGACAAGTACGCAGTCAGATACTCAGACCTTGTATACTCAGTATTTCTCTGTAACCTTCAAGTGTTTATAATAGACGAAAGTTTAAAGTGATTCTCTTGTCAGTTTACTTTGTGTTGTAAGACTCTCCACCTAGTCACGGGTATTCCACACCCGGTCCGACTCAGGAACGCACTTGCATGTGACGATCCGCCACACACGAGGGACCTACACTGTCACACCCCTAAATTTCACTAACGGAGTTTTACCGTTTGGTGCGTGACAAACCAGGATCTCAGTCATTAGTTACATCAAATGACACTATATGGGACATAAATGAAATATCATAAAAGTTCAGAGTAAATGCGGAAGCGTTTAAACAAGAGAGTAAATGTGCAAAACAACACGCCCAAGTCTAACAATAACGGAAACATAATAAATGTTCAATAGATTGACAATTGTTGAATATATCAAGTTGACACCATGCATGCCCTAATGTGCACCTGCTTAACGTCCTGAGAAAACATGTAGGAAAAAGTGTTAACACAAGGTTGGTGAGTTCACAGGTTTCAATATCGTAATAAAAGCGTTTACCATATTATGTACATTCAATATGTGTATCTATAGGTAGCTAACCTATGTTCATGTCTTACTAAATCGCTCACAACCAAACCTGACTGTTTGTGTTTGTTTGTCTCCTGCCAGGTCTATCAACTCTGGCAAATGTGAGTAGGTTAACATTTCACCCGTTCGACCTCCAATCGAGTTAGCGCGACTAAAGCGGGTGGGGCTTGTCAAACCAAGTAGTACTACTAAACATTACCTCTCTAAGATCCATATTAACGGTCCGATGTGTGTGAGGACTTTCAGTGATAGTGTTTTACGCTTAGCCTCAACAGTGATAGCATATGAATTACAATAATCTAAAATCGTTTGTGTCATGTGTAGGATCGTGAAATTACAAGATGGTTCTATTCTTAGTTGAAATTGGCGAAAACAATAACAACTACACAAATGTAATCGAAGAGACAGAAATAATACTTTTAAGAACACTGTTGTATTAAGCTTTTGCACATAAACGATTACAAGTGAAACTCAATCAGAAAACACAAAAAGCACACATACAATGAAGTGTTTACAGATTATTTATACTCACTTAGAATCAAGAATGCCCCTTGATTCTAAGGATCAGATCTAACACAGACCATTGATCTGTTGTATCTTGCTAACTATTACACGTTTTGTCTATATCTAGTTAACTTTATTGAAGCGTCTTCTTTATGCATCATTACTTGCATGCTTGGAGAAGAGCATTGTTATCCGTCATTGGTTGTGCCATTGAGGTTCCTTCTGCTTTGAGTGTGTCAGTTGCTTTTGTAGAAAGTTGTCAGTGATGCTTGGTATGGATAGTCAGCTGCAATGATTTGTCTTCAAGGCACAAGGCTATCAGCAGCAAAGATGTTGATCAGCAGCAAGATGTAACCATCCAGAGCTGCTGATGATTTGCCTGTCAGCAGCATCAAGTGTTGATGCTGCTGAGTAGCTTATCCGCAGCAACTTTGGTCTTCAGCAGATAAGGCTATCCGCAGCAGATTTGTTCTTCAGCAGGAGAACAAGTATCTGCAGCAGATAAGCTTGTCCGCAGCAGATTGTTGGTCAGCAGCAAACTCTGAGATCAGCAGCATTTGTACTTAGAGAATTTTGTAGCCATCAGTCTTTGATTCTACAAACTCCCCCAAGACTGATGCTACCAAAATTCTCTTATTGCCTTTGTTGCTGAAGCTTTTGCACATTTCTGACTATCCTTTTAACCAAAGGAAAAAGCTTCGAAAACAGCCATCTTATACTTTGAAATACAGCATGCAGTCGTCAAAGCTGTCTGAGTCTTTCTCCATTGGGACCATCTCCCCCTTTTTGGTTGCATCAGTGGACAAATAAGCATCAGTTTGGGTGCCCACTGATACAAAGGAGGGAGTAAGAAAAGTTGGGCATTGATGTGCCTCTATCATATTCACCCTGGCCGTCAATTCCAAGATATGAAGTTTCAGTCTGTCCTCATCCACAGTTGTGGAATCCTTAGATCCAGATGGGGCCTTAGGCCTAGCCTTTTCATCCCCATCACCCATGGTTTCTTGGCACCTAGGATTCCTCTTAGTGAGGGGAGTTTCCAAGGAAACATCCTCACTGTGAGTTACCGTGGTTGAGGACTTAGCAATGTTGTCACTGTCCTCCTGGTCATTTGATGGACCAGCAGTAGTGACAGCCTCTTCCACATCCACTCTTTCATAACTCCTAGAGTGGTCCTTCAGGGTAGAGGAACTTGGGTTGGGTGTGTTGGAAGCAAGATCAATCAGTACCTCCGAGATAGTGGTAGTTGGAGAAGGTACATCATCTTGATCAGGTTCCTCAGCACTTAAGTTCAGAAGAGGAAGGAAGGGCTCAGGGGGCTATTCTACAGATCCAGGAAGTGATCATGATCCTAATAAAGAGACATCCAAAGAAGTCTCCCTAATATTGTGGCTTTCCCTTATGATATTCTCACCAGAATGTTGTGATTCTGAGTGAGGGCCGTTAGGTTGGGTTTGGGCCTTGGAGGCAAGAGAAGAAGGAGTTCTCTTGCCCCTTTTCCTAGTATATGTCGTTGCAACCGGGGCCCTGTGTTCCGATTGAACGATATCATCCAAAACAGGTGTAAGTAATGTTTGTGCCTGTGCATCCTTAGTAGTATGCACAGGGGTTCGAATGGTTGAAGCAGACTGTTGTTCAGGATGTGAGGTGGAGGGTGTGGGATCAGTATCAGCTGGGATTGCTAAACTGTCACCCGGGGTACTCTGTATGTTCAGCATTGTAGATAACAATTGAACATTGACCCCTGAGAACCTTTTAGAAACAGTTCTCATGTTATCACTTCAGATCGGCGAAAATGCAGATTTCGTGAAAACCCTAACGGGTAAGACGATCACGTCTGAGGTTGAATCCTTCGACACAATCGACAACGTGAAGGAAAAGATCCAAGACAAGGAAGGTAATCCGCCAGATCAGCAGTGTCTAATCTTCGCCAGAAAACAGCTTGAGGACGGCAGAACCCTAGCCGATTACAACATCCAGAAGGAATCAAATCTTCTCCTCGTCCTTCTTCTCTGCGGTGGCGCGAAGAAGCGCAAGAAAAAGACCATGAAAGACGGAGACAAGTGCGGAGCTTACCTGATGACATCCGTTTCTTTTCTGAGATATGCATTGGAGAAGAGTGTGGCTTCCGAGATGGGGATATCCTTGCCGTCTTCCTTGGCTTTGATTTGGGGAATCCCTTGTTCGGTAGAGTAGATGGCGGTACTCCAGAAATCCTCCATATGAGGGATATGTGTGACATGATTGGATGTGAGGGCAAATTGGACCTTTGATCGACATAAGAAGTCGATCATATCATTGAATCCTTCGGATATCTTTCACTTGGTTGGGTATGACAGTGAGGGATGAAGGGCTTTGAAAGTGATGGGGGCTTGAAAGAAAGTGATGTTGGTTTAGGGAGAAGTGGAAGGTGAAGAGGTGGAAATTTGATTGTTTTATAATGGCAGAGGAGAGAAAAAGCAAAAATGATTTGTACAGTACAACCCAATTTACCTTTTATTGTTACAGCTGTAATGCACCGAGGCAGTCATGGTAAAGACTGACGGAGATTATAACAGCGGGTAAAGGTTAATTTGGACTTAAGTTTACCAATCAGCAGCAAACTTGATTGCTGTGGATGCAGAAGGTTAAGTCTGTCAGTAGTAAACTTATCTGCTGCTGATGGATTTAATGATCCGCAGCAAGGATGTTGCTGCTGACAGTCTTAAAGAAATCCGCAGGAAGCCTGTTCTTGCTGATAACTTAAAGCAGTCAGCTGTAAATCTTTTGCTGCTGAGGATTAAACATGTCAGCAGCTGAAGGACAAAAATGTTGCTTACTTATAACTTTTATTTACAACATAAGACAAAACACAAAAATAGAGTGGAGAAGAATTTTAATCAAAGTTCATCATACCAATTGATTCAACTAAATATTTAAATCTAGCTTCATCAAAAGGTTTTGTAAACAAATCAGCATATTGCTCATTCGTATGAACTTTGGTTAAAATAATTCTCTTTTTCTCAGCTTGATCTCTTATGAAATGATACCTGATGTCAATGTGCTTTGTCTTTGAGTGCTGAACCGGATTTTTTGTGATTGAGATAGCACTCATGTTGTCAATGTGAATTGGAGTTGCCATGAAAGTCATCCCATAATCCAACATTTGATTTTGTATCCAGATGACTTGTGCACAGCAACTTGAAGCTGCAATGTATTCTGCTTCAGCTGTAGAAGTTGAAACACATGTTTGTTTCTTGCACTGCCATGAAATCAATCTCCCTCCCAGAAACTGACATCCCCCTGAAGTGGACTTTTTGTCCAAGTTGCATCCCCCATAGTCACTGTCAGTGTATGAATATAGATTAAACATGTCATTTTTAGAGTACCATAGTCCAAGTCTTGGGGCACTCTTTAGGTATCTAAAGATTCTCTTGACAGCCTGAAGATGTGATACTTTTGGAGCTGCTTGAAATCTTGCACAAAGGCATACTGCAAACATGATATCTGGCCTTGAGGCAGTGAGATACATAAGAGACCCTATCAATGCACGATACTGATGTTGATCAGTGTCTTGGCCATCTTTGTCTGGAGTCAGTTGATGATGCACTTGCATGGGGGTTCTTGCAGCAGAGCAGTCAGCCATTTTGAATCTTTCCGAAGGCGATCCAGAGCTGTTGTCAAGGGGGAGTTTGTTGAAGCACTTTCGTGTGACAAACACTCTGGATAGAGTCTTAGTTTTGTACTTTCAATGTATGTATTTGTCTTTGTTTGTAAGTGTCTATATGTATTAGTTATCGAGTTGTATTTACTAATGCATGATGATAGTTGCTGAAATCTCTAAGTGTTTTGCGCATTTGTATGTGCGCAGGAATTAGTTCCTGCGTACTTAGCAAGTACGCAAGAATACCTTGCGTACTTTCTAAGTACGCATGAGCAATTTGCCCTCCGCACTTGCTAAGTGCGCAGAGATCAGGTTGTGTATAAATAGGATAGGTTGACAGTAGACAAGTACGCAGTCAGATACTCAGACCTTGTATACTCAGTATTTCTCAATAACCTTCAAGTGTTTATAATAGACGAAAGTTTAAAGTGATTCTCTTGTCGGTTTACTTTGTGTTGTAAGACTCTCCACCTAGTCACGGGTATTCCGCACCCGGTCCGACTCAGGAACGCACTTGCATGTGACGATCCGCCACACACGAGGAACCTACACTGTCACACCCCTAAATTTCACTAACGGAGTTTTACCGTTTGGTGCGTGACAAACCAGGATCTCAGTCATTAGTTACATCAAATGACACTATATGGGACATAAATGAAATATCATAAAAGTTCAGAGTAAATGCGGAAGCGTTTAAACAAGAGAGTAAATGCGCAAAACAACACGCCCAAGTCTAACAATAACGGAAACATAATAAATGTTCAATAGATTGACAATTGTTGAATATATCAAGTTGACACCATGCATGCCCTAATGTGCACCTGCTTAACGTCCTGAGAAAACATGTAGGAAAAAGTGTTAACACAAGGTTGGTGAGTTCACAGGTTTCAATATCGTTATGAAAGCGTTTACCAGATTATGTACATTCAATATGTGTATCTATAGGTAGCTAACCTATGTTCATGTCTTACTAAATCGCTCACAACCGAACCTGACTGTTTGTGTTTGTTTGTCTCGTGCTAGGTCTATCAACTCTGGCAAATGTGAGTAGGTTAACATTTCACCCGTTCGACCTCCAATCGAGTTAGCGCGACTAAAGCGGGTGGGGCTTGTCAAACCAAGTAGTACTACTAAACATTACCTCTCTAAGATCCATATTAACGGTCCGATGTGTGTGAGGACTTTCAGTGATAGTATTTTACGCTTAGCCTCAACAGTGATAGCATATGAATTACAATAATCTAAAATCGTTTGTGTCATGTTTTCTCCCCCAAATTAAAACACTAAAAGGGGCCGTGAAAACTCACCTGAGTCTGAGTAACGCGTAGTAATCAATACCATACAAGTATGCAATAGAAACACAAGAGCTTGCTAGCGGACAATCTACCAATGTCCTAGAATACGATTCACAACTGTTAGGGACACATGGGATTTTGTGACGATAACACGGAAAGATTTAATGTTCTAAAACATATTTAGGATCAACGAGTAGACAAACGTGTCATCGGAAGTCTAAGAATTTCTAGTTTATTATTTATTATGAACGTGTTATATACAAAATGTCACTAATTACAATTTAACAATATAACACATTGTTTCGGGTATTTGTTTGAGTTAAATAATAACTTCGAGTGATAATATGTGACACCCGACATTTCCAAAACATCATCCGAACACCACTTAAACGTGTTTACTTTAATATGTTTCCTGAATCACTCAAAATCGTACACTCGAACTATAAAAGTCTAGTGAAAATAATGCATCAATTGTTCATATCGTAATAATTATAAAGATTGCCGGTTCATACGAACGTAAAGTCCATATAACACAAACAATTGCAATTAATTATTGCAACAGAAGAATATTTATAAATTTTCCTAAATAAACGATCATGCTCCGAAGACTAACACTTTAATATATATAAAGTGTCATAATCGTAATAATTATGACTAAGAGTGCAAGCAACCTCAAAGATCACATCATCATTATATCTTTGCTTATACTCCACTCCAACACCAAGTCATTGTGATGATGACTTGTTGAGATCTACACTCAACCCCCGTCTCATTTAATAAATATATATATATAAATATATATATAACCCGCAAGGTACAGTCATTGGTGATTTCCAAATAATATACAAGTAAAGTCTAGAATCACGTTTTGATGTAAAAACAAATATATTGGTGACAAACCTTTAAAAGTTGACATAAAAATGCTTGTTACATGGTGTTAAGTTATTTTTATGTGTAAATATATACAATATAGTTAAGGTGATAACTATATCAGGATGCCCTAGTAAGCTATTGAACTAGTTAAATTGCATAAAATACATAAACATATTTGATCATTAAAAGTTCTACACCGGGTATTATATCACGGGAGCACCTACCGGGTTTACACCACTTTAGATCTACCTAACTAATAATCAAATGACACACTAGTTTATTGGACAAGACCCAACCCCCCCCTTACACCCTCTTACGACCGTAAGGCTCAAAGTGGGGCCACCCACCTTACCAATCCACCATCATTCTTCATCATTCTTGTCATAGGTTCCATGTTCATTCAACCAAAGAAACAAGCAAGAGTCTAGTCCATTAATTCCATCCATTCATCCATGATTGTAATGATTTTGGATGAGTTAACACTCAACCTCCCCTCTTTCTCTCTTCATATACGGTTACACACACACACAAATTCACACATTTTGAAATCAAGAACAAAATCCTCTAAAGGTTTAGCTAGAGCTTTGAAGCTTCAAGGTGTTTCAAGGGTGTTTTAAAGAGTTCAAGCTTCCTACACAATTCCATCCTTCTCCTTGCTTGCTTTAAGTGAGTGTTCATATCCTAAGTCTTGATTTCATTAAGTACACTAGTTGTTTTGTGTGTAAGTTCACCCAAGTAGTGTTTATTTCAAAAGGAAAGTCACCATTCAAAACAAAAACGTGCTGGCAGAATTTTTATTCCACTTTGGAGGGTCGTATCCTAGTCAAAACTAAACTAAAATGGACGTTTATTGAGTCTAAAATTAAGTTTAAAGAGTCCTCTATCCATCCGGATTGATTTCGTGATTTTTGGTGAAGTTTTGATACCCCAAAAGGTTGATACAAGAAAACGGGTCAAAGCTGTAATGTTTGGACAGATTCATAGGGTTAACTTGTATAGGTCATAACTCACTCAAAAATGGTCCAAATGATTTGATTCTTTTTCCTAAAACTAGCATTTTGTTTTGGTAATAAAACCCATATGGCCTCTTATGATGAACTCAACATTTTGACCCCCAACTGTCAAGATTCCCGAGACCTATCCGACAAAACCGAAGCTTGTTAACCTATTTGTGTTATGATTTTTGTTTGAAACCCTTAAACCCCTTTATAAATTATGATCCATACATTTCTATAGAGTCAATAAACTTAGTTGAGTACGGTAAAAGTTCTATAAATTATTGAGTTCGATAAATTAACTAAAATAACGACACAAGTTGACTTAAAAACCCGAATACATTACTAAAGGCTATTTTGATGTAAAAGTTTTACCTTCCATACTATATATTTATTTTCAACCCCAACCATGATGTGGTTGCGAAACGTAACGACACGTCTTGAAATACACAACTTATTTATATAAGTATATATAAATGTATCTTATTGTCACGGCTCGTCACTAACGGTCGTCATGTCAAAACTGTCGGAAACATAAACTAGTATTCATGTCGAGTCTAATTGGGTGACCCGTATACACGATCAACTTACACATTTGAAACATTGTTTAGACCTTAAAGTGTCTTATTTTACCATAGGGCACGGTTAGGTCGGGTCACGTGTTCATGGACTTTTCTAGTTGCTACTTATTTTGCTTTGCTTCATTGTTTGCTCATCAGGTGAGTTCACGACCCCCTTTTATCTTTCTACTGTTTTGTAAACATCGGGGGAGAAACATACTTACTTGTTATGTTTTGAAAACATGAAATACAATTGCGTACACGTTTGACAATATGAACATTCTGGTTTAACTCTTTGTGAGTTTCACTAACCCCTTTTTCTAAGTTTTTGAAATGTTTTGGGGTGGAAACATACTTGTAAAGAATTTTCGTATGTAAATGAATGAACAAATGATCAGACCGTATGTGTGCATTGAGGGAAAACTAAAGCGCTTAAAGTCCTCGGAATAAAAACTTAGTAACCATTAGCTATGGATTTAGCCCGGGATTCTATGGATAGTACTATTGGGGGTGACGCCCCCGGTCATGGTTAGTCGCGCTAACCAGGGGTCCAAAGGACCGAATGACCGCATATTATCTTACTCGCAGAAAGGAGAGGGGAGGCACAAAAAGTTGGGGTTTGGTTACGGTCTCGTGCATTACATATTATTTTGTATTCCTTGCAAGCTTACAAATTGGGTCAATTGGTCAGGGTAATGTTCAAATTCATTGGTTATACATATAAACTGTTTGATTGGAAAATGATCATGTTTGAACGTCTTGAGAACGTTGGAATTACAAAGACGTCATGTATATGTTTTCAAAGGAAAACTACTTATTTTATGACGGTAAAGTCATCGGCATGTTTTCAAAGGAAAACTACTTATTTGATGACGGTAAAGTCATCGGCATGTTTTCAAAGGAAAACTACTTATTTGATGACGGTTAAGTCATGTATATGTTTTCAAAGGAAAACTACGTATTTTATGACAGTTAAGTCATGGGAATGTTTTCAAAGGAAAATCACTTATTTTATGACGGTAAAGTCATGGGCATGTTTTCAAAGGAAAACTACTTGTTTGATGACGGTTAAGTCATGTATATGTTTTCAAAGGAAAACTACGTATTTTATGACGGTTAAGTCATGGGAATGTTTTCAAAGGAAAACCACTTATTTTATGACGGTAAAGTCATGGGCATGTTTTCAAAGGAAAACTACTTATTTGATGACGGTTAAGTCATGTATATGTTTTCAAAGGAAAACTACTTATTTTATGACGGTTAAGTCATGTCTAGTTTTTTGGGGAAAACTAACTGTACTAAATTAACAAACTCTGTGAACTCACCAACCTTTTTGTTGACACTTTCAAGTATGTTTCTCAGGTAACCTTTAGCCATGGTGTGGTTGGAATAGTCTAGCTATAATTGGATAAATTCCTACTAGCTGGAAGGACATAGATTATCCGGTCTCAAGTCTGTCGTTGATCTAGAAGAACTTAGATCATTGAACTACTTAGTCTTAGTATTTGTGTATGTATTCAAGTCTTAGAAATCACTATTACAGCCTCCGCTATCGTGTAATGAACCAATCATTGCAACCTGTATTTATTTATTAAGTAAATAAATTTGGGGGTGTGACAGATTGGTATCAGAGCAATGGTTTTAGCGAATTAGGTTTCCTTTGTGATACCTAGGCTCTAACCAGAATCATTTAGTGACCAAGATTTCTAAGACTTACACCACACTAAAAAACACCCAAGACTTGAGTATAGGAATTCCAACCATTGCCAAACAATTTGTGTAGACTATTAGTGTATGGAGTTACACTAGGGTATCATTAGCTACACTAATACAATTACATGCACATGTAATGAACACTTAAACACATACAACAATGTGGAAATAATAAACACTTACAACATGTTACTGTTCGGATTACGAGTCAAGAATAATGGGTACTCAGCATACTGCAACCTTAGAAGTTCGAGTTACGAGCTGAGCTTGGGCTACGACGGCAGCAATCGTCAGTTACCGATCTTGGTATCACAGCAGGCTGAACCCGTACCAGAATCTGTACCTATACCTGCACCACAACTACTCCAGCCGTGGAGGCAACTTTCTTTATGACGTATGTGCGGTATAAATACTCTAATTCATGAGTTGTCGGATTGAACGAATAGACTTTCGCCATGAGATGTGGCAGACGGGATTGCGTGGACCGAAGGGAATCCACGGTGGATAAGCAGGACTAAACGGGGGAGAACTCCATGGGTCAGGAGACCCAGACATTCATCAGGATCCCCAGACATTCATCAGGATCATGTGGATCCATACGTACATACATACTTGGAGCATGAGTTGCTCGACACTAATTTGAGGATCTCTGCCCTACACATAGTGCCTGACTTCCATACACATTTTATTCTTGAGAGACACTGGTCGTGCCTCTCTACCGTTAACCTCATCCGGTAACAGCCAGATTCGGCAGACTCATGGGTATTGGTACACATAATCAAGAGTAATCCGATAGAACAATACGCACTCCTACACAAGTGTGCAAACACGATCTAATGAACATTTCAAATCCCATTGATTTAAAAGATTGGGGATAGAAGGAACACTACAGGGATCATGCAAAGTAAATTATCATTACGGGTGCACACGTAATCATAATTTACAGTGCATGGGAACTTTAGTGAGTCTTGCTGTCCAAGCTAATGATCAAACCATATTCTCAGTCAATTGATTAAGGATTGGATCTTAACAAATCGGACTTCTCAATTAGATGTTCACAAAGCATTCTCCTAGTTTTGGAGGAACGGGAGAAATTCAAATTGAATTCAACCAATCCTTAGTGAATCCTGAACGACGAAGGAATTCACACATTCATTTTTTGAGATTCTACTTGTCAGGAATGCTTCAAATTGAGCATTACCACAACCCACAATTACAATAATTGCAAAATTATTATGGGAGATTATAGCGTAATCTCGGGATCTATCGTACAATTTAGTCTCCCAATTACTTGAAAGTTACGTCATGAGTGCTATGCACTAGCTCTGGTAATGGGGCAGAAAATCTTGCTGACCCGCATACACATAGCACCTATGGGGTGTTGTGGAAGCTCGACATGAGACAAGTAGGCAATCTTACATTTCATAATATTGGTCAAACAGGGTTGCTCTCGCAACCATTGACATATAGTACACCTTTAAGTCTGACTATCCTCTCGGTGATGAATAAGCCGTGATTTATGCACAAGCAAATGCCAAAGAAACCTAGGGGTGGACTAACGACTATTGTCGCGCTAACCGAAAAATGACATACAAAACTTTTAAAGGTGTCCCAAATGTGGAATATCGTGCTAATCTCATTAGCTCATGATATGCATAAGGGACGTAAGCATGAATTGTTCACCACAGACCACTGTCCATAAAGATTCGAGAAGGATAGTTTGATACCCTTTGTACCCGCACTTCCCCAAAGATCATCTTGTTGAATGGATCCCAGATTTCAGCCTAGAGGGGAGGCGTGATCACTTCTTTCGCTCCTAATTTTCTATAATTAGGAAGCTCTAGATCATCTATTGTTAAGAAATGACCTCTTAATGCAGGCTCAGTAAGAATATAAAGTTTTTGATGTTTAACACTCATTACCTCAATTTTATCCTTGTGCTAATGATTTTGAGGCTATAACCTATATGAGTGGAATACGTAACAGTAAGTCACCAAAGCACCATTCAAACACTAAGGAAGTGCATACACACTGTATGACTAATAGTTGGCTATCAACCCTTTCTGCCAACTTAATGGTTTGACAAACCCATAGCCCATTTTGGGGAAGCACTAATTCGATGAGACCATACTCACATTATCACTATTCATTTCCTCACCTAGACGAAATGTGAATATTCCAAACAAACATAGAACTTTGTATGGCTTACATACTTCGAGAGTATGGTCGTCAAGCCATGAGTTTACATATCAGGACGTTACAACCCAAAGGCTGGTCTGCCTCAGAAAAGTGATACAAGCAAAGGGTAAAGTGGTGATTAGACTAGAACTTTGCTAGTGATAGCACACAAGGAATCTTGAAATATTAAATCAATTATGACCCATTTTAATGGAAGATCATAGATAACACGAAACCTGAATTAAGAATAAAGTCTTAGTCCGAGAAAATGATTTCGAAAAGCATAAGAGGGACAAACATAAAGTTTCATTTCCGTACTGTGTCATTACTACCCAATATTCAACTAAAACCTAGACACCTCGTCGAGTAATTCTTTCCTAAGATCTATAGAGATCTGCTTTTGTGACAAAGTGCGTAGACGAATAGAGGGTATGTGTCAACATACACTCAAGATTCGCAGGCACCATTCCTTTCATTACCAGGAATGAGCATCACATAACCCTACCATATTGAGGGTAATCAAATAAAGGGGTTCTTGCAAGTTTAATATCGTTAGTCGGAGAAGTATTCGCTTTGTTTTCGAATACCGACTACCAAGTAAATGGAATCAAACAATTTATACCTAAGTTGGATGATACAAATAGAATTTGGGTACCAGGTATCGGTAGCCTATGTGGGAGGTTATGGATGAAGTCCATAAGCCCAAGTACTCCGTTCATCCAGAATCAAATAAAACGTATAAGGATCCCGATGAACTCCATTATGTGGCAAAACATGAAGGGAGAAATTGCTATCTATGTTGGGAGATACCCGACAGTAAAAGCAGAATGTTAGGAATCACCTAAGTGAACACAATAACCGCAGATTCCTCTATAGAAATGGGAGGAGAATTCCATAGATTTCATTACAAATCTTCCCAGAACATCTAGCGGCTATGATACTATATGGGTAATCATTAGTCGTTTGACGAAATCCGTTCACTCCTTACCAATCAAAGATACAGGTAAAAGTAAGAAGTGTGCAAGGCTAAATATTAAGGAAATTGAGGCTAGGCATGGTATCCCAGTTTCCATTTTCTCTAATAGGGACAGTCGATTCATGTCAAGAATCTGGCAGTCTGTACAAGAAGCATTGGGCACACGTCTTGACATGAGCACGGCATATCACCCACAAACAGATGGTCAAAGTGAAAGGACCATTAAAACTTTAGAGGATATGCTCCATGCGTGTGCAATTGATTTCGGAGGAAATTGGGATACTCATTTTTCGTTGGCTAAGTTTTCATACAATAACAGTTACCACACCTGCATCAAAGCCGCTCCGTTTGAGGCTTTGTACGGTCGAAAATGTCGTTCACCGCTATGTTGGGCGGAAGTTGGTGACAAGCATTTAACCGGTCCTGAGGTTATTCAGGAGACTACTGACAAGATCTTCAAGATCAAGGATCGTCTGAAGGCCGCTCATGACAGACAAAAGAGTTACGCGGATAACAGACGAAGACCATTAGAATTCCAAGTTGGGGACCGCGTCATGTTGAAGGTCTCACCTTGGAAAGGAGTTACTAGATTTGGCAACCGTGGTAAGCTTAACCCTAGGTACGTAGGACCATTTGAAATATTGGCTAGGGTTAGCCCTGTAGCATACAAGCTCAAGTTGCCACAAGAACTAAGCAATATACATGATACGTTTCATGTGTCAAATCTCAAGAAGTGCTTTTCAGACGAGTCATTAATTATACCGCCTGATGAGATTCACATAGATAACAAGCTGCACTTCGTTGAGGAACCCATTGAAGTCACAGATTGGAAGGTTCAGAAAACAAGGCGTAGCCGGGTTAAATTGGTTAAGGTACGTTGGAATTCAAAGCGCGGCCCCGAGTATACGTGGGAGCAAGATAAAATGAAAGTCAAGTATCCGTCCTTGTTCACGAACACTCCAAGTCAAGATGACAAGAACTGAATTTCGGGACGAAATTCTCTTTAACATGGGGAGAATGTGACACCCGACTTTTCCAAAACATCATCCGAACACCACTTAAACGTGTTTACTTTAATATGTTTCCTGAATCACTCAAAATCGTACACTCGAACTATAAAAGTCTAGCGAAAATAATGCATCAATCGTTCATATCGTAATAATTATAAAGATTGTCGGTTCATACAAACGTAAAGTCCGTATAACACAAACAATTGCAATTAATTATTACAACAGAAGAATATTTAGAAATTTTCCTAAATAAACGATCATGCTCCGAAGACTAACCCTTTAATATATATAAATATGATGGGATGGCAACTTCGAGAATTTTATATATTAAAGCGGTTATCAATTTCGGGTAGTATATCGCGTCTAAATCAATCACATCATCATGATGACTTTCTTGCTTACACTTCACTCAAGTGTCATAATCGTAATAATTATGACCAAGAGTGCAACCAACCTCAAAGATCACATCATCATCATTATATCTTTGCTTATACTCCACTCCAACACCAAGTCATTGTGATGATGACTTGTTGAGATCTACACTCAACCCCCGTCTCATTTAATAAATATATATATATATATATATATATATAACCCGCAAGGTACAGTCATTGGTGATTACCAAATAATATACAAGTAAAGTCTAGAATCACGTTTTGATGTAAAAACAAATATATTGGTGACCAAACCTTTAAAAGTTGACATAAAAATGCTTGTTACATGGTGTTAAGTTATTTTTATGTGTAAATATATACAATATAGTTAAGGTGATAACTATGTCAGGATGCACTAGTAAGCTATTGAACTAGTTAAATTGCATAAAATACAAAAAGATATTTGATCATTAAAAGTTCTACACCGGGTATTATATCACGGGAACACCTACCGGGTTTACACCACTTTAGATCTACCTAACTAATAATCAAATGACACACTAGTTTATTGGACAAGACCCAACCCCCCCCCCCTTACACCCTCTTACGACCGTAAGGCTCAAAGTGGGGCCACCCACCTTACCAATCCACCATCATTCTTCATCATTCTTGTCATAGGTTCCATGTTCTTTCAACCAAAGAAACAAGCAAGAGTCTAGTCCATCAATTCCATCCATTCATCCATGATTGTAATGATTTTGGATGAGTTAACACTCAACCTCCCCTCTTTCTCTCTTCATATACGGTTACACACACACAAAAATTCACACATTTTGAAATCAAGAACAAAATCCTCTAGAGGTTTAGCTAGAGCTTTGAAGCTTCAAGGTGTTTCAAGGGTGTTTTAAAGAGTTCAAGCTTCCTACACAATTCCATCCTTCTCCTTGCTTGCTTTAAGTGAGTGTTCATATCCTAAGTCTTGATTTCATTAAGTACACTAGTTGTTTTGTGTGTAAGTTCACCCAAGTGGTGTTTATTTCAAAAGAAAAGTCACTATTCAAAACAAAAACGTGCTGGCAGAATTTTTATTCCACTTTGGAGGGTCGTATCCTAGTCAAAACTAAACTAAAATGGACGTTTATTGTGTCTAAAATTAAGTTTAAAGAGTCCTCTATCCATCCGGATTGATTTCGTGATTTTTGGTAAAGTTTTGATACCCCAAAAGGTTGATACAAGAAAACGGGTCAAAGCTGAAATGTTTGGACATATTCATAGGGTTAACTTGTATAGGTCATAACTCACTCAAAAATGGTCCAAATGATTTGATTCTTTTTCCTAAAACTAGCATTTTGTTTTGGTAATAAAACCCATATGGCCTCTTATGATGAACTCAAAATTTTGACCCCCAACTGTCAAGATTCCCGAGACCTATCCGACAAAACCGAAGCTTGTTAACCTATTTGTGTTATGATTTTTGTTTGAAACCCTTAAATCCCTTTATAAATTATGATCCATACATTTCTATAGAGTCAATACACTTAGTTGAGTGCGGTAAAAGTTCCATAAATTATTGATTTCGATAAATTAACTAAAAACACGACACAAGTTGACTTAAAAACCCGAATACATTACTAAAGGCTATTTTGATGTAAAAGTTTTACCTTCCATACTATATAGTTATTTTCAACCCCAACCATGATGTGGTTGCGAAACGTAACGACACGTCTTGAAATAAACAACTTATTTATATAATTATATATAAATGTATCTTATTGTCACGACTCGTCACTAACGGTCGTCATGTCAAAACTGTCGGAAACATAAACTAGTATTCATGTCGAGTCTAATTGGGTGACCCGTATACACGATCAACTTACACATTTGAAACATTGTTTAGACCTTAAAGTGTCTTATTTTACCATAGGGCACGGTTAGGTTGGGTCACGTGTTCATGGACTTTTCTAGTTGCTACTTATTTTGCTTTGCTTCATTGTTTGCTCATAAGGTGAGTTCACGGCCCCCTTTTATCTTTCTACTGTTTTGTAAACATCGGGGGAGAAACATACTTACTTGTTATGTTTTGAAAACATGAAATACAATTGCTTACACGTTTGACAATATGAACATTCTGGTTTAACTCTTTGTGAGTTTCACTAACCCCTTTTTCTAAGTTTTTGAAATGTTTTGGGGTGGAAACATACTTGTAAAGAATTTTCGTATGTAAATGAATGAACAAATGATCAGACCGTATGTGTGCATTGAGGGAAAAATAAAGCGCTTAAAGTCCTCAGAATAAAAACTTAGTAACCATTAGCTATGGATTTAGCCCGGGATTTTATGGAAAGTACTATTGGGGGTGACGCCCCCGGTCATGGTTAGTCGCGCTAACCAGGGGTCCAAAGGACCGAATGACCGCATATTATCGTACTCGCAGAAAGGCAAGGGGAGGCACAAAAAGTTGGTGTTTGGTTACGGTCTCGTGCATTACATATTATTTTGTATTCCTTGCAAGCTTACAAATGGGGTCAATTGGTCAGGGTAATGTTCAAATTCATTGGTTATACATATAAACTGTTTGATTGGAAAATGATCATGTTTGAACGTCTTGAGAATGTTGGAATTACAAAGACGTCATGTATATGTTTTCAAAGGAAAACTACGTATTTTATGACGGTTAACTCATGAGAATGTTTTCAAAGGAAAACCACTTATTTTATGACGGTAAAGTCATCGGCATGTTTTCAAAGGAAAACTACTTATTTGATGACGGTTAAGTCATGTATATGTTTTCAAAGGAAAACTACGTATTTTATGACGGTTAAGTCATAGGAATGTTTTCAAAGGAAAACCACTTATTTTATGACGGTAAAGTCATGGGCATGTTTTCAAAGGAAAACTACTTGTTTGATGACGGTTAAGTCATGTATATGTTTTCAAAGGAAAACTACGTATTTTATGACGGTTAAGTCATGGGAATGTTTTCAAAGGAAAACCACTTATTTTATTACGGTAAAGTCATGGGCATGTTTTCAAAGGAAAACTACTTGTTTGATGACGGTTAAGTCATGTATATGTTTTCAAAGGAAAACTACTTATTTTATGACGGTTAAGTCATGTCTAGTTTTTTGGGGAAAACTAACTGTACTAAATTAACAAACTCTGTGAACTCACCAACCTTTGTGTTGACACTTTCAAGTATGTTTCTCAGGTAACCTTTAGCCATGGAGTGGTTGAAATAGGCTAGCTATAATTGGATAAATTCCTACTAGCTAGAAGGACATAGATTATCCAGTCTCAAGTCTGTCGTTGATCTAGAAGAACTTAGATCATTGTACTACTTAGTCTTAGTATTTGTGCATGTATTCAAGTCTTAGAAATCACTATTACAGCTTCCGCTATCGTGTAATGAACCAATCATTGCAACCTGTGTTTATTTATTAAGTAAATAAATTTGGGGGTGTGACATAATATAAATATTTATATTATTTTAAAATGTGAGCAAAATTATTAAGACGAATTATAAAATCCAAACCCTAACATTAATATAAAATCACTGTTTGCGTGTTCGTATGAATTTAATAATAGTTTAGGGAATAATATAATAACTTATATTATTTTTAATTTAGGCAAAATACTCAAAAACGTATTATAAATTCAATCCCAACCTCACGGGAGTTTTCCGGGTTCAAAACATATTTATATATGTAATAATAATAATGGGTTTGTTTTTGTTTAATAATACATGAAAACTTGATTTAAAAAATATTCGAGTCTCTCCCACAACAGTCATACATCCTAACCAGTTCTGCCCGCTTGGGAATTGCATTCAAAATCTAAAAAAAATGTTTTTAACATTGCCATCCATGTGTTCTCCCACCCAAATCGCGACCCGATCCCTAAACCACATCGATTCTCACTTAAATCGATCGCAATATGTTCTAACAGTATAGGGGTTTCGTTTGATAGAGATATGCGAATGGGTTGGTATGTTTAATTGCAAAAACATCAACTTCTGAATCGTTAATCGTTGTTTGAAAAAGTCAAAACCCTAGATCAAGAACACGGATTCAAATTGATTAAATCTGGTAAGATTATGGATTGGAATCATGGGGCTTTCAATAAGCAGAGGACTTCGATTCTAACCATACCAATTAATTGGATTAAGATTGTGCTAGGTTAGGGTTCGATTAAACCCGAATGGGTATGAACCCTAGAATCCAATCGTGTTCAATTCAGTGTTATACGATCAAATTAGCATAGGGATATTGATTTAGACACTAAAGCGAAACTGTAGATGCAAACAATTACTAGAATGGAGATGAAATTGATGGTGTTCGACCAAATGGTATCCCGACTTGCGCGAGTTTGGTCTCCGGCTTCAGTGGCTTCAAATTCGATCGAGTTGGATATTGCAACATGTTCGGTGGGGTGCGATTGACGTGTGCAGATTGTTTGCTTGTGAAAAGTTAACCCAAATGATTGGATTCGATGGTCTTAGCATTGAGTTCGACGGTTACTGTTTTAAATAACTTAAATTCGCAATCATGGGAGAGTTAAACGCATGGAAACGATCCATTGATGATCGATATCATCAATACTACGATTAAAAGCCGTGAATTCGAGTAGTAATGGAGGTTTCGGGTTTGATTTGGATGAAAAGCTCATTGTTTGACTTTCAGAAGTCAAACCATCTCGATTTTGACTTTTGGGAGTCAAACAAATGAGTTCTAGGTATTTACAGAATTAGTCCCTGAGAGGTGTTTGAGTTTGTGATTTTGACATAATTGGTTTCTGTGGTTTGAAATTAGTTAACGGGGTTAACGGATAACGGGATTTTAGTTAACGGAGTTAACTGTAATTTGTCGGGTGTCACACTCTCCTCCTTCTTTCCAACAACTTCCCACTCACCCTCCTAGATCTCTCTCCTCCCCACCCAAAGAGTCCAAATCCTCTCACCTAGCTCCCTCTCATCAACAGCCTCCTAAAAAGAAAATTAAACCTTCTACCACATCTGAAGATTCAAGAGAGATTGTACAATGGTTTTATAGTGACTCAGATCAATGGTTTGAAGTGTTCAAGGGAAAGGCAGAGATGAAGAGGTCAACATACAAGTCTGTGGATGAAGTAATGCAACTTCCAGACTTTGATTTAAAGAAAATGTTGGAGCTGGGTGAAGCTCATGAGCCTGACAATGAAAGTGGGAGACATCTTCTGCTAGTGATCAAACATCACTTTAATCATAGCAAAGATGTTATCATTGATGCTAAACCACTCCAGTCCCACTTTCCTCTTGTCAAATGGTCCTACAATACTGATAAAGATGAATACACTCTGATTGATGTCAAATGAAACAAGATGAGATGTTTCAACAAGGACATCTTCAGCATGCCTAAAAGGGACATCAAATCTCTGTCTGAAATTCCCTTTGACAATCCCAGCAAGGACCCAAGAGGTTATGAGACTGCAAGGATAGTTACAAACATGCAAAAGCTTCAGCAACAAAGGCAGTAAGAGTTTTTTGTAGCATCAGTCTAGAGGGAGTTTGTAGAGATAAAGACTGATGGCTACAAAATCCTCTAAGTACATATGCTGCGGACTCAACAAATTTGCTGACTTACAAAGTTGTTGCGGATAAGGCATATACCACGGATAGTTAAGTTCTCCTGCTGTTAAACAACTATGTTGCGGATAGCCTTATTTGCTAAAGTCCAAAGTTGCTGCTGATAGGCTTCTCAGCAGCATTAAAATTGATGTTGCTGATAGGCAAATCATCAGCAGCTTTGACTTTGCTACTGGCACCTTTTGCTGCAACCCTAACACATCTATCAGCAGAAGGAATGTTATTGGTGCAGATGGTTAAAGACAAAGCTACTACTTCTGAAGTCTCCTGCAAAGATTCCTAAGAAGACTTTTGACATGATTCTTACTGTTTGCTACAGTTTGTCTTTTAGTTGTCTACCAATTGTAATGTAACTTGTAACTGTCAAAGATCAATGGCTTGTGCTTGATCTGATCCTTAGAATCAAGGGTCTGTCTTGATTCTAAGTTCCTTTATATGTATTGTATCTTCTCATTTGTATTAGTGTGCTACCTTAGAGTTTTCTCTGTAACTTGTAAACCTTGAAGATTAATACAACTTGCATTAATCAGTATTATCATTGTTTCTTGTTTACATTGCATAGTTGTGATTGTTTCCGCCAATCTCAACTAAACAGAACCATCTCGTAAAACACCGATCCTACACCTTCCAATCCCATGAAACTAAGACCCTCCGTTAGAGTATGAGGAGCATTCCACTTCACTACTGCTTCAATTTTAGCAGGATCCACCATTATCCCTTCTTGGTTAAACCCATGCTCCAGAAACTGCACTTCTCTCAGCCAAAACACACACATTGAAAATTTAGCATAGAGCTCTTCACGTCACAACGTTTCTAACACTTCACGCATATGTTTCTAACCTTCACACTGTAGGATTTGGACTTTTACCTGAAGAGATACTATTGGAATCCGTGTACCGGTTTTAACTTTTAAAATAGTTTTATTAATCCAATTAATATAACAAAATCAGATTTACGATTAACGGAAGCAAATGTACATGTTAATGGTTCTAAAGCAGGATCCCGTCAGTGGTCTGCTTACATCCATTTATACAAATAAATAAACCACCATAGCGGGATAGAAAGTTATACCTTCGAAAGACTCGCATTTTGAATCAACGAGTGTCTCGTTAGCGGACACGTTTACGAAAACCTATCACGCAAAAGGGTTCTAAACAGTTCGTGAAGAAGGACTCATGGCGCAAGGCCGGTTAGACGGTGGCCTTAGGCGGTATTTCATGGCGGCGGGAAGGTGGTGGTGGTGTGGCGAAATCCGGCGGCGGCGGTTTTCAGCGGTCGTCTGCATACGAGAGGAGGGGGAGCCGGCGGTTTAGGTTTGCGCAAGAGGGAGGCCAAAAACTTATTTAGGGATTTGATTAAGTTAGTATTTATAATCCCCATAATTACAAACCACACCTCTAGTAGTTAACAGTTAATTACATTTAATCTCCGCACTATTCTAATTAAAAATAATTAGTAAACCACAACTGTTTAACGTTTAAACCTTCGCCTTTTAATTATTTCACTAAATAATTAATTAACGAATTAAACCGTTAAATATTTCATTAAATATTTATCCACCGAATAATAAATCCGCATTTCGTGAACTATAACTTTTACAACTAAACGTTATTAATTACTCGTTGTTCAAAATGTAACTCTTTGGATCATACCTCGATAGTAAATTTGATATTATCGATCATCGGACATACAATATCCAACAATCTCCCACTTGGACGATTCATCAATTAATTGTCTCAACATAAACAGTGGTGCACGCCTCGCTGCATCTCACTGCCCCTATCAAAGTATGACGTATTACAATCACCAACTACTTACTTGTGTTCAAGTAACTATTACTTAACCAAGTATAACAGTCATGTAACTTTGTTTGGTACTCTTCCAAGCGATATCTCCACCGTTCAGAATATACACATATCCCATTTGAGATCGAGAATCATCGCGATATGTCTGGAAGCTAGCATCAATATAACATTTAATTGCTAGTTCTTCTTCCAATCCTCCATACATCAAGAACATATCTTGAGTCCTTCTCAAGTACTTAAGGATTTTGTTCACAGCTGTCCAGTGACTTTCACCAGGATTCTGTTGATATCTACTTGTCATACTTAACGTGTATGGTACGTCTGGTTTAGTATATAACATGGCATACATGATGGAACTAATAGCAGAAGCATATGGAACTTTTTCCATCTTCTTCCTTTCCTCGTCCGATTGAGTGCATTGCTTATTATTCAGTATCGTCTGCCATGGGCAACGATCCCCACTTGGAATCTTGCATTGAAAAGCGTCGAATGACCTTAGCAGTATATGTACTTTGATTTATCCTATAAGCCGCTTTGATCTATCTCTATAGATATTTATTCCTAGAATATAGGCGGCTTCGCCAAGATCTTTCATCGCGAAACATTTCCCTAGCCAAGACTTTATGTCTTGCAGCATAGGAACATTATTTTCAATGAGCAGTATGTCATCTACAAACAGAATGAGCAAAGTAATGAAGCTCCCACTTGCCTTCCTGTAAACACATAGTTCATCTTCGTTTTTGACAAAACCAAAGCCTTTGATTTTCTAGTCAAAACAAAGATTCCAACTTCGAAACGCCTGTTTCAATCCATAAATGGATTTATTCAACTTGAGGTCCTAAGATATAAAAATATTACTTAGGTAAATATACATATCTTAGTGGTAGGTAACTACTCATAAACAGTGGGCGAAACCTTACCTCTGGACTATCTACTGCGTATTGTGGACGAACAACGACCTAATCACACTTGCGGACGCGCACCGGGTCGGTATCTCAATCTGAAAATATGTGTGTGTGTGTGTGACTAAAGGTGTGGTTGTTTTGAATGAGCTCCATTTGCTCATTCTTATGTAGGCTGAAGTGTAACCCATAGCGGACCGCTAAGAGGCGAGTAGCGGACCGATTAGCTGGTCGGTAGCGGTCTGCTACCGACCCTGCTTCAGCGAGTTAGCTTTCCATGATCTTCTTCTCATTGCATGCTTCTTGACCACGTAGCGGGCCATTAAAGTCTTGGTAGCGGTACCTCTTTTCCATATTTTTCATTTTTAGTCTCTGGAGTTTGAATATAGTTTTAGCCCTTTTTATTCTATTTTTCTTGAATTTTGGAGTGTTACACACAATCAGATTCAGGAGACCCATGGCAGCATGACCTCACAAGATGAAAGGCATAAATACCGAAAGGGTTCCTGTGGGAAAGGTAATCTTCATCTTTATATATTTATCTTATTTACTTAAAGGTATCCCATGAATCCAATATTGATTCTCACGTTGTAGTCGCATCATAGGGAAAGCGCTTCCCTGTGTAGAGACTAACGTCTTTATGTCTTGTAGCATGTGATTCCCTCCAATCGACTAGTCTCCTTGTATCAAACTTGGAGTAATTTTCTTGGTGTTGATCGTATCGCTCGATACTTACTTCATCAAATACTTTATAATGCTTAATAAATATTAAAGCATGACTTTTTACCTAAACTTGGTTTATTATGTTGCTAAAAAGGTTTAGTGATATTTGTTTTTCCAAATTCAACTTTTCTCTACAAAAATAACATTTGTAAAATATCTTTATTTGAATTTTAGAGGTAATTCTTTTTTAAGTTTAAAACTGGTGGTTCTAAAGGTCCATGCTAAAAAGAATATCTCATGTTATAAAGCTCAATTTCAATAGTATTATATCATTTATTAATTATGACCTTTTCTCTCACTCTAAGATATTAGGATAAATTTTATTGTTTTTTTTAAAGTAACTATTTCATTTCAAAATCAAGATAATAGTTATCAAACTAGAAATGTTGTCCCGTATTCTGTGGCGGTAGGCTCTTAAACGATTAAGGCGATAACATTAATGTGGCTAAGCAAAAAAGAAGAAACGTGATTAAATAAACTTTGCTCCGCACTTCACGGCGGGAGGCAGACTTTAAACGGTTGAGGCGTTGATATTAACGTGCCTAAACACAAAAAGAAACATAGTCAAATACATAAAAAAACGTATGAAGTTACGACGACTCGGTTGTGGAGATCGAAACATAGATAAATGACAGTTATATAACGGGACCAATATTTTTGAGTCGGTGTCGGTCTCATTCTTCACGGTACCAGCATGTAACCGTCAGTCGATATAACACACGATACCTAAAAAAATACTCTATTTTGAATATGACTCTGTTTTTAACAAAATTTATACCGGGACGTTAAGAAAAAAAATAAACAAACAAACAAAAATTATTAAGAAAAAATTAGATTATATATACTATAACATTAAACTAGAAATTATTTTTTTTTTTAAATTAGAGGTAATTCTTTTTTAAGTTTAAAACTAAAGGTCCATGCTAAAAAGAATATCTCATGTTATAATGCTTAATTTCAATAGTACTATATCGTTTATCAATTATGACCTTTTCATTCACAAAGAAATTTGGATAAATTTTAATGTTTTTTTAAGTAGTTATCTCATTTCAAAATCATGACCGCGTTACGCGGCGAGAAGCTTTTAAACGATTAATACGGTGACATTAACTTGGTTAAACGAAAAAATACGTGATTAAATAAATTTTGCTTCGCGGGAGACGGACCTTAAACGATTAAGGCGGTGATATTAACATGCCTAAACACAAAAAGAAACGTGATCAAATACATAAAAGAAATGTATAAAGTTACGACGACTAGTTGTGTGGAAATCGAAACATAGATAAAAGACAGGTTATATAACATAACCAATATTTTTGAGTCGGTGTCAGTCTCATTCTTCGTGATACCAGCACGTCACCGTCAGTCGATAACCCACGATACCTAAAAAAAATACTCTATTTTGAATACGACTTCGTTTTTAACAAAACTTATACCAGGATGTTACGAAAAAAAATAAACAAACAAACCAAAATTATTAAGGAAAAAGCATACTATATATACTCATGGTCGCAAAAGTCGCTAGGCGATCCCTAGTCGGAGTCGGGAGTACTCGGGAAGTACTCGACCTAGGCGGAGAGTACTCGGCCTAGGCGGAGAGTACTCGGGGAGTACTCGGTCTAGACCTAGAGTACTCGGGCCTCAGCAACCTATCTTGTAGCGATTACTAGGAGAGTAACCGGCCTCGGAGACCTAGTTTTACAACATTATATATACTACAGAAGTAAACTTGAAATTTAAAAAACTTGAAAGGATAAAAGTGATATTTTACAAAATTAGGGGTCATTTTTATCATTTAACAAAGAGGAGGGGTTGAATTTATCAATGACACTTGCTTTTTAGTGTTGGTGTAATTATCATAAGATAGTATACAGTGACAGAACTTGAACCTTTGAGCAAAGGGGGGCGTGATTTTTTTTCCTACTGGAGGGCCGGAACTATAAAATTTTCGGTCGAATATATATAAATTAACTATATTCCGCCCCTGGTAGTATATAGAATTGTGACATGGATACCAACATGATAACATCTCATCGGACCCTTATTGAATAAATTATTTTAACCCGATCTTTTTTATTTCTCAAAACCCATAAGGACATAAATACTATCTCCGTGCCCTTATGAAAAATCCTTTATAAAGTACATAGAAGCATGTTATATAACATGAAATATTTATAAAAAAAATACAATGACATTAGTTTTTCACTAAGTAAATAATATACAACACATAAAATAATATTAAAAATTACAGTTTTGTTTATAAGCTGAAAAATTCCTCTAAACGTATTGCTTAAATGGTGTTGGAGACTTGAAGCAGAACATAACATGTTTATCTAACCTGCAGTACAACATTATAACGCATGTTATGTACAAAAAAGTATAACCAAGCTTTAGTTCAGATTCTTCTAGTTTACACAAAAATCTATCAACTAAATGTTAGCAATCTACTGCGAGAATATAACACATTAAGCTAAAGTTGAAACTATGGTGACTTTGTTAAACCCAAAAGAAGCTATATGTTTGGCAGAATGCATAAGAGATCGGAATTAGGGTACTCGGTGGGCCAACTGGGAGCGTCTATCTGAAGAAATTCTAGTACTTGAATTCTAGCTAGAAGAAAAGGGCAACAATGTGCCATGTTTTAAACAAAGACAAAGGGCAGAACATATGATCAGCTGTGTTTTGAAAGCCGTTGGTAACTGCCACCACCACCAACTACGTCGCCAAGACAGAAAGTGGTCAAGGCGCTACACACTTACCTAATTACTTTATTCTGAACCTGAAATAAATGTTGAATAAAAGCGTGTTATTTTAACTGTTACAATGAGAACTTGTTATTTAGAAAGTGCAAGTATCCTTTGATGCAAATTATTCAATAAAATCTTTGTACTCTCCAAAATATCATATTCAATGGATATACTTGCAAATCCATTAAGCCTTCCCTATGAAATCGTAAAACATAAATAAGATTTTAGTAAAAAACTTATTTTTGATAAAAAAAACACTCACAATAATAGTAAACAAAAATTATAGATGCAGTGATTGCATTAGCAAACATGTAAGATACCAACATTAGACATAGTTGCTCAAGTCTTAGAACAATTTCAAGAAAGTAAAGCCACATACCTTGCCTATCAAATGATACCCAAAATAATATTCAATGAAGAAACCATTTAAACAGCAGATTTTCCTGCACAATCCATCAGCTCTGCCTTTGCTGCTTCCATAATAACATCAAAGTTTGTTTGTATATATCTCCCCCTGCAATAATCCTCAGTTATTAGAGGTGCCAACTTTTACCCATTTATTTATAAACAAGTCGATTCCGGTTATGCTAAAGAAATAGCTAAACAAAGGTGGTCAAATGGGTTGAATCTTGCCTCGAGTATACTTTTTAATTTAGACAACAATAAAATATCTGTTACATCACATACTTCTCTATTCCTTTATAAACGTTTGTTCAAGATACTAATATATCGTTATAATAATATACTTTTCTGTAATTGGGTGTAAGATACAAATTATTAAACTTACCAGAAATGAGTTTTACACCAAGTCGAAGAAGGAAATGCTGGACTAGGTATACCATGCATTATCCTAGCAATTGCTCGGGGAGTAAACTTGGCGTGTGAGTTGCTTTGAAGAAACACCTACAACACCAAATATAAAACATCAAAATCAAAAAAGGTCAAATATTCACTTTAACAAGACAGACTATGTAACACGTGATATGCATTACCTTGATATCAGCTCTCAAAAACCTGCTGCAGACGCATAAAATATGACGTCAGTAAACAACACAATCATACAACATGAGTAAAAAGTAACTCATTTTTTGAATCAGCTTATTTCACCCTAAGGGTAAATTTGTAAAGTTGAATCCACCAATCAGTTTAAAACAAGCAATCTCAAACACCTTAATGGAAACAGCTTATTTCACCCAAAATAAGCAGATAAGCATAGACGTTTTTCTTTATCCAGACACTCAAAAGTGCCATCTGTTTTGCAAATTATTCAGTATGCAAATATGTTGTTTAAATAAGCAATCCCAAACACCTTATTAGTAAATATTGTCTTGTATATGCATTAGGTTTGAAGTAAAATAGTTGGTTATTAAGATTTTTCGACTTCATTGCATAAATATATTATACATAAGTCGACTAAAGTATGTAATTTTCTTAACCTGGTTTGGACCATTTTATTTGGGATATTGTTGTCATTATCTGCGCTAAAGTAATCCGATATCTTCTTTTGCAAGCAAGTTGTATGTTGGGAACTAGTACAACCGTTTGTTCTATCACACGTTTCCACTGCAAAAAGTGCAGCACTAAACATCGCATCTACTCTGCGCACCTGTATCAACAAAATAATTTACAATATGAAAATAATAAAAAAACTAAAAAGTATATAACAACAAATATATGTGGTAGGGATAGTGTATTTACGAATATGTTACATAATTATATTAAAAGAAAATACCTTACAACTTTCAACCTCTGATAACCATTTAGCCACATCAGCAGCCAAAAAACATATATCTCTAGGGAAGTTTACAATCATGTAACAATAAGCTGGATCCTTCAATTCATATGTAATTTCTCCCTTCAACTAAAAGAGAGAGAAACAATAATTAAGAAAATTCCATAAACAGTTAAAAGAAATTATAGTTATATGCAGAACCAAACCTTTAGATTCTGCAAATGATTAGTTACTGTAGAAGCTTGAGTTCCAATGCTACAAGCCACACTTGGAATTTCAAAAACGTATTGTCCATCTTTTATTTCAGACCTGAAAAACATATTCCAGTTAGTAGTGTAAAGAATGCATGTTTCATAGCTGATGTGGCCAATGAGTGGGGTGGGTATCCAGCCAGAATGGGATTATGTCAAATTTAGTAACTTTACTCCAGGTTAAAACGAGGTGGGGAAGGTTGACTCAAAGTGTTTTTGTCAGGATAAAAACTTATAAACAATTAATACGCTTAACTATGATTATGAAAACTACCTTAATACAATAATAATCTAATTTTTATATATAGTGATTTAGGAAACTTTTGACCTGTTCGACCCATCTAGTTTTTATCTAGTTTTTATTTTATTTTACATTCTTGACTCGTTAGGCCGTAATTAAAACAAAATTCAAATAGACATTTACACTCTAGTAGGGGCCATACTCGATCACTTCTTCAAAATTGTTGCAATTACAGCATCCTTAGCAGCAAATAACGCTGGGGAGGTCTGCATTCATCAACATTACAATGAGGCAGATATCAGGTCAAACTATAATTGAAGTCAAAGGAGAGAGAGAGAATACACAATCATAGTTAAGTAGGGACCCACCATGTGAAAATTTAGCACACATGTTACACTTGTTTGAGGAAGTAAACGCAAGTACTGCTCTTCAGCTAACTCCAAACGAGTTAAGATAGTTAGAATAACCTGAAACAATTGAATAAGTTCCATATTAATGAGTTATGACATACTGAAAGTATTATAGCTTCAATACAATAATAATATTGTTTTAAAAGACCTCTTCTTTCATATCAAATTTCCTGGACGCAGATTCTTTGACTATTGTGAAAATCCTTCCTTGTGATTGTGAATCTCCACTGAAAACTTGAGAGAGAAACTTATTTACCGTGTATTGATCTTGTCCGTCACTGAAAAAGACATATGATGAAGATTGCACATCGTTATTACCAAAATAATTGTTGAACAGAAATGCAGTTAGTTGCCTGGGAAACTTGCACGAAACAGAAACGAACTTTACAGTTTTTTCCTGATTTAGCAACCAACTTTACAGTTTTTTCCAGATCTTAGCAACCTACTTTACATTTTATTTCCTGATTTTAGCAACCAACTTTACATTTTTTTTCCGGATCTTAGCAACCAACTTTAGGTGGAAAATAGAAGCCTATTTAAGTTTAATTACTGAATTTAACAACTGGTTACATTTTATTAACGACTGTAGCAACAAACAACTTGTTCAACTGGTAGCAGGTAGCAACAGACAATGTTTTGCTGGATTTTCAAAAAGAGTTGCCGTGGCATCTTCTTTGTCACAAGGCTCTTATGTGACATTTTCAAAATATATGCCACATGGCTCTTATGTGACATTTTCAAAATATAAAACTAAAAAAATCATTTTTCAAACTTGTATGGCATCAAGCATTAGCATATAAAACTGAATTTATCTTTTTAAATTGTTTTCACATTAGCATTTTTGCATGAGGCATCTGATGTGGGATGTGGCCGCTGATATGGCATCAACCAGTGCCACAGGTGAAAAATCAGTTAAATGAGGTTGGTTTCTAAAATCAGTAATAAACTGTAAGTTGGTTTCTGTTTTGCGCCTTAATTAAATTTGATTGCTATAATAGAAAAGGGTAAAAATTAGTTTATTTCTTGCGGTTTGCCCTTAGTTACCTGTACATAAGACTTCTGAGCTTAAAGTATGTTGTGTCGTCAAAAAATAAGTGGCAATAAGATACTCGCCCATCACGCCCAGCACGTCCAATTTCCTATAAATATAAAAACTTCTAGTTCAGTGATTTAATAATCAACATGGAAGCTGCCTGGTGGATAATAGATACGGCAAGATGGGTGGGCCAAAACGGGTTGTGTAACGGGTCAAAACAAGTTCAGGTTGAAGTGGATCATTTTTAGCACATGTCACAACAAGGCTGGGAAGGTTGGGTTGACCTGCAAATACTTTTCTCTTAATAACCAATGGGTTGATTCTATTATATTATATCATTACACTTGTAATCTAAATCTTTAAATAAAAGTGACTAAAGAATTTGTAAGCATTACAAATTCACTTCGGGGGACTCTCTACCCATTTGAGTTGTTGCCTTTTCAGCTAAATTTGTTATTTGACCTATCTAAGATAAAGCAGAATCCAAATCAACCATTCATATATATATTGGTCGAAATTGCACCCTGTAGTGAATAATTGTACGAACCTGAACATACTCTTCCAAGCTTTCAGGTAAACTGTAGTGAATTACCTGTAAAATATCCAAAAGAAAGAAAGAAAAGGAATCAGGGTGCTTATGTTAATTAAATTTTTTTTAAATCTTGAATGCTAAAGATTTGTTCTTACAGCTCCAACACCACTTTTATCAAGCCCCATACCAAATGCAACAGTTGCAACAATCTTTCAAAAGAAAAGAAAGATGTTAAGAAAAAATGTGGTATATGGATACATATTTCTATAAAAATAAAGGTTCTATAAATTATTAAAAAACTTGCTATGACTTTATACCACTCGTATCTTGTTTGCACAGAACAACTCTTGCGTACGCCTTCGATCTTTAGCAGGGATCCCACTATGGTAACTCTAATTGCAATTTATTGTTTGCATCATATTGAAATAAAAAAAATATCAGGAAAAAACACAAAATGGTTGACAATCATGTGACTGATTTTAGGAAACATATCAAATACCAACCTTCGCTCGAATATTACTATCGCATAAAAACTTGCTAATCATATCTGTTTCTGACTGCAATTAAAATTGGCATGTAAAACCAACCAGGATTAAGAAGTACGTATATGCTGAAAAGAATCTATTAATAGGGGGAACCAAACGAAATAAATGAACTTGACACTTCTTTACGATTTTAGCTACAAACTTTGAATTAGACGTAAAACTATAAACTTACAATTTATTACTGATTTTAGCAACAAAAGAAACACAACATCAACTTAACTGATTTTATCTATTAATGCCACGCCAACGACCACATCAAATGGCACATATGGTCATATATGTGAAAGTTCTAAAAAAAATTTACTGATAACTTTGAAAAATGATCTTTTTAAAAATTATATTTTAAAATAATAGTCAAATCAGGTGACACGTTACATACATATAAACTAAAATGACAAATAAGATGTCACGTCAGAAATTTGGAAAAAATAGCAAAAGAAAAGGCCTACTTATGGGTTGAATAAATCAATAGTAAAACGTAACTTGCTTGCTAAAATTGGTGATAAAGTACAAATTGATTTCTGTTTTGCGCCTAACTTTAAATTGGTTGCTAAAATCAGAAAAAAAAAATGTAACTTTGTTTCTATTTCATACAGTTGCATACAAGGATAGAAGGTCCCAAACTCATCTCACACATACCTGATATTTGCAGTAAATGATAATGCTTTTAACCTCTGTGTAAGGTGAAGCTTTGAGCAATGCCATCAAATCCTTCATTCTGAATTAATTAACAAACTAGGATGATAAACATGATCTAAAATTAAGAACAGCTGCAAAGAGTAAGCATAATTCACTTGCCTATTTCCACTCAACGACACTGACAACTGCAGATTATCCCTAATTTGTGCTGCTTTAACAAGATTAGTAGGAGGAATCTCAAGAGAACACATCACATCATGCATAGTTTTGGTTGTTGCAGTTGCTGTCATTGCAAGAATGCAACTTGCTCCAAGACTAGAACGAAGCAAGGGTGCTCTAAGTCTCATATATGAAGGGCGAAAATTATGTGACCTGCCAATAAATGAAAATTAATTTGATACAATAAACCTAATCTTAATAGTTTGATAAAATAAGCAACTATGTAAACTCACCATTCAGATATACAGTGAGCTTCATCAATCACAACAAGCGATATGAGTGAACTTGCAGAAAATATGGATCTAAATTCTGTACTTAGTAATCTCTCTGGGGAAACAAAAAGGACCTGAAACACAAAGATATGTGCCTTTACAGACTAACAAAACGTATGTTACTAAAGATTTCAGTATTTAAGGTATCTCACCTTCAAGGTTCCTTCTTGAACCCTCCTAAGTGTTTTAGAACTCTCTTCTAGGGTCTAAAACAATAGTAGGCACAAAAAGTCAAGCATCTGATTACATATGATAGAGCACAAAGTACAAACATACACATAGATCCATAATACCTGACTGCTACATAACAAACCTCCTGGAATCACAGGTGGTAGCTGTTTAAGTTGATCAAACATAAGTGCCACCAACGGACTTATGACAAGTGAAATTCCCTCCAAAACCATAGCAGGCAACTGATAGCAAAGTGATTTCCCAGCTCCAGTTGGCAAAATCACCATACTTGATTTCCCATAAAGTATTAATTTGATTGCTTCCAGTTGCCCATCTCTAAACGAATCATATCCATAAATAAGCTTCAATAACTTTAGTAAATTATCATCAGATGGATCATTTCGAATATCACAGGCAGCCTTTTCAATAACATCTGAATCAAGTCTTGTTTCAGTTCTCTCATTTTCCTCCATAAGCAAACCTTCTTCACAAAAACTATTTTCATCCTCTTCCCCTTCACCAACATTTTTCAATTTTCTTTTGCGACTTTTATAAGACTTATGATTTCCATTATAAGCATTTGGATTCCTTCTTCTAACTTTGTGTGCGAATTTTTTGCGACCTCCGTGACCATTGATGTTCAATCTCACAAAGTTGCCTTCATTTACAGGTTTAGATTTGCTCACTTGCGCCGTGGGGAGAACACAGCTTCCAATTAGGTTAGGGTGTTTCTTCACAACTTTCCCCAAATCTCTAGAACTAAAACTTACACCAAAGTTTTCATTAACACTATCAGAATCAGGCATATTCATTGGTTCCAGATTAGGCCTACAACTTCCAATTAGGTTAGGGTGTTTGTTCACAACTTTCCCCAAATCTCTAGAACGAACATCTACACCAAGGGTTTGATTTACACTATCAGAATCAGGCATGTTCGTTTGTTCCAAATCAGAACCACAACTTCCAATCAAATTCGGATGCTTCTTCGCAACTCTTTCAGAATGCTTGACATTAATATGACCAATTCCTTTATCCGTTGATTCGAAGTACAAGGAAGATTTACGGATCTTAGAAAACGACGCTAATCTCGATAAGCATGAGCCACCAGCTGGTAGAATCTCAGTAGGTGAAACAGATTCAAACGAAGTACAAACAGAGGGGCGGCGGATTTGAAACGGCAGGTTAACATCAGAACTGCTTGTAGTAGTATCAAACGAAACACAACCGGAGGGCCGGCGGATTTGATTAACATCAGAAGTAGAGGTTTCAAAATGGTCGGATCCGTCGATTTGAGGATCGGATTTTGGAGGCGGTGGTTTAGTTCTCTTGGTGGATGGTTTAATCTTCAGAATGGGCCTGGAAGAACTAGGATTGGCTTTAGATTTAGGGCTTTTTCGTCGCTTATCAAAAAATAGAAGATTATGAGGTGCCGGCGGTGGTGGAAGAGGAGGCGTCGACGAGATGTGGGATCCGTCGGAGTCTGAATCGGAGTAATCCATCGGCTAACTGCGCCGGAAGAAAAGAGAGGAGAATATAATACACAGGGGCTCGGCTTTTCCCGCCTATTCGGATGGAGGGAAAATATTATCTTTTTGTATCTTTATAATCTATATATACTGTATAATAAATAAAGGTTTATCAATTACACGTGTCTCTTTTATATTCATCCTTATAAAAATTTTCCTCTCTCTCTCATAATAAATACACTTTCATATTTTAAATATTAATATCTTTTTAAATAAATTATTAATTATACTAATAAAACACATTTATTTTAAATTATCTCATATTATAAAAAATTTTGAAATGTAATTAATTAGCTTATATTTTCAATCAAATAGTAATGAAAGTCAAATTAAATGGAATAGTATTTAATTTAATTTTTAAATTCAATTATATATTAATTTTTACATATTTTTTTATTTGTTTTCTATTGTTAGAATATGTAATAAATTTTTTCACTTATAAGATACATATATAAAGATTTAAGAATTTTATTTATCGATATTTTTTTGCCCTGTGTAGTACACAGGTTCTAAGCTAGTATAAAATAAAATATGCCGAATAAATAAGTCTTACTTTTTAAAGACAATCTTTATTCACAAACCGGCCCAAGCAATAGCAAGCATAAACCCAGTGATACAATAAATTAGAACATAATTACAGCAAACTGAAACAACACCAATCCTTCCAAAAGAAGATATTTGTGTTTAGACCTAGATTTAGACCATAAAAACCCAAAGGACTTAATATATTCCATAACTAAATCCACCTTACAATTTTATTTGAGAATTGAGCCTCATTTCTAGACCTCCATATGCTCTAACAAGTTATAAGAATAATGTAATGTATTGATTCTTTGTGAAGATTATCTTTCAAAATCAACTTGTGTAACTCAAACAAATCTCTAACCGATGAGGCAAATATTTGGTTTAACTTGCACCAACTACTAACCTTTTTCCAAACAATTGTAGCAATGTAAAAAGAAGTAAGCAAGTGATCAGTCGTCTCCATCGCATCACCACATAAAGGGCATAATAGGGAATTTACTTGAATATTTCTTTTATTTAGAGTCACCAAGGTTGGAATTCGATCCATCTCCGCCTCCTACCCGAATATGTTGCGTTTGCTTTGGTCCCAATTACTCCATTTGAAATTGAATTAATCAGATGAATCAGTTTTGGCGATCAAATCTTTTACTGATTTCACCGAGAAAATGTTTGAACTGTTCCCGGTCCACCACCATTTGTCCTTCCCAAAAGAGTCTGAATCTGTTGGATAAGGTTGATACATTGTTTCAATTCGTTTGTTTTAATTAACGATTGTGGCACTCATTTCCATCTCCAATCCAAAAGTAAGTTTTGATTTTACCCTGTATAACAATCAATAATTTTGCATTTTTCTTGCTTTCCAAAGCGAAAAGGGAGGGAAAAGTCACTTGCACAGGTTCATTTGTTATCCATGGGTCGATCTATAAATGATTTTGATCCTCGTTTCCCAGCTTCCCCTTGATAAAGTTGTGAATTTATGACATGCAATATTGTAACATCTCAATAACCTATAAGCTAACTGTGATACCCAGCATTTCAGGTCAAAAGCCATATTTATTTTAGCACGTTCATATGTCATAGTTCCTGGATCATTAATTTGACTAAGTGTTGTCATGAGTCTAGCATAGAAACACAAGTTACATTTTAGTAATTATAAGAATTGCTAGGTCATGAACACCTATTACTCGCAATGTACGGTCATTGGTGATTATCAAATAATATACAAGTAAAGTCTAGAAGTATATTTATTTTACACATAATATATATTGGTGACATTAATCTATAAAGATTAATACAAGAGCTTGATTATTGTGACAACCGTCAATTTTACCAAGTATTGTCTATTTGTTATGATCAGTCCATTATGATGCTATGTGCATTATGTGAACCTAGAGAAGTTACTATGAATGATACAATCCAATTTGATGAGAAATCAAAGATTTAACGCTAAAACTCTATGATCATTGGTGATAAGGCAACGTGAATATTATACCGACCAAGTGTCATACAAACGAAAAAAGTCCAGAATACAAGATATAGTACAAGAATTTTATGTTAAGTCATGATGACGAGAATTATTATCTTAAACAAACTATTTTATTAGTTCGGATTAATTTGTCACTAATTTTATAAACCGAACTATCATTCATAGATACAAGCATGAACATATATATAATTGAGACAATACAGACTTCGTAATATTCCACTTTATTAGTTCGAGACCATCTAATGCATTTATGTAGGTCCCCGGGTGTCTCGGATCGTTACGCGTGGGTGTGTGACTAGTCGGACCGGGTGCGGAATGACCGTGGCTAAGTGGAGAATCAAACAACACAAAGTAAACCGACAACGAAATCACTTTCAAACTCCGTCTATTATAAACTTGAAGGGTTACAGAGAGAATATGCTGAGTGCAAATGTCTGCGTACATAACTTCTGTCAACCTATTCTATTTATACTAGACCTGATCTCTACGCACTTAACAAGTGCGCATGGCAAATTGTTCATGCGTACTTAGCAAGTACGCAGAGTATTCTTGCGTACTTGCTAAGTACGCAGGAAGTAATTCCTGCGCACATACTAAGTGCGTAAAACACTTAGAGAAATAATACAACAATAACATGCATTAGAAATTACAACTCGATAACTAATACATACAGACACTAACATACAAAGACTAATACATACAAGACAAGTACAATAAGCTATCACACTATCTAGAGTGTCTGTCACACAAAAGTGCTTCAACAAACTCCCCCTTGACAATAGCTCTGGATTGTCTTCGGTCTTCACTGCTCCCCAGCTTTAGCTTCCATCTTCTTCATGTAGTCAAGGCAGAACTTGATCACCTTGTTGTATTTAGAAGCAAGGAACTTTGTCCACTCGTCCGTGTACATGCAGTACTTGTCAGCTAGTGCCTCCAGATCTTTCACTGAGAAGTTTATGAAGCAGACTTCATCAAACACTCTGATCCGTTCCCTTGGCACTAAGCTTCCACTATCGGACCACACCTTTCCAATCACCACTGCCTCGCCCGATTTAGGATCTACGTACCAGTACCATATGTTACCGAGGATATCCCTAGATAACTTGCTCAGGGGAATCTTGGTTTCACACAGCACTGGCTTGTATACCGGTTTCTTTAAGCTTCTCTTAGTCACAGGATGTCTAGCGTTCTTGTCCCTGACTCGCTTGGGCACTTGAGGCTTAAACATTTCGAATTTCCCAGATCTTACCTCTCGTTGTAGAACCTGCCACAAACACATTGGTACTGCGTTATTTGAGTGACCCAGCAGCTCTCGGTTTACTAGGTTCACGAGGTCGTATCTTGGTAGGGAGTTGAAAGCTTCGCTTGTTGGTTTCAAGTATTGAACCCCCCCAGCTCGCTTGATTGAAAACAAATTCTTATCCTCGTCGAACTTCACAGCTAAGATCATCCTTGTCGCTCCGTGTTTGTCTATGATTGAAGTCTTTTGCCAGACAGGAGCCGGATCCTTCGATGAACTTGCAAGCATATGTTTGTCTTTCTGTGCCTCTGGATCCACAGGTGTAGGGTCGACAGGGGAGGCTTCAGTCGACGCCTCAACAGTACTAGCAGGCTCGACTGAACCTGTGTCAAGATGAGATTCAAAGGATGGAACTTCGAAGATCTCTCAATCTTCAAACTCATACTCTCCTTCCCCGTTGCCCTTGGAAACTTCGATTACCACATCATCATCTTCCTCATCCCAGTTGTCACCAGAGTCGATCTCTCCCTCTTCCAGATTGCAGAGAGCCTCGATCTGTGCTTCTTTGGAATAGTTTGGCTCTAAGAATAAGATCACATTATCCGACACGTCGTCAGATAGATCTTTCAAAACGTCAGCCACCGACTTTCCTTTATTTCCACCTGAAGCATCACCGCCTTCCTGGTGAGTCGACTCCCCCTCAGACATTGGAACAACAGAAATGGCTGAATTAAGAAAAGCCCAAGAAAGAAAAACTGTCATACTCCTTACAGAACAACAGATCCTCCTCTATGCTAAGCAGCTAGATGATCTAAAAGTCAAGATTCCTGCAGCTTCTCAAATTCAAGAAGATGAAGCTCTAGCTCTTCAACTGCAGGAACAATTCAATAAAGAAGAAGAACAAAGAGAAAAGAAGAAAAAGGAAGAGGCTAAGTTCAGAATAACTGATTCTGAACTAGCCAAAGAAATGAGAGAGGAGTGGATAGAGGCTCTGATTTCTCAAGGTGAGGATGCAGACTACCTTGAGAAACTATCAAATAAAGAAATCTACAAGGCCTTCATGGGTCAGCAAGGTCAATTGACAACTACGAAAAGGGCTGAAGAAGAAGAAAAAGCCAAATAGAAATCGAAGAAGACCATTGTATTTAACAGAAGAACCCATGAAGAAAGGAAGGTCATGATTGACTTCCTAAAGGCTAGAGGAGAGAGTGGAAAAAGGCTGGGTCCCATGAGTTTCATGAACCTGCAAGCCCTTTACTTTAAAGTCAAGAAGGAAGAGGAAGAAAGACTAGGGAAGAAAGGCTCAAAGAAGAGGGTAATTAATCAAGAAGATGAAAGGAAACAAAAGAAACCCAAGCCTTCTCCCCCATCCACCACTTCCTCTGTTCAACAACCTTCCACTCTCAATCCTAGACCTCCCTCCTCTCCACCCACAAAGTCCAAATCCTTCCACCCAGCTCCTCCTCATCAGCAGCCTTCCAAGAAGAAAACCAAACCTACCATCACACCAGAAGACTCAAGAGAAATAATTGTCTGGTTCTATAACAGTCAAGATAAATGGTTTGACGTTTTCAGGGGAAAGGAAGAACTAAAAAGATCAGTCTATAAATATGTTGATGAGGTACTGCAACTCCCAGACTCAGATCTCAGAAAAATGATGGAGTTGGGTGAAGCCCATAAGCCAGAGAATGAAGGTGGGAGGCATCTTTTGCTAGTGATCAAACATCACTTCAACCCTAGTAAAGATGTAATCATTGATGCTAATCCTCTTCAAACCCATTCTCCATTCACCAGTTGGTCCTTCAAGGCTGATAGCAACGAGTTTATCCTGATTGATGTTAAATGACAGAAGATGATATGTTCAAGCAAGGCCATCTTCAAAATGACAAGCAAAGACATAAAGACTCTATCTGAGCTTCCTCTAAACAATCCCAGCCAGGACCCGAGAGGCTATAAGGTAGAAAGGATAGTCTGCAACATGGAAAAGCTTCAACAGCAAAAGCAGTAAAAGAGTTTTGGTAGCATCAGTCTAGGGGGAGTTTGTAGAAATAAAGACTGATGGCTACAAAATTCTCTAAGTACAAACTGTTGCGGATAAGCTTATCCACAGCGGATACTTGTTCTTCTACTGAAGAACAAATCTGTTGCGGATAGCCTTATCTGCTGAAGACCAAAGTTGCTGCTGATAGGCATATCATCAGCAGCTGTGGACAGTTATATCTTGCTGCTGATCAACAAGTTACTGATGATAGGCATCTCATCAGCAGCTGTGGACAGTTATGTCTTGCTGCTAATCAACAACATTGCTACTGATAGCCATTCCCACTGAAGATCAAACGTTGCAGCTGACTGACTTCGATAAAGCAACCATTACCACTGACAACTTTCTGTTGCACCACTGACACACTCGACGCAGAAAGAATGTCAATGGTGCAAGACAATAAAAGACAACGACGCTCTCCTTCCAAGGTCTTAAGCAATGATGCCTAAGAAGACGTTTGATTAAAGAAAACTTTTGTAGCTGTTATTGTCGTTACATGTAGAATAGCTTCAATACAAGATCAACGGCTTGTGTTAGATCTGATCCTTAGAATCAAGGGTCTGTCTTGATTCTAAGTTACTATATAAGTAGTACTTAGAGTCAATGTATCAGTTTGCCTTTTTTGCTTAAGAGTTTTCTCTGTAATCTTGTAATCTTGAAGCTTAATACAAATTGCATTTATCAGTTTTCTTCGTGTTTACTTGTTTACATTGCTTGGTTTTGATTGTTTCCGCCAATTTCAACTAGAATAGAACCATCTTGTATTCACCGATCCTACAAGTGGTATCAGAGCTTTGACTCACAGATTAAACAAACTCACACTTGTTTAATCATTCTCTGGTTCTATTCAAAACTATCTCTTTGCTAAAGTCACCCAGTATCACTAATAAAAAATGGCACAAAACAGTGGAGTTGAAGACACTGGAAGCATCAACAGACCACCAAAATTGGTGTCTGGAGAAGACTATGATATGTGGAAGAACATAATGGAAAGCTTCTTCTGCTATCAAGAATATGGGATGTGGAAATCCATAAAGGATGGACCATACATACCCATGGTGGCCTCTGCTGATTCCGGAGGTACACTGGTTCCCAAAGAATCCTCCAAATACTCTGATGAAGACATCAAGAAAATGGAGGTAGATTTCAAGGCTTTGGGAGCCATTCAGATGTGCTTACCAAATGAAGTTTTTCACAACTTCAGAGGATACAAAACTGCAAAGGAGTTATGGGAGGCTCTTGAGAAGATGTTTTCTCTTTCAGAGGAAGTAAAAGAAAACATAAGAGACATCCCGAAGCAGCAATATGAAAACTTTTTCTGGAAGGAAGGTGAGTCTATAACTGTTTTATTTAACAGATATAGTTATCTTGTAGGTGAGCTGCAGTGCTCAAAAGTGAAGCTGGAGAATGAAGATATTCTCAAGAAGTTTATCAGGTCTCTACCCAGTTGCTGGACACTCTACACAGTGTCCATCAGAAGAACTGAAAATCTGAAGACTCTTCAGATGACTGAGCTTTTCGGTAGGCTAAAAACCTATGAATTAGAAATGATTCAGGCCAAGGAAAGAAGCTTGAGCTACCAAACAGCCTCAACTTCCACCACCACCTCTTCTGCCATCCACTCCAACCACTCAGGTCCTAGTTCAAGAAACTATTATCCTCCCATCGTCACTCATCCCCAAACTCCAACCTCCCAATCAAACAACTCACCATTTCTTCTTGAAGCCCCACCTCAAACATCAACCTCTGCTGCTTTTGTCTCTGAAAACTCAAGCAACATGTCCTTTATCAAGGAAGATCTGGAATGTTTTCATCCAGATGATCTTGAATAAATGGATATACAGCACTCCTATGCCATGCTCTCTCTAAGAGCAAAAGGGTTCTACTCAAGAACAGGAAGACCCGTTCCAATCAACAACTCTAACACCAGGGTTGGCTTGGACAATAGCAAACTGAAGTGTTACAACTGTAACCAACTTGGTCATTTTGCTAGGGAATGCAAGGCACCAAAGGCAAACCCAGCTGCTGCTCATACTAGACAAGCTCACCAAGCTCAACCAAGACAGCAACAAGCCACTCCTCCTGCACAAACTGCAGCTTGTGCAGCTGTTGGAACTGCTGACTTTGACTAGAGCTTCTAGTATGAGGATATTCCTGCCAAAAATCAAGCTCTCATGGCAGACACGTCAGAGGTACCACCTCAGGTATATGAAAATATGTGTACTCAAGCTTGTATTGATAAGGTCCTTGGATACAGGAAACATAACGAGAATCTCATAGATCAAAATGAAGAATTTCACCAAATGAAATCTGAATTTAAAAAGGTTGAAAACAGTTACAAGGAAAAGATTGATTGTTTAAAGAAATAAATTTCATCATTAAAACATGAACAAACAAACCTTGAAACTCAAATTGATGATCTTTTGGTTAAGTTAAAATCTATAAGGGCCGAATTAGCAGACCAAAAAGTCCATGTGGAAAAATATGAATTTGCATCCAAAAAGCTGCAAAGACTTTTGGATGCTCAAATTCATGAAAAGGTAACTGCTGGTCTTGGATTTCAAGCTGAACAACCCTACAATGTTGTTCCTCCACTCGCTAACTATGTAGCTATCCATGAACCAAGTTTCAATCTTTCCAACCTTGACATGGCCAACCGAAATCTTGACCCTGTTGTCCAAGAAACCCCTATGCAAGAATGCACTACTTCATCCGAGCCTGAGTCAACATGCTCAGACTCCACTAAAACCAATAAAGCTTCATCACCTCTTACCCATGAAGCTTTTAAAGCCAATAATCCAAGCCCTTTCATCCCTTAAAAAACAGTACCAGTATCTCAGCCAACCAAACAAATAAGAATCAGATATCCTCCAGAAGGAAGAAAGCTAACTGTTGAAAAGGGACAGTCTTCAACCCCCACCAACTCAAAGCCTCTATCCAAATCACAACAAAGGAAGGTGTTTGACATATGTCATGCGCCTGGAGAGAAGGCTCCATATGTTCAAAAGACATTGGAAGAAGCCACCTTTGAGCACAACAAAGCTCACCCCTGGAACTTCAAAGATTTGTTCAAAAAAAAGGACTATGTGTACTTTTAGAGGAATAAACTGGCGAAATCATGCTTTGTGTGTGGGAAATACAATCATACTTCCAGCACCTGCTTCTACTACCTTCAGCAACAAAGAAACCTCAAGCAACATGATTTTGAAAAGACGAACAAGAACAAAAAGACAAGAAGCTTTGAAGCCAAGGCAACTCAATTCAGAAACTCCCTCTCCCCACCAAGGAAGAAGCTGCCAAAACCTCAACAATCTTGCATCATCTGTGGTGAATCAGACCACTTTGCTGCAAATTGTAAATTTAATCCCTTCAACCAGATTAACCAAAAGCCTATCAACAAAAGAACTTCTACAGAGAAACCATCTAGTAACAAGGTAAAGAAGGATGGGCATACATCTGTCATTAAACCATCAGCAGCCAGTAAAAATGCTGTTGATCAAGCACATCCCAAGAAACCAAAGGACAAGCCTTCAGCAGCAACCAAGTCTGCTGCTGCTCAAGTAAAATAATCAGCAGCAACAAAATCTGCTTCTGATAAGCCAAAGTCCTCAGTAGCAAAATCTGCTGCTGATCAAGCAAATCTGTCAACAGCCAAAGCAACATCAGATGCTGACAAAGCAAAGAGAGCTGGAAAACCACCAATTCAGCATTGGAAAGTCAAAATTCCTCCAAGAATCATCATTGGTTTCGTTGATTGCAAACATGCTGATACTGAAAATCCGAGAACCCTTACAAGGATGCAAGCTCTTGGATTCCTCCTACTAACTAGATCTCTCTCATGTGCAGGGACAACCATGTCACAAGAATAACACCTGGGTGGTAGACAGTGGCTGTTCCAGGCACATGACATGCAACAAATCCATCCTCTCCAACTTCAGACATTTCAATGGAGGATATGTTGCCTATGGAAGTGACTCAAAAGGAGGATCTATTACTGGACAAGGAACTGTGTCCAATGAAAGAATGGGTGTTGATAAGGTAAACTATGTCAAAGAATTGGACTTCAATCTCATGAGTGTTTCCCAGGTCTGTGATCAAAAGCATTGGATGCTCTTCACGGATAAAAAATGCTTTGTACTGTCTCCTAGTTTATCCAAACCTCCTCGAGAAAATATTTTATTAACTGCTCAAAGAAAAGAAAATCTTTATGTGCTTGACATGAATAAGGTCACTCCATCTGGCAGTGTATCATGTTTTCTATCAAAAGCTTCAGTTGATGAATCAACTCTCTGGCACAGGAGATTAAGCCATGTTAACATCAAAACCATCAACAAATTGGTGAAGGATAATCTTGTCAGAGGGCTTCCTGATAAAGAATTCCATCTAGAAGATCATTGCATTACTTGTTTGAAGGGGAAGCAACACAAGAGTTCTCACAAGCCCAAGACTTTGAATACAAATGATACTCCACCACAGCTGCTGCATATGGATCTCTTTGGTCCTACAAATATTATGTCAATGGGTAAGAAGTCATCCTGTCTGGTGATAACTGATGACTACACCAGATTCTCATGGGTATACTTCTTGAGAACAAAAGATGAAACTACTGAAATTCTCAAATCCTACGTCCTTAGGGTAGAGAATCAAAGCAATCAGAAGGTAAAGATAATAAGGTGTGATCAGGGCACAGAGTTCAAGAACCACACTTTGAACTGTTTCTGTGAGAGCAAGGGAATAGAAAGACAGTACAGTGCTCCAAGAACTGCTCAACAAAATGGAGTTGCTGAAAGAAGAAACAGAACTCTAATTGAGTAAGCAAGATCTATGTTGGCTGACTCAAAACTGTCTCTCATATTCTGGGCAGAAGCAGTAAGCACAACCTGCTATGTGCAAAATAGAGTTCTCATAGTCAAGCCTCTCAACAAGAAACCTTATGAACTATGGTTCCAAAGAGTTCCCTACATTGGATTTCTAAAACCTTTTGGATGTCCATGCACAATTCTGATCACACATGGGGTTCTTCCTAAGTTTGGTGCCAAATCTGATGAAGGATATTTTGTGGGCTATTCCTCTCAATCCAAGGCCTATAGAGTATTCAACTCAAGAACAAGATGTGGAAGAATCAGCCAATGTGGAATGCAGAGAACACATTGTGTATGAACAGGGAAAAGGCCCAACTGGCTCTTTGACATAGACTCCTTCAGCCAAATATTTGAGCCTCTCATCTTCTCAAATATGGAGTCTACCTCTTCTTAATCACCTGCTTCCACTTTCTCCTCTGACTACAGACTGGATTTTCCAAAATCTTCTATCAGTCTGAGAAGACCATCCATTGATCCTCCATCTGTTGTGGAAGCCATTGAAGCAAATGTAGCCAGAACCACACTCTCAAATGTCACCAGCAGCAGCCTGTCTAAAAATAAAAATTTGAATGAAGACTCTTTGGTAAATGTTGTAGATACTGCAAATACTATTGCTGATAATATTGATGTAGCTGTTGATCTTGAAGACTCTTCAACCATGAATGAAGAAATCCCTTATCAGAATTAAAGCAATCTTGAGCAAGGGATGCAGCTGGAAGTGGTACCAGCACAAAGGATCAACAAGGAACATCCTCTGGAAAATATTATTGGCCAAGTTCACCAAGGAGTTCTAACAAGAAGCAAATCTCATGAGGCCAATATATGTTTGTTTTCATGTTTTCTATCTCAGGTGGAACCCAAGAAGATAGATGAAGCTCTGCAACACAGTAGTTGGATTGAGGCAATGCATGAAGAGTTGCTGCAATTCAAGAGACAGGATGTTTGGAAACTTGTTGATCTTCCACCTGGTCAATCTGCCATTGGCACAAGATGGGTATTCAGGAATAAGCAAGATGGGAGAGGCATTGTAGTCAAGAACAAAGCCAGACTTGTAGCTCAAGGCTACACTCAGGAAGAGGGAATTGACTATGATGAAGTCTTTGCTCCTGTTTCCAGGCTGGAGGCCATCAGAATCTTCCTGGCATTTGCTGCATCCAAGAATTTCATGGTCTATCAAATGGATGTCAAGAGTGCCTTTCTGTATGAGAAGATTGGTGAAGAAGTTTATGCCAAACAGCCTCCAGGCTTTGTAGATCTTGAACATCCTAACCAAGTGTTCAAACTGGACAAAACTCTGTATGGCTTACATTAAGCCCCAAGAGCCTGGTATGAAACTTTGTCTGGATATCTACTAAGCAACAACTTTAGAAGAGGTGTCATTGACCAGACCTTGTGTTATAAAAGATGAAGGGGGAGAAATCTTACTGGTACAAATCTACGTAGATGATATCATCTTTGGGTCAACAAGGAAGAAGTTGTGTAAAGACTTTGAGATCCTGATGCACTCAAAGTTTGAAATAAGTTCAATGGGTGAACTAAATTTCTTTCTAGGTCTTCAAGTCAAACAAGTTCCAAATGGAATCTTCATCAGCCAATCCAAATATGTCAAGAGCATTCTGGAAAGATTCAAGATGGCTGACTGCTCTGCTGCAAGAACCCCTATGCAAGTGCACCATCAGCTGACTCCAGACAAAGATGGTCAAGACACTGATCAACATCAGTACCGTGCAATGATAGGGTATCTCATGTATCTCAATGCCTCAAGGCCAGATATCATGTTTGCAGTATGTCTCTATACAAGATTCCAAGCAGCTCCAAAGATTTCACATCTTCAAGCTGTCAAGAGAATTTTTAGATACCTAAAGGGAGCCCCAAGACTTGGGCTATGGTACTCTAAAAATGATAAGTTCAATTTGTATGCATACACTGACAGTGATTATGGGGGATGAAACTTGGACAAAAAGTCCACATCAAGAGGATGTCAGTTTCTAGGAGGAAGACTGATTTCATGACAGTGCAAGAAGCAGACATGTGTTTCAACTTCTACAGCAGAAGCAGAATACATTGCAGCTTCAAGTTGATGTGTACAAGTCATCTGGATACAAAATCAAATGCTGGATTATGGGATGACGTTCATGGCAACTCCAATTCACATTGACAACATGAGTGCTATATCAATCACAAACAATCCGATGCAGCACTCCTAGACAAAACACATTGCCATCAGGTATCACTTCATAAGAGATCAAGCTGAGAAAAAGAGAATTATTTTAACCAAAGTTCATACCAATGAGCAATGTGCTGATTTGTTTACAAAACCTTTTGATGAAGCTAGATTTAGATATTTAGTTGAATCTATTGGTATGATGAACTTTGATTAAAATATGTCTCTAAAATCTTGTTTTTGTAAATGTGTTTGTCTTTTGTTATAAATAAAAGTTATAAGTCAGCATCATCCATTTCTTGCTGCTGACAAGTTTAATCATCAGTAGCAAAGATTTTGCCACTGACTGCTTTAAGTTATCAGTAGGAACAAGTTTCCTGCGGATAGCTTTAAGGCTGTTAGCAGCAACATCCTTGCTGCAGATTAGTGCATCCACCAGCAGCAAAGATTTTGCCACTTACTACTTTAATTTATCAGCAGGAACAAGTTTCCAGCGGATAGCTTTAAAGCTGTCAGCAGCAACATCCTTCCTGCAGATCATTGCATGCATCAGCAGCAATTGAGTTTGTTGCTAATAAACTTAACCATCCGCTGCAACCAAGCTTGCAGCGGACTGGCTTAACCAATCCGTAGTTACCAAGTTTGTTGCTGATAGGTAAAAATAAGTCTAAATTAACTTTTACCCATTGTAAAAAATTAACTTCAGTCTTTACCATGACTGCTATAGTGTATTACAGTTGTAACAGTAAAAGGTAAATGAGGTTGTACTGTACAAGTAAGTTTGATTTTTCCCTCCTTTGCCGTTATAACTTAAATCAATTTCTCCATAACCTTTTCACATTCAATTTCAACCTAACCCTCATCATTTTCTCTCAAACCTCCATAAGCATTCAAAGCCTTCCATACTTAACCACCTTTCAAAACCTTCATCCTTCCCTCCAAACCCAAACAAATGGCAGAGGTAGACATAAACTGTCCCGATGATAAGTTTTCTCCATACCATAACCTCACAGCATACTTAATAAAAGGGAAGAAGTCCGAGGGGTTCGATGATATCATCGATTTTCTTTGTCGATCAAAGATATATTTTGCCCTAACCGTCAACCCACCCATCTACATTCCTCACATGGTGGATTTCTGGAAATCTGCTGTCTTCTCTACCGAACTAGGGATACCCCAAATCATAGCCATCACTGCAAATTGAATTCGCTGGTGAATGCACGAGCCATCACTGCAAAAACAAACAATAAACACAATAAGAACAAGAAGCATCATTGGAATGGATAAGACATGACAGGATATAGCAGCTACACAATGAACTGGATTTCAGACTTAGAAATTTTTCACAAGTGTCCTTCCCAGGGATTAGTTCTTGCGTACGTAGCAAGTACGCATGAATTACTTCTTGCGTACTTGTTAAGTGCGCAAGAACTTTCACTTAGCCAAATTTCAAAAATCCAAAATTCAACAGAGGAGAGGCATTGTTGTGGATTAGGGTCACCACAAGGTCGAAATACATGACGAGGACCTATGGAACCACTATCATCATCAATGAGCCGCTAAACTAGTCAATTTTGACCTAGCCTTGGTCCGACGGTAATATACGGTCAAATAAGGGTTCAAAGTCAAAATCAAACCCTGTTAAAGACAATTAAGGAGTCAAGGAGCTTTGATTAGTGACTTGTAACTAGATTTAGGTCTTAATTTTCATTAAGAACATCCAAAATCGGTTAAATCTTCACTATCAAACCCTTGAATGAGTATGCCAATAATAGATGATTTTATGGATGAAATGCACTGAGATTCTCTCCAAAGATGATTAAGGTGAAGATGAACCGAAAAACGGGATGAAAAAGCTTTTAGGAACACACGAAAATCTCGAGTAAAAATGAATAGAGGTATTCAAAAGTGTGAAATGTTTGAAATGAGATGAAACTCAAGAAAAATTCTAACTACTGTATATATACCCAACACAAAATGGTCGTGCGTACTTGTTAAGTGCGCAGGACTTAACTACTGCATACTTACTAAGTGCGCATGACTTAAGTCTTGCGTACTTGTTAAGTACGCAGGGTTTACCACATGCGCGCTTACTAAGTACGCAGAGACCCTTGTGTGCTCAAACTTTCAACTCAAATTATGAAGATTTCAAGTCAATTAATGAACAAGATAAGCACATTCAATCAAGAGGATTCAAAGTCAATTCAAGAAGGTTAAACACAAATATATTTTTGGCTTTTCTGATTAAAATTGAAATGTACACGAACTTAGAATCTTTTTGATCTTTTCTAGATAGAAATATACAAGTATATACACACACTATTTTTGTTCAAAGACACGAGCAGAGGATCATATCAGGCTAAATTATAGCAAAAACGAAACAAGATAAATGTCAAAGAATATGGGATCATGTCATGGATTACTATTTATTCATACGTAATAAGCACATAAACAAGTAATATAAGTTGGCAATATTATGAGATTTAAAACCATAAGCATCTTTGTATCACGTTCTTGTGGGTTAAGGTATTAATTTTAAGATATACAACGTGTACCCCACTGATATGCTATAGAAATGTAACTTGCACTATCTCAAGGCATCTAAGATTTTCCCAAAGATTTTCAAATCTCCAGAATGAAGTTACATCGTTTAGCACAGAAAAAATCAAGCAGAATCCATAAGGATTATCAAGAATCATAAGATTCAGAATCGAGTGATTCAGATGTCTTGGTTTGATTGGGTTTTCTTCTATGAATATCATATGATGATTTAGGTTAATAGATATGGAGTCTGAGGATTTAGGTAAGGGGATCCAACTTTTATCTGGATTTGATTTCAATGAATCAGGTATGATTCAAGGGTGAATATAAGCTTAACGGTTGATGTCAAGACATATCTTGGCCCAACTCCCCATTGCATACTTCTGAGTATGGGTAGTGAAGTGAACCGAAAAATTCTGCTAAAGACATAACCCGAAACTGGGCTCTTAAGAAAATATTTGATAAAATCTTACATCCTTTATCTGATAATGATCTTTTTGTATTCTTTTACACACACACACATGCATACATGGGTTCAAATCACAGTTGTAGTCTAGATTTAGTTTCCACACTACTAATGATTCAAAGACGCCTACAGCCTACTGACAATTCAAATTACTTGTAAATAAGCAGATTAAAAACATAACACTTTAAAAAATCAAGTAAGCATGACGCAATCATTTCCCATATGAGCAGTCTATGGCGTTTAGATCATTACTGATGTACTATCATTTCCTCTTTTCTCAAGATAACTTTGAAATTGTATCCATTTTCTATGTTGTTTGGATTTTTGTAAAATATTTGAAAATTAAAAGAACTATACAGTAAACTTAAAAGATATAAACTTTAACTTTCATGAATTGAATTGATTTAAGAAAAACAGGTTTTCACTCTGGATTGAACATTCCTATCAAGTTGACAAGATGCTCAAAACGGGTTCGATCAAACGCCTTAGTGAAAAGGCTAGCAAAGTTGTCATCCGTGTGAACCTTTACAAGTTCAATGAGAAGCTTTTCAGCACAATCACAGATGAAATGATGGCGAATTTCAATATGTTTAGTTTTGGAATGTTTCACCAGGTTGTTTGTGATGGACATGGTGGCATTGTTGTCAATGAACAGTGGAGTTCCAGTGAAGTTTAAGCCGTAGTCTCTCAATTGCTGCTGAATCCACAATATCTGAGAACAACCGCTAGCTGCAGCAATGTACTCTGCTTCACATGTTGAGACAGAAACCGTTGACTGCTTCTTACACTGCCAGGAAACCAGTCTGTGTCCCAAGAATTGACATCCACCAGAAGTTGACTTTCTATCAAGGTTACAACCGCCATAGTCTGAATCAGTATAGGCTTTGAAGTCAAATGACTGCTGCTTTGAGTACCAAAGACCCAATCGGGGTTTCCCTTTCAAGTATATGAAAATCCTCTTGATAGCTATCATATGAGACTCCTTCGGTTGCGACTGAAACCTTGAGCACAAGCATACATCAAACATTATGTCGGGCCTTGAAGCTGTGAGATACATAAGAGATCCGATCATCCCACGGTATAATTTGCAATCCACATCCTTTCCATCTTTTTCTGGATGCAGACCCTGATTGACGGGGATAGGTGTGCCATAAGTACTGCTATCATTCATCTTGTATTTTGACAAGATGTCCTGCACACTTAGTTTGATGTAGATAGATGCCATCCTCTCTTTGACTGACTTGCAGACCAAGGAAAAATGACAATTCACCCATGTTACTCATCTCAAACTTAGACTTCATCAGCTGTTCGAATTCCCTACACATCTCTTCATTTGTAGACCCAAAGATAATGTCATCGACATACACTTGTACAAGAAGAATATCACCTCCTGCTTTCCGTATGAAGAGGGTCGAGTCAATCTATCCACGGTCGAAACCATTTGACGGTAGATGTTTTGATAACGTCTCATACCATGCCCGAGGTGCTTGATGAAGACCATAAAGTGCTTTGTCGAGCTTATACACTTTATTGATATTATGCGGATCTTCAAAGCCGGGAGGTTGAGTGACATAGACCTCTTCATGAACTTTTCCATACAGGAAAGCACTCTTCACATCAAGTTGATAGACCTTGAAGCCGACATAGGAGGCATAAGCCAGAAACATTCGAATGGCCTCAAGTCTAGCAACTGGGGCATGTACTTCAGTGTAATCCAGGCCCTTTTGTTGATAAAATCCTTGAACAACCAACCTTGCTTTATTCTTCACTACGACATGATGATCATCCATTTTACACTTGAACACCCATTTGGTTCCAATTGGACGTACGCCTCTTGGCAAGTCAACCAAATCCCACACATGTAACTTTTGGAATTGAGACAGTTCATCTTGCATCGCCTCAATCCGGCAGTTGTCCGCGAGAGCCTCCTTCACATTCTTCGACTCCAACTGGGACACGAATGCAACATGCAGACATGTTTCCATGATACTAGTGTCAAGTATCTCAACGTATAAACTATTGTTCTCAGCAATGGTTCTATGACGAGTCTGAACACCGGCATGAGGATCACCAATAATGTTGTTAATTGGATGATTCTTATGCACTCTCGTCTCTGATATATCCGGTTCCTAGAATTCTGAATCAAGGTTCGTGCTCAACTCCCCCATATCCTATGTTCCAGAATAAGAAGATTCAATGTTGATTGGATCAGCTGGAGCTTCATATCCTACACGAGTGTTAGGATTAGCTTGAGCGTCATTTCCGTCAACATGAACAACTTCAATGTTATCATCATGAGTTCCAGATGCAGATGCAACATTGGAATCGGGAGTTACAATCGGTACAGTTGCACGGGTTGAAAAACTGGAGTCATCACCGCCACCAAAGACCTCATACACATTTGCGGCATCATCGGCAGACAGATTAGGAACATTGAAAGACTTGAATAGCGCATCATAATCAAAACCCCAAGCTGGACCAGTTGTTTCTGGTGGAATGCTGTGTTTACTACAATCCACTTCAAACCATTCCTCGACAGTATGAGTTCCTATATTGTACACTCTCTTGCAAGGTGTGTTGGCAGCATATCCTAAGAAGATGCCTTACACCGCTTTTGCATGAAACTTAGACTTGTGGTCTTTGTACTGTAGCAATAAGGAACAGGGATTACCAAAAGGAACTAGGTAGTCAAGATTGGGAGGTCGATTGTTGATCAACTCATAGCAAGTCTTGTTGTGCCTTTTCACAACCAGAACTCTGTTCAAAACGTGACAAGCTGTATTTATTGCTTCTGCCCAGAAAGTGACAGGATGCTTTGCATCTGACAGCATTGTCCTTGTAGTCTCAATTAGTGTTCTGTTCTTCCGTTTTGCAACTCCATTCTGTTGAGGTGTGTACATGGCACTAAATTCGTGATAGATCCCCTTCTTGAGACAGAAAAGTTCCATCAAATTATTCTTGAAATCAGTTCCGTTATCACTCCTTATTCTTTTAACCTTCAACTTGCAAAGAGATTCCAAGCTAAGGATCAGGTATTGAAGAATGTCACCAGTCTCGTCCTTTGTACCTAAAAAATGCACCTAAGAAAAACGTGAGAAATCATCAGTTACAACTAGACAGTATGAATTCCCTCCAATACTCCTGATACTTATGGGGCAAAACAAATCCATATGTAATAGCTCCAAAGGGGTATCGATAGAGTTTTGGAACTTGGGCTTGTGAGACTTTCGTTGCTGTTTGCCCTTTTTCCAAGGCATACAGTCATCTGCAATGGCAAATCTCAGCTTAGGAATACCGGTTACCAAACCGTTTCGGATAAGATGATTCATTTTTTGATAAGAAATGTTTCCTAGTTTCCTATTCCACAAGATTGAGTCAAGCTCTGTCGCTTTGGTAAGCAAACAAGTAGCAACTGATGAGGTGGTTTTCGCCATGCTTATGTCGACCTAATAGGTATCATTTGTCCTTGGCGCTCGCATCAGAATCCAGTCTTTAGGAACCTCAAAACCAGGTTTGAGAATCATGCATTCAGTCTTGTCAAACATAACCGAGTACTCCTTGTCGCACATCTGGGAGACACTCAACAGGTTATGCTTCAGCTGCTCGCAGTAGTTGACGTTGTCGAAGCTGACACAACCATTTAAAACCACACCTTAACACGTGATACCACGGCCTTTCTCTCCAGCAAAGGCCACATAGCCGTCTCTGAATGGTTTCACATCTTGAAGCAGGGCCATGTTACCTGTCATGTGTCAGGAGCATCCACTATCTACATACCAACGATTAGAGATAGTACCATTCGGATGTCCCTGCATGAGTCACAAGAAATTAATTAGATTTGGAGACCCAAGCCATAGTGGTCTTGGGTCGTCCGTCTTTCTTAAAATAAACAACCTCAATTAATTCACAGTTGTGACTGTCAAAATTGGATGAATCTTTAGAACATTTGGGACCAAGAGATTGAGAAATTTTGGATTTGTTATTCCAGGACCTCTTCTTTTTCTTAACTGGAACAGTAGACTTAGATTCAACAGCAGCAGGTGAACTAGCGGAAGTCTCACCTGATTGAATTCCAGCCAGCTGTTCCAGCTTTCTCAATCTCTTGTTCCTTCTTCTCCTCTGTGGCTTAGAGAGTTTCACCACAGGTTTCTCATCAGTTGGTGCACTACCAGAGGTAGATGCACTAGGTTTAGCAGGTAGCTTTCCCCTTTTTGAAACAGATGGTTTAGCCTCAGATGTGATCTTTGGCTTTACCATAGGTTTTACTGGTGGTTTCACCACATTTTCTTTTGGACTTTTGGAATGCTTCACTAGTGGTGACTTAGGGATAACAGCCAGTTGTGAAACAATTGGCCGTTTCCCTTGGTTCTTAGTAGGACAGTTCAGAAGAATGTGACCAACCATACCACAGTGAAAGCAAGTTCTCTTTTCTTTGTAAGTCCTCCTGTAAGGCTCATTAGATCTGGCATTAGATGACTCAGTATGATGAACATGAGAAGTTGTTTGGTGAACAGTAGTTTAACCCGATGATGATTGGTTTTTGGGAATATAAAATTTTTGCAAATTTTCTTGATAACCAAGCCCAAAATGAGCTGAAAAAGCTTCTTTCTTAACTTGATTAATGTTTTTATATCCCCCATAAAGCATCACTTTTAATTTTCATTTGATTCAATGATATCGGGTTCAGTCAAAAGTCAATTATCACTATCAGTGATAATGTTTTTCTTAACTTTCTGTTCACCTAGCAACTCCTCAGAGACTACTCCTTTAGGGCAGGTGTTCTCAGACCCATCATCAGAAGCAGTAAAGAACTCTTCATTAGATGCAGAGTCAGTCTTACTTGAGGAATCATCCTTGTTAAAGGAATCATCCTGACTCGAGAACTCATCAAGGCAAGACAAATCAATGTCAATTAAGTCGTTGACAAATTTCCCGCTTACTGGTGGAGGAATGGCATTAGTACCCAGCCCTAAGCCATTCACTTGTCTCACTACAGACTCGTAGTGTTCCACCACAAAACGAGAATTTTTCAACTTCTCAATATTACCTTTCAACTGCAAGATCTCATTTTACAGCTTGTTGAACTCACTGTTCCTTTTCTCTAACCCCTTGTATGCAACATCCAAATGAAACTGTTGTTCGCTGATTTTAAGTGAAAAATCATGTTTTTCTTTCTTTAAAGTTTCAATTGAATCTTTGTAACGTTTTTCATTTTCCTTGTAGCTTAACGCTGCAATACGAAGGGGTTCGACTTTGTCCTGAAGCCTTGAATTTTCTTCTTTCAAGCCAAGACATTTGGAACATGAAATAACAGCAAAAGAATTAGAGTTTACCTCAGTTGACGAACTTGATGTTTCCCCAATGTCCATGAGGGCAAAGGCAGTTGTAGACTCCTCTTGGTCAGCTACAGACGCTTCCTGTTCTTCTGCTTCCATCATCTCCATCATCTCAGCCATTAGCCCAACATGTGTTTGTGCAATAAAGGCATCCTCCAAATGAACACCTCAATCTAAGCTTTCGTCTTGTTGAGCCACGAATGCATTGGACGTTCCACCTTGACTTTGATTGCGGTTGTTATAGTTGTACCCTTGATTGTTTCCTTGATTTTTTCCTTGGTTGTTTCCATGGTTTGGTCTTGTGAATCCTGAGGCATGTGCTTTGTCCTTCTGACATTCACGAGCAAGTGTCCAAAGTTCAGACAGTTGTAACACTTTGCCTTGGATTTGTCAAAACCAACCTTGGCATTTGAATGCCCACCAATAAACTTTCTGCCAATTCTGTTCAAGAAACGCTTGGCCCTTCTCAAGATCATTGCCATATTCCACTGAATATCCATGTTCTCCATGTCATCTGGATCCACCTGATTAAAATCTTCTTCAATTGTCTCAGGATCTATAAGCTTGCCACCAATGAAGTTCTCATAGGCAAGCATACAAGATGAAAATAATGCTATTCAACTATCTTGGCTATAGCAGTCTGGTTAGCTGAAGATGTAGAGGGAGGATTTCTTGAGGGATGTTGGTGGTGAGAACCAGATCCAGATGCTGTAAAGTAAGTATGACCACCACAACCATTCGAGTTATCTTCTTCATTAGAGTTCCCTGAGAATAAGGCGATACCAGAACCAAATGATTTAGCTGTGGAAGACGTCCCATAATACATATAAGGGTCTTGGATTTGAGGTCTTCCTGAGCTTTCCTTTCTTTTCAGGTTCATATCGTGAGCTTGTACCTTACCAATTGCTTCTTCAATCGTCATCTCATAGAACTTCGGGTTCTCTCTCAACAGAGTGGTATAGATCTCAAAATTTGGTGGTAAAGCATCCAGAAATTTTTCAACTAATTCCTCATCAGGATACTTTAGCTCAAAAGCTTTTAACTCAGTTTGAAGATGATAGAATCTAGATATAAGTTCATCAGTAGATTCATTCTCCAGATATCTGAAGCACTCATACTGCTTTGTCAGAAGATCTCTCTTGCTCTTCTTGATGTCACTGTTCCCTTCAAATATTTTCTGCAATGCCTTCCAGAGATCTTTCGAATTATCATAACCTCTGAAGCTGTGAAAGATTTCTCTAGTTAGGGCCATTGTGATAGATCCATGTGCTTTCTTTTCTCTATCATAGACTTTCTTTTCTTCTTCGTCTAGCTTAGAAATAGGCTTGGGAACAATTTCATCAAGATATGTATAAGTTGGATGCTTATACCCCTAAAGTATAGGTATCCACAACGAGGAATCAGTATATGAAATATAATGTTCAAAGCGTGCTTTCCAATTTGAATAATCATTTACATTAAGCAGCTTTGACGGTTTTTGTGGGGTTCTAATTTCATTGTCATAATTAAGTAGGTTACCGAGGTTCTGAAGATTTTCCACAGTTTATCACTTAGTCAAATTTCAGAAAAGTCAAAACAACTTGCGCACTTGACTCTGGCCTTGCGCACTTAACAAACCTAGTCTTGCGTATTTAGAATTTGCTCTTGCGTACTTGATAAGTACGCATGAGTAAATGATAAGTACGCACGAGATCAATTAAGTACGCAGCAAATATGGTCTTGTGTACTTGGTAAGTACGCAGCAAGACTGTACTTGTTGCTAAATAAGGTAAGTACGCAGGTCACTTTTTCACCAACCCTCACCAACTTTTTCCGGTCACTGGAATCTCACCGGAGACAGAAGAAATCGAAGATATGACAAAACAAAATGAGCCAAAGGGTTAGAAACTCGTTTCTAACCAACATTTGATGCTCAAAACACTCAAATACACAACAAAAGTTGGTTTTTGAGTATTTTTGCTTCTAAATTAGTGCTCAAGAGCTACCCCTAATTTATCACAAAAATCAACAAAAACACCCACTTTTGCTTGCAAAATCTCTGTAGCATGTGTAGAAGATGCTCTTAACACACTCACAACACTCGAAATCAAGAGCTATGCTCTGATGCCACTTGTAGGTCCCCGGGTGTCTCGGATTGTTACGCGTGGGTGTGTGACTAGTCGGACCGGGTGCGGAATGCCCGTGACTAGGTGTAGAATCAAGCAACACAAAGTAAACCGACAACGAAATCACTTTCAAACTTCGTCTATTATAAACTTGAAGGGTTACAGAGAGAATATACTGAGTGCAAATGTCTGCGTACATAACTTCTGTCAACCTATTCTATTTATACTAGACCTGATCTCTGTGCACTTAACAAGTGCGCAGGGCAAATTGTTCATGCATACTTAGCAAGTACGCAGAGTATTCTTGCGTACTTGCTAAGTACGCAAGAAGTAATTCCTGTGCACATGCTAAGTGCGCAAAACACTTAGAGAAATAATACAACAATAACATGCATTAGAAATTACAACTCGATAACTAATATATACAGACACTAACATACAAAGACTAATACATACACGACAAGTACAATAAGCTAAGACACTATCCAGAGTATCTGTCACACAAAAGTGCTTCAACAATTTACGATGAAATGCGTGATTATTCTGTAAAAATAAAAGTACTTATATATTTTTACATCTTTGATCACCTAAACTCATACCAACAACTCATATAACATTTATAAGCATGTTTAAACATGAGTATTCCTTATATAAACTATGCATTTATATAGATTAAGTTGGAGCATCCATATCTTTTATAAAAGTCAAGATTTTATAAAAAATAAATTAGCACATGCATTCTTACAACTCTTGAAACCATGAACATCTAACTTGTCCTCTAGCACTTTGTCTTCCTCTCCCCTCTCCCCCTTAAAATCAGCCGAACCCATCACCACCACTTGACCAAGTTCAACTTTCAAACACATGTGCTAATAAGTATCATCATTGGAGGGGTTAGGTACAAGTTCTTGTCACTATAAAAGAGACCTTTGGGGAATTAAAAAGACTTGAACCAACACTCCTAACTCTCTCCTATCTCCCTTACATGATTCAATTCGGATTCATCCACTTCCCCTCTCCAAAAACAAAAATGGAAGCCAAACCCGTAACTCAGCATTCTGCCAGATTTTCGGTCAAATTCGGAAGGTCATATCTCCTTCGTTCCTTGGCCAAACCAGTCCATTCTTGTTCTAGAATGAAGCTCTATTATAAGGGAGAAGAACCTATATGGAATCACTCGAATCCATGGAGTATTCGACCTCCAAACAGCCTACACAAAAACTTCACTTTGTGCAGATCAAAGCTGGACATCTCTTCCCATTTTCTTGTTTTGAGGTACATACAAAACTCCAACTCTAGTAATTCCTTTTCACATCTCCTCTGGTTTCAATAAACTTGATCTTAGAAGAAAACCCCAAGTCATTTAGGTCACACCCCAACCGACGGCGGATTATACGTCGGGGCGGACGCGGTTGTTCAAAAAGCACAAGGTTGACTATTAAAGGTTAAATATTTCATTAATGCCTTTCAAAGGTTCAATACAAAGAATGCGACAACACATAACGAGTTTACAAAGTTTATTTAAAAAGTAATCTAGGTCCAAAGCATCCTATGTGTTCATAACAAGTCTCATGCTAGCGTACCTGAAACATGTAAGTAAACTGTCAACTAAAAATAGTTGGTGAGATACGAAGGTTTTAACATAGTTTAGCAGAGTTTTTGAAAAGTATTACAATTCACTATGTCATGCATTCTATAGTATAAGTGTGAGAACAAAACATGTTAAACATTGTGCATATCAATCCTCCAACCAAATTTACGCATAACCCGAAGGTTACCCTTAAAAGTTTAAAGTTTAAGTTCAGTAACAATCATCATGGGCTCCCCCCGAAGGGTCAATCAAACTAGGTGGATTGGTCAAATACATTAGATCTATCATTGTTACTATAGGCTTGATCAAAGTTAATGGATATGCTAGTATTAAGTCTAATTTAAGCATGCAACTCTCAAGTATAACACAAGAATAAGCATATAGGCATAGTTGTACAAGAATTTTATAAGTGTGGACGTTTGTACATGTTTCACCCCAAGTTTGAAAACAAAGTAAAATGAAAAGGGGCTAAATATACTCACTTGGATTGATAGAAGAGTGTCCGACAAAATTAGGTGTAGCAAGATTTTGAGAGAGAATATCCTCACCACAAGCCTAAGAATACAAGTCTAAAGTTTCAAGTTTGATCCTATAAGGCTATGGTTAAGTATCTAGGATTCTAAGATTATCTAGGGTTCCAAATGGGAGACGGGATTGCTTATGTTTATAAAGTTGAAATCAAAGTTTCAAATAATGTTTTGAATGCAAGACTTGGATATCAAAGTCTTAATAAGTTTGTAGTTTAGAATTATTATTAATTAAAAATAAAAGTCTTACAATTATTAATTACACACAATAGACAATAATAATCAAAATAGTTTTCTAAGTATTTGTAAATGGAGTTGAAGTAATAGTTAAATGAAAGACTAAATAATTATTAAAGATTTATAATAATTATTTATGGTATGGATAATTATTAAAGCTTACCAATAATTATTGTAAGGATAAATAATAAGTATTTAATAGGAGAAATAATTATTAAGGCTTAATAATAACATTTAAAGAATAAATAATGGTTAAGGGTTATTAGTAATTATTTGAAGAGTAAATAATTATTAAGGATAAATAATCATCTAAAAGAATGATTATCTTATTTAGAATAATCACTATAAATCATTTATGATTTATTAAAGTATTTAGGTATTTATTTTACAAATTGACTTGTAAATAAATAATGTTTGAAAATTGTACTTATAAGTTTAAATAAATAATGTTTTAAAATATAGTTTAAATAACAATAAGTACTTATAAGTTTATAAAATGTTAAATAGGGTTTCTTATAAAGTTTACATTCATAAGTAAATGTTTTTAATGTTTAATGGAACTATAAGTTTATAGTGTGTTAAATAAAGTTTTAAATTATAAGTTTATAAGTATTTTACATTTATAAGTTTATAAATGTTTTAAATTAAAGTTTCCATTTAAGTTTTATGAAGCTTATAAATAAATAAAGTATATTTTATTTTCTTGTTCTAATTTAAATAAATAAATAAGTCTTGAGTTAAGTAAATATAAGGTTTATTTAATTTATAAGTATTTTGATTTTATGTAAGGTGTATTTATTTTCTGTTTTAAATCAAATAAATAAATAAACAAGTCTTGATTCAAATAGATATAAATTTTATAAAATGTAATAGTTTGTAAGTTTCTGTTTTTATATTAATATGTAAGTTTTTATAAACTTTTCTGATTTTATATAAGTTTTATGTTTTAAATTAAAAGTTTACGAATTAACTTAATATAGGTCCCCGAGTGTCTCATATCATCACCCTTAGTTAGATCAACTAAGTGACAAGCCTCTTCACTGCTAGGCTTAGGTGGTTGCTTCTCCAACAATTCCTTCAATCTCTCCCTCTGAGCAGCAAGCGTCTTAGCCATGTCACAGACAAGTTTAACCATAGCATCATGCTCCTTGCGCTGTTTTTCATCAACCGCTTGCTGTTTCTTTAAAGCGGCTACTTCATCAATCAATGAGTTTATCTGACACTGTTGCTTGTCAGATTCTTCACGTGATTTCCGTACCGTTTCAAGTAATCCAGTGACTTGATTCTCTAGGGTAGTGATCCTAGCATTACGAGGGTCAGGATCCCTAGACGAAGATGCTTCGGCTTGATGAGTTGGGAATGTGAAGATTTCATCAAAATTAAATCCATGAGTAAAATCTAACTCAGGAAATGGTTCACTGATGTGTTGAAGAGTGGTTGTGGGAATTGAGGAAGGGATTGTGATTGTTTGGATGGTGGTTGGGGTGATGGTGACAGACTGGGTTAGAATTGGAGTTGTCACCGCCACTTGGACTCTGTGATTGCAGTGGTAGCCACATCAGGTGTTACACGTGGCCTCCTCCGCTGTTGCCTATAAAGCTGTTGTGAAGGTGAGGTAGAAGTGTAATAAGTACTCGCAGCAGTTACACTTGCTTGCCTTTGAGCACTGACTTCTACCTCACGAAGGATAGCTAGGTGTGGCCTATCCCCCTGATGCATATTTATACTTTCTCTTATGCGTCTCTGTATAGCAGCGTCCGAATCAGAATCGGGCTCGTATTCACTGCTAGTCTCTCATCTCTTTCTCTTGGAAGATGACTCGGGAAGGGTCACCTTCGTCAATCTCCTTGGGTGTGCCTGGGATGGTGCATCATCAGAATCAGATGAATCTGACTCGGTCATTTCTGAGTTGGAATCTTCAGCACCCCCACCTCCCTGTTCTTCGCCTCCTTCGTCTTCAGACATATCATCCTCAGATTCAACTTCCTATTCTTCCTGTTGTTCATCACTGTGTTCACTGAGTTCATGTCACACCCCTAAATTTCAACGAACGGAGTTTTACCGTTTGGGAAGTGACAAACCAGGATCTCAGTCATTAGTTACATTGAACGACTCTACATGGGACTCAAATGAAAATATCATATCAATCATAGTTTAATGCTGAAGCGTAAAGAAAAGTAAATGCGCAAAACATACGCGCCCAAAAAGTCCAAACCAAACATAATTCAAAACAAAGTCCAAACAATTTAATAAAACATCAATCAATAGGAGAATCCCATGCATGTCCTATATGTGCACCTGTGCCTTATCTTAAGCGACCTGAGAAAACATGTAAGAAAGATGTCAACACTAGGTTGGTGAGTTCACAGGTTTCAGTATATAAATAAACGTTTACCAGATTTATTGTACAATCAACACATGTGTATCAACGGGTGGCTAACCCATGGTCATGTTTGCTATTACGCTCGCAACCATAAACTGACTGTTTGTATTGCGTCCCACCAGGTCTATAAACATTGGTGCACGTTTAGGTCAATATTGCACCCGTTCGATATCCAATCGAGTTAGCACGACTAACGCGGGTGAGGTTTGTCAAACCCAGTAGTACTACCCAACATACCTCGCTATTCTCATATTTAAACGGTTTGATGTGAGGAATTTCATGATAGAGTTTACGCATAATCATAACAAGTGATATAATATGAAGTACAAAAATAAAAAAGAATGGTTTTACATCTTGAACATGGTCATGTTGCCTGTCATGTGCCGGGAGCATCCACTATCTACATACCAATGATTAGAGATAGTACCCTTCGGATGTCCCTGCACGAGTCACAAGAAATTAATTAGATTTGGAGACCCAAGCCATAGTGGTCTTGGGTCGTCCGTCTTTCTCAAAATAAACAACCTAAATTAATTCACAGTCGTGACTGTCAAAAATGGATGAATCATTAGAAGACTTGGGACTAGGAGATTGAGAACTTTTAGATTTCTTGTTCCAGGACCTTTTCTTTTGTTTTACTGGAATAATCAACTTGCATTCAGAAGCACCAGGTGAACTAGTAGAAGCTTCACCTGATTGAATTCTAGACAGCTGTTCCAGCTTCCTCAATCTCTTGTTCCTTCTTCTCCTCTGTGGCTTAGAAAGCTTAACCACAGGTTTCTCACCAGTAGGTGCACTACCAGAGGTAGAAGCACAAGGTTTAGCATATAGCTTTTCCCTTTTTGGAACATATGGTTTAGCCTCAGATGTGATCTTTGGCTTTACAATAGGTTTTACTGGTGGTTTCACCACATTTGCTTTTGGACTCTTGGGCTGTTTCACTGGTGGTGACTTAGAGATAACAACCGGTTGTGAAACAATTGGCCGTTTCCCTTGGTTCTTAGCAGGGCAGTTCACAAGGATGTGACCAACCATACCACAGTGAAAGCAAGTTCTCTTTTCTGTGTAAGTCCTCCTGTAAGTCTCATTAGATCTGGCATTAGATAACTCAGCATGATGAGCATGAGAAGTTGTTTGGTGAATAGTAGTTTGACCCGATGATGATTGGTTTTTCGGAATATAATACTTTTGCATATTTTCTTGATAGCCAAGCCTATAATGAGCTGAAAAAGCTTCTTTCTTAACTTGATTAATGTTTTTATATCCCCCATAAAGCATCACTTTTAATTTTCATTTGATTCAATGATATCGGGTTCAGTCAAAAGTCAATTATCACTATCAGTGATAATGTTTTTCTTAACTTTCTGTTCACCTAGCAACTCCTCAGAGACTACTCCTTCAGGGCAGGTGTTCTCAGACCCATCATCAGAAGCAGTAAAGAACTCTTCATTAGATGCAGAGTCAGCCTTACTTGAGGAATCATCCTTGTTAAAGGAATCATCCTGACTTGAGAACTCATCAAGGCAAGACAAATCAATGTCAATTAAGTCGTTGACAAATTTCCCGCTTACTGGTGGAGGAATGGCATTAGTACCCAGCCCTAAGCCATTCACTTGTCTCACTACAGACTCGTAGTGTTCCACCACAAAACGAGAATTTTTCAACTTCTCAATATTACCTTTCAACTGCAAGATCTCATTTTACAGCTTGTTGAACTCACTGTTCCTTTTCTCTAACCCCTTGTACGCAACATCCAAATGAAACTGTTGATCGCTGATTTTAAGTGAATAATCACGTTTTTCTTTCTTCAACGTTTCAATTGAATCTTTGTATCGTTTTTCATTTTCTTTGTAGCTTAAAGCCGCAATACGTAGGGGTTCGACTTTGTCTTGAAGCTTAGAATTTTCAACCTTTAAGCTTAGACATTTGGAACAAGAAATGATAGCAAAAGAGTTAGAATCTACCTCATTAGATGAACATGATGCCTCTCCAATAGCCATGAGGGCAACTGCAGTTGTAGACTCTTCTTGGTCAGCCACAGAAGCTTCCCTTTCCTCTGCTTCCATCATCTCCATAATCTTAGTCATGAGACCAACCTGTGTTTGAGCAATAATGGCATCCTCCAGATGAACACCC